>CM065591.1:421064662-422512619 GCA_033119425.1 Bufotes viridis
GCAGGCCTTCTACAAGATCATTAATAAATATATTGAAGAGAATAGGGCCCAATACTGACCCCTGAGGTACCCCACTAGTTACAGTGACCCAATCTGAGTATGTACCGTTAATAACCACCCTCTGTTTTCTGTCACTCAGCCAGTTACTTACCCACATACAGACATTTTCTCCCAGTCCGAGCATCCTCATTTTATATACTAACCTTTTATGAGGTATGGTGTCAAATGCTTTGGAGAAGTCCAGATATACGACGTCCATTGATTCGCCGCTGTCAAGTCTAGAACTTACCTCCTCATAGAAGCTGATTAAATTTGTTTGGCATGACCCTCATGAAGCCATGCTGATATGGTGTTATTTGCTTATTTTCATTGAGATACTCCAAAATAGCATCTCTTAGAAACCCTTCAAACAGTTTACCAACAATAGATGTTAAACTTACCGGCCTATAATTTCCAGGCTCTGTTTTTGGACCCTTTTTGAATATTGGCACCACATTTGCTATGCGCCAATCCTGTGGAACATTCCCTGTTATTATAGAGTCTGTAAATATCAGAAATAATGGTCTGGCTATGACATCACTTAATTCCCTTAGGATACGGTGGTGTATGCCATCCGGTCCTGGCGATTTGTCTATTTTAATCTTTTTAAGTCGCTGTTGTACTTCTTCCTGGGTCAAACAGGGCACTTTTAATGGGGGATTTACTTTTACATTCTGCATTTCATCTGACAGTTTATTTTCCTCAGTGAATATAGTGGAGAAAAAAATATTTAATAGTTTTGCTTTATCCTCGTCGCTCTCTGCAACACCCCCCTCATTGCTATGTAGAGGGGCGACTCCTTCAGATTTATATTTTTTACTATTTATATAATTGAAGAACATTTTAGGGTTAGTTTTACTCTCTTTGGCAATTAATCTCTCGGTCTCTAGTTTGGCAAATTTTATTAGTTTTTTACATATTCTATTTTTTTCCTTATAGTTTATCAGTGCTTCCTGACTCCCCTCCTGTTTTAGTGATTTATATGCTTTCTTTTTGTCATTTATTGCCTTCTTTACGGTTTCATTTATCCACATTGGTTTCTTATTGTTCCTTAGCCTTTTATTCCTATAAGGTATGTACCTCTCACAATTAGATGTTACAGTGGTTTTAAAAATCTCCCATTTTATGGTTGTATTTTTATTTTTGATGACTTTGTCCCAGTTAGTTAGGCCTATGGCCTCGCTTAGTTGGCTAAATTTTGCTTTTTTGAAGTTTGGTATTTTTGTTCCTCCCTTTAGAAACTCTCGTTTGAAGGATAATTGGAAGGTTATACCTTTATGGTCACTATTTCCCAGGTGTCCCCCAACCTGCACATCTGTTGTTCTATAATGTCCCTTAATGTTTTATGCACGTGTTATGGTGCTCTTACCTGGATATGCTGAAACCCCAGATGTTGGCTCTGAAGCAGACAAAGGAGGTAGTTGAATTGTGGGATAAAGAATAAATTGAGTCCAGACCTTGTGATGAAGTTCAATAACAGCTTTACTTGGCATAAATGTTTCTCCAAATGGTTTACTGACTTTGTCTTGGTCTCCAGCAGGCTTTAGCATTAACTCTGACAGGAAAAATAAACTCAACTCTAAAACATCGGTTGCTCTCTGGCTCTGCTGGGCTGACAAGCTGACTAAATAACTTTGCTTTAGCTGTATGCTGCAACTTCTCTCTTTGTAGTCTGACTCTAGCTTAATCCAGTGTAAACTCCTCCTGGCTTCTGAGGCTCCAAGCTGTGACCTCCACATCCATCAGAGCTAAAGGTGCTCTAGCTGGCTTGAGCAAGGCACGTCCAACAGGGACATACACCTGCTGCACACACTCCCTTGGCAGGGGGTAAGGTACAACTAACTCTTACTAGAACTCCACCCTCCCTGCAGCAAATGGGACATGCCCACCACACCAGAGAGGGGGTGTTAGAATGGAAAGAATGGTTCCACTCTTTATAAATGTAGCTCTGCCATGCTTGCTGCCACCTTCTGGTGAACCAGGAAAATTATGTGAACAAGAACAGTTACCATTACCAACATTAGAAATGCACAGTGTTTGGACCTGAAATAAATTAATAAGATGACACTATATTAGCCCACTAGGAATAGTAGTAGGGTGCAGAAGTGGCAATGCCACTCTGGGGTGTTACATGGCCCCTTACTTAAAACCAAGGCGCCTTTGGCTTGTGCTTAGCAGGTTCTTTAAGGAAAAGCACCTAAGGAAAAGTTAAAGTGATGCATGAGCTTGCGGACTATTACACACATATATAGACTTATACACAGCTACCAATAGATTTCTGCCTGTATGAGTAGGGTATCTAACCACGCTTTTCCTTCTCGCAGTGAAATGATACTGCGAGAAATACTGACAAATACTGCACAAAGAGCTCAAATACTCCACGACGTGGCCACAGTCGTATGTTGAACATGGGTGTGTCATGTACCATAATAGAATCCCATGATGCTATGAGATGCCCGCAAATCGAAGGCTGGCTTTATCCTGTATTCCTTTCCTAGCACCAAGGTCTAATCATGCTTTACGCTTCATCACCTTGATGTCTGAACAGGTAGCTACAAAATTTTCCTTGGCAATGCACAAGTCCTTAGAACATACACAAATTAGGAGGAGGAGGCAGTGCTCTCCCATCTCGCCAGGAAGGCTAAACCCTCCAAACACATATTAGCAGTGGGTTACCCTTGACGATGTTAGATCTGCTTGTGACTTACCACTTGGTTCCCCCTGTGTAGCAGTTATACAATACAATATAATACCTAAGCTATTTAGCTAACACAAGTTAACATAAGTACCATTAGTATTAGAGGTCCTCAGAGGCAGTCATTATGAGCAAAGACGATGTAAGACCTGCTTGTGACATACCAGACGTCCTCAGAGGCAGTCCATAATGAGCTAGAAAAGTAAGATGCTGACTATCTGGCTAACTAAATAATTATTCCAAAGTCCATTTAAAATGTAACTGCCATTTAAATTTTTTTTTTTTTTGCTAATGGTTCTGGCAAGTGAGAAAGTATATTAGAAAAATGTTACCTATTTATCCAAAACGTTTATTTTTATTAGAAAACTTGGACTGAAATGGCCTTTAGCAGCACTTTCTGAAATGAGCGTTGCTAAGGGCCATCCGTCTCCAATTTATAAAGGGGAGACGGGCTGTGCTTCTGCCTCCCGTGCTCCCCCGTTGGCCACAGGCATCTTAGGAGTTAAAATTACATCTATATCCCCCCTTTCTATGAAATCTAATTCTCTTGTACATTCATTTCCTGCGATCCCTGCGGTACTTACTCATGAAGCAGCTGCCGGAAGTAAGCGCTGATTGCACACAGTGCTTCTACTTCCAGTGGCTGCTTCATGAGTAATTAGCGCAGGTTAGTGAATGTACAAGAGGATTAGCTTTCATAGAAAGGGGGAATATAGATGTAATTTTAACTCCTAAGACGCCTGTGGCCACCGGGAAAGCACGGGAGGCAGAAGCACAGCACCCGCACAGCCTGTCTCCCCTTTATAAATATGACATGGATGGCCCTTAGCAACGCTCATTTCAGAGAGTGCTGCTAAGGGCCATTTTAGCCCCAGTTTTCTAATAAAAATAAACACTTTGGATAATTAAAGTACATTAGAAAAATGTTACCTATCACTTGCCCCAACCATTAGCAAAAAAAAATGTAAACGGCAGTTACACTTTAACTCCTTCAGGACCAGGCCATTTTTTGCAAATCTGACATGTTTCCCTGTATGTGGTGACAACTTTAAAACGCTTTTACTTATCCAAGCCCTTCTGAGATTGTTTTCTTTTCACATATTGTACTTCATGACAGAGGTAAATTTGAGTCAAAATATTTAATTTTTATTTATAAGAAAATACAAAATTTATAAAAATGTTGGAAAAATTACCAAATTTAATTTCTCTGCTTTTAAACCAGATAGCGATACCTCCTAAAATAACTATTACTTTACATTTCCCATATGTCTACTTCATGTTTAAGTCATTTTGTAAATTACATTTTGGTGTTAGAAGGCTTAGAAGTTAAGAAGCAAATCTTACATTTTTTAAGAAAATTTCCAAAACCCACTTTTTAAGGACCAGTTCAGGTATGAAATCACTTTGTGGGGGCTTACATAGTGGAAACCCCCCATAAATTACAACATTTTAGAAACGACACCCCTCAAGGTATTCAAAACTGATTTTACAAACTTTGTTAACCCTTTAGGTGTTCCACAAGAATTAATGGAAAATGGAGCTGAAATTTCAGAATTTCAATTTTTTGGAAAATTTTTCATTTTAATCATTTTTTTCCGCTAACAAAGCAAGGGTTAACAGCCAAACAAAACTCAATATTTATTGCCCTGATTCTGTAGTTTACAGAAACACCCCTGTATGTTCACATGTCAGGGCGCAGAAGGAAAGGAGCGCCATATGGTTTTTAGAGGGTATATTACTGGGATCATTTTAAGCTGCGATGTCACATTTGAAGCCCACCTGATGCACCCCTAGAGTATAAACTCAAAAAAAAGACCCCATTTTGTAAAGTACGGGATAAGGTGGCAGTTTTGTTGGTACTATTTTATGGTACATATGATTTTTGGTTGCTCTATATTGCTATATATCAATTTTTGTGAGGCAAGGTAACAAAAAATAGCTGTTTTGGCACAGTTTTTATTTACAATGTTCATCTGACAGGTTAGATCATGTGGTAATTTTATAGATCAGGTTGTTACAAATGCGACAATACTAAATATGACAACTTTTTTTAGTTGTTCGAGTTTTACATAATAAAGCATTTTTGAAAAAAATAATTTTTTGTTCCTCCTTATTCTGAAAGACATAGTTTTGATTTTTTTGGGGCAACTGTCTTATTTAGGGGCTCATTTTTTGCAAGCTGAAATGGCGGTTTTATTGGCACTATTTTGGGGGGCATACGCCATTTTGATTGCTTGGTATTACACTTTTTGTGATGTAAGGTGACAAAAAATGGCTTTTTTTACACCATTTTTATTTGTTACGGAGTTCATCTGAGGGGTTAGTTCATGTGAAATCTTTTAGAGCAGGTTCTTACAAACGAGGCAATACCTAATATGTATACTTTTATTTATTTATTTCACTTTAGCACAATAATAGCAGTTTTGAAGCAAAAAAAAAAAAACATATTTTAGTTTCTCCATTGTCTGAAAGTGATAGTGTTTTTATTTTTTGACCGATTGTCTTAGGTATGGTATCGTTTTTTGCGGGATAAGATGGCGGTTTGATTGGCACTATTTTCGGGGCATACACCTTGTTGATCGCTTGGTATGACACTTCTTGTGATGTAAGGTGACAAAAAAATGGCTTTTTTTACACCGTTTTTTTTTTTTTTTTACGGCGTTCATCTGAGGGGTTAGGTAATGTGATATTTTTATAGAGCAGGTTCTTACGGACTGGGAAATACATAATATGTATACTTTTTTTATTTGTTTCACTTTAGCACAATAATAGCAGTTTTGAAGCAAAAAAAAATCATATTTTAGTTTCTCCATTGTCTGAGAATGATAGTTTTTTTTATTTTTTATAGACAGGGTATCATTTTTTACAAGATGAGAGGGCGGTTTGATTGGGACTATTTTGGGGGACATACGCCTTTGTGATCACTTGGTATTACACTTTTTGTGATTTAAGGTGACAAAAAATGTCTTTTTTTACACCGTTTTTTTTTACGGTGTTCAGCTGAGGGGTTAGGTCATGTGATATTTTTATAGAGCAGGTTTTTACGGACGCGCCAATATCTATTATCTATACTTTTAAAAATGTATTTTACTTTGACACAATAAAAGCATTTTAGAAAAAAAAAAAAACATGTTTTAGTTTCTCCATAGTCTGAGAGCCATATTTATTTATTTTTTTTGGCGATTGTCTCATGTAGCGGCTCATTTTTTGCGGGATGTGGTGATGGTTTGATTGGTAACATTTTGGTGTACATAGGACTTTTTTATTACATTTATTACCTTTTTGGTGAATTGAGTTGGGCAAAATTTCAATTTCATCATAGTTTTTTTTTTCTTTTTTACGCCGTTCAAAGTGCGGGGAAAGTAACATGACCGTTTTATAGATCAGGTCTTTACGGACGCGGTGATATCAAACATGTGTAGTGTATTTTATTTTTTTTTATTTTTATTCAGTGATAAATGTGTGGCTACAAGAAGAAATTAGTTTTTTTATTTTTACTTTTTTCACTTTAAAAAAAATATATATTTGACCCCGACCCACTTGGTTCTTCAAGATCCAGTGGGTTTGATGCCCATAAAATACACTACAGTACACTATATAGTGTACTGTAGTGTATTGTGAATTTACACTTATCCTGATCAGACTTTACGATTAAGGAAGAAATGTCTGAAAAGCGTTAACCATCACTGCATACGATGTGGATGTGTCTGCTGTTATATACTGCAATAAAGTAGAAGTTTTAAGAGGGCTTTTATCTTATTTTGAAGCCGTTCTTTTCATTTTGCATTGCTGTATCTGGGACTCACCCAAGGCATCAGAATACGGGAGGTACAAATACCTAGGAGGTGAGCTGGAAAACTATGCGTGAAAGTCTTTAGCAGAAGCCTGATCTGCTATACCATGGCAAGCCAGAAGCCTGTGAAGGTGTCCGGTTGCCATGGTAACCGTCAGCTGCTGCCACAACAGAGAAGTGGTGGATGGGGGAAGGAGGGAGGGGGGTCCCCTTCCTCTGGGTCAAGTATCGGTTGGCTGCAACGGCACAGCAGCCCCCCATGGGAGAGGCAGCTCCCTCCCTGTAGGGGTTAACTGCAGGGATCAGAACCTTTCACCCAGCATTAGAATCCTCCGATTGGCTAGTCTGTACAGACTAGCCATTCAAAGCTATTGCTGGCCCCGGACCGCCCCCATTGGTCCATGGCTGGTTAGCTGAGATCCCTGGCTGTGTGTAACAGCCAGGGTCTTAGCGCTGTCACCATGTCTGCAGACATGGTGACAGTTTAATGCCATGATGTGTATAGTCATCATGGAGCGCTAAATAACACTGCTCCATGACGGGTATACACGTCATAGGTCGGGAATGGGTTAAAAGTGCATAGAATCACATTGCAGCACCTGTGAAGAAATACAAACAATGGGCACAATTATTTTAATGTTGCTGGAACTAAAAAAGATTAGTGCAAATATATAAGGCACATATATAATGCAATCAATAGTGCAATAAAATCACGGTAGAGTCCTTTTCTTCAGTGCTTGTAGATAAAGTGCATCAAACTGGAACTTTAAGTGCAACAAAGTCTTTTGTAATCCACTGGAAATAGTAACGTCACTATTTGTAATCCAAATGAGGTATTAAAGTCAACAATTTGTAATCTACATGGAGTAAGATGTAAAATAGCAGCACAGGTCATAAGAACCCTTTTAGCAAATGGGGGCTTCCAAATAACCCGAAAAGGGGGGAAAAAGGGAGTGGGCACTGTTGAAGATGAAGATGGGGGAGTCCTAACTAAACATGACCATCCAGATGAGGACAAAAAGAAAGGCAACAAAAACATAAAACAATGACAACAGGCCCCCAGCCTTCAGGAACAGTCCACACCATGGCTACCAGTTGTCCTTAGTATTTCTTTAAATCAAGATGTGAATGAAGACAGGCTCTTCAGAGGAAGGTCCTCAGATCCTCCTCGCTACTACTGCTGCTGAGTGGGATAAGAGGTCTGTCCTGCCTTTTGTAATCTATCCTGGCAGCAACGGTGGTGTTCTGGCGACACCTACTGTCGGACTTTGGTGGTGTCCTGGTGGCTGTGCTGGTCATCGCAGCCTTCTTATAGTTTTACCAATTCACAATCTTGTTGACCAATAAACAAGTTAGACTACAGAAAACAGTCCTCTTATTTGGAATACAGGAATAGTTTATGCTGAATGTCAGACTGCACACTGTGTGAATGTGTATAAAGACGGAACATTAAAACAGATGCTAGCACCAACGATAGTGGATCTAACTACGTGGAGCCGCCATCACACACGTGGTCATGCATACATGCTTGCAGCAGCTGCCATACAGTCACAAGAAGAGAGAGTGCAGCCCCCAGCAAGTGCAGCATGATCCAAACCACGCTGAAGTCCGTTTCTACATAGACTGAGTCCGCACAGAGACATTAAGCAGCCAGAAATCAGGCACACAATGTCCACTAACCGGCATCGTCATACAGGACTAGGTCATGAGCAAGTTGCTCTAGCAAATCCTCAATTTTAGAAAAGGCTGCTCTGGCACGTGCAGAAGCTGAAGCAGAAAAAGTAAGGTCTTACTTTGCCACACAAGAGATGCAACTAAAGAAAGAGTCAAAGAAAAAATAGACAGCATGCCTGCAAGCGTTAAAGTAAGAAGAGACAGCACGCCTGCAAGCGTCAAAGGAAAAAGGGTGAGCATGCATCAAAGGAGAAAGAGACAGCACGCCTGCAAGCGTTACTGGAAGAAGAGACAGCACACCTGCAACTTAGCATTACTGGAAGAAGAGAAAGCACGCCTGCAAGCGTTACTGGAATAAGAGACAGCATGCCTGCAAGCGTCACTGGAAAAACTCGCTGCAGAGAAAGAAGCGCAGCCGCAGTGGCCAAAGCAGAGTTCCCAGAAGCCTTGGAGTTCCCCGAATCCAAGAAACACAACCAAGTACTTGGGCCAGACCTAGATCAACAAGATCCAGCACAGCGTATCTCAGAATATGTCCATCAGCATCCAAAGACAGATGATAGCTACGAGCCAATATATCAGCCAGCTTATACAGAGTGCCAAAGATCCTAATTTGAACCACAGTGCCTCAAGCAGCATGGTATGCGACAAAGCGATGCTGCCCACAACTGAACAGAAGCTACAACCTTCACTTTGACTTAAAGGGACACCTTTCGCGTCAGAACAGTATTATACAGACTGCCCTAAGCCAGAAACCCCTAAAAGGTATGGTGATACACCACACATGTAGCAGCATAACAACAACACACCGGGTAGTATTGGTGCTAACCAGGCTGGCATGGACTTCGCTAAGTTCTTTGCTAAACGAGAGCTGTTATCAAAGGACTTATAAAGTTCACCGATTGCCCAGAGAACTAACTTAGATCTTTCCTATAGTGAGGAGTTAGAGCTGTTGGTAAAGCGGCTTGAAAGCGAGTCTGCTGAACACGCCAAAAGAATCATAAACATGAACATTACATCTGGACAAAGGCCTAAAGATGGCGTGGGAAAGACTTGATGAGTGTTATGGGTCAATAGAAGCTATAGAAAATGCTTTATTTAAGAGAATTGATAATTTTCCCAGAATAGTGGATAGGGGTTACCAGAAGCTCAGGGAACTCCGTGATTTGTTGATGGAGGTACAGGTTGCTCAGGAAGAAGGAGATCTGCCAGGTGTAGTATTCCTGGACACCACCAGAGGTGTCAATGTCAATCCGATTGTCCAAAAACTCCCTCATAATCTACAGG
Source organism: Bufotes viridis (assembly GCA_033119425.1). Classification (NCBI taxonomy): domain Eukaryota; kingdom Metazoa; phylum Chordata; class Amphibia; order Anura; family Bufonidae; genus Bufotes; species Bufotes viridis. Next base: position 421,074,151 of record CM065591.1, read on the forward strand.
AGATGGATGACGCATGGTTCCCATTATAAACAATTTCATAATGTACCATTTCCCCCCTTTAGGATGTTTGTAGACTTTGTTACTGAACACGCGAGGATTAGAAATGATCCCAGTTTTGATTTTACATTGTCATGTAACACTACCCCTGGTGTCAAACCTCATAAAACACTAGTGGCAGTCCACAAAACCAACGTTGTCTCCACAGGTTCTCCTTATAGGCCGTTTAGGTCTTCTAAAAAAGAGAAAAAACACAAAGATCTTACCAAAGAATGCCCCCTGCACAGGAATCCACATTCTCTACTAAAATGCAGAGCCTTCATGGAGAAGTCTTTAGAGGACCGCAAAGAATTCCTTAAAGAAAGGACAACATCTGCTTCAGGTGCTGCACTACAATATCACACTTCACCAGGAACTGTAAGGTCAGTGTAACATGCACAGAATGCGTTAGCACAGAACACAACATGGCTTTACACCCTAGACCACCCTCTTAGGTATCATCCCAAGCAGAGGAGCATAATGGCAAGCAGATAGACACTGACATAGACACCCCAGTAGTCACTTCTCACTCTGCAGAGATTTGTAAAGGATCAGGAAGTCCTGCTCAAAAATCTGCTTTGTCAGAGTTTGCCTGGTCAGTCACCGAGATAAGGCGATCAAGATATATACAATTTAAGATGATCAAAGCAACCAGTCTTTAGCTAAATACACCTTCTTCGACACCTTCAACATTGTAGGGCCCAGTTCTCCCTACTCATTAAGGACATGTGCAGGTACTGTTGAGTTGGCAGGGAGGAAGGCAACCGGGTACAAGGTAGAGTCCATAGATGGTCAGACCTGTTTTTCCCTGCCAACCATACTGGAGTGCAATCACATTCCTGACAACCGGTCTGAGATACCTACACCATAGGTAGCGGCATACCACCCCCACCTGAAGCGTATAGCTTACCCGATACCGGAACTGGACCCAGAAGCTTCTGAAAAAGGCTCAAGAGATACTCGCTCTATCTAATCTACGGTTGCACAAAATCGCCTCCAAAAGCCATAAGTTAATGGAAGCCTTCTCACCCCAAGACGATTCAAGTGATCTAAAGGACTTAGATCTTAGCACCGACTTCCTTCCCATGCAGAGGAGCCTCGGTCTGCTGTTGGACTTCAAAGCAGACACATTCACCTTCCAAATCAGCAAGGAAGAAAAACCCTTCACACGCAGAGGAGTCCTGTCCACCATAAACAGCTTATATGATCCTCTGGGATTTGTAGTGCCTGTTACCATCCAAGGTAAAATTATGATAAAGGACTTCACCACAGAGACATCTGATTGGGATGATCCGCTTCCCATGGAATAAAAGGACAGGTTGGAAGAAGTCTTTTGGAGCTTTGACCAACCTTCACGTGGCACGACCCTATGTTTCCATGGCATCTACTGAAGTCAAAATGCAAAGACAGTATATCTTCTGCGATGCTTAAGTCAAGGCAATCGCTGCCGTAGCATACCTAAAGACCATAGATGTCAAAGAACACTGCCATATAGGTCAAATAGGGAGAAACAAGACTGGATCGCACATCCACAATGCTTAACCCTTGATATGTGCTCTTCAGCTACATTACTATAGTACTAGTCCCCCATATCGCATGCAAATGGTGGAGACATTAGTGTACATTTTGAACAAAAGGTAATAAGCCCACTCACCCCGTCACGGTTGTCTCCTAGAGTGGGTTCCTACTCTTTCCATAATCTGATAAAGGCGCCGCGCTGCATGGCGACACGTGGCTCCATCCTAGCAGGCTGCAGTTACGCAAGCCAGCCAGAAAAGCACCACAACAACAAAGGCAACCATGCAGAACAGCACTATATGAACAGGAACCTAATGCAACCTGCTCAGTACTAACAGAAACCAGGACTAACAGCTAATGGGTCACTTACACTCTTATGCAGTCTCCTGCTAATTAATTAAAACCGCCTGTGGCAATTGGGAGGAGTGCTGATACCAGGAATAAACAAGAAGGAAGATAAAATATGTATCAAATGGGGAGAAACAAGACTGGATCGCACATCCACAACGCTTAACCCTTGATATGTGCTCTTCAGCTACATTACTATAGTACTAGTCCCCCATACACTAATATAAGATACACTGCCATATAGGATACACTGCCATATAGGATTTGTCATGAGCCAGGCCAAACTTGCACCACTCTGCGAACACACGATACCCAGACTGGAACTCTGCGCTGCTGTGCTTGCAGTGGAGTTGGCTGAACTTATAAACGAACCTAGAAATCGAAGAAGTCGAGTTTTATACGGACAGCAAGGTAGTCCTAGGATATATCTGTCTACGTCTGCAATCGGGTGCTAAGGATCAGGAGATCCACTTGTCCTAAACAGTGGCACTATGTGCCTACACAGCATAATACTATGGACCACGCGACTAGATCCATTACACCAAGGCACAACATGGTTTATGGGTCCTGCATTCCTGTATCATTTAATGTCTTGCAGTACCAGAGCCGACACGTTTGAATTGGTAGACCTGGATGCCGATGAAGAAATCCGACCTGAAGTGTTCTATGTACAGTGACTTCTGACCACCAACTTAAATCCCATCGTTTCGGTAGGTTCTCCACCTGGATGTCGCTAGTTTGTGCTATAGCCTGTATAGATCATATAGTTCAGTCTTATAAATCTACATTACCTGTGAGCTAGAAGCCTTGCAAAGTTTCTAAGAACAGCGCTTTGAACAAGCTTGATCCCATCATTGACCAAAATGAGTTGATAAGGATAAGAGGCCGTCTTCAAGAAGCTAAAGTGAAATTCGTGGAAAAACATCCTGTAATAATTCCCGAACATCACCACGTCACAACCCTGCTTGTGCGACATCACCACGTTCAAGTGAAACACCAGGGCCGATTGTTTACCGAAGGGAATCTCCGAGCTGCCGAACTATGGATAGTTGAAGTAAAGAGGTGAGTGAGCAAGCTCCTCTTCAACTGCGTTACCTGTCGCAAACTTCTTGGCATGTTCCAGAACCCAAAGAGACTCTGTACAGATCCTCCTTTCACCAACATTGGTCTGTATGTATTCGGTCCTTGGTCAGTTGCTACAATACACACTAGAGGTATTCACGCCAGTGCGAAGCGCTGGGCGTTCATGTTTACTTGTATGTCAAGCAGAGCTGTCCATATAGAAGTGATCGAATCCATGGACACTTCAAGTTTCATAAACGCACTTCGGCAGTTTATTGCCATTAGAGGGCCCGTGAAACATATTCGTTCGGACAGAGGCACACATTTTGTTGGAGCAGTTAAAGAATTTCAAATTCCTTCCAACTTGGACACTGCCAACGTGGAAAGGTACCTAAACGAGCAGGGATGCACCTGAACCTTTAATCCACCGCATTCTTCTCACATGGGCGGCGTTTGGGAAAGGATGATAGGAATAGCAAGGAAAATCCTGGATTCCATCTTCTTACAAATAGAGAGCACGAGACTCACACACGAAAGTTTGGTCCCACTCTTGGCAGAAGTCTCAGCCATCATGAATGCAAGAAAATTGACTACCCTTTCCAGTGACCCTGAAAGAAAGTGACAAAATAACAAGCTGAACATCAGACCTGGGGATGTCGTGCTCATGAAAGACAGCCAGTCGCACCGGAATGAGGGGCCACTGGGCCTCATCACCAACACATTCCCAAGTAAGGATGGGAACATGTGCAAGGCTGAGGTCAAAATTTGGAAACTTCGAGAATGTAAACTATTCCTCAGGCCAGCAGCAGAGCTTGTCCTGTTGTTTTCACCTCAGAGACATAGTGGTGGCGTCTGTTGACGCCAGTAGGGGACTGTTCTGTCCCAGCACTGAAAAGTTCATTTCAGTATCATTACAGATCATATCTGCTGTATTCTGTAGTTATTAGTTAGGTAACAGCACCATCTGTGCCGTGGTAAAAATGTACTGCGCTTTGTTTTCTTGTTAATAAAGTATATCGTATTGTGGGGAGTGCAATTCATTCTGGGAAGGAGAAGCCCAGTCTACATACAAACTACAGGACATCAGCAGAGCTGTTCCATGCAGTTCTCCTTCTTAAACTCCATTATCCTTGTACATGCATATCTGGTAAGCTATCTACCTCTGTCTCATGGATATTGTGTTATGTAGAGCTGTATAGTTAGCTGTAGTATTACTCAAAAAACATGTTATATTGTTAGATGCTAGACATGCAATCCATATATAGGCAGCCATTTTGGAAATGTACTCGTTATGCAAATTAGTGTTGACCGCGAATATTCCAATCGCTAATTTTTATTGCAAATATCAGCACTTCGTGAATTCGCGAAGATGTAGAATATAGTGCTATATATTCGTAATTGCAAATATTCTAGATTTTTTTTTCATCAGTAACCTCCCTTCTTGCTTGTGGGACAATGAGAAAGCTGCAATATCTTTGTCAGAGCTTAGCAACATCCCTAGCAACCAATAGGAAAGTTGCCTACCCCTTTACTATATTATAAACTTCTCAGAAGCCATTTTCTGCTGTTTTTTTTTTGCAGTTCTGAGGGAGAGATCAGTGACATTGCTGTGCTCTGTGCTTTCATCTGGATCCTATGCCTTATCCAATTACATTAGATAGTTAGTTAGCTCATATGTATAATACAGATAGGTTCCAGTGCAGGGTGTTAGGTAGTGTGATAGGAATTACTCTTTCTCTGCTGTCCAAACATACATGCTACAGACATAGTGCTGTAATGTCACAACAATAAAATGTTAAAAAAACGCAGGAGCATTGGTTAACCCAAAAGGCATGACCATATTCTCAAAATGACTTTCAGGGGTATTAAAGGCCGTCTTCCATTTGTCCCCCTCCTTGATCCTTACCAGATTATATGCCCCCCTCAAATCTAACTTAGAGAACATCTTGGTACCAACAATCTGATTGAACAAATCCGTGATCAAAAGAAGGGGATAAGGATCACGGACCGTAATGCGATTAAGCTCACGGAAGTCCAAATGTGGCGTAAGCGTTCCGTCCTTTCTCTTAACAAAGAACTTGGGCAACCTAGCTATGGGAACAAGGTTGACGGGGCAATCATACTCCCAATGTGGAGGTAAGGCTTTGTTCACATCACTGTTCAGCCTTTCCGTTCTCTTGCTCTGTTTAGGAACAGGAGAATGGAAAGGACGGAGAAGGCACATAACTGAGCCAAACGGAGCCCTTAGGACCCCATAGACTATAATGAGGTCTGTTATGTGTCCGCTCAGAAGATGATTTTGAAGCAGAGACAAAAGTCCTGCATGCACAACTTTTGTCTCCGCTCCAAAATCATCTTCTTAGCGGACACATAATGGACCCCGTTATAGTCTATGGGGGCCTAAGGGCTCTCTTTGGCTCAGTTATGTGCCTTCTCCGTCCTTTCCGTTCTCCTGCTCCTAGACGGAGCAGGAGAACGGAAAGGCTGAATGGTGATGTGAACGAAGCCTAACTCCTGGTCTCCACTTTCAAAGAATACATCAGAAAACTCTGAAATAAACGAATCTGTCTTGCTTGCCAATCGATGGTAGGATTATGTTTGCTCAACCATGGTAAACCTAGCACCAAGGGAGCAGGCAGACCCTCCAGCACAAAATACGAAATGGATTCTTGATGAAAATCACTCACCTTTAAACGGATGTCCTGCACCATTTGTGAGAAACATTTTTATGTGAGTGGAGAGGAATAAATTGCTAACACTGAAATATTTTTATCTAATGCACTTGTTGTTGACCAATTCATATAAACCAACTGACTATCAACTAGGTTAACCACTGCCCCACTGTCAATAAACACTTCTATTCCCGCAGTTTTGGAATCTAGCGCCACCTCGGCAGACAGGAGAAATCGAGTACTATCAGCAAATGACAAAAGTAAATCCTCAAATTTCCCACCCACACCACCAAGAGTGAAATGAGGATTAAACCCTTTTTCTTTCTTTTTCACCTTGACGCTGAACATAAGGACACACGTTAACTAAATGTCCCCTTTATCAACAGAAAAATAAGCGTCTCTTCTTAAGCCTAAAGTTTTTTTCACCAGGTCCAGGGGTAGCTCCCCCCAGCTGCATTGGTTTGTCACCAGGCATGAACTCAAGTGTCTCTCTACCCAAAGTGTCGGAGGTGCCGCCACCTTATATGATAGTACGTCTTGAGAGTGAAGAACCTAAGATCTCTCCCTCAGGCATCTATCAATACGTACAACAAGGGACATGGCCGCCTCCAATGACTCAGGATATTAATGAAACGCCAATGCGTCCTTTAGGCTCTCGGATAACCCTTAACAGAATTGATTACGGAGAGCTGGATCATTCCACTCTGTATCTGTAGCCCATCTCCTAAATTCAGAGCAATAGGTCTCCCCAGAACGCTCTCCCTGCCGTAATCCACGCAACTTAGTCTCGGCCAGGGAGATCCGATCTGGGTCATCGTAGATGAGTTAGGACATAGTTTAAAATATAATTTGCACGACTCCCTGAACCGAATAAATGTGTCACTTCCCCGGAAAAATCTATCTGGTAGAGCGACCTTAGGTTCAAGACAGGCCTGGTTCCCGCTGCCAGAAGCGGAGGTCAGCTACCTCCAAAGACAGTCCCTGCAGTTGTCTGACCAGTGCAGAAATAGTATCAATCGCTGCACTGACACAAACAAAATGGTGTTTGTTTTTTTGTTTGTTTGTTTTTTGGGTGGTTGACGTTGATAATGTCACAGTGTAAGGGGACGGGAGGAACACCAGAATGACAACAGACACCAGAAACCTAGGCCCTGGTAACCTTGAATAGCCCTAGGAGTAGTGACAGGGTCTAAGACTACTGGTTCCTTCCTAGATGAACGAACCAACATTTCCCTGAGGCCTAGTAAACAAAGAGCAAATAGGAACAACAAAATATAAAGAGAAGAACACTTATCTTCAATAGAAAATGGATAAACTCAGAAGAAGACAAAACACCAGCTCTTCCAACTCCAGGCAGAGAATATCTACCACATGGTATGAAGTGTGAGTCCAGACTAAATATAGGAGCAGTAATGACCACAAGCTACACCTGACACAAGAGGTGTGGTCATTACCAACAACAACACTGCAACACATGAAAACAGAGAGGCTATCAGATAACCTCACGTGCAGCCAGTCTCTTAGATCTTCTAGACTCTGCCACGGGAGTGACCGTGACATATCGTTGGGCAGAGGTCATTCTAACAGACGGACGATCCATTCCTTAATAGCCCTACGGTAATCCCAAGCAGAGGACGCGTAGTCTGTGACTCCTCTAGGCACAATCGGATTCAGGCTGTTGTAGGCCTCGCTCTTCTTGGACGGCAGAGCGGTAACTTGTTGTGCCAGCCAGCACAGGGAACGCCTGCGAACTATTCTTAGGGGGTCGCTGGTATTGCGATACCCGAACCACTTGAGGGGCATCCTTCATTTCAGGCAGTTCGTCTCCTCAACACATTCCGCCCCAGTCTGGCTGCCGAGGATACGCCATCTTGTCTCCTCTTTCTCTAGCGCAAACTTGTGGTGAAGGAGGGGCTTTAGGGGTGGAGCTTCCACTTCCCCCTTGACTGTACTGGGTTGTTCCCTGTCGACAGGGCTTGATTTTCTCACTCTAGGACTGGGCGTTCCCTGATTTTCCTACTCTGTCTGTTCAAGAAGAAGCTGCGTCATGGCTGATAAAAAAAAGGCGGATTAACCCTTCGGACATTCGCACATTCCTGCGCCTGTCGCTCCACAGCAAATTTAATAAGGTCATTTTTAAGGGGTTTTCGTCAATTCTATAGGCCTAGTAGTTGTAAGACATACAGACTCATCCTGTTCTATAGGCTTTGTGGTACAAGGACACACACGTGAATCCTGTTTTATAGGCTTTATAGTATAAAGGCACAAAGATAAATCCTGTTCGTGGACGCCAAATGCAGCAGAGGGATGGTCCACAAGGGGTCCCTTTAAGATGAGATAAGTGTTTTGTGACGCCAGTTGCAATGAAGCAACAATGGTACAGAGTCCCTTTAAAAAATGGTATTGGCACCGAGGTGTAGGAATGGCCAAGTGGTATAGGGTGGCTTATAATGTCGCTTAATGTTTTGTGTACGTGTCACTGTGCTCCTATTTAGATACGCTGGAACCCCAGATGTTGGCTCTGAAGCAGACAAAGGGGGTAATTGAATTGTGGGTTGAAGAATAAATTGAGTCCAGACCTTGTGATGAAGTTCAATAACAGCTTTACTTGGCATAAATGGTTTACATACTTTGTCTTAGTCCCCAGCAGGCTTTAGCATTAACTCTGGCAGGCAAACAAACTCAACTCTACTACACCGGTTGCTCTCTGCCTCTGCTGTGCTGACAGGCTGACTAAATAACTTTGCTTTAGCGGTATGCTGCAACTTCTCTCTTTGTAGTCTAACTCTAGCTTAATCCAGTGAAATTTCCTCCTGGCTTCTGAGGCTCCTAGCTTTGGCCTCCACATTCAGCACAGCTGAAGGTGCTGTAGCTGGCTTGGGCGAGACACGTCCAGCAGCTCCCTTGGCAGGGGTAAGCTGCAACTAACTCTTACTAGAACTCCATCCTCCCTGCAGCAAGTGGGACATGCCCACTACACCACAGAGGGGTGGGGGGTTTTAGAATGGAAAGAAGGGTTCCACTGTCTATAAATGTAGCTCTGCCATGCTTGCTGCCACCTTCTGGTGAACCAGGTAAATTACATGAACAACAACAGTTACCAACATGCACAGTGTTTGGACCTGAAATAAATGCATAAGATGATACTATATTAGCCCTTTAGAGATAGTAGCAGGGTGCAGAAGTGGTACTGCCACTCTGGGGCATTACACTTTCCCTACACTTCTAATGATCTTTTCCTGAACTTCTATTCAGCAAAATAAAAGTTTTCAAGTCTTTCCTATCACTGTCCCTAGCGCCTGCTTATGTCTCTCCCACTAGGTACACTGGAAAATGGCTGAATCCAAGATGGCTGGGGCTATTGTTTAGGGCTGTGACATCACAGGGCTGGCTGGCTGCTGATTGGCTGCATGCATGGCATTGTGGGTGATCCCTCGTTCCCAGAATTCTTTGCTCCATGTCCTAACATGTGCAGCAGCCATTTTAGGAAAAAATGTAATACATTATCACGAAGTGTCAGGAAATTCGGATTCGGTGCGAATCGAATTTTTCCTGAAATTCAGATTGAATTCCACTTCATCAACTTCGATTCGCTCATCTCTAGTATCAACCCTATAGTCAATGTCCAACATTTTCACAGGCCTTGCAACATAGCTAAGGATATCAGCCAGAACAAGGGTATCTCCAAATGGAGAAGGATACCATTATGTTCTTTCAAGCTACAATGTGAAAAGAGCTGTAAGGTAAACTTCCTTGTCAAGGACAATTACATAATACATAAAAACGGCACATTTATGAAGCATAGGACTTTACAAAAGAATATCTTTGAACTTTACATAAGAGGACATCAGTATTTGTTATCTTTTCAGTTGTCAAGAAAGTAAGAAAACAAATGACAGAATCAGGAAGGTTATTTAGTTGTTACTATGTACTATGGCACAAAGCATGGTTATTTGAACTGCGAGAGACTAAGTCAAAGCATATTTTGTAAGTCTGAAACTAAAGCCAAAATAGATGAAAAGGTTCACTCCACTTTTAATGATTGGTAATATTCCCATAACTAGGACGTCATGTTTCAGGCATCAGCATTCATGATTATGAAGATTGACTACAAGCTCCAAAAGGCTGTTGCAGATTTGGAATTTTTAAAATGATAACCTGTTGATGATTATCTGATAATGCACTAAAATTTATTTCTGTTTAGAATCATATATAGATTTTTCTTGTATAACATGTTGGATGCCATGCTTGCATTTCATAAATTCAGCAAAGATGAACATATTTAACTTCTTAAAGGGCATCTGTCAGCAGATTTGTACCTATGACACTGGCTGACCTGTTACATGTGCGCTTGGCAGCAGAAGGCATCTGTGTTGGTTCAATGTTCATATGTGCATGCATTGCTGAGAACAATGATGTTTTATATTATGCAAATTAGCCTCTTGGAACAACGGGGGTGTTTCCATTACACCTAGAGGCTTAGCTCTCTCTACAACTGCCAAGCTCCACTTCGATTGACAGGGTCAGGCAGTGAATACATTATCATGCCTGCCCTGTCAATCAAAGTGCAGAGGGTGTAACAGTTGCAGAGCCTCTAGGTGTAATGGCAACACCCCATTGCTTCTATAGGCTAATTTGTATATATTTAAAGATCATTTATCTCAGCAATGTCGACACATGTGAACATGTGACGAATACAGATGCCTTCAGCTGCCAAGCGCACATGCAACAGGCCAGCCGGTTTCACAGGTGTAAATCTGCTAACAGATGCATTTTATGCATTTTTTGCTGAATTGGAAAAATGCAAGCACATTATACAGTTTAATACTAATATTTGTCTTAGGGTACTTTCACACAAGCATTTTTGCTGGATCCGGCAGGATCTTTAACATATCTTTAACATTGCCAAGACGGATCAGTCATTAACTCCATTGAAAGTCAATGGGGGACAGATCGTTTTTCTATTGTGGCAGATTGTGTTAGGGAAAACGGATCCGTCTGTGTTGACTTGCATTGGGGTAATGCTGGATCCGTTTTGCATCCGCATCCCAGGACGGAAAGCAAAATACAACATGTTGCGATTTTGGTGCATTTGCATTTTGGTGCATTCCATTCCTGTCAGTTCAGTTTTGTCCCCATTGACAATGAATGGGGACAAAGCTGAAGCATTTTTTTTTGGTATTGAGCCCCTATGATGGACCTCAATACCAGAAAACTTCAACGCTAGTGTGAAAGTACCCTTACTGTCCACGTAGAGACTTTCTCCTACGTGTATGTTGAAGGAGGTACATCTCTTACAGCCACATAAATACAGCACTGTTTACTAATCATTCACCTTGAGAGCTCTAATGAAACTGTGTTAGGGATAAGAGAATCAGTTCTAAATGTATCTGATTTCTTACAAATTTCACAAAAATTCATCCGTTAAATCAATCCAGAGTTTTGTTGTTTCGTTTTGGAGAAATCTTTTAAAAATGTTCTCCAGCTCCATTTTACTGGTAATACTGGTCGGGAATACCATGAGGGAGGAAGTAGATGGTGGATCACTGGACACTGGGAGAAAGTGGGGGCTCGGAGGTTGACAGACTGCCTGTATCAGCCAATACAGGATGCAGGAAGGTCCTTTGCTGAGTGTCAAAAAGCTAATGCAGACACAAGCCAGTAATCTAGCTGTACTAAGGACACTATAAGGGGAGAACGAGGAGATATAATTGGGTAGATTTTAGGGAATTTGATAAGTTGTGTGTTTAATACAGTTGCTGTCATCTAGTTCTTCATTACAAAAAAAAAACTTGCAAGAAAAAGAAACAATTTTTTTATGTATATGAGAGAGAGCTTTTTTAAAAAAAAAAAAAGTTTCTACAGTTCATAGACATATTGCTAGCACACAAATAGCTTACATTTTACTCCAAAAGCTGAGCAATTGTGCATTTTTCATCGATAAAAGTTTACATTTACCATTTGTAACTGGACGTATCAGTGCATTATACTTATGTTACAGAACATGTTGCATATTACTACAAGATAATGGGCAGTTACAGTAAACACAATACAGCAGTAATGCCATTTTTATACCTGTGTTATTAAACGTGTTTCATATTGCTGGAAGTTAATGAGTAGTTATAGCAAAAGCAATACTGCGATAATACCCTTTTTATACCCGTGTTAATCATGTTGAATTATTGCATCAGACCATGCCATTCAAAGACATTTTGTGGAATTTATTTACGTTCACTGTGCGATAAAAATAACAACTTTAACAATGTAGGGCTTCAACGATTGATTTACGTCGTCAATAATATTCGATAACGGGATTCGTTGTCAACGAATCCCGTCATTGAATAATTGGCTGTATTATTCGCCGCACCGCCGCAGTTAGGTCCCTGATACATCACTGGCTGCGATGCTTCACAGTGCAGCAATGTATCAGCCGGGAGGGAGGAGGGGCTGGAGGTGGCAACTCGCGGCGGGGCCGCTGCAGTCACTGTGCTCTTACACTGGCCCCGCCGCTCACAGCTTTATCTTAAACCTTAAACTTCATCTTTATAACCTTGAAGCTCCGGTAACAGGCAGAGCCGGTGTAGCGTCACTCAGTCACGTGATGCGCCTGCTCCGCCTGCTTCATTCATAAAGCGCGTCACTTGACTGAGTGACGTTACGCCTCCTCTGCCCGTTACCGGTGCTTCAAGGTAATAAAGATAAAGTTTAAAGAAAAGTTACTGCTGGTTAAAGAATACTAGATATTATACTACTGGTGTATTTGTGGGCCACTTATGGATGAGATTTGTGGATGACACATATGGCATAAGATGCTATATAGTGTCATCCATAGATCCCCACATAGCAGTGCCATCCACAGATCCCCCCATAACAGTGCCATTCACAGATCCCCCCATAACAGGGCCATTCACAGATCCCCCCATAACAGTGCCATCCACAGATCCCCCATAACAGTGCCCTCCACAGATCCCCCATAACACTGCCATCCACAGACCCCCCATAACAGTGCCATCCACAGATCCCCCCATAACAGTGCTATCCACAGATCCCCCCCATAACAGTGCCATCCATAGATCCCCCCATAGCAGTGCCATCCACAGACCCCCCATAACAGTGCCATCCACAAATCCACCCATAACAGTGCCCTCCACAGATCCCCCATAACAGTGCCATCCTCAGACCCCCCATAACAGTGCCATCCACAGACCCCCCCATAACAGTGTGTCATCCACAGATCCCCCCATAACAGTGCCATCCACAGATCCTCCCCATAACAGTTCCATCCACAGATCCCCCCATAGCAGTGTCATCCACTGATCCCCCATAACAGTGCCATCCACAGATCCCCCCCATAACAGTGCCATCCATAGATCCCCCATAACAGTGCCATCCACAGATCCCCGATAACTGTGCCATCCACAGATCCCCTCCATAACAGTGCCATCCACAGATACCCCCCATAACAGTGCCATCAACAGATCCCCCCATAACAGTGCCATCCACAGATCCCTCATAACAGTGCCATCCACAGATCCCCCATAACAGTTCCATTTACAGATCGCTCCATAACACTGCCATCCACAGACCCCCCATAACAGTGCCATCCATGGTACCCCCCCATAACAGTGCCATCCACGAATCCCCCCATAACACTGCCATCCACAGACCCCCCCATAACAGTGCTATCCATGGATCCCCCCCATAACAGTGCCGTCCATGGATCCCCCATAACAGTGCCATCCATGGATCCCCCATACCAGTGCCATCCACAGATCCCCCCCATAGCAGTGCCATCCACAGATCTCCCATAACAGTGCCATACACAGATCCCCCCCATAACAGTGCCATCCACAGATCCCCATAACAATGTGTCATATATAGATCCCCCTCCCCATAACAGTGCACAGATCCCCCTCCCCATAACAGTGCCATCCACAGATCCCGCTCCCCATAACAGTGCCATCCACAGATCCCCCTCCCCATAACATAGCGTGTAAGAAGAGAGCTAGCCTCAGCCCTGACCATGTGGACATGTCTATTTTACACTGTTATGCAAATTTTTTATAATTATGTAACTCCTATAATAGTTTTAATACGGCCTTTGAACATACTTTTTCAAGTAAAATTATATAAACCCCCTTTTTTGTCATTTTGATGTTTTTTCCCAAATAACCGATGAAATTATCGACAACTAATCGATTATTTAAATAATCATTAGCTGCAGCCCTAGTACAATGATAATATTGCCACATTTCTATATTTTTTTTAAAACTAATTTTCTCTTCCTCCTGCAGGCTGTCAGCTCTGCAACTGCTCCCTCCTCCTCCTTCAGACTGAAGGTGGGGGGGGGGTGCTTTAGTTGCTCATATCTCTAGTTTGGTAGCAGCTAGAGATATGGTTATTTGTATTGTTGAGATTTGTATTGTTTGAAAGCTGGCATTCCAAGCTTTAAAACAATACCAGATTGACTACGTGGGAAGATATCGCTGTTAGAAATCGGGATGCATGATTGTAGCTGAAAGTGAAAGTAAAAGCAGGTTTTTTCCCAATTTTTCCTGACTCAATTTCTAACAGTGATAGCTCCTGCTTATCTTATCTTATTCTAATGCTGTATGAAAGCCTGGAATGCCAACTTTCAAAAAAGGCTCATGCTTCTAGCTACTATCAGTTAGCAGCTAAAGCATCCCACCACTTCCACTTCTGCCCAAGCCCAGCTTTTCCCATAGCCTGAGCTGAAAAATTAAATTTTTCCTTTCTTATCAATTTGTTTTTTTAACTATTACAAAAGTTTTCAAGACAAAACATTTCTAAAACCATTACCATACGCTTGTACCCTAAAAATGGACACTATTTATGTAATTTATCTACTGGTTGCGTCCACTGCATGACTTCAAAAGATTGGAGTGCATTTTGGATTTCGGCAGCCTATTTTTCTATTGCTGGTTCTATGATACCGTACTGCCAGAAAAATCTTGTACAGTGCCAAAACAATACAAGCCCTTCAAAGTGACTTTTTTATGTTGTTTCCCTAAGGTATTTTTTAAACGTATATCATTTTTATAATTCTATATATTTTTTTAAAATATATGTGTATGTTTGTATATTTTACATAGAAAAAAACCTTGCTATACAAAATATGGCTAAAAATGAATACTTAGACTTTTTTAAATAAAAAAATATATGTGTAAATTTGTAAATTCCACTATGCTATTGCTAAAACTTATAAATACATATTTTTTATTTTATTTTTACGAACGAAAAAGGGGCAGTATGTTTGTATGGGTATGTACGTAGTCTGCTATACTATTGCTAATACTAGTAACTATTGCTATGACTTTTACATTTTTTAACTTTCTGTAGTTCTCTTTTTAGTGTTTTTTTTTTTAATTTTTGTATTATTTATGTATTTTTTACTTCCCCCTCCACAGTCAGGGCAAGAAGAGGTTAATTCACAGCCTGCAGGTGGTGCTCTTACATAAGGAAAAGCCCCGCTTGCTGGCTTTTACATTTTACACTGTGAAGATGCTTGTAGCTACAGGATAGATGCTTGAGTGCTACATGCATCTATCACAGCCAGACATTTTACCGCAAATATTGCATTTTTATACCTATGCATTTTTAAACTACATGAAAGGTGGCCAAATAAACTACATGGGAGGTATTGCAGTTTATTTAGGTACATATTCTATACTCTTCTGATGTTGCGATTGCCCAATAGAAATGACAAACCCTGGCATATTTACATGCTTTGCAGTTACAATGACCACATTTTTAAAAGCCAGTATAAAATATATATTTTTTTGGTGCTTCTCTGGGAATACTGTACTGTATATGCACTTGGTGATACCATATTACCAAGGGTCCGTGCTCTCCCTTTCTTAAGAATTTGAGCCAATATTTCATCTTGCTCCAAAATAGTTTTTATGTATTTATGAACAATTTCTACAATCTGACAATACTGTCGACTATAAGTGAGAACAAATGTTACTGGTTGTTTTCTATCTCTTTTATTATTACAGTATGTTCTATTAAGAGGGAACTTTGTGACTTATTTTGAACCTTTTGGACAGCCCTATTGAGAGTAGAATCTGAATAACCTGCCTCCTTAAAACGTATAATTGTTTTATTCTTATCTTCCTCATACACATGGATGTTTTCTATCACAAGTTTGGGATGACATGACTGTGTAAATATTAAAGAATTCCCCGCTATATGTTTCCTGAATGGAGAACTAATTACCTTAGTACCTTATTTTGACAAAATAACATCCAAAGATAGCATTCTCTCAGCATCAATGTTTTGTGTACATTTTAGATTAATCTGCAATTCCAAAAATTCCTTATGTGTTCCTCCCCAAATAAACAGCAAGTCATTGATAACTGCAGAGTGACAATACCGCAGAGCGAGTATCGATCAGACACCTATTGTCCAAATAAAGGCTGCATCTATCGATTTTTTTAGTAGTCAAGTATTCTACTGATTATTCCATTGATTAATCAAGTACTTTAATAAGAAAAAACTAATTAAAAGAACGTTTTCCTTTATAAAAACTCATCAGCCCCCCATACCATTATCAGACCCCCTTGCTGTCAGTCCTCAGCACCATCAGCCCCCTCCATGCCATCAGTTCCCCCAGTGCCATCAGTCCCCCCATGCCATCAGTTCCTCTCCCATGCCATAGGCTCCCTAGTGCCATCAGTTCCCGCCACTGCCATCAGCTCCCCCCCAGTGCCATCAGCTCTCCCCATTGTCATCAGCTCCCCCATGCCATCAGCTCCCCCATGCAATCAGTCCCCAGCGCCAGTGAAATCAAATACTTACCTTTCCTGCTAGGGGCAGCCGCCGACACTCCTCAATTCTTCCATCATCTTCTTCATGTGATGCACTGGGACCTGATGTCGCACAGCGTCAGGTCATAGTGCGCCAACGTGCACTGCATCCTGATGATGTCTGTACGTCAGGACAGTGTAGCGCACGCTGCTGTTTCTATGCAATGCAGCCTGCGATGTACCATGCAATGTGCTGCACATTTTATATATTTTTGCCCATATTTACCCTATAAGACGCAGTAGCCCCGCATTTTAGGGGGAAAAATAAATTTTAAGGAGAAAAGTTATTCAGATCCTACTCTCAATAGGGCTGTCCAAAAGGTTCAAAATAGGTCACAAATTTCCCTCTTAATAGAACAAAATAATAAAAGAGATAGGGAATGTAATGTAGACCTGAAACAACCCGTAACATTTATCACTTATAGTTGACAGTATCGTCAGTTAAATTGTAAAACTTACTATATCTTCCTATTACAAACAGGATATTCCCATGGTTTTTATTAATCATATGCTTGTGTGATGGATCTATAGGGGGTATTTATTGAATTTGGATACAGTGGTTTGGATACTCGGGCTACTTGAGAGACCTTGTCGTGGTGTCCGAGCTTAAGACATGTCCTCCTAGTAGGATGTGTCAAACTAACCTCTCAATTTTATCAGTGTGAGGGTTTAGTATTGCCGCAGAGTGCACCTGCCTTTGCTATGGTTATGTTTTTGATTGTTCTCCACATCCACATAATCGTTATCGTATGTAGGGTGGTTATTGTGGTACTTTCAGTC
This sequence comes from Bufotes viridis, assembly GCA_033119425.1. NCBI lineage: Eukaryota > Metazoa > Chordata > Amphibia > Anura > Bufonidae > Bufotes > Bufotes viridis. Next base: position 421,091,396 of record CM065591.1, read on the forward strand.
CGTTGCTGGCATAATCCATTGTATGCATTTTTTGCTGTTGATTGCCCCTAGCAACGGACTACAAGTGCAGGATGTGCTCCCCTATATACATGCACAACTGCATATGGGTTTAGCATATCCTGCTTGTTAACGCCACACCACGTTTTTTATAATGGTTTGTATAATATGTTTGGAGGTGTATAAACTCCAATTTAAATGTGCCTGCTTTTCATCTACAGGCTACATTCAGGTGCAGCTGGTAGGCTCTGGGCCATATCAGCTGGTCTCGGGTGGGGCTCACAGGCACCTCCCACCTCCCATTGCAAGCATGGTTACATGCTGGAGGTCACTGGTGAGCTGTCTGTGAGTCAGGCCTTACGCTCCCGTAATGCCCAACGGCCCCTGGTATCGCCCATACGGCACAGGTAGGTTGAGTGGTAGGGCCTCGGGCTACTTGAGAGACCTTGCCGTGTTGTCCGAGCTTAAGACATGTCCTCCTAGTAGGATGTGTCGAACTAACCTCTCAATTTTATCAGTGTGAGAGTTTAGTATTGCCGCAGAGTGCACCTGCCTTTGCTATGGTTATGTTTTTGATTGTTCTCCACATCCACATTATCGTTATCGTATGTAGGATGGTTATTGTGGTACTTGTAGTCCATTGCTGGCATCTTCCATTGTATGCATTTTTTGCTGTTGATTGCCCCTAGCAACGGACTACAAGTGCAGGATGTGCTCCCCTATATACATGCACAACTGCATATGGGTTTAGCATATCCTGCTTGTTAAACACCACACCACGTTTTCTAATACAGTGGTTTAAGCCCCATATTCCTGTTCGTGAATTTATCTCCTTGTGAGTGTACAAACCATTAGAAAACGTGGTGTGGTGTTTAACAAGCAGGATATGCTCAACCCATATGCAGTTGTGCATGTATCTAGGGGAGCACATCCTGCACTTGTAGTCCGTTGCTAGGGGCAATCAACAGCAAAAAATGCATACAATGGAAGATGCCAGCAATGGACTACAAGTACCACAATAACCATCCTACATACGATAGCGATAATGTGGATGTGGAGAACAATCAAAAACATAACCATAGCAAAAGCAGGTGCACTCTGCGGCAATACTAAACCCTCATGCTGATAAAACTGAGGGGTTAGTTCGACATATCCTACTAGGAGGACATGTCTTAAGCTCAGACACCACGGCAAGGTGCTTCAAGTAGCCCGAGGCCCTACCACTCAACCTACCTGTGCCGTATGGGCGATACCAGGAGCCGTTGAGCATGACGGAGCGCCTGACTCACAGACAGCTCACCAGTGACCTCCAGCATGTAACCATGCTTGCAATGGGAGGTGGGAGGTGCCTGTGAGCCCCACCTGAGACCGGCTGATATAGCCCAGAGCCTCCCAGGTGCACCTGAATGTAGCCTGTAGATGAAAAGCAGGCACATTTAAATCGGAGTTTATACACCTCCAAACATATTATACAAACCATTAGAAAACGTGGTGTGGTGTTTAACAAGCAGGATATGCTCAACCCATATACAGTTGTGCATGTATCTAGGGGAGCACATCCTGCACTTGTAGTCCGTTGCTAGGGGCAATCAACAGCAAAAACTGCATACAATGGAAGATGCCAGCAACGGACTACAAGTACCACAATAACCATCCTACATACGATAGCGATAATGTGGATGTGGAGAACAATCAAAAACATAACCATAGCAAAAGCAGGTAGGGCCTCGGGCTACTTGAGGGACCTTGCCGTGGTGTCAGAGCTTAAGACATGTCCTCCTAGTAGGATACGTCGAACTAACCCCTCAATTTTATCAGCGTGAGGGTTTAGTATTGCCGCAGAGTGCACCTGCTTTTGCTATGGTTATGTCCTTGTGAGTGTATCAAACGAAGCCCATGTGATGGGGCTAGTGTTTTAAATAAGGGGGTGCAGTCCGAAATGCGTAGACCAATTGTCCATGGGAATTGATCAACCTGTGTTTCATATGAACTGTTTTGATTGTTTACAATAAAGATTTTTTTTTTTGTAATTTTGTAAAAGTTCATTTTTTTTGTCTGCCCTGAGCATGGGAGTCTGAACTGAGGTCTGAATGTGGGTCATTTAGATTGGGCGTCTGATCTGAGGTCTGAATCAGGGTCTTTTTCACATTGTGGTGCTGATCTGATTGGGGGTCATTTACATTGGGGTCTGATTGGGGCTCTGAGCTAAAGTCTGATTTACACTGGGGGTCTTATTGGTGGTCTGATCTGAGGTCTAATGAAAAATATATTTTTTCCTTCTGTAAAACCTAGGTGTGTCTTATGGGCAGGTACGACTTTAAGTGTGAAAAATATGGTAGTTCAAAGACATTTTTTAACCAAAATTGCATTGTTATACCCATGTTATACCCATGCATTACTGCATCAGACTGTTTAGTTTAAAAATATTTTACTTCAAAAATTGAATTCTTATACTCGTGTTAATGAATGCATAGTTCAAAGACATTTTCCAGCAAAAATTGCATTGTTATACCCGTATAAGTGAACACATTACTGCAACAGAACTTGTTGTCCAAACATATTTCACAGCAAAAATTGCATTCTTACAGTTCAAAGATATTTTATCGCAAGCATTGCATTTTTATACCTGTTTTAGTGAATGCATTACTGCATCAGACCATGTAGTTCAAACAAATTTACTAGTGATGAGTGAGCACCAAAGTGTTCGAGTGTTCGGGTACTCGGTCCGAACACATTGCAATATTCGTCCCATTAATGGAAGTCAATGGGAGACAACCAGGCACCCCCTGCTCGGATGAGGGGAGGCTGCCTGGTCCATTGGAAAAGGTCAGAAAGTGACAGAAACACCACCAAAATGGATCTGAAACAGCATGGGGACCATATCTGGGTGCATCTTGGACTCCAGTGTAGCAGCTGGGAACCATATTGTCCCAGTTGTCCGCCACTTTTACATAGCGACAAAATCACGCCCCCTCAAAAAAAGAAATTTCTAGAGGTAAAATTGTTAGGAAACATTCTTTCCTTGATATTCAATTGTATATACAGTGCAAATGCTGCCAAAAATTACAAGGAAGAAGCACTCTGATACAGACTGTATATCACATAAAGGAGGGCCTCATTCACATGGTGCTACAATTGTTCAGGTACACTGCTGCACTCATAAAGCCTATGTACTGAGTGAAAGGGCTGCAAAAAATTACAAGGAAGCGTCACTCCAATACTCCCTTTATTACACATAAAGGAGGACATCATACACACCATTAAAAAATTATCATTGATGGCCTACTGGTAACCCTCAAAAACATTTGGAGCAAGGGCATGCTGGTTACCATCTAAAACATTATAGTTGAGGGCCTGAAGGTGATCGTACCCAATAAAAAATTGTGGTGAGGGCCTGAAGGTGAGCGAACACCATAAAATATTGCAGTGATGGCCTACATGTGAGCAGACGGTATAAAGCATTGGAGTTGAGGGCCTGAAGCCTAGTGAACCCCATAAAACATTGCAGTGATGGGCTACAGGTGAGCAGACCGTATAAAGCATTGGAGGTGAGGGCCTAAAACCTAGTGAACCCCATAAAATATTGAAGTGATGGCCTACAGGTGAGCAGATAGTATAAAGCATGGGAGGTGAAGGCCTGAAGTCTAGCAAACCCCATAAAACATTGCAGTGATGGGCTACAGGTGAGCAAACGGTATAAACCATTGGAGGTGAGGGCCTGAAGCCTAGCGAACCCTATAAATCGCTGCACTGATAGGCTACAGGTGAGCATTCGGTATAAAGCATTGGAGGTGAGGGCCTGAAGCATAGTGAACGCCATAAAATATTGCAGTGATAGGCTACAGGTGAGCAGACCTTATAAAGCATTGGAGGTGATGGCCTGAAGCCTAGAGAACCCCATAAAACGTTGCAGTGAAAGGCTACAGGTGGGTAGACTTTATAAAACATCAGAGGTAAGGGTCTGAAGCCTAGCGAACCCCATAAATCATTGCAGTGATGGCCTACAGGTGAGCAGACTTTATAAAGCATTGGAGGTGAGGGCCTGAAGCATAGTGAACGCCATAAAATATTGCAGTGATAGGCTACAGGTGAGCAGACCTTATAAAGCATTGGAGGTGATGGCCTGAAGCCTAGCGAACCCCATAAAACGTTGCAGTGAAAGGCTACAGGTGGGTAGACCTTATAAAGCATTAAAGGTAAGGGTCTGAAGCCTAGCGAACCCCATAAATCATTGCAGTGAAAGACTAAAGGTGGGTAAACCTTATAAAACATCAGAGGTAAGGGTCTGAAGCCTAGCGCACCCCATAAATCATTGCAGTGATGGCCTACAGGAGAGCAGATGGTATAAAGCATTAGAGGTGAGGGCCTGAAGCCTAGCAAACCCAATAAAACATTGCAGTGATGGGCTACAGGTGAGCAGATGGTATAAAGCATTGGAGGTGAGGGCCTGAAGCCTAGCGAACCCCATAAATCATTGCAGTGATGGGCTACCAGTGAGCAGATGGTATAAAGCATTGGAGGTGAGGGCCTGAAGCCTAGTGAACCCCATAAAACATTGCAATGATGGGCTACAGGTGAGCAGAACTTATAAAGCATTGGAGGTGAGGGCCTGAAGCCTAGCGAACCCCATAAATAATTGCAGTGATGGCCTACAGGTGAGCAGACGGTATAAAGCATTGGAGGTGAGGGCCTGAAGCCTAGCGAACCCCATAAAACATTGCAGTGATGGGCTACAGGTGAGCAGACGGTATGAAGCATTGGAGGTGAGGGCCTAAAGCCTAGTGAACCCCATAAGATATTACAGTGATAGGCTACAGGTGAGAAGACCTTATAAAGCATTGGAGGTGAGGGCCTGAAGCCTAGTGAACCCCATAAAATACTGCAGTGATGGGCTACAGGTGAGCAGACCTTATAAAGCATTGGAGGTGAGGGCCTAAAGCCTAGCGAACCCCATAAATCATTGCAGTGATGGGCTACAGGTGAGCAGACGGTATAAAGCATTGGAGGTGAGGGCCTGAAGCATAGTAAACTCCATAAAATATTGCAGTGATGGGCTACAGGTGAGCAGACTGTATAAAGCTTTGGTGGTGAGGGCCAGAAGCCTAGCGAACCCTATAAATCATTGTATTGATGATCTACAAGTAAGCAGACAGTATAAAGCATTGGAGGAGAGGGCCTGAAGCCTAGTGAACCCCACAAAATATTGCAGTGATAGGCTACAGGTGAGCAGACCGTATAAAGCATTGGAGGTGAGGGCCTAAAGTCTAGCAAACGGTATAAAGCATTGCAGTGATGGGCTACAGGTGAGCAGACCTTATAAAGCATTTGAGGTGAGGGCCTGAAGCCTAGAGAACCCCATAAAACATTGCAGTGATGGGCTACAGGTGAGCAGACGGTATAAAGCATTGGAGGTGAAGGCCTGAAGCCTATCAAACCCCATAAATCATTGCAGTGATGGGCTACAGGTGAGCAGACGGTATAAAGCTTTGGTGGTGAGGGCCTGAAGCCTAGCGAACCCTATAAAACATTGTAGTGATCTGAGTTCCTAATAGTTGTATTACTAGAATATAACGAAGATTGGGCTATATTCTCAAATCTTCGTTATATTCTAGCAATACAACCATTAGGAACCCAGCTCTAAGTTGAATTCGCAATGCGATTAATGCAGGTTATATTAATCGCATTGCGAATTCAACTTACCACACATTTTCCATGGGAGTTTTGCCATGGATCTCCCTCCGGCATGCCACAGTCCAGGTGTTACTCCCCTTGAAACAACTTTTCCATCACTATTGTGGCCAGAAAGAGTCCCTGTGGGTTTTAAAATTCGCCTGTCTATTGAAGTCTATGGCGATTCGCCCTGTTCGCACGTTCGCGAACATTTGCATAAATTCGTGTTCTCCGTTCGCGGTCGGAAAATTTTATGTTCGCGAAATCTCTAGCCAGCACCTCCAAGGCGTAAGAGCGCAAGTTCGTGCCACGTGTTGCCCTGCCTCTGTTGGAACTGCTGTGTGTTCCCCTTGTCTCCCTTCCTCGGTTGCCTAAGGGAGTACAGACTCTGTCGGCCGCATTGTCAGATGGAAAAATTTTGGCGCAATTTGTCAACAAGTACCTTCTGGTATTGCATGGTTTTACTTGTCCTCTCAAACACAGGAATCAGAGATGAGAAGGGTGAACACCCAGTAATCTGTGTTACCTAAAATGCGTATTACGCGAGGGTCGCAGGAAAGGCAGCCTAACATGAAGTCAGCCATGTGTGCCAGAGTACCAAAGGGCAAGAAGTAGATGTCAACTTTAGGATGACTCTCCATACTCTCATCCTCCTCCTCCTCTTCTGCCATCCATGAACAGATGTAAGTAAAATTCCATGGATACTAGCCTCTGTAGCAGAGGCAAGTGTCTCCAGCTCCTCCTTCTCCTCTTCATGGCCCAATTCGCGCTGAGAAGATAAACTTTGGGTGGTCTGGCTATCACCCTGTGTAATGTTCTCCTCCATTTCCTCGTCTGACACATTCAAAGATTCCCCCTAAATGTGAGCAGCATTTGTTTAAGTAGACACAGCAGTGTGACGGTTACTTTGATAATAGCGTCATCGCCACTAACCATCTGTGTGGATTCATGAAAGTTTTTTAAAACCTCACATAGGTCTGACATCAATGCCAACTCCTCGCTTGTGAATAGTGGCAGTTGACTGGAAAGGTGATGACCATGTGGCAGCTGGTATTCCACAACTGCCCTCTGCTGCTCACAAATCCTGGCCAACATGTAGAACGTAGAGTTCCACCGCGTGCTCATGTCTCACTGCAGCTTTGAGAGACCAGCTGAAGCTGTGGACGATTTTCGGAAATGAGCACACAAGCGGCGCGCCTTCACTAGTAGCTCCTGCAAATTGTGGTAGGTTTTGATAAACCACTGAACCACTAAGTTTAGGACGTAGGCTAGGCATGGAATGTGTGTCAGGTTGCCGAGCTCCAAAGCCGCCACCAAGTTACGGCTATTGTCGGACACAACCATGCTTGTTTCTAGGTTGAGTGGTTAGTTATACCCTGCCACAGCTCTGTGGCGGTGTGCTGTTTGTCCCCTAAAACAAATCAGCTTCAGCACGGCCTGTTGACGCTTAACCACAGCAGTGCTACACTGCTTCCAGCTAGCGAATGATGGCTGATTGCTGTTGGAGGTGGAAGTGAAGGAGGAGGCCTCCACAACATTCACTCAGTGTGCGGTCATGGAAATGTAGCATCCCTAGCCACCAGCACTTGTCCATGTGTCTGTAATGAGGTGGACGTTCCCAGTAAGTGCGTTGGTCAGGGCACGGGTGATGTTCTGGGACACATGTTGGTGTAAGGCAGGCACGGCACACCGTGAAAAAAAAGTGGCGGGTGGGGACTGCGTACCAAGGGATGGCCGCCGACATCAGGCTATGAAAGGCCTCAGTGTCCACAAGCCTAAATGGCAACATTTCAAGGGCTAGTAATTTCGAAAGATGCGCATTCAGTGCTATGGCCTGTGTGTGGGTATTTGCGCTTGCGTTTGTTATCGACATTTGGACACTGCCCTGGGACAGGGAAGTGGATGTTGTTGCTGCTGGTTCATGCGAAGGTCCAGGTGCAGGGCGAGGGGCATCTGGGCCTGCGCCTTCAACAGGGGATTGGCCAGCAGTGCTTAACACAGGGTAAGTGGAGGCGTTGATGGGACACGCAATCGCAGAGTGCGGACCCAGGCGTTCAGTCCACTTATTAGGGTGCTCAGATGCCATGTGGAGTATCATACTGGTGGTGGTGAGGTTGCTAGTGTTCCCGCCCCGGCTCATTTTGCTACGGCACAGGTTGCAAACTACCACACTTTTGTCATTTGTGCTATCCTCATACTGCCATACTGCGGAACACCTACCCATTGGCAAGGTAGATTTACGCATGGGGGTGCTCTGTGTAACGCTTGTGGCCCTGTTTGTGTGGGCAGACGTCTCCCTTTTGCGGTGCTACGGATCCCTCCCCCTCTGTACTGCGGTCCTCGCTCGGCTTTTCACCTAACCATGTTGAGTCAGTGACCTCATCGTCCACTACCTCCTCCTCCACTTCCTCACTCTGCTCATTCTTCTGACTAACCACCACTTCAGTAATTGGCAACTGTGTTTCATCATCATCCACCTTGTGAACAAATGATTGCCGTTGACCACCGTCGTCTTCTTGAGACTGTGAAGGCAGGGCACAATATCTCAGCTACCTCTTCAAGCGTGCTTGGCGAATGAGCTAAATTAAGTACTGGCGAGGAAAAGAGGTCATGTAAATATCTGAGTGTGGAATCACTTGTTTGGCCAGACGCGACATGGTTGAAGGAAGGAGGGTCAGAGTGAGGATTCGGTTGACCAGACTCTTGGCTACAGAGACTGGACTTTGTTGAAGAGAGGGTGGTGCTTGAGCGACTGGAAGCATTATCTTCTGCAATCCAACCGACCACCTGTTCGCACTAGTCCGACTTGGACAGCGTTGTGCTGCGCCGCCCAGCTAAGTATGACATGAAGCTGGGTAAGGTGGATTTTTTTGTTTTTTCTGGTGCTCTGGCAGCAGGCACAGTTTCATTGCGCCCAGGGCCATGGCCTCTGCTTGCACCATCAGCATCACGCCAAGGGCCACAGCCTCTGCTTGCACCATCAGCATCACACCCAGGGCCATGGCCTCTGCTTGCACCATCAGCATCACACCCAGGGCCAAGGCCTCTACTTTCACCATCAGCATCACGCTCAGGGTCACAGCCTCTGCTTGCACCATCAGAATCACGCCCAGGGCCCTGGCCTCTGCTTGCACCATCAGCATCACGCCCAGGGCCACGGCCTCTGCTTGCACCATCAGCATCACGCCCAGGGCCACGGCCTCTGCTTGCACCATCAGCATCACGCCCAGGGCCACGGCCTCTGCTTGCACCATCAGCATCATGCCCACTTCCCCCTCCCTTTGTGCTCACCTTTTTCATATTAATGGTTTTGTCTGTAGATGTTGCGCAGAGAGTTTTACTGTCTGCTAAAGACAAAGTTTTCTGATGCAGGACAGTACTGGACACAAAATACAAATTTTAGGCACTACAGTAGGCCACAGATAATGACATTTTTACAGTACAGACTGTATTGGCTTGCTGTAATGTACAGTAGACAGAGAAATACAAATTTTCAGCACTACACTAGCACAGAGATAATGAAATTTTTACAGTACACACTGTATTGGCTTGCTGTAATGTACTGTAGACAGAGAAATACAAATTTTAGGCACTACAGTAGGCCACAGATAATAAAATCTTTACAGTACACACTGTATTGGCTTGCTGTAATGTACTGGAGAAGAAGAAATACAATTTTTCAGCACTACACTAGCCCAGAGATAATGTAATTTTTACAGTAGTCACTGTAAAGGCTTGGTATAATGTACTGAATACAGAAATTTTTTTTTTTTATGAGTACACTAGGCCACAGATAATGATATTTTTACAGTACAAACTGTATTGGCTTGCTGTAATGAACAGGAGACAGAGAAATAATATTTCTTATAAACACACTAGCGCAGAGATAATGTAATTTTTACAGTACACACTGTATTGTCTTGCTATAATGAACAGGAGAAAGAGAAATACAATTTTTCAGCAATACACTAACCCAGAAATAATGTAATTTTTACAGTAGACTCTGTAAAGGCTTGCTATAATGTACTGAATACAGAAAAATAAAGATTTTCAGGAAGTACACTATGCCACAGATAATTTTTTACAGTACACACTGTATTGGCTTGCTGTAATGTACTGTAGAAAGAGAAATAAAAATTTTAGGCACTACACTAGCCCAGAGATAATGACATTTTATAGTACACACTGTATAGGCTTGCTGTAATGTACTGTAGACAGAGTAATACATATTTTCGGCACTACACTGGGCCACAGATAATGACATTTTTACAGCACACACTGTATTGGCTTGCTATAATGTACTCTAGATAGAGGAACACAAATTTTCGGCACTATACTAGGCCACAGATGATTACATTTTTACAGTACACAATATATTGGCTTGCTGTAATGTACAGTAGACCGAGAAATACAAATTTTCTTCAGTAAAGTAGGCCACAGATAATGAAATTTTTACAGTACACACTGTAAAGGCTTGCTATAATGTACTGTGGACAGAAAAATAAATATTTTCAGTAATAAACTAGACGAGAGATAATGTAATTTTTACAGTACACACTGTATTGGCTTGCTGTAATGTACTGGAGAAGGAGAAATACAATTTTTTGGCAGTGCAATAGCCCAGAGATAATGTAATTTAACGGAATTGCGGACCCATTAGTTTCAATGGGGACAGACGATGTCCCGGCCGGGTTCGCAATTGTGGATCCGCACTTCCGGGTCCGCAATTGCGTTCCCAAAAAAAATAGAACATGGCCTATTCTTGTCCGCAATTGCGGACAAGAAAAGGCATTTTCTATGAGAGTGCCGGCGATATATAATACAATTTTTCAGAAACACGCTAGGCCAGAGATAATGTAATTTTTACAGTACACACTGTATATGCTTTCTGTAATGTACAGGAGACAGAGAAATTCTATTTTTTGTCACTACACTACTCCAGAGATAATGTAATTTTTACAATACACACTTTAAAGGCTTGCTATAATGTACTGAATGCAGAAAAATAAAGATTTTCAGGAGTACACTAGCCCACAGATAATGGAATTTTTACAGTACACACTATATTGGCTTGCTGTAATAAACAGGAGACAGAGAAATACAACTTTTTTGGCACTACACTAGCCCAGAGATAATGTCATTTCTACAGTACACACTGTAAAGGCTTGCTATAATGTACTGAATATAGAAAAATAAAGATTTTCAGGAGAACACTAGGCCTCAGGTAATTACATTTTTACAGTACTGTATTTGCTTTCTGTAATGTACATTTTTTCAGCACTACACTAGCCCAGAGATAATGTAATTTTTGCAGTACACACTGTTTTGGCTTGCTGTAATGTACTGGATACAGAGAAATACAGACTTTTGGCACCACACTAGCCCAGAGATAATGTAATTTTGACAATACACACTGGATTCGGATGTAGTTTCATATTGGATACAAATTTGTCCCAAATAAAATGTATTCTCTGCTGGAATACTGTATATATGGTTGAGGCCTAAACGCACACAGATGTGCCCAAAACTAGTTAACTATGGCCAAAATATAAATCACTCTCTGCTGGAGTAGTTAATATAATGGTTCCGGATTGAATGCACACACATATGTGGCACAACTTAGGTTAATTTCCCCAGAACAAATAATTTCTCTGATGGTACAGTGTATATCTCTGTATTGAATAAGCCCTTTTTAATAATGTCTGCCCAACACACTGCTTTATGATGGTGCAGTGTATATCTCATCTTAGTACCAGGCACACTGTAGTGAATAAGCCCCTTTTAATAATGTCTGCCCAACACACTGCTTTATGATGGTGCAGTATATATCTCAGTACCATGGAACACTGTAGTGAATAAGCCCCCTTTTATAATGTCTGCCCAACACACTGCTTTATGATGGTGCAGTGTATATCTCAGTACCAAGGAACACTGTAGTGAAATAAGCCCCTTTTAATAATGTCTGCCCAACACACTGCTTTATGATGGTGCAGTGTATATCTCAGTACCAAGGAACACTGTAGTGAATAATCCCCTTTTGATAATATCTGCCCAGCACACTGCTTATTGATGGCGTATTGTAGATGTGACTAATCGGAAATCTTTCTGTCTTTTAGAAGTTATCAAAGCGATTTTCAAGCCCTGCACTATCTGTCCCTTCCTGGTGATGCCTGTCCCTGATAGTGCTGAATTAACCCCCTTCTTTAAAAAAAAAATGGTGCTGCACTGCTGTCAAACACACACTCTAAGGCTGGGAACACACCTAGGCGTTTCTGAATCGCGCGTATGACAGGCGTTTTACGCGCGTTTTTGGATGCGCGTTTTTGTAACTAAGAAACGCGCGTCATACGTGCGATTCAGTGATTCTCCACCTATGGCGTCATTGTCCATAGGCGCGTTAAAACGCCCCAAAGAAGCTCATGTACTTGTTTGGGTGTGGGGTGTTTTACAGCGCGTTCAAACGCGCTGTAAAACGCCCAAATGTGAACCATGCCCATAGGGAAGCATGGCTTTTCACATGTTGCGCGTTTTACAGCGCGGTTGAACGCGCTGTAAAACGCTTAGGTGTGTACCTAGGGTAATCCTTAAAAGGACTGTTAGGTCTTTCAATAAGGTTTTTGGAGTGAAATGAGTAAGTTTAGAGCAAAATGCTATCTGTCCCTGCCTTCTGTCTGCTCTATCTGACGCTGAATGAGCCGAGAGCCGGACCTTAGCTCCAATATATAATGGTATTAGGTGTTCCGGCCAGCCAACCAGTGTAAGGCTTACAACTAACATTGCTATGGCCTTACACTGAGGGGATTTGCTTACCTGGACCTTGATTGGCTGCTTAGAAGGTGCCAAACGTGCGGGTAGGATACTTGAGCAATTGACGAATACACGAGGTGTTCGCCTGAGTAAAGCCGAGCGCCGAGCACAGCGATGCTCAACCCGAACCAATACTCGGCCGAGCATGCTCGCTCATCACTAAATATGTCCTATTCTTAGGAGAATGGTGATAGACAAATGTGCTATAATCCATGAACAGTTAACCATCTGTGTCCATATTGTTTTTACCATATTGGGAGGAGGAGTATAATCCGATTTTGGTACTATCTGATTGATGGGGATCTAAGTGCTGTAGGATATAGTGAATACATTATTGTCATCCTGGTGATTGCTAATTTTATACTTTAAGCGACGATCATATAGCACATTTGATCTACACTATTATCTGTTTATATTTTATTACTTTTTATTTTTATTATTTTGTATTTTCGACATAAGAGGTTTATTGTTACAATAAAGGGTTGTGTTTTTTCCATATATGAGTGCCAATGCTATATAAGAAACACATTTTTTAAAATACATTTTTTGAGGGGTGAATCAAATCAGGATTAGAGCACCTGCCTTGAGTGGGTGAGAGAGAGCGATTCTCAATCAACTTTATTCCATGTCCTATTCTTGTCCGCAATTGCAGACAAGAGTAGGCAGTCCTATGGGGGGTGCCGGCCGGGTGTATTGCGGATCCGCAATACACTACGGACGTGTGAATGTACCCTTATGCTCATTTATGCACATTTGGCATCCGTTTTAGCCATTACTGTCTGAGATCCATTATTTTAGATGGAAAAAAAGTCCTGCATGCAGAACAGATCAGAAGAATGGAAAAATACATGGTGATGTTAACCCCACCTCAGACGCATCCTGATAACAGCATTACTTCTATAATAAATGTTGCTGGCGGTGCACCAGCTGCGTTGGCGACTTTTTCCTTCTCCTCTGGCTTCGCCTTGTGCTTCCACTGAGCCCCCGCTGTCAGGTGGGAATGCCATCAGTAGCGCGTCTACCAGTGTGCGCTTTTACTCATGCATCTTACGATCACGCTGCAGTGGCGGAATTAAGGACGGCACATTGTCATTGTGGTGGGGATCCAGCAGGATGGCCACCCAGTAATAAGCACTGGGTAGAATGTGGGCAACTCTGCGGTCGTTGTGCAGGCACTGCAGCATGCAGTTGCTCATGTGTGCCAGGCTGCTTAGAGGCAACGACAAGCTGTCCTCTGTGGAAGGTGTATCTTCTGTGTCCTCTGTATACCCCCAGTCACGCCCCAGTGATGGCCATGAGCTGCTTTGGGTGCCATCCTGCTGTGAAAACGGTTCCTCCTCCTCATCAGCCTCCTAATCCTCCAGAACTGTTTACTGGCTGGACAGTTGTGTACCTGCCCACCCTCCAAGACACTGTGAATGACAGGCCTGATAACCGTGGATATGACCCCTCTTCCTCCTCCTCTTCCTCTTGTGCCACATCCGCTTCCATCATCGCCTGAAGCATTTTTTCAAGGAGACATAGAAGTGGGATAGTAACACTAGCATGACGTTATCGGCAATGGCCATGTTGGTGAAGTATTCGAAACAGTGCAACACGGCACACAGGTCCCGCATGGAGGCCCACTCGTTGGGGGTGAAGTGGTGCTATTCTGCAGAGTGACTCATCCGTGCGTGCTGTGGCTGAAACTGTACTATCGCCTGCTGCTGCTCGCACAGTCTCTCCAGCATGTTAAAGGTGGAGTTCCACCTTGTGGGTATGTTGTATATGAGGTGGTGAAGTGTGCAGAGACAGGCCGCACTTTCTGCAGCAGCTCTGACATATAGATGTAATCTTTCAGGAACCTCTGCACTACCAAACTCAGCACATGCACCAGGTAAGGGGGGTGTGTCAAACCGGCTAAGCCCAGAGCTGCTATGAGATTTCGCCCGTTATCGCACACCACCAGGCCGGGCTTGAGGCTCAGTGGCACCAACCACACATCAGTCTGTTGCTCCATGCCCATCCACAGCTCCTGCGCGGTGTGTGGTTTTTCCCCCAAACAGAAAAGTTTCAAAGCAGCCTGCTGTCGTTTCCCCCTGGCTGTGCTGAAGTTGGTGGTGCAGGTGTTACGCTGACCGGATGAGGAGGCGGTAGAGGAGGAAGTGAAGTAGGAGGAGGAGGCAACGAGAAATGTCCTGCAATCCTCGTGGCAGAAGGACATGCACCAAACTGCTATCTGCCTCAGGCCCAGCAGCCACTGCATTTACCCAGTGTGCATTTAGGGAGATATAACGTCCCTGCCTGTGCTTACTGGTCCACGTATCGGTGGTTATGTGGACCTTGCCACAGATGGTGTTGCACAGTGCACACCTGATTCTGTCTGCCACTTGGTTGTGTAGCGCAGGGATGGCTCGCATGACGGAATGAAAGCATTTCAAAGGCCAGGAATTTTGAAATGCAGGCATTTAGGGCCAGGGTTCGCTGGTGGGTAGGGGGTTACTTCCTCTTTTTCTCCAGTGTTTGGGGGATGGACAGCTGAACGCTTCCATGGGACAGTGTGGACATGCTGGGTGACAGTGGTGGAGGTGGTGGTGTTGCTGCCACATCCTCTGTTTGCGGGGTGGCAGGTGCCACTGTCACTCCAGAGGGGGAGGAAGAGGCTGAGACTGCAGCAGCAGAGGGAGCAGGAGGAGCCTGAGATCTTTTGTGGTTTTTGAGGTGTTTACTCCACTGCACCTTGTGCTTTGCATTTAGATGCCTGTCATGCAGGTGGTGCTCAGGCTTAGGCATTTATGCCTTGCTTCCGGCTCTGATTGCACAGTGTGCAAACCACTTGCGTCTTGTTGTCAGCACATTGTCTGAAGATCTGCC
The DNA here is from genome assembly GCA_033119425.1 of Bufotes viridis. Taxonomy (NCBI): domain Eukaryota; kingdom Metazoa; phylum Chordata; class Amphibia; order Anura; family Bufonidae; genus Bufotes; species Bufotes viridis. The sequence goes on from CM065591.1 coordinate 421,106,723, forward strand.
ACGCCAGGCAACTCCTTGGAGTTGGCTTTGGTGTGCTCAGTCCCTGGGTGCGGTGGGCAGTAGCAGGTGTACTGGCTTGGGGACGGCCACTCTGGTTTTGCTGTGCGGCTGGCGCTGTGTGACTAACACCTCTTCCTCCAAACTGCACACGTCACTTGCATGACTTTGATTCCATGTGGGATCTAGGACCTCATCATCCTCCACATCATCTTCCACCCACTCCTCACTCCTGCTCTCTTTGCTGGTCTACACAAGGCAGAAAGCCGCAGCAGTTGGCACCTGTGTTTCGTCATCATCAGAGAAATGCTGCGGTGGTTCTCTCATGTCCACATCCTGAAACATAAGTGGTTGGGCATCAGTGCACTCAATCTCTTCCACTTCTGGGGCAGGGCTAGGTGGATGGCCGATGGAAACCCTGCCAGCAGAGTCATCAAAAAGCATAAGAGACTGCTGCATGACTTGGGGCTCAGACTGCTTGCTTGATTTGCTAGGGGGTAAGGTGAAAGACAGATAACCATGGGCTGTAGGTGCCAACTCTGCGCTTTCAGCAGGGGACCGGGTGGGAGACAATGTGAAGGAACTGGAGACACTGTCAGCCCCCAATCTACTACTTCCTCTACTTGTTCTGGCCTCACCATTCGTACACCGGTATTCAGTCCTACAAAATAACTTTGAACGTTTTGTTGCCTTCGTGGACCTGAGGAAGGTGTTTCATTTTGGCGTGTAGCTGGCACAGATCAACCAGGTCCACGTCCTCTCCCTGCAACAGGAGCTCCACCAACACCAGCAGCACCACGACCAGGGCCACGTCCCTTATTTGATGCTCTCCTCTTTGAGGTCATTCACCGAATTAACGGATGGATTAACTAGATTTATTTCCGTGTCACGTATGCAGTTCAGGATGGATTAACTATTATATTTTTGTGTCTGGGGTAAAAAAAAAATCGCTATAGGTCACACACAGAATTAACAGTTAGATTAACTATAAAATTTCTGTCAGGGGTGCTAAGATGGTGTATTACAACCACAAAAAAATCACTATAGGTCACCACAGTATAAATAGCCAGATGAGATTCCTAACACTTTCCCTCACTTGAGTTGCCTGCTTCCTGTCCCTGCAATACTCAGAGCTGATGAGCGGTGCTACACGTGTTCCAGCTTTTATTGAGGCTGGGTCACATGATACATGGGCCAATCACAGCCATGCCATTAGTAGGCATGGTTGTGATGGCTTCTAAGTGCCCACAGCTTAAAAGCTTATTGATTAGCTGCCCTGCAGCCTTTCAACATACATTATTGCCCGAACACCGAACTCAAACCCGAACTTTTTTGGCAAAGTTCAGGTTCAGGTCCAGGTACTCGAACTCACAAAGTTCGGTACGACCCCAAACTTTGCAGTTCGGGGTTGCTCAACACTTGGACATATTGAGAGATCACTCAATACACAACTTTGAACCTATGTAGGTTAAAATGCAAAAAAATAAAATAAAAATTTGAACACGGTATATATATACTGTATATATATATATATATATATATATATATATATATATAGAAAGAAATGAATCCACGGCACATCCAAAATGGTGAAAAAAAGGGGTAGTTTATTCACCGAGTGATAGCGACGTTTCAGTGCTCTCTATGGCACCTTTTTCAACAGCAACTCTCTGCCATAGAGAGCACTGAAACGTCGCTATCACTCGGTGAATAAACTACCCCTTTTTTTCACCATTTTGGATGTGCCGTGGATTCATTTCTTTCTACATTTTTGGAATAAGCGGGATACTTCTACAGCTACTGGCACTCCATTGAACATCTTATTACGTAAGCTGTGCGGTCCTTCACCATTGTCTATATATATATATATATATATATATATATATATATATACACTAAACAAAAATATAAACGCAACTAGAGTTGAGCGAACCCGAACTGTACAGTACCGAATTTTGGGGTGTTCGGGACACGGACCCGGACATTTTAAAAAAAGTTCGGGTTCGGGTCCGTTGATCGGCGATTTCTTCCTGCTTTCTCAAGGGCTGCACTGCAGCCAATCAGCTAGCGTTTTACTTCTTGCACTAAGAAGCCATCACAGCCATGTCTAGTAATGGTATGGCTGTGATTGGCCAAGTGCAGCATGTGACCCAGCCTCTAATTAAGCTGGAGTCACGTAGCACCGCCGGTCACTCTGCTTTGATTAGTGTAGGGATAGGATGCAGCTGCTGTGAGGGCGAGATTAGGCAGGGAAGACTCAGCAAAACCACTTAATGAAGTGATCGATCTACAGCTGTGAATCATTCAACTTTTGTTAGTTCATTGTTCACTAGTTTTTAGGCTGCCCAGAGTGTTTTTCTGTAACCTTTTTCTGGGGTGATCGGCGGCCATTTTTTGATCTTTTGGTGCACCAGCACATGTTTTGAGCTGCCACCAAGTTCAACATACATTTTTGGGTTCAATAGTAAGCTTTTTTTTGCAATATTCTACATTAGGGGTTGTGCTTATTGTCACACCTTGAAACACAGTATAGAAATTGCTATATTTTATTGAGTGGTGAAATTCAATTGCCAAAATACCAATCCCCTAAATCTGGTGTGCCAGCTGTGGCTGGCTAAGTTTAATACTGTCCATCAAAGGAAAGATTTTTTTCTGGGGTTAAATTCAATTGCCAAAATACCAATCCCCTAAATCTGGTGTTCCAGCTGTGGCTGGCTACGTTTAATACTGTCCGTCAAAGGATAGATTTTTTTCTGGGGTGAAATTCAATTACCAAAATAACAATCCCCTAAATCAGTGGTTTTAGCTGTTGCTGGCCAAGTGTAAAACTATGCCTAAAAGGATAGATTTTATTTCAGGGGTGAAATTCAATTGCCAAAATACAAATCCCCTAAATCTTGTGTTCCAGCTGTGGCTGGCTAAGTTTAATACTGTTCGTCAAAGGATAGATTTTTTTCTGGGGTGAAATTCAATTACCAAAATAACAATCCCCTAAATCAGTGGTTTTAGCTGTTGCTGGCCAAGTGTAAAACGATGCCTAAAAGGATAGATTTTATTTCAGGGGTGAAATTCAATTGCCAAAATGCAAATCCCCTAAATCTGGGGTTCCAGCTGTGGCTGGCTAAGTTTAATACTGTACGTCAAAGGATAGATTTTTTTCTGTTGTTAAATAAAATCCCTAATAGAAATCCTTAACATCTGTGCTTTCCGCTGTTCCTCTCCAAGTGTAATTCTGTCCGCAATAGGGTATATTACATTCACGCGTATCAGCGTCTACATCCAAGGCCTGAAAAAGAAATCCTCTATATTTACACACTCTACTGTGCATCTCCAAGTGTATTTCTGTCCGTAAAAGGTTATATTACACTCAAGGTCTAAATAAAAGTGCTAAAAGCGTAATCCTCCATATTTGTACACGCTATTGTGCATCTCCAAGTGTAATTCTGTCCGTAAAAGGATATCTTTCAGCCAGGGCCTAAATACTAGGTCTAACATTGTTTTTCCACTAAATCTGTGGTTTCTGCTGTGCCTGTATTAGTGTAATACGGTACATAAATAGATAGCTAGATAGTGTTAGGTACCTGTAAATAAAGGCCTTAATTTGAACTCTATACATTGGGCCAAATAAGTTTTTCCTTATTGTGGTGAACGGTAACAATGAGGAAAACATCTAATAAGGAACGCGGACATGGTCGTAGTGGTGTTAGTGGACCCTCATGTGCTGGGAGAGGACGTGCCCGTTCTGCCACAGCTATACGTCTTAGTGAACCAACTACCTCAGGTCCCAGTAGCCGCCAGAATCGACAGCGATATTTGGTCGGGCCTAATGTCGTTCTAAGGATGGTAACGCCCAAGAAAGTAAAGGCGCTAGTCGATTGGGTGGCAGACAGTGGATCCAGCAGGTTCACATTAGCTCCCTCTCAGTCTTCTGAAAGCGCACAGGTGGCACCTGAAAACCAAGCTCATCAGTCTGTCACATCACTCCCATGCATATCAGGGAACCTGTCTGAGCCTCAAGTTATGCAGCAGTCTCTTATGCTGTTTGAAGAATCTGCTGGCAGGGTTTCCCAAGTGCATCCACCTAGCCCTTTCCCAGCAGTGGAAGACATAGAATGCACTGACGCACAACCACTTATGTTTCCTGAAGAAGATATGGGAATACCACCTCAGTAGAGTCAGCATGTCTCTGATGATGACGAAACACAGGTGCCAACTGCTGCATCTTTCTGCAGTGTGCAGACCGAACAGGAGGTCAGGGAGGAAGACTGTGTGGAAGACGATGCAGGGGATGATGAGGTCCTAGACCCTATATGGAATGAAGGTCATGCCACTGTTTTTCAGAGTTCAAAGGAAGAGGCAGTGTTGAGACCGAGCCAACAGCGTAGCAAAATAGGGAGCAGGGTGCAAAAGCAGAACAGCCGTCTCCAAGAGTTCGCCTGCTACTGGCCACCGCCACCAGGGACCGAGCACCCCAAAGGCAGCTTCATGGAGTTCCCTGGCATGGCACTTTACACAATGTGCTGACGACAAGACCCGAGTTGCTTGCATTGCCATCCGAGCCTGAAGCGAGGCATTAACGTTCTAAACCTTAGCACAACCTGCGTGACCAGGCATCTACATGCGAGACACGGGCTGCTGTGGAGTAAGCACCTTCAAAACCAAGAAAGGGCTCAGGCCCCTCCTGCTCCCTTTTTTGCTGCTGCCTCGGCCACCTCTGGAGGAACGTTGGCACCTGCCGCCCAGCAAACAGAGGATGTGCCAACAACACCACCACCTGCATCACCAAGCATCTCCACCATGTCACACAGCAGCGTTCAGCTCTCCATCTCACAAACCTTGGAGAGAAAGCGTAAATTCCCACCTAGCCACCCTCGATCCTTGGCCTGAATGCCAGCATTTCTAAACTACTGGCCTTTGAAATGCTGTCATTCAGGCTGGTGGACACGGACAGCTTCAAACAGCTGATGTCCATGGCTGTCCCACAGTACGTCGTTCCCAGCCACCACTACTTCTCCAAGAGAGCCGTGCCTTCCCTGCACAATCAAGTATCGGATAAAATCAAGTGTGCACTGCCAAAGCCATCTCTGGCAAAGTCCACCTAACCACAGATACGTGGACCAGTAAGCACGGCCAGGGACGCCATATCTCCCTAACTGGACACTGGGTAAATGTAGTGGCGACTGGGCCCCAGGCGGAGAACTGTTTGGCGCACGTCCTTCCGCCGCCAAGGATCGCAGGGCATAATTTTTTGCCTCCTGTTGCCTCCTTCTTCTCGGCTTCCTCCTCCTCTTCCACCTGCTCATCCGGTCAGCCATAGACCTTCACCACCAACTTCAGCACAGCCAGGGGTAAACGTCAGCAGGCCGTTCTGAAACTCATGTGTTTGGGGGACAGGCCCCAAACCGTGCAGGAGTTGTGGCAGGGTATAGAACAACAGACCGACGAGTGGTTGCAGCCGGTGAGCCTCAAGCCCGGCCTGGTGGTGTGCGATGGTGGGCGAAATCTCGTTGCAGCTCTGGGACTAGCCTGTTTGACGCACATCCCTTGCCTGGCGCATGTGCTGAATTTAGTGGTGCAGAAGTTTATTCACTTTTAGAAGTGGCTCAGAGGGAGGTTTTTTGCAACAGCAGAGGCCGGGTACAAATTTGGCCAGCCGGGGCCCACTACTGGAAGACGAGGAGGATGAGGAGGATGAGGATGAAGCATGTTTACAGCGGGGTGGCACCCAACGCAGCTCAGGCCCATGGCTGGGGTGAAACGGAGGACCATGACGATACGCCTCCCACAGAGGACAGCTTGTCCTTACCTCTGGGCAGCCTGGCACACATGAGCGACTACATGCTGCAGTGCTTGCGCAACGACAGCAGAGTTGCCCACATTTTAACGTGTGCTGACTACTGGGTGGCCACCCGGCTGGATCACCGGTACAAAGACAACGTGCCCACCATAATTCCCGCACTAAGCGTGATAGGAAGATGAGCGAGTTCAAGCGCACACTGGTAGTCGCGCTCCAGAGAGCATTCCCAAATGACACAGGGGGACAAGTGGAAGTACAAGGCGAAGGCAGAGGAGGAGCAAGAAGTCGCCAACGCAGCTGTGTCAGAAGGCAGGGTTAGCATGGCTGACATGTGGAACAGCTTTGTCACCTTGCCACAACAACCAGCCCCAACTGCTGATATGGAGCGTGTTAGCAGGAGCCAGCATTTGAACAACATGGTGGAACAGTACGTGTGCACACACCTACACGTACTGACTCATGGTCCTGCCCTATTCAACTTCTGGGTCTCCAAATTGTCCACATGGCCAGAGCTTGCCCCGTATGCCTTGGAGATGCTGGCCTGCCCTGCAGCCAGTGTACTCTCTGAACGTGTATTTAGCACGGCAGGAGGCATCATTACAGACAGACGCCTGTCCACAGCCAACGTGGACAAGCTCATGTTCATTAACATGAACCAGGCCTGGATCCCACAAGACTTGTTTGTACCTTGTGCATAATAGACAGTTCTAACAGCCTCAACCATCCATCCTTGTACTCAAGTGCACTTATTCCTTTTTATTTTTTTATATATGTCCCAATATTTTGGGGGATACCCCTATGTAAAAATGCAAAATAACACACATCTGTGTTGGCTACCTATTCCTCCAAGTTCCTTTATGTTTTTTTTATTCATTTCCCTATCCACATTTTTTTGCAGAGCATTTGTCATGCTCTTAAGCACATTTTGCTGCCTTTTGCAGCTCTCTAGCTCTTTCCAGGGCTATTTTAGAGCCATTTTAGTGGCCAAAAGTTCGGGTCTCCATTGACTTTTTTTTCAAGTTCGGCCGAACCTGCCGAACCCGAACATCCAGGTGTTCGCTCAACTCTAAACGCAACACTTTCTCTTTTGCTGCCATTTTGCATGATCTGAACTCAAAGATCTAAAACATTTTCTACATTTTCAAAAGACCCATTGATCTCAAATATTGTTCACAAATCTGTCTAAATCTGTGTTAGTGAGCACTTCTCCTTTGCTGAGATAATCCATCCCACCTCACAGGTGTGGCATATCAAGGTGCTGATTAGACAGCATAAATTTTGCACAGGTGTGCCTTAGACTGTCCACAATAAAAGAGCACTCTGAAATGTGTGTATATATATATATATATATATATATGTACACACCCATACTGTATATATATTTTGTATATTATTATATAATAATTTCAAGAGTGGAAATTCACTTTAGGGTTGGTGTTACCCACATCTATTAATTTGTGCAGCACTAGTGAGTGTTTCTTGGCAATAAATCAATGCCACACAACATATTGAGTAACATTGCCACACAATGTTACATTGATAATGGTATAAAAAAGGTGAAGGAGCTTGAGTTAGTAAGAAGTTCAAGGTTACTGCTGACATAATAATTTGATGAGTAAAGCAAAGGGTCTTGAAAGCTATTGCAAACATGAATGAAAGAAATACATTGCATTCAGAAAGTCTTCAGACCCTTTCACTTTTTTCACATTTTATTATATCACAGTCTTTCTTTTTTTATATAAATCATGTTTCCACTATCAAGCTGCACACAATACCCCATAATCAGAAAGTAAAAACAGAATTGTTTGGAATGTTTGTAATATTATTAAAAAGGAAGAACTAAAATTTGGTCTGGACATAAGTATTTAGACCCTCGGGCCTTTAATATGACAATAAGAATTTAGCTCTGGAGGCCTACCATTTCTCGTGGTCAAGTCTTACAGCTGACAATGCATATCAGAGCAAATACCAAGCCATGAGGAGAAAAGAACTGCATGTAGAGCTCAGAGACAGGATTGTGTGGAGATTGGTACAAAAAAAATTCCGCTGCACTGAAAGTTCCCAAGAGTACAGTGGCCTCCACAATTCTTAAATGGAAGTTGTTTGAAACAACTAGGACTCTTCCTTGAGCTGGCCGCCCCACCAAACTAAGTAATCGGAAGAAAAGGGCCTTGGTAAGAGAGGTGACCAAGAAAGCAATGGTCACTCTGGCTGAGCGCCACATAACCTGTGTGCAAATGGGAGATTCTTCCAGAAGGTCAACCATCACTTCAGCATTACACTAATCTGAACTTTATGGCAGAGTAGCTAGAAAGTAGCCTCTCTTCAGTAAAAGACACATGAAAGTTTAGACAAAAACCACCTAAAGGACTTTCAGACTGTTAGAAACAAGATTATGTGGTCTGATGAAACCAATATTGAACTTTTTGGCGTTTATTCTAAGCATCATGTTTGGAGGAAATCAGGCAATGCCCAATGCCATCCCTACAGTGAAGCATTGTGGTTATATTGTCATGCTGTGGAGGTGTTTCTCAGTGGCTGGGACAGGGGGGCTGACCAGAGTTGAGGGAAAGTTGCATTGAGCAAAATAGAGAGATACCGTATTGTTAATGAAAAACTGATATAGAGATCTCTGCAGCTCAGACTGGGCCAAAGATTCACTTTTTAACAAGACAATGGCCCTAAGCACACAGGCAAGACAACACGGGATTGTTATCATTAGTAAATGTCCTTGAGTGGCCCAATCGAAAATCTCTGGAGAGACCTGAAAATGTTGGTTTGCTGACAGTCAACATCCAACCTGACACAGAAAAATGACAGAGAAGAATGGCAGAAAAATCCCCAAATTCGGAAGTGCAAGTCTTGTGGCATCATACCCAAGAAGACTGGAGGCTGTAATCACTGCCAAAGATGCTTCAACTAAGGTTACTTTCACGCATGTGGCATGGCTATATGGCAGGCTGTTCCGGCGGGTGAACAGCCTGCCGGATCCGCCATGCCGCATGCAGTGGCGCACCGACAGGGGGGGGGGGGGTTAGGGGTCTGGACCCCCCTAGAACCATTCATATATATTTTTTTTTTATCCCTCAGGGCCGCACCATCAATCGCCACAGGCGGCGCGGCCCTGGTTCTAATTGCGGGCGGCAGCGGGGGGCAGTAGGAGATTAGCGCTTCATCTCCATATTTATCTGTATTGCCGTCCTCAGGACAGCGTTACAGATCAATGTGCTGTGGCAGGGCAGGGGATCGAGAGGCGTCTCCCTTCCCTGTTCTTCTGATAGGCTGCAGGCACTAGTGCCTGCAGCCTATCAGAAGCCGGCTCAGGTGGCGCAATGACATCATTATCATTGCGCCGCCTGAGCCAGGCAGCACACAGCGCGGGACACAGGCCAGAAGAGGCCTGCATCGCTGCTAGCCTCAGTTAAGTATTAGAGTTTTTTTTTTTAATAGATGGAATATCACATTATAGGGGGCACCTGGTGACACTAGGGCATTTCTTACTGGCCCATTTTTTTTTGGGGGGGGGGGCACTATGGGGGCATTTCTCACTGGACCATTTTGGTGGGGGGCATCTGGGGGCATTTATTTTGAGCCCATTTTGGGGGCACACTATGGGGGAATTTTGCTGCTTTTTTTTTTTGCTTTTTTTGGGTGGGGGTGGCACTATGGGGCATCTGGTGGCACTATAGGGGCATTATTTGGGGGCACTATGGGGGAGTGGGGCATTATGGGGGCATTTATTTCTAGCTCATTTTGGGGGAGCACTATGGGGGAATCTGGGGGCATTTTATTACTGCCCCATTTTGGGGGGCACTATGGGGCATCTGGTGGCACTATAGGGGCATTATTTGGGGGCACTATGGGGGAGTGGAGTGCTATAGGGGCATCTGGGGGCTCTAAAGGGGCTTTTTATTGGCATATTATGGGGGGCACTATGGCATCTGGTGGCACTAAGGGGGAATTTTTTATTGGCACATTATGGGAGGCACTATGGGGCATCTGGTGGCACTATAGGGGCATTAGTTGGGGTCACTATGGCATTTTTTTTACTGGCACAATATAGGGGGCACTATGGCATCTGGCACTAAGGTGTATTTTTTACTGGCACATGGGAGGCACTATAGGGCAGAACATCACTATTGGGCATATGGTGGCACTAAGAAGGGGCCATTTTTAACTGGCACATTATGGGGACACTATGGGAGAGAGAGAACTATGGGGCATCTGGTGGCACTAGGAAGGGGGATTTTTTACTGGCATATTAAGGAAGCATCTGGTGGCACTAAGAAGGGGGATTTTTTACTGACACATTATGAAGGGCACTAAGAAGGGTCATTTTTTATGGGCACATTATGGGGAAGAGGAGCACTATAGGGGCATCTGCTGGGGGCACTCCGATGGGGCATTTCTTTACTGGCATATTATGGGGGGCACTATGGGGAAGGGGGAGAGAAGCACAATGGAGGTATGTGCTGGGGCACTAAGATGGGGTATTTTATACTGGCAAATTATCGGGGCACTATGGGGAAGGGGAGAGGAGCACTACGGGGGCATTTACTGGGCACTGTATAGGGGTATTTTATACTGGCATACAATATGGGGACATTAGCTCAATTGTGGGCACTAAGCAGGTGTATTTCTTGAATTGTTATATTATAAGGAGAATTATTACTACTAGGGGGCATTATGGTGAGCTTTACTACTACTGGGGGGCTATGGGGAACATGATTACTAGTATGGGCACTATGAGGGCACTGTTACTAAGTGTGCTCAGGCAGAGAATTATTTCTATTGGTGGAAATTTGGGGAGCACTGTTACTTTGGTGGGCACCCTGACACAGTATCAGCTTAGCACAATTATTTTTGGGGACATTATGTTTATACTATTAGTGTCCGGGATACTATTTACTGGGCACAGTTATATTTTTTAGAGAACTGTGTGCCAATAATTGTTGAAGGGGGCACTATCTGTGTGGTACTAGTTTTTTTCAGGGGACAGTTTCTGCATTATAGTATTGGGGAGCACAGCGGGCACAGTATTGGGGATGGCAGGATGCAGTGTTCAGAAGTTGTGAAGATGATGGAAAAGGGGGAAACTAACGTCTGTTTGTCAATCTCTGCAGAGACAGGAAATGGCTAATAAAATCATCATGGCGGTCTGGTCTGAATGGAGAAGATGAGGAAAGAGAACGTCTAGATCAAAGGTAACATCACTGGATGTAGGTGGTATGTGGCGCTATGTAGGAGAGGAGATGCTCCGGCTCCTCCCCCTGCCATTTGCAGAAGTAGGATTCAGAGCTAGGTGAGGACGGCCAAGGGGGCGGCAGGCCACGGGCGGGTGGCGGATGGTGGGGGGAACCACAGGCCTTGAGCAGGATCTGTGGAGGGAGGAGAGTGGAGGAGCTTTCTGGCTGAAGCCTGCTGTTGTCCATTGCATAATGTGAAGCAGGCAGTGCCGCCAGGGCACGCCCACCCTCTCTGTATGATGTGTAGAGCCGGGCGCGGCTCCTCCTCCACTCCTCTTTTGGTACCTTCAGGACTAGGAGGGAGGAAGTGAAACTGCAACAGCTCCTGCCATGGAGCTATGTGTGTGGAGGGGGGCAGTGTGAGTACAGGAGCTTTATGTTGGGGCCCTGAATGGTGGAGTATTGTGTATAGTGTGTCTATGTTGGATGAGGGTGAGAGACTCTTACCTTCATCCTCAATAATATAATTTCAGCTGTACAGAGTTTGTTGGGAGAAGCCTATTATATGTGGGATGGGCTTAGAAAAATGGGCGGGACCATTATTATTTTTTTGCGCCGCACACTTTTTTTCTTTTCGGACCCCCCTTAGACAAAATTTCTGGGTGCTCCCCTGATGCAAGTACCCGTGTGCTGCTGCTCCGTCCCTATTGACTATAATTGGGCGTGGGGTAGAGCTATGGTGCAGCACAGCAGTGATCGCCGGACTAAAAAGTCGGACCTGCAGTACTTTTAGTCCGGCGATCTTCTGCCTTGCTGCGCCGTAGCTCCGCCCCCCGCCCCATTATAGTCAATGGGGACTGACCGGCAGCACACAGGTACTTGCGAGCCTGCCGGATAACCATGCCACAAGTGTGAAAGTACCCTTAGTACTAAGTAAAGGGTCTGATTATTTACTGTATGTCAATGCAATATCTTTGTTTTTCCATTTCAATAGATTAGCAAAAGTTTTAAACTATTCTGTTTTCATATTGTCATTATGAGGTATTAAGTGCAGAATGATGTGGAAAAATTGCAATTTAAAAAAATGTTACCACTGAACCAGTTGCACAGGCTGTATGTCCATCCCTATTTTTCCAAGCCAACTGTTTGTGGCCAGCAGAGGGTCCCCGTATCTCTGGGGCTAAAAACATTTGCTAGTTTTGTCTAGTGGTAAAGACTACTCCTACCTACCCTAGAGAAGATGTCTTTATGTAAATTTTTTGTAAATTGACAAAAACAATGACCGCTTAGGAAATAATGTCAGTTTGACACTGTCATATATAGCTATGGACAGATGTATGTTTGATGGTGTTAAAAATGTGTTTAAAAACACACTCTACCTTTGCAAGTGTTATGTTTTCCAAAAATTGTCCCTTATCAGGGGCAGATGGTATTTAACACACATTGTGTTGTGGGGAAAAAAAAAGCGGCTTGTTGGGACCAAGAGTTCAAAAATTATGCCTCAGAAGAGTCAGATCTCTGTCCCTGTTTATATACACAAACACACACGTTAATGTCCGAAGAAAGAGTGGCTTGTTCAGCAAAAGCTTCCAAAAATGATGCCTTAACTGGGATAGAATCCTGTCCACCCATATTTTTACACACACAAATGTTAATCGTCAGATAAAAAGGTGGCTCGTTCTGATCTGGAAAAATGCTCCCTTTTAAATATGAGCAGCAGCAAGGGTGGAGCGCTGTGATCACTCCCTTCCCCCTGTGTGTGTGTGTACATGACCATTACACTTCATGGGATTTTCTCCTTGTGGGTCCCCAACAGCTACAGGGCAGCCAGCAAGATGTGCAAGTTGTTCTTCTGCCACTGTCCCTTGTTGCATCAGTATAAGCATCTGTTGTAAGATAAAAATGAGAGGGATGGCATTGTTTTTGCCGCAGTTGTCCCCACTGACATTTTTTGTGGCTTCTCCAAAGGGCTCCAGTATGCAACAGGCATCTCTGATAAGCTGCCACTGCCTAACCTTTAAACAACACATTTTTCCAACTGAGGTGGCCTGGTGCATGACAAAATCATGCACCACTTTACACTGCTCACACAGACAAGCAAGTGTAATTCCAGCAAGTTGGCACATTAACAGGTATAATAGCAGACCGTTCTGTTGCTGCAAATCAAGGAGGGTGTTCCTTGCCACATGAGACAGTCTCCTGAACAAGGCCAGCACCGTCTGCAAGCCAGTCTACTTTTTCAAAAAGCCTTTCATGACTAGATTTAGCACGTGCACCATCCAGGGAGCATGTGCTATTTCCCTTAAATGCAGAGTGGCCATGATGTTCCTGTCATAGGGATGTTTGCTGCTTGATGCACTTCAGCAAGTGATGATCTGTGTGGCTACTCTTGCCCAGGCTGATCAGCTCGAAACCCCGCATGGTAATACTTTATTTTACACATAGGAAGGAGGGGGAAGTGGGAGCGTTGCTTTGGGGAGCGTTGCTTTGCCCTGCTGCTGTTGGGAAAGGGAGGATGTCCATGGAGAAGGAGGTGGAGAAGGTTGTTAAGTGCATGGTGTCGGAACCAGACTGACACAAACGTAGAGGTGACAAAAGGACCTGGCCCTCTTTCTGCAGTGCTGTCTCGCTGCAAAAAACATTGACCCAGTGGACTGTGAAAAATATGTACTGTCCCTACACGTAACACCTGCTCCAGTGGTTCATCATTTGCGTGCACGTTGTCACACAGTGAGTACTGCAATTTAATAAAATTATTTTGAAAAAAAATCACAGCTGGGCAGAAGTATAAATGTAACGGATCAACGGGTGTGGACCCGCTGTGCCACTGACTGTTTTGGCTTTGGGCCAAACTTGGGAGCGGAGTCTAAGTGTCCCCCTAGTTTTCACCCTTTATCCCGCTCCAGGATGCGGAAGCTGGACTCAGCTGCAGGGGAGACACCAGGTCGCTACCGCAAGAGAGGTCCCGGTTAAGTGGCAGCTGGCTACCGGGGAACAGGCAATATAGCGGACAGCCGCAGGATAATGCTGAGCTGAACAAGCGGTATAGCAGAGCTAGTGCTGTGAGAACAGCAGAGCGGAGTTAGTCCAGGTGGAGCTGGTGTAACAATCTGCACAGCAGATAGAGGCGTGGTCGACAGTCCGGGTCTTTAACTTGAGAACAGCGAGGTAGAGGATCAAGCAGAGACGAGGTCAGGATACAGGCAGAGGTCATAAGCAGGATATCAAATGCAGGAACAAAAGGAGCCTTAGCTGTAGGAAGTACAAAATTGCTCAGGCATTGCAGGAAGGGGGAAGCACCCTTATAAAGGTGGTGCCTGGCCAGGATTGGAGAGAGGGCGGAATCAGGGGCGTGCATTAACCCTTAAGGTACCAGGACGCCTGCGGCTCCTACAAGATACAACAGAAGCTGTCGTAGCCTGCGACAGCGCAGGAAAGCGGGTCCGGAGCCTGCAGCGAAGAGGAGGAGCCTCGCGTGCAGCTCGACTGAGGTATGTAGTCGGACACACTGCACGCTGGCGGCTGCCATCTGTCATTGTTACAGTATCCCCCTTCTCACGCCCCTTCTTTTTGGCCTTGATGCGCTGAAAAAATCTTCTGAGAAGATTCGGAGCATGTACATTCTCCTCCGGCTCCCAGGAACGTTCCTCAGGACCATAATTCTTCCAGTCTACAAGGAAGTACCTCTTACCACCAACCACCTTGGAATCGAGGATGTTCTGTACCTCAAATTCAGGCTCACTGTCAGTAGGCACGAAAGTAGAGGTGGAGGGAGGCCTGGAAAAGGAGTTGAGGACCAACGGTTTCAGAAGAGATACATGAAAAGAATTTGGAATCCGGAGAGAAGGAGGCAACCGGAGTTTATAAGAAACACGGTTGATACGCTCAAGGACCTCAAACGGGCCCAGAAACCGTGGAGCAAATTTGTAACAAGGTACCTTCATGCGGATGTTCCGGGAGGAAAGCCAGACTTTGTCGCCAGGAGAGAACTGAGGAGGAGGTCTATGTCTGGTATCCGCATTTTTCTTCATACGAGTAACAGCCTGAGAGATGGAATCCTTAGTCTGTCTCCAAATGCTGAGGAAGTCTCTGAACAAAGAATTAGCAGCCGGTACCTCGGAAGACAGGGGTAAAGGAGCACGAGGGTGTAGTCCATACACTATGTAGAAGGGAGAAGAGCCCGTGGATTCTCCAGAATGGCTGTTCTACGAGAATTCCGCCCAAGGCAGGAGCTGCACCCAATCATCATGCTGAGCAGAGACAAAGTGACGTAGGTAGTTCTCCAAAGTCTGATTAACTCGTTCAACTTGCCCATTAGACTGAGGGTGGTATCCAGAAGAGTAGTCCAACTTCACCTCAAGTAGCCCACAGAGCGCTTTCCAGAATTTGGAAGTAAATTGTACCCTCGATTGGACACAATGTGCAGAGGAAGGCCATGAAGGCAGAAGATGTGATCGAAGAACAGACAGGCAAGTCGCTTAGCAGAGGGCAATCCAGGAAGCGGAATAAAATGTGCCATCTTGGAGAATCTGTCTCCAAGGACGGTAGGTCTGTGATAAAGTCCATAGCAACATGCTGCCAGGGAACTTCCGGAATGGGTAACGGTAGTAGCAACCCTGCTGGTTTGGTTCGGGGAACCTTGTTGCGGGCACAGGAGGTACAGGCAGACACAAATTCCCGGACATCTTTGGGTAGGGTTGGCCACCAGTAGTGACGGGACAGCAACTCAAGGGTCTTACGTACCCCAGGGTTACCAGCGTACTTGGAGCAATGTCCCCAGAAGAGAATCTTCCTCCTCTTGGTTTGCGGAACAAAAATCTTCCCCGGAGGAATATCTTTTACTCGAACTGGCGCCACTGAAACCAGGCAGGATGGATCGATGATATGTTGAGGTTCCTCAATCTGATCGGCTGGGTCAAAGGAACGGGAAGCGCATCAGCCCTCACATTTTTGTCTGCCGGTCGAAAATGCAGAAGGTAATTGAATCGGGCAAAGAAGAGTGCCCATCGAGCCTGACGTGGATTAAGAGGCTGTGCAGACTGCAGATAAGTCAGATTCTTGTGGTCAGTGTATATAACCACTGGATGCAAAGCCCCCTCCAGAAGGTATCTCCATTCTTCCAAGGCCATCTTGATAGCAAGCAGTTCTCTATCACCGATGGAGTAGTTTCTTTCTGCAGAAGAGAAGAGCTTGGAGAAGAAACCACACAAGACAAATTTCCCTTTGGAGGTCTTCTGTAGCAGGACTGCACCTGCACCAATAGAAGAAGCATCCACTTCTAAGAAGAACTGTTTGGAAGTGTCTGGATGATGGAGGACAGGAGAAGCAGCAAAGCAATCTTTGAGTTGTCGGAATGCAGACTCTGCTTCAGGGGTCCATTTCTTTGCATCCGCCCCTTTCTTAGTCAGCGCAGAAATTGGGGCTGTGAGAGAAGAGAAATTTGGAATAAACTGCCTATAGAAGTTGGCAAATCCCAGAAATCTTTGAATCACAAGGAAACCTTGAGGACAGGGCCAATTCAGGATGGCAGAGATCTTGTCGGGGTCCATTGGCAGACCAGTGCAGGAAACAATGTACCCCAGAAAGGGTAAGGAAGACTGCTCAAAGACACACTTTTCGAGCTTGGCAAACAGACCATTCTCCCTTAGGCGCTACAGAACCAGGCGCACTTGTCTCCGGTGAGTGGACAAGTCGGTTGAATAAATGAGAATATCGTCGAGATACACTACTACACACTTGTATAACAGGTCCTGGAAGATGTAATTTACAAATTCTTGGAAGACTGCAGGAGCGTTGCAAAGGCCGAACGGCATAACCAAGTACTCATAGTGGCCATCACGGGTATTGAATGCCGTCTTCCACTCGTCGCCTTCACGGATTCGGATCAGGTTATATGCACCACGTAGATCCAATTTAGAAAATATCTGTGTGCCTCGGATACGGTCAAACAATTCAGACATCAGGGGCAGAGGATACTTGTTCTTGACTGCGATCTTGTTCAGTCCACGATAATCTATGCATGGACGGAGTGACCCGTCTTTCTTGGACACGAAGAAGAAACCGGCTCCAGCCGGCGAGGTAGACTTCCAGATAAACCCACTCTCGAGGTTCTCCTTAATATACTCGGCCATAGCCTGTGTCTCAGGCAGGGATAAAGGATAAACCCTTCCACGAGGAGGAGAAGTCCCAGGTAGAAGATCGATCGGGCAGTCATAAGTCCGATGAGGTGGTAAAGTCTCTGCCTTCTTCTTACAGAAAACATCTCCAAAGGATGCAAATTGCGGAGGCAGACCAGGCAGGTTCACAGGAACCGGACGAGGAGACATTGGGTGGACCATCGACAGGCAGGAGGTTTGGCACTGAGGACCCCAGCGGAGAATATCCCCTTTCGCCAGTCTAAGATGGGAGAATGTTGCTGTAGCCAGGGCAATCCCAGTATCACTGGGTCCGTGGAATCCGGCAGGACATAGAAGGATATTTCTTCAGAATGTAGCACCCCGACTTGGAGTTTCACAGGAGCCGTAATGAACTGAATAGGTTTGGGTAAGGTTTGTCCATTAACAATTGTTGCCACCAGAGGCTTTCGCCAGATGGGTAGTGGAAAGCTGGCACTGGGTCACCAGGGCTTGATTAACCAAATTCCCGGCAGCGCCAGAATCCAGGAAAGCAGGTACCGATATACTGGTTTTCCCAGCAGACACCATTACAGGGATAAGAAGTTTGGGAGAATTGTCTTTTTCGCCTAGGGTCACTTCTCCCAATGAGCCTAGGCGCTGAAGTTTTCCGCCTTCTGGGGGCAGGTACGAACAACATGTTCCTTTCCACCGCAGTAGAGGCACAAGTTCTCTGCTCGCCGTCGCTGGGGCTCCTGATCAGAGAGCTTCAGGTGATCCACCTGCATAGGCTCTTCAGACGGAATCGCAGCAGGAGTCTGAACAGTCCTCTGGAAGACAGGTGCGAGTTTAGACGTCTGCTTTATCCTTGTGGCTTGAGAAAAACGTTCACGAACAAGCGGTATAGCAGAGCTAGTGCTGTGAGAACAGCAGAGCTGAGTTAGTCCAGGTGGAGCTGGTGTAACGATCTGCACAGCAGACAGAGGCGTGGTCGACAGTCCGGGTCTTTAACTTGAGAGCAGTGAGGTACAAGAGGATCAAGTAGAGACAAGGTCAGGATACAGGCAGAGGTCATAAGCAGGATATCAAATGCAGGAACAAAAGGAGCCTTAGCTGTAGGAAGTACAAAATTGCTCAGGCATTGCAGGAAGGGGGAAGCACCCTTATAAAGGTGGTGCCTGGCCAGGATTGGAGAGAGGGCGGAATCAGGGGCGTGCATTAACCCTTAAGGTACCAGGACAAGATGCAACAGAAGCTGTCGTAGCCTGCGACAGCGCAGGAAAGCGGGTCCGGAGCCTGCAGCGAAGAGGAGGAGCCCCGCGTGCAGCTCGACTGAGGTACGTAGTCGGACACACTGCACGCTGGCGGCTGCCAACTGCCATTGTTACAATAAATATTATGCAGCAGAACTTGGCCTGCAATTTTGCATCCATATGTTGCTAGCACCCACTTCCTTACCATTGGCATAACCCGAGACGGTTTTTTCTTTTAAAAAATACATCATTGAACTGAGAGGACTCATATTGGGGTTTTCACATTAGTGACCTGATGTGTACCCTGATAAATAAGTCGGATGTGTGCCGTGTGAGGGATCACGTTGGCATGCAAATCACGACAGATTGTCCTAGGTTCCTTTCAGAATAACACAACAGTGTCTCTTTAAGTGTGATATCGCTGTTTGAGCTATTTAACATATGCCAATCTAGCGTCTCTATTAAACCGTGGGTAGTTTGCCATGACACATCAAATATGTTGGAAGTGCGTGCATCCGACAGTATTCAGTAGACAACAATAGTCCAATTTTTCTTTGTAAACAGGGTGTCCACACACGATTCTCCTTGGAGTGACTCTTTGATTATTTTAGCTTTTTATTTTTGCTTAAGTATTACATATTTTACTCATGCTTTAAGATTTATTATGTGAAGATGACGTTGTCAATTGGACGCGGATCAGATGACTTTCCAGCGCCAGGATAACTTACTTTAAACTTGAGTCACATGACAGAACGATGTTGTGACGCATCACTCTGACGGCGTCACTTTGCCATGGCAACACATAACAAACCCGGAATATATGATTACATCGGGTTGTGACAAATCACGCGGACGACACCACGACGTCACGCCGTCACGCCGTCTTGAATTCCTTTGGACATGCGCAGTCTGTAATTGTGGACGCGCAAGGATCCATCACGATGCTGGCCACAGCTGATCTCTCCACGTTACCGGTATTGTTTTTAATCCAATTTTATCATGCACACCTGTCACTTATAATTAGCAGCATATGTTTTTATGCTTTATTCCGTATATGCACGTCTTTGATTGTGTATTTTTGTCACGGATATACTTATTTATTGATGAATTTTTAACACAGGATATTTTTATTATGATTATAATGTTTGATCACTGGATATATTTGATTTTCTGTATTGTTTACATGTCACTGATTATGTAAATGTTGTAATTGCTTTAATTGAACACATATGTATAAATATACTGAATGCCACACCATTTTGATCACTGCTTGAGAAAGGTGCCATTGGGTGCACCGAAACGTCGCTTTATACCCGGTAAATAAAGAAGAGCCTTTTTTCACTACTTAAGGAAGTGCTGTGGAATTTTTCTCTTTATATTTCTGCGGACATAGGGAACTGTCCTCACAGCCACTGGCACTCCAGTTTTTTCAATTTGCAACCTGCTGTGCGATCCTTTACATTTTTTTCTATTATAGAATTATATGTGCTGTGTATTTGTTGCATAAGGATTCCCAAGGTTTGATTCCTGCTGAAGAGAAGGTTTATTCATCAAATGTCTGACTGATTTGAAGCCTCCATTCTATCCCAGAAGGATGGAGTCGGTCAGGCTTGGCAGGCTGCCATCTACGGAGATGTAAATGGACAGTTCTCCTCATCATCCTATTGTATCTAACACCTCTGGCTGTCGTGTACAAACTTCGAAAATCATCTGCTATCCCCTGCTGAAGTGAAGGAGTGGGATTCATTTTGGCGGAAGATTTGAAAGGTTTCAAACAAGGAGATTTAAATATTCAATAAGTGAACTAATACAATACAGTAATTGGGCACTCCTTTACCTGGGATATGCTGATAATCACTGATATTGGCAAAAGGGTTTTTCCATAAGATATTATTTTATTCCTAAATATCACAAAAGACCTATAAACAATTCAAAAAATTCTAAATAAATACATAAAACAAATTAATTACATTAAAAATCTCCAAAACATCTTATCAGCAGTTCATATAATGCCGTAATAGTTGCTATTAGATGCAAAATGTATCCATAGATTTCAATGGTAATGTGATGGGCAGTTTAGTTCGGATTAACAGCAGTTCATGTGGTGCCACAATAGTTGTTATTTGATATAAAGTGTGTCCATATGTTACACTGGTAGTATAATAGATAGTAAAGTCCGGTCAATAGCGTATATCCACTTATCATATATCCACTATTTGCAGCAAGTAAAACCTCTGGTAAGGTGATTTTAAACCGCAGCTGTTCACTTTATATCAATATAGATTTGTGGGTCTTACCGGTCTCTAATGGTTTGTTGCATTTATTTGTGAGTACTCACTGTGTTTGATTCAGGCTTGTACGCTCGGAGCAGCCATGGCGTCCCACGCTAAACCCCGCGCAACTCTGCTTCGGCTAGCCTCTCTGTGATCTCGCGAGAAGATCTGCGATGTTATGCAGACATTCGGATCCAATTGAGAGATTGGTATTCGCTGCTTTGTGGGTTGAATACCCCGTTTTTTCACCGGCGGTCAGTGCACAATGGTTGTCTATCTTGTGGGTACAGGATATAATGCTTCAATATATTAGAGTAAATCACCAGACGCGTTTCGGGACTTGTATGTGTCTCGTCCCTTCCTCAGTGGTATAAAATGAAGCTATACCGTACCCATTATATAGGCCCTTCTCATCCCATAATTATAGGGTACTTCCAATTTCTGGCATGGATCTCAAGGATCATAAAAGATCTTCTGTCTCCGATCCATTATAACGTTATTGATTGTTTCATACATATGATGTAGAGACGTGCCTTTATATTTGATCCTTTTTAAGATTCTGTATTTTAATACATTGTCCTTTTCAAGGAAACGCATTAGTGATTTTGTTGCGGTTTTCATGCGTTTTTTTTTCTATAATTGCGTTTTTCTTTTTGTCATTTGCTGTTACATTAGTATATTGGCTTCCATTTCTCAGAAACTCATTAGTACCTTGCGTTCATTGTTTAAACACATTATACTCAAATATATATACTGTTTTGTCAAATAAATGATAATTTCTCAAATATACTTCATCCTATAGTGTACGTGATATGGAGGTGGGGGCCTACGGCAGAGAGAGACCCCAGAATTACTTATACCCAGGGGTCATCTTGTCGGCCGGAGAACCCCACCCCATTAAATCATAAGAACCCAAAAATTTCAAAGTCAGCATTTAGGCCAAAGGGCACTAGTGTATTTAGTTCAAAAATGCGGCGGGACTCCAATCTTGACATTTGTTTTACAATATCCCCTCCCCTCCAATGTACATGACTTGGTCTATTGCCATAAACCTCAGACCTGTGGGGTCCTTGTTGTGTTGGTCTTTGAAATGTTGGGATAAGGTATGTTTGGTAAAACAGTTGTGGATATTGGTGACATGCTCTG
Organism: Bufotes viridis; assembly: GCA_033119425.1. Taxonomy (NCBI): domain Eukaryota; kingdom Metazoa; phylum Chordata; class Amphibia; order Anura; family Bufonidae; genus Bufotes; species Bufotes viridis. Next base: position 421,128,488 of record CM065591.1, read on the forward strand.
CCATTAGTTTTTTCAATGTTCTTTTTGTGCGGCCGATATATTGTTTGTCACACGGACAACTCATCATATATATATAACTCTCTCTGAGCTACAGGTCAAGAAGTCCCTAATTATGTGTTTGACCCCATTTGTATGGGAAAAGACTTCTGTAGTTTTCTTCTGAAAGGTTGTAATAGCACATACATTACATTTTCCACATCTGTGGAAACCCTCTAGTCCTGTCCATTTGGTTATTGTATTCCGCAGTTTTTTTGGGGCCTTTATGGTTGGAGCTACTTTTAAAGAGAGACTTGGGGCTCTTGTAAAGGTAATTAAGGGTCTTGTTGAAATTTGATCTCCTATAAACCTATCTTTTTGCAATATATGCCAGTGTTTTGTAATACTTTTAGAATTTCTTTATAATTGGTATTAAAGGGTAATATTATTCTTGGGTATGAGTAATCATTTTTCAATTTTCATTTTTTGGATCTAAAATTGTTTCTCTTTCTGTTCTCCTTATCTTTTCAAGAGACTTATTGACTTGTTCCAATGGATACTGTTTTTCCAGGAATAGTGCTTTTAATTTAGCCGCCTCCTGTTCAAAAGATACTTGTAAGGTACAGTTCCGTTTCACCCTTCGGAATTGACCTTCTGGGACATTCAACAACCATCTTGGCATGTGGCAGCTACTGAGTAATATATATCCATGTTTTGCTACCGGTTTGTTAAAGGTGGTACATACCAATCTATTCATATCGATGGTTATTGAAATATCCAAAAATTCTATAGATTGTCTACAGATGTTAGATGTGAATTTTAGGTTACTATCATTCACATCGATCCCATCCAAAAATTCCAACAATGAGGGTTCTCCGCCTGCCCAAATTAAAATGGCGTCGTCAATATAGCGATGCCAGAGCACCAGGTTCGTCCCCAGACGTGGTAACACATGGTCTCGTTCCCAGTGTGCCATAAATAGATTAGCATAACTGGGGGCGAACCTGGTGCCCATGGCGGTACCCCTAATTTGCATATAGTACTCTTGATCAAAAAACATATAATTGTGATTTAATATATATGTTACTCCCTCTGCCAAGAATTGTATTTGTTCCTCCACTAGACGGTCTTCTTCTACAAGTAACTTTGTCATTGACTCAACCCCCTGGGAATGATCAATTACTGTGTACAGTGATTGTACATCCAATGTGCATATTATCCAATCCGGGTCAAATTTTAATGACTCAAGTATTCTGATAATATCTGTGGTATCTTTCAAATACGTAGGGTTTTTTTTCACAGCTGATTGGAGCAATTTGTCGATATAACATGACAAGTTTGAGGAGATAAAACCTATACCAGAGAACATTGGGCGACCTGGTGGGTCTATTGGGTTCTTATATAACTTCGGTATACAATAGAATATGGGCATTTTTTGTTGAGTAGTTGTAATATATTTAAATTCTTGTTCAGTTAATATATGTTTTGCCAATCCTTTTTTACATGATTCTACTAATTTTTGTTGAAATTCCTTTGTTGGATTGCCCTTTATTTTTTTATAAGTATTGGTGTCACCCAACTGTCTCAGGCATTCTTCCTTATATCTATCCTGATCTAATATGACAATAGCTCTGCCTTTATCAGCTGGACGTATCACCACATTTTCTTGTTTTTGTAATTGTTTTATAGCATCTCTTTCTTTCTTTGTCAAATTATCTCGTCTGTTCTTATTAATATTCATTTTTCGAATATCATACTCTATATTGTTCTTGAATGTTATCATTTCCTGACTTAATTCCTGACGGGAATATTTTGTTGACCTTGGTTTCAGGTGACAGGTCTGTATGTTGATATTTACTATTCATTTCAGATGTTATTTTGTGATCTATAGGATTCTTCATAAAATACTTTTTAAGGCAAATTTGTCGTATAAACTTCTCCACACCTATGAAAACATCATTTTATTTGCAGGTGCAAATTTTAAACCCTTATTCAAAAGTGTAATTTGTGCTGGAGATAATTCTATTTTACTTAGATTGACTATTGCACTTGTGTCCTGTGTTAGTGCTTGGATCTTTTTAGTCTTGTATCTCCCCCACCCCTTCTAATCTTCCTCTTTCTCTTGGTGACTGATTGTAATATCTCCTCTGTGTGTATTGTTCTTGATTCCCCGTGTCCGTGTATGTGATGTTGGCTTGGGAATATATTCCTGTGGGGGATGTGTGTATCTTTCTCTCAGGTTGTACTGGTGTGTGTTGTATTTTCCCACTTGATATGATGTCCTCGGTGCATTCGTGTACCGTTGTGAACTGAGTGATCTCTGTGTTCTCCCAATTGATTTCGACCTGTGATGTGGGGGTGCCCTGTCTAAAAAAAACTTCTTGTTGTAAAGCATCATATTTATTTCTCACTGCAATGGTGTACTCATGTGTCCTTTCTACTGGTGTACTTGTATTTTGTTCTTGAGAAGAATTCTTTTGTGTTGTTCTCCTTTTGTGTGATTGTAATTATCATTGTTTGAATAATCTACTTTTTCTTTTTCTTAATCATTATTTCATGTTCTACCTTGTCCAAGCTTTTACATATTAATACCTGCCAGTTGTTATATTCATCATTTTTGGGTAGTTGGTCTATTTTACCTTTCATTTTCTCTAATTTACTATCTATTTCCTCCAACATTTGTATCCTTCGTTTAATGATTAATTGAATAAGGGATAAAGATTGTTCTTTTAATAGATTATTCCATTGTCTCTCAAATTCTTCATTACATAAGTCTTGCGCTGGTATTTTGTTTATTCATAAACCTTTTGGGATATATTCCCTAGTTGTATATTCTTGTAGGCTCCTAATCTCCCATCTCTGTTTCAGCTAATATGTAAAAGCTTAGACAAGGTAGAACATGAAATAATGATATCGAATGCACCGAGGACATCACGCATTTTTGAACTAAATACACTAGTGTCCTTTGGGCTAAATGCTGACTTTGAAATTTTTGGGTTCTTATGATTTAATGGGGTGGGGTTCTCCGGCCGACAAGATGACCCCTGGGTATAAGTAATTCCGGGACTCTCTGCCGTAGGCCCCCACCTCCATATCACGTACACTATAGGATGAAGTATATTTGAGAAATTATCATTTATTTGACAAAACAGTATATATATTTGAGTATAATGTGTTTAAACAATGAAAGCAAGGTACTAATGAGTTTCTGAGAAATGGAAGCCAATATACTAATGTAACAGCAAATGACAAAAAGAAAACGCAATTATAGAAAAAAACGCATGAAAACCGCAACAAAATCACTAATGCGTTTCCTTGAAAAGGACAATGTATTAAAATACAGAATCTTAAAAAGGATCAAATATAAAGGCACGTCTCTACATCATATGTATGAAACAATCAATAACGTTATAATGGATCGGAGACAGAAGATCTTTTATGATCCTTGAGATCCATGCCAGAAATTGGAAGTACCCTATAATTATGGGATGAGAAGGGTCTATATAATGGGTACGGTATAGCTTCATTTTATACCACTGAGGAAGGGACGAGACACATACAAGTCCCGAAACGCGTCTGGTGATTTAATCTAATATATTGAAGCATTATATCCTGTACCCACAAGAAAGACAACCATTGTGCACGGACCGCCGGTGAAAAACGGGGTAATCAACCCACAAAGCAGCGAATACCAATCTCTCAATTGGATCCGAATGTCTGCATAACATCGCAGATCTTCTCGCGAGATCACAGAGAGGCTAGCCGAAGCAGAGTTGCGCGGGGTTTAGCGTGGGACACCACGGCTGCTCCGAGCGTACAAGCCTGAATCAAACACAGTGAGTACTCACAAATAAATGCAACAAACCATTAGAGACCGGTAAGACCCACAAATCTATATTGATATAAAGTGAACAGCTGCGGTTTAAAATCACCTTACCAGAGGTTTTACTTGCTGCAAATAGTGGATATATGATAAGTGGATATACGCTATTGACCGGACTTTACTATCTATCATACTACCAGTGTAACATATGGACACACTTTATATCAAATACCAACTATTGTGGCACCACATGAACTGCTGTTAATCCGACTTAACTGCCTATCACATTACCATTGAAATCGACGGATACATTTTGCATCTAATAGCAACTATTACGGCATTATATGAACTGCTGATAAGATGTTTTGGAGATTTTTAATGTAATTAATCTAACATAGTAACATAGCATATAAGACCGAAAAAGACATTTGTCCATCCAGTTCGGCCTGTTTCCTACAAGTTGATCCAGATGAAGGCAAAAAGCCCTGTGAGGCAGAAGCCAATTTTCCCCACTTAAGGGAAAAAATTCCTTCCGACTCCAATCAGGCAATCAGAATAACTCTCTGGATCAACGACCCTCTCTAGTAGCTGTAGCCTGTAATATTATTACACTCCAGAAATAAATCCAGTCCCCTCTTGAATTCCTTTTATTGCACTCACCATCACCACCTCCTCAGGCAGAGAGTTCCATAGTCTCACTGCTCTTACAGTGAAGAATCCTTTTCTATGTTTGTGTACAAACCTTCTTTCCTCCAGATGCAGAGGATGTCTCCTTGTCACAGTCACAGTCCTGGGGATAAATAGATGATGGGACAGATCTCTGTACTGACCCCTGATATATTTATACATAGTTATTAGATCTCCCCTCAGTCGTCTTTTTCTAAAGTGAATAACCCTAATTTTGATAACCTTTCAGGGTACTGTAGATCCCTCATTCCAGTTATTACTTTAGTTGCCCTCCTCTGAACCCTCTCCAGCTCTGCTATGTCTGTCTTGTTCACAGGAGCCCAGAACTGTACACTGTACTCCATGTGTGGTCTGACAAGTGATTTGTAAATTGGTAGGACTATGTTCTCATCATGGGCGTCTATGCCCCTTTGATGCAACTATTATCTTATTGGCCTTGGCAGTAGCTGCCTGACACTGGTTTTTGCAGCTTAATTTGCTGTTTATTAAAATTCCTAGATCCTTTTCCATGTCAGTGTTACCGAGTGTTTTACCATTTAATATATACGGGTGACTTGCATTATTCCTTCCCATGTGCATAACTTTACATTTGTCAGTGTTAAACCTTATCTGCCATTTTTCTGTCCAAGCCTCCAATCTATCCAGATCCCTCTGTAGCAGAAAACTGTCCTCTTCAGTGTTAATTACTTTACACAGTTTAGTGTCATCTGCAAAAATAGATATTTTACTGTGCAGGCCTTCTACAAGATCATTAATAAATATATTGAAGAGAATTGGGCCCAATACTGACCCCTGAGGTACCCCACTAGTTACAGTGACCCAATCTGAGTATCTACCGTTAATAACCACCCTCTGTTTTCTGTCACTTAGCCAGTTACTTACCCACATACAGACATTTTCTCCCAGTCCGAGCATCCTCATTTTATATACTAACCTTTTATGAGGTACGGTGTCAAATGCTTTGGAGAAGTCCAGATATACGACATCCATTGATTTGCCGCTGTCAAGTCTAGAACTTACCTCCTCAGAAGCTGATTAAATTCGTTTGGCATGACCGTTCCCTCATGAAGCCATGCTGATATGGCGTTATTTGCTTATTTTCATTGAGATACTCCAAAATAGCATCTCTTAGAAACCCTTCAAACAGTTTACCAACAATAGATGTTAAACTTACCGGCCTATAATTTCCAGGTCTCTGGCTATGACATCACTTAATTCCCTTAGGATACGGGGTGTATGCCATCCGGTCCTGGTGATTTGTCTATTTTAATCTTTTTAAGTCGCTGTTGTACTTCTTCCTGGGTCAGACAGGGCACTTTTAATGGGGATTTACTTTTACATTCTGCATTTCATCTGACAGTTTATTTTCCTCAGTGAATATAGTGGCGAAAAAAATATTTAATAGTTTTGCTTTATCCTCGTCGCTCTCTGCAACACCCACCTCATTGCTATGTAGAGGGCCGACTCCTTCAGATTTATATTTTTACTATTTATATAATTGAAGAACATTTTAGGGTTAGTTTTACTCTCTTTGGCTATTAATCTCTCGGTCTCTAGTTTGGCAAATTTTATTAGCTTTTTACATATTCTATTTTTTTCCTTATAGTTTATCAGTGCTTCTTGACTCCCCTCCTGTTTTAGTGATTTATATGCTTTCTTTTTGTCATTTATTGCCTTCTTTAAGGTTCCATTTATCCACATTGGTTTCTTATTGTTCCTTAGCCTTTTATTCCTATAAGGTATGTACCTCTCACAATTAGATGTTGCAATGCTTTTAAAAATCTCCCATTTTATGGTTGTATTTTTATTTTTGAGGACTTTGTCAAAGTTAGTTAGGCCTATGGCCTCGCTTAGTTGGCTAAATTTTGCTTTTTTGAAGTTTGGTATTTTTGTTCCTCCCTTTAGAAACTCTCGTTTGAAGGATAATTGGAAGGTTATAACTTTATGGTCACTATTTCCCAGGTGTCCCCCAACCTGCACATCTGTTGTTCTATCAGGTCTATTGGTTAATACTAAGTCCAGTATGGCCGTCCCTCTAGTGGGGTCCTGAACCAGTTGGGAAAGGAAATGGTCTTTGGCTATTGCCAAGAACCTGTTTCCTTTTTGGGATGTACAGCTTTCAGTTTCCCAGTCTATATCTGGGTAGTTGAAGTCCCCCATGATAACGACTTCAATATGATTTGCCGCCTCGTCTATCTTGTTTAGTAATATATTTTCTGTGGACTCTGGTATATTAGGTGGTTTATAATACACTCCTATTAGTATTTTATTATTGTTTTTTGCTACATGTATTTCTACCCACAGTGACTCCACATGTTCATGTCCCTCAGAGATGTATTCTCGAATTACGGAATTTAGACGCGACTTCACATAGAGGCAGACCCCTCCACCTCTCCGGTTTTGACGATCCTTTCTAAACAGATTGTAAACTTTTATATTAACTGCTCAGTCATAGCTATCATCCAGCCATGTCTCAGTTATTCCCACTACGTCATAGTCCTCCTCACACATCAGTAATTCCAGTTCACCAGTCTTGTTAGTCAGGCTTCTGGCATTAGTATACATACATTTGACAGGTTTATGTGTATTTTTTACCCTACATCTTTCATTCTGAGCTGTTCTAGTCCCCCCTTCCATTCCTCCCCCAGACACACTACATCGCCCCTGGTCTCTATCTGCACTATCTTCCCCTCCTATAACGTAATTACCCTCCCCCCAGTCCCTAGTTGAAACACTCCTCCAACCTTCTAGCCATCTTTCTCCCCAACACAGCTACCCCTTCCCCATTGAGGTGCAGCCCGTCCCTACGATAGAGCCTGTAGCCAACAGAGACGTTGGCCCAGTTCTCCAGGAACCCAAACCCCTCCTTCCTACACCAGTTCTTGAGCCACTTGTTAACCTCCCTAATCTCCCGCTGCCTTTCTTGTGTGGCTCGTGGTACAGGCAGTATTTCAGAAAATACTACTTTTGAGGTCCTTGCCCAAAGCTTTTGACTTAAATCCCTGAAATCATTTTTAAGGACTCTCCACCTTCCACCATGACCGCTGGATCTTCTCCAGCCCCTCCCAGTAATCTGTCAACCCGATCCGCGATGTGTCGAACTCTAGCGCCAGGAAGACAGCACACTGTTCGGCAATCACGATCTTTGTGACAGATCGCCCTATCTGTACCCCTAATAATTGAGTCTCCCACTACCAGCACCTGTCTGGCCTATAAAATTTGTTTTATGTATTTATTTAGAATTTTTAGAATTGTTTATAGGTCTTTTGTGATATTTAGGAATAAAATAATATCTTATGGAAAAACCCTTTTGCCAATATCGGTGATTATCAGCATATCCCAGGTAAAGGAGTGCCCAATTACTGTATTGTATTAGTTCACTTTTTGAGTATTGGGGAATCTCAATTGGAGCACCCACTCACTACTATAATTAGTCGAGCTGCACTTCCACTACACTTAATCTCTTAAATAGTGTTGAGCGAACAGTTCGAGCATCGTTCGGGTTCGTACCGAATTTTGGGGTGTCGGGACAAGGACCCGAACCCGGACATTTTCAAAAAGTCGGGTTCGGGTCCGATGTTCGGCGATTTCTTCCTGCTTTCTGAAGGGCTGCACAGCAGCCAATCAGCTAGCGTTTTACTTCTTGCCCTAAGAGCCCATCACAGCCATGCCTACTAATGGCATGGCTGTGATTGACCAAGTGCAGCATGTGACCCAGCCTCTATTTAAGCTGGAGTCACGTAGCGCCGCATGTCACACTGCTCTGATTAGTGTAGGGAGAGGACGCAGCTTCTGTCAGGGCGAGATTAGGCAGGGTAAAGTCAGCAACAGCACCTAATGAATGGATCGATCTACAGCTGTGAATGATTGAACTTCTGCTAGTTACTTGCTCACTGGTTTTTAGGCTGCACAGAGCGTTTTTCTGTCACTTATTTTCTGGGGTGATCGTCGGCCATTTGGGGCTTGTGGTGCACCAGAAGAAGCTGCCACCAAGTCCATCAATCCATCAATACTAGTTTTTTTGCTATATCCTACATCAGGGGCTTGGCTGTGCTAATTGTCACCCTAGAAACTCAGGATAGCAATTTCTATATTTTATTAAGGGGTTAAATACAATTGCCCAAATACCAATCCCCTAAATCTGGTGTTCCAGCTTTGACTAGCCAAGTATAATACTGTCTGCTGTCTGGCAAAGGATAGATTATTTTCTTTGGTGAAATTCAATTGCCAAAATAGCAATACCATAAATCAGTGGTTTCAGCTGTGGCTGGCAAAATAGAATAGTGTCCGCCAAAACATATATTTTGTTCTGGGGTGTAATTAATCTGCCAAAATAGCAATACCCTGAATCTGGTGTCCCAGCTGTTGCAGGCCAGATTTCATAGTGTCCGCCAAAACATACATTTTGTTCTGGGGTGAAATTAATCTGGCAAAATAGCAATACCCTGAATCTGGTGTCCCAGCTGTTGCAGGCCAGATTTCATAGTGTCTGCCAAAACATATATTTTGTTCTGGGGTGAAATTAATCTGGCAAAAGAGCAATACCCTGAATCTGGTGTCCCAGCTGTTGCAGGCTAGATTTCATAGTGTCCGCCAAAACATATATTTTGTTCTGGGGTGAAATTCAATTGCCAAAATAGCAATACCATAAATCAGTGGTTTCAGCTGTGGCTGGCAAAATAGAATAGTGTCCGCCAAAACATATATTTTGTTCTGGGGTGAAATTAATCTGCCAAAATAGCAATACCCTGAATCTGGTGTCCCAGCTGTTGCAGGCCAGATTTCATACTGTCCGCCAAAACATATATTTTGTTCTGGGGTGAAATTAATCTGCCAAAATAGCAATTCCCTGAATCTGGTGTCCCAGCTGTTGCAGGCCAGATTTCATAGTGTCTGCCAAAACATATATTTTGTTCTGGGGTGAAATTAATCTGGCAGAATAGCAATACCCTGAATCTGGTGTCCCAGCTGTTGCAGGCCAGATTTCATAGTGTCCACCAAAACATATATTTTGCTCTGGGGTGAAATTCAATTGCCAAAATAGTGGTAGGTGCCTGTAAAAAAAAGGCCTGAATTTGAAATCAATACATTGGGCCAAATATTTTTTTTTTTCCTTATTGTGGTGCTTGGTGAACGGTTACAATGAGGAAAACATCTAGTAAGAGACGAGGACGCAGTCCTGTTAGTGTACCCTCTGGTGCTGGGAGAGGACGTGGCCATTCTGTCACAGCCACACGTCCTAGTGAACCAACTACCTCAGGTTCCAGTACCCGCCAGAATTTACAGCGATATTTGGTGGGGCCCAATGTCGTTCTTAGGATGGTAAGGCCTGAGCAGGTACAGGTGCTAGTCAATTGGGTGGCAGACAGTGGATCCAGCAGGTTCACATTAGCTCCCTCTCAGTCTTCTGAAAGCGCACAGGTGGCACCTGAAAACCAAGCTCATCAGTCTGTCACATCACTCCCATGCATATCAGGGAACCTGTCTGAGCCTCAAGTTATGCAGCAGTCTCTTATGCTGTTTGAAGACTCTGCTGGCAGGGTTTTCCAAGGGAATCCACCTAGCCCTTCCCCAGTGGTGGAAGACATAGAATGCACTGATGCACAACCACTGATGTTTCCTGATGATGAGGACATGGGAATACCACCTCATCGGAGTCCGCACGTCTCTGATGATGACGAAACACAGGTGCCAACTGCTGCGTCTTTCTTCAGCGTGCAGACCAAACAGGAGGTCAGGGAGGAAGACTGTGTGGAAGACGATGCAGGGGACGATGAGGTCCTAGACCCCACATGGAATGAAGGTCGTGCCACTGACTTTCATAGTTCAGAGGAAGAGGCAGTGGTGAGACCGAGCCAACAGCGTAGCAAAAGAGGGAGCAGGGGGCAAAAGCAGACCAGCCGCCGCCAAGAGAGTTCGCCTGCTACTGGCCACCGCCACCAGGGACCGAGCACCCCAAAGGCAGCTTCAAGGAGTTCCCTGGCATGGCACTTCTTTAAACAATGTGCTGACGACAAGACCCGAGTGGTTTGCACGCTGTGCCATCAGATCCTGAAGCGAGGCATTAACGTTCTGAACCTTAGCACAACCTGCATGACCAGGCATCTACATGCAAAGCATGAACTGCAGTGGAATAAACACCTTAAAAGCAAGGAACTCACTCTGGCTGCCCCTGCTCCCTCTTCTGCTGCTGCCTCGGCCTCTTCCTCCGCCTCGGGAGGAATGTTGGCACCTGCCGCCCACCAAACAGAGTATGTGCCACCGACAACACCACCTGCGTCACCAAGCATCTCCACCATGTCACACAGCAGCGTTCAGCTCTCCATCTCACAAACCTTGGAGAGAAAGTGTAAATTCCCACCAAGCCACCCTCGAGCCCTGGGCCTGAATGCCAGCATTTCTAAACTACTGGACTTTGAAATGCTGTCATTCAGGCTGGTGGACACTAGACAGCTTCAAACAGCTGATGTCCATGGCTGTCCCACAGTATGTTGTTCCCAGCCACCACTACTTCTCTAAGACAGCCGTGCCTTCCCTGCACAACCAAGTATCCGATAAAATCAAGTGTGCACTGCGCAATGCCATTTGTGGCAAGGTCCACCTAACCACAGATACGTGGACCAGTAAGCACGGCCAGGGACGCTATATCTCCCTAACTACACACTGAGTAAATGTAGTGGCGGCTGGGCCGCAGGCGGAGAGTTCCTTGGCGCACGTCCTTCCGCCGCCAAGGATCGCAGGGCATCATTCTTTGCCTCCTCCTCCTACTCGGCTTCCTCCTCCTCTGCTTCCACCAGCTCATCCAGTCAGCCACACACCTTCACCACCAACTTCAGCACAGCCCGGGTAAACGTCAGCAGGCCATTCTGAAACTGATATGTTTGGGGACAGGCCCCACACCGCTCAGGAGTTGTGGCGGGGTATTGAACAACAGACCGACGACTGGTTTCTGCCGGTGGGCCTCAAGCCCGGCCTGGTGGTGTGCGATAATGGGCGAAATCTCGTCGCAGCTCTGGGACTAGCCGGTTTGGCGCACATCGCTTGCCTGGCACATGTGCTGAATTTGGTGGTGCAGAAGTTCATTTACAACTACCCCGACATGTCAGAGCTGCTGCATAAAGTGAGGACCGTCTGTGCGCGCTTCCGGCGTTCACATCCTGCCGCTGCTCACCTGTCTGCGCTACAGCGGAACTTCGGCCTTCCCGCTCACCGCCTAATATGCGACGTGCCCACCAGGTGGAACTCCACCTTGCACATGCTGGAGAGACTGTGCGAGCAGCAGCAGGCCATAGTGAAGTTTCAGCTGCAGCACGCACGCATCAGTCGCACTGCGGAACAGCACCACTTCACCACCAATGATTGGGCCTCCATGCGAGACCTGTGTGCCCTGTTGCGCTGTTTCGAGTACTCCACCAACATGGTCAATGGCGATGACACCGTTATCAGCGTTACAATACCACTTCTATGTCTCCTTGAGAAAACACTTAGGGCGATGATGGAAGAGGAGGTGGCCCAGGAGGAGGAGGAGGATGAGGGGTCATTTTTAGTACTTTCAGGTCAGTCTGTTAGAAGTGGCTCAGAGAGGTTTTTGCAACAGCAGAGACCAGGTACAAATGTGGCCAGCCAGGGCCCACTACTGGAGGATGAGGAGGATGAGGAGGAGGTGGAGGAGGATGAGGATGAAGCAGGTTCACAGCGGGGTGGCACCCGACACAGCTCAGGCCCATCACTAGTGCGTGGCTGGGTGGATACGGAGGACGATGACGATATGCCTCCACAGAGCACAGCTTGTCCTTACCTCTGGGGAGCCTGGCACACATGAGCGACTACATGCTGCAGTGCCTGCGCAACGACAGCAGAGTTGCCCACATATTAACATGTGCGGACTACTGGGTTGCCACCCTGCTGGATCCCCGGTACAAAGACAATGTGCCCACCTTACATCCTGCACTGGAGCGTGATAGGAAGATGCGCGAGTACAAGCGCACTCTGGTAGAGGCGCTCCTGAGAGCATTCCCAAATGTCACAGGGGAACAGGTGGAAGCCCAAGGCGAAGGCAGAGGAGGAGCAAGAGGTCGTAGCATTTTATGCCTTGGAGGTGCTGGCCTGCCCGGCGGCCAGCGTTTTGTCTGAACGTGTATTCAGCACGGCAGGGGGCGTCATTACTGACAAACGCAGCCGCCTGTCCACAGCCAACGTGGACAAGCTGACGTTCATAAAAATGAACCAGGCATGGATCCCACAGGACCTGTGCCTCCCTTGTGCAGAATAGACATTTATAACTGCCTCCCCTCAAACATGTATTCTTGTACTCCGGGGCACTTCTTTATTGAATCCTCATTTTTTAACTTTACCATGATCTTGCGGTGCAACCCAAAGTTGAATGAACCTTTCCTCTGTCTGGGTGGAGGGGCCGAAATAACTGAAAGTGGCCGTCTCGGTGGTGGTTGATATGACGCATGATTCCTTGCTGTGGGACCTCTCTCCTCTGTCTGGGTGCTGGGCCGAAATAACTAAGAGTGGCCTTCTCTGGTGGTGGAAGAAATGACGCATGATTCCTTGCTGTGGGACCTCTCTCCTCTGTGTCCATGGAGAAGGAGGTGGAGAAGGTTGTTAAGTGCATGGTGTCGGAACCAGACTGACACAAACGTAGAGGTGACAAAAGGACCTGGCCCTCTTTCTGCAGTGCTGTCTCGCTGCAAAAACATTGACCCAGTGGACTGTGAAAAATATGTACTGTCCCTACACGTAACACCTGCTCCAGTGGTTCATCATTTGCGTGCACGTTGTCACACAGTGAGTACTGCAATTTAATAAAATTATTTTGAAAAAAATCACAGCTGGGCAGAAGTATAAATGTAACGGATCAACGGGTGTGGACCCGCTGTGCCACTGACTGTTTTGGCTTTGGGCCAAACTTGGGAGCGGAGTCTAAGTGTCCCCCTAGTTTTCACCCTTTATCCCGCTCCAGGATGCGGAAGCTGGACTCAGCTGCAGGGAGACACCAGGTCGCTACCGCAAGAGAGGTCCCGGTTAAGTGGCAGCTGGCTACCGGGGAACAGGCAATATAGCGGACAGCCGCAGGATAATGCTGAGCTGAACAAGCGGTATAGCAGAGCTAGTGCTGTGAGAACAGCAGAGCGGAGTTAGTCCAGGTGGAGCTGGTGTAACAATCTGCACAGCAGATAGAGGCGTGGTCGACAGTCCGGGTCTTTAACTTGAGAACAGCGAGGTAGAGGATCAAGCAGAGACGAGGTCAGGATACAGGCAGAGGTCATAAGCAGGATATCAAATGCAGGAACAAAAGGAGCCTTAGCTGTAGGAAGTACAAAATTGCTCAGGCATTGCAGGAAGGGGAAGCACCCTTATAAAGGTGGTGCCTGGCCAGGATTGGAGAGAGGGCGGAATCAGGGGCGTGCATTAACCCTTAAGGTACCAGGACGCCTGCGGCTCCTACAAGATACAACAGAAGCTGTCGTAGCCTGCGACAGCGCAGGAAAGCGGGTCCGGAGCCTGCAGCGAAGAGGAGGAGCCTCGCGTGCAGCTCGACTGAGGTATGTAGTCGGACACACTGCACGCTGGCGGCTGCCATCTGCCATTGTTACAGTATCCCCTTCTCACGCCCCTTCTTTTTGGCCTTGATGCGCTGAAAAATCTTCTGAGAAGATTCGAGCATGTACATTCTCCTCCGGCTCCCAGGAACGTTCCTCAGGACCATAATTCTTCCAGTCTACAAGGAAGTACCTCTTACCACCAACCACCTTGGAATCGAGGATGTTCTGTACCTCAAATTCAGGCTCACTGTCAGTAGGCACGAAAGTAGAGGTGGAGGGAGGCCTGGAAAAGGAGTTGAGGACCAACGGTTTCAGAAGAGATACATGAAAAGAATTTGGAATCCGGAGAGAAGGAGGCAACCGGAGTTTATAAGAAACACGGTTGATACGCTCAAGGACCTCAAACGGGCCCAGAAACCGTGGAGCAAATTTGTAACAAGGTACCTTCATGCGGATGTTCCGGGAGGAAAGCCAGACTTTGTCGCCAGGAGAGAACTGAGGAGGAGGTCTATGTCTGGTATCCGCATTTTTCTTCATACGAGTAACAGCCTGAGAGATGGAATCCTTAGTCTGTCTCCAAATGCTGAGGAAGTCTCTGAACAAAGAATTAGCAGCCGGTACCTCGGAAGACAGGGGTAAAGGAGCACGAGGGTGTAGTCCATACACTATGTAGAAGGGAGAAGAGCCCGTGGATTCTCCAGAATGGCTGTTCTACGAGAATTCCGCCCAAGGCAGGAGCTGCACCCAATCATCATGCTGAGCAGAGACAAAGTGACGTAGGTAGTTCTCCAAAGTCTGATTAACTCGTTCAACTTGCCCATTAGACTGAGGGTGGTATCCAGAAGAGTAGTCCAACTTCACCTCAAGTAGCCCACAGAGCGCTTTCCAGAATTTGGAAGTAAATTGTACCCCTCGATTGGACACAATGTGCAGAGGAAGGCCATGAAGGCAGAAGATGTGATCGAAGAACAGACAGGCAAGTCGCTTAGCAGAGGGCAATCCAGGAAGCGGAATAAATGTGCCATCTTGGAGAATCTGTCTCCAAGGACGGTAGGTCTGTGATAAAGTCCATAGCAACATGCTGCCAGGGAACTTCCGGAATGGGTAACGGTAGTAGCAACCCTGCTGGTTTGGTTCGGGGAACCTTGTTGCGGGCACAGGAGGTACAGGCAGACACAAATTCCCGGACATCTTTGGGTAGGGTTGGCCACCAGTAGTGACGGGACAGCAACTCAAGGGTCTTACGTACCCCAGGGTTACCAGCGTACTTGGAGCAATGTCCCCAGAAGAGAATCTTCCTCCTCTTGGTTTGCGGAACAAAAATCTTCCCCGGAGGAATATCTTTTACTCGAACTGGCGCCACTGAAACCAGGCAGGATGGATCGATGATATGTTGAGGTTCCTCAATCTGATCGGCTGGGTCAAAGGAACGGGAAAGCGCATCAGCCCTCACATTTTTGTCTGCCGGTCGAAAATGCAGAAGGTAATTGAATCGGGCAAAGAAGAGTGCCCATCGAGCCTGACGTGGATTAAGAGGCTGTGCAGACTGCAGATAAGTCAGATTCTTGTGGTCAGTGTATATAACCACTGGATGCAAAGCCCCCTCCAGAAGGTATCTCCATTCTTCCAAGGCCATCTTGATAGCAAGCAGTTCTCTATCACCGATGGAGTAGTTTCTTTCTGCAGAAGAGAAGAGCTTGGAGAAGAAACCACACAAGACAAATTTCCCTTTGGAGGTCTTCTGTAGCAGGACTGCACCTGCACCAATAGAAGAAGCATCCACTTCTAGGAAGAACTGTTTGGAAGTGTCTGGATGATGGAGGACAGGAGAAGCAGCAAAGCAATCTTTGAGTTGTCGGAATGCAGACTCTGCTTCAGGGGTCCATTTCTTTGCATCCGCCCCTTTCTTAGTCAGCGCAGAAATTGGGGCTGTGAGAGAAGAGAAATTTGGAATAAACTGCCTATAGAAGTTGGCAAATCCCAGAAATCTTTGAATCACAAGGAAACCTTGAGGACAGGGCCAATTCAGGATGGCAGAGATCTTGTCGGGGTCCATTGGCAGACCAGTGCAGGAAACAATGTACCCCAGAAAGGGTAAGGAAGACTGCTCAAAGACACACTTTTCGAGCTTGGCAAACAGACCATTCTCCCTTAGGCGCTACAGAACCAGGCGCACTTGTCTCCGGTGAGTGGACAAGTCGGTTGAATAAATGAGAATATCGTCGAGATACACTACTACACACTTGTATAACAGGTCCTGGAAGATGTAATTTACAAATTCTTGGAAGACTGCAGGAGCGTTGCAAAGGCCGAACGGCATAACCAAGTACTCATAGTGGCCATCACGGGTATTGAATGCCGTCTTCCACTCGTCGCCTTCACGGATTCGGATCAGGTTATATGCACCACGTAGATCCAATTTAGAAAATATCTGTGTGCCTCGGATACGGTCAAACAATTCAGACATCAGGGGCAGAGGATACTTGTTCTTGACTGCGATCTTGTTCAGTCCACGATAATCTATGCATGGACGGAGTGACCCGTCTTTCTTGGACACGAAGAAGAAACCGGCTCCAGCCGGCGAGGTAGACTTCCAGATAAACCCACTCTCGAGGTTCTCCTTAATATACTCGGCCATAGCCTGTGTCTCAGGCAGGGATAAAGGATAAACCCTTCCACGAGGAGGAGAAGTCCCAGGTAGAAGATCGATCGGGCAGTCATAAGTCCGATGAGGTGGTAAAGTCTCTGCCTTCTTCTTACAGAAAACATCTCCAAAGGATGCAAATTGCGGAGGCAGACCAGGCAGGTTCACAGGAACCGGACGAGGAGACATTGGGTGGACCATCGACAGGCAGGAGGTTTGGCACTGAGGACCCCAGCGGAGAATATCCCCCTTTCGCCAGTCTAAGATGGGAGAATGTTGCTGTAGCCAGGGCAATCCCAGTATCACTGGGTCCGTGGAATCCGGCAGGACATAGAAGGATATTTCTTCAGAATGTAGCACCCCGACTTGGAGTTTCACAGGAGCCGTAATGAACTTAATAGGTTTGGGTAAGGTTTGTCCATTAACAATTGTTGCCACCAGAGGCTTTCGCCAGATGGGTAGTGGAAAGCTGGCACTGGGTCACCAGGGCTTGATTAACCAAATTCCCGGCAGCGCCAGAATCCAGGAAAGCAGGTACCGATATACTGGTTTTCCCAGCAGACACCATTACAGGGATAAGAAGTTTGGGAGAATTGTCTTTTTCGCCTAGGGTCACTTCTCCCAATGAGCCTAGGCGCTGAAGTTTTCCGCCTTCTGGGGGCAGGTACGAACAACATGTTCCTTTCCACCGCAGTAGAGGCACAAGTTCTCTGCTCGCCGTCGCTGGGGCTCCTGATCAGAGAGCTTCAGGTGATCCACCTGCATAGGCTCTTCAGACGGAATCGCAGCAGGAGTCTGAACAGTCCTCTGGAAGACAGGTGCGAGTTTAGACGTCTGCTTTATCCTTGTGGCTTGAGAAAACGTTCACGAACAAGCGGTATAGCAGAGCTAGTGCTGTGAGAACAGCAGAGCTGAGTTAGTCCAGGTGGAGCTGGTGTAACGATCTGCACAGCAGACAGAGGCGTGGTCGACAGTCCGGGTCTTTAACTTGAGAGCAGTGAGGTACAAGAGGATCAAGTAGAGACAAGGTCAGGATACAGGCAGAGGTCATAAGCAGGATATCAAATGCAGGAACAAAAGGAGCCTTAGCTGTAGGAAGTACAAAATTGCTCAGGCATTGCAGGAAGGGGAAGCACCCTTATAAAGGTGGTGCCTGGCCAGGATTGGAGAGAGGGCGGAATCAGGGGCGTGCATTAACCCTTAAGGTACCAGGACAAGATGCAACAGAAGCTGTCGTAGCCTGCGACAGCGCAGGAAAGCGGGTCCGGAGCCTGCAGCGAAGAGGAGGAGCCCCGTGCAGCTCGACTGAGGTACGTAGTCGGACACACTGCACGCTGGCGGCTGCCAACTGCCATTGTTACAATAAATATTATGCAGCAGAACTTGGCCTGCAATTTTGCATCCATATGTTGCTAGCACCCACTTCCTTACCATTGGCATAACCCGAGACGGTTTTTTCTTTTAAAAATACATCATTGAACTGAGAGGACTCATATTGGGGTTTTCACATTAGTGACCTGATGTGTACCCTGATAAATAAGTCGGATGTGTGCCGTGTGAGGGATCACGTTGGCATGCAAATCACGACAGATTGTCCTAGGTTCCTTTCAGAATAACACAACAGTGTCTCTTTAAGTGTGATATCGCTGTTTGAGCTATTTAACATATGCCAATCTAGCGTCTCTATTAAACCGTGGGTAGTTTGCCATGACACATCAAATATGTTGGAAGTGCGTGCATCCGACAGTATTCAGTAGACAACAATAGTCCAATTTTTCTTTGTAAACAGGGTGTCCACACACGATTCTCCTTGGAGTGACTCTTTGATTATTTTAGCTTTTTATTTTTGCTTAAGTATTACATATTTTACTCATGCTTTAAGATTTATTATGTGAAGATGACGTTGTCAATTGGACGCGGATCAGATGACTTTCCAGCGCCAGGATAACTTACTTTAAACTTGAGTCACATGACAGAACGATGTTGTGACGCATCACTCTGACGGCGTCACTTTGCCATGGCAACACATAACAAACCCGGAATATATGATTACATCGGGTTGTGACAAATCACGCGGACGACACCACGACGTCACGCCGTCACGCCGTCTTGAATTCCTTTGGACATGCGCAGTCTGTAATTGTGGACGCGCAAGGATCCATCACGATGCTGGCCACAGCTGATCTCTCCACGTTACCGGTATTGTTTTTAATCCAATTTTATCATGCACACCTGTCACTTATAATTAGCAGCATATGTTTTTATGCTTTATTCCGTATATGCACGTCTTTGATTGTGTATTTTTGTCACGGATATACTTATTTATTGATGAATTTTTAACACAGGATATTTTTATTATGATTATAATGTTTGATCACTGGATATATTTGATTTTCTGTATTGTTTACATGTCACTGATTATGTAAATGTTGTAATTGCTTTAATTGAACACATATGTATAAATATACTGAATGCCACACCATTTTGATCACTGCTTGAGAAAGGTGCCATTGGGTGCACCAAACGTCGCTTTATACCCGGTAAATAAAGAAGAGCCTTTTTCACTACTTAAGGAAGTGCTGTGGAATTTTTCTCTTTATATTTCTGCGGACATAGGGAACTGTCCTCACAGCCACTGGCACTCCAGTTTTTCAATTTGCAACCTGCTGTGCGATCCTTTACATTTTTTCTATTATAGAATTATATGTGCTGTGTATTTGTTGCATAAGGATTCCCAAGGTTTGATTCCTGCTGAAGAGAAGGTTTATTCATCAAATGTCTGACTGATTTGAAGCCTCCATTCTATCCCAGAAGGATGGAGTCGGTCAGGCTTGGCAGGCTGCCATCTACGGAGATGTAAATGGACAGTTCTCCTCATCATCCTATTGTATCTAACACCTCTGGCTGTCGTGTACAAACTTCGAAAATCATCTGCTATCCCCTGCTGAAGTGAAGGAGTGGGATTCATTTTGGCGGAAGATTTGAAAGGTTTCAAACAAGGAGATTTAAATATTCAATAAGTGAACTAATACAATACAGTAATTGGGCACTCCTTTACCTGGGATATGCTGATAATCACTGATATTGGCAAAAGGGTTTTTCCATAAGATATTATTTTATTCCTAAATATCACAAAAGACCTATAAACAATTCAAAAAATTCTAAATAAATACATAAAACAAATTAATTACATTAAAAATCTCCAAAACATCTTATCAGCAGTTCATATAATGCCGTAATAGTTGCTATTAGATGCAAAATGTATCCATAGATTTCAATGGTAATGTGATGGGCAGTTTAGTTCGGATTAACAGCAGTTCATGTGGTGCCACAATAGTTGTTATTTGATATAAAGTGTGTCCATATGTTACACTGGTAGTATAATAGATAGTAAAGTCCGGTCAATAGCGTATATCCACTTATCATATATCCACTATTTGCAGCAAGTAAAACCTCTGGTAAGGTGATTTTAAACCGCAGCTGTTCACTTTATATCAATATAGATTTGTGGGTCTTACCGGTCTCTAATGGTTTGTTGCATTTATTTGTGAGTACTCACTGTGTTTGATTCAGGCTTGTACGCTCGGAGCAGCCATGGCGTCCCACGCTAAACCCCGCGCAACTCTGCTTCGGCTAGCCTCTCTGTGATCTCGCGAGAAGATCTGCGATGTTATGCAGACATTCGGATCCAATTGAGAGATTGGTATTCGCTGCTTTGTGGGTTGAATACCTCGTTTTTTCACCGGCGGTCAGTGCACAATGGTTGTCTATCTTGTGGGTACAGGATATAATGCTTCAATATATTAGAGTAAATCACCAGACGCGTTTCGGGACTTGTATGTGTCTCGTCCCTTCCTCAGTGGTATAAAATGAAGCTATACCGTACTCCATTATATAGGCCCTTCTCATCCCATAATTATAGGGTACTTCCAATTTCTGGCATGGATCTCAAGGATCATAAAAGATCTTCTGTCTCCGATCCATTATAACGTTATTGATTGTTTCATACATATGATGTAGAGACGTGCCTTTATATTTGATCCTTTTTAAGATTCTGTATTTTAATACATTGTCCTTTTCAAGGAAACGCATTAGCGATTTTGTTGCGGTTTTCATGCGTTTTTTTTCTATAATTGCGTTTTCTTTTTGTCATTTGCTGTTACATTAGTATATTGGCTTCCATTTCTCAGAAACTCATTAGTACCTTGCGTTCATTGTTTAAACACATTATACTCAAATATATATACTGTTTTGTCAAATAAATGATAATTTCTCAAATATACTTCATCCTATAGTGTACGTGATATGGAGGTGGGGGCCTACGGCAGAGAGAGACCCCAGAATTACTTATACCCAGGGGTCATCTTGTCGGCCGGAGAACCCCACCCCATTAAATCATAAGAACCCAAAAATTTCAAAGTCAGCATTTAGGCCAAAGGGCACTAGTGTATTTAGTTCAAAATGCGACGGGACTCCAATCTTGACATTTGTTTTACAATATCCCTCCTCCAATGTACATGACTTGGTCTATTGCCATAAACCTCAGACCTGTGGGGTCCTTGTTGTGTTGGTCTTTGAAATGTTGGGATAAGGTATGTTTGGTAAAACAGTTGTGGATATTGGTGACATGCTCTGCCATTAGTTTTTTCAATGTTCTTTTGTGCGGCCGATATATTGTTTGTCACACGGACAACTCATCATATATATATAACTCTCTCTGAGCTACAGGTCAAGAAGTCCCTAATTATGTGTTTGACCCCATTTGTATGGGAAAAGACTTCTGTAGTTTTCTTCTGAAAGGTTGTAATAGCACATACATTACATTTTCCACATCTGTGGAAACCCTCTAGTCCTGTCCATTTGGTTATTGTATTCCGCAGTTTTTTGGGGCCTTTATGGTTGGAGCTACTTTTAAAGAGAGACTTGGGGCTCTTGTAAAGGTAATTAAGGGTCTTGTTGAAATTTGATCTCCTATAAACCTATCTTTTGCAATATATGCCAGTGTTTTGTAATACTTTTAGAATTTCTTTATAATTGGTATTAAAGGGTAATATTATTCTTGGGTATGAGTAATCATTTTTCAATTTTCATTTTTTGGATCTAAAATTGTTTCTCTTTCTGTTCTCCTTATCTTTTCAAGAGACTTATTGACTTGTTCCAATGGATACTGTTTTTCCAGGAATAGTGCTTTTAATTTAGCCGCCTCCTGTTCAAAAGATACTTGTAAGGTACAGTTCCGTTTCACCCTTCGGAATTGACCTTCTGGGACATTCAACAACCATCTTGGCATGTGGCAGCTACTGAGTAATATATATCCATGTTTTGCTACCGGTTTGTTAAAGGTGGTACATACCAATCTATTCATATCGATGGTTATTGAAATATCCAAAAATTCTATAGATTGTCTACAGATGTTAGATGTGAATTTTAGGTTACTATCATTCACATCGATCCCATCCAAAAATTCCAACAATGAGGGTTCTCCGCCTGCCCAAATTAAAATGGCGTCATCAATATAGCGATGCCAGAGCACCAGGTTCGTCCCCCAGACGTGGTAACACATGGTCTCGTTCCCAGTGTGCCATAAATAGATTAGCATAACTGGGGGCGAACCTGGTGCCCATGGCGGTACCCTAATTTGCATATAGTACTCTTGATCAAAAAACATATAATTGTGATTTAATATATATGTTACTCCCTCTGCCAAGAATTGTATTTGTTCCTCCACTAGACGGTCTTCTTCTACAAGTAACTTTGTCATTGACTCAACCCCTGGGAATGATCAATTACTGTGTACAGTGATTGTACATCCAATGTGCATATTATCCAATCCGGGTCAAATTTTAATGACTCAAGTATTCTGATAATATCTGTGGTATCTTTCAAATACGTAGGGTTTTTTTCACAGCTGATTGGAGCAATTTGTCGATATAACATGACAAGTTTGAGGAGATAAAACCTATACCAGAGAACATTGGGCGACCTGGTGGGTCTATTGGGTTCTTATATAACTTCGGTATACAATAGAATATGGGCATTTTTGTTGAGTAGTTGTAATATATTTAAATTCTTGTTCAGTTAATATATGTTTTGCCAATCCTTTTTACATGATTCTACTAATTTTTGTTGAAATTCCTTTGTTGGATTGCCCTTTATTTTTTATAAGTATTGGTGTCACCCAACTGTCTCAGGCATTCTTCCTTATATCTATCCTGATCTAATATGACAATAGCTCTGCCTTTATCAGCTGGACGTATCACCACATTTTCTTGTTTTTGTAATTGTTTTATAGCATCTCTTTCTTTCTTTGTCAAATTATCTCGTCTGTTCTTATTAATATTCATTTTTCGAATATCATACTCTATATTGTTCTTGAATGTTATCATTTCCTGACTTAATTCCTGACGGGAATATTTTGTTGACCTTGGTTTCAGGTGACAGGTCTGTATGTTGATATTTACTATTCATTTCAGATGTTATTTTGTGATCTATAGGATTCTTCATAAAATACTTTTTAAGGCAAATTTGTCGTATAAACTTCTCCACACCTATGAAAACATCATTTTATTTGCAGGTGCAAATTTTAAACCCTTATTCAAAAGTGTAATTTGTGCTGGAGATAATTCTATTTTACTTAGATTGACTATTGCACTTGTGTCCTGTGTTAGTGCTTGGATCTTTTTAGTCTTGTATCTCCCCCCCACCCCTTCTAATCTTCCTCTTTCTCTTGGTGACTGATTGTAATATCTCCTCTGTGTGTATTGTTCTTGATTCCCCCGTGTCCGTGTATGTGATGTTGGCTTGGGAATATATTCCTGTGGGGGATGTGTGTATCTTTCTCTCAGGTTGTACTGGTGTGTGTTGTATTTTCCCACTTGATATGATGTCCTCGGTGCATTCGTGTACCGTTGTGAACTGAGTGATCTCTGTGTTCTCCCAATTGATTTCGACCTGTGATGTGGGGGTGCCCCGTCTAAAAAAAAACTTCTTGTTGTAAAGCATCATATTTATTTCTCACTGCAATGGTGTACTCATGTGTCCTTTCTACTGGTGTACTTGTATTTTGTTCTTGAGAAGAATTCTTTTTGTGTTGTTCTCCTTTTGTGTGATTGTAATTATCATTGTTTGAATAATCTACTTTTTTCTTTTTCTTAATCATTATTTCATGTTCTACCTTGTCCAAGCTTTTACATATTAATACCTGCCAGTTGTTATATTCATCATTTTTGGGTAGTTGGTCTATTTTACCTTTCATTTTCTCTAATTTACTATCTATTTCCTCCAACATTTGTATCCTTCGTTTAATGATTAATTGAATAAGGGATAAAGATTGTTCTTTTAATAGATTATTCCATTGTCTCTCAAATTCTTCATTACATAAGTCTTGCGCTGGTATTTTGTTTATTCATAAACCTTTTGGGATATATTCCCTAGTTGTATATTCTTGTAGGCTCCTAATCTCCCATCTCTGTTTCAGCTAATATGTAAAAGCTTAGACAAGGTAGAACATGAAATAATGATATCGAATGCACCGAGGACATCACGCATTTTTGAACTAAATACACTAGTGTCCTTTGGGCTAAATGCTGACTTTGAAATTTTTGGGTTCTTATGATTTAATGGGGTGGGGTTCTCCGGCCGACAAGATGACCCCTGGGTATAAGTAATTCCGGGACTCTCTGCCGTAGGCCCCCACCTCCATATCACGTACACTATAGGATGAAGTATATTTGAGAAATTATCATTTATTTGACAAAACAGTATATATATTTGAGTATAATGTGTTTAAACAATGAAAGCAAGGTACTAATGAGTTTCTGAGAAATGGAAGCCAATATACTAATGTAACAGCAAATGACAAAAAGAAAACGCAATTATAGAAAAAAACGCATGAAAACCGCAACAAAATCACTAATGCGTTTCCTTGAAAAGGACAATGTATTAAAATACAGAATCTTAAAAAGGATCAAATATAAAGGCACGTCTCTACATCATATGTATGAAACAATCAATAACGTTATAATGGATCGGAGACAGAAGATCTTTTATGATCCTTGAGATCCATGCCAGAAATTGGAAGTACCCTATAATTATGGGATGAGAAGGGTCTATATAATGGGTACGGTATAGCTTCATTTTATACCACTGAGGAAGGGACGAGACACATACAAGTCCCGAAACGCGTCTGGTGATTTAATCTAATATATTGAAGCATTATATCCTGTACCCACAAGAAAGACAACCATTGTGCACGGACCGCCGGTGAAAAACGGGGTAATCAACCCACAAAGCAGCGAATACCAATCTCTCAATTGGATCCGAATGTCTGCATAACATCGCAGATCTTCTCGCGAGATCACAGAGAGGCTAGCCGAAGCAGAGTTGCGCGGGGTTTAGCGTGGGACACCACGGCTGCTCCGAGCGTACAAGCCTGAATCAAACACAGTGAGTACTCACAAATAAATGCAACAAACCATTAGAGACCGGTAAGACCCACAAATCTATATTGATATAAAGTGAACAGCTGCGGTTTAAAATCACCTTACCAGAGGTTTTACTTGCTGCAAATAGTGGATATATGATAAGTGGATATACGCTATTGACCGGACTTTACTATCTATCATACTACCAGTGTAACATATGGACACACTTTATATCAAATACCAACTATTGTGGCACCACATGAACTGCTGTTAATCCGACTTAACTGCCTATCACATTACCATTGAAATCGACGGATACATTTTGCATCTAATAGCAACTATTACGGCATTATATGAACTGCTGATAAGATGTTTTGGAGATTTTTAATGTAATTAATCTAACATAGTAACATAGCATATAAGACCGAAAAAGACATTTGTCCATCCAGTTCGGCCTGTTTCCTACAAGTTGATCCAGATGAAGGCAAAAAGCCCTGTGAGGCAGAAGCCAATTTTCCCCACTTAAGGGAAAAAAATTCCTTCCGACTCCAATCAGGCAATCAGAATAACTCTCTGGATCAACGACCCTCTCTAGTAGCTGTAGCCTGTAATATTATTACACTCCAGAAATAAATCCAGTCCCCTCTTGAATTCCTTTTATTGCACTCACCATCACCACCTCCTCAGGCAGAGAGTTCCATAGTCTCACTGCTCTTACAGTGAAGAATCCTTTTCTATGTTTGTGTACAAACCTTCTTTCCTCCAGATGCAGAGGATGTCTCCTTGTCACAGTCACAGTCCTGGGGATAAATAGATGATGGGACAGATCTCTGTACTGACCCCTGATATATTTATACATAGTTATTAGATCTCCCCTCAGTCGTCTTTTTCTAAAGTGAATAACCCTAATTTTGATAACCTTTCAGGGTACTGTAGATCCCTCATTCCAGTTATTACTTTAGTTGCCCTCCTCTGAACCCTCTCCAGCTCTGCTATGTCTGTCTTGTTCACAGGAGCCCAGAACTGTACACTGTACTCCATGTGTGGTCTGACAAGTGATTTGTAAATTGGTAGGACTATGTTCTCATCATGGGCGTCTATGCCCCTTTGATGCAACTATTATCTTATTGGCCTTGGCAGTAGCTGCCTGACACTGGTTTTTGCAGCTTAATTTGCTGTTTATTAAAATTCCTAGATCCTTTTCCATGTCAGTGTTACCGAGTGTTTTACCATTTAATATATACGGGTGACTTGCATTATTCCTTCCCATGTGCATAACTTTACATTTGTCAGTGTTAAACCTTATCTGCCATTTTTCTGTCCAAGCCTCCAATCTATCCAGATCCCTCTGTAGCAGAAAACTGTCCTCTTCAGTGTTAATTACTTTACACAGTTTAGTGTCATCTGCAAAAATAGATATTTTACTGTGCAGGCCTTCTACAAGATCATTAATAAATATATTGAAGAGAATTGGGCCCAATACTGACCCCTGAGGTACCCCACTAGTTACAGTGACCCAATCTGAGTATCTACCGTTAATAACCACCCTCTGTTTTCTGTCACTTAGCCAGTTACTTACCCACATACAGACATTTTCTCCCAGTCCGAGCATCCTCATTTTATATACTAACCTTTTATGAGGTACGGTGTCAAATGCTTTGGAGAAGTCCAGATATACGACATCCATTGATTTGCCGCTGTCAAGTCTAGAACTTACCTCCTCAGAAGCTGATTAAATTCGTTTGGCATGACCGTTCCCTCATGAAGCCATGCTGATATGGCGTTATTTGCTTATTTTCATTGAGATACTCCAAAATAGCATCTCTTAGAAACCCTTCAAACAGTTTACCAACAATAGATGTTAAACTTACCGGCCTATAATTTCCAGGCTTCTGGCTATGACATCACTTAATTCCCTTAGGATACGGGGTGTATGCCATCCGGTCCTGGTGATTTGTCTATTTTAATCTTTTTAAGTCGCTGTTGTACTTCTTCCTGGGTCAGACAGGGCACTTTTAATGGGGATTTACTTTTACATTCTGCATTTCATCTGACAGTTTATTTTCCTCAGTGAATATAGTGGCGAAAAAAATATTTAATAGTTTTGCTTTATCCTCGTCGCTCTCTGCAACACCCACCTCATTGCTATGTAGAGGGCCGACTCCTTCAGATTTATATTTTTACTATTTATATAATTGAAGAACATTTTAGGGTTAGTTTTACTCTCTTTGGCTATTAATCTCTCGGTCTCTAGTTTGGCAAATTTTATTAGCTTTTTACATATTCTATTTTTTTCCTTATAGTTTATCAGTGCTTCTTGACTCCCCTCCTGTTTTAGTGATTTATATGCTTTCTTTTGTCATTTATTGCCTTCTTTAAGGTTCCATTTATCCACATTGGTTTCTTATTGTTCCTTAGCCTTTTATTCCTATAAGGTATGTACCTCTCACAATTAGATGTTGCAATGCTTTTAAAAATCTCCCATTTTATGGTTGTATTTTTATTTTTGAGGACTTTGTCAAAGTTAGTTAGGCCTATGGCCTCGCTTAGTTGGCTAAATTTTGCTTTTTTGAAGTTTGGTATTTTTGTTCCTCCCTTTAGAAACTCTCGTTTGAAGGATAATTGGAAGGTTATAACTTTATGGTCACTATTTCCCAGGTGTCCCCCAACCTGCACATCTGTTGTTCTATCAGGTCTATTGGTTAATACTAAGTCCAGTATGGCCGTCCCTCTAGTGGGGTCCTGAACCAGTTGGGAAAGGAAATGGTCTTTGGCTATTGCCAAGAACCTGTTTCCTTTTGGGATGTACAGCTTTCAGTTTCCCAGTCTATATCTGGGTAGTTGAAGTCCCCATGATAACGACTTCAATATGATTTGCCGCCTCGTCTATCTTGTTTAGTAATATATTTTCTGTGGACTCTGGTATATTAGGTGGTTTATAATACACTCCTATTAGTATTTTATTATTGTTTTTGCTACATGTATTTCTACCCACAGTGACTCCACATGTTCATGTCCCTCAGAGATGTATTCTCGAATTACGGAATTTAGACGCGACTTCACATAGAGGCAGACCCTCCACCTCTCCGGTTTTGACGATCCTTTCTAAACAGATTGTAAACTTTTATATTAACTGCTCAGTCATAGCTATCATCCAGCCATGTCTCAGTTATTCCCACTACGTCATAGTCCTCCTCACACATCAGTAATTCCAGTTCACCAGTCTTGTTAGTCAGGCTTCTGGCATTAGTATACATACATTTGACAGGTTTATGTGTATTTTTACCCTACATCTTTCATTCTGAGCTGTTCTAGTCCCCCTTCCATTCCTCCCCCAGACACACTACATCGCCCCTGGTCTCTATCTGCACTATCTTCCCCTCCTATAACGTAATTACCCTCCCCCAGTCCCTAGTTGAAACACTCCTCCAACCTTCTAGCCATCTTTCTCCCCAACACAGCTACCCCTTCCCCATTGAGGTGCAGCCCGTCCCTACGATAGAGCCTGTAGCCAACAGAGACGTTGGCCCAGTTCTCCAGGAACCCAAACCCCTCCTTCCTACACCAGTTCTTGAGCCACTTGTTAACCTCCCTAATCTCCCGCTGCCTTTCTTGTGTGGCTCGTGGTACAGGCAGTATTTCAGAAAATACTACTTTTGAGGTCCTTGCCCAAAGCTTTTGACTTAAATCCCTGAAATCATTTTTAAGGACTCTCCACCTTCCACCATGACCGCTGGATCTTCTCCAGCCCCTCCCAGTAATCTGTCAACCCGATCCGCGATGTGTCGAACTCTAGCGCCAGGAAGACAGCACACTGTTCGGCAATCACGATCTTTGTGACAGATCGCCCTATCTGTACCCCTAATAATTGAGTCTCCCACTACCAGCACCTGTCTGGCCTATAAAATTTGTTTTATGTATTTATTTAGAATTTTTAGAATTGTTTATAGGTCTTTTGTGATATTTAGGAATAAAATAATATCTTATGGAAAAACCCTTTTGCCAATATCGGTGATTATCAGCATATCCCAGGTAAAGGAGTGCCCAATTACTGTATTGTATTAGTTCACTTTTTGAGTATTGGGGAATCTCAATTGGAGCACCCACTCACTACTATAATTAGTCGAGCTGCACTTCCACTACACTTAATCTCTTAAATAGTGTTGAGCGAACAGTTCGAGCATCGTTCGGGTTCGTACCGAATTTTGGGGTGTCGGGACAAGGACCCGAACCCGGACATTTTCAAAAAGTCGGGTTCGGGTCCGATGTTCGGCGATTTCTTCCTGCTTTCTGAAGGGCTGCACAGCAGCCAATCAGCTAGCGTTTTACTTCTTGCCCTAAGAGCCCATCACAGCCATGCCTACTAATGGCATGGCTGTGATTGACCAAGTGCAGCATGTGACCCAGCCTCTATTTAAGCTGGAGTCACGTAGCGCCGCATGTCACACTGCTCTGATTAGTGTAGGGAGAGGACGCAGCTTCTGTCAGGGCGAGATTAGGCAGGGTAAAGTCAGCAACAGCACCTAATGAATGGATCGATCTACAGCTGTGAATGATTGAACTTCTGCTAGTTACTTGCTCACTGGTTTTTAGGCTGCACAGAGCGTTTTTCTGTCACTTATTTTCTGGGGTGATCGTCGGCCATTTGGGGCTTGTGGTGCACCAGAAGAAGCTGCCACCAAGTCCATCAATCCATCAATACTAGTTTTTTTTGCTATATCCTACATCAGGGGCTTGGCTGTGCTAATTGTCACCCCTAGAAACTCAGGATAGCAATTTCTATATTTTATTAAGGGGTTAAATACAATTGCCCAAATACCAATCCCCTAAATCTGGTGTTCCAGCTTTGACTAGCCAAGTATAATACTGTCTGCTGTCTGGCAAAGGATAGATTATTTTCTTTGGTGAAATTCAATTGCCAAAATAGCAATACCATAAATCAGTGGTTTCAGCTGTGGCTGGCAAAATAGAATAGTGTCCGCCAAAACATATATTTTGTTCTGGGGTGTAATTAATCTGCCAAAATAGCAATACCCTGAATCTGGTGTCCCAGCTGTTGCAGGCCAGATTTCATAGTGTCCGCCAAAACATACATTTTGTTCTGGGGTGAAATTAATCTGGCAAAATAGCAATACCCTGAATCTGGTGTCCCAGCTGTTGCAGGCCAGATTTCATAGTGTCTGCCAAAACATATATTTTGTTCTGGGGTGAAATTAATCTGGCAAAAGAGCAATACCCTGAATCTGGTGTCCCAGCTGTTGCAGGCTAGATTTCATAGTGTCCGCCAAAACATATATTTTGTTCTGGGGTGAAATTCAATTGCCAAAATAGCAATACCATAAATCAGTGGTTTCAGCTGTGGCTGGCAAAATAGAATAGTGTCCGCCAAAACATATATTTTGTTCTGGGGTGAAATTAATCTGCCAAAATAGCAATACCCTGAATCTGGTGTCCCAGCTGTTGCAGGCCAGATTTCATACTGTCCGCCAAAACATATATTTTGTTCTGGGGTGAAATTAATCTGCCAAAATAGCAATTCCCTGAATCTGGTGTCCCAGCTGTTGCAGGCCAGATTTCATAGTGTCTGCCAAAACATATATTTTGTTCTGGGGTGAAATTAATCTGGCAGAATAGCAATACCCTGAATCTGGTGTCCCAGCTGTTGCAGGCCAGATTTCATAGTGTCCACCAAAACATATATTTTGCTCTGGGGTGAAATTCAATTGCCAAAATAGTGGTAGGTGCCTGTAAAAAAGGCCTGAATTTGAAATCAATACATTGGGCCAAATATTTTTTTCCTTATTGTGGTGCTTGGTGAGCGGTTACAATGAGGAAAACATCTAGTAAGAGACGAGGACGCAGTCCTGTTAGTGTACCCTCTGGTGCTGGGAGAGGACGTGGCCATTCTGTCACAGCCACACGTCCTAGTGAACCAACTACCTCAGGTTCCAGTACCCGCCAGAATTTACAGCGATATTTGGTGGGGCCCAATGTCGTTCTTAGGATGGTAAGGCCTGAGCAGGTACAGGTGCTAGTCAATTGGGTGGCAGACAGTGGATCCAGCAGGTTCACATTAGCTCCCTCTCAGTCTTCTGAAAGCGCACAGGTGGCACCTGAAAACCAAGCTCATCAGTCTGTCACATCACTCCCATGCATATCAGGGAACCTGTCTGAGCCTCAAGTTATGCAGCAGTCTCTTATGCTGTTTGAAGACTCTGCTGGCAGGGTTTTCCAAGGGAATCCACCTAGCCCTTCCCCAGTGGTGGAAGACATAGAATGCACTGATGCACAACCACTGATGTTTCCTGATGATGAGGACATGGGAATACCACCTCATCGGAGTCCGCACGTCTCTGATGATGACGAAACACAGGTGCCAACTGCTGCGTCTTTCTTCAGCGTGCAGACCAAACAGGAGGTCAGGGAGGAAGACTGTGTGGAAGACGATGCAGGGGACGATGAGGTCCTAGACCCCACATGGAATGAAGGTCGTGCCACTGACTTTCATAGTTCAGAGGAAGAGGCAGTGGTGAGACCGAGCCAACAGCGTAGCAAAAGAGGGAGCAGGGGCAAAAGCAGACCAGCCGCCGCCAAGAGAGTTCGCCTGCTACTGGCCACCGCCACCAGGGACCGAGCACCCCAAAGGCAGCTTCAAGGAGTTCCCTGGCATGGCACTTCTTTAAACAATGTGCTGACGACAAGACCCGAGTGGTTTGCACGCTGTGCCATCAGATCCTGAAGCGAGGCATTAACGTTCTGAACCTTAGCACAACCTGCATGACCAGGCATCTACATGCAAAGCATGAACTGCAGTGGAATAAACACCTTAAAAGCAAGGAACTCACTCTGGCTGCCCCTGCTCCCTCTTCTGCTGCTGCCTCGGCCTCTTCCTCCGCCTCGGGAGGAATGTTGGCACCTGCCGCCCACCAAACAGAGTATGTGCCACCGACAACACCACCTGCGTCACCAAGCATCTCCACCATGTCACACAGCAGCGTTCAGCTCTCCATCTCACAAACCTTGGAGAGAAAGTGTAAATTCCCACCAAGCCACCCTCGAGCCCTGGGCCTGAATGCCAGCATTTCTAAACTACTGGACTTTGAAATGCTGTCATTCAGGCTGAGTGGACACTGAACAGCTTCAAACAGCTGATGTCCATGGCTGTCCCACAGTATGTTGTTCCCAGCCACCACTACTTCTCTAAGACAGCCGTGCCTTCCCTGCACAACCAAGTATCCGATAAAATCAAGTGTGCACTGCGCAATGCCATTTGTGGCAAGGTCCACCTAACCACAGATACGTGGACCAGTAAGCACGGCCAGGGACGCTATATCTCCCTAACTACACACTGAGTAAATGTAGTGGCGGCTGGGCCGCAGGCGGAGAGTTCCTTGGCGCACGTCCTTCCGCCGCCAAGGATCGCAGGGCATCATTCTTTGCCTCCTCCTCCTACTCGGCTTCCTCCTCCTCTGCTTCCACCAGCTCATCCAGTCAGCCACACACCTTCACCACCAACTTCAGCACAGCCCGGAGTAAGCGTCAGCAGGCCATTCTGAAACTGATATGTTTGGGGGACAGGCCCCACACCGCTCAGGAGTTGTGGCGGGGTATTGAACAACAGACCGACGACTGGTTTCTGCCGGTGGGCCTCAAGCCCGGCCTGGTGGTGTGCGATAATGGGCGAAATCTCGTCGCAGCTCTGGGACTAGCCGGTTTGGCGCACATCGCTTGCCTGGCACATGTGCTGAATTTGGTGGTGCAGAAGTTCATTTACAACTACCCCGACATGTCAGAGCTGCTGCATAAAGTGAGGACCGTCTGTGCGCGCTTCCGGCGTTCACATCCTGCCGCTGCTCACCTGTCTGCGCTACAGCGGAACTTCGGCCTTCCCGCTCACCGCCTAATATGCGACGTGCCCACCAGGTGGAACTCCACCTTGCACATGCTGGAGAGACTGTGCGAGCAGCAGCAGGCCATAGTGAAGTTTCAGCTGCAGCACGCACGCATCAGTCGCACTGCGGAACAGCACCACTTCACCACCAATGATTGGGCCTCCATGCGAGACCTGTGTGCCCTGTTGCGCTGTTTCGAGTACTCCACCAACATGGTCAATGGCGATGACACCGTTATCAGCGTTACAATACCACTTCTATGTCTCCTTGAGAAAACACTTAGGGCGATGATGGAAGAGGAGGTGGCCCAGGAGGAGGAGGAGGATGAGGGGTCATTTTTAGTACTTTCAGGTCAGTCTGTTAGAAGTGGCTCAGAGAGGTTTTTGCAACAGCAGAGACCAGGTACAAATGTGGCCAGCCAGGGCCCACTACTGGAGGATGAGGAGGATGAGGAGGAGGTGGAGGAGGATGAGGATGAAGCAGGTTCACAGCGGGGTGGCACCCGACACAGCTCAGGCCCATCACTAGTGCGTGGCTGGGTGGATACGGAGGACGATGACGATATGCCTCCACAGAGCACAGCTTGTCCTTACCTCTGGGGAGCCTGGCACACATGAGCGACTACATGCTGCAGTGCCTGCGCAACGACAGCAGAGTTGCCCACATATTAACATGTGCGGACTACTGGGTTGCCACCCTGCTGGATCCCCGGTACAAAGACAATGTGCCCACCTTACATCCTGCACTGGAGCGTGATAGGAAGATGCGCGAGTACAAGCGCACTCTGGTAGAGGCGCTCCTGAGAGCATTCCCAAATGTCACAGGGGAACAGGTGGAAGCCCAAGGCGAAGGCAGAGGAGGAGCAAGAGGTCGTAGCATTTTATGCCTTGGAGGTGCTGGCCTGCCCGGCGGCCAGCGTTTTGTCTGAACGTGTATTCAGCACGGCAGGGGGCGTCATTACTGACAAACGCAGCCGCCTGTCCACAGCCAACGTGGACAAGCTGACGTTCATAAAAATGAACCAGGCATGGATCCCACAGGACCTGTGCCTCCCTTGTGCAGAATAGACATTTATAACTGCCTCCCCCTCAAACATGTATTCTTGTACTCCGGGGCACTTCTTTATTGAATCCTCATTTTTTTAACTTTACCATGATCTTGCGGTGCAACCCAAAGTTGAATGAACCTTTCCTCTGTCTGGGTGGAGGGGCCGAAATAACTGAAAGTGGCCGTCTCCGGTGGTGGTTGATATGACGCATGATTCCTTGCTGTGGGACCTCTCTCCTCTGTCTGGGTGCTGGGCCGAAATAACTAAGAGTGGCCTTCTCTGGTGGTGGAAGAAATGACGCATGATTCCTTGCTGTGGGACCTCTCTCCTCTGTCTGGGTGCTGGGCCGAAATAACTGAGAGTAACCTTCTCCGGTGGTGGTTGATATGACGTATGATTCCTTACTGTGGGACCTCTCTCCTCTGTCTGGGTGATGGGCCGAAATAACTGAGAGTGGTCTCTGGTGGTGGTTGATATGACGCATGATTCCTTGCTGTGGGACCTCTCTCCTCTGTCTGGGTGCTGGGGCCTAAATAACTGAAAATTGCCTTCTCCAGTGGCGGGTGATATGACGCATGATTCCTTGCTGTGGAACCTGTATCCTCGGTCTGGGTGCTGGGCCGAAATAACTGAAAGTTGCCATCTCCAGTAGTGGGTGATATGACGCATGATTCCTTGCTGTGGGACCTCTCTCCTCTGTCTGGGTGCTGGGCTGAAATAACTGAGAGTGGCCTTCTCCGGTGGTGGTTGATATGACGCATGATTCCTTGCTGTGGGACCTCTCTCCTCTGACTGGGTGCTGGGGCCTAAATAACTGAAAATGGCCTTCTCCAGTGGTGGGTGATATGACGCATGATTCCTTGCTGTGGAACCTCTCTCCTCTATCTGGGTGCTGGGCTGAAATAACTGAGAGTGGCCTTCTCCGGTGGTGGTTGATATGACGCATGATTCCTTGCTGTGGGACCTCTCTCCTCTGACTGGGTGCTGGGGCCTAAATAACTGAAAAAGGCCTTCTCCAGTGGTGGGTGATATGACACATGATTCCTTGCTGTGGGACCTCTCTTCTCTATCTGGGTGCTGGGGCCGAAATAACTGAAAGTGGCCTTCTCCAGTGGTGGGTGATATGACGCATGATTCCTTGCTGTGGGACCTCTCTCCTCGGTCTGGGTGCTGGCCGAAATAACTGAGAGTGGCATTCTCTGGTGGTGGGTGATCTGACGCATGATTCCTTGCTGTGGGACCTGTATCTTCGGTCTGGGTGCTGGGCCGAAATAACTGAAAGTGGCCTTCTCCAGTGGTGGGTGATATGACGCATGATTCCTTGCTGTGGGACCTCTCTCCTCTGTCTGGGTGCTGGGCCTAAATAACTGAAAGTGGCCTTCTCCAGTGGTGGTTGATATGACGTATGATTCCTTGCTGTTGGACCTCTCTCTTCTGTCTGGGTGCTGGGCCGAAATAACTGAGAGTGGCCGTCTCTGGTGGTGGTTGATATGACGCATGATTCCTTGCTGTGGGACCTCTCTCCTCTGTCTGGGTGCTGGGCCTAAATAACTGAAAGTGGCCTTCTCCAGTGGTGGTTGATATGACGTATGATTCCTTGCTGTTGGACCTCTCTCTTCTGTCTGGGTGCTGGGCCGAAATAACTGAGAGTGGCCTCCTCCGGTGGTGGTTGATATGACGCATGATTCCTTGCTGTGGGACCTCTCTCCTCTGTCTGGGTGCTGGGCCGAAATAATTGAGAGTGGCCTTCTCCGGTGGTGGTTGATATGACGCATGATTCCTTGCTGTGGGACCTCTCTCCTCTGTCTGGGTGCTGGGCCGAATTAACTGAGAGTGGCCTTCTCTGGTGGTGGTTGATATGACGCATGATTCCTTGCTGTGGGACCTCTCTCCTCGGTCTGGGTGCTGGCCGAAATAACTGAGAGTGGCCTTCGCAGGTGGTGGGTGATATGACGCATGATTCCTTGCTGTGGGACCTGTATCCTCAGTCTGGGTGCTGGGCCGAAATAACTGAAAGTGGCCTTCTCCAGTGGTGGTTGATATGACGCATGATTCCTTGCTGTGGGACCTCTCTCCTCTGTCTGGGTGCTTGCCTAAATAACTGAAAGTGGCCTTCTCCAGTGGTGGTTGATATGACGCATGATTCCTTGCTGTGGGACCTCTCTCCTCTGTCTGGGTGCTGGGCCGAAATAACTGAGAGTGGCCTTCTCCTGTGGTGGTTGATATGACGCATGATTCCTTGCTGTGGGACCTCTCTCCTCTGTCTGGGTGCTGGGCCGAATTAACTGAGAGTGGCCTTCTCCGGTGGTGGTTGATATGACGCATGATTCCTTGCTGTGGGACCTCTCGCCTCTGTCTGGGTGCTGGGCCGAATTAACTGAGAGTGGCCTTCTCTGGTGGTGGTTGATATGACACATGATTCCTTGCTGTGGGACCTCTCTCCTCTGTCTGGGTGCTGGGCTGAAATAACTGAGAGTGGCCTTCTCCGGTGGTGGTTGATATGACGCATGATTCCTTGCTGTGGGACCTCTCTCCTCTGTCTGGGTGCTGGCCGAAATAACTGAGAGTGGCCTTCTCCAGTGGTGGTTGATATGACGCATGATTCCTTGCAGTGGGACCTCTCTCCTCTGTCTGGGTGCTGTGCAGAAATAACTGAGAGTGGCCTTCTCCGGTGGTGGTTGATATGATGCATGATTCCTTGCTGTGGGACCTCTCTCCTCTGTCTGGGTGCTGGTGCCGAAATAACTGAAAGTGGCCTTCTCCAGTGGTGGGTGATATGACGCATGATTCCTTGCAGTGGGACCTCTCTTCTCGGTCTGGGTGCTGGCCGAAATAACTGAGAGTGCCCTTCTCCGGTGGTGGGTGATATGACGCATGATTCCTTGCTGTGGGACCTGTATCCTCAGTCTGGGTGCTGGGCCGAAATAACTGAAAGTGGCCTTTACAGTGGTGGGTGATATGACGCATGATTCCTTGCTGTGAGACCTCTCTCCTCGGTCTGGGTTCTGGCCGAAATAACTGAGAGTGGCCTTCTCCAGTGGTGGTTTATATGACGCATGATTCCTTGCTGTGGGACCTCTCTCCTCTGTCTGGGTGCTGGGCCGAATTAACTGAGAGTGGCCTTCTCCGGTGGTGGTTGATATGACGCATGATTCCTTGCTGTGGGACCTCTCTCCTCTGTCTGGGTGCTGGGCTGAAATAACTGAGAGTGGCCTTCTCAGGTGGTGGTTTATATGACACATGATTCCTTTGCTGTGGGACCTCTCTCCTCGGTCTGGGTTCTGGCCGAAATAACTGAGAGTGGCCTTCTCTGGTGGTGGTTGATATGACGCATGATTCCTTGCTGTGGGACCTCTCTCCTCTGTCTGGTGCTGGGCCGAATTAACTGAGAGTGGCCTTCTCCGGTGGTGGTTGATATGACGCATGATTCCTTGCTGTGGGACCTCTCTCCTCTGTCTGGGTGCTGGTGCCGAAATAACTGAAAGTGGCCTTCTCCAGTGGTGGGTGATATGACGCATGATTCCTTGCAGTGGGATCTCTCTCCTCGGTCTGGGTGCTGGCCGAAATAACTGAGAGTGGCCTTCTCCTGTGGTGGTTGATATGACGCATGATTCCTTGCTTTGGGACCTGTATCCTCGGTCTGGGTGCTGGGCCGAAATAACTGAAAGTGGCCTTCTCCAGTGGTGGGTGATATGACACATGATTCCTTTGCTGTGGGACCTCTCTCCTCGGTCTGGGTTCTGGCCGAAATAACTGAGAGTGGCCTTCTCTGGTGGTGGTTGATATGACGCATGATTCCTTGCTGTGGGACCTCTCTCCTCTGTCTGGGTGCTGGGCCGAAATAACTGAGAGTGGCCTTCTCCGGTGGTGGTTGATATGACGCATGATTCCTTGCTGTGGGACCTCTCTTCTCTGTCTGGGTGCTGGGGCCGAAATAACTGAAAGTGGCCTTCTCCAGTGTTGAGTGATATGACGCATGATTCCTTGCAGTGGGTCCTGTCTCCAATTGATATTGGTTAAATTTTATTTATTTTATTTTATTTTAATTCATTTCCCTATCCACATTTGTTTGCAGGGGATTTACCTACATTTTGCTGCCTTTGGCAGCCCTATAGCCCGTTCCTGGACTATTTTACAGCCTTTTTAGTGCCTAAAAGTTCGGGTCCCCATTGACTTCAATGGGGTTCGGGATAAAGTTCGGGTCGAGGCCACTTTCAGTTATTTAGGCCCCAGCACCCAGACAGAGGAGAGAGGTCCCACAGCAAGAAATCAGGAGTCATATCACCCACCACTGGAGAAGGCCACTTTCAGTTATTTAGGACCTAGCACCCAGACAGAGGAGA
This sequence comes from Bufotes viridis, assembly GCA_033119425.1. Classification (NCBI taxonomy): domain Eukaryota; kingdom Metazoa; phylum Chordata; class Amphibia; order Anura; family Bufonidae; genus Bufotes; species Bufotes viridis. The sequence goes on from CM065591.1 coordinate 421,166,878, forward strand.
GAGGTCCTACATGAAGAAATAAGAAGTTATATCACCGACCACTGGAGAAGGCCACTTTCAGTTATTTAGGCCCCAGCACCCAGACAGAGGAGAGAGGTCCCACAGCAGAGAATCATGCGTCATATCACCCACCACTGGAGCAGGCCACTTTCAGTTATTTAGGCCCCAGCACCCAGGCAGAGGAGAGAGGTCCTACAGCAAGGAATAAGGCGTCATATCACCCACCATTGTAACAGGCAACTTTTAGTTATTTAGGCCCCGGCGCCCAGATTGAGGAGAGGTTCATTCAACTTTGGGTTGCACCGCAAGATCATGGTAAAGTTAAAAAAATGAGGATTCAATAAAGAAGTGCCCTGGAGTACAAGAATACATGGTTGAGGGGGAGGCAATTATAAATTTTTATTCTGCACATGGGAGGGACAGGTCCTGTGGGATCCATGCCTGGTTCATTTTTATGAACGTCAGCTTGTCCACGTTGGCTGTGGACAGGCGGCTGCGTTTGTCAGTAATGACGCCCCCTGCCGTGCTGAATACATGTTCAGACAAAACGCTGGCCGCCGGGCAGGCCAGCACCTCCAAGGCATAAAATGCTAACTCTGGCCACGTGGACAATTTGGAGACTCATAATTTGAATGGGGCCGAACCATCAGTCAGTACGTGGAGGGGTGTGCAGACATACTGTTCAACCATGTTAGTGAAATGCTGCCTCCTGCTAACACGTTCCGTATCAGGTGGTGGTGCAGTTAGCTGTGGCATGGAGACAAAACTTTTCCACATTTCTGCCATGCTTACCCTGCCCTCAGAGGAGCTGGCCGTGACACAGCTGCGTTGGCGACCTCTTGCTCCTCCTCTGCCTTCGCCTTGGGCTTCCACCTTTTTCCCTGTGACATTTGGGAATGCTCTCAGGAGCGCGTCTACCAGCGTGCGCTTGTACTCGCGCATCTTCCTATCACGCTCCAGTGCAGGATGTAAGGTGGGCACATTGTCTTTGTACCGGGTATCCAGCAGGGTGGCAACCCAGTAGTCCGCACACGTTAAAATGTGGGCAACTCTGCTGTCGTTGCGCAGGCACTGCAGCATGTAGTCGCTCATGTGTGCCAGGCTCCCCAGAGGTAAGGACAAGCTGTCCTCTGTGGGAGGCGTATCGTCATCATCCTCCATATCCCCCCAGCCACGCACCAGTGATGGGCCTGAGCTGTGTCGGGTGCCACCCCGCTGTGAACCTGCTTCATCCTCATCCTCCTCCACCTCCTTCACATCCTCCTCGTCCTCCAGTATTGGGCCCTGGCTGGCCACATTTGTACCTGGCCTCTGCTGTTGCAAAAAACCTCCCACTGAGCCACTTCTAACAGACTGGGCTGAAAGTGGTAAAAATGACCCCTCATCCTCCTCCTGGGCCACCTCCTCTTCCATCATCGCCCTAAGCATTTTCTCAAGGAGACAGAGAAGTGGTATTGTAACGTTGATAACGGTGTCATCGCCACTGGCCATGTAGGTGGAGTACTCGATACAGCGCAACAGGGCACACAGGTCTCGCATGGAGGCCCAATCATTGGTGGTGAAGTGGTGCTGTTCCGCAGTGCGACTGATGCATGCGTGCTGCAGCTGAAACTCCACTAGGGCCTGCTGCTGCTCGCACAGTCTCTCCAGCATGTCTAAGGTGGAGTTCCACCTGGTGGGCACGTCGCATATGAGGCGGTAAGCGGGAAGGTCGAAGTTCCACTGTAGCGCAGACAGGCGAGCAGCGGCAGGATGTGAACGCCGGAAGCGCCCACAGACGGCCCGCACTTTATGCAGCAGCTCTGACATGTCGGGGTAGTTGTGAATGAACTTCTGCACCACCAAATTCAGCACATGCGCCCGGCAAGGGATGTGCGTCAAACCGGCTAGTCCCAGAGCTGCGACGAGATTTCGCCCATTATCGCACACCACCAGGCCGGGCTTGAGGCCTACCAGCAGAAACAACTCGTCAGTCTGTTGTTCAATACCCCGCCACAACTCCTGCGCGGTGTGGGGCCTGTCCCCCAAACATATGAGTTTCAGAATGGCCTGCTAACGTTTACCCTGGGCTGTGCTGAAGTTGGTGGTGAAGGTGTGTTGCTGACTGGATGAGTTGGTGGAAGCAGAGGAGGAGGAAGCCGAGTAGGAGGAGGAGGCTACAGGAGGCAAAGAATGATGCCCTGCGATCCTTGGCGGCGGAAGGACGTGCGCCAAGGAACTCTCCGCCTGCGGCCCAGCCGCCACTACATTTACCCTGTGTGCAGTTAGGGAGATATAGCGCCCCTGGCCGTGCTTACTGGTCCACGTATCTGTGGTTAGGTGGACCTTGCCACAGATGGCGTTGCGCAGTGCACACTTGATTTTATCGGATACTTGGTTGTGCAGGGAAGGCACGGCTGTCTTGGAGAAGTAGTGGTGGCTGGGAACAACATACTGTGGGACAGCCATGGACATCAGCTTTTTGAACCTTTCTGTGTCCACCAGCCTGAATGACAGCATTTCAAAGACCAGTAGTTTAGAAATGCTGGCAATCAGGCCCAAGGCTCGAGGGTGGCTAGGTGGGAATTTATGCTTTCTCTCCAAGGTTTGTGAGACGGAGAGCTGAACGCTGCCGTGTGACATGGTGGAGATGCTTGGTGACGCAGGTGTTGGTGTCGGTGGCACATCCTCTTTTTGGTGGGCGACAGGTGCCAACGTTCCTCCCGAGGCAGCAGCAGAAGAGGGATCAGGGGGAGCTGAGTGAGTTCCTTGTTTTTAAGGTGTTTACTCCACTGCAGTTCATGCTTTGCATGTAGATGCCTGGTCATGCAGGTTTTGCTAAGGTTCAGAACGTTAATGCCTCAGGATCTGATGGATCTGATGGCACAGCGTGCAAACCACTTGGGTCTTGTCGTCAGCACATTGTAAAGAAGTGCCATGCCAGGGAACCCCTTGAAGCTGCCTTTGGGGTGCTCGGTCCCTGGTGGCAGTGGTCAGTAGCAGGCGAACTCTCTTGGCGGTGGCTGGTCTGCTTTTGCCCCCTGCTCCCTCTTTTGCTACGCTGTTGGCTCGGTCTCACCACTGCCTCTTTCTCTGAACTATGAAAGTCAGTGGCACGACCTTCATTCCATGTGGGGTCTAGGACCTCATCGTCCCCTGCATCCTCTTCCACACAGTCTTCCTCCCTGACCTCCTGTTTGGTCTGCACACTGAAGAAAGACGCAGCAGTTGGCACCTGTGTTTCGTCATCATCAGAGACGTGCGGACTCCGATGAGGTGGCATTACCATGTCCTCATCATCAGGAAACATGAGTGGCTGTGCATCAGTGCATTCTATGTCTTCCACCACTGGGGAAGGGCTAGGTGGATTCCCTTGGGAAACCCTGCCAGCAGAGTCTTCAAACAGCATAAGAGACTGCTGCATAACTTGAGGCTCAGACAGTTTCCCTGATATGCATGGGGGTGATGTGACAGACTGATGGGCTTGGTTTTCAGGCTCCACCTGTGCGCTTTCTGCAGAAGACTGGGTGGGAGATAATGTTGTGAACATGCTGGATCCACTGTCGGCCACCAATTGACTAGCGCCTGGTACCTGCTCAGGCCTTACCATCCTTAGAACGGCATTGGGCCCCACCAAATATCGCTGTAAATTCTGGCGGGTACTGGAACCTGAGGTAGTTGGTTCACTAGGACGTGTAGCTGTGGCAGAATGGCCACGTCCTCTCCCAGCACCAGAGGGTCCACTAACACCACCACGACTGCGTCCGCGTCCCTTACTAGATGTTTTCCTCATTGTTACCGTTCACCAAGCACCACAATAAGAAAAAAAATATTTGGCCCAATGTATTGATTTCAAATTCAGGCATTTTTTTACAGGCACCTAACACTATCTGCCTATTTATTTATGTAGCGTATTACCCTAATACAGGCCAAGCAGTAACCACTGATTTAGGGGAATATCTCTTTTAGGGCTAGTATTTAGGCCCTGGATGAAAGTTATCCTTTTATGGACAGATTTACACTTGGCCTGTAACAGCTGGAACACCAGATTCAGGGTATTGCTATTTTGGCAATTGAATTTCACCCCAGAACAAAATATACCCTGTTACAGACAGATTTAAACTAGCTCTGCAACAGCTGGAACACCAGATTCAGAGTATTGCTATTTTGGCAATTGAATTTCACCCCAGAACAAAATATATCCTTTGCAGGACACTATGAAACTTGGCCAGCCACAGTTGAAACCACTGATTTATGGTATTGCTATTTTGGCAATTGAATTTCACCCCAGAACAAAATATATAATTTTCAGGACACTATGAAACTTGGCCAGACACAGCTGAAACCACTGATTTATGGTATTGCTATTTTGGCAATTGAATTTCACCCCAGAACAAAATATATGTTTTTGCGGACACTATGAAACTTGGCCAGCCACAGCTGAAACCACTGATTTATGGCATTGCTATTTTGGCAAATGAATTTCACCCCAGAAAATAATACATAATTTGCAGGACACTATAAAACTAGGCCAGCCACAGCTGAAAGCACTGATTTATGGTATTGCTATTTTGGCAATTGAATTTCACCCCAGAACAAAATATACCCTGTTACGGACAGATTTAAACTAGGCCTGCAACAGCTGGAACACCAGATTCAGGGTATTGCTATTTTGGCAATTGAATTTCACCCCAGAACAAAATATATGTTTTTGCGGACACTATGAAACTTGGCCAGCCACAGCTGAAACCACTGATTTATGGTATTGCTATTTTGGCAATTGAATTTCACCCCAGAACAAAATATATAATTTGCAGGACACTATAAAACTTGGCCAGACACAGCTGAAACCACTGATTTATCGTATTGCTATTTTGGCAATTGAATTTCACCCCAGAACAAAATATACCCTGTTACGGACAGATTTAAACTAGGCCTGCAACAGCTGGAACATCAGATTCAGGGTATTGCTATTTTGGCAATTGAATTTCACCCTAGAACAAAATATATCCTTTGCAGGACACTATGAAACTTGGCCAGCCACAGCTGAAACCACTGATTTAAGGTATTGCTATTTTGGCAATTGAATTTCATCCCAGAACAAAATATATCCTTTGAAGGACACTATGAAACTTGGCCAGCCACAACTGAAACCTCTGATTTGTGGTATTGCTATTTTGGCAATTGAATTTCACCCCAGAACAAAATATATGTTTTTGCAGACACTATGAAACTTGGCCAGCCAGAGCTGAAACCACTGATTTATGGTATTGTTATTTTGGCAAAACCACTGAATTTCACCCCAGAACAAAATATATGTTTTGGCAGACACTATTATACTTTGACATCCACAGCTGTGACACCAGATTTATGGTATTGCTATTTTGGCAATTGAATTTCACCCCAGAACAAAATATATGTTTTTGCGGACACTATGAAACTTGGCCAGACACAGCTGAAACCACTGATTTATGGTATTGCTATTTTGGCGATTGAATTTCACCCCAGAACAAAATATATGTTTTGGCAGACACTATTAAACTTGGCCATGCCACAGCTGTGAACACCAGATTTAAGGTATTGCTATTTTGGCAATTGAATTTCACCCCAGAACAAAATATATCCTTTGCAGGACACTATGAAACTTGGCCAGCCACAGCTGAAACCACTGATTTAAGGTATTGCTATTTTGGCAATTGAATTTCACCCCAGAACAAAATATATCCTTTGAAGGACACTATGAAACTTGGCCAGCCACAGCTGAAACCACTGATTTGTGGTATTGCTATTTTGGCAATTGAATTTCACGCCAGAACAAAATATATGTTTTGCGGACACTATGAAACTTGGCCAGCCAGAGCTGAAACCACTGATTTATGGTATTGCTATTTTGGCAATTGAATTTCACCCCAGAACAAAATATATAATTTGCAGGAGACTATGAAACTTGGCCAGATACAGGTGAAACCACTGATTTATGGTATTGCTATTTTGGCAATTGAATTTCACCCCAGAACAAAATATATGTTTTGGCAGACACTATTATACTTTGACATCCACAGCTGTGACACCAGATTTAAGGTATTGCTATTTTGGCAATTGAATTTCACCCCAGAACAAAATATATAATTTGCAGGACACTATGAAACTTGGCCAGCCACAGCTGAAACCACTGATTTATGGAATTGCTATTTTGGCAATTGAATTTCACGCCAGAACAAAATATACCCTGTTACGGACAGATTTAAACTAGGCCTGCAACAGCTGGAACATCAGATTCAGGGTATTGATATTTTGGCAATTGAATTTCACCCCAGCACAAAATATATCCTTTGCAGGACACTACGAAACTTTGCCAGCCACAGCTGAAACCACTGATTTATGTTATTGCTATTTTGGCAATTGAATTTCACCCCAGAACAAAATATATAATTTGCAGGACACAATGAAACTTGGCCAGACACAGCTGAAACCACTGATTTATGGTATTGCTATTTTGGCAATTGAATTTCACCCCAGAACAAAATATATGTTTTTGCAGACACTATGAAACTTGGCCAGACACAGCTGAAACCACTGATTTATGGCATTGCTATTTTGGCAATTGAATTTCACCCCTGAACAAAATATATAGTTTGCAGGACACTATGAAACTTGGCCAGACACAGCTGAAACCACTGATTTATGGTATTGCTATTTTGGCAATTGAATTTCACCCCAGAACAAAATATACCCTGTTACGGACAGATTTAAACTAGGCCTGCAACAGCTGGAACACCAGATTCAGGGTATTGCTATTTTGGCAATTGAATTTCACCCCAGAACAAAATATATCGTTTGCAGGACACTATGAAACTTGGCCAGCCACAGCTGAAATCACTGATTTATGGTATTGCTATTTTGGCAATTGAATTTCACCCCAGAACAAAATATATGTTTTGGCAGACACTATTATACTTTGCCATCCACAGCTGTGACACCAGATTTATGGTATTTCTATTTTGGCAATTGAATTTCACCCCAGAACAAAATATATGTTTTTGCGAACACTATGAAACTTGGCCAGCCACAGCTGAAACCACTGATTTATGGTATTGCTATTTTGGCAATTGAATTTTACCCCAGAACAAAATATATAATTTGCAGTTCACTATGAAACTTGGCCAGCCACAGCTGAAACCACTGATTTATGGTATTGCTATTTTGGTAATTGAATTTCACCCCAGAACAAAATATATATTTTGCAGGACACTATGAAACTTGGCCAGACACAGCTGAAACCACTGATTTATGGTATTGCTATTTTGGCAATTGAATTTCACCCCAGAACAAAATATATATTTTGCAGGACACTATGAAACTTGGCCAGCCACAGCTGAAACCACTAGATTTATGGTATTGCTATTTTGGCAATTGAATTTCACCCCAGAACAAAATATATGTTTTTGCGGACACTGTGAAACTTGGCCAGACACAGCTGAAACCACTGATTTATGGTATTGCTATTTTGGCAATTGAATTTCACCCCAGAACAAAATATATAATTTGCAGGAGACTATGAAACTTGGCCAGATACAGCTGAAACCACTGATTTATGGTATTGCTATTTTGGCAATTGAATTTCACCCCAGAACAAAATATATGTTTTTGCGGACACTATGAAACTTGGCCAGACACAGCTGAAACCACTGATTTATGGAATTGCTATTTTGGCAATTGAATTTCACGCCAGAACAAAATATACCCTGTTACGGACAGATTTAAACTAGGCCTGCAACAGCTGGAACATCAGATTCAGGGTATTGCTATTTTGGCAATTGAATTTCACCCTAGAACAAAATATATCCTTTGCAGGACACTATGAAACTTGGCCAGCCACAGCTGAAACCACTGATTTAGGCCTGCAACAGCTGGAACACCAGATTCAGGGTATTGCTATTTTGGCAATTGAATTTCACCCCAGAACAAAATATATTGTTTGCAGGACACTATGAAACTTGGCCAGCCACAGCTGAAACCACTGATTTATGGTATTGCTATTTTGGCAATTGAATTTCACCCCAGAACAAAATATATGTTTTGGCAGACACTATTATACTTTGCCATCCACAGCTGTGACACCAGATTTATGGTATTTCTATTTTGACAATTGAATTTCACCCCAGAACAAAATATATGTTTTTGCGAACACTATGAAACTTGGCCAGCCACAGCTGAAACCACTGATTTATGGTATTGCTATTTTGGCAATTGAATTTCACCCCAGAACAAAATATATAATTTGCAGTGACACTATGAAACTTGGCCAGCCACAGCTGAAACCACTGATTTATGGTATTGCTATTTTGGTAATTGAATTTCACCCCAGAACAAAATATATATTTTTGCGGACACTGTGAAACTTGGCCAGACACAGCTGAAACCACTGATTTATGGTATTGCTATTTTGGCAATTGAATTTCACCCCAGAACAAAATATATGTTTTGGCAGACACTATTATACTTTGACATCCACAGCTGTGACACCAGATTTATGGTATTGCTATTTTGGCAATTGAATTTCACCCCAGAACAAAATATACCCTGTTACGGACAGATTTAAACTAGGCCTGCAACAGCTGGAACACCAGATTCAGGGTATTGCTATTTTGGCAATTGAATTTCACCCCAGAACAAAATATATCGTTTGCAGGACACTATGAAACTTGGCCAGCCACAGCTGAAATCACTGATTTATGGTATTGCTATTTTGGCAATTGAATTTCACCCCAGAACAAAATATATGTTTTGGCAGACACTATTATACTTTGCCATCCACAGCTGTGACACCAGATTTATGGTATTGCTATTTTGGCAATTGAATTTCACCCCAGAACAAAATATATGTTTTGCGAACACTATGAAACTTGGCCAGCCACAGCTGAAACCACTGATTTATGGTATTGCTATTTTGGCAATTGAATTTTACCCCAGAACAAAATATATAATTTGCAGTTCACTATGAAACTTGGCCAGCCACAGCTGAAACCACTGATTTATGGTATTGCTGTTTTGGTAATTGAATTTCACCCCAGAACAAAATATATATTTTTGCGGACACTGTGAAACTTGGCCAGACACAGCTGAAACCACTGATTTATGGTATTGCTATTTTGGCAATTGAATTTCACCCCAGAACAAAATATATAATTTGCAGGAGACTATGAAACTTGGCCAGATACAGCTGAAACCACTGATTTATGGTATTGCTATTTTGGCAATTGAATTTCACCCCAGAACAAAATATATGTTTTTGCGGACACTATGAAACTTGGCCAGACACAGCTGAAACCACTGATTTATGGAATTGCAATTTTGGCAATTGAATTTCACGCCAGAACAAAATATACCCTGTTACGGACAGATTTAAACTAGGCCTGCAACAGCTGGAACATCAGATTCAGGGTATTGCTATTTTGGCAATTGAATTTCACCCTAGAACAAAATATATCCTTTGCAGGACACTATGAAACTTGGCCAGCCACAGCTGAAACCACTGATTTAGGCCTGCAACAGCTGGAACACCAGATTCAGGGTATTGCTATTTTGGCAATTGAATTTCACCCCAGAACAAAATATATTGTTTGCAGGACACTATGAAACTTGGCCAGCCACAGCTGAAACCACTGATTTATGGTATTGCTATTTTGGCAATTGAATTTCACCCCAGAACAAAATATATGTTTTGGCAGACACTATTATACTTTGCCATCCACAGCTGTGACACCAGATTTATGGTATTTCTATTTTGACAATTGAATTTCACCCCAGAACAAAATATATGTTTTTGCGAACACTATGAAACTTGGCCAGCCACAGCTGAAACCACTGATTTATGGTATTGCTATTTTGGCAATTGAATTTCACCCCAGAACAAAATATATAATTTGCAGTTCACTATGAAACTTGGCCAGCCACAGCTGAAACCACTGATTTATGGTATTGCTATTTTGGTAATTGAATTTCACCCCAGAACAAAATATATATTTTTGCGGACACTGTGAAACTTGGCCAGACACAGCTGAAACCACTGATTTATGGTATTGCTATTTTGGCAATTGAATTTCACCCCAGAACAAAATATATGTTTTGGCAGACACTATTATACTTTGACATCCACAGCTGTGACACCAGATTTATGGTATTGCTATTTTGGCAATTGAATTTCACCCCAGAACAAAATATATGTTTTTGCGGACACTATGAAACTTGGCCAGCCACAGCTGAAACCACTGATTTATGGTATTGCTATGTTGGCAATTGAATTTTACCCCAGAACAAAATATATAATTTGCAGGACACTATGAAACTTGGCCAGCCACAGCTGGAACCACTGATTTATGGTATTGCTATTTTGGCAATTGAATTTCACCCCAGAACAAAATATATGTTTGTGCGGACACTATTATAGTTTGCCAGCCAGAGCTGTGACACCAAATTTATGGTATTGCTATTTTGGCAATTGAATTTCACCCCAGAACAAAATATATGTTTTTGCGGACACTATTATAGTTTGCCAGCCAGTGCAGATTTAGGGGATTGCTACTTTGACAATTGAATTTCACCACAGAAAATAATCTATCCTTTGCCAGACAGCAGACAGTATTATACTTGGCTAGCCAAAGCTGGAACACCAGATTTAGGGGATTGGTATTTTGGCAATTGTATTTAACCCCTTAATAAAATATAGAAATTGCTATCCTGAGTTTCTAGGGGTGACAATTAGCACAGCCAAGCCCCTGATGTAGGATATAGCAAAAAAAAAACTAGTATTGATGGATTTATGGACTTGGTGGGAGCTTGTTCTGGTGCACCACAAGTCACAAAATGGCCGCCGATCACCCCAGAAAATAAGTGACAGAAAAACGCTCTGTGCAGCCTAAAAACCAGTGAGCAAGTAACTAGCAGAAGTTCAATCATTCACAGCTGTAGATGGATCACTTCATTAGGTGCTTTTGCTGACTTTTTCCTGCCTAATCTCGCCCTCACAGCAGCTGCGTCCTCTCCCTACACTAATCAGAGCAGTGTGACGTGCGGCGCTACGTGACTCCAGCTTAAATAGAGGCTGGGTCACATGCTGCACTTGGCCAATCACAGCCATGCCATTAGTAGGCATGGCTGTGATGGGCTCTTAGGGCAAGAAGTAAAACGCTAGCTGATTGGCTGTTGTGCAGACCTTCAGAAAGTGGGAAGTAATCGCCGAACAACGAACTCGAACCCGACTTTTTTGAAAATGTTCGGGTTCAGGTCCGTGTCCCGGACACCCCAAAATTCGGTACGAACCCGAACTATTCTCGAACTGTTCGCTCAACACTAGTCATAACGCTAAATCCTGCCTGTTATGGGCCATGACAGCCACATAAAATCCAGGGAGTTCGGGCCCAGCATGCATGCATGCTAGGATTAACCGTGCTTATTAACCCTTTCTGGTGCCATAACAGCCTCCATTAGATCCAGGGACGCAGGTACCAATATGCATGCTGAGCCCACCGTGTACTCTTCCTGGAGCCAGCTATCAGTAGGTACTATAAATGCAAGTTCAGTTTTATACTTACTCTGATTAAAACCAGCCTCTAGGGTAGACAAACTAGTCAGGTGTGCATGACTGAAAGGAGGCCGCCCCACCTCCAGCATATACTACACAGAAACACAAGGGGGTGGTCAGTCAGCATGTCCCTGTATGCAGGTGCACATAGCCATGGCAAAATATACATACAAACACAGAAATGCAACCAGCACTCTTCCCTGCCTCCATGCTAGAAGCTATCAGAGGTCGTTAGTGTACATTTTGATCAAAAAGTAATAAGCCACTCACCACGCCAAGGCCGCCTCCATGAGTAGTCCTAACGCTAAAGCCTACCTGTTATGGGCCATGACAGCAAATAAAATAGTGGTGAGGTGAAAGCAGCATACGGAGACCACATAATGGCCCAATGACAGGGTTTGGAGGTGGAAGTAGTATGAGGAGACCACAGAGCGGCACTATGACAGAGTCTGGAGGTGGCGGCGGCAGCATCAGTAGGAGGCTACAGAGTGGCACAATGACCGAATGTGGAGATGGCAGCAGCATGAGAAGACCAAAGAGCGGCACAATGATAGCATGTGGAGGTGGCAGCAGCATGAGAAAGCCACAGAATGGTACAATGAAAGAGTCTGGAGGTTGCAGCACCATGAGTAGGCCACAGAATGGTATAATGACAGAGTCTAGAGGTGGAAGCAGTATGAGGAGACCGCAGAGCGGCACAATGACCGATTGTGGAGGTGGCAGCAGCACGAGAAGACCACAGAGCGCCATGATGACAGAGTCTGGAGGTGGCAGCAGAATCAGGAGGCCACAGAGTGGCACAATGACAGCGTGTGGAGGTGGCAGCAGCATGTGTAGGCCACAGAGTGGCACAATGACAGCGTGTGGAGGTGGCAGCAGCATGAGTAGACCACAGAACCGCACAATGACATAGTCTGGAGGTTGCAGCAGCATGAGTAGGCCACAGAGTGGAGTCTGGAGGTGGCGGCAGCAGCAGCATCAGGAAGAGGCACAATGTGGCACAATGACCAATTCTGGAGGTGGCAGCAGCAGCATACCACAGAGTGGCAAGGTGACATAGTGTGGAGACGGCAGCAGCAGCGTCAGGAGACCACAAAATGGCAAGGTGACATAGTGTGGAGATGGCAGCAGCAGGAAACCACAAAATGGCAAGGTGACATAGTGTGGAGATAGCAGCAGCATCAGGATACCACAGAGAGGCAAAGTGACATAGTGGGGAGATGGCAGCAGCAGCATCAGGAGACCACAAAATTGCAAGGTGACATAGCGTGGAGATGGCAGCAGCAGCAGCATCAGGATACCACAAATTGACGCGGTGACAGAGTGGGGAGGTGGGTGGGAATACCAGTACCCGCTGACGAATGTGGGTGAAAGAAGGAGCACTTGGCATCAGATGTGTGGCATCAGGTGGGTGGCAGCATCAGAGTAGTAGTTGAGGCAGGTAGCTAGAGGAAACCTATCTCTTTTTTCAAGGATTGGGTGAGGCGGCATAGATGATCGAATCAGATGTATCCTGAATTGGTGGGTGTAATTCCTGGCTGATCCACGCCTGATTCATCTTGACAAAGGTCAGTGTCTCCACATTTTGGGTGGACAGGAGAGTTCTCCTTGGGGTCACTATGGCCTCCGCTGCACTAAACACTAGTGTTAATCATGAATTTTTGAATTGAGAATTTTAATCGTGAATATCAGCACTTCGAGAATTCGCTAATATTTAGAATATCGCAAAATATATTCGCAATTGTGAATATTCGTTTTTATGCGAAATTTTTATATGCAAATTTTCGCAAGCAAGAAAATGTCATTTTGCATAAAAATAATGTCAATTGCATAAAAAATGTCAATTTGCATAAAAATTTGCATAAACTGGCATTTAAAAGATACCTTTTAAATACCAGTTTATGCTAATTTTTATGCAAATTTTATACGAATTTTTGCAATCAAGAAAATAATGACTGGAGATTACGAATTTTCGAATATATGGCGAATATTCGCCCAAATATTCGTGAAATATCGCAAATTCAAATATTGCCCCTGCCGCTCATCACTACTAAACACAGCTCTGATGCCACACTACTGGCTGGGCAGTACAGCTTTTCCAGGAAAAACTCGGCCAATTGCAGCCACAAATCCAGTTTGTCTGTCCAGTGGTCCAGCGGATTTTCAATGTGGGCTGGCATGGTGCTGTCCAAGTCCGCCACCACCTGCTGGTTCAGGTCCTCCTCCAGGTCTACCTGCTGCTGCTGCTGGTGAGAAGTTTTTTTACTATGCGGGTGAAGAAAGCTACTCATAAGCGACTGTAGACTCAGGCTGCTGCTGAAGGAGCTGGTACTGCTCCTGCCACCCTACCCCTCCCCAGCAGCCATTGCAGTGAAAGGTGAGCTCAGGACCTCTCCCGGTCAGACCTGCAAGAGGATGGACGATGGTGCAGATAGGCACCGGCCAAATGACTACATAAGATGTCTCTGTAGTAGTTCAGTTTGTCCTCCCTCTCAGTGGGTGTAAAAAAGGCCCCCATTCTGGACCGGGAGCAAGGGTCCAACAAGGTGGAGAGCCAGAAGTAATTCCTCTGCCGAATGGTGATAATTCGGCTTTCTCTATGCAAGCAAGTGAGCATGCAGCGGGCCATTTGTGCAAGTGACTCTGAGGGACTCCCTGCCTCCATCTCCAATGCATACTGCCACAGTGTATCTGGGTCCTCTGTCTTGTCTTTCTCATCGTCCTGTAATTCCTCTGGCTGCTCCTCCTCTCCTGTCAACTGAGTAGAAAAACTTTTGCAGAGAAATAGAATCGGGCGGCACTGCTATTACTAATAATCCCGTAGCTACTAGTGAATCAACGCTAGTTCAGACTCACAGTGATGGTGGAATTATGGTCAGCGGTGTTGCTCAGCTCCAGTGATAGAACATAAATATATTCAAAAGGAGTAATGGAAGAAAACGAGCGGCAATCACCAAGTCCATTCAACAGACCTTCTTTATTACTTCATAACGTGCAGGCGGACCCACGTCACTTAAGGCACACACAAAAGGTTGCGGTAGAAAAGCGGCGACGGCCGTTTCGCGCTAACTCACGCGTGTCTTCGGGCCACTACACAACAGAAAAACTAGAGAGTAGTAGAAAGTAGAAAAACTACCCATTTTGCTACAGATTGCCTGTGCTCGAATGTACTCCTCCCCCTCCTCCTCCTTTTCCAGTTCAGCCCCCACAGGGCTCATGTGGCCTTCAGATCTAAGCGCCATGTCTCCAGTTCCTGTGTGGCAGGTGCAGCACTATGAAGTGCCTTTTGTGCTGTGGCATTAGAAGAAATTTGATATCTCTGACTTTTTAGTCTAACCAGACTGTCTATTACTCTGTAATTCCTCTAGCGCCATTCTATTGAAGCAATAGGTTTAAAGAGCGCACAAAATGCTTTAAATAACTTGTTTATTAACTTCAACTTTTCTTCATGCATAGCGCTGCTGCCTCCGAAGCAGACGCTGTTACCACTGAGGAAGGGACATGTGTACGTCCCGAAACGCGTCTGGGCCATAACAGTAGTGAGAGTTTAAAGACGGAAAGTATAAAAAACTAATTACACTCCAAGGATAACAAAAACTCCATTGTGGATACCTAGAGTTGGTACCATTCAGATATCCCCTGAGACGGCCTGAGCAACTATCAGCTACAGCCCGCATTACGTGGGACGCCATGGCAGATGACGTAAAGGACCACGTGGGAAGCCGTGGCAGGTCCTAGAAGGGCGCGAGAGAAGATACATGGACGGCCGAAGGTTTTCTAAGGAGTTGGTAAAGTACCGATACTTCTGAATAGAACATAAGGGGAATTATCTGATTGATACAGAGAGCGTGCGATCTGTATGGACATATGATTAAGTCCAGCATTTTCAGTTGTTACTGTGATTATTACACATGAGAGTGATTAACTAGACACAGCATTTGAACTACAATTATACAGTGAAAGTGAAGGATATTCAATTTGCATTGGGTATTTATACCCTCTTGAATGGTCTGGACTACTATCTTATCAAGTGGCTACTATATTGCTATTTTATATCGATTCTTATGACACTTTCTTATAGATGGGTTTGAATGTTTTTTATTAATGGTCATTGGCGCCGATTAATTGATTCTGATGCAGGCATTTTAAAGTTGTAAAGGTATCATTAAATATAGGTAATTTATGTGCTATCATTAAAGATGCTTATACGATTCTGGTCTGTGGTCACGATATACTGAGTGCCCCTCTACAAATTATTGGTTAGAAATTTATTATTGCCTATCCCCTTTCATTTTGATAGATGGCCACAACTTTTCTTAGCTCCGCTTTTTGATCATAGAGCAAGTGCTGTCACCACGGAGAGGTGGAGATAGAATGCAATTACTCAAAAAACGTGAGGCCTTTTGGATTCAAAAGTTGCAGACCTTGGAACCAAAGGACCTCAATCGTGAGTCTGAATTAAGTGCTTTTCTGTGAATACAAGAAGGATTTGTATCCTGTGTATTTTTGTTTATTTTCTGTCACAAATTTTTGTTATGTATAATTTTGGTTAGTAATGTTTGTAAACTTTCTTTCTTTTTTTAACAGAAAACTTAAATTCTTTGAAAATTTCACTTCAGGTTATTATTAAGTGTGAATTGATACTAACAATTGATTGAGTCTATGTCTCTAACCCTTGATTCATTAAATATTTTCAGTCTGCTATTGTATACCTTTTTGCAAAGACTGTTTGTTTTCTCCCATAGCTTTGCAGTCCGCTGTGTGTGTATATCTATTCTATGCTCCTCCTTTGTTTATATGTTACTATGGTTACCTGACGTCGCAGGTTGTGACATCTCATTCGGCGGACTATTTAAACTTTGTATGTTCTGTATGTTTTTACTTGAGAAAGACTCAGACTCAGTGTTCGAGTCAAAATTGCCTCTATGTGGCAATAAAATAAATTGTTTATCCACTACAGTTGCGAGTGCTGGTCCTTTCATTGGATTGCTTTGTGGGACGCCGACCCTGGACGCGAGCACTGCAAGGCTGATATTCGGAGTGCCGGCTGTGTTCGT
This sequence comes from Bufotes viridis, assembly GCA_033119425.1. NCBI lineage: Eukaryota > Metazoa > Chordata > Amphibia > Anura > Bufonidae > Bufotes > Bufotes viridis. The sequence goes on from CM065591.1 coordinate 421,183,498, forward strand.
TTACTGTATTTATAGGACTGTGACATCACCAAGCTGGCCGGCTGCTGATTGGCTGCATGCATGTCAATCTTGGTGATCCCACCTTCCCGAGTTCCATATCCTCAGTCCTCACATATGTGGCCGCTTGTAGAGGGAAGTCAGGTGGGTATATATATCTCCCCCTTCATTGATATATATGAATATCTGTATATATATATTCCCTTTATATGGCCAATAGGGATATATATTCCCCATATGGCCATGTATATATGGGTCCCCTGTATGTGGGCCCAGTATATGGGTATATATGTGGGCTTATAGCTGCCATTTATACCCCAGGTTTATGTGTGTGTATATATGTATATATAGATGTGCAACAAACATCTATTCGGATATATATTTATAATGTGGCCAAAATATCCCCCTATCTCAGGTGCCCCCCCCCCCGAATGCGCCTGCAGGAAGGGAGGCCGACAACTGGACAATTATGTCCAGTTTCGGCCACTTCAAAGGACAGAGAATAAATATATATCCTCTGTCCTTTGATAACATCTCCCGCCCCTGTAGGTCGCATACCTCCGATGCTGTAATTACAGCACCAGGAGGTATGCGGGTGCTTCACAGGCGGGAGAGTCAAATCATCTCCCACCTGGAAGCGACGCGTGGGAAGGCGGCAGTGAGCACGCAGGGTTTAAATAACCCTGCAGTGCTGCGCTATGTGGAGAAACCCCGACCCGCCCCCCAAGAAGACCAGAGAGCGCAGACAGCTCTCTGGAGAGAAGATGCTTCCCCCCATTGAGTAAGCGCAGGCAGCGCTGCGCTGGGGGAAGGGAGCAGTTAATCCAGCAGCCTGAAGTGAGAATCAACCCCTGCAAGACGAGCAAATCAGCAAGAATCAGCCCCAGGAGAGACAAGCATCATTGCGAGAATCATCCCCTACAAAGAGCAATACCCTTGGAAACGAGCATTAACCCCTGGATGGCTGAGTACCCTATACCACCAATAAACCCTTTTTTTATTAACCCCTGAACCACCTATACACCCCTGCATTACCCCTACACCCCTGAACCTCAAATAGATATTAACCCCTGGTTCCCATTAACCCCTGCTGCCCACTGCCACCACGCAGCAGAGCAATACACCTGCAGACCACAGTACTCCAGTCTGCATTAACCCCTTAACTTCTGTCTTGCCTCCTGTACCCCTACAGCATTGTATTGTATACCCCATAGGGACAGCATATTGTCAGGTTGGGTAGGCTGCTGCTGATGTGTGTGTAAGTGAGTGTAATTTTAGGTAGATTTGTGGGGTGGAATTGTGTATTGTGTAGTGTAGTTAGGCATATTATTATATTGCTGTGTTGTAGTGTGTTTAGCATATTACTGTGGTGCAAGCATCTATATGTATATATATTTATAACAATTGATATATAAATATATATATAGATATAGCATGATAGTACACGTGTAACTGAATTTGTGTGATAAATATTCTTTATTATTCATAATACACTGTTTATAATCTTTTGTTGTTGCCGCCATAGTATAGCAGTAGTAATTTGCACGTAGTTCAGGAGAAGTGTAATTGCAATCAGGTAGTTTGTATTGTATTTAAGGTATAAATAGGCAGAGTCATCAATAGACGACTAACGCCTATTTCTGAATAATAATTATTGATATTAAGCCAAAATATTAATAATTAATATCTCCCTTTACACCGCCAATTTAGGAAAAATCGCGATTCGTGACCACGAAGTGCGAGGAAATTCGCATTCTTTGCGGATCGAATTCCACTTCATCTGATTGGATTCGCTCATCTCTAGTAGCTACCTTTAAAAGAGATGAGCAAAGAAATGTTGCTTGCCTGCCTGAGAGGCTTTTATTGGGGTACTATTTCTTCTTATGGAGGGTGCCGAGTATGCATGAGGCATATTATAAGCCAGTCAGCATTCCTCTGGGTTTCCAGTAAAATATATGAAAATTATCTTACATCTGCTGGCATCAGATAGGCTTAGGAAAGCTAATTTGAATAGCTTTCCCAGAAACCCAGAGGGGTATTCCCTGCCCTACAATAATGCATGGGTACCATGCATACTAGGCTCTCTCGCTCTCTCTTGATTTGTAACTGATTTTCTGCATAGATCTGACAAACCTGATACACAAAGAATCTTAAAAGTTTCACTTATCACAGTAATCACAGAATAGTTTACCTGACTAGTGTTGAGCGAACAGTAGTTTTCAAAAAAGTTCGGGTTCGGGTTCGGTGTTCGTCGATTACTTCCCGCTTTCTGAAGGGCTGCACAGCAGCCAATCAGCTAGCGTTTTACTTCTTGCCCTAAGAGCCCATCACAGCCATGCCTACTAATGGCATGGCTGTGATTGGCCAAGTGCAGCATGTGACCCAGCCTCTATTTAAGCTGGAGTCACGTAGCGCCGCACGTCACACTGCTCTGATTAGTGTAGGGAGAGGACGCAGCTTCTGTCAGGGCGAGATTAGGCAGGTTAAAGTCAGCAACAGCACCTAATGAACGGATCAATTTACAGCTGAGATTCATTGAACTTCTGCTAGTTACTTGCTCGCTGGTTTTTAGGCTGCACAGAGCGTTTTTCTGTCACTTATTTTCTGGGTTGATCGGCGGCCATTTTGTGACTTGTGGTGCGCCAGAAGAAGCTGCCACCAAGTCCATCAATCCATCAATACTAGTTTTTTTTTTTGCTATATCCTACATCAGGGGCTTGGCTGTGCTAATTGTCACCCCTAGAAACTCAGGAAAGAAATTTCTATATTTTATTAAGGGGTTAAATACAATTGCCCAAATGCCAATCCCCTAAATCTGGTGTTCCAGCTTTGGTTAGACAGGTATAATACTGTCTGCTGTCTGGCAAAGGATAGATTATTTTCTGGGGTTAAATTCAATTGCCAAAATAGCAATACCATAAATCAGTGGTTTCAGCTGTGGCTGGCAAAATAGAATAGTGTCCGAGGTAACGCACACACGTACAGACGCACGTACACGATTCTTGAATAGTTGTATTATCGCGATAATAAAACTAACAGTGTAATGTTGACTGTATTGCTCTAAGTTATATTCGCGTACGAATGTAACTTCTATTTCAGCACACCAATACTAAAACTGACTAAGAGACAGCTTTAAGTTCTATTCGAACGCGATTGCAACTTTGGAACTTAAAGTGGTGTACGATTTTAAAAGTTGAGTACTAAAAAGTTGGAATCGCAATGCGATTCTTATGTATTTGCTTAATCGCATTGCAATTACAACTTTGAGCTACCGATCACCATTGGAACGCCTCCTCCAGTAGAATGTACTGTCGGATGTGAGAATTAAGTTGAAATCGCAATGCGATTATTATATATCTGCTTAATCGCATTGCCGTTTCAACTTAGCATCGCTAAATAATTCCATCCATATTCGTTAACTTACTGACTCAGTAAGTTAACGATATGGATGGAATTATTTAGCAATGCTAAGTTGAAATCGCAATGCGATTAAGCAAATATATAAGAATCGCATTGCGATTTCAACTTAATTCTCAGATCCGACAGTACATTCTACTGGAGGAGGCGTTCCCATGGTGATCGTTAGCTCAAAGTTGTAATCGCAATGCGTTTATTGCGGTATATTATCCCTCTGGGTGTCTTTTACAGCCTTTTTAGTGCCCAAAAGTTCGGGTCCCCATTGACTTCTATGGGGTTCGGGTTCGGGATGAAGTTCGGGTTGAGTTCGGATCACGAACCCGGACATTTTCCGGAAGTTCGGCCGAACCTCTCGAACCCGAACATCCAGGTGTTCGCTCATCTCTATACCTGACGTGTTGTTCTGTGTCACTCCCTGTTAAATTGTAGTCGACTTTGTCAAATTGCAATTTTCTTTTTAAATGTTTGAGAACTTAATTGCAAAAATTGCATTTATCATTAGGATCTTAGTTGGTTAGGGTAATGTTCACCCCATGGAAATTTTATATGTGGACATTGCTCAATGTGTAAGTTTATGTATAGGTGAAAGTAAGTGAAACAATTTATACATTGTAAGTTTGTAGTGTATGTCATTTTCTGTCCATGTGGGAAATTATATATAGGGAAAACTATTAGGTGTTTATATTTAAGGTTTAGAGAACATAGAAGATCTATAGAGAGTAGAATTTGGGCTACAAGACCGATAGAGCATGTATATGAAACCCATGGAGGTAATAGTGAAGTATTGAAATGTGCAGGTATTAAAGTAGTTGGAGTTCCAGAACGTGGAGAAGATGGGGGTCGCTTATTGTTACAGAGAGAAGTAGCTTGGATCATTAAAACAAAATATATGGGCCAGCTTGTGCTCAATGATGAAAATGATCTAGCAGTATTTGTTTAATAATCTCTTCTGCACATATTTAGTTTTGGTGTTTTTTTCTTTTTCATATATATAAATATATATATTTTTTTAATATTGTCTGCAATATGTGTTTTTAAATATTTGTGTCATGTGAATGTGATGTAGCTCGTGTGAGAGTATTTTATGTGGGCACGCCAGCGTTGTCACGTGAGGCCTGAGGAAGAGCAGGGAGAGCAAAACGGCTGTAGCCTTCTGACTGTGCTCTGCCCGCATCCATCTTGATTTTATCTACAAATAAAGCTGCAAAGATTGTTGGTAAGTGCTGTCTGGCTTTTTTCTTATACTTTGGATTGAAACTTGTGTATGCATCGCATACTAAGCACCACCGGATGTCACGAGTATATAATGCAGAGCCTGTGTTTTGTGATTTAACCACGCTATGCAGGGCCGACTGCAAACTTTCTTGACTATTATTTTGTTTGAAAATTTAATTGTAAAAATTCCATTTATCACAGACGAGTGTACTGCCCAATTTGATATTTTGCGTCACTCATTGTTACATTGTAGTGGACTTTCCAGTCTAGCATTTTTTTGCTACAAAACTGTTACTTGAGAGTAGGTGATGCCACTGCTTTTGTTGGTGCTGGCTCAAAAGCTGTTAGAGTTAGGACAAGCTGTGTTGATGGTAGCTAGAAATGTTTTCTGCGTTGCCGGTGGTGATTGTGTGGGGGGAATGTTTGTGGGAATATTTCTCCATACTGCTGACGATATTGTAGTGGACTGTCAAATTATGCAATTAAAAAAAATTCTAAATTGTTCTACAAAAATTCCATTTGTCACAGACTAATGTATTTGACATATTGTCCTGTGTCAGTCACTGTTATATTGCAGTCATCTGCAAAATTAAATAATTTTTATAGAAACATTTTTCTAAATTACTTTTACAAAAAAATGATGTCACATTGAAAGAGTTTACCTGACAAATTGTTCTGTGTAAGTTACTGTAATATTGCAGTCATAACTGTCCAATTACGCATTTTTTTTTCTAAAAAAATGTCAACATTTGTTTCTTTCTCAAAAATTCCATTCATGTGTAAAACTTGGCCGTTCAGGAAAAAATGTAGGGACTAAAGGCATCTTTGAGCACATGAGGTGGCATCAACTTTTGTTGAGAGATTGAACTGGCCAGCAACTGGAGCAAGACTGTGCTTCTTTTCCCCGTCATCATTCTAGTAGCCCGGCCATGTCTGGGAGCAGTGAAAAGTTGCTGTCATCATCATCAGCTACTGCTTATCTCTCTAAAATGACTCTTCCTCCTTTGCACCATTGTCAGTCATCCATAATGTAATGAAATTTGTGGGGAAGAAACAACAATACGCACCCAGTAATCCACTTGTATTCAAACTGAACTCTAACCTGGCCATGTGTATGGTGGTGCAGTTGCTGCTGTACTACTTAGTGGATTCCACTGGCTTTAGGGAACTGGTAGCATGCACAGAAATGCCTGCCTTGTACCTTATAAGTCAAGAAGAGAAAAAAGACAGCACTTCTAGTGTAATATTGCTGGGCTTCAGGTGTGCTCAGTTTGATTCATACTCACCTTATTTCATTGTGAATAGCTTTTAACAGCTATATGTGCTTGTTATGTGCAGACCTCCACCATATGTGTGTCTCCTCTCTTTGCTGCTGCCCTCGTCCTATATTAGCTTGCATTTGGGTGTAAAAAAAGGAAGAAATAAGACTTCTAGAAGTCAGCATTGTCACAGGAAAAGGAGACCATCAGGATTGCATCCAATTCTTAATCTTTTATTAATATGCATATAGAGACAACAGGTTTTAGAGAGCAAATTGCCTCCTTCATCAGGTTAGTAGCCTCAGGTCCTTGGAAGAAGCTACCAGATTTTTGTGTACGGACTACAACAGCGTCAGGTATGTTATCCCTCTAATATTTATATTACAGCAAATGCTCATTCTGATGCAACATAGGATGGTGGAATTAGAACAGCTTCCACATCTTGCTACTATGACCCTGTCGACTTTTGGGTAGACAGTTAGAACAGTGGCCAGAACTGTACAAGTTTGCTATTGGTGTGTGTCAGAGACAGTATTCTTTGAGGCAGGTGGTGTCATCACACCGAAGCGGACAAAATTGTCCTCCACAATTGTACAAAACTTTACATTTGCGAAAATGAATCAGGCATGAATTTGTGAAGATTTTTACATGAATCTGGCTGATGACCGTGTATAGATCTGCTATTGCTGACAGTGTCTACTTATCGCTAGCCCAATGTGTTGACACTGCTGCTGTCTGCCTGACCATCACATTCCATACTGCACTGCTGCTGCATATCTCCTGTTTTTTGGACTGCTTGTTCAGAACAAGAATATTTCTTGCTAGGTCTTCTTGGCAACAGCACATTCCAAATAGGTCCTCACTCAAGCCTGAGTTGCTAGGAAGTCTCTGTCCCTGGGTAGGAAAACTTAGGACCAGCCCACTACCTGACAACTGTTATTAAGGCTGCCAGCTCAACTGACCTACCTATACATAGCATTTTGGAGTGCATAGATCCCAGTTAGCATCACCGTAAACTGTTACAGACGTGAGCCTGAGTATTAACCCTTTACCAGTGATCCAGTGGGTCATTGCAATTGTACTTCATGCTTGGCTATGGTCAGAGCACTTAGTGTAACATCCAACATGTCAATGGCGTCTGTTCAGCCATTCAGGCCCCAGCTGTGCCCCAGAGTTTTTCATTTAAACAGTTTCATACTGTAAATCAAATTATCAAATGTGTTAAAATGTGTGTGCAGAGTGGTATGAGTATAAGAAGTATTTTCTCATATGTGTAAGAAGAGTGTATAGTCAAAATTACCTTTTCTAATTTTGAGACTATAGGACTTTCAGTTGGAGTGCATTCTTCTTAGTTAAAAGTTAGGACTTTTCCCCATAGTTTAAAAGGAGAGAACTTTTGAAATTGTCATGGCCATACATATGGTTGTAAATAGGCTTCATATTTTTTTTCTTTTTAATACATTTATTAAAAACAGTAGTGGTATTTTTGTTAGAATTATTTATCAAAAGTAAATTTGTAATCTGTAAGTACAGTGAATAGAAATGAGGCCTGCACAGTGCACATTTGTTTCTAAGCTTGTGCTCGTGAAGGACTTGTCTGTAATCTAGTAGAATTAGTCAAAGATTTACAATACTCCAAAATTATGATGTAATTAATTCATATTTTTTGAATATTCATAGATCCAAGTAACAATCCAGATGTGTACAATATGTTACTGATTATGTCAAATTGGATTTGCTATGCGCCAATCCTGTGGCACACTCCCTGTCAGTATAGAGTCCTTAAATATCAGAAATAAGGGTCTGGCTGTGACATTACTTAATTTTCTTAAGATACGAGGGTGTATGCCATCTGATCCTGGTGATTTTTCTATTTTAATCTTTTTAAGACGCCGCTGTACTTCTTCCTGGGTCAGACAGGGCACTTTTAATGGGGAATTTACTTTTACATTCTGCATTTCATCTGACAGTTTATTTTCCTTAGTGAATACAGTGGGAAAAAAAAATATTTAATAGCTTTGCTTTTTCCTCATCGCTTTCTGCAACTCCCCCCTCATTACTCTGTAAATGGCCAACACCTTCAGATTTATATAATTGAAGAACATGTTAGGGTTAGTTTTGCTCTCTTTGGCAATTAATCTCTCGGTCTCTGGTTTGGCTGCTTTTATTTGTTTTTTACATATTTAATTTTTTTCCTTATAGTTTTTCAGTGCTTTCTCGCTACCCTCCTGTCACGGCCTATGTTACAGTATGTGTGCCGTGACACGGTTGACGCACATGCTTTTGCCTGCGGCAACATGTTGTTGTAGCATGTGGAGGCACTGTCACGGCCTCTGTTGTGTGCACTGTGACACGGCGGCACATGCTGGTTGCCTGGGGCAACGTGCGGTTGTTTATGCGTGTGTGTGCGCTTTCCCTTTAAGGCTATTTCCGTTCCCTTTTGGTGAGCACAAGGTTAAGGTGTGTGCTAGGTAGAGCTGGGTGTGGCCTCTTGGCTCTTATAGTCTTTGTTTTGAGAGCCTAAGGTCAGATTCACTTCAGCTTTTATTTTGGATTCTATGCTCCTTTCTGGGCATTTCCAGCTGCCCTGTCTCTGAGGGCCACCTTGTGGGACATCAAGGTCTTGTAGCAATGTCATCCCTATGTCTTCTCCATGTCTCTACCCATCCTGATGTGTCTATATGCAGTGAGGGTTTGATTTGGGGTTTTTGGTTGTTGTCTAGTTCGTTGTTACATGTCTGGTCTGTTGATGTTGTGTCCAATATGACTGCTAGACATTTCCCCTGTTCGTCTTTGCCTGCGGAAGTGGGCCCTTTTGGTTTCCCGGAGGGGTGAACCTAAAGCCAGCTAGCAACAGTTGTTCCAGCCAGCTGTGGTGTCAGGTAAGTCATTTAGCTCCAGTGAGTGTTGTGGATGCTGGGGCATATCTGCCCATCTGGGTTTTGCTCACTGGCTTTTCCCTCTTTTGTTGCTAGGTCTGTGGGAGACTCTGGTTCATCTGTTTGGATGAACCAGTCGTCTCTTATTCCTGACTCCCACAGGAGCAAATTTGCATAGGATGGTGCACAAGAACATACCATTGCAGTGCCCCAGAGCTGGTGATAAAGCTTGCCATCAAAGAGGAAAAATATATGGGTAAGTAGATAACTGAGGAGTTTTAGGACAAATTGATTGTGTTCATTAAATTGTCGCCCCTCATACTCACATAATAGTTGACCACTAAAAGTCCAACTTCATGAGGGATGGACGAGTAGAGGGCCTCTACATTAATACTCACAAGAATGGACTGTTTATCGAGTGTGATGCCATCTATCCTCTTTAATAGGTCCATACTGTGACGTGTGTATGAGGGCAATGATGTGACAAAAAAGGTAAAAGAATACGATCAATGTATTTACCCAAGTTTTGGCCAATACTACCCACCCCTGACACAATTGGTCGACCTTTCAGGGGATTTGTGCCCTTATTAATTTTTGGGAGACTACTGGAGATTTTGGGTATAAGAAATCAAGTTCCTCCTCTGATACTGTATGATTCTATTAGATTTAGCCTCCAATACAATTTTACGCAATTCTACCAGGTAGGATTCTGTTGGATTAATGGTAAGTATTTAATAGTTATATTTATCACTGAAAAGCTGCCGTCACATCTTACAGTAATCATCCGTATTCATGATTACAGTTTTCCCTCCCTTGTCAGAGGGTTTAATTGTAATTGTGGAATCATTTTTGAGAGAGAGCATGGCTCCATGCTCCTCCCTAGAGAAATGGCGCAACAAACCGGAGCTAGGTAGATTTAACAGGTTGATTGTAACCAATTGCAAAAAGACATCCAGACACGAAATATAGCCAGGTGGAGGCATTTTTTTACTTTTATGCTTCAAAGAGGTAAAGGGTCCTTGTCCCTCACCACGGTTATCCACGTCAGACAGACTATTTAACAGTCTAACATCAAGTAAATCAAGGGGAATACCTAAGTCGCGACATTGGCACTTATCTGTGTTCATAATGAACTTCTGCCACCAGAGTTTACGGATAAAAAGGTTTAAATCTTTTAAACCTCTTTTAAAATCATCAAAGTACTTTGTCAGGACAAAGGAAAGTCCCTTGCTAAGAACTGTTATTTCTAGAGGGGTTAGGGAGCGGTCTGACAGGTTCATTATTTCTGGGCCTGTTGGTCCCGTTGGCCTGACCGATAAGATATTCCCTGATCTAAAAAATTAGAGGAAAGGTCTGAAGGTTTCCCTCTCCCTCTGCCACCCCTTCCCCTACCTTTTCTGTATGAGTTCCTGGCTCTTTTTTTGTTTGGCTGTTCTTGTTCACTATCCGAGGTATCTGTCTCAGTGGTGGATAAATCTGAAGCAACCTCTCTTACAGGTGGTTTCTCTTTCAGGACGCAATAAGCTTTGTTCTCTTTAAATTCCGCTAAATCGCAGTTAAATTGCCCACAAATAGTATTGGAATTTCTCAACAGAGGTCTGAAGCAGTTTCTCCTTGTTAGTAAATTCAGAGTCTTGTTAGAAGGATTTAGCAATCTCAATTTGGGTTTTCAGTTTCTCACTGAGATTTTCAAGATTATTTTCCTCCTCCTCTAGTAATAACTTCATAAATTGTAAAGAACTAGAGATGGCTAATTGTTCCCACTTGCTGTTGAAACCAGCACTTTCCTGTTTGGATAAGGGAACAAGAAAGATTCTCAGACCTCTGGGGAAAATTCCATGTTTTAAATAGTTCTCTAAACTCTGCACCTCCCACCAACTTGAGATATGTTCCCCGATATAGTTTATTAAGCTCCTTAAAGGCTGTTTTAAAAGATGGAGTATATTTCTTTTGTGTGTAAGTCTTGTCAGAAAAAACTTCCTTTGCCTCTGCCAACCACGTATCTGTATTCAGGCCATGTGCCAGAAAACCCGCCATACCCAAAAGGGTTAAACAAACAACTAAATACAGTATGATACTTAATAGTGCAATCACCGGGGAATACAAAATCATATAAAAAATCAATGGTAAACCTTACTAAAATTTTAGTAAGGTTCACCATTGATTTTTTTCATGATTCTCTATTCCCTGGCGATTTCATTATTGAGTATCATACTGTATTTAGTTGTTTGTTTATCCCATTTTATGGCTGTATTTTTATTTGAGGACTTTGTCCCAGTTAGGTAGGCTTATGGCCTCTCTTAGTTGGCTAAATTTAGCTTTTTTGAAGTCTGGTATTTTTGTTACTCCCTGAAGAAATACTCTTTTAAATGACAATTGGAAGGTTATTACTTTATGGTCACTATTTCCCAGATGTGCCCCAACCTGCACATCTGTTGTTCTGTCAGGTCTATTGGTCAATACTAAGTCTAGTATGGCCGTTCCTTTAGTTGGATCCTGAACCAGTTGGGAAAGGTAATTGTCTTTGGTTATTGCCAAGAACATGTTACCTTTCCCCGTCTATATCTGGGTAGTTGAAGTCCCCCATAATAACTACCTCTTTATGATCTGCTGCCTCGTCTGTCTCATTTAGTAGTAGATTTTCTGTGGACTCTGGTATATTAGGTGGTTTATAATTAACTCCTATTAGTATTTTATTAATCTTTTTGCCTCCATTTATTTCTACCCACAATGACTCCACATATTCATGTCCCTCACTTATATCTTCTCGGACTGTTGGCTTTAGACAGGACTTTACATAAAGACAGACCCCTCCCTCTCTCCAGTTTTGGAGATCATTTCGAAATAGACTGTAACCCTGTACATTAACTGCACAGTAATAGCTATCATCCAGCCATGTCCACTAAATCATAGTCCTCCTCACACATCACTAATTCCAGTTCCCCAGTTTTATTAGTGAGGCTTCTGGCATTAGAATACATACAATTAAGAGAATAATGTATATTTTTTACCCTGCACCTTTCCTTCTGAACTCCCCCAGTCCCATTACCTTGCCGGTCTCTATCTGCCCCTTCGCCATTGAGGTGCAGCCCATCCATACGATAGAGCCTGTAGCCGACCGAAGTCAGGCCAGTTCTCCAGGAACCCAAACCCCTTCTTCCTACACCAGTTCTTGAGCAACTTGTTAACCTCCCTAATCTCCCGCTGCCTTTCTTGTGTGTCTCGTGGTACAGGTAATATTTCGGAAAACACTACCTTTGAGGTCCTTGCCCTAAGCTTTTGACCTAAATCTCTAAAATAATTTTTAAGGACGCTCCACCTACCTCTAACTTTGTCATTGGTTCCGATATGGACCATGACTGCTCGATCTTCTCCAGCTCCTCCCAATAATCTGTCAATCCGATCCACGATGTGTTGAACTTGAGCGCCAGGAAGACAACACACCATTCAACGATCCCGGTATTTGTGATAGATCGCCCTATCTGTACCCTAAATAATTGAGTTGCGGATTAAGCGGTATAGCTACAGACCATTCTGATGCTGCTTGTCCAGGAGAGGATACAAAACATTGACCCAGTGGGTTGTGAAAGACATATACTGTCTTTTCCTGAAACAGCTGCTCGAGGTGTCCACCATGGAGTGCAGGTTGCTGCACAGCGAGAATCGCAAGGAATGACCTTGTTCTCCACCACGTAAATGTAAAAGGCACAATACAATGACTCAGCAATGTAGCCAGGTGAGGATTCAGCTTGTAGATAAGCTAATTGCTCGTGGAGAAAAGTTTTTTCATGGCCAAACATTCCGTTATAGATACCTCACGAGGGAGCAAAGGAGAAGGTGGAGTCTTAGCAGGGGAAAAAGGTGATGATGACAAAGATACTGTATTGCTTGGGGCTGCGGGTTTGCTGCCACAAAGAGGACAAGGAGAAGGAGGACAGACTTGTTCTGATTGAAAATGCTGGCCAATTGTATTTTCTCAAAAGATCCTTTCATGCTTCTTCATTTGGTGCAATAGACCTCTGGTACCTATGACTGTGTTTGAATGACCACAGCTTATTTTAATCATGCACATCTGGCACACGGCTTTGTTTTTGCATGCCTGCCTTATGGAGAAAAGACGCCATAGAGATTTGCTCACACAGAGCTACAGACAGCTGAGGTTAGCTTAGCTCTGGCATGTTTTGGGCCTAACCCACCCACAATGTCAGCAACCTCCACCTCTGCACCCTGATCTGGCTCCCAGGCCCTGTCCAGCACACAATCATCATTAGAGTCCTCACCCTCCCTGTTGGTTTTATCTGACTGTGAGATATAATGGTGAGTTCTTTGGCCCCTCTACCCTGCTCTGCATTTTCCCCGACTGTCACTGTCGTGTGAACAGTCAGCATTTGGACTGTCATGAGGTGGAAGGTCAAACCGAGACAGAGTACCCAATGCATAGCAATGTTGACAGTGGTGGTAGTAGTAGTGGCTCTTGTAGCCACAGTATTGGCAGCAGGGACAGTAGTAGAGGAGGGAATCGGGAGGTTTGCCAAGGAGCCAAAGATGACATATCACAGTCTGATAAAAGTTTCAACAAAGGTGGGGACTATGATAATGACTATGTGTTGGACAAGACCTGGGAGCCAAATTGGGGTCCTGAGGAGAAGGTAACATCAGAGGAGGAGGATGGAGGCCATGGCAGCAATAAACAGCTGAGGCAATGTATGGCCAAAACATCCAGGGCCAGATCTGCTTTTGTTTTGGTCGGCTTTAGAAGTGGTGATATCACTGATACATGCCAGACCTGGTAGTAGCTATGTACAAGTACCTCCCATCTGGCAGTTTTTCTCCACAGTGATCAAAATCACTGCCATGTAAAAGATTTACTAAATTAAAATAAACCATGGGTCAAAAACAAACATAAGCACCATGTCTCTATTTCAGTGTATAAAGTGGCATCCCCAGATCCAGTGGGAAAATAGAACTGTCTAGCAATCAAAACAAGACGTTCCTCCTTCACAGGCCACATACACAAGCAGCACAGTATTCTTGTTATCCTCAGCATCAGTTACTGCTTCTCCGACTAAGACTCATTCTCCTCCTCCGCTCTGTAATCAGTCATCCATAACAGAATATGTGGCAGTAAATAACTAGATGTGTCCAACACTAAAGTGTCCAATCTTAACTCCCACCTGATCAAGTGGCTATCGGTACAGTTGCTGCCATACCACTTAGTGGATTCCACTGCTTTTAGGGGACTGATAGCATGCGCTCAGTCTCAGTGGAAGACATCTAGACACAATTATTTGTCTAAAACAAAACCTGCCTTGTACTCTCACATTTCAGCGAACGTGGGCTACTCCTTGCAATAGTCCCTGTGCAGCAAAGTGGACGCCACCGTTAACACCTAGAGCAGTTGTTATGGGCAGGGACAGTACATGTCTTTCACAGCTCACTGGGTCAATGTTTTGCACAGCAGTGGCAACACAGCCCAACAACAACAGGTCCTATTAATGCCTCCATGTTTGTATTGGTCTGGTAACCAAACCAGGTGCTTCTCCACCTCCTTCACATCCCCCCCTAATGGAAATCCTCCCATCCCCAACAAAAGCAGGGCAGAGCATTGCTTCCACTTCCCCATTCTATGTATATGTGATGCATTGCCATGCTGTCTAAGAATTGATGAGCCTAGGAAAGAGAAGCAGATCAGCATTCAAGAAACACTAACAAAATGTTTCTAATGATGAGCGAACAGTTTCAGGATTCAGTCTGAACTTCTCAAAAAGTTCAGATTCAGACAAACTAGGCCAGGCGATGCACCTGGTACGCCAAGTACATGTGCGCAGTATTGTAGGCCAGGCTATGCCCCTTTGGGTCTCTGGGAAAGATATTCAAATTAGCGTTCCTATATTCCGATGCTTGCAGATGTTAGACATGATAATTTACATATATATCTTACCCAGAAATCCAGAGGAGCGTTGTTTAGCCTAGTCATCACATATATCAACTGGTCTCAATAATAGAAATACTACCCACCCAGTAGTTCCCCTAAGGCATTGCTTTTTTTTCTGATTAAAGTTAGAGTTCAGCGAACCCGAACTGTATAGTTCGGTTTCTACCGAATTTTGGGGTGTCTGCGGGACACGGATCCGAACATATTCAAAAAAGTTCGGGTTCGGGTCTGTTCGGCGATTTCTTTGCACAGCAGCCAATCAGCTAGCTTTTTACTTCTTGCCCTAAGAAGCCATCACAGCCATGCCTACTAATGGCATGGCTGTGATTGGCCAAGCGCAGCATGTGACCCAGCCTCTATTTAAGCTGGAGTCACGTAGCGCCGCACGTCACTCGGCTCTGATTAGTGTAGAGATAGCATGCAGCTGCTGTGAGGGCGAGATTAGGCAGGAAAAACTCAGCAAAAACACCTAATGAAGTGATCGATCTACAGCTGTGAATGATTGAACTTCTGCTAGTTAATTGCTCACTGGTAGTGTTGAGCGAACAGTTCGAAAATCGTTCGGGTCCGTACCGAATTTTGGGGTGTCCGTGACACGGACCCGAACCCGGACATTTTCAAAAAAGTTCGGGTTCGGGTCCGGTGTTCGTCGATTACTTCCCGCTTTCTGAAGGGCTGCACAGCAGCCAATCAGCTAGCGTTTTACTTCTTGCCCTAAGAGCCCATCACAGCCATGCCTACTAATGGCATGGCTGTGATTGGCCAAGTGCAGCATGTGACCCAGCCTCTATTTAAGCTGGAGTCACGTAGCGCCGCACGTCACACTGCTCTGACTAGTGTAGGTAGAGGATGCAGCTTCTGTGAGGGCGAGATAGGCAGGGATAAAGAAGTGATTGAATGATCTACCTTTCTACACCTGTGCATCAGAACAACTCACAAGTCACTATTTTGCTGAGACTGGCCAGAGCGATTTTTACTGGCACATGTAACTGGGCTGACCGGCGGTGGCCATTTTGGGACTTGTGGTGCGCCAGCACTTGCTGCCACAGAGTGTAAACCAAAGCTCCAAAGAAGTTAAAAATCTACACCTGTGAATCAGAACAACAGCGATTCAGCTGCTCAGTCAAAGTAAATTTTTTTTCTGGCTGGGCAGTCTGTTTTCTGGCACATGTTATTGGGCTGATAGGCGGCGGCCATTTTGGGACTTGTGGTGCTACAGCAAAAGCTGCCACAACGTCCATTAATCTAATGTAATAGTCGATTTTTTCATAGATATACTACATCAGGGGTTTGGCTGTGCTTGTGTCACCCATACTAACTGCAAAGATATTTAATATATCAGTGGTGAAACTGAAAGTAACCCACTTGGATAGCAAATCCCATGAATGTGCTGTTCCAGCTAGGCTAGCCAGTGCCACTACTTTGTCCAATACTGTCAGACAGAAATATTTTTTTTTTTTATGTGCCAGAAATATAAATTAGAAAAAGCTTTCACCGTAATAACAAAATTATTCTGGTGTTAGACCAGAAGAAGCACTCCTGTTGTAATTAATACTGTAAAAAGGCTTAGGCAATATTTCTCCCCGTGTGGGAAATTTATCTAGCAAAACTAGCATTTTAACAATTCCGGTGTTCTGAAATACCAGCAGTCCTCTTGTAATTAATACCGCCAAAAGGCATTATATCGTCCAGTGTTGTAATTTTGGTGAAAAAAAGGCCAATTTAATCAATCTGGTGTTTGTTAGACCAGAAAAACTAGGCCTCACGTTTTCACTCCTCTAAAAGGAATTATATTTCCCGTGTGGGAATCTATGTACCAAAACTAGCATTATAAAAATCTGGTGTCCAATTAGCAGCAGTGTTCTTGTAATTAATACCGCCAAAAGGCATTATTGTCCAGTGTTGTAATTTTGGTGAAAAAAGGCCAATTTAATCAATCTGGTGTTTGTTAGACCAGAAAAACTAGGCCTCACGTTTCACTCCTCTAAAAGGAATCATATTTCCCGTGTGGGAATCTATGTACCAAAACTAGCATTATAAAAATCTGGTGTCCAATTAGCAGCAGTGTTCTTGTAATTAATACCGCCAAAAGGCATTATTGTCCAGTGTTGTAATTTTGGTGAAAAAGGCCAATTTAATCAATCTGGTGTTTGTTAGACCAGAAAAACTAGGCCTCACGTTTTCACTCCTCTAAAAGGAATTATATTTCCCGTGTGGGGATCTATGTACCAAAACTAGCATTATAAAAATCTGGTGTCCAATTAGCAGCAGTGTTCTTGTATTAATACCGCTAAAAGGCATTATTGTCCAGTGTTGTAATTTGGTGAAAAAAGGCCAATTTAATCAATCTGGTGTTTGTTAGACCAGAAAACTAGGCCTCACGTTTTCACTCCTCTAAAAGGAATTATATTTCCCGTGTGGGAATCTATGTCACCAAAACTAGCATTATAAAAAATCTGATGTCCAATTAGCAGCAGTGTTCTTGTAATTAATACCGCCAAAGGCATTATGTCCAGTGTTGTAATTTGGTGAAAAAAGGCAATTTAATCAATCTGGTGTTTGTTAGACCAGAAAAACTAGGCCTCAAGTTTCCACTCCTCTAAAGGAATTATATTTCCCCGTGTGGGGATCTATGTACCAAAACTAGCATTATAAAAAATCTGGTGTCCAATTAGCAGCAGTGTTCTTGTAATTAATACCGCCAAAAGGCATTATTGTCCAGTGTTGTAATTTTGGTGAAAAAAAGGCCAATTTAATCAATCTGGTGTTTGTTAGACCAGAAAAACTAGGCCTCACGTTTTCACTCCTCTAAAAAGGAATTATATTTCCCTGTGTGGGAATCTATGTACCAAAACTAGCATTATAAAAAATCTGGTGTCCAATTAGCAGCAGTGTTCTTGTAATTAATAACGCCAAAAGGCATTATATCGTCCAGTGTTGTAATTTTGGTGAAAAAAAGGCCAATTTAATCAATCTGGTGTTTGTTAGACCAGAAAAACTAGGCCTCACGTTTTCACTCCTCTAAAAAGGAATTATATTTCCCCGTGTGGGATCTATGTACCAAAACTAGCATTATAAAAAATCTCGTGTCCAATTAGCAGCAGTGTTCTTGTAATTAATACCGCCAAAAGGCATTATATCGTCCAGTGTTGTAATTTTGGTGAAAAAAAGGCCAATTTAATCAATCTGGTGTTTGTTAGACCAGAAAAACTAGGCCTCACGTTTTCACTCCTCTAAAAAGGAATTATATTTCCCCGTGTGGGAATCTATGTATCAAAACTAGCATTATAAAAAATCTGGTGTCCAATTAGCAGCAGTGTTCTTGTAATTAATACCGGAAAAAGGAATTATATCTTCCAGTGTGGGCTAAAAAATAATATATTTTATTGTGGTGCGAGTTGAATCACAACAATGAGGAAACATTCTATTAAGGGACGAGGACGCGGTCGTGGTGGTGTCCGTGGAGCCTCTGTTGCTGCCAGAGGACGTGGCCGTTCGGCCTCAGGCGCACAAAGTAGTGAAACAACTCCCTCAAGTAGCCGGCAGAATTTACAGCGATATTTGGTGGGGCCCAATGCCGTTATGAGAATGGTAAGGCCTGAGCAGGTACAGGCATTAGTCGATTGGGTGGCCGACAGTGCTTCCAGCACGTTCACCACATTGTCTTCCGC
The DNA here is from genome assembly GCA_033119425.1 of Bufotes viridis. Lineage (NCBI taxonomy): Eukaryota > Metazoa > Chordata > Amphibia > Anura > Bufonidae > Bufotes > Bufotes viridis. Next base: position 421,201,871 of record CM065591.1, read on the forward strand.
CCAGTCTTCTGCGGAAAGCGCACAGGTGGCACCTGAAAACCAAGCCCATCAGTCTGTCACATCACCCCCATGCATATCAGGGAAACTGGCTGAGCCTCAAGTTATGCAGCAGTCTCTTCTTCTGTTTGAAGACTCTGCTCCCACGGTTTTCCAGGGGCGTCCACCTATCCCTTCCCCAGCGGTGAAAGACATTCCATGCACTGACGCACAACCACTTATGTATCCAGATGATGAGGACATGGGAATACCACCACAGCAGAGTGACCGAGTGTCTGATGATGACGAAACACAGGTGCCCACTGTCTTATTGCAGTGTGCAGACTGAACAGGAGGAGGTCAGGGAGGAAGATTGGGTGGAAGACGATGCAGAGGACGATGAGGTCTTAGTCCCAACATGGACTGAAGGTCGTGCCGCTGACTTAAATAGTTCAGAGGAAGTGGCAGTGGTGAGACCGAGACAACAGCGAAGCCAAAGAGGGAGCAGGGGGCAAAAGCAGAACAGCCGCCGTCCAGAGAGTTTGCCTGCTATTGGCCAGCGCCAACAGGGACCCAGCACCCCAAAGGCATCTTCAAGGAGTTCCCTGGCATGGCACTTCTTCAAACAATGTGCTGAGGACAAGACCAGAGTGGTTTGCACGCTGTGCCATCAGACCCTGAGGCGAGGCATTAACGTTCTTGACCTGAGCACCACCTGCATGATCAGGCATCTACATGCAAAGCATGAACTGCAGTGGAGTACACACCTTAAAAACAAGGAACCTGCTCAGGCTCCCCCTGCTCCCTCTACCGCTGCTGCCTCGGCTTCCGCCTCGAGAGGAATGTTGCCACCTGCCGAGCAGCAAACAGAGGATGGACCACCGACACCACCACCACCACCGCCACCGTCACCTAGCGTCTCCACTATTTCACACAGCAGCGTTCAGCTCTCCATCTCTCAAACCTTTGAGAGGAAGCGCAAATTCCCACCTAGTCACCCTCGAGCCCTTGGCCTGAATGCCAGCATTTCTAAACTACTGGCCTTTGAAATGCTGTCATTCCGGTTGGTGGACACAGACAGCTCCCAACAGCTGATGGCCATGGCTGTCCCCCAGTATGTGGTTCCCAGCCGCCACTACTTCTCCAAGACAGCCGTGCCTTCCCTGCACATGCAAGTGTCCGATAAAATCAAGTGTGCACTGCGCAACGCCATTTGTGGCAAGGTCCACCTAACCACAGATACGTGGACCAGTAAGCACGGCCAGGGACGCTATATCTCCCTAACTGCACACTGGGTAAATGTAGTGGCGGCTGGGCCCCAGGCGGAGAGTTTCTTGGCGCACGTCCTTCCGCCGCCAAGGATCACAGGGCATCATTCTTTGCCTCCTGTAGCCTCCTCCTCCTACTCGCCTTCCTCCTCCTCCTCCTCTGCTTCCACCAGCTCATCCAGTCAGCCACACACCTTCACCACCAACTTCAGCACAGCCCGGGGTAAACGTCAGCAGGCCATTCTGAAACTCATATGTTTGGGGGACAAGCCCCACACCGCGCAGGAGTTGTGGCGGGGTATTGAACAACAGACCGACCAGTGGTTGCTGCCGGTGGGCCTCAAGCCCGGCCTGGTGGTGTGTGATAATGGGCGAAATCTCGTGGCAGCTCTGGGACTAGCCGGTTTGACGCACATCCCTTGCCTGGCGCATGTGCTGAATTTGGTGGTGCAAAAGTTCATTCACAACTACCCCAACATGTCAGAGCTGCTGCATAAAGTGCGGGCCGTCTGTGCACGCTTCCGGCATTCACATCCTGCCACTGCTCGCCTGTCAGCGCTACAGCGGAACTTCGGCCTTCCCGCTCACCGCCTAATATGCGACATGCCCACCCGGTGGAACTCCACCTTGCACATGCTGGAGAGACTGTGCGAGCAGCAGCAGGCCATAGTGGAGTTTCAGCTGCAGCACGCACGGGTCAGTCGCACTGCGGAACAGCACCACTTCACCACCAATGATTGGGCCTCCATGCGAGACCTGTGTGCCCTGTTGCGCTGTTTAGAGTACGCCACCAACATGGCCAGTGGCGATGCCACTGTTATCAGTGTGACGATACCAATTCTATGTCTCCTAGAGAAAACGCTTAGGGCGATGATGGAAGAGGAGGTGGGCCAGGGCCAGGAGGAGGAGGAGGAGGATGACGGGTCATTTTTAGCACTTTCAGGCCAGTCTGTTAGAAGTGGCTCAGAGGGAGGTTTTTTGCAACAGCAGAGGGCAGGTACAAATGTGGCCAGCCAGGGACCACTACTGGAGGACGAGGAGGATGAGGAGGAGGTGGAGGAGGATAAGAATGAAGCAGGTTCACAGCGGGATGGCACCCAGTACAGCGCTGGCACATCCATGGTGCGTGGCTGGGGGGATACAGAGGATGATGACATAGTAACATAGTATATAAGACCGAAAAAAGACATTTGTCCATCCAGTTCGGCCTGTTTCCTACAAGTTGATCCAGAGGAAGGCAAAAAACCCCTGTGAGGCAGAAGCCAATTTTCCTCACTTAAGGGGAAAAAAAATTCCTTCCCGACTCCAATCAGGCAATCAGAATAACTCCCTGGATCAACGACCCCTCTCTAGTAGCTATAGCCTGTAATATTATTACACTCCAGAAATAAATCCAGTCCCCTCTTGAATACCTTTATTGTACTCACCATCACCACCTCCTCAGGCAGAGAGTTCCATAGTCTCACTGCTCTTACAGTGAAGAATCCTTTTCTATGTTTGTGTACAAACCTTCTTTCCTCCAGACGCAGAGGATGTCCCCTTGTCACAGTCACAGTCCTGGGGATAAATAGATGATGGGACAGATCTCTGTACTGACCCCTGATATATTTATACATAGTTATTAGATCTCCCCTCAGTCGTCTTTTTCTAAAGTGAATAACCCTAATTTTGATAACCTTTCAGGGTACTGTAGATCCCTCATTCCAGTTATTACTTTAGTTGCCCTCCTCTGAACCCTCTCCAGCTCTGCTATGTCTGTCTTGTTCACAGGAGCCCAGAACTGTACACAGTACTCCATGTGTGGTCTGACTAGTGATTTGTAAAGTGGTAGGACTATGTTCTCATCACGGGCATCTATGCCCTTTTGATGCAACCCATTATCTTATTGGCCTTGGCAGTAGCTGCCTGACACTGGTTTTTGCAGCTTAATTTGCTGTTTATTAAAATTCCTAGATCCTTTTCCATGTCAGTGTTACCGAGTGTTTTACCATTTAATATGTACGGGTGACTTGCATTATTCCTTCCCATGTGCATAACTTTACATTTGTCAGTGTTAAACCTCATCTGCCATTTTTTTGCCCAAGCCTCCAATCTATCCAGATCCCTCTGTAGCAGAAAACTGTCCTCTTCAGTGTTAATTACTTTACACAGTTTAGTGTCATCTGCAAAAATAGATATTTTACTGTGCAGGCCTTCTACAAGATCATTAATAAATATATTGAAGAAGATAGGGCCCAATACTGACCCCTACGGTACCCCACTAGTTACAGTGACCCAATCTGAGTATCTACCGTTAATAACCACCCTCTGTTTTCTGTCACTCAGCCAGTTACTTACCCACATACAGACATTTTCTCCCAGTCCGAGCATCCTCATTTTATATACTAACCTTTTATGAGGTACGGTGTCAAATGCTTTGGAGAAGTCCAGATATACGACATCCATTGATTCACCGCTGTCAAGTCTAGAACTTACCTCCTCATAGAAGCTGATTAAATTTGTTTGGCATGACCGATCCCTCATGAAGCCATGCTGATATGGCGTTATTTGCTTATTTTCATTGAGATACTCCAAAATAGCATCTCTTAGAAACCCTTCAAACAGTTTACCAACAATAGATGTTAAACTTACCGGCCTATAATTTCCAGGCTCTGTTTTTGGACCCTTTTTGAATATTGGCACCACATTTGCTATGCGCCAATCCTGTGGAACATTCCCTGTTATTATAGAGTCCGTAAATATCAGAAATAGTGGTCTGGCTATGACATCACTTAATTCCCTTAGGATTCGGGGGTGTATGCCATCCGGTCCTGGCGATTTGTCTATTTTAATCTTTTTAAGTCGCTGTTGTACTTCTTCCTGGGTCAGACAGGGCACTTTTAATGGGGGATTTACTTTTACATTCTGCATTTCATCTGACAGTTTATTTTCCTCAGTGAATATAGTGGAGAAAAAAATATTTAATAGTTTTGCTTTATCCTCGTCGCTCTCTGCAACACCCCCCTCATTGCTATGTAGAGGGCTGACTCCTTCAGATTTATATTTTTTACTATTTATATAATTGAAGAACATTTTAGGGTTAGTTTTACTCTCTTTGGCAATTAATCTCTCGGTCTCTAGTTTGGCAAATTTTATTCGTTTTTTACATATTCTATTTTTTTCCTTATAGTTTATCAGTGCTTCCTGACTCCCCTCCTGTTTTAGCGATTTATATGCTTTCTTTTTGTCATTTATTGCCTTCTTTACGGTTCCATTTATCCACATTGGTCTCTTATTGTTCCTTAGCCTTTTATTCCTATAATGACGATACGCCTCCCACAGAGGACAGCTTGTCCTTACCTCTGGGGAGCCTGGCACACATGAGAGATTACATGCTGCAGTGCCTGCGCAACGACAGCAGAGTTGCCCACATTTTAACGTGTGCTGACTACTGGGTGGCCACCCTGCTGGATCCACGGTACAAAGACAATGTGCCCACTTTACTTCCTGCACTGGAGCGTGATAGGAAGATGCGCGAGTACAAGCGCACACTGGTAGACGCGCTCCTGAGAGCATTCCCAACTGTCACAGGGGAACAGGTGGAAGGCCAAGGCCAAGGCAGAGGAGGAGCTAGAGGTCGCCCACGCAGCAGTGTCACGGCCAGCTCCTCTGGGGGCAGGGTTAGCATGGCAGAAATGTGGAAAAGTTTTGTCTCCACGCCACAGCTAACTGCCCCACCACCTGATACGGAACGTGTTAGCAGGAGGCAACATTTCACTAACATGGTTGAACAGTACATCTGCACACAACTCCACGTACTGACGGATGGTTCGGCCCCATTCAACTTCTGGGTTTCCAAATTGTCCACGTGGCCAAAATTAGCATGTTATGCCTTGGAGGTGCTGGGGCCAGCGTTTTATCTGAACGTGTATTCAGCACGGCAGGGGGCGTCTGTCCGCAGCCAACGTGGACAAGCTGACGTTTATAAAAATGAACCAGGCATGGATCTCACAAGACCTGACCCTCCCTTGTGCAGAGTAGTCCTTAATAACTGCCTTAAACCATGTTGTCTTGTACTCCTGGCCACTTCTTCATTGAAAAATCAATTTTTGAAATTAAGTAGGATCTTGGGGTGCAACCCAGAGTTGAATGAACCTTCCGTCTGTCTGGGTGCCGGGGCCAAAGTACATGAAAGTGTCCTTCTCCTGTGCTGGGTGATATGAATGTTATACTTGTGCTGTCTGACATGTCTCCTTTGTGTGGGTGCAGGGGGCCAAAGTCACTGAAAGCGGCCTTCTCCTGTGGTGGCTGATATAAATGCTTGAATCTCTGCTGTGGGACCTCTCTCCTCTTTCTGGGTGCAGGGGTCAAAGTCTCTAAAAGTGCCCTTCTCCTGTGGTGGTTGATGTGAAACTGATGCTTGTGCTATCTGACCTGTCTCCTCTGTGTCGGTGCTAAGGCCTAAGTCACTGAAAGCGGCCTTCTCCTGTGCTGGCTGATATAAATGCCTGAATCTCTGCTGTGGGACCTTTCTCCTCTTTCTGGGTGCAGGGGTCAAAGTCTCTAAAAGTGCCCTTCTCCTGTGGTGGTTGATGTGAAACTGATGCTTGTGCTATCTGACCTGTCTCCTCTGTGTCGGTGCTAAGGCCTAAGTCACTGAAAGCGGCCTTCTCCTGTTCTGGCTGATATAAATGCCTGAATCTCTGCTGTGGGACCTCTCTCCTCTTTCTGGGTGCAGGGGTCAAAGTCTCTAAAAGTGCCCTTCTCCTGTGGTGGTTGATGTGAAACTGATGCTTGTGCTATCTGACCTGTCTCCTCTGTGTCGGTGCTAAGGCCTAAGTCACTGAAAGCGGCCTTCTCCTGTTCTGGCTGATATAAATGCCTGAATCTCTGCTGTGGGACCTCTCTCCTCTTTCTGGGTGCAGGGTCAAAGTCTCTAAAAGTGCCCTTCTCCTGTGGTGGTTGATGTGAAACTGATGCTTGTGCTATCTGACCTGTCTCCTCTGTGTCGGTGCTAAGGCCTAAGTCACTGAAAGCGGCCTTCTCCTGTGCTGGCTGATATAAATGCCTGAATCTCTGCTGTGGGACCTCTCTCCTCCGTCTGGGTGCAGGGTAAAAGTCTCTCAAAGTGGCCTTCTCTTGTGCTGGGTGATGTGAAGCTGATGTTTGTGCCATCTGACATGGTTTCCGGGGTCCCATTAAATGGTGGCCTACTCCTGTGGTGGGTGATCTAAATGCCTGATTCTCTGCTGTGAAAACCCCTCTCCTCCGCCTGGGTGCAGGGGTCAAAGTCTCTCAAAGTGGCCTTCTCTTGTGCTGGGTGATGTGAAGCTGATGTTTGTGCCATCTGACATGGTTGCCGGGGTCCCATTAAATGGTGGCCTACTCCTGTGGTGGGTGATCTAAATGCATGATTCTCTGCTGTGAAAACTTCTCTCCTCTGTCTGGGTGCTGGTCCAAAATACATGAGAGTGGCCTTCTCCGGTGGTGGTTGATATGAAGCATGATTCCTTGCTGTGGGACCTGTATCCTCTGTCTGGGTGCTGGTCTGAAATAAATGAGAGTGGCCTTCTCCGTTGGTGGTTGATATGACGCATGATTCCTTGCTGTGGGACCTGTATCCTCAGTCTGGGTGCTGGTCCAAAATAAATGAGAGTGGCCTTCTCCGGTGGGGTTTGATATGACGCCTTATTCCTTGATGTGGGACCTCTCTCCTCTGTCTGGGTGCTGGTCCAAAATAAATGAGAGTGGCCTTCTCCGGTGGGGGTTGATATGACGCCTTATTCCTTGATGTGGGACCTCTCTCCTCTGTCTGGGTGCTGGTCCAAAATACATGAGAGTGGCCTTCTCCGGTGGTGGTTGATATGAAGCATGATTCCTTGCTGTGGGACCTGTATCCTCTGTCTGGGTGCTGGTCTGAAATAAATGAGAGTGGCCTTCTCCGTTGGTGGTTGATATGACGCATGATTCCTTGCTGTGGGACCTGTATCCTCTGTCTGGGTGCTGGTCCAAAATAAATGAGAGTGGCCTTCTCCGGTGGGGTTTGATATGACGCCTTATTCCTTGATGTGGGACCTCTCTCCTCTGTCTGGGTGCTGGTCCAAAATAAATGAGAGTGGCCTTCTCCGGTGGGGGTTGATATGACGCCTTATTCCTTGATGTGGGACCTCTCTCCTCTGTCTGGGTGCTGGTCCAAAATACATGAGAGTGGCCTTCTCCGTTGGTGGTTGAAATGAGTCATGATTCCTTGCTGTGGGACCTGTATCCTCTGTCTGGGTGCTGGTCCAAAATAAATGAGAGTGGCCTTCTCCGGTGGGGGTTGATATGACGCATGATTCCTTGATGTGGGACCTCTCTCCTCTGTCTGGGTGCTGGTCCAAAATACATGAGAGTGGCCTTCTCCGGTGGTGGTTGATATGACGCATGATTCCTTGCTGTGGGACCTGTATCCTCTGTCTGGGTGCTGGGCCGAAATAAATGAGAGTGGCCTTCTCCGTTGGTGGTTGATATGAGGCATGATTCCTTGCTGTGGGACCTATCTCCTCTGTCTGGGTGCTGGTCCAAAATAAATGAGAGTGGCCTTCTCCGGTGGGGGTTGATATGACGCCTTATTCCTTGATGTGGGACCTCTCCTCTGTCTGGGTGCTGGTCCAAAATACATGAGAGTGGCCTTCTCCGGTGGTGGTTGATATGACGCATGATTCCTTGCTGTGGGACCTGTATCCTCTGTCTGGGTGCTGGGCCGAAATAAATGAGAGTGGCCTTCTCCGTTGGTGGTTGATATGAAGCATGATTCCTTGCTGTGGGACCTGTCTCCTCTGTCTGGGTGCTGGTCCAAAATAAATGAGAGTGGCCTTCTCCGGAGTGGGTTGATATGATGCATGATTCCTTGATGTGGGACCTCTCTCCTCTGTCTGGGTGCTGGTCCAAAATACATGAGAGTGGCCTTCTCCGGTGGTGGTTGATATGATGCATGATTTCTTGCTGTGGGACCTGTATCCTCTGTCTGGGTGCTGGGCCGAAATAAATGAGAGTGGCCTTCTCCGTTGGTGGTTGATATGAGGCATGATTCCTTGCTGTGGGACCTGTATCCTCTGTCTGGGTGCTGGTCCAAAATACATGAGCGTGGCCTTCTCCGGTGGTGGTTGATATGACGCCTTATTCCTTGCTGTGGGACCTGTATCCTCTGTCTGGGTGCTGGTCCAAAATACATGAGAGTGGCCTTCTCCGGTGGTGGTTGATATGAAGCATGATTCCTTGCTGTGGGACCTGTATCCTCTGTCTGGGTGCTGGTCCCAAATAAATGAGAGTGGCCTTCTCCAGTGGTGGATGATATGACACATGATTCCTTGCTGTGGGACCTCTCTCCAATTAATATTGGTTAATTTTTATTTATTTTATTTTATTTTAATTCATTTCCCTATCTACATTTGTTTGCAGGGGATTTATCTACATTTTGCTGCCTTTTGCAGCCCTCTAGCCCTTTCCGGGAGTCTTTTACAGGCTTTTTAGTGCCCAAAAGTTCGGGTCCCCATTGACTTCTATGGGGTTCGGGTTCGGGATGAAGTTCGGGTTGAGTTCGGATCACGAACCCGGACATTTTCCGGAAGTTCGGCCGAACCTCTCGAACCCGAACATCCAGGTGTTCGCTCATCTCTACTCACTGGTTTTTAGGCTGCACAGAGCATTTTTCAGTCAAGTTTTTTTTCTGGGGTGAATGGCGGCCATTTTGTGTCTTGTGATGCACCAGCACAAGCTGCCACCAAGTCCATCGATCCATCAATACTAGTTTTTTTTTTTTTTTGCTATATCCTACATCTGGGGCTTGGCTATGCTTATTGTCACCCCTAGAAACTCAGGATAGAAATCTCTATATTTTATTGAGGGGTGAAATTCAATTGCCAAAATAGCAATCCCCTAAATCTGGTGTTCCAGCTGTGGCTAGCCAAGTGTAATACTGTCTGCTGTCTGGCGCAGGATAGATTTTTTTCTGTGGTAAAATTCAATTGCCAAAATAGCAATCCCCTAAAGCTGGTTTCCCAGCTGTAGCTGGCTCAGTTTAATACTATCCGGCAAAGGATAGATAATTTTCTGGGGTGAAATTCAATTGCCAAAATAGCAATACCGTAAATCAGTGGTTTCAGCTGTGGCTGGCCAAGTTTAATACTGTCCGGCAAAGGATAGATTTTGTTCTGGAGTGAAATTCAATTGCCAAAAATAGCAATCCCCTAAACCTGGTGTTCCAGCAGTGGCTGGCCAAGTTTTATAGTGTCCGGCAAAGGATAGATTTTTTTCTGGGGTGAAATTCAATTGCCAAAATAGAAATAACGTAAATCAGTGGTTTCAACTGTGGCTGGCCAAGTTTAATAGTGTCCGTCAAAGGATATATCTTGTTCTAGGGTGAAACTCAATTGCTAAAATAGCAATCCCCTAAATCTGGTGTTCCAGCAGTGGAGGGCCAAGTTTAATAGTGTCAGGCAAAGGATAGATAATTTTCTGGGATGAAATTCAGTTGCAAAAATAGAAATACCGTAAATCTGGTGTTCCAGCTGTGACTGGACAAGTTTCATAGTGTCCGTCAAAGGATATATTATTTTCTGGGGAGAAATTCAGTTGCAAAAATAGAAATACCGTAAATCTGGTGTTCCAGCTGTGACTGGACAATTTTCATAGTGTCCGTCAAAGGATATATTATTTTCTGGGATGAAATTCAGTTGCAAAAATAGAAATACCGTAAATCTGGTGTCCCAGCTGTGACTGGCCAAGTTTAATAGTGTCCGGCAAAGGATAGATAATTTTCTGGGGTGAAATTCAATTGCCAAAATAGCAATACCGTAAATCTGGTGTTTCAGCTGTGACTGTACAAGTTTAATAGTGTCTGGCAAAGGATTTATTATTTTCTGGGGTGAAATTCAGTTGCCAAAATAGCAATACCATAAATCAGTGGTTTCAGCTGTGGCTGGCAAAGTTTAATAGTGTCCGGCAAAGGATATATTTTTTTCTGGGGTGAAATTCAATTGCCAAAATTGAAATACCATAAATCAGTGGTTTCAGCTGTGGCTGGCCAAATTTAATACTGTACGGCAAAGGATAGATAATTTTCTGGGGTGAAATTCAACTGCCAAAATAGCAATACCGTAAATCTGGTGTTTCAGCTGTGACTGTACAAGTTTAATAGTGTCTGGCAAAGGATTTATTATTTTCTGGGGTGAAATTCAGTTGCCAAAATAGCAATACCATAAATCAGTGGTTTCAGCTGTGGCTGGCCAAGTTTAATAGTGTCCGGCAAAGGATATATTTTTTTCTGGGGTGAAATTCAATTGCCAAAATAGAAATACCATAAATCAGTGGTTTTAGCTGTGGCTGGCCAAATTTAATACTGTACGGCAAAGGATGTATATTTTTTGGGGGGTGAAATTCAATTGCCAAAATAGCAATACCGTAAATCTGGTGTCCCAGCAGTGGCTAGCCAAGTTTAATAGTGTCTGTCAAAGGATTTATTATTTTCTGCGGTTAAATTCAGTTGCAAAAATAGAAATACAGTAAATCTGTTGTTCCAGCTGTTGCAGGCTTAGTTTAAATCTGTCTGTAAAAGGGTATATTTTTTTCTGGGGTGAAATTTAATTGCCAAAATAGCAATATCCTGAATCTTGTGTTACAGCTGTGACTGGACATGTTTAATAGTATCCGTCAAAGGATAGATTTTGTTCTGGGGTGAAATGTAATTGCCAAAATAGCAATACCCTGAATCTGGTGTTCCAGCTGTGACTGGACAATTTCCCTAGTGTCCGTCAAAGGATATATTATTTTCTGGGGTGAAAGTCAGTAGCAAAAATAGAAATACAGTAAATCTAGTGTTCCAGCTGTGGCTGGACAAGTTTAATAGTATCCGTCAAAGGATAGATTTTGTTCTGGGGTGAAATTCACTTGCCAATATAGCAATACCCTGAATCTGGTGTTCCAGCTGTTGCAGGCCAAGTGTTAATCTGTCCGTAAAAGGGTATATTACACTCAAGGTGTATATACAAGTGCTGAGAGGGTCATCCTCAATAACTTCCCAAGCTACCGTGCATCTGCCATTGTATTTCTGTCCGTTAAAGTGTATATTACACAAAGTTAAAATACAATTGCTGAAGGCAAAATCCTACATATTTTTTCACAAGATACTGTGCATCTCTAAGTGTAAATCTGTCCATAAAAGGATACTTTCATCCAGGGCCTAAATACTAGGCCTGCAATTGATATTCCCCTAAGGCTACATGCACACGACCATTTGTTTTTTGCGGTCCACAAACCGCGGATCCGCAAAACACGGAAGCTGCTCCGCAATTTGCGGAACGGAACGTGACCCATTATAGAAATGCCTATTCTTGTCCGCAAAACGGACAAGAATAGGACATGCTATATTTTTTTTGCTGTGGCCACATTGAAGGGAATGGGTCCGCGGCCGAGCCGCGAAATATGCGGCTCAGACGTAGACCCGAACATCGGCCGTGTGCATGAGGCCTAAATAAGTGGTTACTGCTGTGCCTGGATTAGTGTAATACGCTACATAAATAAATAGGCAGATAGTGTTAGGTGCCTGTAAAAAAAGGCCTAAATTTAAAATCAATACATTGGGCCAAATATTTTTTTCTTATTGTGGTGCTTGGTGAACGGTAACAATGAGGGAAACATCTAGTAAGGGACGCGGACGCGGTCGTGGTGGTGTTAGTGTACCCTCTGGTGCTGGGAGAGGACGTGGCCATTCTGCCACAGCCACACGTCCTAGTGAACCAACTACCTCAGGTTCCAGTACCCGCCAGAATTTACAGCCATATTTGGTGGGGCCCAATGCCGTTCTAAGGAGCACGTACCTGTGGCAATTATACATACAAACAAAAAAATGCAACAGCACTCTGCAACCAGAACTCTGCCCAAGATAGAAGCTATAAGAGTACATTAGTGTACGTTTTGATCAAAAGGTAATAAGCCACTCGCCACGCCAAGGTTGTCCCGTGAGTGGTACTAACGCGTCGGTTTGACGCACATCCCTTGCCTGGCGCATATGCTGAATTTGGTGGTGCAGAAGTTCATTCACAACTACCCCGACATGTCAGAGCTGCTGCATAAAGTGCGGGCCGTCTGTGGGCGCTTCCGGCGTTCACATCCTGCCGCTGCTCGCCTGTTTGCGCTACAGCGTAACTTCGGCCTTCCCGCTCACCGCCTCATATGCGACGTGCCCACCAGGTGGAACTCCACCTTGCACATGCTGGAGAGACTGTGTGAGCAGCAGCAGACCATAGCAGAGTTTCAGCTGCAGCACGCACGGGTCAGTCGCACTGTCGCCAGTCTGTTAGAAGTGTCTCAGAGGGAGGTTTTTTGCAACAGCAGAGGCCAGGTACAAATGTAGCCAGCCAGAGCCCACTACTGGAGGATGAGGAGGATGTAGAGGAGGATGAGGATGAAGCAGGTTCACAGCGGGGTGGCACCCGACACAGCTCAGGCCCATCACTGGTGCGTGGCTGGAGGGATACGGAGGACGATGACGATACGCCTCCCACAGAGGACAGCTTGTCCTTACCTCTGGGCAGCCTGGCACACATGAGTGACTACATGCTGCAGTGCCTGCGCAACGACAGCAGAGTTGCCCACATTTTAACGTGTGCGGACTACTGGGTTGCCACCCTGCTGGATCCCCGGTACAAAGACAATGTGCCCATCTTACTTCCTGCACTGGAGCGTGATAGGAAGATGCGTGAGTACAAGCGCACGCTGGTAGACGTGCTCCTGAGAGCATTCCCAAATGTCACAAGGGAACAAGTGGAAGCCCAAGGCGAAGGCAGAGGAGGAGCAAGAGGTCGCGAACGCAGCTGTGTCACGGCCAGCTTCTCTGAGGGAAGGGTTAGCATGGCAGAAATGTGATAAAGTTTTGTCACCACGCCACAGCTAACTGCACCACCACCTGATACGGAACGTGTTAGCAGGAGGCAGCATTTCACTAACATGGTTGAACAGTACGTCTGCACACCCCTCCACGTACTGACTGATGGTTCGGCCCCATTCAACTTCTGGGTCTCCAAATTGTCCACGTGGCCAGAGCTAGCCTTTTATGCCTTGGAGGTGCTGGCCTGCCTGTTGGCCAGCATTTTGTCTGAACGTGTATTCAGCACGGCAGGTGGCGTCATTACTGACAAATGCAGTCGCCTGTCCACAGCCAACGTGGACAAGTGACGTTCATAAAAATGAACCAGGCATGGATCCCACAGGACCTGTCCATCCCTTTTGCAGAATAGACATTTATAACTGCCTCCCCCTCAACCATATATTCTTGTACTCCGGGGCTCTTCTTTATTTAATCCTCTTTTTTTAATTTTACCATTATATTCTCTCCTCCGTCTAGGTGCCAGGGGCCTAATTATCTAAAAGTGGCCTTCTCAATTGTTGGGTGACATGACGCTTGATTCTCTGCTATGCGACCTCTGTCCTCTGTCTGGGTGCTGGGACCTAAATAAATGAAAGTGGCCTTCTCCATTGGTGGGTTACTTGAAGCCTGATTCTCTTCTATGGGACCTCTCTCCAATTGATATTGCTTAATTTTTATTTATTTTATTTTAATTCATTTCCCTATCAACATTTGTTTGCAGGGGATTTACCTACATTTTGCTGCCTTTTGCAGCCCTCTAGCCCTTTCCTGGACTATTTTACAGCCTTTTTAGTGCCCAAAAGTTTGGGTCCCCATTGACTTCAATGGGGTTCGGGATGAAGTTTGGGTCGAGTTCGGATCCCGAACCCGAACATTTTCAGGAAGTTTGGCCAAACTTCTCGAACCCGAACATCCAGGTGTTCGCTCAACTCTAATTATATAGATTCATTTATATAGATTCATTACTCACAGGGTGATCTATTTTGAGCATTTTTTTTTTTAGGCTGATGATTTACGCTTATAGCTCATGAAAACCCAAAAGTCAGTATCTCAGAAAATTATAATATTGTGAAAAAGTTCAATATTGTAGACTCTTGGTGTCGCACTCTAATCAGCTCTTCAACACAAGACACTTGCAAAGGTTTCCTAAGCCTTCAAATGGTCCCTCAGTATGGTTCAGTAGGATACACAATGATGAGGAAGACTGCTGACTCAAGAGTTGCTGTATCCAAGTATATTAATGGAAAGTTGAGTGGAAGGGAAAATTGTGATAGAAAAAGGTGCACAAGCAAGAGGGATAACTGTAACTTTGAAAGAATTGTCAAGAAAAGGCCATTGAAGATTTTGGAGGAGATTCACAAAGTGTGAACTGAAGCTGGAGTCAGTGCCTCAAGAGCCATCACACACAGACATATCCAAGACATAGGCTACAACTTGCATTGCTTGTGTCAAGCCACTCAGAGACAATGTCCGAAGCGTCTTACTTAGGCTAAGGTGAAAACGGACTAGACTGTTGCTCAGTGGTCCAAAGTCTTGTTTTCAGAGGAAAGTAAATGTAGCATTAGATTTGGAAATCAAGGTCCCAGAGTAGTCTGAAGGAAAAGTGTAGAGGTACACAATCCAAGTTGTTTGCAATCCAGTGTGAAGTTTCCACAGTCACTTATGGTTTGGGGAGCCATGTCACCTGCTGGTGTGGGTCCACTGTGTTATATCAAGTCCAAAGTCAGCGCAGCTGTCTACCAGGAAATTTTAGAGCACTTCATGCTTCCCTCTGATGACAAGCTTCATGGAGATGCAGATTTCATTTTCCAACAGGCCATGGCACACTGACAAAAGTACCAGTACTTGGCTTAACCACTGTATGACTGTGCTTGACTGGCCACCAAACTTATCTGATCTTAAACTCATAGAGAATCTATAGGGTATGCTGTAGAGAAAGATGAGAGACCCCAGACCCATCAAAGCAGATAAGCTGATGGCTGCTATCAATGCAACCTGAGCTTCCATGACACCTCAGCAGTGCCACAGGCTCATTGCCTCCATACCACACCGCATTGATGCTGTAATTCATGCAAAAGGATCCCAGACCAAGTATTGAGTGCATATACTGTACATACTTTCCAGTAAGCCAACATTTCTGTATTAAAAATAATTTTTTAATTGGTCTTTTATAATACTCTAGTTTTCTAAGATACTGACCTTTGGGTTTTCATTAGCCGTAAGCCATAGTCATCAACATTAAAAGAAATAAACGCTTGAAAGAGATCACTCTGTGTGTAATGATTTTATAGAATATGAGTTTCCCTTTTTGAATTGAATTACTGAAATAAATTCACTTTTTGATGATATTCCCATGTATTGAGATGCACTAGTATGGATAAATCTGAGTGGTGTTAATACGTTTTTGGTTGGAATTAGCATTTCACTGAAAATGAATCAGTAAAATGAAGGATCACTATACAGTAGGATCCTAATGGTGCTTGAGTAAAAACACAATGCTATGCTGCCTTATAGTGGATGAAATTAGTACTGCATTAAAATGATCAAAAGCTTTAAGGGCCTGGTTTCTTTTAAACAAACGGAAATGTCAAATATTACCTATGTTTTCCACTTATTTCTACTGGTGACTTAAGTAGAAGAACCTGAAGGAAGTTAAGGGAGCGCACTGCATTTGGACTGTTATGTTATTTAGGGTACTTTCACACTAGCGTAAAAGTTTTCCGGTATTGAGTTCTGTTATAGGGGCTCAATACCATATAAAAACGTATCAGTTTTGTTCTAATGCATTTTGAATGGAAAGTAATCCGTTCAGTATGAATCAGGATGTCTTTCGTTCCATCCCTTTTACGGTATTTGGCCGGAGAAAATACAGCAGCATTGAAATGTATTAATGCTGGATCCGGTACCAAGTGTTCCGGAAATTGCTGCATTGACGGATCCGGTTTTCCCGTTCTGCACAAAATAAATATCGGATCCGTTTATCTAGATAAAGAGAGACGGATCCAGTATTTCAATGCATTGGTCAGATGGATCCACAGACAGATCTGGAAACAAATGATATCCGTTTGCATATGGATTTCCAGATCCGGCAGGCAGTTCCGAAAACGGAACTGCCTGCCAGATTCTTCTAACACTTGTGTAAAAGTACCCTAAATTGAGTGTTTCTATAGGATCCATTGCGGATCCATAAACACACCCGGCCGGCAGCCCCATAGAAATGTCCTTTCTTGTCCGCAATTGCGGGCAAGAATAGGACATGCTCTACTTTTTTGCGGAGCTGCGGCCGTAAGAACACAGTGTGTGCTCTCCACATCGTTCCGTGCCCGATTCACAGTCAATGGTCCGCATGTATTCCGCAGAATTGCGGAATACATGCGGACATATATGCGGACGTGTGAATAAGGCCTTAGACTGCAGAGTTGCCAACATTCTGAGGGTCCTTTGCCATTTATCCTGCACCTGTTTTTATGGCTCTCAAAGATTAAACTGTATTTATCCAATCTCATTATTAACCATCTCTATGATTTTCAAACTGCATTTGTTCTGATTGTTCCATTTAGCAACAGCCATAACATTGTAGAGATGGCATGTGGCTACAGTCACTTGGTGATAGTTTATTAGGAGACCTCCTCAGGAGACCCATTAGTTGACCTTCGCCAATAAGTAAAAGGTTGAAATGAAAGGAAAAGCATTGCAAGTTTGTATTTCTGGATGGTATGCTCTAAAATAGGAGTGAGACAGAAGAAGTTAGGAACTTCTTGGTTTTCCTCTACATAACTTCGGTGATCCACACCGCCAGCTATAGGGCTTATTAAGACCGGCTTGTAAAATGCCAGTCTTAATAAATGTTCCCCGTAGTCTTTTGAAAGCAATTATTTTGTTCAGTGGGAGGGAGTCAGCTAGAGGAAGGGACTGATCAATAAAACTATGGGGGAGATGTATCATACTGGTGTAAAATAGAGCTGTCCATAGCAAACAATCAGATTCCACCTTTCTTTTTCCAAAGGAGCTAATTGGTTGCTATGGGCAACTAAGCCAGTTGGACTTTATACCAGTTTCACTTGTGGGAGAACATTCTAGAAAGGTATAGAAGTCGAAAGGAACTTCACCCGTGGGTTCTTTATCTAAGAGCAAAGCAAGACAATGGAGTTTCTTCTGGATACTTAGGCCCTGATTTATTATACCTTCACTCAAGAATTCTGGCATCCAAAAGTCGCACAAATATGTTTTTGCGACTTTTTGCACTCATTTGCGCTAAACTTTGCAACTTTTAGCCCTCTCTTGCGCAAAATTTTGTGGCTTTTTTCATTTTTACACCACTCACTCCAGTTTCCAGGTCCGGTTTTGTTGTTCATAGCTTAAATAAAGCTTGTTGAAAGGCTGCAGCGCAGCCAATCAACAAGAGTTACAGCTGTGGGCACTTGGAAGTAGAGTTGATCGAACACCTGGATGTTCAGGTTCGAGAAGTTCGGCCGAACTTCTCGAAAATGTTCAGGTTCGAGATCCGAACTCGACCTGAACTTCACCCCGAACCCGAACCCCATTAAAGTCAATAGGAACCCGAACTTTTGGGCACTTAAATAGCTGTAAAATAGCCCTGGAAAGGGCTAGAGGGCTGTAAAAGGCAGCAAAATGTAGGTAAATGCCCTGCAAACATATGTGGATAGGGAAATGACTTAAAATAAAATAAAATACACAAAAATAATAAACATTCTAAACTTGAGCCCAAGTGAGTGACAGTGGCACCTGTCACCCAGCGAACAGAGGATGTGGCAGCAACGCCACCACATCTGTCATTGTCACCAAGCATCGCCACCAAATCCCATGGAAGTGTTCAGCTATCAGCTGTCCATCTCCCAAACACTGGAGAGAAAAATAAATAGAAAGAGGAAGTACCCCTCTACCCAAGGCTCTGAATGCCTTATTTCAAACTTCCTGGTCCTTTGAAATGCTGTCATTCTGTCTGGTGGACAGTTTTAAAAACCTTATGGCGGTGGCTGTCCCACAGTACGTGTATCCCAGCCGCTGCTGCAGGCGAGCCATCCCTTCCCTGCACAACCAAGTGGCGGACAAAATCAAGTGTGCACTGCGCAACGCTATCTGTGGCAACGTCCACATAACCAACAACACAGTGGGTAAATGTAGCGGCTGGCCCAGAGGCGGATAGTATTTTTGCAAATGTCCTTCCGCCTCCAAGGATTGCTGGGCATTTCTCTTTGTATCCTGTTACCTCCTCTTCCTCCTCCTCTACCACCTCCTCATCCGTTCAGCGTAACACCTTCACCACCCACAGCAGCACAGTCAGGGGGAAACGACAGCAGGTTGTTTTAAAACTTGTGTGCTTGTGTGACAAACCCCGCACCGCGCAGGAGCTGTGGACAGGCATGGAACAACAGACCGACCATTGGTTGGTGCCACTGAGCCTCCAGCCCGGCATGGTGTTGTGCGCTAATGGGCGAAATATACTAGCAGGTCTGGGCCTAGCCGGTTTAACGCACATCCCCTGCCTGCACCATGTGCTGAATTTCGGGTGCAGAAATTCCTAAACACCAGACAGTGAAAATCAATTCAGTTAATCGAACACACACAACACCCCCCCTTTCACTTAAACCATTAACAAACTATTTACAAATTTTCTTAAAAACATATTAAAATAACTATAATGCAGCTAAACTTACTATATAAACAAACAAAACTATATACACGCCTTATCCTTAACTTAAGGCCAGTGACATCCAAGTGGCTCGAAGGGTGGGTTCCTGCACCAACATAGTCCCTGGCCTGGAACACAATTGACCAGCCAGGGCACAGTTCTGGAGGATGAGGAGGATAAGTAGGATGAAGAGGAGTAGGAGGAACCGTAGGGTGGCACCCAAGCCAGCTCACGGGCAGCTGGGTCCCCATCAGCACCTCAGAAGGCTGGGTTAGCATTGGCAAAATGTGGGAAAGCTTTGTCATCACGCCACAACAACCTGCACCACCAGCAGATCTGGAACGTCTTAGCAGGAGGCAGCATTTTAGCAACATGGTGGAAGAGTACACGTACTGACTGATGGGTTTGCCCAGGGACGTACCTACAGGGAAACATGGGAAACTACTGTTTTGGGTCCCTGACCTAGAAGGGCCCATCCAAAAGTAGGAGGACTAAAAGACTTTGTCAGGGCCCCCTAAACAGTATTATACAATGAATTTATATACAGTGGCAGTATAGACAGTGTAAAAAGCAGGTGGAAAATAAAGCCAAACAGCCTCACACCCTACACACTCAACACCCCCACCCCTTTCACTGAAACCATTAACAAACTATTTACAAATTGACTTAAAAACATATTAAAATAACTATAAGGCAGCTAAACTAACCATATAAAGAAACAAAACTATATACACGCCTTATCCCTAACTTAAGGCCAACCAAATACAAGTAGCTCGGAGGGTGGGTATCTGCACCAACATAGGCCCTGGCCTGGAACACAATTGTCCTGCCAGGGCACAGTTCTGGAGGATGAGGAAGAGGAGTAGGAGGAACGCTGGGGGATACAGAGGACACAGACGATATACCTCCCTCAAAGAGGATAGCTTGTCCTTGTCTCTGGGAATAGCTACAGGGGAAGCAGGGGAAGCAACTGCTTTGGGGCCGTGACCTAGAAAGGGCCCATCCAGGAAAAGGAGGAGGACTAAAGGACTTTGTCAGGGCCCCCTCAACAGTATTATCCAATGAAATTATGTAGAAAGTGAATGGAACAGCTGCTGGGCCTGGTCTGAGAGAGCGATCTTTAGTAGCCACAGGCATGGAGGCAGGAAAGGAAGGCGTTTGCGCAAAAATTTGCTGTGGTGCCCAATCATTTCTAGCTACGCTACTGGGTCTGCCCCATTCAACTTCTGGGTCATCAAATTGGGCACATGTCCTGAGGTTTCCCTTTACGCCTTGGAGATGCTGGCATACCCTGCAGCCACTGTATTGTCTGAACGTGTGTTTAGCATGGCTGGTGGCATTATCACAGACAAGCGCAGCCGCCTGTCCGCAGACAATGTGGGCAAGCTTTCGTTTATTAACCCCTTAAGGACTCAGCCCTATTTCACCTAAAGGACTTGGCCATTTTTTGCAAATCTGACCACTGTCACTTTATGTGGTGATAACTTTAAAACGCTTTTTCTTATCCAAGCCATTCTGAGATTGTTTTTTCGTCACATATTGTACTTCATGACACTGGTAAAATTAAGTAGAAAAATTTCATTTTTATTTATAAAAAAATATCAAATTTACAAAAAATTTGGAAAAATTAGCAATTTTCCAAGTTTCAATTTCTCTACTTCTATAATACATAGTAATACCGCCCAAAAAAGTTATTGATTTACATTCCCCATATGTCTACTTCATGTATCGATCATTTTGGGAATGCCATTTTATTTTTTGGGGACGTTACAAGGCTTAGAAGTTTAGAAGCAAATCTTAAAATTTTTCAGAAATTTTCAAAAACCCACTTTTTAGGGACCAGTTCAGGTCTGAAGTCACTTTGTGAGGCTTACATAATAGAAACCATCCAAAAATGACCCCATTCTAGAAACTACACCCCTCAAGGTATTGAAAACTGATTTTACAAACGTCATTAACCCTTTAGGTTTTCCACAAGAGTTAATGGCAAATGGAGATAAAATTTCAGAATTTCGATTTTTTGGAAAATTTTCCGTTTGAATCCATTTTTTCCAGTAACAAAGCAAGGGTTAACAGCCAAACAAAACTCAATTTTTATTGCCCCGATTCTTTAGTTTTCAGAAACACCCCATATGTGGGCGTAAACTGCTGTATGGCAAAACGGCAGGGCACAGAAGTAAGGGAACGCCATATGGTTTTTGGAAGGCGGATTTTGCTGGACTGGATTTTTGACACCATGTCCCATTTGAAGCCCCCAGATGCACCCCTAGAGTAGAATCTCCAAAAAAGTGACTCCATCTAAGAAACTACACCCCTCAAGGTATTTAAAACTGATTTTTCAAACTTTTTTAACCCTTTAGGTGTTCCACAAGAGTTATTGGCAAATGGAGATGAAATTTCGGAATTTCTATTTTTTGTTACCTTGCCTCAAAAAAAGTGTAATATAGAGCAACCAAAATCATATTTGCCCTAAAATAATACAAACAAAACTGCCACCTTATCCCGTACTTTCCAAAATCAGGTCACTTTTTTGGAGTTTCTACTGTAGGGGTGCATCAGGGGGGCTTCAAATGGGACATGGTGTCAAATAACAAGTCCAGCAAAATCTGCCTTCCAAAAACCATATGGCGTTACCTTCCTTCTACGCCCTGCCGTTTGGCCATACAGCAGTTTACGACCACATATGGGGTTTTTCTGCAAACTAGAGAATCGGGGCAATATATATTGAGTTTTGTTTGGTTGTTAACCCTTGTTTTTTTTACTGGAAAAATTGATTAAAATGGAAAATTTGCAAAAAAATAGCTATTTTCGGACCGTTTTTATTTTTTGTAATTCACATCGTTGAACTGACAGGTTAGATTGTGTGCTATTTCTATAGAGCAGGTTGCTACAGACGCGGCAATACCAAATATGGCTACTTTTTAGGGGGTTTTGTTTCAGTTTTACATAATACAGCATTTTTGAAAAAAATGATTTTTTTAGTGTCTTCACATTCTGAAAGCCATATATTTTTTTTATTTTTTGGGCGACTGTCTTATGTAGGGGCTCATTTTTTGCGGGATGAGATGGCGGTTTGATTGGAACTATCTTGGGGTGCATATGACATTTTGGTCGCCTGCTATTACACTTTTTGTGATGTAAGGTGACAAAAATGGCTCTTGACACCGTATATATATATTTTTTTTGTTGTGTTCATCTGAGGGTTTTGGTCATGTGTTATTTTTATAGAGCAGGTTGCGACGGACGCGCCGATACCAAATATGTATACTTTTTATTTATTTATTTAAGTTTTACACAATATTCTCATTTTTTAAAACAAAACAAATCATGTTTTAGTGTCTCCATAGTCTGAGAGCCCTATTTTTTTTTTTTTGGGGGTGATTGTCCTATGTAGGGTATCATTTTTTGCGGGATGAGATGACGGTTTGATTGGCACTATTTTTGGGTGCATATAACTTTTTGATCGCTTGCTATTACAGTTTTTAAGATATGAGGTGACAAAAATGTTTTTTTTTTACATTGTTTTTATTTAATTTTTTTAACAGTATTTACCTGAGGAGTTAGATAATGTGATATTTTTATAGAGCAGGTTTTTACGGACGCGGCGATACATAATATATATACTTTTTATTAATTTATTTTACTTTAACACAATAATAGCATTTTAGAAAAAAAAATTATGTTTTAGTGTCTCCATAGTCTGAGAGCCATATATTTTTATTTTTTTGGGCGATTGTCCTATATAAGGACTCATTTTTTGCGGGATGAGATGGCGGTTTTATTGGTACTATTTTGGGAGGCATACGCCTTTTTGATCACTTGGTATTACACTTTTTGTGATGCAAGGTGACAAAAAATGGCTTTTTTACACCATTTTTTTGTGTTTTTTTTACGGTATTTGCGTGAGGGGTTAGGTAACGTGATATTTTTATAGAGGAGATTTTTACGGACGCGGCGATACCTAATATGTGTAGTTTATTTTTTATTTTTTATTTTTATTCAGTGATATGTATTTTTATTTTTACTTTTTTTTTCACTTTTTTGACATTTTTTTGACCCAGACCCACTTGGTTCTTGTAGATCCAGTGGATCTGGTGTCTATAGAATACAGAACAGTACACTATATAGTGTACTGCACTGTATTTTTTACTTTTACAGTCTGGTCAGACTTCTGCCTTTAGCAGAAGTCTGACTAGAGTTACTATACCATGGCAAGCAGGACGCTTCTGAAAGCGTCCTGCTGCCATATGGCTCATCACCCGCTGCCATTACAGAGCAGCGGGTGATGGGAAGAGAGGTGAGCTCCCTCCCTCTACCATCCTATCCCGTCGGGGGGGCTGCAAAGGTACGGCAGCCCCCCGATGGGAGAGGGAGGGAGCTCCCTCCATGTTAACACCTTCTATACCGCGGTCCGTACGGACCGCGGTATAGAAGGGATTAAACTGCTGACATCTGCAGCACAGATGTCAGCAGTTTATAGCAGGGGGTGCAATGTGCTGACCCCCTGCTATACCCACTAGACACCAGGGAAATCAATTGAAAGGAGGTGGGCGGGGGATCGCAATTGCGATCCCGCCTGCCGCACCGCCCGCCTCCCGCGCCGCCCACCCGCAGCACCGCCCGCAATCCCCCCCCCCTGCACCGCCCGGGGGGACACTAAGATGGCGGGGTGCAGGGGGGGGGGTAAAATTTACACTTTGGGGCAGATTTTAATCTCTGATCCCCGCGGGGATCAGAGACTACAGATAGCGCAACAAACCGCAGGTCTGAATTGACCTGTGGTTTGTTGCGATCGCCGACACGGGGGGGTCACAGGACCCCCCTCGGCATTGTCACAGGATGCCTGCTGAATGATTTCAGCAGGCATCCTGTTCCGATCACCACCTGCAGCGCTGCGGTGATCGGAACTTCTCAGGGCATACATGTACGCCCTGAGTCCTTAAGTACCAGGACGCTAGGGCGTACATGTACGCCCTGCGTCCTTAAGAGGTTAAAAAGATGGATCCCACAGGACTTGTTTGTACCTTATGCAGAATAGACATGTATACTGGCCTCACCCAACCATTGTTATACTACCGTGCACTTACACTTTGTTTTATTTTTAATATTTTCCTAATGTTTTAGGGTCTACACAAATTTATTTAAAAAAAATAAAAAAAAAACAAACAGTTATTGGCGACTACCTTTGGCTTCACAGCCCAAAAAGGCTGTTATTTCAAGAATGTAACTGCCAATTCTAAGTTCCCTGTCAGTTATGCAGTGCAGGGGTTTGTACCTGGCAGTGCAGGGGTTTGTACCTGGCAAAAATGGTATTATTTCACCCAACAATTTAAAATCTATCCTTTGCCGGACAGTATTAAACCAGATTTAGGGGATTGCTATTTTGGCAATTGAATTTCACCCCAGAACAACATTTATCCTATGCCGGACAGTATTAAACTTGGCCAGCCACAGCTGAAACCACTGGTTTACGGTATTGCTATTTTGGCAATTGAATTTCACCCCAGAAAAATATCTATCCTTTGCCGGACAGTATTAAACTTGGCCAGCCGCTGCTGGGACACGATTTAGGGGACTGCTATTTTGGCAATTGAATTTCACCCCAGAAAAATATCTATCCTTTGCCGGACACTATTAAACTTACCCAGCCACAGCTCGAACACCAGATTTAGGGGATTGCTATTTTGGCAATTGAATTTCACCACAGAAAAAAAATCTATCATTTGCCAGACAGCAGACAGTATTACATTTGGCTAGCCACAGCTGGAACACCAGATTTAAGGGATTGCTATTTTGGCAATTGAATTTCACCCCTCAATAAAATATAGAAATTTCTATCCTGAGTTTCTAGGGGTGACAATAAGCACAGCCAAGCCCCAGATGTAGGATATAGCAAAAAAAAAACTACTAATAATGGATTGATGGACTTGGTGGCAGCTTGTGCTGTTGCACCACAAGACACAAAATGGCCGCCGATCACCCCAGAAAAAAGTGACAGGAAAACGCTCTGAGCAGCCTAAAAACCAGTGAGCAATTAACTAGCAGAAGTTGAATGATTCACAGCTGTAGATCAATCACTTCATTAGGTGTTTTTGCTGAGTTTTCCTGCCTAATCTCGCCCTCAAAGCAGCTGCATCATATCCCTACACTAATCAGAGCCGAGCGACGTGTGGAGCTACGTGACTCCAGCTTAAATAGAGGCTGGGTCACATGCTGCACTTGGCCAATCACAGCCATGCCATTAGTAGGAATTGCTGTGATGGCTTCTTAGAAGTAAAATGCTAGCTGATTGGTTGCTGTGCAGCCCTTCAGAAAGCGGGAAGAAATTGCTGAACAACGGACCCGAACCCAAACTTTTTTGAAAATGTTCGGGTCCGGGTCCGTGTCCTGAACACCCCAAAATTTGGTACGAACCCGAATTATACAGTTCGGGTTCGCTCAACTCTACTTGGAAGCCATCAAAGTCATGCCTAGTATTGGCATGGCTGTGATTGGCCGGCGTGCCATGTGACCATGCATGCATAAATGCTGGATCACATGGTATTCTGCCATTCTGCTCTAACTAGTGTAAGGACAGGGCACTGCGGCAGGCAGGGATAGTGTTAGGCTTTTATGATTTTTAAAAAGTGTTCTGGTGACCTGCAGGCATTATTGATGGGTGCAATACAGCTTCTTTGCACCAGTGAGAAATACCATTCTTAATCGTGCTGTTCAGTGTGAGGCTGACTTGATGTCATTTTTTTTGGTGCAATCCTACTCCTTTGCAAAAGTGACAGGGAAATATAATAGTTAAATGGGTTGTCCCACAAAAGTATTCTACAGTTTTCAAATCAGCACCTGTATCTGAATACTTTTGTAATTGCATACAATTAAATATTTAGCATAGCCACTGAGTTAGGCTTCATTCACATCACCGTTTCTCTATTCCGTTCTCCTGCTCCGCTTTGCCCAAAAAAAAGGTGAGTCTCACAGACCCAATTAACAGGCTTAATAACTATTATATATCCCTGTGACAGTGGCAAGTACAGTATTTTTTCAACCAACAAAATAGGAGCAGGAGAACGGAAAGGACGGATTCTGCAGACAACTGAGACCTTATTGAGCGCAACGGAGCTTAAAGACCCGATAGACTATAATGGGGTCTGCTAGGTGTCCGCTCAGAACATGATTTTTGAGCAGAGACGAAAGTCCTAACGGACCCCATTATAGTCCATGGGGTCTTTAGGCTCCGTTACGCTCAGTTAGGTCTCAGTTGTCTGCAGAATCCATCCTTTCCGTTCTCCTGCTCCTATTTTGTTGGTTGAACAAATACTGTACTTGCCACTGTCACATGGATATATAATAGTTATTCAGCCTGTTAATTGGGTCTGTGAGACTCACTTTTTTTTTGTTCAAAACACCTCTTTTGCATCCATGACACAGATATACAGTTGTTCGTCTGTCAGCTAATTTCATGGGTGATAGTAATAAAATGAGGATAGCTTCAACTAGGGGATGTGGCCGTAGTGTTGGTGGAGCTCCTGCAGCAGGGAGAGGACATGGTCGATCTGTGCCAGGTACGCGCCCAAATGAAACACCTTCCTCTGGTGCACACAGGCGACAGAACATTCTGCATCATTTTGTGGGCCCGAATACTGCTCTGAGAATGGTGAGGCCAGAACAAGTAGAGGTGGTAGTAGATTGGATGGCTGAGAGTGCCTGCAGTTCCTTTACATTGTCTTTCACTCGGTCCAGTGCTGGCACCGGCGGTCCACGGACATCCGTCTTCCACCTCAACCCCTTGAACATCAGCCAAGCAGTCGGAGCCCCGAGTCATGCGACATTCACGTATGCTTTTTGATGACAGTGCTGGTGTTGTTTTTGTTGGCCATCCACATAGTCCTGCCCCAGAAGTGACAGAGATTGAGGGAATTGATGCTCAACCACTTATGTTTGAGGATGAGGACGTGGCAGAACCACCGCAGCACGGGTCTGAAGAAGATGAAGAAACTTAGGTGTCAACTGCTGGGGCTTTATGCAGTGTGCAGACCAGCCAAGAGGGCAGGGATAAGGAGTGGGTGGAAGACGATGTGGAGGATGATGAGGTCCTAGACCTCACATGGCATCCAGGTCATGCCAGTGACATGTGCAGTTTGGAGGAAAAGGAGAAGGCTTGTGCAACATGAGCGCATTCCATTTTGGGTCCCGTTAAGATGAGATTAATGTTTTGTGACGCCAGTTGCAATAAAGCAACAACGGAACAGAGTCCCTTTAAGAAATTGTGTTGGTACCCAGGTGTAGGAATGGCCAAGTGGTATAGGGTGGCCTATAATGTTCCTTAATGTTTTGTGCACGTGTCACAGTGCTCCTACATGTATGCACTGGAACCCCAGGTGTTGGCTCTGAAGCAGACAAAGGGGTTAGTTGACCTGTGGGATGAAGAATAAATTGAGTCCAGACCCTGTGATGAAGTTGAAAAGTGGCTTTACTTTCAATAAACATTTCTCCAAAGGATTTACAGACTTTGTCTTGGTTCCCAGCAGGCTTTAGAAGGAACAAACTGTGGCAGGCAAACTCCTCTCTGCTACATCTGTCACTATTTGGCTCTGCTGTGCTGACAGGCTTAGATAGAATCTCTGGAGTAGGTAGGGAATTTGCCGCAGTAGGTTTACGGGAACCTTCTGTACGAATGACACCCTCCTCTATAATGATACGAATATGTCAAGAGATTGACCCCCGAAGTTCAGGGTAAATCTCATGTTCATGTCATTGGAGTCATTCAAAAAGTCAACAAACTCCTGACACTGCTCCAAAGTACCCGCACACACTATGAAGATATCATCCACATAGCGTAAAAAAATATGAAGGTGAGGGAGAAAATGGTTGTCCACGGAAAATATATAACTGTCCTCGAATCTGTTCAGGAAGATGTTGGCGAAAGTGCAGGAGACTGGAGTCCCCATAGCTGTACCGAGGATCTGTTGGTACCATTGATTAGGACGGGGAAAGGATCTTCCTGGTTGATTGCCCACGTGCACGACAACCACGGAGGCGATGGGAACTGCTTTAGGTTCGCTGGGGCTGAGGCGGTATCTGTCCCCACACGTGGGGGTGACAGACACCGACTTTTGCTCCAAAGAGAAGCTCGTTTAATCATCAGCATTGATGCAATTGGATTGAATGAAAAAAACGATCTGAGTCTGTTTCTGGAATAGTGTATTTAACGGTGTATTTTTCATGGAGTTTTTATATACCGTACGCTGTTATATGCATATATGCGATATATCCTTGTACTTTTTGGTATGTTTTTAGTGTTTGTATTGTGTGGGAATGCAGAGCTGATTAAGTACCCAGTTACACTCCTGACATAGGGGTGGGACCTTGTTTCCCCTCCCCCGGTGATGTGTTTGAAAAAAGGTTGGTGCTCTGCATTTCTACAGGTAGCCGGAAGAAGCACTTAAATGTGCGAAACAGCCGTCGCTGCCATCCTGTGGCGTCTTTTAGGAGTCCGACCCCGTGCCCAATCCCTGAATTTATGATGTTAGTAACATTGTTGCAATAAAGGATCTGATTGCTGTTACATCCCGATGGTGAGTGCCGCTCATTTATATGTACCTACTCCAGGCATCGTTGAAAGTTGTTTGAACGGATTGTGCACCACATGAATCGGATACATGTTCATTTGGGAAAGTGTATAACTTGATGCCAGCCTTATGGTAATTTGGATATGATCTGTGGCGATGCTGCTAGCTCTCTCCCTCTAGATTAAATAGAATCCCTGCTTCTGCAGGATGCTGCAACAATACTCTCTGTAGTCTGACTCTAGTTTAATCCAGGGAACTTTTCCTCCTGGCTTATGAGGCTCCAAGCTGTGGCCTTTGTATCCAGCAGAGCCGAAGGTGCTCTAGCTGGCTTGTTTTGCTTGGATGGGGCCCGTCCAGCAGGGTAAACTAGGACTGACCTCTAACTAACTAGTCTCCACCCTTCCTTAGAGAGAGGATTAGAATAGAAAGAAGGGTTCCATTCTCTCTAACCGTAGCTCTGTCATGCTTGATGCCACCTATTGGTGAACCAGGTAGATTACATGAACATATACAATTGCATGGAAATAGGAAATGCACAATGTGGAGGACTTGGAATAAATGCATAGATGAAATGATATTAGCATACACAGATAGAAGCAGGGCATAGGAGTGGTAATGCCACTTGGGGGCGTTACACATGCAGCGCCAGCCACACAGCAAAAGGGGGAGCAGGGTGCAAAATCAGAGCGGCGTCCCCCAGCCAGTACGCCTGTTTCTGCCCAAAGCGCCAGGAGACATAGTACACCAAAGCCAGCGCAAAGAAGTTCCCTGGCGTAGCAGTTCTTTAGGCAGTGTGCTGATGACAACACACTGGTGGTTTGCACGCTGTACAGTCGGAGCCTAAAACGAGGCATAAATGTTCTCAACCTGAGCACCACCTGCATGATCCAGCATCTAACCGCAAAGCACCAGCTGCAGTGGAGTAGACACCTCAAGAACCTCAAAAGATCAGAGGCTCCTCCTGCTCCTTTTTCTGCTGCGGTCTCTTCCTCCCCCTCTGGAGGGACAAGGGCACCTGCCACCCGGCAAACAGAGGATGTAGCAGCCACACCACCGTCACAGAGCTTCTCCACACTGTCCAATGGAAACGTTCAGCTGGCCATCCCCCAAACACTGGAGAGAAAGAGGAAGTACCCCCATACCCACCCGTGAGCACTGTTCCTGAATGCCAGCATTTCAAAAGTACTGGCCTTTGAAATGCTGCCATTCCATCTGGTGGAGGCTGACAGTTTAAAAAATTTCATGATGCCTGCTATTCAATGGTTCGTCGTTCCTAGCCGCCACTACTTTTCCATGCGGGCCATCCCTGCCCTGCACGAAAAAGTGTCGGAAAAAATCAGGTGTGCGCAACGCCATCAGTGGCAATGTGCACATAATCACTGACATGTGGACCAGTAAGTATAGGCAGGGACGTCCCTAACTGCCCACTGGGTAAATGGATTTCCTACCACCATTGAGGATTGCTTGTCATTTCTCAGTGCCACCTGTTGCCTCCTACTCCACTTCCTTCTCCGGTTCCTCCTCTACCGCCTCTTCATCACGTCAGTGCATTACCTACACCACCAACTTCAGGGAAACTACAGCAGGCTGTTCTAAAACATATATTTGGGGGAAAGACCCCACACCACGCAGGAACTTTGGGCGGGCATGGAACAACAGACTCATGGGGGTTGGTGCCGCTGAGCCGCTAGCCCAGCCTGGTGATGTGCTCAAAAGGGCAAAATCTCATAGCAGCTCTGGGCCTAGCCAGTTTGATGCACATCCCTTGCCTGGCTCATGTGCTGAACTTGGTACAGACGTTCCTGAAGAATTACCCCGATATGTCAGAGAGACTGTGCGAGCAGCAGCAGGCAATAGTGGAGTTTCAGCTGCAGCTCGCACGTGTGAGTCGCTCTGCAGAATAGCAACATTTCACCACCAACGAGTGGGCTTTCATGCAGGACTTGTGTGCGGTGTTGCACTGCTTCGAGCACCCCACCAACATGGCCAGTGGTGATGACGCCATCATGAGCCTTACTATCCCACTTCTATGTCTCCTTGAAAAAACACTTCAGGTGCTGATGGATGAGGAACAGGGATCATTCACGGTTATCAGGCCAGTTGTCCACAGGTGGCTCAGAGGGTACCAAGTTTTAACCCAGGACATAGACCTGGATGAGCCAATTAGTGCCGCAGAAGGCAGGGAGTTGTCCTAGCAGAACATCATTATTTGCTAGGCTGTGAAAGAGGGGGGTTGATTGTAGCAATGTCTGCCAAGAAAACAATCTTAGGGAACGGCTAGAATTACAAAGAAGAATTGTGTCTCTAGATTAGGGACAAGCAGGAAAGCGGTCAGCTAGAGAGTGAAAAAAAAAAAGCTGAGGCTGGCTGTGCCTGCTAGCACAACTGCAACTGTTGCAAACCTCAAAAGCAGCTATTAAGGAAAGCCTTTCATTTTTTTCCCATTTTCACAGAAATACTTTTTTTGGAGGGGGGAGGGGGGGAATAAGCGAAAACTGTACAACTTGAGTTCTACTAATTTATTTATTTATTTTTTGCACTTATATAGCGCTGCTATATTCCGCAGCACTTCCACAGGGAGAACATACAAGCTCCATGCAGAGGTTATCCTTGGTTGCATTCAAACCTAGGACCCCAGCGCTGCAAGACGCCAGTTCTAACCACTGAGCCACGATCAATCTAGCATAGCATATAGAATACTACTGAGAACTCTGTGTCAGGTCATGTCTAGAGATGAGCGAACACCTGGAAGTTCGGATTCGAACTTCCCGAAAATGTTCGGGTTCCGGATCCGAACTCGACCCGAACTTTATCCCGAACCCCATTGAAGTCAATGGGGACCCGAACTTTTAGGCACTAAAAAGGCTGTAAAATAGTCTAGGAAAGGGCTAGAGGGCTACAAAAGGCAGCAAAATGTAGGTAAATCCCCTGCAAATAGAGATGAGCGAACTTTAAAAAAAGTCCGGTGATCGGCGTTCGGGTTGTGGTAAGTCGCGCATCCCGTTATGGATTCCACTATAGCGGCATATGGAATCCATAAGGGGCGGCTGCCACCAATCCGAACTGTTGAACAGCCGAAGGACCTGGGGTGACGTCACTGTCATGTGATCAGTGCAGGGGGCGTGGTTCAGCACTGGATTTGATCCCGTGCTGAGCCACGCCCCCCGCACTGATCAAATGCACCCAGACCGAGGAGAGAGGTCCCACAGCAAGGAATCATGCGTCATATCACCCACCACTGGAGAAGGCCACTTTCAGTTATTTCGGCCCAGCACCCAGACAGAGAAGAGAGGTCCCACAGCAAGGAATCATGCGTCATATCAACCACCACTGGAGAAGGCCACTTTCAGTTATTTTGGCACCGCACCCAGACAGAGGAGAGAGGTCCCACAGCAAGGAATCATGCGTCATATCACCCACCACTAGAGAAGGCCACTTTCAGTTATTTCGGCCCCAGCACCCAGATAGAGGAGAGAGGTCCCACAGCAAGGAATCATGCGTCATATCACCTACCACTAGAGAAGGCCACTTTCAGTTATTTCGGCCCAGCACCCAGACAGAGGAGAGAGGTCCCACAGCAAGGAATCATGCTTCATATCACCCACCACTGGAGAAGGCCACTTTCAGTTATTTCGGCCAAGCACTCAGACAGAGGAGAGAGGTCCCACAGCAAGGAATCATGCGTTATATCACCCACCACTGGAGAAGGCCACTTTCACAAGGGAAGCACAGGTCCTTTGGGATCCATGCCTGGTTCATTTTTATGAACGTCAGCTTGTCCACGTTGGCTGTGGACAGGCGGCTGCATTTGTCAGTAATGACGCCCCCTGCTGTGCTGAATACACGTTCAGACAAAACCCTGGCCGCCGGGCAGGCCAGCACCTCCAAGGCATAAAATGCTAACTCTGGCCACGTGGACAATTTGGAGACCCAGAAGTTGAATGGGGCCGAACAATCAGCCAGTACGTGGAGGGGTGTGCAGACGTAATGTTCAACCATGTTAGTGAAATGCTGCCTCCTGCTAACATGTTCCGTATCAGGTGGTGGTGCAGTTAGCTATGGCGTGGAGACAAAACTTTTCCACATTTCTGCCATGCTAACCCTGCCCTCAGAGGAGCTGGCCATGAGACACAGCTGCAGTGGTGACCTCTTGCTCCTCCTCTGCCTTCGCCTTGGGCTTCCACCTGTTCCCCTGTGACATTTGGGAATGCTCTCAGGAGCGCGTCTACCAGCGTGCGCTTGTACTCGCGCATCTTCCTATCACGCTCCAGTGCAGGAAGTAAGGTGGGCACATTGTCTTTGTACCGGGGATCCAGCAGGGTGGCAACCCAGTAGTCTGCACACGTTAAAATGTGGGCAACTCTGCTGTCGTTGCGCAGGCACTGCAGCATGTAGTCGCTCATGTGTGCCAGGCTCCCCAGAGGTAAGGACAAGCTGTGCTCTCTGGGAGGCGTATCGTCATCATCCTCCGAATCCCCCCAGCCACGCACCAGTGAAGGGCCTGAGCTGTGTCGGGTCCCACCACGCTGTGAACTTGCTTCATCCTCATCCTCCTCCACCTCCTCCTCATCCTCCTCGTCCTCCAGTAGTGGGCCCTGGCTGGCCACATTTGTACCTGGTCTCTGCTGTTGCAAAATACCTCTCTCTGAGCCACTTCTAACAGACTGGCCTGAAAGTACTAAAAATGACCCCTCATCCTCCTCCTCCTCCTCCTCCTGGGCCACCTCCTCTTCCATCATCGCCCTAAGTGTTTTCTCAAGGAGACATAGAAGTGGTATTGTAACGCTGATACCGGTGTCATCGCCACTGGCCATGTTGGTAGAGTACTCGAAACAGCGCAACAGGGCACACAGGTCTCGCATAGAGGCCCAATCATTGGTGGTGAAGTGGTGCTGTTCCGCAGTGCGACTGACGCGTGCGTGCTGCAGCTGAAACTCCACTATGGCCTGCTGCTGCTCGCACAGTCTCTCCAGCATGTGCAAGGTGGAGTTCCACCTGGTGGGCACGTCGCTGATGAGGCGGTGAGCGGGAAGGCCGAAGTTCCGCTGTAGCGCAGACAGGCGAGCAGCGGCAGGATGTGAACGCCGGAAGCGCGCACAGACGGCCCGCACTTTATGCAGCAGCTCTGACATGTTGGGGTAGTTGTGAATGAACTTCTGCACCACCAAATTCAGCACATGCGCCAGGCAAGGGATGTGCGTCAAACAGGCTAGTCCCAGAGCTGCGACGAGATTTCGCCCATTATCGAACACCACCAGGCCGGGCTTGAGGCCCACCGGCAGAAACCACTCGTCGGTCTGTTGTTCAATACCCCACCACAACTCCTGCGCGGTGTGGGGCCTGTCCCCCAAACATATGAGTTTCAGAATGGCCTGCTGACGTTTACCCCGGGCTGTGCTGAAGTTGGTGGTGAAGGTGTGTGGCTGACTGGATGAGCTGGTGGAAGCAGAGGAGGAGGAAGCCGAGTAGGAGGAGGAGGCTACAGGAGGCAAAGAATGATGCCCTGCGATCCTTGTCGGCTGAAGGACGTGCGCCAAGGAACTCTCCGCCTGGGGTCCAAAGCTTGAGGTTGGCTAGGTGGCAATTTACGCTTTCTCTCCAAGGTTTGTGAGATGGAGAGCTGAACGCTGCCGTGTGACATGGTGGAGATGCTTGGTGACGCAAGGGGTGGTGTCGGTGGCACATCCTCTGTTTGGTGGGCGGCAGGTGCCAACGTTCCTCCCGAGGCGGAGGAACAGGCCGAGGCAGCAGCAGAAGAGGGAGCAGGGGAAGCCTGAGTGAGTTCCTTGTTTTTAAGGTGTTTACTACACTGCAGTTCATGCTTTGCATGTAGATGCCTGGTCATGCAGGTTGTGCTAAGGTTCAGAACGTTAATGCCTCGTTTCAGGATCTGATGGCACAGCGTGCAAACCACTCAGGTCTTGTCGTCAGCACATTGTTTAAAGAAGTGCCATTCCAGGGAACCCCTTGAAGCTGCCTTTGGGGTGCTCAGTCCCTGGTGGCGGTGGCCAGTAGCAGGCGAACTCTCTTGGCGGCGGCTGGTCTGCTTTTGCCCCCTGCTCCCTCTTTTGCTATGCTGTTGGCTTGGTCTCACCACTGCATCTTCCTCTGAACTATGAAAGTCAGTGGCACGACCTTCATTCCATGTGGGGTCTAGGACCTCATTGTCCCCTGCATCCTCTTCCACACAGTCTTCCTCCCTGACCTCCTGTTTGGTCTGCACACTGCAGAAAGACACAGCAGTTGGCAACTGTGATTCGTCATCATCAGAGACGTGTGGACTCCGATGAGGTGGTATTCCCATGTCCTCATCATCAAGAAACATCTGTGGTTGTGCATCAGTGCATTCTATGTCTTCCACCACTGGGGAAGAGCTAGGTGGATTCCCTTGGGAAACCCTGCCAGCAGAGTCTTCAAACAGCATAAGAGACTGCTGCATAACTTGAGGCTCTGACAGTTTCCCTGATATGCATGGGGGTGATGAGACAGACTGATGGGCTTGGTTTTCAGAAGCCACCTGTGCGCTTTCTGCAGAAGACTGGGTGTGAGATAATGTTGTGAACGTGCTGGATCCACTGTCGGCCGCCCAATTGACTAGCGCCCGTACCTGCTCAGGCTTTACCATCCTTAGAACGGCATTGGGCCCCACCAAACATCGCTGAAGTTGGTTCACTAGGACGTGTGGCTGTGGCAGAATGGCCACATCCTCTCCCAGTACCAGAGGGTCCACTAACACCACCACTACCGCGTCCGCGTCCCTTACTAGATGTTTTCCTCATTGTTACCGTTCACCAAGCACCACAATAAGAAAAAAAATATTTGGCCCAATGTATTGATTTCAAATTCAGGCCTTTTTTTACAGGCACCTAACACTATTTGCCTATTTATTTATGTAGCGTATTACAATAATCCAGTCACAGCAGTAACCACTGATTTAGGGGAATATCTCTTTTAGGGCTAGTATTTAGGCCCTGGATGAAATGTATCCTTTTATGGACAGATTTACACTTGGTGTGCAACAGCTGGAACACCGGGTATTGCTATTTTGGCAATTGAATTTCACCCCAGAACAAAATATACCCTGTTACGGACAGATTTAAACTAGGCCTGCAACAGCTGGAACACCAGATTCAGGATATTGCTATTTTGGCAATTGAATTTCACCCCAGAACAAAATATATACCGTATTTTTCGCCATATAAGACGCACCGGCTGATAAGACGCACCTAGGTTTTTGGGGAGGAAAATAAGAAAAAAAATATTTTTGGTGGGTCTGGAACTAATGGTGGTTTGTGGATGGCACTGTTAATGGGGGGATCTGTGGATGTCACTGTTAATGGGGTGATCTGTGGATGGCACTGTTAATGGAGGGATCTGTGGATGGCATTGTTAATGGGGGGATCTTTAGATGGCACTGTTAATGGGGGCCCATCTGTGGATGGCACTGTTAATGGGGGCCCATCTGTGGATGGCACTGTTAATGGGGGCCCATCTGTGGATGGCACTGTTAATGGGGCCCCATCTGTGGATGGCACTGTTAATGGGGGCCCATCTGTGGATGGCACTGTTAATGGGGGGATCTGTGGATGGCACTGTTACAAATGTGTCATCCACAGACCCCCATCCCATAACAGTGCCATCCACAGACCCCCTGCAGCTCCAATGTTGTACTATAAAATCATAAAATATCTCCAAGTACAAATAAATGTATTAAAGATCACCCTTATTAATGTAACACAGACCCCAATACCTCCTTTACAATACGGGCAGGCCGGGCGGGAGGAAGCGTGACTCTCCGATGGCACATGCCTGCGCCTGCTTCATTCATAAAGCAGGCGCAGGCATGTGACGTCAGAGAGTCACGCTTCCGCCGGCCGGCCTGCCCGTATTGTAAAGGAGGTATTGAGTCTGTGTTACATTAATAAGGTGATCTTAATACATTTATTTGTACTTGGAGATATTTTATGATTTTATAGTACAACACTGTGAGCGGCGGGGCCGGACCGTCCCCGCTGCAATTGCCGGCCCCCAGCTCCTCCTCCCTGTCACTCCCCGCTCATACATCGCAGCCTGCGATGCTGAAGCATCGCAGCCTGCGATGTAAAAAAAAGTCAGCATTCGCCGCATAAGACGCAGGGACATTTTCCCCCCATTTTGGGGGGAAAAAAAGTGCGTCTTATACGGCGAAAAATACGGTAATTTGCAAGACAATATGTAACTTGGCCAGCCACAGCTGAAACCACTGATTTATGGTATTGCTATTTTGGCAATTGAATTTCACCCCAGAACAAAATATATTCTTTGCAGGACACTATGAAACTTGGCCAGACAAAGCTGAAACCACTGATTTATGGTATTGCTATTTTGGCAATTGAATTTCTCCCCAGAATAAAATATATAATTTGCAAGACACTATGTAACTTGGCCAGCCACTGCGTAAACCACTGATTTATGGTATTGCTATTTTGGCAATTGAATTTCACCCCAGAACAAAATATATAATTTGCAGGACACTATGAAACTTGGCCAGCCACAGCTAAAACCACTGATTTATGGTATTGCTATTTTGGCAAATGAATTTCACCCACAACAAAATATATAATTCGCATGACACTATGAAACTTGGCCAGACACAGCTGAAACCGCTGATTGATGGTATTGCTATTTTGGCAATTGAATTTCACCCCAGAACAAAATATACACTGTTACGGACAGATTTAAACTAGGTCTGCAACAGCTGGAACACCAGATTAAGGGTATTGCTATTTTGGCTATTGAATTTCACCCCAGAACAAAATATACCCTGTTACGGACAGATTTAAACTAGGCCTGCAACATCTGGAACACCAGATTCAGGGTATTGCTATTTTGGCAATTGAATTTCACCCCAGAACAAAATATATAATTTGCAAGACACTATGTAACTTGGCCAGCCACAGCTGAAACCACTGATTTATGGTATTGCTATTTTGGCAATTGAATTTCACCCCAGAACAAAATATATAATTTGCAGGACACTATGAAACTTGGCCAGCCACAGCTGAAACCACTGATTTATGGTATTGCTATTTTGGCAATTGAATTTCACCCCAGAACAAAATATATAATTTGCAGGACACTATGAAACTTGGCCAGACACAGCTGAAACCACTGATTGATGGTATTGCTATTTTGGCAATTGAATTTCACCCCAGAACAAAATATATACTGTTGCAGGACAGTATGTAAACTAGGCCAGCACACAGCTGAAACCACTAGATTCATGGTATTGCTATTTTGGCAATTGAATTTCACCCCAGAACAAAATATACCCTGTTACGGACAGATTTAAACTAGGCCTGCAACAGCTGGAACACCAGATTTAGGGTATTGCTATTTTGGCAATTGAATTTCACCCCAGAACAAAATATATATTTTGCAGGACACTATGAAACTTGGCCAGCAACAGCTGAAACCACTGATTTATGGTATTGCTATTTTGGCAATTGAATTTCACCCCAGAACAAAATATATAATTTGCAGGACACTATGAAACTTGGCCAGACACAGCTGAAACCACTGATTTATGGTATTGCTATTTTGGCAATTGAATTTCACCCCAGAACAAAATATACCCTGTTTCGGGACACTATTAAACTTGGCCAGCAACAGCTGAAACCACTAGATTTAGGGTATTGCTATTTTGGCAATTGAATTTCACCCCAGAACAAAATATATCCCTGTTACAGACAGATTTGAAACTAGGCCTGCAACAGCTGGAACACAAGATTCAGGGTATTGCTATTTTGGCAATTGAATTTCACCCCAGAACAAAATATATAATTTGCAGGACACTATGAAACTTGGCCAGCCACAGCTGAAACCACTGATTTATGGTATTGCTATTTTGGCAATTGAATTTCACCCCAGAACAAAATATAAGTTTTTATGGACACTATGAAACTTGGCCAGCCACAGCTGAAACCACTGATATATGGTATTGCTATTTTGGCAATTGAATTTCACCCCAGAACAAAATATATAATTTGCAGGACACTATGAAACTTGGCCAGACACAGCTGAAACCACTGATTTATGGTATTGCCATTTTGGCAATTGAATTTCACCCCAGAACAAAATATATAATTTGCAGGACACTATAAAACTTGGCCAGACACAGCTGAAACCACTAATTTATGGTATTGCTATTTTGGCAATTGAATTTCACCCCAGAACAAAATATATAATTTGCAGGACACTATGAAACTTGGCCAGACACAGCAGAAACCACTGATTTATGGTATTGCTATTTTGGTAATTGAATTGCACCCCAGAACACAATATATGTTTTTGCGTACACTATGAAACTTGGCCAGCAACAGCCGAAACCACTGATTTATGTTATTACTATTTTGGCAATTGAATTTTACGCCAGAACCAAATATATGTTTTGGCAGACACTATGAAACTTGGCCAGCCACAGCTGAAACCACTGATTTATGGTATTGCTATTTTGGCAATTGAATTTCACCCCAGAACAAAATATATGTTTTTGCGGACACTATGAAACTTGGCCAGCCACAGCTGAAACCACTGATTTATGGTATTGCTATTTTGGCAATTGAATTTCACCCCAGAACAAAATATATGTTTTTGCGGACACTATGAAACTTGGCCAGCCACAGCTGAAACCACTGATTTATGGTATTGCTATTTTGGCAATTGAATTTCACCCCAGAACAAAATATATATTTTGCAGGACACTATGAAACTTGGCCAGCCACAGCTGAAACCACTGATTTATGGTATTGCTATTTTGGCAATTGAATTTCACCCCAGAACAAAATATATAATTTGCAGGACACTATGAAACTTGGCCAGCCACAGCTGAAACCACTGATTTATGGTATTGCTATTTTGGCAATTGAATTTCACCCCAGAACAAAATATACCCTGTTACGGACACTATTTAAACTTAGGCCTAGCAACAGCTGGAACACCACTGATTTAGGGTATTGCTATTTTGGCAATTGAATTTCACCCCAGAACAAAATATATCCTTTGCAGGACACTATGAAACTTGGCCAGCCACAGCTGAAACCACTGATTTATGGTATTGCTATTTTGGCAATTGAATTTCACCCCAGAACAAAATATATAATTTGCAGGACACTATGAAACTTGGCCAGCACACAGCTGAAACCACTGATTTATGGTATTGCTATTTTGGCAATTGAATTTCACCCCAGAACAAAATATATGTTGTTGCGGACACTATGAAACTTGGCCAGCCACAGCTGAAACCACTAGATTTATGGTATTGCTATTTTGGCAATTGAATTTCACCCCAGAACAAAATATATCATTTGCAGGACACTATGAAACTTGGCCAGCCACAGCTGAAACCACTGATTTATGGTATTGCTATTTTGGCAATTGAATTTCACCCCAGAACAAAATATATAATTTGCAGGACACTATGAAACTTGGCCAGACACAGCTGAAACCACTGATTTATGGTATTGCTATTTTGGCAATTGAATTTCACCCCAGAACAAAATATATCTTTTGCAGGACACTATGAAACTTGGCCAGCCACAGCTGAAACCACTGATTTATGGTATTGCTATTTTGGCAATTGAATTTCACCCCAGAACAAAATATATAATTTGCAGGACACTATGAAACTTGGCCAGACACAGCTGAAACCACTGATTTATGGTATTGCTATTTTGGCAATTGAATTTCACCCCAGAACAAAATATATGTTTTTACGGACAGCTATGAAACTTGGCCTGCAACAGCTGGAACCACTAGATTTAGGGTATTGCTATTTTGGCAATTGAATTTCACCCCAGAACAAAATATATGTTTTTGCAGGACACTATGAAACTTGGCCAGCCACAGCTGAAACCACTGATTTATGGTATTGCTATTTTGGCAATTGAATTTCACCCCAGAACAAAATATATGTTTTGCAGGACACTATGAAACTTGGCCAGCCACAGCTGAAACCACTGATTTATGGTATTGCTATTTTGGCAATTGAATTTCACCCCAGAACAAAATATATAATTTTGCAGGACACTATGAAACTTGGCCAGCCACAGCTGAAACCACTGATTTATGGTATTGCTATTTTGGCAATTGAATTTCACCCCAGAACAAAATATATAATTTGCAGGACACTATGAAACTTGGCCAGCCACAGCTGAAACCACTGATTTATGGTATTGCTATTTTGGCAATTGAATTTCACCCCAGAACAAAATATATAATTTGCAGGACACTATGAAACTTGGCCAGCCACAGCTGAAACCACTGATTTATGGTATTGCTATTTTGGCAATTGAATTTCACCCCAGAACAAAATATATAATTTGCAGGACACTATGAAACTTGGCCAGACACAGCTGAAACCACTGATTTATGGTATTGCTATTTTGGCAATTGAATTTCACCCCAGAACAAAATATACCCTGTTACGGACAGATTTAAACTAGGCCTGCAACAGCTGGAACACCAGATTCAGGGTATTGCTATTTTGGCAATTGAATTTCACCCCAGAACAAAATATATGCTTGTTACGGACACTATGAAACTTGGCCTGCAACAGCTGGAACACCACTGATTCAGGGTATTGCTATTTTGGCAATTGAATTTCACCCCAGAACAAAATATATCATTTGCAGGTCACTATGAAACTTGGCCAGACACAGCTGAAACCACTGATTTATGGTATTGCTATTTTGACAATTGAATTTCACCCCAGAACAAAATATATAATTTGCAGGACACTATGAAACTTGGCCAGACACAGCTGAAACCACTGATTTACGGTATTGCTATTTTGGCAATTGAATTTCACCCCAGAACAAAATATATGTTTTTGCGGACACTATGAAACTTGGCCAGCCACAGCTGAAACCACTGATTTATGGTATTGCTATTTTGGCAATTGAATTTCACCCCAGAACAAAATATATAATTTGCAGGACACTATGAAACTTGGCCAGACTCAGCTGAAACCACTGATTGATGGTAATGCTATTTTGGCAATTGAATTTAACCCCAGAACAAAATATACACTGTTACGGACAGATTTAAAATGGGTCTGCAACAGCTGGAACACCTGATTCAGGGTATTGCTATTTTGGCAATTGAATTTCACCCCAGAACAAAATATATCCTTTGCAGGACACTATGAAAATTGGCCAGCCACAGCTGAAACCACTGATTTGTGGTATTGCTATTTTGGCAATTGAATTTCACCCCAGAACAAAATATATAATTTGCAGGACGCTATGAAACTTGGCCAGACACAGCTGAAACCACTGATTGATGTTATTGCTATTTTGGCAATTGAATTTCTCCCCAGAACAAAATATACCCTGTTTCGGGTAGATTTAAACTAGGCCTGCAACAGCTAAAACACCAGATTCAGTGTATTGCTATTTTGGCAATTGAATTTAACGCCAGAATAAAATATTCCCTGTTACAGACAGATTTAAACTAGGCCTGCAAAAGCTGGAACACCAGATTCAGGGTATTGCTATTTTGGCAATTGAATTTCACCCCAGAACAAAATATATAATTTACAGGACACTATGAAACTTGGCCAGACACAGCTGAAACCACTGATTTATGGTATTGCTATTTTGGCAATTGAATTTCACCCCAGAACAAAATATATAATTCGCATGACACTATGAAACTTGGCCAGACACAGCTGAAACCACTGATTTATGGTATTGCTATTTTGGCAATTGAATTTCACCCCAGAACAAAATATATAATTCGCAGGACACTATGAAACTTGGCCAGACACAGCTGAAACCACTGATTTATGGTACTGCTATTTTGGCAATTGAATTTAACCCCAGAACAAAATATATGTTTTTGCGGACACTATGAATCTTGGCCTGCAACAGCTGGGACACCAGATTCAGGGTATTGCTATTTTGGCAATTGAATTTCACCCCAGAACAAAATATATGTTTTTGCGGACACTATGAAACTTGGCCAGCCACAGCTGAAACCACTGATTTATGGTATTGCTATTTTGGCAATTTAATTTCACCCCAGAACAATATATATGTTTTTGCGAACACTATGAAACTTGGCCAGCCACAGCTGAAACCACTGATTTATGGTATTGCTATTTTGGCAATTGAATTTCACCCCAGAACAAAATATATAATTTGCAGGACACTATGAAACTTGGCCAGCCACAGCTGAAACCACTGATTTATGGTATTGCCATTTTGACAATTGAATATCACCCCAGAACAAAATATATAATTTGCAGGAAACTATGAAACTTGGCCAGCCACAGCTGAAACCACTGATTTATGGTATTGCTATTTTGGCAATTAAATTTCACCCCAGAACAAAATATATAATTTGCAGGACACTATGAAACTTGGCCAGCCAAAGCTGAAACCACTGATTTATGTAATTGCTATTTTGGCAATTAAATTTCACCCCAGAACAAAATATATAATTTGCAGGACACTATGAAACTTGGCCAGCCAAAGCTGAAACCACTGATTTATGGTATTGCTATTTTGGCAATTGAATTTCACCCCAGAACAAAATATACCCTGTTACGGACAGATTTAAACTAGGCCTGCAACAGCTGGAACACCAGATTCAGGGTATTGCTATTTTGGCAATTGAATTTCACCCCAGAACAAAATATACCCTGTTACGGACAGATGTAAACTAGGCCTGCAACAGCTGGAACACCAGATTCAGGGTATTGCTATTTTGGCAATTGAATTTCACCCCAGAACAAAATATATCATTTGCAGGTCACTATGAAACTTGGCCAGACACAGCTGAAACCACTGATTTATGGTATTGCTATTTTGACAATTGAATTTCACCCCAGAACAAAATATATAATTTGCAGGACACTATGAAACTTGGCCAGACACAGCTGAAAACACTGATTTACGGTATTGCTATTTTGGCAATTGAATTTCACCCCAGAACAAAATATATGTTTTTGCGGACACTATGAAACTTGGCCAGCCACAGCTGAAACCACTGATTTATGGTATTGCTATTTTGGCAATTGAATTTCACCCCAGAACAAAATATACACTGTTACGGACAGATTTAAAATGGGTCTGCAACAGCTGGAACACCTGATTCAGGGTATTGCTATTTTGGCAATTGAATTTCACCCCAGAACAAAATATATCCTTTGCAGGACACTATGAAACTTGGCTAGCCACAGCTGAAACCACTGATTTGTGGTATTGCTATTTTGGCACTTGAATTTCACCCCAGAACAAAATATATGTTTTTGCGGACACTATGAAACTTGGCCAGGAACAGCTGAAACCACTGATTTATGGTATTGCTATTTTGGCAATTGAATTTCACCCCATAACAAACTACATAATTTGCAGGACACTATGAAACTTGGCCAGACACAGCTGAAACCACTGATTGATGTTATTGCTATTTTGGCAATTGAATTTCACCCCAGAACAAAATATACCCTGTTTCGGGTAGATTTAAACTAGGCCTGCAACAGCTAAAACACCACATTCAGGGTATTGCTATTTTGGCAATTGAATTTCACGCCAGAATAAAATATTCCCTGTTACAGACAGATTTAAACTAGGCCTGCAACAGCTGGAACACAAGATTCAGGGTATTGCTATTTTGGCAATTGAATTTCACCCCAGAACAAAATATATAATTT
Organism: Bufotes viridis; assembly: GCA_033119425.1. Classification (NCBI taxonomy): domain Eukaryota; kingdom Metazoa; phylum Chordata; class Amphibia; order Anura; family Bufonidae; genus Bufotes; species Bufotes viridis. Next base: position 421,245,912 of record CM065591.1, read on the forward strand.
GCAGGACACTATGAAACTTGGCCAGCCACAGCTGAAACCACTGATTTATGGTATTGCTATTTTGGCAATTGAATTTCACCCCAGAACAAAAAATAAGTTTTTGCGGACACTATGAAACTTGGCCAGCCACAGCTGAAACCACTGATATATGGTATTGCTATTTTGGCAATTGTATTTCACCCCAGAACAAAATATATAATTTGCAGGACACTATGAAACTTGGCCAGACACAGCTGAAACCACTGATTTATGGTATTGCTATTTTGGCAATTGAATTTCACCCCAGAACAAAATATATCCTTTGCAGGACACTATGAAACTTGGCCAGACAAAGCTGAAACCACTGATTTATGGTATTGCTATTTTGGCAATTGAATTTCACCCCAGAACAAAATATATAATTCGCAGGACACTATGAAACTTGGCCAGACACAGCTGAAACCACTGATTTATGGTACTGCTATTTTGGCAATTGAATTTAACCCCAGAACAAAATATATGTTTTTGCGGACACTATGAAACTTGGCCTGCAACAGCTGGGACACCAGTTTCAGGATATTGCTATTTTGGCAATTTAATTTCACCCCAGAACAAAATATATGTTTTTGCGGACACTATGAAACTTGGCCAGCCACAGCTGAAACCACTGATTTATGGTATTGCTATTTTGGCAATTGAATTTCACCCCAGAACAATATATATGTTTTTGCGAACACTATGAAACTTGGCCAGCCACAGCTGAAACCACTGATTTATGGTATTGCTATTTTGGCAATTGAATTTCACCCCAGAACAAAATATATAATTTGCAGGACACTATGAAACTTGGCCAGCCACAGCTGAAACCTCTGATTTATGGTATTGCTATTTTGGCAATTGAATATCACCCCAGAACAAAATATATAATTTGCAGGACACTATGAAACTTGGCCAGCCACAGCTGAAACCACTGATTTATGGTATTGCTATTTTGGCAATTGAATTTCACCCCAGAACAAAATATATCCTTTGCAGGACATTATGAAACCTGGCCAGCAGCAGCTGAAACCACTGATTTATGGTATTGCTATTTTGGCAATTGAATTTCACCCCAGAACAAAATATATGTTTTGGCAGACACTATTATACTTTGCCATCCACAGCTGTGACACCAGATTTATGGTATTGCTATTTTGGCAATTGAATCTCACCCCAGAACAAAATATATGTTTTTGCGGACACTATGAAACTTGGCCAGCCACAGCTGAAACCACTGATTTATGGTATTGCTATTTTGGCAATTGAATTTCACCCTAGAACAAAATTTATAATTTGCAGGGCACTATGAAACTTCCCCAGCCACAGCTGAAACGACTGATTTATGGTATTTCTATTTTGGCAATTGAATTTCACCCCAGAACAAAATATATGTTTTTGCGGACAGTATTATAGTTTGCCAGTCAGTGCTGGGACACCAGATTTAGGGGATTGCTATTTTGACAACTGAATTTCACCACAGAAAATAATCTATCCTTTGCCAGACAGCAGACAGTATTATACTTGGCTAGCCAAAGCTGGAACTCCAGATTTAGGGGATTGGTATTTGGGCAATTGTATTTAACCCCTTAATAAAATTTAGAAATTGCTATCCTGAGTTTCTAGGGGTGACAATTAGCACAGCCAAGCCCCTGATGTAGGATATAGCAAAAAAAAAAACTAGTATTGATGGATTGATGGACTTGGTGGCAGCTTCTTCTGGTGCACCACAAGTCACAAAATGGCCGCCAATCACCCCAGAAAATATGTGACAGAAAAACGCTCTGTGCAGCCTAAAAACCAGTGAGCAAGTAACTAGCAGAAGTTCAATCATTCACAGCTGTAGATCGATCACTTCATTAGGTGCTTTTGCTGACTTTTTCCTGCCTAATCTCGCCCTCACAGCAGCTGCGTCCTCTCCCTACACTAATCAGAGCAGTGTGACGTGCGGCTCTACGTGACTCCAGCTTAAATAGAGGCTGGGTAACATGCTGCACTTAGCCAATCACAGCCATGCCATTAGTAGGCATGGCTGTGATGGGCTCTTAGGGCAAGAAGTAAAACGCTAGCTGATTGGCTGCTGTGCAGACCTTCAGAAAGCGGGAAGTAATCGCCGAACAATGAACCCGAACCAAACTTTTTTGAAAATGTTCGGGTTCAGGTCCGTGTCCCGGACACCCCAAAATTCGGTACGAACCCGAACTATTCTCGAACTGTTCGCTCAACACTAGTCATGTCACATATTTTATTTTTATTTTAGTTTCAAAAAACATATATCAATGATTGATATAACCCTTGCAGAAAAAGCAGTGGGTCTAGAGCAGGGTTTCACAACCTTTTTTGGTCTCGGGCCCCATTGTCACATTGCTCTACTTCAAGGGGCCGCAAAAAAAATTATTTTATCAGCACTTATTTGCATCAGCCTGTTACACAGGCTGATGCAAAGTGAATGTGGAGGAATGATCGCTACCACAGTCACTGCTCCCTCATTCAGTTCTGTTGATTATTGGCAGCATACTGATTACACAGTGAGATGTGCTGACAATAATTGTAATCTTTTATCCTGCTAAGACATGCAAGTCAGCCGACACGACAAACGAGTGATCGCTTGGTTATCAGCTCATCAGTGGCAGTGGTGTGCTTAGGTTGTTTGGCACCTGGGGCGGGTCTTTTCTCTAGCACCTCCCCACCCAATACTTTTTTTAAATTGTACCCCCTCACAGTACTGTTGCCCTCATTGTACAACCTTCAAAGTAGTTTTGTACAGATGTGTGCCCCCTAACAGTAATTATGCCCACATTTTGCCCTCTAACAGTCGTTATGCTCACATTATGCACCCTAAAAGTACTTATTCCTTCATTGTGACCCCTTCATAGTAGTTATGCTCTCATTGTGTCCCTCTCACATTAGTTATGCTCTCTCTGTGCCCCTTTTACAGTAGTAATGCTGTAAAAGCAGTAAATCTGTACCCGTTAACAGTTGTAATGCCCTCTTTGTGCCCCCTCACAGTAATAATCCCCATTGTGCCTCCTTCACAGTAATAATGCCCCTTAAAAGTAGTAATACCCATTGCCCCCTTCACAGTAATAATGCCCATTGTGCCGCTTCACAGTAATAATGCCCTCTGTGTCCCCTCCATAGTAGAAATCCCCATTGTGCCCCCTTAATAGTACAAACCGGATTCCAAAAAAGTTGGGACACTAAACAAATTGTGAATAAAAACTGAATGCAATAATGTGGAGATGGCAAATGTCAATATTTTATTTGTAATAGAACGTACATGACAGATCAAACGTTTAATCCGAGTAAATGTATCATTTTAAAGGAAAAATATGTTGATTTAAAATTTCACGGTGTCAACAAATCCCAAAAAAGTTGGGATAAGTAGCAATAAGAGGCTGGAAAAAGTAAATTTGAGCACACCGAAGAGCTGGAAGACCAATTAACACTAATTAGGTCAATTGGCAACATGATTGGGTATAAAAAGAGCTTCTCAGAGTGGCAGTGTCTCTCAGAAGCCAAGATGGGTAGAGGATCACCAATTCCCACAATGTTGCGCAGAAAGATAGTGGCGCAATATCAGAGAGGTGTTACCCAGCGAAAAATTGCAAAGACTTTGCATCTATCATCATCAACTGTGCATAACATCATCCGAAAATTTAGAGAATCTGGAACAATCTCTGTGCGTAAGGGTCAAGGCCGTAAAACCATACTGGATGCCCGTGATCTCCAGGCCCTTAAACGACACTGCACCACAAACAGGAATGCTACTGTAAAGGAAATCACAGATTGGGCTCAGGAATACTTCCAGAAGCCATTGTCAGTGAACACAATCCACCGTGCCATCCGCCGTTGCCAGCTGAAACTCTACAGTGCAAAGAAGAAGCCATTTCTAAGCAAGAACCACAAACTCAGGCGTTTTCACTGGGCCAGGGATCATTTAAAATGGAGTGTGGCAAAATGGAAGACTGTTCTGTGGTCAGACGAGTTACGATTCAAAGTTCTTTTTGGAAATCTGGGACGCCATGTCATCCGGACCAAAGAGGACAAGGACAACCCAAGTTGTTATCAACGCTCAGTTCAGAAGCCTGCATCTCTGATGGTATGGGGTTGCATGAATGCGTGTGGCATGGGCAGCTTGCATGTCTGGAAAGGCTCCATCAATGCAGAAAAATATATTCAGGTTCTAGAACAACATATGCTCCCATCCAGATGTCATCTCTTTCAGGGAAGACCCTGCATTTTTCAGCAAGATAATGCCAGAGCACATTCTGCATCAATCACAACATCATGGCTGCGTAGGAGAAGGATCCGGGTACTGAAATGGCCAGTCTGCAGTCCAGATCTTTCACCTATAGAGAACATTTGGCGCATCATAAAGAGGAAGGTGCAACAAAGAAGGCCCAAGACAATTGAACAGTTAGAGGCCTGTATTAGACAAGAATGGAAGAGCATTCCTATTTCTCAACTTGAGAAACTGGTCTCCTCGGTCCCCAGACGTCTGTTGAGTGTTGTAAGAAGAAGGGGAGATGCCACACATTGGTGAAAATGGCCTTGTCCCAACTTTTTGGGGATTTGTTGACACCATGAAATTCTGAATCAACATATTTTTCCCTTTAAAATGATACATTTTCTCAGTTTAAACCTTTGTTCCGTGATTTATGTTCTATTCTGAATAAAATATTAGAAGTTGGCACCTCCACATCATTGCATTCAGTTTTTATTCACGATTTGTATAGTGTCCCAACTTTTTTGGAATCCTGTTTGTAGTAATGCCCTATGTGCTTGTAATGCTCATTGTGCCCCCTTCACATTAGCAATGCCCTATGTGACCCCTCAAGAGTAGAAATGCCCATTATGCCCCCTCCATAGTAGAAATGCCCATTGTGCCCCCTCCAGAGTAGAAATGCCTATTGTGCCCCCTTCACATTAGCAATGGCCATTGTGCCCCCTCTGTGTTAAAAAAAAAAAAAAAAAACACAGTAACTACTCACCTTGTTTCGTTCCTGAAGCTCACAGTCCTCTCTCCCCTGCAGGCACAGATCGCTCTGCAGCACTATGTGGGCGGAGCTTATGCAGATTCCCAGGCTGCAGGCTCCGCCCCTCGGGTCGGCAGCGCGATCTGTGCCTGCAGGCTGAATGGTGGAGTGGGGAGAAGTCTTCCTGCTTCACCATTCAGAGCATTGCCAGCCTGAAGGAGGGGAGGAGCGCGAGGAGCTGAGGAGTGAGTTACAGGACCACAGCTCCCAGCACTCCAGCATTGCTTTTGGCACCCCCTGAGAGCCAGCACCCGGGGTGGACCGCCCTCCACCCTTTGTACGTCACTGCTCCTTGAGGAGAAGGCAGAAGCACTTTTAAACTACGCCTGCCTTTGTCTCGGCTCCCCCACTCTCACCAATAGCCAGGGACACGTCCTACTCCAGACTCCTGCTACAGTACAGAGGCAGGAGCTGTCATCCTTCTCTGTGTTCCACTCCAGGAAGAAACACAGCTGATCGCTTGATCAGCTGTGTTTGTGTCCAGCACGGGGCCGCAAACCTTGGCTCTGGGGGCCGCAGGTTGTGCACCCCTGGTCTAGAGTATGCTGTAGTTGTCATGTACAAGCAGGGACTCAAAGCAGGAGGCATTAATGGGGATTCTTCTAAGGTGAAGTGGACTACAAATCCCATGAGCACTTGCTCCTCCCTGCAGCCAATAGCAGGGGGACCAGGGGGAAAAGCTAAGGAAGGAAGAGGAATAGCAGCCATTTTAGAAACAGCAGCATTGTCAGCAGAGATCTCCACAAACATAAATGTGTCCTGCTTCTGTGCAGACATTAAAACACAGCCCAGACAGCACCAGTGTTTCCAGTGTGAGAAGAGTAAGCTCAGACAACTCCTGTGTATCCAGTGTAAGAAGGGAAAGGTCAGCTGCTGCATTAGCACTACAGCCAGGCCTGCATTCCAGTAGGATCTTGCCCCGACCCCATTGCCATCCAAACTTCTGAATGCTGCACCCCCCAGCTGGTTACCAGGCAGGACAATCGTAAGTGCACCAATATTTTCCAACGTTTTCTTCAACCGGGCCCCAATGTTCGGGCTGGGTTAATTGGCAGACAGTAGCTGAGTGATAGGAGTAGATAGCTGGGAAGTGTATACTGTCTTTATATCTTCCAAAGGAGAATGTGTGTAATCACTCCTTACTGTTACAGATAACCCACCCCTTCACCAGGGTTTTTTTTTTTTTGACAGAATTGCAATGTGTGCTTTGTTCCTTTTACCTCATTATCTTTATGAGCAAATCGAAGTTGACGAAGTGGAATTCAGTCCAAATTTGATTCACACCAAAGCCAAATTTCCTTGCGCTTTGTAGTAACGAATCGCATTTTTTCCTAAAATAGCTGCTGCACGAGTGAAGACATGGAGAAAGGAACTCTGGGAAGGCGGATCATCCATAATGCCATGCATGCAGCCAATCAGCAGCCAGCCCTGTAATGTCACATCCCTATAAATAGCGGCAGCTATCTTAGATTCTGCCATTTACCAGGGTACTTAGTATAGGGAGAGAAGTGTCTGCAGGCGCTAGGGACAATGATAGGAAAAACTAGATTGTGGTGAAAAAACTATTTATAAGTGCAGGGAAAGGACAGGGAGGAATCGTTCCACTGCATTTATGTAGAACAGGGTTCAGTAGGGGAGGTTACAAACTGGGTAATAGGAACAATCACACCTTGGTGCACTCACTAGGGATCCAAATTGCCATTATACAGCTCTGTCATTCTAGCAAACCATTCTTGTTATTGGGGTGCAAGTGTTGTTTGATACAGCCATTAACAGGGTTTATTACAAGGAAATATTTGTACAGTATGTCTTATTTGCCTTTGTGCGGTGCAATTAAATGTTGTAAAGCCCTTTTTGATGTGTATAAGTAGCAAAAGAAAAATATATTTGCCCTTGTTCGGTACAGTGATCTATTCTAAAGCCCAGTTTGCTGTGTATTAGTGGCGAAATAAAAATAAATTTGCCGTTCTGTGTTGCACTTTTCTGTTGAAAAGCCTTTTGTGTTGTTGAAAAGTGGAAAAAAATTAGGGCCTATTTTCCATTCTGCGGTGCAGTTATATATTCTAAAGCCCTGTTTACCATGTATTAGTGGTGAAATAAAAATATATTCGCCGTTTATCGTTGCGCTTATCTGTTGAAAAGCCTTTTGTGTTGTGGAAAAGTGGAAAAAAATTAGGGCCTAATTGCCATTCTGCGGCGCAGTGATATATTCACAAGCCCAGTTTGCAGTATATTATTGGCAAAATAAAAATACATTCGCCATTCAGTGTTGCACTTATGTGTTGAAAAGCCTTTGTGTTGTCTAAAAGTGGAAAAAAATTAGGGCCACACTGTCATAGTGCCACTCTGTGACCTCCTCATGCTGTTTCCGCCTCTATATTATGTCACCTTGCCACTCTTTGGTCTCCTGATGCTGCCGCCATCTCCATACTGTCATTGTGCCACTCTGTGGCCTTCTCCTGATGCTGTTGCTGCCACTTCCACACTGTCATTTTGCCATTTTGCCATTTTGTGACCTCCTGATGCTGCTGATGCCACCTCCACACTGTCATTGTGCCACTCTGTGGTCTCCTCATGCTACTTCCACCTCACCAATATGTTATAGGGCCACTCTGTGGACTTCTCATGCTGTTCCTACCCTCCCCATTTCATGACTGGGCCACTATTTTGCCTTTTGGCCTGGCTGACATCATTTATTTGACCTTTCTTCTGATCTGTTAAGCCGCACAATGGATCCTGTCTGTGTAGCAGCTGTAAAGCCTGTATGATCCCATCAGAATTGGCTTGTGATTTGGTAGCCAAAAGCAGAAGTGGATACAAAACGCAGGAGACATGCAAATATTCCATTCACATGTCATCTCTGTTTTCGATCCACTTTTCTTTTTTTTGGCATTAGCAATACTGATGGATTATTGACCAAATGCTGACCGAGTCGGGGGGCTCTACTTGTATAAGCGTTTAATTGAACAGGATCTGTAGACATCTATGTGGAATCAGCTGACGACGGTGTAAAAGGAGTGTGCTTCCTCTTGACACTAACATTGACCTGTAAGGCTGAGTACATATTTCAGTTATTTGGTCAGTTTTGGCCCCGTGACTGCCCAAATAAGTGAAGTGTGCAGTGATTCTACGAGCGACACCAGTCATCTGCATGTCATACTGACTCACAGTATTTTTACTTTACTACCAAAGCAGACTCCCTATGCGTGTTACTGCAAGGCACAGTGTTCTACACCACTATAAAGGCTTTCTGAAGCCAGGAAATAGCTGTTTTTTTAAAATGATTCGCCACAAATAAATTTGGACCGAACCAAATTTTTCCCCAAAAATTTTTGCGAACCGGTGAATAGAATTTTTGAAAAAGTCGCTTATCTCTATTCTTCACCATTATTCACTCTTCCTAAAGAAATCTGTTGATCAGTGTGTTGAGTGGGATGAGTGTGTACTGAGCTGGGCAGGGCTTTCCCAAGTCGGCCCCTGGCAGAGCAGGAAGACCCTCCTGCTATACTATAGAGCTCCAAGCAAGATTTGGGTGGAGGCAGTACATCAGAGTGAGGTGAGAACCACCATACACCCTGCCTATCGAGGGCTGCCCAAAGGGGTCATACATTGAGAACAAAATATTATGGCTAAATCCGTTTCTAATCTCTCCATACACACAGGTCCTGTTTTTTAATTTGGGGGGTGGGGGGGGGGATTTAATTTAACCAGCATATACAGTGCTATGAAAAAGTATTTGCCCCTTTACAGATTTGTTTGTTTTTTAAATGTATCAGATTATAAAAGAAATTCGAATATCAAAGATAACCTGAGTAACCTGCAGCTTAAGTTATGATTTCATTTATTAAGGGAAAAACAGTTATCAAAACCAACCTGGCTCTATGTGAAAAAGGAATTGCCCTCTAAATCTAATAACTAGATGTGCCACCCTTCGCGGCAACAACTTCCAATCAAGTCTTTGTGATAACTGGCAATAAGGCCCCTTTCACACGGGCGAGTTTTCCGCGCGGGTGCAATGCGTGGGGAGGACGCATTGCACCCGCACTGAATCCGGACCCATTCATTTCTATGGGGCTGTGCACATGAGCGGTGATTTTCACACATCACTTCTGCGTTGCGTGAAAATCGCAGCATGTTCTATATTCTGCGTTTTTCACGCAACGCAGGCCCCATAGAAGTAAATGGGGATGCGGGAAAATCGCAAGCATCCGCAACCAAGTGCGGATGCGTTGCGATTTTCCCGCATTGTTGCTTAGCAACGGGACCCAATCTCTATTATTTCCCCTATAACATGGTTATAAGGGGAAATAATAGCATTCTTAATAAAGAATGCATTATTAAATGATGAGGAAGGGGTTAAAAATAATAAAAGTTAACTTACCTTAGCCACTTGATCGCGTAGTCGCGATCTGTCCTCTCTTTCCCTGCAGCATCGATGATCTAAAGGACCTGTGATGACGTCACATCACATGGCTCAATCACCTGCTCCATCACTATGGTGATGGAGCATGTGATTGGTCCATGTGACCATGTGACATCATCCAAGGTCCTTAATCACTATCCTCAGGCTGTGGCTAGTGCTTAGGACCTTGGATGATGTCACGTGGTCACATGGACCAATCACATGCTCCATCACCATAGTGATGGAGCAGGTGATTGGGCCATGTGATGCTGTGACATCATTACAGGTCCTTTACATCTTTCAAGCTAACGGAGAGGAGGCCGGGCTTCGCGATCAAATGGAACAGGTAAGTAATTATTAGTTTATTATTTTTAACCCATTCTGCACCGGGTTCAACATTAGGAGATGGCCAAGGGTATTATTTTACATTATAACTATGTTATAATGTGAAATAATACCAGCGGGATTACTTTCTGACCCAAACATGCACTTCTGTGAAGAAGTGCAGGTTCGGGTCTGGGTACCAAAAGTGCCGATTTTTCTCCCGCGCGTGCAAAACGCATGACAGCGCTTTGCACTCGCAGGGAAAAATCGCGGCAATTCCCGCAACGCACCCGCACTGTTTGACGGAGTGCACCCGCAACGCCCGTCTGAAAGAGGCCTAAGTCTTTCACATCTCTGTGGAGGAATTTTTTGCTACACTTTTCTTTGCAGAGTTCTTTCAATTCAGCCACATTCAAGGTTTTTAACCCCTTAAGGACACGGCCATATTTCGCCTTAAGGACCAGGCCATTTTTTGCAAATCTGACCAGTATCACTTTATGTGGTGATAACTTTAAAACGCATTTACTTATCCAGGCCATTCTGAGATTTTTTTTTTCGTCACATATTGTACTTTATAACACTGGTAAAATGGAGTAAAAAATATTCATTTTTATTTATATAAAAAAAACAGATTTTCCAAAATTTTGGAAAAATTCGCAAATTTCCAAGTTTCAATTTCTCTACTTCTATAATACATAGTAATACCTCTAAAAAAAAGTTATTAATATACATTCCCCATATGTCTACTTCATGTTTGGATTATTTTGGGAATGCCATTTCATTTTTTGGGGATGTTACAAGGCTTAGAAGTTTAGAAGCAAATCTTGAAAATTTTCAGAAATTTTCAAAAACCCACTTTTGAGGGACCAGTTCAGGTCTGAAGTCACTTTGTGAGGCTTACATAATAGAAACCACCCAAAAATGACCCCATTCAAGAAACTACACCCCTCAAGGTATTCAAAACTGATTTTACAAAGATCATTAACCCTTTAGGTGTTCCACAAGAGTTGATGGCAAATGGAGATTACATTTTTCCACTAACAAAGCAAGGGTTAACATAACAGCCAAACAAAACTCTATATTTATTGCCCTGACTCTGTGGTTTACAGAAACACCCGATATGTGGTCGTACACCACTGTACGGCCACACGGCGGGGCATAGAGGGAAAGGAGCACCGTGTGGTTTTTGAAAGGCAGTTTTTGCTGGACTGGTTTTTTGACCATGTCCCATTAGAAGCCCCCCTGATGTAACTCTACAGTAGAAACTCCCAGAAAGTGACCCCATCTAAGAAACTACACCCCTCAGGGTATTCTAAACTGATTTTACAAGCTTTATTAACCCTTTAGGCATTCCATACGATTTAATGGAAAATGGAGATAACATTTCAGAATTTCACTTTTTTGGAAGATTTCCCATTTTAGTAATTTTTTTCCAGTAACAAAGCAAGGGTTAACAGCCAAACAAAACTCAATATTTATTGCCCTAATTCTGTAGTTTACAGAAACACCCCATATGTGGTCGTAAACTACTGTATGGCCAAACGGCATGGTGCAGAAGGAAGGGAACTCCATATGGGTTTTGGAAGGCGGATTTTGCTGGACTGTTTTTTTGACACCATGTCCCATTTGAAGCCCCTATGATGCACCCCTAGAGTAGAAACTCCAAAGAAGTGACCCCATTTTGGAAACTATGGGATAAGGAGGCAGTTTTTTTGGTACTATTTTAGGGTACATATGATTTTTGGTTGCTCTATATTACACTTTTTGTGAAGCAAAGTAACAAAAAATAGAAATTCTGAAATTTTATCTCCATTTGTCATTAACTCTTGTGAAACACTTAAAGGGTTAACAAAGTTTGTAAAATCAGTTTTGAATACCTTGAGGGGTGTAGTTTCTTAAATGGGGTCACTTTTTGGAGTTTCTACTCTAGGGGTGCATTAGGGGGGCTTCAAATGGGACATGGTGTCAAAAAAACAGTCCAGCAAAAACCGCCTTCCAAAAACCATATGGCGTTCCATTCTTTCTGTGCCCTGCCGTGTGACCATACAGTATTTTACGACCACATATTGGGTATTTCTATAAACTAAAGAATCAGAGCAATAAATATTGAGTTTCGTTTGGCTGTTTACCCTTGCTTTGTTACGGGGAAAAATTGATTAAAATTGAAAATTTGCCCAAAAATACCTGCTTTGGCACAGTTTTTATTTTTTATTATTTACAACGTTCATCTGACAGATTAGATCATGTGCTATTTTTATAGAGCAGGTTGTTACGGACGCAGGTATACCTAATATGTCTACTTTTTAGTTATTTAGGTTTTACACAATAATATAATTTTTGAAACAAAAAACATGTTTTAGTGTCTCTATAATCTGAGAGCCACAGTTTTTTCAGCTTTACGGGCAATTGTCTCAGGTTGGGTATAATTTTTGCGGGATGAGATGACGGTTAGATTGACACTATTTTGGAGGGCATACGCCTTTTTAATCGCTTGCTATTTTACACTTTTTGTGATGTAAGGTGACAAAAAATAGTTTTTTTTAAAACCGTTTTTATTTTATTTTTTTGACAGTGTTCACCTGAGGGGTTAGGTAATATGTTATTTTTATAGAGCTGGGCATTACGGATGTGATGATACCTAATATATATACTTTTATTTTTTTAAGTTTTACACAATAATAATATTTTTGAAAAAAAACATGTGCTATTTTTATAGAGCAGGTTGTTACGGACGCAGGTATACCTAATATGTCTACTTTTTAGTTATTTAGGTTTTACACAATAATATAATTTTTGAAACAAAAAACGTGTTTTAGTGTCTCCATGGTCTGAGAGCCATAGTTTTTTTAATTTTTTGGGCCATTGTCTCATATAGGGGCTCATTTTTTGCGGGATAAGGCGCGTTTGAATAGTACTATTTTAGCGTACATACGACTTTTTTGATCACTTTTATTACCTATTTTGGGAAGTAAGGTGGGCAAAATTTCGATTTCATCATAGTTTTTATTTTTTTATTTTTTATGGCGTTCCCCGTGTGGGGAATATAACATGAATATAACATGACCATTCTATATATCAGCTTGTTACGGACGCGGTGATATATAACATGTGTAGGGAATTTATTTATTTTTTTAATCAGTGATAAATGTTTTTTTTTTATTTTTACTTTTTTTTCACTTTTTTTTGACCCAGACCCACTTGGTTCTTGAAGATCCAGTGGGTCTGATGTCTGTATAATACAGTACACTATATAGTGTACTGTATTTCACTTACACTTCTGTCTGAACAGATCTCTGCCTTTAGCACAGATTTGTTCAGCGCCATGGACAGCAGGATGCCTGAGAAGGCATCCTGTTGCCATGGGAACCTTCCCCATCTGCCACAACTGAGCAGAGGGGGAAGGGGAAGGAAGGGGCTCCCTCCCTCTGTGCTCTCTTTTAAGAATCGGGGGCTGCAAAGGCACAGCAGCCCCCCGATGGGAGAGGGAGGGAGCTCCCTCCCTGTTATCCCCTACAATACAGCGGTCCCTATGGACCACGGTATGGAAGGGGTTAAAACGGCTGACATCTGCACAGATGTCAGCCGTTTTAATCAGAGTGTCAGCAATGAGCTGACACTCTGATTCAACCGCTCGGCCATCCTGAGAATGAACAGGGGACGCCCCTCACACTGCCGCACGCCTCCCGCACCGCCCGCAATCCTGCCCGCAGGCACAATGGACACAGGGCTGCAGGGGGGGGGGGTTAACTATATTATAAAAACTTATTTTAAGCTTTCAGATCAGAAACTTGCATTAGCGCTGCAAACCGCAGGTGGGGGGGGGGGGGTCAAAGGACCCCTCGCGCATTGTCACAGGGTGCCTGCTGAATGATTTTAGCAGGCACCCAGTTCCGATCACTGCCAGCTGTGCGGCAGTGATCGGAAGTACACATGCCATACCGGTACGTCATGAGTCCTGAAGGGGTTAAGCATGAATGGCCTGTTTAAGGTCATGCCACAGCATGTCAATCAGATTTAAGTCCAGTCTTTGACTAGGCCACTCCAAAACCTTCATTTTGTTTGTTTTTTCAGCCTTTGAGAGGTGGACTTGCTGGTGTGCTCCGGATCATTGTCCTTCTGAAGAATCTAAGTACGCTTGAGCTTAAGGTCACAAACTGATGGCCGGACATTCTCCTTCAGGATTTTCTGGTAGAAAATAGAAATCATGGTTCCATCAATTACAGCAAGTTGTCAAAGTACTGAAGCAGCAATGCAGCCCCAGACCATCACTATCCATGGCTTTGTAACCTTTTCCAGATTAATAGATGTCAATAACTTTCTTTCTCATCTCTTCTTGAATTTCTTCAGATTAGGGCATGATGTGCTGTTTTTTTTAGATATTTTAGCCTACTTTATGCTGTCAAACAGATTATTGTAAGTAATCTCTTTATTCTATAGGTCAGCAGTAATCAGGCCTGGGTATGGCTAGTGAAATTGAACTTAGCTTTCCAAAAACTGTGGTTAATCACAGTTAAAGAGGTATTCTGGTAGGTAAAAGTTATCCCCTATCCCAGAGGTAAGACCCCATCAATCTGTTAGTTATAGTTACTGTAGGGGATAACTTTTACTTACTGTAATACCCCTTTAATTCATGGGGAGGGGGGCAATTATTTTCTCACATGGGGACAGGTTTTTTCGGATAGCTTTTTTCCCTTAACCCCTTTGGGACACATGACGTACCGGTACGGCATGTTTCCCGAGTCCTTAAGGACACATGACGTACCGGTACGTCATGAGTTGTTCCGATCACTGCTGCTCAGCTGGCAGTGATCGGAACAAGGTACCTGCTGAAATCATTCAGCAGGTACCTTGTTACATGCCCAGGGGGTCCTGTGACCCCCATATGAGCGATCGCTGCAAACCGCAGGTCAATTCAGACCTGCGGTTTGCAGCGCTTCTGTGCGATCTCTGAACCCCGCGGTCTATGACCGCGGGATCAGAGAGTTAATGCCCCCAAACTGTTTTTAACCCCCTGCAGCCCCCAATCATATTGTGGCTGCGGGGGTGCAGGGCGGTGGTTGCGGGCGGCGGGAGGCGGAGCGGTGCGGCGGGCGGGATCGCGATTGCGATCCCCGCCCGCCTCCCTGTAATCTATCCCTGGTGTCTAGTGGTTCTATCAGAGTGTCAGCACATTGCTGACACTCTGATTGAAACGGCTGGCATCTGTGCTGCAGATGCCAGCCGCTTAACCCCTTCCGTACCGCGGTCCGTACGGACCGCGGTATGGAAGGGTTAACAGGGAGGGAGCGCTCCCTCCCTCTCCCATCGGGGGCTGCTGTGCCTTTGCAGCCCCCAACAGGATGGGATCGCAGAGGAGGGTGCTCCACTCCTCCCCATCCATCACCCCTGCCCAGTTATGGCAGCGGGTGATGGTTGCCATGGAGACAGGACGCTTTCAGAAGCGCCCTGCTCTACATGGTGCTGAAAGTCTGAATAGACCTGCTAAAGGTCTATTCAGACTTTCTAAAGTACAAAATACAGTACAGTGCACTATATAGTGTACTGTACTGTATTATACAGACACCAGATCCACTGGATATTTCAGAACCAAGTGGGTCTGGGTCAAAAAAATGTAAAAAGTGAAAAAAAGTAAAAATGAAAAAACACATAACACTGAATTAAAATTAAAAAAATAAAATACACTACACATATTAGGTATCGCGCGTCCGTAAAAACCTGCTCTATAAAAATATCACATGACTGAACTCCTCAGGTGAACGCCATAAAAAAACCCCAAAAATGGTGTAAATAAGCCATTTTTGGCACATTACATCACTAAAAGTGTAATACAAAGCGATCAAAAAGGCGTTTGCCTCCCAAAATAGTACCAATCAAACCGCCATCTCATCCCGCAAAAACGAGCCCCTACCTAAAACAATTGGCCAAAAAAAAAAAAACTATGCCTCTCAGACTAAAACATGATTTTTTTGTTTCAAAAATGCTTTTAGTGTTAAATGTAAAAAAAATTAAAAATTAGACATATTTGGTATCTACACGTCCGTAAGAATCTGCTCTATAAAAATATCACATGACCTAACCCCTCAAGTAAACACTGTAAAAAAAATAATAAAAACTTTGTCAAAAGCCATTTTTTGCCACCTTACATCACAAAAAGTGTAATAGCAAGCGATCAAAAAGTCATATGACTCCCCAAATAGTGCCAAACTAACCGTCACCTCATCCCGCAAAAATGATACCCAACCTGAGACAATTGCCTAAAAACTGAAAAATATATGGCTCTCAGACTATGGAGATACTAAAACATGTTTTTTTTCATTCAAAAGGATATTATTGTGTAAAACCAAAATAAATAAAAAAGGTATACATATTATGTATCGTCAGCGTCCGTAAGGACCTGCTCTATAAAAATATAACATGACCTAACCCCTCAGATGAACGCCGTAAACATAAAAATAAAAACGTTGTCAAACAAGCCATTTTTTTGTCACCTTACATCACAAAAAGTGTAATAGTAAGCGATCAAAAGTCATATGCACCCCAAGATGGTGCCAATCAAACCGCCATCTCATCCCGCAAAAATGAGCCCCTACATAGGACAATCGCCCAAAAAAATATATATATGGCTCTCAAACTATGGAGACACTAAAACATGATTTTTTTGTTTTAAAAATTATATTATTGTGTAAAACTTATATAAATAAATAAAAAGTATACATATTAGGTATTTCCGCGTCCGTCACAACCTGATCTATATAAATAACACATGACCTAACCCCTCAGCTGAACACAGCAAAAAAATAAAAAATACGGTGTCAAAAGCCATTTTTGTCACCTTACATCACAAAAAGTGTCATAGCAAGCGACCAAAATGTCATATGCACCCCAAGATGGTGCCAATCAAACCGCCATCTCATCCCGCAAAAAATGAGCCCCTACATAACACAGTCGCCCAATAAAATAAAAATAAAACTATGGCTTTCAGAATGTGGAGACACTAAAAAAATTATTTTCAAAAAGGCTTTATTATGTAAAACTGAAACAAAAACCCCAAAAAGTAGTCATATTTGGTATTGTCGCGTCCGTAACAACCTGCTCTATAGAAATAGCACACAATCTAACCTGTCAGTTCAACTATGTAAATAACAAAAATAAAAACAGTCCCAAAACAGCTATTTTTTTGCAAATTTTCCATTTTAATCCATTTTTGCAGTAACAAAGCAAGGGTTAACAGCCAAGCAAAACTCAATATTTATTGCCCTGATTCTCTTGTTTGCACAAACACCCCATATGTGGTCATAAACTACTGTATGGCCAAACGGCAGGGCACAGAAGGAAGGGAACGCCATATGGTTTTTGGAAGGCAGATTTTGCTGGACTGGTTTTTTGACACTATGTCCCATTTGAAGCCCCCTGATGCACCCCTACAGTAGAAACTCCAAAAAAGTGACCCCATTTTGGAAACTACGGGATAAGGTGTCAGTTTTGTTGGTACTATTCTAGGGTAAACATGATTTTTGGTTGCTCTATATTACACTTTTTTTGAGACAAGGTAACAAAAAATAGAAATTCGGAAATTTCACCTCCATTTGCCAATAACTCTTGTGGAACACCTAAAGGGTTAACAAAGTTTGTAAAACTGGTTTTGAATACCTTGAGGGGCGTAGTTTCTTAGATTGAGTCACTTTTATGGAGTTTCTACTCTAGGGGTGCATCGGGGGGCTTCAAATGGGACATGGTGTCAAAAATCTAGTCCAGCAAAATCTGCCTTCCAAAAACCATATGGCGTTCCTTTCCTTCTGCGCCCTGCAGTTTGGCCATACAGCAGTTTATGACCACATATGGAGTGTTTGTGCAAACAAGAGAATCAGGGCAATAAATATTGAGTTTTGTTTGGCTGTTAACCCTTGCTTTGTTACTGGAAAAAATTGATTCAATCGGAAAAATTTTCAAAAAATCGAAATTCTGAAATTTTATCTCCATTTGCCATTAACTCTTGTGGAAAACCTAAAGGGTTAATGACGTTTGTAAAATCAGTTTTGAATACCTTGAGGGGTGTAGTTTCTAGAATGGGGTAATTTTTGGGTGGTTTCTATTATGTAAGCCTCACAAAGTGACTTCAGACCTGAACTGGTCCCTAAAAAGTGGGTTTTTGAAAATTTCTGAAAAATTTCAAGATTTGCTTCTAAACTTCTAAGCCTTGTAACGTCCCCAAAAATGAAATAGCATTCCCAAAATGATCGATACATGAAGTAGACATATGGGGAATGTAAATCAATAACTTTTTTTGGCAGTATTACTATGTATTATAGAAGTAGAGTAATTGAAACTTGGAAAATTGCAAATTTTTCAAAATTTTTGGTAAATTTGGTATTTTTTTATAAATAAAAATGAAATTTTTCGACTTCATTTTACCACTGTCATGAAGTACAATATGTGACGAAAAAACAATCTCAGAATGGACTGGATAAGAAAAAGCGTTTTAAAGTTATCACCATATAAAGTGACAATGGTCAGATTTTGAAAAAATGGCCTGGTCCTTAAGGTGAAATAGGGCCGTGTCCTTAAGGGGTTAATACATTAAATAATGCTTCTTGTACTTACAGTACTCAGGTTATCTCTGTCTGATATTCAAATGTGTTTGATAATCTGAAAAATTTCAGTGTGATAAATATGCAAAAACAAAAGAAATCTGTAAGAGAGCAAATACTTTTTTCACAGCAGTGTAGGTGATGAGTAGTACACCAATTCCCAGGCTACAGCAACAATTTAGCTGTGAGTGTTAATGTGAAAATGACTGTCAGGCCTGGCCCTTAATTATGTGTTTTGGGCAATTTAATATCCACAGAGTTGGATTTTTTTAAGGACTGTTCACTTTAATTAAATAAAATTGACAGGGTAGAGCAACAATTTACCTGTGTTAACGTGAAAATAAGCGTTAGGACTTAATCGTTTGTTTCTGTTTATTCTAAATCCACACTGTTGGGAAAAAATTTTTTGTGACTGTTCAATTTAATTAAACCAGTATACAGGTGATCAGTACACCAACAGACAATGTAGAGCAACAATTTATTTGTAAGTGTTAAAATGAAAATAAGCATAATGTCTTAATCGTCTGTTTGTATTTACTCTATATCCACAAGATTGGAATTTTATTTTTTTGCGGGGACTGTTCAATTTAATTAAACCAGCATATAGGAGATCAGCGAACCAAAACAAAGGCTAGGGCAAAGTGTTAACTTGAAACCGAGCATCAGGCCTCAATCGTCTGTTTCTGTTTATTCTATATCTACACTGTTGGAATTTTATTTTTTTAGGGGACTGTTCAGTTTAATGAAACCAGCATATAGGTGAACAGTACACTAATAAACAGGGTAGAGCAACAATTTACCTGTGAGTGATAACGTGAAATAGAGAGTCAGGCCTTGCCCTTAATCATTAGTTTGTTAATTTTATATCCACACGGTTGTTCAATTAAATTAAACTAGCGTATAGGTGATGAGTACAACAAAACACTGGGTATTACACAAAATTATCTGTGAGTGATGGTGAATTTAAATCTATTTCAGTTTATTTCTGTCTCCACACCTTTCTAATAATTTTTTTTTTGGGGGGTTGTGGATTATATTCAAACTAGCAAATACATGATTAATACACCAATACACAGGGTATTGGACAAAATTATCTGTGAGTGATAACGGATTTAGGCCTAAATCTGTTTCTGTTTATTTCTGTCTTCACACGTGTCCATTCAGTATTTTTTTTTGGGTTGTTAATGATATTTCAACCAGCGTATACGTGATTACTACACCGATATGCTGGGTATCGCACAAAATTTTCTGTGAGTGATAAGGAATTATCAAAATCAATTTCCGTTAATTTATGTGTCCACACATTTATATATATATTTTTTTGGGTGGGGGGCGGGTGGATTATATTCAAACTAGCATATACGTGATTAATACACCAATACACAGGGCATTGCACAAAATTATCTGTGAGTGATTTAGAAAACAACTGAACTGCAACTGAAAAGTGGCATGAAGCAGAATGTGCTCAACCCAAAAATGCAGTTGTGCATATATTATATATATATATATATATATATATATATATATACACACACACAGGGGACCAGATCCTGCACTTGTGGCCTGTTGCTAATGGCGATCCCGAGCAAAAACGCATACGGTGGAGGATGCCCCCAGCGAACCACAAGTACCACAATAGACATCCTACACAACATGGCAATTGTGTAGATGTGATAAATAATATAACAATATAACAATTCCAACAAAGTCAACCCCCTTAAAACATAGCCTTTAATATTATTAATAAAATATGGGGCCTTTTATTGCAATGACAGGGGAACACTCTCTGCACTCCACTGATCCTTGGCACGTGCGTCCGATATGACCTATACATGGGTGTTTGTACCAATAGTAGATGATACGTGGGTGTAATGCTGTATAGGGGACATGGATGTCTGTCCCTGGTTAAGCCCTCAGCTAAACCTCAGCCCAGGGATCTCCCCTGATGGTGTTGACTCCCTGTCCTCGTACCTCGTCTGTATATCCCTATTAGTCCCTATCAGGACCACTCAGGCTACATATAGGACGCAAGTGGCAAGTACCAGGTTAGCAGAACCCGGTGCAAATTCACATATTCTGTCAACAGTATTCAAGGTTGGACTGAAATACATCAGTCTCATGGTTCCTACTGTGACACTGAGACACCAGATTTATCACATAAAATCACAAAGGTGGGTCAAAGGAATTTAGCTCGTTCATCGGTGAACTTAATAGGAACGAGATAGGTCTTACATTTACCTTTGAGATTGAGCCCAACTCCTTGACATTTTTGGACGTTAAGGTGTCCAAACAGGAGAATAGACTGGTTGCTGATATGCATAGAAAAACATTACATCCCTCCCCAGGGTAAAAACACGTGGCTAGATCGAAAACCCAGGGGGATGTATAAGTGTGGGGGGTGTAAGGCCTGTGATTTCATTCGGACCTCGAAAACTATAACATGCTCAGTAACAGGTTGTGTGTTTGAGATTAGGGATTTCCACAATTGCAGAAGCCGGGGGGCTATATATGTATGCCAATGTCCGTGCCCCCTGGATTATGTAGGTAAAACTACTAGGGAGGCACGGAGGCGATTTTTAGAACATGTCAACGACATCAACAAGAAAAAAGATACCCCGGTTGCATCCCATGTGGTGGAAAAACACGGTGGGGATCCACTGGCCCTGAAATTCTCCATCTTGGAAGTTGTACCGCCTCCTTCAAGAGGGGGGAACTGGGACCAGAATATACTCCAGAAGGAGTGCAAATGGATCCATTGTTTCAGATCCCAGTCCCCCCTGGGTCTGAATGAGAGGATCACATACACTTGCTTTTTATAATCCTGGATGTAGGACCACCCATATAAACATATGGTCTGGAATACCTGTCTGTCTGCTTGGCTCTATGGCATCACCTATGACTATGGCTGGCTGGATGTGGGAAACATCCGAATTGATGAATATATATTCGCCATGCATCATGTGCGGATTATTTCTAGCATGTCACACATCTATAATCAGATGGCGACAATGTAATTAGGAACTCTCTTTTGAATGCTGGTCGTCTCACCCTAATGTGGCCCTTTGTGAAGTACCTTTTATTGTTCCTGCACCCCATTCGTGATGAATAGACATCATGATAAGCTTAGGCAACTCTATGACTGACCATCACTTGCGGCTGCTCATAAGTGCATTATATGGCAATATTCATGGCTTTTTTGGCTGCATGATGTTAATACATATGCCGCTTTAATGTAATGGAGCCTGTTGATCCTGAGCTTTATAGATCATAGCCTGTGCAGTCCAATGACAGGAAGTGATGCGCAATGTGCCTGTGTATGCGTTCCACAGACTAACTTCCTTGTATTCCACTGGCAGAAAGTGATGTGGTGGGAGCACAGGTGCTTCTCTGGCTGACAGTCTCGTCAGCAGAGTATCTGTAGGAGGGACTGAATAGGCCCTGTGCAGCATGATTGGCCTGTGCAGGAGTCAATTCACTGGCACCTCCCAATCAGGATGTGACGTATGGGAGCGGGAACATTTAAATATCTGGCACATTGGGCTGTGTTGATGCAGGAGGAACATAGAACTTATGTGAATGGGGTAACGTGAGTATTGAGGAGCAGCTGAGACCTATGTCTTTCTATTAAGTTTCATTAAGCTTGGTCACTCGTGGTTTATGTCATGATATGCATTTCTGGTTGACAGCGCTACATCTGTACATCTTAAGCCATGTATCGTATGAGCTACTGGTGTAAAGCGCTATGTGCT
Source organism: Bufotes viridis (assembly GCA_033119425.1). Taxonomy (NCBI): domain Eukaryota; kingdom Metazoa; phylum Chordata; class Amphibia; order Anura; family Bufonidae; genus Bufotes; species Bufotes viridis. The sequence continues at coordinate 421,268,029 of CM065591.1, forward strand.
GTGCTGGCAATGTGAGATGGGCCCTATCGACAGCACGCCACTGTATAGCACTCCCAACTAAGAGTGCTGATCTGTTTGACACCATATAACAGAATTTTGTCCTCCTGATGAACCTTGTTTGATCACAAGGGAGACGCGTTGAGTAGTGTTGAGCGAACAGTTCGAGCATCGTTCGGGTTCGTACCGAATTTTGGGGTGTCCGGGACACGGACCCGAAACCGGACATTTTCAAAAAAGTTCGGGTTCGGGTCCCTTGTTCGGCGATTTCTTCCCGCTTTCTGAAGGGCTGCACAGCAGCCAATCAGCTAGCGTTTTACTTCTTGCCCTAAGAGCCCATCACAGCCATGCCTACTAATGGCATGGCTGTGATTGGCCAAGTGCAGCATGTTACCCAGCCTCTATTTAAGCTGGAGTCACGTAGAGACGCACGTCACACTGCTCTGATTAGTGTAGGGAGAGGACGCAGCTTCTGTGAGTGCGAGATAAGGCAGGGAAAAGTCAGCAACAGCACCTAATGAACGGATCGATCTACAGCTGTGAATGATTGAACTTCTGCTAGTTACTTGCTCACTGGTGTTTAGGCTGCACAGAGCGTTTTTCTGTCACTTATTTTCTGGGTTGATCGGCGGCCATTTTGTGACTTGTGGTGCACCAGAAGAATCTGCCACCAAGTCCATCAATCCATCAATACTAGTTTTTTTTGCTATATCCGGGGCTTGGCTGTGCTAATTGTCACCCCTAGAAACTCAGGATAGCAATTTCTATATTTTATTAAGGGGTTAAATACAATTGCCCAAATACCAATCCCCTAAATCTGGTGTTCCAGCTTTGGCTAGACAAGTATAATACTGTCTGCTGTCTGGCAAAGGATAGATTATTTTCTGTGGTGAAATTCAATGGCCAAAATAGCAATACCATAAATCAGTGGTTTCAGCTGTGGCTGGCAAAATAGAATAGTGTCCGCCAAAACATATATTTTGTTCTGGGGTGAAATTAATCTGGCAAAATAGCAATACCCTGAATCTGGTGTCCCAGCTGTTGCAGGCCAGATTTCATAGTGTCCGCCAAAACATATATTTTGTTCTGGGGTGAAATTAATCTGCCAAAATAGCAATACCCTGAATCTGGTGTCCCAGCTGTTGCAGGCCAGATTTCATAGTGTCCGCCAAAACATATATTTTGTTCTGGGGTGAAATTCAATTGCCAAAATAGCAATACCATAAATCAGTGGTTTCAGCTGTGGCTGGCAAAATAGAATAGTGTCCGCCAAAACATATATTTTGTTCTGGGGTGAAATTAATCTGCCAAAATAGCAATACCCTGAATCTGGTGTCCCAGTTGTTGCAGGCCACGTTTCATAGTGTCCGTCAAAACATATATTTTGTTCTGAGGTAACATTCAATTGCCAAAATAGCAATACCCTGAATCTGGTGTCCCAGCTGTTGCAGGCCACGTTTCATAGTGTCCGTCAAATCATATATTTTGTTCTGGGGTGACATTCAATTGCCAAAATAGCAATACCCTGAATCTGGTGTCCCAGCTGTTGCAGGCCACGTTTCATAGTGTCTTGCAAAACATATATTTTGTTCTGGGGTGACATTCAATTGCCAAAATAGCAATACCCTGAATCTGGTGTCCCAGCTGTTGCAGGCCACGTTTCATAGTGTCTGTCAAAACATATATTTTGTTCTGAGGTGACATTCAATTGCAAAAATAGCAATACCATAAATCAGTGGTTTCAGCTGTGGCTGACAAAATATAGTGTCCGCCAAAACATATATTTTGTTCTGGGGTGACATTCAATTGCCAAAATAGCAATACCCTGAATCTATTGTCCCAGCTGTTGCAGGCCAAGTGTAAATCTGTCTATAAAAGGATACCTTTCATCCAGGGCCTAAATACAAGCCCTAAAAGAGATATTCCCCTAAATCAGTGGTTACTGCTGTGCCTGGATTAGTGTAATGCGCTACATAAACAAATAGGCAGATAGTGTGCCTGTAAAAAAAGGCTTGAATTTGAAATCAATACACTGGGCCAAATATTTTTTTCCTTATTGTGGTGCTTGGTGAGCGGTAACAATGAGGAAAACATCAAGTAAGGGACGCGGACACTGTCGTGGTGGTGTTAGTGTACCCTCTGGTGCTGGGAGAGGACGTGGCCATTCTGCCACAGCCACACGTCCTAGTGAACCAGCTACCTCAGGTTCCAGTACCCGCCAGAATTTACAGCGATATTTGGTGGGGCCCAATGCCGTTCTAAGGATGGTAAGGCCTGAGCAGGTACAGGCGCTAGTCAATTGGGTGGCCGACAGTGGATCCCGCATGTTCCCAACATTATCTCCCACCCAGTTTTCTGCAGAAAGCGCACAGGTGGCACCTGAAAACCAAGCCCATCAGTCTGTCACATCACCCCCATGCATATCAGGGAAACTGTCAGAGCCTCAAGTTATGCAGCAGTCTGTTATGCTGTTTGAAGACTCTGCTGGCAGGGTTTCCCAAGGAAATCCACCTAGCCTTTTCCCAGTGGTGGAAGACATAGAATGCACTGATGCACAACCACTGATGTTTCCTGATGATGAGGACATGGAAATACCACCTCATCGGAGTCCGCACGTCTCTGATGATAACGAAACACAGGTGCCAACGGCTGCGTCTTTCTGCAGTGTGCAGACCGAACAGGAGGTCAGGGAGGAAGACTGTGTGGAAGATGATGCAGGGGACGATGAGGTCCTAGACCCCACATGGAATGAAGGTCGTGCCACTGACTGTCATAGTTCAGAGGAAGAGGCAGTGGTGAGACCGAGCCAACAGCGTAGCAAAAGAGGGAGCAGGGGGCAAAAGCAGACCAGCCGCCGCCAAGAGAGTTCGCCTGCTACTGGCCACCGCCACCAGGGACCGAGCACCCCAAAGGCAGCTTCAAGGAGTTCCCTGGCATGGCACTTCTTTAAACAATGTGCTGACGACAAGACCCGAGTGGTTTGCACGCTGTGCCATCAGATCCTGAAGCGAGGCATTAACGTTCTGAACCTTAGCACAACCTGCATGACCAGGCATCTACATGCAAAGCATGAACTGCAGTGGAGTAAAAACCTTAAAAGCAAAGAACTCACTCTGGCTCCCCCTGCTCCCTCTTCTGCTGCTGCCTCGGCCTCTTCCTCCGCCTCGGGAGGAATGTTGGCACCTGCCGCCCACCAAACAGAGGATGTGCCACCGACAACACCACCTGCGTCACCAAGCATCTCCACCATGTCACACGGCAGCGTTCAGCTCCCCATCTCACAAACCTTGGAGAGAAAGCGTAAATTCCCACCTAGCCACCCTCGAGCCCTGGGCCTGAATGCCAGCATTTCTAAACTACTGGCCTTTAAAATGCTGTCATTCAGGCTGGTGGACACAGACAGCTTCAAACAGCTGATGTCCATGGCTGACCCACAGTATGTTGTTCCCAGCCGCCACTACTTCTCCAAGACAGCCGTGCCTTCCCTGCACAACCAAGTATCCGATAAAATCAAGTGTGCACGGAACTTCCGGTTCCGGCGCTGAGATGCAGGACGCAGAGTAACATCGCTCTGATAATCTCTCACTAATTCAGTGATACCCGCTCAAAACCCAGTGTTAAAAAGGGGTCCTGACGGGAGAGGCTGGGTCACTCGATCATCCGGTCCACTCGGTTCATGGACCGATATCTTTTGCGCAGCGGGAACAGGAAAATATCGAGCAACACAGGTGCGTGCATGCAGCACAATATAGCCAAGATGGCGGATTCCCGCCCGGAACCCTCGCCTGACTCGATCTCAGCTGCATCTACCCTACTACAAATGGGAGACTCTAACACAGCTCAGAACATAGACTACAAAACCCTGGCCATAGAAGTGGCAAAACATCTGGCTCCTGACATAAGGGAGACGTTAACGAAAACACTATCGCAATCGTTACATGAGATCCACGAGGCCATAGCACATCACGAAAACAGACTGGAGGATCTGGATCATAAGATGGCATCAGTGGAGGACTGTACCGCTAAGGCGGAATCAAGCATTCAGGAACTGTATAAGCAGAATATCATCCTGCGAGACCGCCTGGACGATCTCGAAACCGGTCGAGGCGCAACAACCTGAGAATGGTGGGCCTACCGGAGAGCGTCCAGCCTCAAGACCTCCTGACTATCTGCGAACAGGACCTACCACATGCCCTTGGTTTAGAGGGGAAGTGTAAGGTCGAACGCGCCCACAGAATAGGCCCCGTCCAGGCGGTAAATAGAGGCACCCCTGATAATCTAGCGGGAAACACCTCCAAACCGCGGCAAGTCATCATGCGGTATCTCGATTTTTGTGACAAGGAGGGAATATTGCAGGCCTTTCGTTCGAGACAAAAACCGCTGAAGATAAGGGGATTTAAGGTTCTCCTCTTTGCTGACTACTCTGCAATGGTGGCCAGACGACGGAGAGAATTCAGCCACATATGCACAGCGCTGTACAAAAAAAAGGATCAAATTCCAGCTACAATACCCGGCGCGACTAAAGGTTACCTTCCCAGATGGCACCGTCCGGTTTTACAGAGACCCGTCGACGACGGAGAGCCTCTTGCGATCCCTACAGGATAACTATCATGGGGAGCCCGAAAGCTCCGGATCTCCTACTCCTCACCTGCCATCGAGACGATCCCGGAGCCCGAGCAAGAGTCCATCGGCGGGTGGTGACCGGGACAATGAACCCGGAGAGGACGCTGCGGACTCTCGCCACCCACAAGGTGATAGGAGACCGATCTCCAAGAAACGCTGACTGCCTCATTGCCCCCAGAGACAGGGGCGGTAGACAGTATATGGTATCCTTTCAATGACGGGCCAGTCCCTGGTTATTCTATTACTGTTATATCTTTACAGTTCTGTTCCGTTAATGCACAAAAGAAAAAATTAGCACGTTGAGTGGAGGATGGAGTGTAATAACGTCGCATGTCTGTGCATCGCCTGATTGTTTGTATTCCCATTCATTCATATGTGGGCTAATATAGGTGAGAGATGTTCTGTAGCTTAGAAAAAAGGAAGTCGATAACATACTATAGGAGAGGAGGAGGAGGTTTTACTTTGTATTTCGAAGCTGAGTCATTAGGTTATATCTTTTTTTTTTTTTAAGTCAGCTTCTGTTAAAGGTTTAATAAGGGAAGCTGTGGTTAACCTGGTCTCAGTCGTTTTTCTATATTGTGGTGGGTGGGGTTCCCTCTCCCTTTGTTTGAGGGGGGACCTCTCCGGCTACTGTTATGAAAGTGTTATCTTGGAACGTTCGTGGTCTACGATCCCCCCATAAGAGGTGGATGATCTTGCGTCATTTAAAAAGAAAAAACCCTGACCTAGTATTGTTGCAAGAAACCCACCTAGGGGCTGAAGAATTTCATCGTATGGAGAAGCTATGGGTTGGGAAGGTATGTGGGTCAGCCTCGCTCAAAAAAACAGCAGGAGTACTAATATTGATTAACAAACAATTTAACTGTCAGGTGCTGCAATGCTCGTCAGATACGAGGGGGCGTTGGGCCCATACACTGCTTCAGGTCCAGGGCACTAAATACAGTATTTATAATATATATGGTCCCAATATTGACAATACTCAATTCTATGCTGAGCTGGAGAGCCTCCTACTCCAGGACCCTTGCACTAACAAAATAGTGGGGGGGGGGACTTTAATTCAGTTGTCAGGACACTGGAGGATAGGAGGCAGGGCACTGCCAGCCGTGGTACAGAGCGGTCCCAAGATAAGGTATTGATACCGTTGATGACGACAACAGGCCTACTCGACCCTTGGAGACACCAACATCCTGATGACAGAAGCTTTACTTTCTATTCCCACGCCCAAGACTCCTGGTCACGCATAGATTGCATTCTGACTCACCACTCATTGATGGGGAGGGTGGAAGATGCGACCATAGGTGACATAGTGATATCAGATCATGCTCCAGTGGAATTAATACTACATGATCTCTTTCCTAAAGGCCCAGATTACTTGTGGAGATTCCCCTCTTATATGACGTCCAACGAAGACTTTGTACATAAACTTGAGGGATGGTGGGATGAGTTTCTAGACACCAATAGGGAGCATATCTCAGCCTATGAACTATTCTGGAACACCTCTAAGGTGGTGATGAGGGGACGTATCATGACCTATGTACATGGACTTAGGAAAGACATGTTATCAAAGCTAGACAAGGCAAGTGACAAGGTCAGACAGTCCTATACCTCCTTTTGTTCAGACCCAACAGAGGTGAACAGACGACTGTGGACTGAAGCACGTCAGGAATTTGAACAGTATACCAAAGACAGCGAGGCCTATAGGCATACCCTGTTTGAAGCAACCTTGTACAAGTTCGGGAACAAGCCTGGACGCCTTCTAGAAAACTTAGCCAAGGGTAGACGCCATCCTCATTTCATCTCAAATATGAAGGGACCTGATGATGAGGTAGTCACTAACCCGGCGGGTATTAACAAGATAGTGGGGGACTTCTTCAAAGATCTTTATCAGGATGAGCCTCAGGGTAGCCTTACGGACACCCTCCTAGAACGAGTCAATATGCCCTCTCTTAATCAAGACCAAATTCAACACTTAAATGCTGAGGTGACAGAGGAGGAACTCCAAGCGGTCATTAAAAAACTAGGAAACTCTAAGGCCCCGGGACCAGATGGGTTCACGGGGGAGTACTACAAAGCGCTGCAGAAACAGGTTTGTAGGCCCCTCTTGAACCTCTTTAATGATGTCCTGAAAGGAAATGCGCACCCTGACAGGGAGAATGTGTCTTATATTGAACTCCTTCCCAAACCAGGAAAGGATCCTCTCCTCCCGGGATCATACAGACCCATATCCCTTATCAATGTAGACACCAAACTACTGTCCAAATTGATGGCCGATCGCCTAGCCAGCATTTTACCTACGTTGATAGCTCCTGAACAGGTGGGATTTGTCCAAGGCCGCTCGGCGGTAAAACATGTCAGATCGGTTTTGGCGGTGCTGGACAGGGTGCATCAGTGGCCTATGGATGGAGAGACCCCAGCCATGCTTACGCTCGACGCAGAAAAAGCATTTGATAATGTTCGGTGGGCATGGCTGGGGGCTGTCTTGGATAAAATGGGTTTTTGTGGAGGACTTCCGGTTCCGGCGCTGGGATGCAGGACGCGGAGTAAGTAAGCTCCGGGCACAAGCTCCCCTAAAATCGCCTGCGCTCCATCTATAGCGGCAATAAGGAGTCACAGAGGACACTCCTGGACTCCTGAACCGGTGGTGACTTACGGTCCATGGACCGATACCTGCTGAGGAGCAGCAGAAGGAAAATTAAGAGCGGCATTGTACAAGACACAGGAACCATGCTGAGCAAGATGGCGCCTTCCCGCCCCACGTCTCCGGCCAAAGCTGCAGATACAGAGACTGAGGAGGTACTAAGCTGCACAACTGATGTAGAGCTGGCTAAAATCGACTACAAAGTACTAGCCATAGAGGTAGCTAAGTATTTGGCCCCGGACATCAGGGAAACGCTATCGAAGACCCTAACACAATCTCTTCATGAGCTACATGATGCGGTGGCTAGACATGATGCTCACATAGAGGAGTTAGAGCAGCGAGTGGCGGGAATGGAGGAAGACATGACCAGAAATAGCCGAGACATACAAGATCTGTACAAGCAGAACATCATTTTAAAAGATCGCCTGGAAGATTTAGAGAACAGGTCCAGGCGGAACAACCTGCGTATAGTCGGCTTACCGGAGAGCATCAAACCCCAGGCACTCAAGGACATATGCGAACTTGAACTACCGCAGGCGCTTAACCTGGAGGGACGGCACAAAGTGGAGAGAGTTCATCGGGTAGGTCCGGCTGTCGATCTACAAAGAATGAGGAAGCCAGACTCCCGCAACATACTGCCAAAACCTCGTCAAGTTATTATGAGATTTCTGGATTACTGTGATAAGGAGTCCATACTGCGAGCCTTCCGGTCACGGAAAGGGCATGTGAAAATCCGAGGCCACACGATCCTAATCTTCGCCGATTACTCGGCACTGGTGGCAAAGAGGAGACGCGAATTTAGCCCTATTTGCACTGAACTTTTCAAGAGACAAGTGCGCTTTCAACTATTATTCCCGGCCATATTGAGGGTGACGCATGAGGACGGCTCTGTAAAATCCTACCATGATCCCGAGGCGGCTGAGGAGCTTTTTCGGAGCGACGATGGCCTCGGAGGCCCTATTCGGGAGAGACATTTTCAGCAACAGCGGGAGCTAGAGAGAGGCAAACCACGGAGCCCAGAGTGGAGGCGCTCTCGCCTGAAGACACGGGAAGGAGCGACTGGGAGCAGATACCCGGCGACAAACGATCACCTCGACCAAGGAGGAGAGACTCTAGGTCGCGATAGCTTCCAGGAGACAATATGCCCTACTCGCAACCAGTGTTGGGGCACTGTTATATCCTTTTTCAAAATGCAAGCGGGATTCCATAGGGGCTTATATGTGTTGACATAACTGGGAGGACGAGGGACGAAACGCCCGCGAAGACCGCTGTTGAGGACTATACGTTTATTGTTCAATAGCATAGTATGTTAGTTGTGCTAGAGGGTCTTGTACACTTGTGTTCGGGAATGGGGAGCTGTCCCTGCAGCCCAGAAAAAAGGGAGTCATGAAAAGGAGATGCGGGGATGTGAATATAGTATCTTTCTTGGCAAACGCCATAATGAGAATGATTCATACTTATGGGATAGTTGGGGGGAGGGGGGAGAATATAGGGAAAGTTGGATGTGTTCTACTGCGTTTTACTTTACTGTTTTGTGCATCAGCTTACACGACATTTGCTAAATATCTAAAATTCCAGAATACCAAGGAGGAAAGCACCTTTGGGGTTAACTACCAGATTCCAGTCCCAAATAGCTCAGCTACCGAGGGCGTATATGAGGATAATTAGCTGGAATGTTAAGGGCTTGCGCTCTCCACAGAAAAGGGGGATGGTCTTGCGCCATCTTAAAAAACTGAAAACGGACGTAGCCCTACTTCAGGAAACCCATTTAGAAGTAGGAGACTTTGGGAGAATGAAAAAATTGTGGGTGGGACAAGTGTTCGGGTCGTCCTCTTCTGGGCGGAGAGCGGGAGTCTTAATTTTGCTCAATAAAGCTTTTAACTATCAAGTGCTGGGGTCCTCGTCGGATGATCAGGGGAGATGGGTGAATATCTCACTCCGGATCCAAGGGGTGGATTACACTATTTATAACGCACAATTTTTCAAAACGCTAGAGGGTTGTCTATTAGTGGAGCAATCCCCTAACTTAATAGTGGGAGGTGATTTCAACGCTGTGGTCATGGGAACGGAGGACAGGAGCCCAGGCCCCAGTAGTAGTAGGTCTCCCAATGCTCAGGACTCTGTTTTACTCCCCCTTATGGAGGCTGTGGGGTTGGTTGATCCTTGGCGGCAATTCCACCCTGACGAAAGGAGTTATACCTTTTACTCCAATGCAAAAAACTCGTGGTCGCGTATTGATAACATACTGTTGAGGGGTACCATAATGAGCCGGGTGATATCGGCTGACTTGGGAGACATTCTCATTTCTGATCACACCCCAGTGGAACTAACTCTGAGAGACTCTTTTCCTAGGGGAAAGGATTATTTGTGGAGGTTTCCCTCAAATCTGGTGGGGAATGAGGATTTTGCAAATAAGCTAATAGGATGGTGGGAGGAGTTTAAAGTAGATAACCAAGCTCATGTTAATGATCCTGAACTGTTTTGGCACACGTCCAAGGTGGTTATGAGGGGACGGATCATGAGTTATGTATTCGGTAAAAAGAAATCTTGTCAGCAAAAACTGGAACAGGCCAGCGAGAAGGTCAGGCAGGCTTATAGAGTGTTTACCAACAACCCCTCCATAGAGAATAAATCAAAATGGGTAGAGGCCCGTCAAGATTTTGAAAATTGGGAAAAAGTGAGGGAATCTTTATATCACACGAACCTGGAGGCGAAATTGTATAAATACGGGAACAAGGCTGGACGATTGCTGGCCACTTTAGCTAAAGGACAGAGACAGCCCCATTATGTTTCCAGCCTTAGAGATAGTAGGGGTCAAGTGAATCATGACCCGGCAGCCATCAATGAGATTGTAGGCGAATATTATGCAGCTCTTTACAAGGACGATGTACAGGCCCCTCTAATTGACACCCTGCTTGAAAGGGTGGAGCTTCCCTCGGTATCCATTGAACAGCTCCAAAGTTTAAACAAGGAAATATCATTAGAAGAACTGCAATTTACCATCAAGAAATTGGGAAACGCTAAAGCTCCGGGACCGGACGGCTTTACTGGGGAATACTTCAAGGCGCTGCTGCCTCAAGTGACCCCAATCTTATTGGAGCTTTACAATGGTGTGCTGCAGGGAACTGCTCGCCCAGATAAAGACAACATATCTTACATCAAACTACTTCCTAAGCCTGGTAAAGACCCTTTACATCCTGGCTCTTACCGGCCGATATCTCTTATAAATGTTGACGCGAAGATCCTGTCCAAAATCCTTGCTGACCGACTGGGATTCATCCTCCCGTCGTTAATAGGATCTGAACAGGTAGGCTTTGTTCATGGCCGTTCTGCAGTTACAAATATTAGGACTGTTCTCACGGTACTAGACAGAGTGGTACACGCCCCACATCAGGGAGAAACTCCAGTCATGCTCACCCTAGATGCAGAAAAAGCCTTTGATAATGTCAGGTGGGCATGGCTGGAAGTAGTTTTGGATAGAATGGGCTTTAGTGGGGCTTTTAGAAGTTTTCTAGCCAAACTATATGAAAGCCCGAAAGCCAGGGTATACACCCAAGGCTTTCTCTCGCGACCATTCCGATTATTCAAGGGCACGCGGCAGGGCTGCCCACTATCGCCGCTTCTGTTTAATATAGCGTTAGAGCCGCTTGCGCGACTGCTATGTTCATCTGATTTATATGCGGGGATACCGATAGGCTCCACTCAGGTCAAGGCGGCTCTATTTGCCGATGACGTGATCCTATTTATGGCTCGCCCGGAGGATCACCTACCCGGTATATATGAAGCTCTAGAGAGATTTGGAACTTACTCAGGGTATAAAATTAATACGTCTAAATGTGAACTGTTACCCCTGAGACCCTTGGGAAAGTCATTAACACAGCTATTTTCGAGGTTAGGGGTTACTATTGCTAACTCTCACATTACCTATCTGGGCATAAAGGTAGGCAAAGATCCACATTCCCTCTACCGACTGAATTTCCCCCTCTGATTTCTAAAATTGTTGCAGATCTAAACAGATGGCAGGGGCTACCGTTGTCTATGGTGGGGCGCAGTCATCTAATCAAGATGATGGGGGTGGCAAGACTCATGTATCCCCTCCAGACGATACCATTGCTACTTAGACATGCCGACGTAAACCAACTAGAGAGTGCTTTCACACAGTTTTTATGGCGAAACAAGAAACCGAGAATTTCGTTAGATAAGCTAAAACTACGTAGAGACCAAGGGGATTGAACTTCCCTGACATCCGGGGTTACAACATAGCTTGTAATTGTCGCTATATTTTAGACTGGGTCAATCGGACATCATACTATACGAATCATAAGCTAGAGTCTCAGTTCGCGAAGCCATGGAACTTGGTGGCATTGTTACACACCAGCATCCCTAAACTACCCACTGTAATCAAACGATCTCTTGTTACGAGAGACACAATCGTAACTTGGAAAATTTTGCGGAAGATGTTCCGATTACCTTACCAGGTATCTAAGCATCTGCCAATACCTGGTAACCCTGGCTTCGAGCCAGGACTTTCTACCGCTTGGGTGAGAGAGTGGCCCCCTAGAGGGATTAAAACGATAGGTGACCTCTTCCATGACAAGGAGGCCAGATAGTTGACACATGAGGAAATGGTAGAGAAGTGGAATGTGTCTAGGGATACTTTCCTCCCCATTATGCAACTGAAGGCATATAGCAGGAGAATAGTTCTAGACTTGTCCAGAGAATGGGGACCTAATGTCTTCGACTCGTTTATCATAACAAAAAATAGGCCGACGATCTCACTCCTGTATCAATCTCTGAGGGAATACTGGGAAAAAAACAATCCGAAAACATTGTTTCGAGGATGGGAGGAAACGCTAGGAATCAAAGACATCTATAAACTGGTGAGTGCCGGGATTGAGGCACTACATAAAGCCGTACTAAACGAGCAGTGGAGGGAAACTCACCTAAAAATCTTGCATAAAGCCATTTATGGTTTCGACATCCCCAGGTCAGCCTCTAAACAAGATAGGTTGGTAGCATGCCCGAAATGTGGTCAACAAGGCTCGAACTTATTCCATGGTTTATGGGATTGCCCGAACTTAGAGAGCTTTTGGAAGGAACTAGGGCTGGTGCTTTTCAAAAGTGGGGGAAAAGAGAGGGAGATCACAGCTCATATGGCAATCATTCATGTCGTGATACAAAAGGAGAACCAATCGGGGACAGTCTACACAACATCGTGTCTTCCCCCCCTGGGACATAAATTGATTATGGCAGCGAAAAAATGTTTATTAAGATTTTGGTTAAATCCAATGGTTCCTTCAGTTGATATGGTGGTTGATCAGCTCAGACACGTATTTCATCTTGAATGGCTTGAGGCACTGCAGGAAAAGGAGACTTTAGGGAAAAAGTTATATCAGGTCTGGCGCAAGTTTATAGTACATTATATTGCAAGCACAGAGTATCCTAGAATAATGTCCCCATTCAAATTGACGACGTGGTATCTGCTAGAGGACCTAAAGGGAAATCTGGGTGTTCTGAAGGTGCTTTGACTGATTAATTACCTCTGCATTTAATGGTCCGTCTTCGGTCGTTAGGTGAGCTGATGCGGGGAAGGGGGGGGGAGGGGGAGGGAGTTATTGCAGTCACAGATTGTATTTCCATTCATATATGTGGACCATTTCGGAACTTCCTGTCCAAACTTTACTCAAACCCCAAGGCGCGGGTGTTCACACAAGGATTCCTGTCGGAACCCTTCCTGCTGCAGAAGGGGACAAGACAAGGATGCCCCCTGTCCCCCCTCCTATTTAATCTGGCATTGGAACCCTTGGCAAGGCATTTGAATCATTCAGATTTATTTGAGGGGATTAAAGTAGGAAGCAAGCGTATGAAAATTGCATTATTTGCTGATGATGTGATTCTTTTCCTAGCGAAACCTCGGGAAGACATTGAGGGCATCTTCGAAGCGCTGCATGCCTTCGGGGCCTACTCAGGTTATAGAGTTAACTCCTCCAAGTGCGAGCTCCTCCCGTTGACAAAGGGAAAGAGAACCCCATTGAAATTGTCGTCGCGCATCACGGTCACGCAGGTGGAGACCCACATCACATATTTGGGAATAAAGGTGGGTAGGGAGCCACATACACTCTACCAATTGAACTACACTCCACTGATAGCTAAGATTGTGGCGGACTTCCAGAGATGGAAAAACCTCCCCTTGTCCATTGCTGGGCGTTGCCACCTGGTGAAAATGATGGGGATATCGAGACTCCTTTATCCACTCCAGACTATCCCGCTTCTTCTCAGGCATGCGGATGTCAAATTACTAGAGAATTCTTTCGCCCACTTTATTTGGTGTGGCAAAAGACACAGAATTTCACTAGCCAAATTGAGACTGAGAAAGGAACATGGAGGCTTGAACCTCCCTGATTTGCGAGGGTACAATCTGGCATGCCTGAGTAGACACATTCTTGACTGGATAAATCGAACCTCCTTTTGCTCCAACACTGATCTAGAAAAACAACTAGCTGCCCCCTGGAACCTGGTGGCTCTGTTGCACACCAGCATACCTAAACTCCCACAACCGGTAAAACGGTCCTTAGTGTTAAGGGACACCATACAAACATGGAAAATCTTGAGGAAGCAATTTGCATTGTCGTATCAATTTTCTAAACATTTACCATTGGAAGGCAACCCCAGTTTTGAGCCAGGGAGAAACTGTGCCATCATGAGACACTGGTTTCAAAAAGGGATAAAAAAGATGTGAGACCTTTTCATGGAAGGAGAGCGACGCTGGGCAACTCTGAAGGAGTTGGAAGAACAATGGGGTCTGAAAGGTCCTAATTACTTTTCGTATATGCAGGTACGGGCCTATGGTGATGGACTGGTAAAGGACCTATCCAGAGAGTGGGCTCATAATGATTTCGACTCTATCCTGGATATCAAGAACAGGCCTTCTATTTCCCTGCTTTACCAGTCCCTGAGGGATAGGTGGGGACCGGCAGATGATAGCAGAATATACAAAAGATGGGGACAACTGCTAGATATTACAGAGATTACCAAGTATGTCCGAACTGGTACTGCAGCAATCTATAAGGCCCTAATCAATGAGAAATGGAGGGAATTGCATGTTAGGGTTATACACCACGCAATATATGGCTTTACTTTCCCGGGCACAGTGGGGGACACAGACCGATTGACAGCATGCCCTAAGTGCCTACAGGAAAGGACGGACCTGTTTCACGGTCTTTGGAGTTGCCCGAGGCTAGAGACATATTGGACGGAGATGAGCCGACTATTACGCCTCATTAGCCCATTCAAGGGGGCCATAACGCCCTCCATCGCAGTGCTACATGTGGATAAGGGAGACGATGACGGGGGGGAGCCGGAACGAACACTGCCACAGATAGGTCATAGGCTGGTGATGGTGGCAAAACAATGTCTGCTGAAATTATGGATCATACCTGAAGTGCCGACTGTAGGCATGGTGCTAAGTCACCTCCGACATATCTTCCATTTGGAGTGGCTCGAGGCCCATAAAAAGAAGGAAACTTTGGGCAAAAACCTATATCGCACATGGAAAGGTTTTCTTCTTGGGTGTGTTCCCGAAATAGAATACCCGAAGTTTATGTCTCCTTCAAATTGACCTCTTGGTATCTAATCGAGGACTTGAAGGAGAATTTAGGGAAACTGAAGGTGTGATTGGAATTGTAGGGGAGGCCCTATTTACAGGGGATCGCAGAGGAGGATAAGTGGATTTGTAAAGTGAAACTCGACTGAGACCTGGGATTGGATTTGATGTTACTGATTAGTGGGGGGTGGGGGGAGGGGGGTTCACAAGGGTGAATTGTATTAGTGGGTGAAAATGAAAAATTCTTTTCTCATTTGCCTATTCGAGAGGCTATTGTACATTGTTTGTTTCGCTACTGTGTAATCATTCACTACGACATTATGTACAATTGTTTATTTTATAATACTTCTTGGCAACTGAGAATTTCAATAAAGAGATATTTAAAAAAAAAAAAATCAAGTGTGCACTGCGCAACGCCATCTGTGGCAAGGTCCACCTAACCACAGATACGTGGACCAGTAAGCACGGCCAGGGACGCTATATCTTCCTAACTGCACACTGGGTAAAGGGAGTGGCGGCTGGGCCGCAGGCGGAGAGTTCCTTGGCGCACGTCCTTCCGCCGCCAAGGATCGCAGGGCATCATTCTTTGCCTCCTGTAGCCTCCTCCTCCTACTCGGCTTCCTCCTCCTCTGCTTCCACCAGCTCATCTAGTCAGCCACACACCTTCACCACCAACTTCAGCACAGCCCGGGGTAAACGTCAGCAGGCCATTCTGAAGGCCGAAATAACTGAGAGTGGCATTCTCCGGTGGTGGTTGATATGACGCATGATTCCTTGCTGTGGGACCTCTCTCCTCTGTCTGGGTGCTGGGCCGAAATAACTGAGAGTGGCCTTCTCCGTTGGCTGTCTGTCATATGTTTGGGGGACAGGCCCCACACCGCGCAGGAGTTGTGGCGGGGTATTGAACAACAGACCGACGAGTGGTTTCTGCCGGTGGGCCTCAAGCCCGGCCTGGTGGTGTGCGATAATGGGCGAAATCTCGTCGCAGCTCTGGGACTAGCCGGTTTGACGCACATCCCTTGCCTGGCGCATGTGCTAAATTTGGTGGTGCAGAAGTTCATTCACAACTACCCCGACATGTTAGAGCTGCTGCATAAAGTGAGGGCCGTCTGTGCGCGCTTCCGGCGTTCACATCCTGCCGCTGCTCGCCTGTCTGCGCTACAGCGTAACTTCGACCTTCCCGCTCACCGCCTAATATACGACGTGCCCACCAGGTGGAACTCCACCTTGCACATGCTGGAGAGACTGCGAGCAGCAGCAGGCCATAGTGGAGTTTCAGCTGCAGCACGCACGTGTCAGTCGCACTGCGGAACAGCACCACTTAACCACCAATGATTGGGCCTCCATGCGAGACCTGTGTGCCCTGTTGCGCTGTTTCGAGTACTCCACCAACATGGCCAGTGGCGATGACACCGTTATCAGCGTTACAATACCACTTCTATGTCTCCTTGAGAAAACGCATAGGGCGATGATTGAAGAGGAGGTGCCCCAGGAGGAGGAGGAGGGGTCATTTTTAGCACTTTCAGGCCAGTCTGTTAGAAGTGGCTCAGAGGGAGGTTTTTTGCAACAGCAGAGGCCAGGTACAAATGTGGCCAGCCAGGGCCCACTACTAGAGGACGAGGAGGATGAGGAGGAGGTGGAGGAGGATGAGGATGAAGCAGGTTCAAAGCGGGGTGGCACCTGACACAGCTCAGGCCCATCACTGGTGCGTGGCTGGGGGGATACGGAGGACGATGACGATACGCCTCCCACAGAGGACAGCTTGTCCTTACCTCTGGGGAGCCTGGCACACATGAGCGACTACATGCTGCAGTGCCTGCGCAACAAAAGGCAGAGTTGCCCACATTTTAACGTGTGCGGACTACTGGGTTGCCACCCTGCTGGATCCCCGGTACAAAGACAATGTGCCCACCTTACTTCCTGCACTGGAGAGTGATAGGAAGATGCGCGAGTACAAGCGCACGCTGGTAGAGGCGCTCCTGAGAGCATTCCCAAATGTCACAGGGGAACAGGTGGAAGCCCAAGGCGAAGGCAGAGGAGGAGCAAGAGGTCGCCAACGCAGCTGTGTCACGGCCAGCTCCTCTGAGGGCAGGGTTAGCATGGCAGAAATGTGGAAAAGTTTTGTCTCCACGCCACAGCTAACTGCACCACCACCTGATACGGAATGTGTTAGCAGGAGGCAGCATTTCACTAACATGGTTGAACAGTACGTCTGCACACCCCTCCACGTACTGACTGATGGTTCGGCCCCATTCAACTTCTGGGTCTCCAAATTGTCCACGTGGCCAGAGTTAGCATTTTATGCCTTGAAGGTGCTGGCCTGCCCGGCGGCCAGCGTTTTGTCTGAACGTGTATTCAGCACGGCAGGGGGCATCATTACTGACAAACGCAGCGGCCTGTCCATAGCCAACGTGGACAAGCTGACATTCATAAAAATGAACCAGGCATGGATCCCACAGGACCTGTCCCTCCCTTGTGCAGAATAGACATTTATAACTGCCTCCCCCTCAACCATGTATTCTTGTACTCCGGGGCACTTCTTTATTGAATCCTTATTTTTTTAACTTTACCATGATCTTGCGGTGCAACCCAAAGTTTAATGAACCTCTTCTCTGTCTGGGTGGTAGGGCCGAAATAACTGAGAGTGGTCTTCTCCGGTGGTGGTTGATATGACGCATGATTCCTTGCTGTGGGACCTCTCTCCTCTGTCTGGGTGCTGGGCCGAAATAACTGAGAGTGGCCTTCTCCGTTGGTGGTTGATATGACGCATGATTCCTTGCTGTGGGACCTCTCTCCTCTGACTGGGTGCTGGGGCCTAAATAACTGAAAGTGGCCTTCTCCGGTGGTGGGTGATATGACGCATGATTTCTTGCTGTGGGACCTCTATCCTCTGTCTGGGTGCTGGGCCGAAATAACTGAGAATGGCCTTCTCCGGTGGTGGTTGATATGACGCATGATTCCTTGCTGTGGGACCTCTCTCCTCTGTCTGGGTGCTGGGCTGAAATAACTGAGAGTGGCTTTCTCCGGTGGTGGTTGATATGACGCATGATTCCTTGCTGTGGGACCTCTCTTCTCTGTCTGGGTTCTGGGCTGAAATAACTGAGAGTGGCTTTCTCCGGTGGTGGTTGATATGACGCATGATTCCTTGCTGTGGGACCTCTCTTCTCTGTCTGGGTTCTGGGCTGAAATAACTGAGAGTGGCCTTCTCCGGTGGTGGTTGATATGATGCATGATTCCTTGCTGTGGGACCTCTCTCCCCTGTCTGGGTGCTGGGCTGAAATAACTGAGAGTGGCCTTCTCCGTTGGTGGTTGATATGACGCATGATTCCTTGCTGTGGGACCTCTCTCCTCTGACTGGGTGCTGGGCCGAAATAACTGAGAGTGGCCTTCTCCGGTGGTGGTTGTTATGACGCATGATTCCTTGCTGTGGGACCTCTCTCCTCTGTCTGGGTGCTGGGCTGAAATAACTGAGAGTGGCCTTCTCCGGTGGTGGTTGATATGACGCATGATTCCTTGCTGTGGGACCTCTTTCCTCTGTCTGGGTGCTGGGGCCTAAATAACTGGAAGTGGCCTTCTCCAGTGGTGGGTGATATGACGCATGATTCCTTGCTGTGGGACCTCTCTCCTCTGTCTGGGTGCTGGGGCCTAAATAACTGAAAGCGGCCTTTTCCAGTGTTGGGTGATATGACGCATGATTCTCTGCTGTGGGACCTCTCTCCTCTGTCTGGGTGCTGGGATGAAATAACTGAGAGTGGCCTTCTCCGGTGGTGGTTGATATGATGCATGATTCCTTGCTGTGGGACCTCTCTCCCCTGTCTGGGTGCTGGGCTGAAATAACTGAGAGTGGCCTTCTCCGGTGGTGGTTGATATGACGCATGATTCCTTGCTGTGGGACCTCTCTCCTCTGTCTGGGTGCTTGGCTGAAATAACTGAGAGTGGCCTTCTCCGGTGGTGGTTGATATGACGCATGATTCCTTGCAGTGAGACCTGTCTCCAATTGATATTGGTTAAATTTTATTTATTTTATTTTAATTCATTTCCCTATCCACATTTGTTTGCAGGGGATTTACCTACATTTTGCTGCCTTTGGCAGTTTTCTAGCCCGTTCCTGGACTATTTTACAGCCTTTTTAGTGCCTAAAAGTTCGGGTCCCCATTGACTTCAATGGGGTTCGGGTTCGGGATAAAGTTCGGGTTGAGTTCGGATCCCGAACCCGAACATTTTCGGGAAGTTCGGCCGAACTTCTCGAACCCGAACATCCAGGTGTTCGCTCATCTCTAGCGTTGAGGCTTTTCAGTACCTCATTTGAGGTTTCAAGTATTTTTTTCTGTAATATACACAGGCTTTTTGAGCCTTGGGCTGTCATCATATATTCTGAACCCACCCTAGATGATATATCACCACAGGGGTGATTTTATGTGATAAATCAGGTGCCTCAGTGTCACAGTAGGAACCATATGAGACTGATGTATTTCAGTCCAACCTTGAATACTGTTGACAGAATATGTGAATTTGCACCGGGCTCTACTAACCTGGTACTTGCCACTTGCGTCCTGTATGTAGCCTGAGTTGTCCTGATAGGGACTAATAGGGATATATAGATGAGGTACGAGGACAGGGAGTCAACACCATCAGGGGAGATCCCTGGGCTGAGGTTTAGCTGTGGGCTTAACCAGGGACAGACATCCATGTCCCCTATACAGCATTACACCCACGTATCATCTACTATTGGTACAAACACCCATGTATAGGTCATATCGGACGCACGTGCCAAGGATCAGTGGAGTGCAGAGAGTGTTCCCCTGTCATTGCAATAAAAGGGGTATTGGCCCCATATTTTATTAATAATATTAAAGGTTATGTTTTAGGGGATTGACTTTGTTGGAATTGGAATTTTTGATTATCCCCCAAATTTTCTATAAATACTGGTTGGAGTTGGGAATATAACAATATAGCAATAACAAATGACAAGACAGGTGCACTCTGTGGTCTTACTAAGCCCTCAAACTGAAGTTAAAATTGAGAGATTAGTCAACATGTCCTGCAGTGGAGGACATGTCTAAGCTCGAGCATCACATCAAGGTTTTTTTCAAGTACCTCGGGACCTAACACTCACCTACCTGTGCCGTATGGGCAATACCAGGGGCCAGTGGGCAAAATTATAGGAATGTATAGGCCGACTCACGGCAAACTCCTCAGTTACCTCCAGCATGTAACCATGCCTGCAATGGGAGAAGGGAGAAGGCTGTGAGCCCCACCCAAGACTGGCTGATATGGCCCAGGCCTCACAGGTGCACCTACATGTAACCTGTGGGTGGAAAACAGGCTACATTTATATAGGAGTTTATACACCTCCAAATAATTATATATACAAAACAACTGAAAAATGGCATGAAGCAGGATGTGCTCAACCCAAAAATGCAGTTGAGCATATACATACAGGGGAGCAGATCCTGCACTTGTGGTCCTACATAAATGTAGCCTGTTTTCCATCCACAGGCTACATTTAGGTGCACCTGTGAGACCTGGGCCATATCAGCCAGTCTTGGGTAGTGATGTCGCGAACATAAAATTTTCACTTCGCGAACAGCGAATGCGAACTTCCGCAAATGTTCGCGAACGGGCGAACCGCCATAGACTTCAATTGGCAGGCGAATTTTAAAACCCACAGGGACTATTTCTGGCCACAATAGTGATGGGAAAGTTGTTTCAAGGGGTCTAACACCTGGACTGTGGCATGTCAGAGGGGGATCTTTGGCAAAACTCCCATGGAAAATTACGTAGTGGACGCAGAGTCGGGTTTTAATCCATAAAGGGCATAAATCAACTAACATTCCTAAGTCTGCGCCGTGCAATTTACTGTCACACCCGATATGAGTGGTATTTTCTGTAGTACTATTCTCATCAGTTTAATCCCTCTAACGTCCCCAATCTGGGGGCCATTTATTGAATAGATTTTTCGAACGGGGAGATGGTTAAAAAAACGCTGGCTCCCTCCACTCTGTTTTAATCCACGGTCACTGCGTCTGCGCCGTGCAATTTACTGTCACACCCGATATGAGTGGTATTTTCTGTAGTACTATTCTCATCAGTTTAATCCCTCTAACGTCCCCAATCTAGGGGCTATTTATTGAATAGATTTTTCGAACGGGGAGATGGTTAAAAAAACGATGGCTCCCTCCACTCTGTTTTAAACCACGGTCACTGCGTCTGCGCCGTGCAATTTACTGTCACACCCGATATGAGTGGTATTTTCTGTAGTACTATTCTCATCAGTTTAATCCCTCTAACGTCCCCAATCTGGGGGCCATTTATTGAATAGATTTTTCGAACGGGGAGATGGTTAAAAAAACGCTGGCTCTCTCCACTCTGTTTTAAACCACGGTCACTGCGTCTGCGCCGTGCAATTTACTGTCACACCCGATATGAGTGGTATTTTCTGTAGTACTATTCTCATCAGTTTAATCACTGTTACGTCCCATATCAGGGATTGCCTTTTGTGAAAAAAAATTTAGGCCGGGTACCTTCGACTGCCTTCACAGTGACAGACCAAACTCTCATACACTAAACTGAATTGATTTCAGGAACCGGGAGATGAAAAAAGCAGCTTGGTCGGTCCTCTTACTCCCAAATTGGGGCACTGCGCATGCACAGAGCAATGTGCTGTGACACCCTATATGAGTGGTGTCTTAACTAGTACTATTCCTATTAGTTTAATCCCTGTTACGGACCCTATCCGGTCGAATTGATTAACCATTGTCGAATTAGCGAACCATTACGACATCATGAAATAATTTAGTTCTGAGCTCTGTACTTGCTTTGTATTGGAATTGATGGGGATTTATTTAATTGCCTGCATCATTTCTAATAAACTATTAAGAGACTTTATTATGATTTTTTATTTTATGTATTAAAAACCCATACAACATATAAAAAAAAGGTAAATTAATGTTTTTTCTATGAAATATTATCCAGCCGTCCGATCGCTTTTGGTCTGACCATAATGAAGCAACGGCCTTATCATCTGGGGTGTGGCAACATTGCCAACACACTTATAGAGGTGATGATGATTGCTTCATTGTGATACGCAAGCCCCTTCACCACACCACAACAAGGTAACGATCACGAAGGGGAATTGACACTTGTATGTGCCTTTTTTTTTTTTTTTTTTTTTTTTTGCAGCCACAGTGCTGCACCATAGGACAGGAAAATTAGGCATGTACACATGCCTGAAAAATAATGGCACTGTTGCAGCCGCTATTGTAGCAGCGGCCGGAAAAATTTATGTTTTCCAGGCAGAAAAGTGACTAAAACATTGCGGCTTGAACCCTAGTTGGTGGTGGAGAATTCACGAAAGTCATCCGGTATGCAGACATTAAATACAGCAGCGTGGGGACCATTTTGAGGCCAAGGCATGTAATCAGGCCTTTTGTTAGTCAAACGTATCCCCCACTGTCAGTCCCTTCGGGATCCATGCCTCATTCATCTTTATGAAGGTGAGGTAATCAACACTTTTTTGACCGAGGCGACTTCTCTTGTCAGTGACAATGCCTCCTGCTGCACTGAAGGTCCTTTCTGACAGGACACTTGAAGCAGGGCAGGCCAGAAGTTCTATCGCGAACTGGGATAGCTCAGGCCACAGGTCAAGCCTGCACACCCAGTAGTGAAGGGGTTCATTGCTCCTCAGAGTCTCGATATCTGCTGTTAAGGCGAGGTAGTCTGCTACATGTCGGTCGAGTCGTTCTCTAAGGCTGGATCCCGAAGGGCTGTGGCGATGAGTAGGACTGAAAAAGCTGAAAAATGTCCTCCATCAACAACACATCTGTAAATCGTCCAGTCCTTGCCGCCGTGGTAGGAGGAGGATTACACTCACCTCTTCCCCTGTTAGATTCCCGTTGTGCTGTGACATCCCCCTTATAAGCTGTGTAAAGCATATTTTTTAGTTTGATTTTGAACTGCTGCATCCTTTCCGACTTTTGGTAATTTGGTAACATTTCTGCCACTTTCTGCTTATACCGGGGGTCTAGTAGCGTGGCCACCCAGTACAGATCGTTCTCTTTTATCCTTTTTATACGTGGGTCCCTCAACAGACATGACAGCATGAAAGACCCCATTTGAACAAGGTTGGATGCAGAGCTACTCATTTCCCGTTCCTCGTCCTCACTGATGTCATTGACAGTCTGTTCTTCCCCCCAGCCACGTACAACACCATGGGTCCCAGATAGGTGACAACAACTAGCACCCTGGGGTGCCTGCTGTGGTTGGTCTTCCTCCTCCTCAAAGCCGCCACATTCCTCCTCTGACTCCTCTTCCTCATACTGCTCTTCCAGCGTTGCTGCAGGTCCGGCAAGCGATGATGACAAGGCTGTTTCTGGTGGTGATGGTGACCACAACTCTTCCTCTTCACGCTCATCTACAGCCTGATCCAGAACTCTTCGCAGGGCACGCTCCAGGAAGAAAACAAATGGGATGAGGTCGCTGATGGTGCCTTCGGTGCGACTGACTAGGTTTGTCACCTCCTTAAAAGAACGCATGAGCCTACAAGCATTGCGCATGAGTGTCCAGTAACGTGGCAAAAAGATTCCCAGCTCCGCAGAGGCTGTCCTAGCACCCCGGTCATACAAATACTCGTTGACAGCTTTTTCTTGTTGAGCAGGCGGTCGAACATTAGGAGTGTTGAATTCCAACGTGTCGGGCTGTCGCATATCAAGCGCCTCACTGGCATGTTGTTTCGCTGCTGAATATCGGAAAAGTGCGCCATGGCCGTGTAGGAACGCCTGAAATGGCCACACACCTTCCTGGCCTGCTTGAGGACGTCCTGTAAGCCTGGGAACTTAGACACAAAACGTTGTACGATGAGATTCAACACATGTGCCATGCATGGCACATGTGACAACTTGCCCAAATTTAATGCCGCCAACAGATTGCTTCCATTGTCACACACCACTTTGCCGATCTCCAGTTGGTGCGGGGTCAGCCACTGATCCACCTGTGTGTTCAGGGCGGACAGGAGTGCTGGTCCTGTGTGGCTCTCTGCTTTCAGGCAAGTCAACCCCAAGATAGCGTGACACTGTCGTATCCGGGATGTGGAATAGCCCCTGGGGAGCTGGGGGAATCAGTTGATGTGCAGCCAGACGCCGCAGCAGAAGAGGACTCAGCCGAGGAGGATATCGAAGAGGATGGAGTAGGAGTAGAGGAGGTGGCAGTAGGTCTGCCTGCAAGTCGTGGTGGTGTCACCAACTCCGCTGCGGAGCCACGCATTCCATGCTTGTCAGCCGTCAGCAGGTTGACCCAATGCGCAGTATACGTGATATACCTGCCCTGACCGTGCTTTGCAGACCAGGTATCAGTGGTCAGATGGACCCTTGCCCCAACACTGTATGCCAGAGATGCCATGACTTCCTTTTCAATGACATGGTAGAGGTTTGGGATTGCCTTTTTGAAAAAATTTGTCCGGGTACCTTCCACTGTGGTGTCCCAATAGCGACAAATTTTTTGAAGGCCTCAGACTCTACCAGCTAGTATGGTAAAAGCTGGCGGGCTAAGAGTTCCGTCAAGCCAGCTGTCAGTCGCCGGGCAAGGGGTGACTTTGTGACATTGGCTTCTTATGCTCAAACATGTCCTTGACAGACACCTGACTGTGGGCAGATGAGCAGGAACTGCTGAAGGTGAGAGATGGAGTGGCGGGTGGTTGAGAGGGGGCAGGGAGGACAGCAGTGGTTGACGTGGCTGAAGATGCTGGACCAGGAGGAGCATGGTGGCTTTGAGTTTGTGTGCTGCTTGTACTCATATGTTGATCCCATAGGCGTTTGTGATGTGAGATCATGTGCCTTCGCAAAGCAGTTGCACCAAGGTGGGTGTTGGACTTCCCACGACTCAGTTTCTTTTGGCACAGGTTGCAAATGGCATTGCTTTTATCAGAGGCAGACACACAAAAAAAAATGCCACACTGCTGAGCTTTGCAATGACGGCATTCTGGTGGTGGCAACAGCATGCGTTGACTGGCGTGCTCTCTAGCTGACCCCAGGTGCCGATACATGCTGTCTGACTGTGCCACTAACTCCTTGCGACGACCTCCCCCTGCTTCCAACTCGTCTCCTCATTCTCACTGTCTCCCCTTCAGAACTTTCCCCCTCTTCTTCTCTTCGAGCAGGCACCCACGTGGCATCCGTGGACACATCGTCATCATCAACCGCTTTACTTATATCTGACACCTCAGCAAAGGAAGCAGCAGCGGGTACAACATCATCATCATCACACTGTACGTCCATGTGTGTAATCCTGCCTGACTGAGACATATCCCCGTAATCTACATCATCTGGCAATAATGGTTGTGCATCACTAATGGCATCCAACTGATGTGTAAATAACTCCTCTGACGGATCAAGTGAAGCGGCTGTGGTGGCTGTGGTGGTAGTGGTGGTGGTGGCGACGGGCGGGTGCGTGGTAACTTGAGAGCAGGTGACCGAAGCTGAGCTGGAGGAGGATGGTGCGTCAAGGTTCTTAGCGGAAGCTGTTGAAGATTGGGTGTCCTGTCTAAGCCAGTCAACTACGTCCTCAGAATCTTTCGGGTTCAGGGTACGTGGCCTCTGAAAACTGGGCATTATTCCAGGGACAGTGGAAATCACAGCACCACAACCACGACGGCCCCTGCGGGGTGGCCTGCCTCTGCCTGTCATTTTTTTTTTTAGATAAGTGGTACTACGCATGCTAGGTACTGTGCCACCCGGTATGAGTGGTTGGCGCTGGCAGTGGGCACACTACAGTCTGTGGAAGTGGGCCTGACACACACTAGCAGCAGGCAAGCAACTGAAATTAGACTACTGTCTAAAAATTAAATGCCTTATTTATCGGCAAGCTACTGTGCCACCCGGTATCAGTGGTTGGCACTGGCAGTGGGCACACTACAGTTAGTGGAACCGGGCCTGACACACACTGGCAGCAGGCAAGCAACTGAATTTAGACTACTGTCTAAAAATTAAATGCCTTATTTATCGGCAAGCTACTGTGCCACCCGGTATGAGTGGTTGGCACTGGCAGTGGGCACACTACAGTCAGTGGAAGAGGGCCTGACACACACTGGCAGCAGGCAAGCAACTGAATTTAGACTACTGTCTAAAAATTAAATGCCTTATTTATCGGCAAGCTACTGTGCCACCCGGTATCAGTGGTTGGCACTGGCAGTGGGCACACTACAGTCAGTGGAAGTCAGCCTGACACACACTGGCAGGCAACTAACCTTAGATTAAAGTGTAAAATTAAGTGCCTTTTTTATGCAAAGTCCTGTGCCACACGGGATGACAGGGGTGGGCACTGGCAGTGGGCACACTACAGTCAGTTGAAGTCGGCCTGACACACACTAGCAGCAGGCAAGCAGCTGAAATTACACTAAAGTGTAAAAATTAAATTCCTTTTTTATGCAAAGTCCTGTGCCAGCCGGTATGAGTGGTGGGCACTGGCAGTGGGCACACTACAGTCAGTGGAAGTCAGCCTGACACACACTGGCAGGCAACTAACCTTAGATTAAAGTGTAAACATTAAATGCCTTTTTTTGATGCAAAGTCCTGTGCCACACGGGATGACAGGGGTGGGCACTGGCAGTGGGCACACTACAGTCTTTGGGCCTGCAGCTCCTCACACACAGGCAGGCCAGGCAACTGCAATATGTATATAAAGGGAAAAAAAAGCAGACTAATGTTGCAGCCCTAAAAAGGGCTTTTTGGGGTGCTGTCAGGACGCTGTCCTTACAGCAGAGATCAGATGAGTCTTTCAGGACTGGAGTGGACACTGAATTCACTAGCCTAGCTATCGATTTCCCAATTAAATCAGCAGCAACTACACTCTCCCTCCTCTCACTAAGACTGCAGCTTCAGAATGAATCTAAAATGGATGCTGTGCAGGAGGTGGGAGGGTCTGGGAGGGAGGGTATGCTGCTGATTGGCTGGAATGTGTCTGCTGACTGTGAGGTACAGGGTCAATGTTTGCTCAATGATGATGTATAGGGGGCGGACCGAACATCGCATGTGTTCGCCCGTTGAGGCGAACGCGAACAAGCTATGTTCGCCGGGAACTGTTCGCCGGCGGATAGTTCGGGCCATCTCTAGTCTTGGGTGGGGCTCACAGCCTTCTACCTCCTCCCATTGCAGGCATAGTTACATGCTTGAGGTAACTGAGGAGTTTGCTGTGAGTCGGCCTATACATTCCTATAATTTTGCCCACTGGCCCCTGGTATTGCCCATATGGCACAGGTAGGTGAGTGTTAGGTCCCGAGCTACTTGAGAAACCATGGCGTGGTGCTTGGGCTTAGACATGTCCTCCACTGCAGGACATGTTGACTAATCTCTCAATTTTAACATCAGTTTGAGGGCTTAGTAAGACCGCAGAGTGCACCTGTCTTGTCATTTGTTATTGCATCAACGAATTTAGGCCTAAATCTGTTTGTGTTTATTTCTGTCTTCACACGTGTCCAATTGTGTTTTTTTTTTTTGGGTTGTTGATTATATTCAAACCAGCGAAAACGTGATTACTACACCGATATGCAGGTTATCACACAAAATTATCTGTGAGTGATAAGGAATTTAGGCCAAAATCCCTTTCAGTTTTCTGTATCCAAACGTTTCCAATCAATTTTTTTTTTATTGTTGGGGGAAGGGGGTTCTTGATTATTAGTTTTTAATGAATCGAAGCATCCGAAGTGAAATTCGATCCGAAGTTTAGGAAAATTTAGATTCGCAACTAATCCGAATTTCCTTGTGCTTCATGGCAAAAAAATCATTTTCTTCCTAATATGGCGGCTACACGTGTTAAAAGGTGAAAGTAAGAAGCCTGGGCATGCGAGATTACCCATAATGCCGTGCAGCTAGCCATCCCCTGTGATGTCACAGCCGTTTAAAAGCCTCATCCCGCTCGGCCTCCGCCATTTCACTGTGAGCTTAGCATAGGGAGAGACATGGAAGTGCTGTTGCGCTAGAGAGTAGAGAATACTTAATTGCCAGTGTGAAAGGGACAGTGCAGGGATAGAGCAGGGACAGTAATCTGAAACTGAAGGGATCTATAGGAAACAGCGCAGTTTAAATCAATCGCAGTATAGGGCACAGAGATATCCAATTCAACAGTGTCCGCAGTGATTAATAGAAAAACAAATTTATTGGGCCCTGATTCCCAAATTGGAGTGAATAACCTGTCTCATTCTACTGTTATTGGGGTGTCCACCTTGTTTAATAGATAAACAATTCTAGAGATAAGTGAATCGAAGGTGGCGAAGTGGAATTTGATCCGCAACGAATGCGAATTTCCTCACGCTTCGTGGTAATGAATCGCAATTTTGCTAAAATGGCAGCTACACATGTGAGGACTGAGGACATGGGGTAAGGAACTCTGGGAAGGTGGGATCACCCAGATTGACATGCCTGCATGCAACCAATCAGCAGCCAGCCAGCCTTGTGATGTCATAGCCCTATAAATACGGCAGCCATTTTAGATTCTACCATTTTCCAGCATTCAGAGTGCAGGGACAGACGCGTGAAGGCGATAGGGACAGCAATTGGAAAAACCTGATTGTGGAAAAAAAAGACAGAAAAAACGATTTATAAGTGCAGGGAAAGGATAGGGAGGAATCATTCAAAGATTCATTCAAAAGGCTCAATGATTTAAGTGTTTTGATTTGATAGTAATTATGCACTGTATTGAGTACCAAATACGATATATACCCGGTAGGATTCCGATGTTCACCTCATTGTCCTCCTTTGGGCTATTTATTCAGCTAGCCTGCTGGTGTATTCTGTTGCAAATAGGGAAATCATGCTGACACTGTCTTTGTCTGTACTCTATTTTTAATAAGTTATGTGTATGGCGAGACATGCCTACGCATCCCTGACGTTTATACCACACGCCTCCCTTTTTGTGCTAAAGCGTCTTTGGTTGCTTGGCAACATTAGTTCAGCACCTTTATGAGCCGCGCGTGTTTCAGACATTAGGGTAGTAGCCGGAAGAAGCACGGGATCATGTGAAACGGCCGTCGCTACTCTGCATGCCACATGTCAAAGGAGTCTGCCCGCTTGCCCTCTTTTCTGTATGTTTTGAACACTACGAGTCAATAAATTGAAGAGACACAGCAGTGGTGAGTGCCGCCTCTCTTCTTTTCTTATATTGGATGTCGTTACATTGAGGATTATACTCAGGCTGAGCACAGCTAAACTGATAAGTTTCCAGTGGTCGTGTGGGACTGATTGCATTTATCGTGCACGGCGTGGTGCTGCCCCGTTTCTACTTCTTTTACATATTGACTGTTGCAGTTATTTATGGTGAAAGCATATAGCGGCATATTTCAGTACAACAATATATATACGCACTGCACTGTTGCAGTTATTTCAGGTGAAAGCGTATAGGGGCGTGTTTTGGTATGACAAGAAAAATATATACGCACTTCACTCTTTTTGTTATGGTCTAAGCGTAAAGTGGCCTATTTCTGTCCAACAAGAACTACATTTTCTCAGGTCACTTCTGCAGTTATTTCTGGTGAAAGCATATGGCGTATTTCAGTAAAAAAAAAGACAAATATATACGCACTGTACTGTTGCAGTTATTTCTGGTAAAAGTGTATAGGGGCATATTTCAGTACTACCAGAAAAATATATATGCACTTCACTATTTCATTGTTTTCTGGTTAAAACGTACGTGGCCTATTACAGTCCAACAAGAAATATATATTCTCAGTTCACTGCTGCAGTTATTTCAGGTGAAAGCATATAGGGGCGTATTTAAGTAAAAAAAACAAATATATACGCACTTCACTGTTGCAGTTATTTCTGGTAAAGGCGTATAGGGGCGTATTTCAGAAAAAAAAGAAAAATATATACGCACTGCACTGTTGCAGTTATGTCTGTTAAAGGAGTATAGGGGCGTATTTCAGAAAAAAAAGAAAGATATATGCTGCACTTGCTCCTTTTGAATATGAACTGATG
This sequence comes from Bufotes viridis, assembly GCA_033119425.1. Classification (NCBI taxonomy): domain Eukaryota; kingdom Metazoa; phylum Chordata; class Amphibia; order Anura; family Bufonidae; genus Bufotes; species Bufotes viridis. Next base: position 421,297,853 of record CM065591.1, read on the forward strand.
GCTTGTGCCGAGCTGAGGTGGAGAGTCCCAAGGTGTCATTTCTTTGTGAAAAAGTCAGTACCAGCCCTGTACACGCATGTAGAACAGAAGGTGGGTTAGTCCTTCAGCCTGTCGGTGCACTTTGGCAGACACCAACAGGCTCAAGGACCGTTGGTGCACTTTGGCAGACACTGACAGGCTCAAGGACTGTCGGTGCACTTTGGCAGACACCTACAGTCCTTGAGCCTGTCGGTTTCTGCCAAAGTGCACGGCAGCACTGATGTGTGGAGCTGTAATTACAGTCAGGGACAATACATGTCCTTTACGGCCCACTGGGTGAATGGGTTTCCTGCACAGCCACACCAGCAACTTGGACAGGTCACGCCGCTTCCGCCTCCATGTTGTCATTCCGTTGCTCCTGCGACAATGTCCGCCTCTGCCTCCTCATCCTCCACCATGTCCTCAGCCTCCACTGCAGGGACAAGTCACAGTGCCCCTTCAGCATACCACATGTGCAGGGCTCAGCGATGTAATGCTGTTCTGCACCTGGTTTGCCTTGGCGAATTGAGTCACACAGGGGAGCAACTGCTCCGTGTGATGCATCAAGAAATCTAATCCTGGCTTTCTCCGCAACAATTGAAAATCGGAACTATGCTAACCTACAACTAGAACACCATGGTGTCGGCGCTGCGTCAAGGAAGGCTGAGCCATGCGCCATCTGGTTGTCAAGCGGTTCCTGAAGTCTTCCACCTATCTGCAAGACATCCTAAAAATGGGCAGGAAACTTTGAATGCACTTCAGCCACTTGTATACTGCAAAGCACACCCTTCTTGAGCTGCAGCAGCAGAACGGCATCCCCCAACATAGGCTGATGTGCAACGTTTCCACCCGTTGGAATTTCACCCTCCATATGTTGGACCGACTATACGAACAGAGAAAGGCCATCAACGATTTCTCGATGATCCAAGCGGATAGGAGTACTCCACTGTGTAACTTTGATGTCAGCCAGTGGCAGCTCCTGCGTGACACCTGCCGTTTGCTCAGGCCCTTTAAGGACGCAACGTTATTTGTCAGTCGCCAGAACTATGGGATTAAGGATGTCATTCCACTGCTTCATGTCCTGGAACAGAGGCTGGTAACAATGGCTGGTCAGAGGACAGGAGACGTGGCGCCTTGATCTCATGGTCACATGAGCCCTGTGGGGGCTGAACTGGAAGAGGAGGAGGACACTGGAGCACAGTCAATATGTAGCCAAATGGGTGGTTTTTCTACTCAGCTGACAGGATAGGAGGAGCAGGAGCAACCAGAGGAGCTACAGGGAGATGAGGAAGACGAGACAGATAACCCGGACACATCGTGGCAGTATGCAGTGGAGATGGAGGCAGGGAGTCCCTCCCAGTTACTTGCACAAATGGCACGATGCATGCTCACTTGCTTGCGTAGTGACAGCCAAATTGTCACCATTCGGTAGAGAGTTGACTTCTGGCTCTCCACCTTGTTGAACCCTCGCTACCGGTCCAGAATGGGGGCCTTTACTTACACCCACCGAGAGGGGGGACAAACAGAACTCCTACAGAGACATCTTATGTAGTCAGTTGGCCAGTGCCTATCTGTGCCATTGTCCATCCTCGTGCAGATATGACCGGGAGGATGGGTGGGGTGGCAGGAGCAGTACCAGCTCCATCAGCAGCAGCCTGAGTCTCAAGGCGCTGATGAATAGCTTTCTTCACCCGCATAGTGAGGAAACTACTCACCAGCAGCAGCAGCAGCAGGTAGACCTGGAGCAGGACCTGAAGCAGCAGGTGGTGGCATACTTGGACAGCACCCTGCCACCCCACATTGAAGATCCGCTGGACTACTGGGTAGCCAAACTGGATTTGTGGCAGTAACTAGCAGAGCTTGCCCTGGAAAAGCTGTCCTGCCCGGCCAGTAGTGTGACATCAGAGCTGGTGTTTAGTGTGGTGGGAGCCATAGTTACCCAAAGAAGAACTCGCCTGTCCACCCAAAATGTGGAGAGACTGACTTTTGTTAAGGTTAATCAGGTGTGGATCAGCTAAGATTTCCAACCACCAATTCCTGATGCATGAGACTAGATCATCCATGGTGCCACACTAACACTTTGATACAAGAGACCGGTTTCTTCTGACTACCTGCCTCAGCTACCACTTTGATGCTGCAACCCGCCTGATGCCACACATCTGATGCCAAGTGCTCCTTATTTCATCCACCTTCGTCAGCTGTTACTGGTATTGGCACTCACCGCCCCAAGAGCGAGCCCCCCAAATGCTGAATATATCCAGATGGAGGAACTAAACAAGAAAGAAAAGCCAATACGCAAAGTGCAGTGCAGACCCATCCGGACGCAAGCGGGAACCAACCAGTAGCCTTGGCGCACGGGAGAGGAACAGACATCTGAGGTGAGACCGCTCCGGTGCTAGCGAAAACACGTGGGACGCCACGGTTGGTGGAGTGAGAGTACTCCTTTAGCAGCTAACTAAGTGAACTCCTCTCTAAATAACCCAATGCATAACAAGTGAGGTCCAGATAACAACATATTACAATGAATGAAATCCACGAACTACATTTGCTGGCAGTATAATATTCCAGTAAAGACTGAGACTTATCACTGGAGACATACATAAAATATTGAAGGAGGTGGTCAATTTTTGGACATTGGTATGCATCTGGAGTGATGTACATGAAAAACGCATTAATACTATAGGTATGAACAAGGACCTGAATGGAAGACATAAGTTGGTCATAAATCTCCTCCTCTTTCAGTGCAGAGACTGAGAGAGCTACTATAATCAGGAATTAATGTCCCATAAGTGGGAAAATATGTGATTTTATCCATATTTTAACCCACCCCCCTTTTTAGTCCTTTCTTCATTCTTATTTTTATGTGCTATTTTTAATGTGCTATGTATCACTAATTGTAATAAAGTACACAATTTTAACATTTATTTTCCAGATTTAGTGTGCTGGTCGATTACACTATATTTTCTAGTCTAGGGTGAGACTTTTTGACTATAGCACCGACCTTATCCATATTGTTTAGAGTGAATAAAATGCCGTACTTGCCAGTGTGGGAATTTTTTATCAAGTCGCTAGAGGATGTTAGCGTGGTGGTATGCAGAGTGTGGGCAGAAGGTGAGGTGCGGCCAGGGTGCTAAATGGCCCTTCGTCAACACATAGAGCATCACCATAAAGTGATGTGGGAAAACCGTGCCACCTGTTTAGTGTTACAGCCTGATACAGCAAACACTGCATCTTTTATCGGCCCACACCTCCACTCCAGCAGTCAGGGCTTGACAATGTCAGCAGAAGGAAGCTCTCATTCCTTCCCATCGACTTCAATGTTGTCTATTGCTCCTGATGCTCCTCCTACTCCTCATCACTTGTTTTGACATCAATTGATTAGCAAGGCGATTGCAAAAAGACAACAGTATGCATGCACTCATCCAACGGGGCAGAAGCAGATCGTGTGCCTGGCCAAGTTGCTGGTACTATAGTCCCTCCCTTTCCATGTAGTTGACTCTACACATTTCAGAGAACTGATGGCATGTGCCCACCCAAGGTGGAGAGTCCCAAGCCTACATTACTTTTCCAAAAAAACGCAATTAGACTTACCGGTAATTCCGTTTCCTTGAATCCACCATGACGGCCCACAATGAGAGATTAACCCTTGACCTCTGTAGGGACAGGAACACATAGAGTTTAAATTCCCCCCACCCCTCCACCTCCTCAGTGCTTTACAAATTGCCAGAAAGGTGGAACAACATATTAAAGGATATTGATTCATACCCCCAATATATTATCATCTGTATCTTCCCCGTGTATTATATATGTACATATATATGAATATTTTATTTATTTATTTATTTATTTTGTATCTTTTGAATCTTTTTTTTTTTTTAGGGATGGGAATAGTACGGGCCGTCATGGTGGATTCGAGGAAACGGAATTACCAGTAAGTCTAATTGCGGTTTTTCCATTTCATCCACCATGACGGCCCACAATGAGAGGTAACAAATGACTAAGTGGGTGGGGATATTGCCTGTAAAACCCTCCGGCCAAAGAGAGTCTCATTAGAGTCCGGAAGATTAAGACGATAGTGTCATACAAAGGTATTAGCAGCACTTGACCAGGTTGCCGCCTTGCAGATCTGGTCAAGTGAGACACCACCCTTTTCAGCCCAAGAGGAGGTAGTGGCCCTAGTGGAATGGGCTTTAATAATTCCAGGACTGATTTTGCCCTGAATCACATAGCAACACTCAATGGTGGATCTAATCCACCTAGCTATGGAGGATCTAGAGAGCTTCTTCCCCCTATTTCTCCATGAGAACTGAATTAGGAGATTATTATCCTTCCTAAATTCCTGGGTAGACTCAAGATATTGAATTACTGAGCTTCTGACGTCTAGCAGGCGCATTCTATCATCTGACCCGCTATCCTGAGATCTGGTAATGGAGGGTAGAAATATCTCCTGGTCACGGTGGAAGGAGAAAACTACTTTAGGGAGGAACCCAGGATCGAGCATTAAACGTATGTGATATTCCTTGATCTGGAGATACGGTTCCTTGCAGGAAAGGGCCTGAAGTTCTCCAATACGTCTGGCTGAGGTTATTGCTATCAGGAAAGAGGTTTTTATGGAGAGGTGTTTAAGAGAAATATCAGACGGAGGCACGAAGGGAGGTTTTGTTAAACCCTCTAGGACGGTATTTAGGTCCCAAGTTGGAGCCCTAGATTTTAGAGTAGGTCTTAGTCTAGTTGCTGCTCTGATGAACCTCCTGACCCATCTGTGATAAAATCATAAAAGGTGCTAAGAGACGATATTTGCACTTTCAGGGTACTGGGCTTTAATCCTAATTCCAAACCATTCTGGAGGAAATCTAAAATCTTATTAATGGGAGGAGAAGAGGTGTCCGGATGATCCACCTCTAACCAAGAGCAGTATCTTTTCCAGATTTTAAGGTAGATGGAAGAAGTAACCTTCTTCCTACTGGCCCTGAGGGTGAGGATTACTCTATCAGAAAGGCCTCTACTTCTCAAGGTCTCGCTCTCAGGATCAAAACAGCTAGTAGAAGAGGGCCCTGGACTAGCATGTCTCTCTGAAAGGGAATCTCCCAAGGATCCTCCAATGACAGCTGTTTCATAGTGGAAAACCAGCTCCTCTTTGGCCATAGGGGAGCTATTAGGATTAGAGTGGTTGGTTCTCCTAGGAACTTCTGGATGACACGGGATATTAGGGGTATTGGAGGGAACGCGTATGCCAGTCTCCATCGTACGGATAGAGTGTCTATCGCCCAAGGTCTGTCCCCCGGATTTAGGGAGCAGAAGAGGTCTACCTGAGCGTTTCGCTTGGAAGCGAATAAATCTACCTCAGGATGACCCCATCTTTCGGCTATCCCCTGGAAGATCCTTCTGTTTAGGGACCATTCTCCCGGATCTATTTTTCTCTGCTCAGGTAGTCTGCCACTGTATTTTCGATACCCTTCAAGTGGACCGCGGAGAGCGATAAGGTGTTCTTTTCTGCCCAAGAGAAGATTCTTTTTGCCACTTCTCCTAACAGGCTGGACCTTGTTCCTCCCTGGTGCCTCAGATATGCCACTGTTGTGGTGTTGTCGGATAGGATCTTTAGATGTTGACGCCTCAACAGACTCTCCCCTCTTGTTATGGCCATGAGAACTGCATACAGTTCTCTGAAGTTGGAAGACCTTTTCTTTATGTCGTCCGGCCAGGTATCCTGAAAAAGATGGTCTACTATTTTGGCTCCCCAGCCCTCGAAACTTGCGTCTGTTATTATTTGAACCTCTGGATGGTTCCACCAGTCTAGACCCCTGAGTAGACGTTTCCTTTCTTTCCACCAGTTGAGATCTGTTTTCACGGACTGTGGTATCTGTATTTCCCTGTCCAGGTCTCCCTGTTTTCCCTTCCATTCCCTCAGGATCCAGCCCTGGGTTATTCTCGTGTGGCTCTGGCACCAAGGAACTGAAGGTAGGTAGGCGGCTAGGCTTCCTAACAAGCTCATGGCCTCCCTGATGGAGCATCTGTGAGAGCCCTGAAATGCCAAGATCCTGATCAGAATCTCTGTTTTGTCCTGAGGAAGAAATGTTTTTTGTAAGATTGAGTCCAGCTCTATTCCTAGGAACCTTATCCTCCTGGATGGAGTGAGTGTGGATTTTTTCCTGTTTATAATCCACCCGAGAAGCGTTAGAGTTTCTGAGAACCTGTGAGTTGCCAATAGGCTTTCCTCCTCTGTTCTGCCGAGAATCAGGAAATCGTCGAGGTATGGGATGTTAGTTATGCCCTCTCGGCGAAGATAAGCCACCATCTCTACCACGAGTTTTGTAAAAATTCGGGGCGCTGACAAGATGCCAAATGGAAGGACGCTGAACTGAAAGTGGTGGACCGAGCCGTCCGTACCTTTTAATGCAAATCGTAGGTATTTTTGAGAGAGGGGGTGAATAGGGATGTGATAATAGGCATCCCTGAGGTTGATTGATGACATGAATGCCCCTTTTTGGATGAGAGGAATTGTGGATGAGATAGTTTCCATCTTGAACTTCCTGTACAGAATGGACCTGTTCAATGGCTTCAGATTTATTATAGTCCGAAAGGACTGGTCTGTTTTTTTTTTTTTCCAGAAAGAGGTTGGAGTAGAATCCTCTTCTTTCTTCTAATCTTGGAACTTTCTGAATTGCACCTAGACTTAGAAGCTCTCGGACGCCCTGCCATATCCTTGGTAATTCTGTCCTGTTCTGGGCCGAGATACGGAATCTTTGTGGGGGGACTGATGTGAATTCTATCTTGTAACCCTGGGAGATGATATTTAGTGCCCAGGGATTTCAGGTGATCTGTTCCCATGAAGATAGAAAATTCATCAGCCTGCCCCCTACCCTGGCGTCATTGTTGTTTGGCTTGTCTATTTTGGGGATTGAGGATGAAGCCTCGCCCTCTTCCTCCTTTAGGGTAGCTCCATCGTCCGGATTTTCCCTTACCCCGATATGATCTCTGTTGGGGTTGAAACTGACGAAAGGGCCTTCTTTTAGATTCTTTATCCTCAGGAAAACCCTTCTTTTTATCGGCCGCTCTTTCTAGAATTTTGTCTAGAGTGGGCCCAAATACAAATTCCCCGAGAATGGGATGGAGCAGAGTTTGGCTTTGGAGGCTTTGTTCCCTGACCAGGCTTTCATCCATAGCGCCCGGCGGGCGGCGTTGGAAAAAGCTGCCTCCTTGGCGGAGAAACGGATCGATTCCGCGGAGGCATCCGCTAGGAATGCTGTGGCGGATCGGAGAAGCGGGATAGAATCACGAATCTCCTCTCTAGAAGTTTTATTCTTTAGGTGTTCATCCAGTTCTCCCAGCCAGATATACATAGCCCTGGCGACGGATGTTGCTGCTATGTTTGTTTTGATTCCAAACGTCGCAGATTCCCAGGACCTTTTCAGAAGCCCATTCGCTTTCCGGTCCATCGGATCGCCAAGCTGGGAGGAGTCCTCGAAAGGCAGAGCCGTTCTCTTTACCACTTTGGCTACTTGAATGTCGACCTTAGGTATCTTATTAAAAATCTTGCATTCTGTCTGGTCAAAGCAAAGTCTGTTTCTAAACTCCTTGGGGACCCCTAGCCTCTTCTCTGGATCAGACCACTCTTCCATAATCATCTCCCGTATGTTTTCGTTTATTGGCAAAACGATGGAAGTCCTTGATCTAAGACTACCGAACATCTCGTCCTGGACGGTACGGGGTTTAGGGGTGTCCTCGATCCCCATTGTAGACCTCACTGCCCTGAGCAGTTTCTCCATCTCCTCGGAAGAGAAGAAATATTTTTTATCTTCATCTACGATCTCCCCCTCAGATAGGGGGTCCTCATTATGTATCTGTCTGGATGAGACTGAGGCCTCTTCCGCATCCTCGGCGTCTGAGGAGTTTGCGTTTCTTGGGAGGATTAGAAACACTGCCAGGAGTTGACACAGTAGCCAAGGAAGACTTAATCTCCTCCAGAATAAACAATTTCATTTCTGTAAGAATATCTGGTTGTTCTTCCTTCCAGATCTCAGCCGTGCAAGATTTGCACAGCCTTTTCTTGTAATTCTCAGGGCGCCTCTTTGAGCACGCATTGCATTTAAGTATTTTCACTTTTGCCTTAGACTCTTTAGTGCCCTGAAAGTGAGGGAACAACCAGATATCCCGCAGTTAACAATTAAAGTACAAGTGCTGTCTTAGCCATACAACCCCCCGGAGGGGACTTACAGTACTGGTGGCTGAGGGATCAGGGCCATCCTGGCGGGGAGTAGGTGTCTCAGACATCGTGGTGCTGCAGGCAAATGCTGGCTGGAACCGCGATCGGCTGTTGGCGTGTGCCTGCGTCGCACAAACCCCTATAAAGGTGCATGCAGCGGCGCGGCCTGCCTCCTAATGTACGCGCACCATGCACCGCACCTACACCCATGGCCGGTCACGTGACAGTAAGGAGGACGCCGAACACAGCGCGCGAACCTCCGAGTGAAGCCGGCACCCCAGGCTGCTTCCTGATGTGAGGAAGGAGGTCTAGAGGTAGGGGAGGACCACAGGTCCCAGCATAAGCCAGGACGAGGGTCCTTGTTGCTCCCTGCTGTCCAGCCTTGGCCCCTGCCACGGGAGGACAGCTGGAGAATCCTATAGAAAAAATCCTGCACATAAAACTTCAACCCTCCTGACAGGAGGGCACTCTCCACATGTTGGCCCCTGTAGGGGCAGGAAAGCACTGAGGAGGTGGAGGGGTGGGGAGAATTTAAACTCTCTATGTGTTCCTGCCCCTACAGAGGTCAAGGGTCAATCTCTCATTGTGGGCTGTCATGGTGGATGAAATGGAAAAAGCTGTATCAGCCCTGCACACGTACATTGAACAGAAGGTGGGCCAGTCCTTGGGCCTCTCGGTGTCTGGTAGAGTTTACGCCAGAGCTGATGTATGTAGTTGTAACTATGGTCAAGCACAATATATCTCGTTCACAGCCCACTGAGTAAATGTGGTTCCAGACCAGGCACACAAGCAACTTGGCCAGGTGATGGCAATGCCGTCTCCATGTTGTAATGCTGCGATTTCTGCTCCAATGTCCTCCTCTGCTTCCTCATCCTCCACCTTGTCCTCACCCTCCCCTCTAGGCACAGTTCACAGTGGTCTTCCAGCATATCACCTATGCAAAGCTAGGTGTTGTCACACGGTTTTGCACCTGGTCAGCCTTGGCAAACTGAGCCACACCGGGGAGGAACTGATTGGCGTCATTAATAAAGAAATCGAACACCGGCTTTCTCCATTTGTCTGAGCTGCATCAGGGAGGGCGGACGCATGCGTCCTGTGTCCTGCGTGGAGTACATCTGCAGTTTCATTGTCACCTGGTTCCTCAAGTCTTTTACTGAACTGCAAGAGCTATTAAAAATGTCCAGGAAGCTGAACATGCACTTCAGCCACTCTTACCATGCAAAACACGCCCTCCTTGAACTGCAAAGGCAAAATGCTCTTCCCCAACATCACCTGATATGCGACGTTTCCACCTGTTGGAACTCCACATTCCATATCTTAGACTTCCTGTACAAGCAGAAGAAGATGGTCTATGATTTTTTTAATGCTGCAGATGGATAGGTCTACTCCCCAGTGTAACTTTCACGTTAGCCAATGGCAGCTCATGTGTGACATGTGCCATTGGCTCAGGCCCTTTGAATCGGCAGAACAACAGGATGAATGATGTCATTCCACTCCGTTACATCCTGGAGGGGATGCTGACATATTTGATTGGCAAGGGGACAGAAGACATGGCACCTCAATTTCACAGCCACCTGAGCCCTGAGGAGGATGAACTGGCAGAGGATGAGAAGGAGGACATAAATGCCCAGGAATTTTATACACAACTAGGTGGTTTATCTGCCCAAGGGAAAGGAGAAGAGCATGAGGAGACAGAGGGTGACAACGAAGACGACATAGACGACCGTGACAGACCGTGACAGTATGCAATGGAGATGGTGGCAGAGAGTCCCTCCGAGTCCCTTGCGCAAATGGCCAGATGCATGCTGTCATGTTTCTGTAGTGGCAGCTGCATTGTCAGGATTCAGCAGAGGGATAACTACTGGCTATCCACATTGTTTGGTCAAAAACAGGGGCATTTTTTAAGAACTTCCCAGAAAATTGACTATTTTATCACAACATCTAAAAGCTCAAAAACCGGGCTTCTTACCGGCATCTTCTGTGGTCAATGAGGATGCCGGTAATTGAATTCAATACCTCGGATCTCTCGATTTTGGCAAACAGGTGGCAGGCCAACATAAGAAATTAGCAATTTTTCTCTCATCATTGATCTATAAGAAACACGGTGGTTCAGAATTAATACAAAAAAATTGTCAGTCTTGTAGCCTAAGGCCTCTTTCACACGGGCGTCACGTTTGATGCCCGGATCAAAGGCGGGTGCGTTGCGGGAAAATGCGCGATTTTTCCGCGCATGTGCAAACTTTTGTAATGCGTTTTGCACGCGCTTGTGAAAAATCAGCATGTTTGGTACCTTCATCACTGAAGTCCGGTTTCGGGTTGAGTATTCTGTAGATTTTATTATTTTCCCTTATAACATGGTTATAAGGGGAAATAATAGCATTCTCAATACAGAATGCTAAGTAAAATGTGGATGGAGGGTTTAAAAATAAAAAACTTAACTCACCTTAGCCACTTTATCGCGTAGTTGCTATCTCTTCTTCATTTATTAGCTGCCGTCTAAAGGACCTGTGATGAGGTCACTGAGCTCATCACATGGTCCAATCACATGGTCCATCACCATGGTGATGAACCATGTGATTGGACCATGTGATGTGATGTCACCACAGGTCCTTTAGATGGCTGCGAATGCTTGAAGACAGAAGAGATCGGCAACTACGTGATAAAGTGGCTAAGGTGAGTTAAGTTTTTTATTTTTAACCCCTTAATCCACATTTTACAAAGCATTCTTTATTGAGAATGCTATTATTTTCCCTTATAACCATGTTATAAGGGAAAATAATAAAGATCGGGTCCCGTCTCTTAGCAACCATGCGGGAAAATCGCACTGCATCCGCACTTGATTGCGGATGCTTGCGATTTTCCTGCAGCCCCATTCACTTCTATGGGGCCTGCGTTGCGTGAAAAACGCAAAATATAGAGCATGCTGCGATTTTCACGCAACGCAGAAGTGATGCGTGGAAATTACCGCTCATGTGCACAGCCCCATAGAAATGAATGGATCCGGATTCAGTGCAGGTGCAATGCGTCCACCTCACGCATTGCACCTGTGCGGAAATCACGCCCGTGTGAAAGGGGCCTAAAACACAAGCTACAAAAGTTAAAAAATTTATAAAATAATTAATCTGGCATCACCGCGTCCGATATAAATATAAAAATACATAGAAATAAAAGACCTATACATATATATGATATCACAAAATCGTACTGACCCAGAGAATGAAGTGCACAGCTCATTTTGGCTGCAAAGGGAACGCCGTAGGGACAAAACCATGGAGGAATTGCGTTTTTTCAAATTCCACCCCATTTGGAATTTTTTTTCCTGCTTCCCACTACATTGTATGCCATATTAAATGGTGGCATTAGAAAATACAACTTTTCCCACAAAAAATAAGCCCTCACATGGACATGTTAATTGAAAGACAAAAAAGTTATAGCTCAAGTAATATAGGGAAGAAAAATGAAAACGAAAAAAAAAAAAACCGAAAAAACCTTCAGCATCTAAGGTGTTAAAGTATTACATGCAGGAATTTTTTCTCTTGGTAAAAAGACTTATTTCAGAAGTAAATGGCCAAAACTGATGCAAATTGAGCATAAGGCCTCTTTTACATAGTCAGTTTTTTGCATTAGTATTTGTAAGCCGAAAGCAGGAGTGGGCCCAAAACACAAATATTTCTATTACCCTTTATCTTTGTTTTGGATCCACTCCTGGTTTTGGCTTACAATTACTGATCAAATACTGACCGTCTGAAATAGGATTTATGGATGCTAAAAATACAGGCTTGATTTTTTTTAAGTTTTTTATGACTGATCAGAAAAATGAAAAAGCAAACAGTGATATAGTAAACAGCCTTACTGCCACTGCTGCTGCCTCCCCTCCCCACTCTGTTATAGTGCCACAACTTTTACTGGTACTGCCACTGCTGCCACCCTCCCTACTCTGTCATGGGGCCACTATTGTCACTGTTATTACCACTGCTGCTGCCACTCTCCCCACTGTGTCATGGGGCCACTATTGTCACTTTTACTGCCACTGCTGCTGCTTCCACCCTCCCCACTATATAATTGGTCACAACTTGAATCTTAGGGCACGGAATGGTTAAGTGCGCTGCGATAAATTAGACCTGATGCTAACAGTGACCTGTAATACTGACACACAGTAAATCTACAGCTAACAGAAGGGATCAAAAAGCATGTGTTTGGGCCTGCCACAACATGCATTAAAATTTTTAAAAAAATTCTCCACTGCTTGGCACTGCCTCAATTTCTTTATTTTGTTCCAATAAGGAGCTATTGCAGAGGTGTGCACATTTATTTTCTTTACTGAAAGGTGCTGTATGCTATTCTTTCTGTTTAACAGAAGAGATTAGCAATAAATCTTGGTGAACTGCACAGTGATGTAGACAGCGATAAATTACACCTGTGATACTTACAGCACAGTACCTACAAAATGGATTAACTATGAATGTGGGTGCAGCAGAATGTAACGCACAAGGCGATAGCCTCTCCCTGCACTCTCTCTGCAGTTTAAGTTTCAAGCCTTCACACTGAGATGTGAAGTATGTTAAACGGCTTCTGTCAGCAGATTTGTACCTAACAAACTGGATGACCTGTTGCATGTGCACTTGGCAGCTGAAGGCATCTGTGTTGGTCCCATGTTCATATGTGCCTGCATTGGTGAGTAAAATGAAGTTTTAATATGTGAAAAGGAGCCTCTAGGAGCAACAGGGACATTGCTGTTACACAGGGGCGTAGCTAAAGGCTCAGGGCCCTGGTGCAAGAGTTCAGCTTGGGCCCCCCTTCCCTCAGTGCTTTGTGTGTCTTCTTATGCTGCACAAGTGTCTTTGGGCCCCTTCAGGCTCCTGGGCCCGGTAGTGACTGCTACCTCTGCACCCCCTATTGCTACGCCCCTGCTGTTACACCTAGTTCTGCTAGTTCTGCAATTGCTGCATTCTCTCCACTTTGATTGACTTTAGGAGAAGCCAGGGCCATGTGTGGTGATGTTTTCACTGCCTAGCCTTATCAGAGTGCAGAGAATGCAGCAGTTGCAGAGAGTGTAGAGCCTCCAGGTGTAATGCCCCGTTGTTCCTAGAGGCTCATTTGCATATATTAAAATTAAAAGGGTGTGAAATAAAGAACTGTGCCCCGTTTTGGGGACCAAAGTTGTATAGTGAAAGTAAACTTCCAAGGCACTTCTTTTACGATCCCCTCTACATTTCATTTTAAAGTGGGTAATATCAGTATTTTTACTTCTATTAGGGTACTTTCACACTTACGTTAGAGTATTCCGGCAGGCAGTTCCGTTGCCGGAACTGCCTGCTGGATCCGGAAATCCGAATGCAAATAGATAGCATTTGTTTCTGGATCCGGATGCAGATCCATCTAACAAATGCATTGCAATACCGGATCCGTCTCTCCGGTATCATCTGGAAAACCGGATCCGGTATTTATTTTTTTCACAGATTTAAAGGCCAGGAAACCGAATCCGGTTAATGCAAATTAATGTTGAATCAGGCTTTTCGGCAAGTGTTCCGGAATTTTCTCCGGCCAAATACCATAAGGGGACTGAACTGAAGACATCCTGATGCATGCTGAACGGATTTCTCTCCATTCAGAATGCATTAGGATAAAGCTGAAGCGTTTTTTTGTGGTATTGAGCCCCTGTGACAGAACTAGTCAATACCAGAAAACTTTAACGCAAGTGTGAAAGTACCCTTAGATAATAGCCTGCTTGAAACCTCCATTAACACCTTGTACCTGTATACTTCTATACTAGTACTATAAATGCATAACCACCCTAATGTGTGTTCAGTCTAAATATAGGGTTATTCTTTAAATCTCTGACCAGATTGCATTGGTAATTTGGTAATACAGGTCATGTCTCCTGTAACTCTAGGGTGTGTTAGAATCATTCATTTGGAACATCGGGTAATAAAGAAGCTAAGACAACAGAATGGTTCACAAGAGGTTTGGGATTCAACACTTGCTCCTGTGACCTGGTGCATAGGAAAGGATATGAGGTAAGCAAGGCTTAAAGGAATTAATGCTAAAAGCAGTCACTCTATGCAATTATCTGACCCAGATTCTTTAGTCCTTAGCTGAAAAATGGGCCAACTGAAGGTACATGTAAGACAGATAATGCATCATATGTGGTAACAGAATTGAGTAAAGTAAAGTTCATGTATGTGCTTCTAGTGTCTTCCTGGATGAGGTTCTGGGTATGTCTGCCTTTATTTACCTCATAGAAAAGGGCTCATGCAGAGTACAAAACACCTACCTTTAATTTCTGCTTTGCAACAATTGGAAACCAGAAGCGGCAGAGGTAGAGAAATAAATATACACTAAACTGCATTGCATCCTTTGTATGTAAATAGCCAAGTACTGTCTAGCACTGAGTACTATCTAGCATCAAGTCATCTTCATTCTATCGCTGTGTGACCGGAGCTGCTGTGAAACTATAAGTCCCAGCATGCATACTGGCTCTGCTCTTATAAGAACTCTCATAGTAATGAATAGAGCATGCTGGGAATTGTAGTTTCACAATAGCTGGAGTGCCGAAGGTTGCTGACCTCTGTCATAGAACATTTCTGTTATCGAAATCTCTCATCTGCTCACCATTGTATTGACTCTTCCTGAAACACTTGTTCTAGAAACTAAAAGGACTTTTATAATGTATATTTGTGGTCGGATCGGCTATCAGAAAGGTGTACCTAACCTATCTACAACAAGCAGTAGAATTATGCCATAACTGCTGTGGTAGGGCAGCCTAAAGGGGGCCATCCTAATATGAAATGACTGTAAGATGGTGTGGGTGGGTGAAATCAGCTGAATCAGCGTCAGCCTGGGCCCACAGGTGCCTATAAATAGCCTTGTAGTCAGCCTCCCCTCCCACAAACGCAGCAATACTTGCTTAATACTTGGGGTCGGATCGTTTATCAGAAAGGTGTACCTAACCTATCTAACCCAATCTACAACAAGCAGTAGAATTATGCCATAACTGCTGCGGTAGGGCAGCCTAAAGGGGCCAAAAAGAGCAGACCTTAGGTTAGAGCAAAATATATACATACCATTACTACACCCACTTTGAACGTAAAAGACATTTCCCGATGAAGGTGCTAAATATATCGTACATATCACAGTGACTACCATCTACCTTACCTCTTTGTCATGTGCACCTGCACATCGTTCTTGGAGGTGGCTAATGCTGATGCGATTGAAGGAGTGGCCGGTAATCAGAAACTATTTACTCCTATGTATACTAACAACATGTGAACATATTACGAGAAGGTCTGAATCCTGAGAGCTGTAGACTGAAACAAACAATGGTGAATCTGTTGGAAGGTCTGAATGAATTCAAAGCATTCGCCGAGGGCCCTGATCGGAAACCAACTGTTCCTGGTTGCAAACTACTACACCTCTACTTATTCCCCAGGCCACACCTTTTATATATAAAGGGCCAAAAAGTTAGAACATGGGGTATGCCGTCTTTCTCTATTAGTAGATTAAGCGGAATGTATATCACCAGGCCTGGGGAACCATCAACACGAATACATGGCTATTTTAATTAACGAGCTAATGTTGCCTGTAATGAGGACAGAGAACGTACACACCATACCTGCAGTTGTGACAGGAAATAAGCTTAAGGTCGTGATAACTATGTATGCTGCGCCTGTAGTCGTGATAGGACTTGACGTGTCTGTAGACGTGAGACATTGTGAATTGCGCCTTATTACTGTACCTCCTACTGGAAGACGGACTGATACCCAAGACTTAGGCCCGACACCAACACCCTCAGCCCGAGTGGCAGAAAAAGACATGGAACCTACTTGTGCTTGGGCCACGTGGCCGACCTCAAATGGTGAAGTCATATATGAAACAATCGGAGAAGCCATGCGTGATAGACACTAATGGCGGTGCCATGCGTGAGAGACTCTAATGGCGAAGTCGTGTGTAAATCATAAACAGAGAAGCTATGCATGAGAGACTAATGGCAGAGTCATATGTCAAACACTTAATCGGAGAAGCCACGCGTGAGAGACTCTAATGGCGGAGTCATGTGTGTAAAACATAAACGGAGAAGCCATGTGTGAGAGACTCTGATGGAGTCATGTGTGTAACACTAAATCGGAAAAGCCATGCGTGGGAGACTAATGGCGGAGTCATATGTGAAGCACTTAATCGGAGAAGCCATGCGTGAGACTCTAATGGTAGTGCCCTGCGTGAGAGACTCTAATGGTGAAGTCATATGTGTAACACCTAATTGGAGAAGCCATGCGTGAGAGACTCTAATGGCAGAGTCATGTGTGTAAAACATAAACAGAGAGGCCATGCGTGAGAGACTCTAATGGCGGTGCCATGCGTGAGAGACTCTAATGGTGAAGTCATATGTCAAACACTTAATCGGAGAAGCCATGCGTGAGAGACTCTAATGGCGGACACTTAATCAGAGAAGCCATGCGTGAGAGACTCTAATATGCAAAATAAATGTGGAGCCCCAGTTATGGGTCTACAACAAAATGAAAGCCAGATATCCCTCAAAGGAAGGAGGGATTGCTCCCGGTTAGCCAGAATCCTACTCCGCACTGATGAGGGGCAACACCCCGAAACAGCTGTCTGTGGATGGATAACTGGCTTAGGTTTTCCCCGTCGCATCCTTAAAGCTTGCAAAAAAGCGGGATCTTGACATAGGGGCCACTTAATATGGTGGATATCTGTAATGGAGACACCCCTTTGCTCGGTTTTCCTTCCTTTGAGGGATATCTGGCTTTCATTGTGTTGTAGACCCATAACTGGGGCTCCACATTTATTTTGCATATTCCTGTTTCCCAGGGAGCTTTGCACTTTGGATTGCTGTGTTGAGACTCTTAAGTGAGGCTCCACGGTGTTTTTGTAGCTGGTCTCCCTGAGATCAGCTATTGTTGTGTTTGAGAGACTCTAATGGCAGAGTCCTGTGTGTAAAACATAAACGGAGAGGCCATGCGTGAGAGACTCTAATGGCGGTACCCTGCGTGAGACTCTAATGGCGGTACCCTGCGTGAGACTCTAATGGCGAAGTCATATGTCAAACACTTAATCAGAGAAGCCATGTGTGAGGGACTCTATGGCGGACACTTATCCGGAGAAGCATTGCTTGAGAGACTATAATGGCGGAGTCATGTGTGTAAAACATAAACGGAGAAGCCATGCATGAGAGACTCTAATGCCGGAGTCATATGGGTAACACTTAATTGGAGAAACCATGCGTAAGAGACTCTGATGGCGGAGTCATATGTGTAACACTTAATTGGAGTAGCCATGCGTGAGAGACTTTAATGGTGGGATCATATGTGTAACCCTAAATCTGAGAAGCCATGCGTGAGACTCTAATGGCGGAGTCACGTGAGTAAAACATAAACGGAGAAGCCATGCGTGGGAGACTAATGGCGGAGCCATACATGCGAGACTCTAATGGCAGATTTTTTATTTTTTTTTATAAACCACTTATGCAGCACCAGTATGACTTGGGAACTCGCTTAACCATGAACCCCTCTAACAGGGAACCTAAGACACTAAACAGCCTACAACCATATGGTACCCCTAACGAACAACATGAAGAACAGTCAAAGGGCCCCCCGGAGCCGTGAGACCGAAGCTATAATCGGGCCCCCAGAAGCCATGAGACCCCTCGAAGCCATGAGACTGAACTGAATGACTTTTTACAGTGACGATAAATAATTAAATGTGAGCCAGACCCGATGGGATATGCATAGACATGTGAAGCGAACCACGTGCATAAATAAACATTAACCATCCGCGAACCATGAATTTGAACAGATGGGAGAAAATGAAGAGCCAGAGGCCTTGCAGTTCGCTACGAGAAGACCCTTATCTTGACAAATGAAGGATTTGTGAAAATATAGTAGGAAACGTACTCCTATTGGCCCACTGACCGCTGAGAAGCTATTTGGTTAACTGGGGCAAGAGACCAATGCGATATTGAGAGAAATGGCAAAGAAGGGCTTGCGGCACTCACTGAGGTAGAAGTTTCAATATTCTTTATTCATCCTTTTTACAGGACACTTGTGAACGGGGTGCAGGGGCGGACAAACCAATTTCAGATGATTAGCAGCTACGGCCGTTTCGCGCGTGGGATCGCATTTCGTCTGGCTGCTTACACATCATTTCGCAAACCTGCGCTTTATATAGGCAGCGCTCCGTAGCCGTCATCATAAGCAACAGCTGAGCGCATACACTGGTGACGTTAAAATCATAAATACTGAAGGGTATATACATATAGATTGTTACAACACAATTCATCGTCTTTACATGTTACTTGCATGGTTATATATAATGCAGTCATACTACTGACGTATTCACATAGTGCGGTTTGGCCCACAGTGGTGGTTTCAACTATTCAAATGTCCACTACCTATTATCCACCTAATAATGATTGAGGGTGCATACTACTTCCCCAAGAAGGAGTGGGAAAGAGGAGAAACTCCAGTTTCTATGTTTACCACAGCTTTGGTTCAATTGCCAAAGCCTTAGTATCGTGGTCGCGACCATAGTCATAATACATAACTTTAGAGGAATACTGACATATCATTCCTGTCGTTCAGACCCGCTGCCCCGGTAGCCCCAATACGCATAATCCACCATAAACCATCCATAATACCCCAGGACCCCTATTATCTATTACCTGCCGAAAGTACATAAGAATGCAGAATGACCGCCAGGGAGACCAATAGTGTCTGGCATTGACTCTATTACCAGTCGTGTATCGGAATATATAGATATTTTTTTTACAAAAGTATGTGTCCACTACCCCCTCTTATTTGAAAGACACAGGCCATATTCTTAGTACGCTAAAAGAGATAGAACACTTACCGGATAATGCGCTGCTATGTACTCTCAATGTTACCACCCTGTACACCATAATACCTAACGAAATAGGGATGGAAGCTGTTAGATTTTATATGGATCAGGATGTGCAGATGAGTAAGGAACGAAAAGATTTTATTATAGATTGTATACAGTACTGTCTTTAACATAATTATTTCTGGTTTAATAATGATTTCTTTCTCCAGACCTCAGGTGTGGCGATGGGTGCAAAATTTGCACCAAGTTTTGCAAATTTATTTATGTCCTACTGGGAGCATCTCAATATTGATCCTCTGTTGCGGAGAAAAAACGAAGGGGGCAACCTACAGCTGTGGAGAAGATACATAGATGATTGTATTGGCATCTGGTTTGGCACTGAAACAGGACTCAGCGATTTTGTGTCCCAGATTAATTCTAACACTTGGGGTATCTTCTTCACAGCTGATATTAGTAATAGTGTGATCCATTTTTTAGATTTGGAGATTAGAATAGAGAATGGTACAATAAAGACAGTAGCTTACTTTAAACCATCTGATAGAAATGGATACATTGAGAGAAACAGCTGTCACTATGAACCCTGGATTCGTAATATACCCAAGGGTCAACTGCAGCGCATTAGACGTAATTGCACGGATAAAAAAGATTTTGATGAACAAAGTGATGTTGTTGTTATTAATTTATAAACTTGTTATTATTAAGCGGTTTTTGGAAAAAGGGTACACGGCAGGGGTATTGTACAAACAGAAAGAAGAAGTGTTAACTTAAAGAGACCGGTAGTGCAGACGCCCCCAGGAATGTTAATAGAGATATACAGGGAGATCGTGAGAAAGATGCAGAGAAGTATAAGTTCGCTTTCTCTACGACCTTCTCTACATTTTGTCCTCAGATCAATAAGATTATTAACCAGAATTGGCATGTTTTAAAGTGTGATAATGTAATAGGGGATGTTATTCCGGACAAGCCCCCCATCATCTTTAAAAAAGCTCCTACTATTAGGAATCGGGTGGTACATGGGTGCTCTAAAGAGGAGTTACCTACATCGAAGGTTAGAAACGGTTTCACATGGTGTGGGTTTTGCGCTGATTGTAAAAATAGAAGTAGAGAGGAGAAGAAATGGACTAAGGTGGAAATGGTAATGGTCACCTCTAATAACAAAGTGCAGAAAATAAAGGGTAATTCATCATGCGAAACTACGGGTGTGATCTATTTATTAGAATGCCCGTGTAAGCTTCAATATGTTGGTAGAACCCTGAGAAAATTGAAAGTTAGAGTGGCAGAGAACATTAGGAATATAAAAAAAGGGTTGGAGACCCATAGTGTTTCTGCACATTTTAAGAGGCACCACCAAAAAGATCCCAAGGGTTTTAAGTTCTGCGCAATTGAAGTTGTAAAAAGACATTGGAGGGGAGGGAATCCCGTTAACACATATGAACAAGAAAGAAGCGCAATGGATTTTTCAGATGGGCACCTTACAGCCGAGCGGTCTTAACATTGAATGGGATGTGAAAAATGCATGCATGATGTGAGCCATTTATTGAATGCGATTTTTCACATGCGATTTTTTTTATGCGACTTTTTTTTTGTTGTTGTTGTTGTATGCGATTTTTTTCATGCTGAATGCGATTATTACATGTGACTTTTATATGTGTATCTGACTTTAATGGTTGTTATTGTGTATGTAGTATTTATATTACCTTTATAGAATTGAATTGTGATATGTGATTTTTATGCTTATATGTACTATTTATATCATAATTGGAATTTTATGTTCAGACGTTTGTATTTACTATTGTACCAAAGGGTGATGGGAGTGGGTGTCTGCTTCCGGGGTAATTGGCAAAGGTCATGTATTTGAGTCAGTCTTGGACTGGACGGGTTCAGATGAAACAGCCCCTGAAGAAGCCTTACGGTGAAACCCAGGTCGGGCGATTTTATATGTGCATATTGACTTGGATCCTGTGAGTAAAATAAATTGTGCGCTATTTTCAAGTATTGGGGTATTGCGCAATTGTATTTTTTTCCTCCTGATGAAGGTCCTGTGTCTGATACCCGGAAACGGTTGTTGGTGGCTGAATGGGAGCGCTGTCTGCCAGTGAAAAGCAAAGCTGCACTGAGATTTGGTGCTGGTGAATACAGGCTGCGATTCCCAGAAATTGTCGGAACATTGGGAGAATCTAGTGCTTCAGACTGCCGATCTACTAGCGCGGTACCTGTTTTCTATTTGTGCATAATCCAACTTGCCTCTCTCTGCAGGAGAAGACGGTGCCGATTTCCCCCCCCTCTGGAGATGGGTTGGACCTGCTCCATGCCTGCAATGGAGAGGCAACGTGGATGGCCGCTATGTGCGGTTCCAATGTGCTCAATCAGGCGGGGGCATCCCTTGCCTGAACGAATGGAATTGACATGTTCCCGTATCCTCTCAAATAGTGGACATATTGTTTTGCCAATGTAGAACCTCCCACACGGACAAAAGGTCACATACACGACATACTATGTTCGACATGTCATAAAGTCCTTGACTGTATGTTTGATTCCTCCTATTTGGAGCCATTTGCTGCACGTGTTTAGGGTACAAAAGGAGCAATGCCCCCACCTGTGGTTCCTTTTTAACCTTTTGTTTGTGAGCCAAGTCTCAGCCCTAGGTTCATGTAGTGCACTACTGACCACTTTGTCTTTGACAGTTTAACACTTCCTAAATGTAACCAAAGGGCGCTGGCTGGTGTAGATATTCAAAGTGGGGTCCCCCTTGAGAAGATCCAAGTTCTCATTGATAACTCGTTTAAAGGCGAAACGGGAGGGTTCAGTGCTCCTACTTTTTTCAACAAGCAGTGTGTCCCGATCGAGTGCCGCAGCCCTATGCAAGGCCCCCGAGACATGTTTCCGCGGATAACCCCGATCTAGTAAACGGTTGCTAAGCTCCTTAGCCTGACAACAAAATCCGCCATCAGTGTCGTTGATCCTCCGTAAACGGAAAAACTGTCCGTAAGGGACGGCCTCCCTCACCGATGGTGGATGGAAGCTGGTCTGGTGGAGCAGCGAATTTGTCGCAGTGGGCTTGCGAAAGCCCGCGGTATGTAGTACACGATCCTCTACTGTGACATGCACATCCAGGAGGTCAAGCGACTCACTCCCAAAATTGAGGGTGAATCGCATGTTCATCCATTGTGCTTGTTCAGGTAGTCTACAAATTCGCGACACAACTCTTCACTGCCCGACCAAACCAAAAAGACATCGTCGACATAGCGTAAAAACAGATAATTGTTCCGCAGGAACGGGTTCTCCGCGGAGAATATGTACGTCTCCTCAAATACCACCAGGTACAGGTTCGCAAAGGTGCATGACACAGGCGTGCCCATCGCGGTACCTAGTACCTGGCGGTACCACTGGCCATCGAACTGGAACACATTGCTGGTGAGGACTAGGTCAAGTGCCTCATAAATGAAGCTATTGAACATATTTCCCTTGTCGCTTCTGTTGAGAACGAGGTCGATAGCTTGGAGCCCCATGTCATGGGGGATCCTCGTGTATAGACTCTCGACGTGAATCTGAGTGAATATAAACCAGAAGTAAAGCGGACCTGTCTAAGTAAATGCAAACCAGGACTGAAACACAAATTTATTTTTTTTTTTTTTACCGAAGTGAACAGAAAAAGTAGGCCTTCGGAATGTAACAAACCAACAAGGAAATACACGCAAGCCTAAAAAGAACGCAGCTATGTTTATCGGGAGAGCAGTGTCAGAGCGGTGTGCTGACTGCCTTAGTGAAAATACTGGCTAACCATGATGTCGAAATAAAAAGGAAAATGTAGCTAGAAGGGGAAGCAGAGTATAACACATGGTGTAAGAACAGGTGGGTGACTGCAGCTCTGGATGTGAGTAAGGCCCCTTTCACACGGGCGAGTTTTCTGCGCGGGTGCAATGCGTGAGGTGGACGCATTGCACCCGCACTGAATCTGGACCCATTTATTTCTATGGGGCTGTGCACATGAGCGGTGATTTTCACGCATCACTTCTGCGTTGCGTGAAAATCGCAGCATGCTCTATATTGTGCGTTTTTCACGCAACGCAGGCCCCATAGAAGTGAATGGAGCTGCGGGAAAATCGCAAGCATCCGCAAGCAAGTGCGGATGCAGTGCGATTTTCCCGCATGTTTGCTTAGCAACGGGACCAGATCTTTATTATTTTCCCTTATAACATGGTTATAAGGGAAAATAGCATTCTTAAGAAAGAATGCTGTGTAAAATGAGGATGAAGGGGTTAAAAATAATAAAACTTAACTTACCTTAGCCACTTGATCGCGTAGTTGCAATCTGTCTTCTCTCTTCAAGCTTCAGCTACCAGCTAAAGGACCTGTGATGATGTCACATCACATGGTCCAATCACATGGTCCATCTTACCATGGTGAGGGACCATGTGATGTGACGTCATCACAGGTCCTTTAGCTGTTAGCTGAAGCTTGAAGAGAGAAGACAGATCGCAACTACGCGATCAAGTGGCTAAGGTAAGTTAAGTTTTATTATTTTTAACCCCTTCATCCTTACTTTACACAGCATTCTTTATTAAGAATGCTATTATTTTCCCTAATAACTATGTTATAAGGGAAAATAATAAATTCTCCAGAATACTCTACCCGAAACCGGACTTCAGTGATGAAGTCCGGCTTTGGGTCTGGGTACAAAACATGGCGATTTTTCACACGCGGATGCAAAACGCATTACAAACGTTTGCACCCGCTTGGAAAAATCGTGCATATTCCCGCAACGCACCCGCCTCTTATCCGGGCATCAAACATGACGCCCGTGTGAAAGAGGCCTAAGTGTGAGCATAAAGAGCATGATATGAAGCAGCCGTATAAATGCAATCTAAAGTGAGCAGAGTATGAACGCGATACAACAACAGATGCATGAACGCAGCTCTAGTGGTGAATGGAGTAATGGACAAAATGTAAATGCAGACACACAGATGCAGCTTTTGCAGGTAACGAACCTAGCCATGATCATTCTACCATTAGCGCCCAACCCCCTTTGCCCCAGAGCGCTACAAGTCATGGACCGTGTAACCAAGTTCCCACCGTGAATGCCAGCACTCGCCTGACACCTTCTGCCATTGCCCAGGTGCGAATGAACCTCCACATAACGCTGCAGGAGTATTTTTTTTTTCTATTTTTAACCCCTTACCCCTTAAGGACCGGACTCATTTTCACCTTAGGACCAGGCCATTTTTTGCAAATCTGACCAGTGTCACTTTATGTGGTGATAACTTTAAAACGCTTTTTCTTATCCAGGCCATTCTGAGATTGTTTTTTCGTCACATATTGTACTTCATGACACTGGTAAAATTAAGTCGAAAAATTTCATTTTTATTTATAAAAAAATATCAAATTTACCAAAAAATTTCCAAGTTTCAATTTCTCTACTTCTATAATACATAGTAATACCGCCCAAAAAAGTTATTGATTTACATTCCCCATATGTCTACTTCATGTACTTCATTTTGGGAATGCCATTTTATTTTTTGGGGACGTTACAAGGCTTAGAAGTTTAGAAGCAAATCTTGAAATTTTTCAGAAATTTTCAAAAACCCCCTTTTAGGGACCAGTTCAGGTCTGAAGTCACTTTGTGAGGCTTACATAATAAAAACCATCCAAAAATGACCGTATTCTAGAAACTACACCCCTCAAGGTATTCAAAACTGATTTTACAAACGTCATTAACCCTTTAGGTTTTCCACAAGAGTTAATGGCAAATGGAGATAAAACTTCAGAATTTCGATTTTTTGGAAAATTTTCAGTTTGAATCCATTTTTTCCAGTAACAAAGCAAGGGTTAACAGCCAAACAAAACTCAATTTTTATTGCCCCAATTCTGTAGTTTTCAGAAACACCCCATATTTGGGCGTAAACTGCTGTATGGCCAAACGGCAGGGCACAGAAGTAAGGGAACGCCATATAGTTTTTGGAAGGCAGATTTTGCTGGTCTGGATTTTTGACACCATGTCCCATTTGAAGCCCCCCAATGCACCCCTAGAGTAGAATCTCCAAAAAAGTGACTCCATCTAAGAAACTACACCCCTCAAGGTATTCAAAACTGATTTTACAAACTTTGTTAACCCTTTAGGTGTTCCACAAGAGTTATTGGCAAATGGAGATGAAATTTCGGAATTTCAATTTTTTGTTACCTTGCCTCAAAAAAAGTGTAATATAGAGCAACCAAAAATCATATTTACCCTAAAATAATACAAACAAAACTGCCACCTTATCCCGTACATTCCAAAATGGGGTCGCTTTTTTGGAGTTTCCACTGTAGGGGTGCATCAGGGGGGCTTCAAATGGAACATGGTGTCAAATAACCAGTCCAGCAAAATCTGCCTTCCAAAAACCATATGGCGTTCCCTTCCTTCTACGCCCTGCCGTTTAGCCATACAGCAGTTTACGACCACATATGGGGTGTTTCTGCAAACTACAGAATCAGGGCAATAAATATTGAGTTTTGTTTGGCTGTTAACCCTTGCTTTGTTACTGGAAAAATTGATTAAAATGGATAATTTGCAAAAAAAAATTCTATAGAGCAGGATTTTACGGACGCGACAATACAAAATATGTCTACTTTTTGGGGTTTTATGTTTGTTTTACATAATAAAGCATATTTGAAAAAAATTATTTTTTAGTGTCCACATTTAGTGTTGAGCGAACAGTTCGAGCATAGTTCGAACATTTTCAAAAAGGTTCGGGTTCGTTGTTCGGCGATTACTTCCCGCTTTCTGAAGGGCTGCACAGCAGCCAATCAGCTAGCGTTTTACTTCTTGCCCTGAGAGACCATCACAGCCATGCCTACAAATGGCATGGCTGTGATTGGCCAAGTGCAGCATGTGACCCAGCCTCTATTTAAGCTGGAGTCACGTAGCTCCGCATGTCACACTGCTCTAATTAGTGTAGGGAGAGGACGCAGCTTCTGTGAGGGCGAGATTAGGCAGGGAAAAGTCAGCAACAGCACCTAATGAACTGATCGATCTACAGCTGTGAATGATTGAACTTCTGCTAGTTACTTGCTCACTGTTTTTTAGGCTGCACAGAGCGTTTTTCTGTCACTTATTTTCTGGGGTGATCGGCGGCCATTTTGTGACTTGTGGTGCACCAGAACAAGCTGCCACCAAGTCCATCAATCCATCAATCCTAGTTTTTTTTTGCTATATCCTACATCATGGGCTTGGCTGTGCTAATTGTCACCCCTAGAAACTCAGGATAGCAATTTCAATATTTTATTAAGGGGTTAAATACAATTGCCCAAATACCAATCCCCTAAATCTGGTGTTCCAGCTTTGGCTAGCCAAGTATAATACTGTCTGCTGTCTGGCAAAGGATAGATTATTTTCTGTGGTAAAATTCAATTGCCAAAATAGCAATACCATAAATCAGTGGTTTGAGCTGTGGCTGGCCAAGTTTCATAGTGTCCTGCAAAGGATATATTTTGTTCTGGGGTGAAATTTAATTGCCAAAATAGCAATGCCTTGAATCTGGTGTCCCAGCTGTTGCAGGCCAAGTTTCATAGTGTCCGCAAAAACATATATTTTGTTCTGGGGTGAAATTCAATTGCCAAAATAGCAATACCCTGAATCTAGTGTCCCAGCTGTTTCAGGCCAAGTTTCACAGTGTCCGCAAAAACATATATTTTGTTGTGGGGTGAAATTCAATTGCCAAAATAGCAATACCCTGAATCTGTTGCCCCAGCTGTTGCTGGCCAAGATTCATAGTGTCCTCAAAAACATATATTTTGTTGTGGGGTGAAATTCAATTGCCAAAATAGCAATGCCCTGAATCTAGTGTCCCAGTTGTTGCAGGCCAAGTTTCATAGTGTCCGCAAAAACATATATTTTGTTCTGGGGTGAAATTCAATTGCCAAAAGAGCAATACCATAAATCAGTGGTTTCAGCTGTGGCTAGCCAGGATTCATAGTGTCAGCAAAAACATATATTTTGTTGTGGGGTGAAATTCAATTGCCAAAATCGCAATACCCAAATTCTGGTGTCCCAGCTATTGCAGGCCAAGTTTCATAGTGTACGCAAAAACATATATTTTGTTCTGGGATGAAATTAAATTGCCAAAATATCAATAGCCTGAATCTAGTGTCCCAGCTGTTGCAGGCCAAGTTTCATAGTGTCCGCAAAAACCTATATTTTGTTCTGGGGTGAAATTCAATTGCCAAAATAGCAATACCCTGAATCTGGTGTCCCAGCTGTTTCAGGCCAAATTTCATAGTGTCCCCAAAAACAAATATTTTTTTCTGGGGTGAAATTCAATTGCCAAAATAGCAATACCATAAATCAGTGGTTTCAGCTGTGGCTGGCCAAGTTTCATAGTGTCCGCAAAAACATATATTTTGTTGTGGGGTAAAATTCAATTGCCAAAATAGCAATACCCTGAATCTGATGCCCCAGCAGTGGCTGGCCAAGTTTCATAGTGTCCGCAAAAACATATATTTTGTTCTGGGGTGAAATTCAATTGCCAAAATAGAAATGCCATAAATCAGTGGTTTCAGCTGTGGCTAGCCAAGATTCATAGTGCCCGCAAAAACATATATTTTGTTGTGGGGTGAAATTCAATTGCAAAAATAGCAATACCCTAATTCTGGTGTCCCAGCTGTTGCAGGCCAAGTTTCATAGTGTCCGCAAAAACATATATTTTGTTCTGGGGTGAAATTCAATTGCCAAAATAGCAATACCATAAATCGGTGGTTTCAGCTGTGGCTAGCCAAGATTCATAGTGTCTGCAAAAATTATTTCAGCCCAGCACCCAGACAGAGGAGAGAGGTCCCACAGCAAGGAATCATGCGTCATATCAACCACCACCGGAGAAGGCCACTCTCAGTTATTTCGGCCCAGCACCCAGACAGAGGATAGAGGTCCCACAGCAAGGAATCATGCGTCATATCAACCACCACTGGCGAAGGCCACTTTCAGTTATTTAGGCCCAGCACCCAAACAGAGGAGAGAGGTCCCAGAGCAAGGAATCATGCGTCATATCACCCACCACTGGAGAAGTCCACTCTCAGTTATTTCGGCCCCACCACCCAGTCAGAGGAGAGAGGTTCCACAGCAAGGAATCATGCGTCATATCAACCACCACTGGAGAAGGCCACTCGCAGTTATTTTGGCCCCACCACCCAGACAGTGGAGAGGTTCATTCAACTTTGGGTTGCACCGCAAGATCATGGTAAAATTAAAAAAATAAGGATTCAATAAAGTGGTGCCCTGGAGTACAAGAATACATGGTTGAGGGGGAGGCAGTTATAAATGTCTATTCTGCACAAGGGAAGGACAGGTCCTGTGGGATCCATGCCTGGTTCATTTTTATGAACGTCAGCTTGTCCACGTTGGCTGTGGACAGGCGGCTGCGTTTGTCAGTAATGACAGTAATGACGCCCCCTGCCGTGCTGAATACACGTTCAGACAAAACGCTGGACGCCGGGCAGGCCAGCACCTCCAAGGCATAAAAACTCTGGCCACGTGGACAATTTGGAGACCCAGAAGTTGAATGGGGCCGAACCATCAGTCAGTACGTGGAGGGGTGTGCAGACGTACTGTTCAACCATGTTAGTGAAATGCTGCCTCCTGCTAACACGTTCCGCATCAGGTGGTGGTGCAGTTAGCTGTGGCGTGGAGACAAAACTTTTCCACATTTCTGCCATGCTAACCCTGCCCTCAGAGGAGCTGGCCGTGACACAGCTGCGTTGGCGACCTCTTGCTCCTCCTCTGCCTTTGCCTTGGGCTTCCACCTGTTCCCCTGTGACATTTGGGAATGCTCTCAGGAGCGCCTCTACCAGCATGCGCTTGTACTCGCGCATCTTCCTATCACGCTCCAGTGCAGGAAGTAAGGTGGGCACATTGTCTTTGTTCCCGGGGATCCAGCAGGGTGGCAACCCAGTAGTCCGCACACGTTAAAATGTGGGCAACTCTGCTGTCGTTCTGCAAGCACTACAGCATGTAGTAGCTCGTGTGTGCCAGGCTCCCCAGAGGTAAGGACAAGCTGTTGTCACGACCCGGGTTCGGAGTCGTGGCTCTGTTCCACATGCAGTTGCCGGCGGCGAGGTGTTGCCGCAGGTGATTATTTTTGCATGTGGTTTTTCCCCTGTTTGCACTGTGTTTTGTGTGGCGTTCACGGGGTTAAGGTGTGGCTGCTCTGTATGGTGGGTGTGGCCTCAGGCCTCCTTAAATATCAGTGTGTGGAGCCTGAGGTCAGTGTTGTTTGTCCAGCCATGGTGGGAGCATGGCTGGAGTGTGTCTCTTCCCACCTGTATGTCTGTGTGAGCCACCCTTATTTGTTATATTGTATGCTTATTGTTTTCTCTGTTTGATTGTATTCCCCTCCTGTGTGCTTCTGCTTACCCTTTCCCTCACTTGGTTATGTCTTTGTTGTGGGTTTGTATGTTGCAGTTTGTTGGTATGTTGCTCCGAAAGGGGCTTGCTTACCCGGAGGGGTATAGCATAAACCGGATGGTGTGTTGCCCGGCCAGGTCTCCCCCCAGGCATCTGGTTTCCGCTTGGGGGTCCGGGAGGTCCTGGCGCTCCTTCTCAGTCTTCAGCACGGCAGGTGAGTGTGGGTTCCTTGTACATGTTTCCTATGTAACTTGCCTGCCGTGCGGGCACACACTGTTCGGGTCCCGGCTGCAGAGGGGCCTCGGGAGACTTCTGCTCCTCCGTATCCCTGGGGGAGCAGGTGGTCTCTGCCCTGTTAGTTCCAGGGTCGAGCAGGGTTGTCCAGGGCTTTAGGTTCCTGTCGTATGGGCCCTCCCACCCTTGGGGTCGGCCCATACTCGTAGGAGACCAGGGCCAGCTTTAGGGACATGCTAGATTAGCGGTTCCCTTGTCCCTGCTTTTAGCCCTTGTTTGGCCCAGCGGCCGCGGACATTGCACGGCGGGGGGTTTTCCCCACCTCCCGCCGTGACATTATAACAAATATCGGCTCCGCAGCTTCTTTTGCCTTCGAAAGAGGGTGCAGCATGCGTCGCCTGCTATTTTGGGCACGCATGCGCGTTCTCCGGAGGGAGAGCGTTCCGGGGATTTCCACCGTTTTCGGCGGCGTTGGTGGCATTTCTCCTGTCACCTTCCTTACCGTGTCCGTGGTGGTGTTCCCCCTCCTCCTTGTCCTTTTCAGGTTTCCTAGCTCCGGTTGTTGGCTCACTACATCTCCCTTGCAGTCTGGCTGAGTGCGGACTTGGGACTATGGCTGAGGGCAATGACCTGGAGTAGGAGTTTCCCCCCTGAGCTCGACGAGGTCTCCAGGTCTCAGGGTTCCTAGCTCCGGTCGGGGGTCCTCTACATTACCCTCGTAGTCTGGCTGCGTGCGGACTTGGGCCTATGGCTAAGGCCAACGATCTGGAGTGGGAGCTTTTCCCCTGAGCTGGATGAGGTCTCTGTTTCCCCTCAGATCTCCTGGTTTGTCGACAGCCTGGGACCTTTGTCTGCGGTCCAGGTAGGTCGGCGGGAGTGTTGAGGTGGAGACTGGCACCTTCTGGGCAGTGTTTCTGGTGGTCTCTTTTCTTTTGTTTTCGCTACCGGCAGCCTGGGACCTATTCCCGGTCCAGGTGTGTTGGCGGCTGTTTTTGAAGGAGACACCGGTGCTTTTGTTGCATTGCCCCTCCCCCTCCCTTTGTTGTTTGCCCTTCCAACCTCTCCTTTTCGGTTGGGGGGCTTTGAGGGTGGGAGTGTCACGACCCGGGTTCGAGTCGTGGCTCTGTTCCACATGCAGTTGCCGGCGGCGAGGTGTTGCCGCAGGTGATTATTCTTGCATGTGGTTTTTCCCTGTTTGCACTGTGTTTTGTGTGGCGTTCACGGGGTTAAGGTGTGGCTGCTCTGTATGGTGGGTGTGGCCTCAGGCCTCCTTAAATATCTGTGTGTGGAGCCTGAGGTCAGTGTTGTTTGTCCAGCCATGGTGGGAGCATGGCTGGAGTGTGTCTCTTCCCACCTGTATGTCTGTGTGAGCCACCCTTATTTGTTATATTGTATGCTTATTGTTTTCTCTGTTTGATTGTATTCCCCTCCTGTGTGCTTCTGCTTACCCTTTCCCTCACTTGGTTATGTCTTTGTTGTGGGTTTGTATGTTGCAGTTTGTTGGTATGTTGCTCCGGAAGGGGCTTGCTTACCCGGAGGGGTATAGCATAAACCGGATGGTGTGTTGCCCGGCCAGGTCTCCCCCAGGCATCTGGTTTCCGCTTGGGGTCCGGGAGGTCCTGGCGCTGCTTCTCAGTCTTCAGCACGGCAGGTGAGTGTGGGTTCCTTGTACATGTTTCCTATGTAACTTGCCTGCCGTGCGGGCACACACTGTTCGGGTCCCGGCTGCAGAGGGGCCTCGGGAGACTTCTGCTCCTCCGTATCCCTGGGGGAGCAGGTGGTCTCTGCCCTGTTAGTTCCAGGGTCGAGCAGGGTTGTCCAGGGCTTTAGGTTCCTGTCGTATGGGCCCTCCCACCCTTGGGGTCGGCCCATACTCGTAGGAGACCAGGGCCAGCTTTAGGGACATGCTAGATTAGCGGTTCCCTTGTCCCTGCTTTTAGCCCTTGTTTGGCCCAGCGGCCGCGGACATTGCACGGCGGGGGGTTTTCCCCACCTCCCGCCGTGACAGCTGTCCTCTGTGGGAGGCGTATCGTCATCGCCCTCCGTATCCCCCCAGCCACGCATCAGTGATGGGCCTGAGCTGTGTCTAGTGCCACCCCGCTGTGAACTTGCTTCATCCTCATCCTTCTCAACCTCGTCCTCATCCTCCTCGTCCTCCAGTAGTGGGCCCTGGCTGGCCACATTTGTACCTGGCCTCTGCTGTTGCAAAAAACCTCCCTCTGAGCCACTTCTAACAGACTGGCCTGAAAGTGCTAAAAATTACCCCTCATCCTCCTCCTCCTCCTCCTGGGCCACCTCCTCTTCCATCATCGCCCTAAGCATTTTCTCAAGGAGACATAGAAGTGGTATTGTAACGCTGATAACGGTGTCATCGCCACTGGCCATGTTGGTGGAGTACTCGAAACAGCGCAACAGGGCACACAGGTCTCGCATGGAGGCCCAATCATTAGTGATGAAGTGGTGCAGTTCCGCAGTGCGACTGACGCGTGCGTGCTGCAGCTGAAACTCCACCATGGCCTGCTGCTGCTCGCACAGTCTCTCCAGCATGTGCAAGGTGGAGTTCCACCTGGTGGGCACGTCGCATATGAGGCGGTGAGCGGGAAGGCCGAAGTTCCGCTGTAGCGCAGACAGGCGAGCAGCGGCAGGATGTGATCGCCGGAAGCGCGCACAGACGACCCTCACTTTTTGCAGCAGCTCTGACATGTCGTGGTAGTTGTGAATGAACTTCTGCACCACCAAATTCAGCACATGCGCCAGGCAAGGGATGTGCGTCAAACAGGCTAGTCCCAGAGCTGTGACAAGGTTTGCCCATTATCGCACACCACCAGGCCGGGCTTGAGGCCCACCGGCAGCAACCACTGGTCGGTCTGTTGTTCAATACCCCGCCACAACTCCTGCGCGGTGTGGGGCCTGTCCCCCAAATATATGAGTTTCAGAATGGCCTGCTGACGTTTACCCCTGGCTGTGCTGGAGTTGGTGGTGATTGTGTG
Source organism: Bufotes viridis (assembly GCA_033119425.1). Lineage (NCBI taxonomy): Eukaryota > Metazoa > Chordata > Amphibia > Anura > Bufonidae > Bufotes > Bufotes viridis. The sequence goes on from CM065591.1 coordinate 421,330,524, forward strand.
TGGCTGACTGGATGAGCTGGTGGAAGCAGAGGAGGAGGAAGCCGAGTAGGAGGAGGAGGCTACAGGAGGCAAAGAATGATGCCCTGCGATCCTTGGCGGCGGAAGGACGTGCGCCAAGGAACTCTCTGCCTGGGGCCCAGCCGCCACTACATTTACCCAGTGTGCAGTTAGGGAGATATAGCGTCCCTGGCCGTGCTTACTGGTCCACGTATCTGTGGTTAGGTGGACCTTGCAACAGATGGCATTGCGCAGTGCACACTTGATTTTATCAGATACTTGGTTGTGCAGGGAAGGCACGGCTGTCTTGGAGAAGTAGTGGCGGCTTTGAACAACATACTGTGGGACAGCCATGGACATCAGCTGTTTGAAGCTGTCTGTGTCCACCAGCCTGAATGACAGCATTTCAAAGGCCAGTAGTTTAGAAATGCTGGCATTCAGGCCCAGGGCTCGAGGGTGGCTAGGTGGGAATTTACGCTTTCTCTCCAAGGTTTGTGAGATGGAGAGCTGAACGCTGCCGTGTGACATGGTGGAGATGCTTGGTGACGCAGGTGGTGTTGTCAGTGGCACATCCTCTGGTTCGTGGGCGGCAGGTGCCAACATTCCTCCCGAGGCGGAGGAAGAGGCCGAGGCAGCAGCAGAAGAGGGAGCAGGGGGAGCCAGAGTGAGTTCCTTGCTTTTAAGGTGTTTACTCCACTGCAGTTCATGCTTTGCATGTAGATGCCTGGTCATGCAGGTTGTGCTAAGGTTCAGAACGTTAATGCCTCGCTTAAGGATCTGATGGCACAGCGTGCAAACCACTCGGGTCTTGTCGTCAGCACATTGTTTAAAGAAGTGCCATGCCAGGGAACTCCTTGAAGCTGCCTTTGGGGTGCTCGGTCCCTGGTGGCGGTGGCCAGTAGCAGGCGAACTCTCTTGGTGGCGGCTGGTCTGCTTTTGCCCCCTGCTCCCTCTTTTGCTACGCTGTTGGCTCGGTCTCACCACTGCCTCTTCCTCTGAACTATGAAAGTCAGTGGCACGACCTTCATTCCATGTGGGGTCTAGGACCTCATCGTCCCCTGCATCGTCTTCCACACAGTCTTCCTCCCTGACCTCCTGTTCGGTCTGCACACTGCAGAAAGACGCAGCAGTTGGCACCTGTGTTTCGTCATCATCAGAGACGTGCGGACTCCGATGAGGTGGTATTCCCATGTCCTCATCATCAGGAAACATCAGTGGTTGTGCATCAGTGCATTCTATGTCTTCCACCACTGGGGAAGGGCTAGGTGGATTTTCTTGGGAAACCCAAGTCTTCAAACAGCATAAGAGACTGCTGCATAACTTGAGGCTCTGACAATTTCCCTGATATGCATGGGGGTGATGTGACAGATTGATGGGCTTGGTTTTTAGGTGCCACCTGTGCGCTTTCTGCAAAAGACTGGGTGGGAGATAATGTTGAACATGCTGGATCCACTGTCGGCCACCCAATTGACTAGCGCCTGTACCTGCTCAGGCCTTACCATCCTTAGAACGGCATTGGGCCCCACCAAATATCGCTGTAAATTCTGGCGGGTACTGGAACCTGAGGTTGGTTCCTGAGTTGGTTCAATAGGACGTGTGGCTGTGGCAGAATGGCCACGTTCTCTCCCAGCACCATTGTTACCGTTCACCAAGCACCACAATAAGGAAAAAATTATTTGGCCCAATGTATTGATTTCAAATTTAGGCCTTTTTTTACAGGCACCTAACACTATCTGCCTATTTTTTTATGTAGCGTATTACACTAATCCAGGCACAGCAGTAACCACTGATTTAGAGGAATATCTCTTTTAGGAGTAGTATTTAGGCCCTGGATGAAAGGTATCCTTTTATGGACAGATTTACACTTGGCCTGCAACAGCTGGGACAACAGATTCAGGGAATTGCTATTTTGGCAATTGAATGTCACCCCAGAACAAAATATATGTTTTGGCGGACACTATTATATTTTGCCAGCCACAGCTGAAACCACTGATTAATGGTATTGCTATTTTGGCAATTGAATTTCACCCCAGGCCAGAAAAAAATATATGTTTTGACGGACACTAGGAATCCTGGCCTGCAACAGCTGGGACACCAGATTCAGGGTATTGCTATTTTGGCAGATTAATTTAACCCCAGAACAAAATATATGTTTTGGCAGACACTATGAAATCTGGCCTGCAACAGCTGGGACACCAGATTCAGGGTATTGCTATTTTGGCAATTGAATGTCACCCCAGAACAAAATATATGTTTTTGCGGACACTATGCATCCTGGCCTGCAACAGCTGGGACACCAGATTCAGGGTATTGCTATTTTGGCAATTGAATGTCACCCCAGAACAAAATATATGTTTTTGCGGACACTAGGCATCCTGGCCTGCAACAGCTGGGACACCAGATTCAGGGTATTGCTATTTTGGCAGATTAATTTCACCCCAGAACGAAATATATGTTTTCCAAGACACTATGAATCCTGACCTGCAACAGCTGGGACACCAGATTAAGGGTATTGCTATTTTGTCAGATTAATTTCACCCCAGAACAAAATATATGTTTTGACGGACACTATGAAACGTGGCCTAAAACAGCTGGGACACGAGATTCAGGGTATTGCTATTTTGGCAATTGAATGTCACCCCAGAACAAAATATATGTTTTTGCGGACAGTATGCATCCTGGCCTGCAACAGCTGGGACACCAGATTCAGGGTATTGCTATTTTGGCAGATTAATTTCACCCCAGAACAAAATATATGTTTTGCAAGACACTATGAATCCTGACCTGCAACAGCTGGGACACCAGATTAGGGGTATTGCTATTTTGTCAGATTAATTTCACCCCAGAACAAAATATATGTTTTGACGGACACTATGAAACGTGGCCTAAAACAGCTGGGACACGAGATTCAGGGTATTGCTATTTTGACAATTGAATGTCACCCCAGAACAAAATATATGTTTTGGCAGACACTATGAAATCTGGCCTGCAACAGATGGGACACCAGATTCAGGGTATTGCTATTTTGGCAGATTAATTTAACCCCAGAACAAAATATATGTTTTGGCGGACACTTTTCTATTTTGCCAGCCACAACTGAAACCACTGATTTATGGTATTGCTATTTTGGCAATTGAATTTCACCCCAGAACCAAATATATGTTTTGACGGACACTATGAAACGTGGCCTGCAACAGCTGGGACACCATATTCAGGGTATTGCTATTTTGGCAATTGAATGTCACCCCAGAACAAAATATATGTTTTTGCGGACACTATGAATCCTGGCCTGCAACATCTGGGACACCAGATTCAGGGTATTGCTATTTTGGCAGATTAATTTCACCCCAGAACAAAATATATGTTTTGGCAGACACTATGAAATCTGGCCTGCAACAGATGGGACACCAGATTCAGGGTATTGCTATTTTGGCAGATTAATTTCACCCCAGAACAAATTATATGTTTTGGCGGACACTATTCTATTTTGCCAGCCACAGCTGAAACCACTGATTTATGGTATTGCTATTTTGTCAATTGAATTTCACCCCACAACAAAATATATGTTTTGGCGGACACTATTCTATTTTGCCAGCCACAGCTGAAACCACTGATTTATGGTATTGCTATTTTGGCAATTGAATTTCACCCCAGAACAAAATATATGTTTTGGCGGACACTATGAAAATTGGCCTGTAACAGCTGGGACACCAGATTCAGGGTATAGCTATTTTGGCAGATTAATTTCACCCCAGAACAAAATATATGTTTTGGCAGACACTATGAAATCTGGCCTGCAACAGCTGGGACACCAGATTCAGGGTATTGCTATTTTGGCAGATTCATTTCACCCCAGAACAAAATACATGTTTTGTCGGACACTATGAAATTTGGCCTGCAACAGCTGAGACACCAGATTCAGGGTATTGCTATTTTGCCAGATTAATTTCACCCCAGAACAAAATATATGTTTTGGCGGACACTATTCAATTTTGCCAGCCACAGCTGAAACCACTGATTTATGGTATTGCTATTTTGGCAATTGAATTTCACCACAGAAAATAATGTATCCTTTGCCAGACAGCAGACAGTATTATACTTGTCTAGCCAAAGCTGGAACACCAGATTTAGGGGATTGGTATTTGGGCAATTGTATTTAACCCCTTAATAAAATATAGAAATTGCTATCCTGAGTTTCTAGGGGTGACAATTAGCACAGCCAAGCCCCTGATGTAGGATATAGCAAAAAATAAACTAGTATTGATGGATTGATGGACTTGGTGGCAGCTTGTTCTGGTGCACCACAAGTCACAAAATGGCGGCCGATCAACACAGAAAATAAGTGACAGAAAAACTCTCTGTGCAGCCTAAAAACCAGTGAGCAAGTAACTAGCAGAAGTTCAATCATTCACAGCTGTAGATCGATCCGTTCATTAGGTGCTGTTGCTGACTTTTCCCTGCCTAATCTCGCCCTCACAGAAGCTGCGTCCTCTCCCTACACTAATCAGAGCAGTGCAAAGTTCGGTGCTACGTGACTCCAGCTTCAATAGAGGCTGGGTCACATGCTGCACTTGGCCAATTACAGCCATGCCATTAGTAGGCATGGCTGAGATGGGCTCTTAGGGCAAGAAGTAAAACTCTAGCTGATTGGCTGCTGTGCAGCCCTTCAGAAAGCGGGAAGAAATCGCCGAAAAACGGACCCAAACTTTTTTGAAAATGTCCGGGTTCGGGTCCGTGTCCTGGACACCCCAAAATTCGATTTTCGATGCTCGAACTGTTCGCTCAACACTAATAGCAATACCATAAATCAGTGGTTTCAGCTGTGGCTGGCCAAGTTTCATAGTGTCAACAAAAACATATATTTTGTTCTGGGGTGAAATTCAATTGCCAAAATAGCAATACCATAAATCAGTGGTTTCAGCTGTGGCTGGCCAAGATTCATAGTGTCCGCAAAAACATATATTTTGTTGTAGGGTGAAATTCAATTGCCAAAATAGCAAAACCCTGAATCTGGTGTCCCAACTGTTGCAGGCCAAGTTTCATAGTGTCCGCAAAAACATATATTTTGTTCTGGGGTGAAATTCAATTGCCAAAATAGCAATACAATAAATCAGTGGTTTCAGCTGTGGCTGGCCAAGTTTCATAGTGTCCGCAAAAACATATATTTTGTTCTGGGGTGAAATTCAATTGCCAAAATAGCAATACCCTGAATCTGGTGTCCCAGCTGTTGCAGGCCAAGTTTAATAGTGACCGCAAAAACATATATTTTGTTCTGGGGTGAAATTCAATTGCCAAAATAGCAATACCCTGAATCTGGTGTCCCAGCTGTGGCTGGCCTAGTTTCATAGTGTCCGCAAAAACATATATTTTGTTGTAGGGTGAAATTCAATTGCCAAAATAGCAATACCCTGAATCTGGTGTCCCAGCTGTTGCAGGCCAAGTTTAATAGTGACCGCAAAAACATATATTTTGTTCTGGGGTGAAATTCAATTGCCAAAATAGCAATACCCTGAATCTGGTGTCCCAGCTGTTGCAGGCCAAGTTTCATAGTGTCCGCAAAAACATATATTTTGTTCTGGGGTGAAATTCAATTGCCAAAATAGCAATACCCTGAATCTGGTGTCCCAGCTGTTGCAGGCCAAGTTTCATAGTGTCCATAAAAACATATATTTTGTTCTGGGGTGAAATTCAATTGCCAAAATAGCAATACCATAAATCAGTGGTTTCAGCTGTGGCTGGCCTAGTTTCATAGTGTCCGCAAAAACATATATTTTGTTCTGGGGTGAAATTCAATTGCCAAAATAGCAATACCATAAATCAGTGGTTTCAGCTGTGGCTGGCCAAGATTAATAGTGCCTGCAAAAACATACATTTTGTTGTAGGGTGAAATTCAATTGCCAAAATAGCAATACCCTGAATCTGGTGTCCCAGCTGTTGCAGGCCAAGTTTAATAGTGACCGCAAAAACATATATTTTGTTCTGGGGTGAAATTCAATTGCCAAAATAGCAATACCCTGAATCTGGTGTCCCAGCTGTTGCAGGCCAAGTTTCATAGTGTCCGCAAAAACATATATTTTGTTCTGGGGTGAAATTCAATTGCCAAAATAGCAATACCATAAATCAGTGGTTTCAGCTGTGGCTGGCCAAGATTCATAATGTCTGCAAAAACATATATTTTGTTGTGGGGTGAAATTCAATTGCCAAAATAGCAATTCCCTGAATCTGGTGTCCCAGCTGTTGCAGGCCAAGTTTCATAGTGTCCGCAAAAACATATATTTTGTTCTGGGGTGAAATTCAATTGCCAAAATAGCAATAGCCTGAATCTGGTGTCCCAGCTTTTGCAGGCCAAGTTTCATAGTGTCCGCAAAAACATATATTTTGTTCTGGGGTGAAATTCAATTGCCAAAATAGCAATACCCTGAATCTGGTGTCCCAGCTGTTGCAGGGCAAGTTTCATAGTGTCCGCAAAAACAAATATTTTGTCCGGGGGTGAAATTCTATTGCCAAAATAGCAATACCATAAATCAGTGGTTTCAGCTGTGGCTGGCCAAATTTCATAATGTCCGCAAAAACATATATTTTGTCCTGGTGTGAAATTCAATTGCCAAAATAGCAATACCATAAATCAGTAGTTTGAGCTGTGGCTGGCCAAGTTTCATAGTGTCCTGCAAAGGATATATTTTGTTCTGGGGTGAAATTCAATTGCCAAAATAGCAATACCCTGAATCTGGTGTCCCAGCTGTTGCAGGCCAAGTTTCATAGTGTTCGCAAAAACATATATTTTGTTCTGGGGTGAAATTCAATTGCCAAAATAGCAATACCATAAATCAGTGGTTGCAGCTGTGGCTGGCCTAGTTTCATAGTGTCCGCAAAAACATATATTTTGTTCTGGGGTGAAATTCAATTGCCAAAATAGCAATACCATAAATCAGTGGTTTCAGCTGTGGCTGGCCAAGTTTCATAGTGTCCGCAAAAACATATATTTTGTCCTGGGGTGAAATTCAATTGCCAAAATAGCAATACCCTGAATCTGGTGTCCCAGCTGTTGCAGGCCAAGTTTCATAGTGTCCGCAAAAACATATATTTTGTTCTGGGGTGAAATTCAATTGCCAAAATAGCAATACCCTGAATCTGGTGTCCCAGCTGTTGCAGGCCAAGTTTCATAGTGTCCACAAAAACATATATTTTGTTCTGGGGTGAAATTCAATTGCCAAAATAGCAATACCCTGAATCTGGTGTCCCAGCTGTTGCAGGCCAAGTTTCATAGTGTCCGCAAAAACATATATTTTGTTCTGGGGTGAAATTCAATTGCCAAAATAGCAATACCATAAATCAGTGGTTTCAGCTGTGGCTGGCCAAGATTCATAGTGTCCTGCAAAAACATATATTTTGTTGTGGGGTGAAATTCAATTGCCAAAATAGCAATACCCTGAATCTGGTGTCCCAGCTGTTGCAGGCCAAGTTTCATAGTGTCCGCAAAAACATATATTTTGTTCTGGGGTGAAATTCAATTGCCAAAATAGCAATACCCTGAATCTGGTGTCCCAGCTGTTGCAGGCCAAGTTTCATAGTGTCCGCAAAAACATATATTTTGTTCTGGGGTGAAATTCAATTGCCAAAATAGCAATACCCTGAATCTGGTGTCCCAGCTGTTGCAGGCCAAGTTTCATAGTGTCCATAAAAACATATATTTTGTTCTGGGGTGAAATTCAATTGCCAAAATAGCAATACCATAAATCAGTGGTTTCAGCTGTGGCTGGCCAAGATTCATAGTGTCTGCAAAAACATATATTTTGTTGTGGGGTGAAATTCAATTGCCAAAATAGCAATACCCTGAATCTGGTGTCCCAGCTGTTGCAGGCCAAGTTTCATAGTGTCCGCAAAAACATATATTTTGTTCTGGGGTGAAATTCAATTGCCAAAATAGCAATACCCTGAATCTGGTGTCCCAGCTGTTTGCAGGCCAAGTTTCATAGTGTCATAAAAACATATATTTTGTTCTGGGGTGAAATTCAATTGCCAAAATAGCAATACCCTGAATCTGGTGTCCCAGCTGTTGCAGGCCAAGTTTCATAGTGTCCGCAAAAACATATATTTTGTTCTGGGGTGAAATTCAATTGCCAAAATAGCAATACCATAAATCAGTGGTTTCAGCTGTGGCTGGCCAAGTTTCATAGTGTCCATAAAAACATATATTTTGTTCTGGGGTGAAATTCAATTGCCAAAATAGCAATACCATAAATCAGTAGTTTCAGCTGTGGCTGGCCAAGTTTCATAGTGTCCTGCAAAACATATATTTTGTTCTGGGGTGAAATTCAATTGCCAAAATAGCAATACCCTGAATCTGGTGTCCCAGCTGTTGCAGGCCAAGTTTCATAGTGTCCGCAAAAACATATATTTTGTTCTGGGGTGAAATTCAATTGCCAAAATAGCAATACCATAAATCAGTGGTTTCAGCTGTGGCTGGCCAAGTTTCATAGTGTCCGCAAAAACATATATTTTGTTCTGGGGTGAAATTCAATTGCCAAAATAGCAATACCATAAATCAGTGGTTTCAGCTGTGGCTGGCCAAGTTTCATAGTGTCCATAAAAACATATATTTTGTTCTGGGGTGAAATTCAATTGCCAAAATAGCAATACCCTGAATCTGGTGTCTCAGCTGTTGCAGGCCAAGTTTCATAGTGTCATAAAAACATATATTTTTTTCTGGGGTGAAATTCAATTGCCAAAATTGCAATACCATAAATCAGTGGTTTCAACTGTGGCTGGCCAAGTTTCATAGTGTCCACAAAAACATATATTTTGTTCTGGGGTGAAATTTAATTGCCAAAATAGCAATACCCTAAATCTGGTGTTCGAGCTGTTGCAGGCCAAGTGTAAATCTGTCCATAAAAGGATACCTTTCATCCAGGGCCTAAATACTAGCCCTAAAAGAGATATTCCCCTAAATCAGTGGTTACTGCTGTGCCTGGATTAGTGTAATCTGCTACATAAATAAATAGGCAGATAGTGTTAGGTGCCTGTAAAAAAAGGCCTGAATTTGAAATCAATACATTGGGCCAAATAATTTTTTTTCTTATTTTGGTGCTTGGTGAACGGTAACAATGAGGAAAACATCTAGTAAGGGACGCGGAGGCGGTCGTGGTGGTTTTAGTGTACCCTCTGGTGCTGGGAGTGGACGTGGCCATTCTGCCACAGCCACACGTCCTAGTGAACCAACTACCTCAGGTTCCAGTAACCGCTAGAATTTTCAGCGAAATTTGGTGGGGCCCAATGCCGTTCTAAGGATGGTAAGGCCTGAGCAGGTACAGGCGCTAGTCAATTGGGTGGCCGACAGTGGATCCAGCACGTTCACAACATTATCTCCCACCCAGTCTTCTGCAGAAAGCGCACAGGTGGCACCTGAAAACCAAGCCCATCAGTCTGTCACATCACCCCCATGCATATCAGGGAAACTGTCTGAGCCTCAAGTTATGCAGCAGTCTCTGTTTGAAGACTCTGCTGGCAGGGTTTCCCCAAGGGAATCCACCTAGCCCTTCCCCAGTGGTGGAAGACATAGAATGCACTGATGCACAACCACTGATGTTTCCTGATGATGAGGACATGGGAATACCACCTCTTCGAAGTCCGCACGTCTCTGATGATGACGAAACACAGGTGCCAACTGCTGCGTCTTTCTGCAGTGTGCAGACCGAACAGGAGGTCAGGGAGGAAGACTGTGTGGAAGACGATGCAGGGGACGATGAGGTCCTAGACCCCACATGGAATGAAGGTCGTGCCACTGACTTTCATAGTTCAGAGGAAGAGGCAGTGGTGAGACCGAGCCAACAGCGTAGCAAAGAGGGAGCAGGGGGCAAAAGCAGACCAGCCGCCGCCAAGAGAGTTCGCCTGCTACTGGCCACCGCCACCAGGAACCGAGCACCCCAAAGGCAGCTTCAAGGGTTCCCTGGCATGGCACTTCTTTAAACAATGTGCTGACGACAAGACCCGAGTGGTTTGCACGCTGTGCCATCAGATCCTGAAGCGAGGCATTAACGTTCTGAACCTTAGCACAACCTGCATGACCAGGCATCTACATGCAAAGCATGAACTGCAGTGGAGTAAACACCTTAAAAGCAAGGAACTCACTCAGGCTCCCCCTGCTCCCTCTTCTGCTGCTGCCTCAGCCTCTTCCTCCGCCTCGGGAGGAACGTTGGCACCTGCCGCCCACCAAACAGAGGATGTGCCACCGACACCACCACCTGCGTCACCAAGCATCTCCACCATGTCACACGGCAGCGTTCAGCTCTCCATCTCACAAACCTTGGAGAGAAAGCGTAAATTCCCACCTAGCCACCCTCGAGCCCTGGGCCTGAATGCAAGCATTTCTAAACTACTGGCCTTTGAAATGCTGTCATTCAGGCTGGTGGACACAGACAGCTTCAAAAAGCTGATGTCCATGTCTGTCCCACAGTATGTTGTTCCCAGCCGCCACTACTTCTCCAAGACAGCCGTGCCTTCCCTGCACAACCAAGTATCCAATAAAATCAAGTGTGCACTGCACAATGCCATCTGTGGCAAGGTCCACCTAACCACAGATACGTGGACCAGTAAGCACGGCCAGGGACGCTATATCTCCCTAACTGCACACTGGGTAAATGTAGTGGCGGCTGGGCCCCAGGCAGAGAGTTCCTTGGCGCATGTCCTTCCGCCGCCAAGGATCGCAGGGCATCATTCTTTGCCTCCTGTAGCCTCCTCCTCCTATTCGGCTTCCTCCTCCTCTGCTTCCACCAGCTCATCCAGTCAGCCACACACCTTCACCACCAACTTCAGCACAGCCCGTGGTAAACGTCAGCAGGCCATTCTGAAACTCATATGTTTGGGGGACAGGCCCCACACTGCGCAGGAGTTGTGGCGGGGTATTGAACAACAGACCGACCAGTGGTTGCTGCCGGTGGGCCTCAAGCCCGGCCTGGTGGTGTGCGATAATGGGCGAAATCTCGTCGCAGCTCTGGGACTAGCCTGTTTGACGCACATCCCTTGCCTGGCGCATGTGCTGAATTTGGTGGTGCAGAAGTTCATTCACAACTACCCCGACATGTCAGAGCTGCTGCATAAAGTGAGGGCCGTCTGTGCGCGCTTCCAGCGTTCACATCCTGCCGCTGCTCGCCTGTCTGCGCTACAGCGGAACTTCGGCCTTCCCGCTCACCGCCTCATATGCGACGTGCCCACCAGGTTGAACTCCACCTTGCACATGCTGGAGAGACTGTGCGAGCACCAGCAGGCCATAGTGGAGTTTCAGCTGCAGCACGCACGCGTCAGTTGCACTGCGAAACAGCACCACTTCATCACTAATGATTGGGCCTCCATGCGAGACCTGTGTGCCCTGTTGCGCTGTTTCGAGTACTCCACCAACATGGCCAGTGGCGATGACACCGTTATCAGCGTTACAATACCACTTCTATGTCTCCTTGAGAAAATGCTTAGGGCGATGATGGAAGAGGAGGTGGCCCAGGAGGAGGAGGAGGATGAGGGGTCATTTTTAGCACTTTCAGGCCAGTCTGTTAGAAGTGGCTCAGAGGGAGGTTTTTTGCAACAGCAGAGGCCAGGTACAAATGTGGCCAGCCAGGGCCCACTACTAGAGGACGAGGAGGATGAGGAGGAGGTGGAGGAGGATGAGGATGAAGCAGGTTCACAGCGGGGTGGCACCCGACACAGCTCAGGCCCATCACTGGTGCGTGGCTGGGGGGATGCGGAGGACAATGACGATACGCCTCCCACAGAGGACAGCTTGTCCTTACCTCTGGGGAGTCTGGCACACACATGAGTGACTACATGCTGCAGTGCCTGCGCAACGACAGCAGAGTTGCGCACATTTTAACGTGTGCGGACTACTGGGTTGCCACCCAGCTGGATCCCCGGTACAAAGACAATGTGCCCACCTTACTTCCTGCACTGGAGCATGATAGGAAGATTCACGAATACAAGCGCATGCTGGTAGAGGCGCTCCTGAGAGCATTCCCAAATGTCACAGGGGAACAGGTGGAAGCCCAAGGCGAAGGCAGAGGAGGAGCAAGAGGTCGCCAACGCAGCTGTGTCACGGCCAGCTTCTCTGAGGGCAGGGTTAGCATGGCAGAAATGCGGAAAAGTTTTGTCTCCACGCCACAGCTAACTGCACCACCACCTGATACGGAACGTGTTAGCAGGAGGCAGCATTTCACTAACATGGTTGAACAGTACGTCTGCACACCCCTCCACGTACTGACTGATGGTTCGGCCCCATTCAACTTCTGGGTCTCCGAATTGTCCACGTGGCCAGAGTTAGCATTTTATGCCTTGGAGGTGCTGGCCTGCCCGGCGGCCAGCGTTTTGTCTGAACGTGTATTCAGCACGGCAGGGGGCGTCATTACTGACAAACGCAGCCGCCTGTCCACAGCCAATGTGGACAAGCTGACGTTCATAAAAATGAACCAGGCATGGATCCCACAGGACCTTTGCCTCCCTTGTGTAGAATAGACATTTATAACTGCCTCCCCCTCAACCATGTATTCTTGTACTCCGGGGCACTTCTTTATTGAATCCTCATTTTTTTAACTTTACCATGATCTTGCGGTGCAACCCAAAGTTGAATGAACCTCTGCTCTGTCTGGGTGGTGGGGCCGAAATAACTGAAAGTGGCCTTCTCCGGTGTTGGGTGATAAGACGCATGATTCCTTACTGTGGGACCTCTCTCCTCGGTCTGGGTGCCTGGCCTAAATAACTGAAAGTGGCCTTCTCCAGTGGTGGGTGATATGACGCATGATTCCTTGCTGTGGGACCTCTCTCCTCTGTCTGGGTGCTGGGGCCTAAATAACTGAAAGTGGCCTTCTCCAGTGGTGGGTGATATGACGCATGATTCCTTGCTGTGGGACCTCTCTTCTCGGTCTGGGTGACTGGCCTAAATAACTGAAAGTGGCCTTCTCCAGTGGTGGGTGATATGACGCATGATTCCTTGCTGTGGGACCTCTCTTCTCGGTCTGGGTGCTGGGGCAGAAATAACTGAAAGTGGCCTTCTCCAGTGTTGGGTGATATGACGCATGATTCCTTGCTGTGGGACCTGTATCCTCGGTCTGGGTGCTGGGCCGAAATAACTGAAAGTGGCCTTCTCCAGTGGTGGGTGATATGACGCATGATTCCTTGCTGTGGGACCTCTCTCCTCTGTCTGGGTGGTGGGGCATAAATAACTGAAAGTGGCCTTCTCCAGTGGTGGGTGATATGACGCATGATTCCTTGCTGTGGGACCTCTCTCCTCTGTCTGGGTGGTGGGGCATAAATAACTGAAAGTGGCCTTCTCCAGTGGTGGGTGATATGATGCATGATTTCTTGCTGTGGGACCTCTCTCCTCTGTCTAGGTCCTGGGGCCGAAATAACTGAAAGTGGCCTTCTCCAGTGTTGGGTTATATGACGCATGATTCCTTGCTGTGGGACCTGTATCCTCGGTCTGGGTGCGGGGCCGAAATAACTGAAAGTGGCCTTCTCCAGTGGTGGGTGATATGACGCATGATTCCTTGCTGTGGGACCTCTCTCCTCTGTCTGGGTGCTGGGTCCGAAATAACTGAAAGTGGCCTTCTCCAGTGTTGGGTGAAATGACGCATGATTCCTTGCAGTGGGACCTCTCTCCAATTGATATTGGTCAAATTTTATTTATTTTATTTTATTTTAATTAATTTCCCTATCCACATTTGTTTGCACGGGATTTACCTACATTTTGCTGCCTTTGGCAGCCCTCTAGCCCGTTCCTGGACTATTTTACAGCCTTTTTAGTGCCTAAAAGTTCGGGTCCCCATTGACTTCAATGGGTTTCGGGTTCGGGATAAAGTTCGGGTCGAGTTCGGATCCCGAACCCGAACATTTTCGGGAAGTTCGGCCGAACTTCCCGAACCTGAACTTCCAGATGTTTGCTCATCTCTATCCACATTCTGAAAGCCATAGTTTTTTTTTTTTTTTTTTGGGCGACTGTCTTATGTAGGGGCTCATTTTTTGCCGGATGAGATGGAGGTTTTTTTGTAACTATCTTGGGGTGCATATGACATTTTGGTCGCTTGCTATTACACTTTTTGTGATGTAAGGTGACAAAAATGGCTTTTGACACGGTATTTTTTTTTTTTTTCTGTGTTCAGCTGAGGGGTTAGGTCATGTGTTATTTTTATAGAGCAGGTTGTGACGGACGCGGCAATACATAATATGTATACTTTTTATTTATTTATATAAGTTTTACACTTTTAGTGTCTCCATAGTTTGAGAGCCATATCTTTTTTTTTTGGGGGGGGGCGATTGTCCTATGTAGGGGCTCATTTTTTGCGGTATGAGATGGCGGTTTGAATGGTACTATCTTGGGGTGCATATGACTTTTTGATCACTTGCTATTACACTTTTTGTGATGTACGGTGACAAAAAAATTGGTTTTTGACAAAGTTATTATTTAATTTTTTTTAACAGTGTTTACTTAAGGTTCTTACGGATGTGGAGATACCCAATATGTCTACTTTTTAGTTTTTTCTTTTACATTTAACACTAAAAAGCATTTTTGAAACAAAAAAAATCATGTTTTAGTCTGAGGCATATTTTTTTTTATTTTTTGGCCAATTGTATTAGGTAGGGGCTCATTTTTTTCGGGATAAGATGGCGGTTTTATTGGTACTATTTTGGGAGGCATACACCTTTTTGATCGCTTTGTATTACACTTTTAGTGATGTAAGGTGCCAAAAAATTGCTTATTTACACCATTTTTTGGGGGTATTTTTTTATGGCGTTCATCTGAAGAGTTCAGTCATGTGATATTTTTATAGAGAAGGTTTTTACGGATGCGGCGATACATAATATGTGTAGTGTATTTTATTTTTATTCAGTGATATGTGTTTTTTTCCCTTTTTTTATTCTTTTTTCACCCAGACCCACTTGGTACTTGTAGAGCCAGTGGATCTGTTGTCTGTATAATACAGTACAGTACACTATATAGTGCACTGTGCTGTATTTTTTACTTTACAAAGTCTGAATAGACCTTTAGCAGGTCTATTCAGACTTTCAGTATCATAGAGAGCAGGACGTTTCTGAAAGCGTCCTGCTTCCATGGCAACCATCACCCGCTGCCATAAGAGAGCAGCGGGCGAAGGGGAGGGAGGGGAGCTCCCTCCCTCTGCGATCCCATCCTGTCAGGGGGCTGCAAAGGCACAGAATCTCCCCGATGGGAGAGGGAGAGAGCTCCCTCCCTGTTAACCCTTCCATACCGCGGTCCGTACGGATCAAGGTATGGAAGGGGTTAAACGGCTGGCATCTGATCAAGCACAAATGCCAGCCGTTTCTATCAGAGTGTCAGCAATGTGCTGACACTCTGATAGATCCACTCGACACCAGGGAATTACAGAGAAGGCGGGCTGGGGATCACGATTGTGATCCCGCCTCCCCCACCGCCGCCCACAACCACCCCCCCGCACCCCCGCAGCCACAATATGATTAGGGGCTGCAGGGGGGGTTAAAGTTTACAACTTTGGGGGCATTAACTCTCTCCGTGCAGCAGGAAACATGTTTCTATCCAATTTTTTTTTTAGAAGCAATTTTATTCAGGACGTATGGGTACGTCCTGTGTCCTTAAGGACTCGGACATTAGGGCATACCCATACCTCCTATGTCCTTAAGGGGTTAAATGATGGTCACCACAACACCACCTCGTGTTCCTCTAAGAAAACATAAACGTAGTTGAACATAAACCCTGATGCAACACCAATTAATCAACACAATAGTGCACCTATAAACGTAGCACAGAACCGCTGACACATGCGTGCCCAAAACATACAATTTATAGATTAAACACACTTACCAGAGCATCAGAACTCAAATGCAGGCGCCTTGATGACCCTTCCAGAGAGATAAACTAAATAATACTATCACTTAAACACAGCGTGCGTAGCTTGAAGACACGCGTCCCGTATCAAACAGATATCAGAAAACATGCGACCATACCTACTCTAGGCACATGCAACACCAATAACTATATGCAATAGCCCGCAACAAGCCCCTAAACAGCCGGACAAAAATACTAACAACAGTCACTTGACCATTAGTGCCCAACTTTGCTTCGTCCCAGAGTCGCATACCGCAGTGTGGGTCTCGTGCCAACAAGTGCGATTCTACAGTGAAAGCCAGCACTCGCCTGGCACTTTCTGCTGCTGCCCAGGCGTGAATGAGCCTGCTCACGATGCAGCTGCGTGTTTTTTTTTTTTTTTTTTTCTTTGCCTCATTGACCATTGATACACAACACTTAAACACAGCGTGCATAGCTTGAGCCAACTGCAGACACGCACCCCAAATGTAAACCAGGTATCAGAGACATACAACCATACCTACTCTAAGAGCATGCTACCTAATAACTGTACGCAATGGCCCGCACAGGCCTCTGAATTGCCAGACAAACAATACTAACACCATTGCTCGACCATTAGCGCCCAAACTCTGCTTCATCCCAGAGCGCTACATGTCGCGGACCACAGCGTGGGTCCCGTGCAAACTACTCTGATCCTTCCTGAGAGATTCTGCCGTCGCCCAGCCATAAGGAGCCTCTACACCATGCTGCTGTATCCTAGAGTTGACCCAGAGGTAGTGAAACCAGCTGAATCGGCATCAGCCTGGGCCCACAGGTACCTATAAATAGCCTTGTAGTCAGCCTCCCCTCCCACAAACGCAGCAATACTTGCTTAATACATAAATTCAATTATGGAAAACATTTTTTTTAAAAAGGGACAACAGTGCATCTAAAGTATAGTGTCACATTGCGCAGATCATGGCAAACAGTTATTGCAATACCCCAGAGACTGTATTTGCAATTGTTTATTATACAGTATATTGTTTTATTTATCTGCTGTATGCTTCAGCAATGATAAGGGATGATTGGCAGCAGGTTGCTACAGAAGATGTTAGAAATAGATACTTTGAAGAGAGGGATGCCACGATCCAAGGATCTACAATGATAGGTCTGTAGGGCAGGGGTGCACAACCTTTTTTGGTCTGGGGGCCGTATTGTCATATTGCACTATATCAAGGGGCCACAAAAAAAAATGTTAATAGGCGCTTGTTAATTACACAGGCTAATGCAAAGTGACTGGGGAAGAATGATCACTACCACAGTCATTCCTCCCTCGTTCACTTCTATCGATTATCGGTTACACTGGAGAGGTGCTCCGGGACAGGAGGATGGAGACAGTGAGAGCAGCCGGGAGCTAGAAAGTAGGAATCTTCTGTGTCAGGGGCCATGCTGTAGGAACTTGTTAAAAATGATTTTAACTAGGAAACTCCTTTAAGTGGCGATGTTTCCTTTCTGCCTCCTATTCACAAATGAGCGCTTTACCTCACTGGAGAGGATGGCACTTACTGTTTATTACCAATCTCTGCACCCCCAGATATACTGTAGATGCCCTACAATAACCAGTAAGCACTTTCCCTGAGGGCTCACTCACACGGCCATTGTATTAGTCTGCATCTGAGCCGCATTTTTTTAAATGTGGCTTGGATGTAGACCCATTCACTTCAACTGGGTCGCAAAAGATGCGGACAGCACACCATGTGCTGTCCCCAATCCATTACTCCGTTCTGCAAAATGCAGACCATACATGGCTGGTGTCCTGCGGACCAAAAGAAAAGGTACAGTAGTGTGTATGACGCCTTACTAGCTGGGAAAGCACTTATTGGTTAACCCTTTAATGACCAGTCACATTTTTGTGATTTAGCACACGTGGTTCAAACACTTGTTACTTTTTTATTTTTTGGACTACCAAAATAACTTTTGCAGCTTTTTATTACATAACACAGGACTTTTTAATATATATGTGTCACTACCAGAGTTTTGAGGAGTTCTCACAGCTCTGTTTCTCCGCCCCTGTGATGAGGTCTTTATTTTCAGTTTCCCTCCTCCCAGCTGTCCCTCCTGTGATTGATTCCTCTTCCTATAAATCACCCCTCTTCCTGTTTAATCGTGCGGATTATATTTCTCATCTGAGTTGTGTCAGCCTCTGCAATATCTGCATTTGTGTGGTCTCTTTTCACTGGACCTGTGTTCTGCTGAAGCAAGTAACATTGGATATTGTCTGCTGAGTTTGGATCTGTCTTCACTGCTGCTGCAGCTCCTACAGATAAGTTTGCAGACATTGTGAGTTTTAGTTTATTTTCTGACTGGATCCGAGGCGACCCCGGTTCTGTCCGTATTCTGAGTAGGGCGCCGGTGGCAGTGTCCCTCCCACTATTGTAGGGGTTTCAGTTGTCACCAGCCTTAGGTACGCGGGCATGCCTCGACCCACCATCTCGGTCTGGGCATGTGCAAAGCAGCATAGGGAGAGCTCTTGGGGTCTGACAGGGGTCACCCTTTATTCTCCCTAGTTTGGGTCCGGTCAGTAGCTTCTGCACTGTTTATGCTCCTGTTGTTCACATATACCCGTGACAATATGTTTTAGTTTTATTAGAGGGAAACTGTACAAAAAATTTTTTATTCAAACTTTAGCTCATTATTTAAATATGCAAATTATTATAATTAGTTCCCTATATGTGTTGGATCATTTTATTACACAATATGTATAGTTTCATATGAATGGGGTGATGGTTTTGGTTGGTGTGGGCATTTTTTTCTTATGTATTTTACTATTTATTCTTTTTTTTTTTTTACTTATTTTTTTAAATATATTTCTGCTACAAAATTACCTTTGGGGACACTGACTTATTTGCACATTTTCCTTTTTTTCCGGTTTATTAATATTTTATTTATTTAGTATTTTACATTTTTTTTTATCATCACTTTATTATTTATTTTTAACATGTATATTGTTGCCACATAATATGACAGTGAACAATTTTATTTTGCAGTTTTTCCTTTTTTTTAGTTTTTATTGTATTTTTTTTATTTATTTTTTTAATATATTATTGCAGCACTGTATGTCCCCCAAGAGGTGGTCAAAAAGACCTCTGTGGGACACTGACTTGTTTTTTTTATTTGTTTTTTTTTGCACTTTTACCTTTTTAGTTGTATTTTTGAATTGTGTTTTCCATTTTTCTTTTAACTATAATATATATATATATATATATATATATATATATATATATATATATATATATATAAATTTGCTACATACTGTAATTTGTCCATAAAAGACCTCTGGGGACACATACTTTTTTTTGCATCCAAATGAGCCCCGGTTACAGGGAAAATCAGCCTCCTTGCGAGGCTTTGTACAGGGCAGAGGTGGTGAGGCAGTCTCTGTAGTCTTCTGCCCCTGACACTGGGGGATCACGTGATCGCCGGGTCTAATCTGCACAACGTGCTTCTCACCTGTGTGAGGTGAAGATAGAAGCGTTGATGCACTGTAATCCTGCAATTGTGCGGCGCTTCAGGCAGAAACACAACTGATCGTTTCTTTCCAGCAAGATGGGGGCCGCAAACCATGGCTATGGCCTATGGGGGATGCATGCGGCCAGCAGGCCGCAGCTTTTGCACCCCTGCTGTAGGCAGTGTCCCCAGTCGGGACTATGATCAGTTACTCAGCAATGCTGTGCTATTTAAAGGATTCTCACTTAACCCCTTAAGGACTCGGTCCTATTTCACCTTAAGGACCCGGCCATTTTTTGCAAATCTGACCAGTGTCACTTTATGTGGTGATAACTTTAAAACGCTTTTACTTACACAGGCCGTTCTGAGATAGTTTTTTCGTCACATACTGTACTTCATGACACTGCTAAAATGGGGTCAAAAAAGTTAATTTTTTTGCATAAAAAATACAAAATTCACCAAAAATTTGGAAAAATGTGCATATTTCAAAGTTTCAGTTTCTCTACTTCTATAATACATAAAAATACCCCCAAAAATTGTGATGACTTTACATTCCACATATGTCTACCTCGTGTTTGGATCATTTTGGGACTGACATTTTATTTTTTGGGGATGGTACATAGCTTAGAAGTTTAGAAGCAAATTTTGAAATTTTTCAGAAATTTGCCAAATCCCACTTTTTACGGACCAGTCCAGGTCTGAAGTCACTTTGTGAGGCTTACATAATAGAAACCACCCAAAAATGACCCCATTCTAGAAACTACACCCCTCAAGGTATTCAAAACTGATTTTGCAAACTTTGTTAACCCTTTAGGTGTTCCACAAGAGTGAATCGCAGATGGAGAAACAATTTTAGAATTTCGATTTTTTTTTTGGAAAATTTTCCATTATAATCAATTTTTTCCAGGAACAAAGCAAGGGTTAACTGCCAAACAAAATTCAATATGGGTTGCCATGATTCTGTAGTTTGCAGAAACACCCCATATGTGGTCCTAAACTACCGTTTGGCCAAACGGCAGGGCGCAGAAGGAGGGGAACGCCATATGGGTTTTGGAAGGCAGATTTTGCGGGACTGTTTTTGTTTATACCATGTCCCATTTCAAGCCCCCTGTTGCACCCCTACAATAGAAATTCAAAAAAGTGACTCCATCTAAGAAAGTACACCCCTCAAGGTATTCAAAACTGGGTTTACAAACTTTGTTAACCCTTTAGGTGTTCCACAAGAGTTGATGGCAGATGGAGAAACAATTTTGGAATTTAGATTTTTTGGGAAAATTTTCCATTTTAACCCTTACTTTATTACTGGAAAAAATGGGTTAACAGCCAAACAAAACTCAATATGGGTTTCCCTGATTCTGTAGTTTGCAGAAATACCCCATATGTGGTCCTAAACTACTATTTGGCTAAACGGCAGGACGTAGAAGAAGGGGAACCCCATATGGTTTTTGCAAGGCAGATTTTGCTGGACTGGTTTATTTACACCATGTACCCTTTCAAGCCCCCTGATGCACCCCTACAGTAGAAACTCCATAAAAGTGACCCAATTTTGGAAACTACGGGATGAGGTGGTAGTGTTTTTGGTACTATTTTTGGTTGCTCTATATTACACATTTTTGAGGCAAGGTAACAAAAAATTTAAATTCTAAAATTGTTTCTACATTTGCCATTAAGTTTTGTGGAACACCTAAAGGGTTAACAAAGTTTGTAAAGTAGTTTTTGAATACCTTGAGGGGTGTAGTTTCTCAGATGGGGACACTTTCTTGGAGATTCTAGTCTAGGCTACATCAGGGGGGCTTCTAATGGGAGATGGTGTAAATAAACCATCAAAATGTGCCTTCCAGAAACCATATGGCGTACCCTTCGTTCTATGCCCTGCCGTGTGGCTATATAGCCATTTACGACCACATATGGGGTGTTTCTGCAAACTACAGAATCAGGGCAATAAATGTTTAGTTTTGTTTGGCTGTTAACCCTTGCTTTATTACCGGAAAAAATGGATTCAAATGGAGATTTTGCCCAAAAAATATATATTTTTTACACGGTTTTAATTATTATTATTTTTTTAACACTGTTCACCTGAGGGGTTGGCTCAAATGTTATATTCATAGGGCAGATTGCTACGGACGTGGCGATACACGCTTTTTTTTTGTTTTAGGAACAAAAATGAAATCATTTTAGTATCTTCATAGCCTGGGAGCTACAGTTTTTTTTTTTTTTTTTGGGTGACTGTCTAATGTAGGGGCTCATTTTTTGCGGGATGAGATGGTGGCTTTATTGGCACTATATTGGGGGGCATATGACTTTTTGATTGCTCGCTATTACACTTTTTATGATCTAAGGTGACAAAAAATGGCCTTTTTTTATATTTTTTTTTTTTTTTACGGCGTTAGGTCAAATGTTATTTTTATAGAGTACATTGTTACGGACGTGGAAATACCTAATATGACTAATTTTATTAATATGTTGGTTTCAGCTTGACATCATAAACCAAACTTTGAAAACCAATTTTGTGCCTCCACATTCTGGAAGCCATAGTTTTTTTTTTTTTGTTTTTTTTGTTTTTTGAGGGGGCGACTGTCCTTTTGTAGGGGCTCTTATTTTGCGGGATGAGATGGCTGTTTGATTGGCACTTTTTTAAGGGGCATTTGATTTTTTGTTGACATGCTATTTCAATTTTTGGGATCTAAGGTGACAAAAAAAAAATGTTTTAACTCGCTTTTACATTTATTTTTTTTTAAATCCGAAGGGTTAGGTAATATTTTATTTTTATAGATCAGGTTATTAGGGACGCGATGATGCCCAATATATATGGCTCTCAGACTTTGGAGACACTAAAACAACATTTTTTAAAAACTTAAATACAATAAAATCATTTAAAAAAAACAAAAGTTCTTTCCGTGTCTCCAAAGTCTGAGAGCCATAATGTTATGTATTTTCTAGGGGATTTTATGGGATTATAATAATTTAGAACTCCATGGAAGTGTGGTAGTCCCTGAAGCAACCGTCAATGCAGAGGCCCGTCACATTGAGTGGTGGTGTATTTCTGGATCCCCCTCTTGCGACACACTTTGCACTTTTTTTGGGATCATCCCTTCTTTCCAGTATGGGGGACCACACCTGGAAAGTGTTGGCCAGGGACGACCCGGGCGCCTCCAATTCCCGAGGTACTCCGACCTGCTCTTTCCCGGTCAGAAAAGATCAGGACCTTGATGACTGCCTCATAGAATTGGAGGAAAGTCTCTGTGCTGCCAGCGCATCGGCATAGTACAAAAGCGTTGTACAAGGCAACCTGTACCAAGTATACCGCAACTTTTTTGTACCATGCCCGGGTTTTGCGCATGGCATTATATGGTGTGAGGACTTGACCAGATAGATCAACTCCTACCATATACCGATTGTAGTCGACGATACAATCGGGATTGAGGACCGTTGCTGTGGTACCTCGCACAAAGACAGGGGTGATGCCATTACCATGGATTGTGGTCAGCATAAGGACATCCCTCTTGTACTTATATCTGACCAGAAACAGGTTGTCACTGGTAAGGGCATGTGTCTGACCCCTGAGGATAGGTACCTGGAGGGGGTGGGCAGGGAGGCCACGTTGATTTTTCCGCACGGTCCCACAAGCGAACGTGGATCTGGCGGAGAGAGCCTGAAACAAGGGAATACTGGTATGAAAGTTATCCACGTACAGGTGGTAACCCTTATCCAGTAGTGGGTGCAAAAGGTCCCACACGAGTTTCCCGCTAACACCCAGAGTGGGGGGACATTCTGGGGGTTCAATACGGGAATCTCGTCCCTCGTACACACGAAATTTGTAAGTGTACCCTGAGGTACTCTCACAAATTTTGTACATTTTCACGCCATACCTCGCACGCTTAGAGGGAATGTACTGGTGGAAAATGAGTCTCCCCTTGAAAGCAACGAGAGACTCATCAACCGCGACCTCCCTTCCAGGTACATAGGCCTCCATAAATTTGGCCCCAAAGTGATCGATGACTGGCCGTATCATATATAGCCGGTCATGGGCAGGATCACCTCGGGGGGGACATGCTGCATTATCTGCATAATGCAGGCATTTCCGGATGGCCTCAAATCTGGGACGTGTCATGGCAGTACTGTATAGTGGGGTCTGGTAGAGGACGTCCCCACTCCAGTAATGCCTGACACTTGGTTTTTTGACCAGGCCCATGTGCAGCACGAGGACCCAAAACGTTCTCATCTCGGCTGCACTGACCGGGGTCCAGCCACCGGGCCTGGCCAAAAAAGAGCCTGGGTGCTGAGCAACGAACTGTTGGGCATACAGCTTCGTCTGCTCCACCGTCAGATTCACAAGTGGGTTACTGAAAAAAAAAAAAAAAGTCAACTTCAGTAAATCCCACTGTGGGAATCCGGATTCCTGGATTGCCAACAAATTCAGGAATCACAGGCTTGTATTCCCCGGGGGTGCACCAGACTCGTTCACCTGTAGGGGGCTCAGGTGCACTTGGCTGGTGGGCCGGAAAACTAGTACGAGCCCCAGGGCTGCTCGTACTAGTGCTGGCCACAGGGTCCCTAGCATGGGGTTCCTCTGGCTCCGCCTGGTGGCGTCTCTGACGCCTTGGGGGATCATCATCACCAGATGATGGTGAGGAGGATGCGGATGACAGGAGGAACATGGGGTCATCCTCATCCTCACTTGTGCTCTCGGTGTCGGAGAGCATCTGGGCGTATACCTCCTCCATGAGAACATAATGCGGGCAATGGTAGTGTGTGTTGTACGAGTGAGTGTGTGTGCGTGTAAAATAAACTTTATTGAAGTGAGCGTGTGTGTGGGGCCTGGTGTTCGCGCAATAAAATACCTAAACTAAAAAAAAAAAAAAAAAAAATCCAAAAAAAGGAAAAGTGTAAAAAAAAAAAAACTTGCTGACTAGCAGTACAACGCTGATCAGCAGTGGGGTGAGCGATGCACTAACATTGGCCAGACGCTAAGAGCGCCGACCACAGTGAGCGCACGCAAAAAAAAAACTTGCCCCCGTGGTCTAGGGCCACACAACTGAGTGCTGTGGACACCAAATACCCAGGTGCAAAAAAAAGAAAAAGAAGAGTGGGTGCTGCTGGGGAGCTGCACAGGAGCTGCTGGGGTGCCTGGGTGCTGGGATGCTGGGACGCTGGAGCTCTGAGCTGATGCTCCTTCTCTGACGCTGCAGACTGTGGACGGGGAGGGAGAAGCTCCGGCGGTTTGCTCCTGTCGCCGCCCCCCGCCCAGCCAATATGGGATGAAACCTCACCAACGGTAAGGATGGTGTTTGGTGGTGTATTATAAAACCACGCATCACCATCTTTTTCTGGGTCTTCGGGTCACCGGAGACCTGAATGACCCGGAAACGCAGAAAACCGCAGGTCTGGATTGACCTGCGGTTTTCTGCGATCGCCGACATGGGGGGGTCACAGGATCCCCCTGGACATTGTACCAAGGTGCCTGCTGATTGATTTCAGCAGGCATCTTGTTCCAATCACCGCCACGTGCGCAGTGGTGATCTGAAATTCGCAGGGTGTACATGTACGCCCTGCTTCCTTAAGTACCAGGACACAAGGGCGTACATGTACACCCTGCACTCTGCAAAACATGTTTAAAATGGCCACCAGCAACCTGTCCTAGAATATGAGCAGGACTGGTTGCCTCCTGCAGAGCTGCTTAGTGGCGGTGAGGAGGTGTGGCCTCACTACACAATATGCTCTGACACTTGCATATACTACATATTGGTGAGTTTTGCTGTCAGGCTGCTGGGAACGATGTTTTCCCAGTAGTACGCCAAATTTACAGACTGACAATAATACACACAAAACCGAAGATAAAATCTATTTTAGAATAAAATTTGTTAGGAAACATTCTTTCCTGTATATTTATTTGTATATAAAGTGCAAGTACTGCCAAAAATTACAAGGAAGAGGCACTCCAATACAACCTGTATATCACATAAAGGAGGGCCTCATTTACATTGTGGTACAATTGTTCAGGTATAAAGCCTATGCACTAAGCGAAAGGGCTGCTAAAAATGACAAGGAACCGTCACTTCAATGCACCCTTTATTACACATAAAGGAGGGCATCATACACACCCTTGAAAAATTATAATCAATAGCCTGCTGGTGACCCTCAAAAACATTAGGAGCAAGGGCTTGCTGGTGACCCTCTAAAACATTAGGGGCAAGGGGCCTGCTGCTGAGCTGACCATCTAAAACATTAGGGGTGAGGGTCTGCTGCCGAGCTGACTCTCTAAAACATTAGGGGCGAGTGCCTGCTGCTGATCTGACCATGGAAAAAATTATGGGCGAGGGCCTGCTGCTGAGCGCTACTGTCTTGAGTCCCTATCTGAGGCTCCGACAGGCCCAGCAGGCACTAGCCCCTAATGTCCCTGTGCTAGCTCCGGCACTTCGGCAGTAACCTCCTGACACAGAACTAAGTGGGTGGGGTTCGGGAGTCAGGACTTGCTGCGCAGCCACGAACAGATAATGTGAGTAACTCTATGTGTCTTCACTGCACTGGGGGTGGGGGGGACTTGGGTTGTTGTTAGCTGGACAGCAGCGGGGGTGGGGGGGTTGAGAGTTTATGGGGAGCCCCCATGAACTCTGCCTGCTGCTGATGCTTATTATATAGAGGACAGTGTGCCCCAGGAGGCCCTTATGCCTGGGAAAAAGTAACCAGGGTAGGGGGACGCACATTGTCCCATATAAAAGCATCAGCAGCGTATATATGTAGTATTAATATGATGCACCTCTATGTATTGCTAATATATATATATCAGTACATAGAGGGCATTAAATATAGTGCAGAAGCGATCATTGAATATACTAGGGGGAGGGGGGGAATCATATATACTAAAGAGGGAGCCATAGTATGCCTTAGGGGTAAGGGTGCCTTGTAGAGGCCTATATTTCTACTACTGGCTCTATGGGGAAATTTTTTATATCGTGGGTACTTTGTGGGCAATTTTATTGACCACAATATGGAGGGCATTACTACTAACGGGGTTGCTATTTAGGGTACTGTAGGGGGCACAGTTACTACTGGGGGCAGACTGGGAGCACTATTACTATGGGGTCAACTATCTGTATGGCACTGTTATTTCTGCAGTATAGCATTTGGGGCACTTGGGATCAAAGCGGGCACAGTATTGGGGCAGCAGCAGGAGAAAAATGTTGGGGCACCAGGAGAAGGAGGATGATGATGCTAGAAAAGTGAGGCATCTAAGTTGTTTTTGTCAAACTCTGTAGAGATGAGACACGGCTGAAATAATTTGTCATGTCGGTCTGGTCCGAATGGAGAAGATGACAAAAGAGAACGTCTACATCACATGAGACATCACTGGATGTAAGAGGTATGTGCGCTGTATATAATGTCCATCCACACATGTCGTTAACAGTAGAGCTGGGGGAGGGGTTGGATTCAGAATATAGATAGATAGATAAAATTAGTTACAAATGTTGTACTTTATATTTGTGTGGTGGGGGAGTTGGGGGGGGGGGGGGTTGGGGCCCAATACTAAGTTTTGCTATGGGGCCCCATGATTCCATGATTTCCATGTACACCCCTGCCTGCTGCTGATCTGCAATGGAAAAAATTATGGGCAAGGGCCTGCTGACCATCAAAAAATTAGGGTTGAGGGCCTGCTACTGAGCTGACCCTCTAAAACATAAGAAACGAGGGAAGCTTAATGAGCATGTTGATATGATGGAGGAGGAGGATGAGAAAAGGAAGATTGAACTGTATACCCTTTTTTGTGGTGGAAGGGGTGCATGGGAATACAGTGTATTCAATACACCATAAAAGCCACATTTAAAGTGCCTTTATGTTCAGCCACTTTTCTCTGGTGGAGTAGAGAAGTCAGGGACAATCCAGGCCTTGTTTATTTTTATGAGTCAACCGGTCAGCATTTTCAGTTGACAGGCAGATGCGCTTATCAGTTATTATGCCGATAACCATAGCAAAGGCAGGTGCACTCTGCGGCAATACTAAACCCTCACACTGATAAAATTGAGGGGTTAGTTCGACATGTCCTACTAGGGGGACATGTCTTAAGCTCGGACACCACGGCAAGGTCCCTCAAGTAGCCCGAGGCCCTACCACTCAACCTACCTGTGCCGTATGGGCGATACCAGGAGACGTTGGGCATTACGGGAGCGTAAGGCCTGACTCACAGACAGCTCACCAGTGACCTCCAGCATGTAACCATGCTTGCAGTGGGAGGTGCCTGTGAGCCCCACCCGAGACCGGCTGATATGGCCCAGAGCCTCCCAGGTGCACCTGAATGTAGCCTGTAGATGAAAAGCAGGCACATTTAAATTGGAGTTTATACACCTCCAAACATATTATACAAAGCATTAGAAATCGTTGTGTGGTGTTTAACAAGCAGGATATGCTCAACCCATATGCAGTTGTGCATGTATATAGGGGAGCACATCCTGCACTTGTAGTCCGTTGCTAGGGGCAATCAAAAGCAAAAAAATGCATACAATGGAAGGTTGCAAATTCCTTTGCTATGGTTATGTTTTTGATTGTTCTCCACATCCACATTATCGTTATCATATGTAGGATGGTTATTGTGGTACTTGTAGTCCGTTGCTGGCATCTTCCATTGTATGCATTTTTTGCTGTTGATTGCCCCTAGCAACGGACTACTAGTGCAGGATGTGCTCCCCACATATACAATTTTTGGAGCAATTTTTTCACAAGGACCTTCTGGTATTACACCATTTTGCTAGTCCTCTCCACCACAGGAATGAGAGATGAGAAGTTCTCTTTGTAGCGGGGGTCGAGAACGGTGAACAACCAGTAATCGGTGTTGGCCAAAATGCGTAGAATGCGTGGGTCACGGGAAAGGCAGCATAACATAACGTCAGCCATGTGTGCTAGAGTCCCAACAGACAAGACTTCGCTGTCCTCATCAGGAGGATGACTCTCAATCTCCTCATCCTCTTCTGCCCATCCACGCTGAACAGATGGAATAAACCTGCTATGGGTACTACCCCCTGTAGCGGAGGCAACCGTCACCTGCTCCTCCTCCTCATCATCATCCAATTTGCGCTGAGAAGGCGAAATGAGGGTGGTCTGGCTAACACCCTGTGTACTGTCTTCCCCCATTTCCACCTCTTCCACATTCAAAGCACCCACCTTTAATCTGAGCAACGAGCGTTTAAGTAGACACAGAAGTGGCATTGTTACGCTGATAATAGCGGCATTGCCGCTCACAATCTCTGTTGATTCCTCAAAGTTGCCTAAAATCTCAGAGGTCAGACATCCATGTTCCATGTGAAGAGCAGAGGCTGACTGGAAAAGCAATGACCATGTTGCAGTTGATATTCTACTACTGCCCTCTGCTGCTCACAAAGCCTGGCCAACATGTGGAAGTTCCAGAGTGTGCTCACGTCGCACAACAGTCGGTGAGCTGGCAATTGCAAGCACTGCTGCAACATTGCCAGACCGGCAGCAGCTGTAGTTGTCTTTCGGAAATGGGCACACACACGGAGCACCTTCACCAGTAGCTCAGGCAAATTGGGGTAGAGTTTGAGAAACCGCTGAACCACTAAGTTTAGCACGTGGGCTAGGCATGGTATGTGTGTGAGCTTGCCAAGCTCCAAATAGAATTCAGAGGTGGAAGTCGAGAAGGAGGAGAAGTGGGGGGAGGAAGGGTTGCAGCCACTAATGTAGGTGGTGGCGGAAATCGTGACCGAAGTTCTTGGCGTCAGTAGCACCTGTGCCATCCCAGGGTACAACCTGCTCCCGGCCTCAACACCTTTCACCCAGTGTGCCGTCAGGGAAATGTAGCATCCATGGCCATAAGCACTTGTCCATGTGTCAGTCGTTTAGTGGACCTTCCCAATAACTGCGTTGGTCAGGGCACGGGTGAAGTTACGGGACAAATGCTGGTGTAAGGCGAGGACAGCACACCGGGCAAAATAGTGGCAGCTGGGGATTGAGTAACGAGGGACAGCTGCCGCCATCAGGCTGCGGAAAGCCTTAGTGTCCACAAGCCTAAATGACAATATTTCCAGGGCCAGCTATTTGGAAAGGTGCACATTCAGTGCTATGGCCTGTGGGTAGGTGGCTGGGTATTTGCGCTTTTGTTCAAAGGCCTGGGGTATAGACATCTGTACACTGCACTGGAACACAGAAGTGGATGTGCTAGCTGATGGTGATTGCGAAAGTCCAGGTGCATTGCAGGAGGCATCCAGGCCTTCGTCTTGGACAGGGGATTGGCAACACGTAACACAGTGGAAGAGGAGGCAGTGGTGTGATCCGCAGACATTGATTGTGGACCCAGGCATTCGGCCCACCTAGTAGGGTTCTTTGATGCCATGTGGCGGATCATGCTGGTGGTGGTGAGGTTGCTAGTGTTTACGCCCCTGCTCATTTTGGTACGGCACAGGTTGCAAATGACAATTCTTTTATCGTCCACTTTCTTCAAAAAAGCGCCAGACTGAGGAACACCTACCCCTTGGTAAGGGAGATTTCCGCATGGGGGTGGGTCGGGGAACAGTTGCTGGCCTGTTCAGTGTGGCCCGTCTAATCCCTTTTGCCACGCCACTGCCTCTTACAGCCTGCTGCGGATCCCTCCCCGCTGTACTGCTGTCCTCGCTCGGCTTGTTACCTTACCAGGTTGGGTCAGTGATTTCATCATCCATCACCTCCTCTTCCACTTCCTCACTCTGGTCATCCTCCTGACTTGTTGACCTAACAACAACCTCACTTATTGAGAACTGTGTCTCATCATCAACCTCTTGAGACACTAATTGCGGTTGACTTATTGGCATCTGTGTTTCATCATCATCATCCACCTCGTGAAACACTAATTGCCGTTCCCCACCGTCATCTTTTTCTGACTGTGGATGCTCAAGAGTTTGGGAATCAGGGCACAAGATCTCCTCATGTCCCTCTTAAAGCGGACTTGGTGAGAGGCCCGAATTAAGGTATGGTGATGAAAAGAGCTCCACGGAATATCTGAGTGTGGGATCACTTGTTTGCAAAGACTCTCCATAGTGGGAAGAAGGAGGATCAGGGTGAGGATTCTGTTGACCAGACTCTTGGCTACTGAGACTGGACTTTGTGGAAGACAGGGTAGTGCTTAACCGACTGGAAGCATTATCTGCTGCAATCCAACCGACCACTTGCTCGCACTGGTCTGACTTCGAGAGTGGTGTCCTGCGAAGCCCTTCAAACTGGGACATGAAGCTAGGTATCATGGATGAGTGTGTTTCTTGTGCTCTGCCAGCAGGCACAGTTTCACCGCGCCCAAGGCCACGGCCTCTGCGTTCTCCATCAGCGTTATTTGGGATGCGGAAACGTTATACAGGAGTATTTCTGTGAATACAAAAAACTGTGAAATATCTGACTAAATAGAAATGTCATTAATATACACTGACAAGCAAAAGGGTAACGGTGTTTTGAACATTTGACTTTCAGGCTCCTTATCTCACCATCTATTACAGCTTCGAACTTGAGACTACCATCATTTTATAGACAATCACCTTGCCTATCTCATGCATAAATTGTACTTGCAACTATTTAGCATATGATTAGTTATGCAGATTCTTGTCATGTAACTGCGTTGTTACTGTTTTGCTCCTGGTAGTGGAAAAATATTTTTCTTCTTGTATACTACAAATTACAACCTGTTCTTACATTCCCTAATAGCTCAGAGTGTTATTAGGTTGATTCCCAAGCAAAAGGTCACTGGTTCCAATCCAGGGGCAACCATGAAAAATATTTGCCAAGAAAAGAGAAACAGCATCATCCAGCTCATCAATAGGGGTATCAATAGTGGTATAAAGAGCGGTATCTCAACCAAGAAGATTGCCAAACTGCTTCATGTGAGTGCCATAACAATTGGAAGAATGTGAAATGAAGTCTGTCTATTCATTCCAAACGAGAGAAAATGGGGGC
Source organism: Bufotes viridis (assembly GCA_033119425.1). Classification (NCBI taxonomy): domain Eukaryota; kingdom Metazoa; phylum Chordata; class Amphibia; order Anura; family Bufonidae; genus Bufotes; species Bufotes viridis. The sequence goes on from CM065591.1 coordinate 421,361,767, forward strand.
TAACTGATCGAGAAATTGATGGAACTGTCAAGTTTAGTAGAGGAAGCCTGATGATATGGGGTTGTTTCACATCCAAAGGTTGGATACTTGATCAGGATTGATGGTGGTCTCAATGCTGAGCTATATATGAGTATCCTACAAAATGAGTTACTTCGTACACTCAAATACTATGGATATGAAAAGGATGGCATAGTGTTCCAGCAGGACAATGACCTGAAGCATATGTCGAGATTGGCAAAGAAATGGTTCAAAGCTGTGCTGGATTGGCCCCCACTAGAGATGAGCGAACACCTGGAAGTTCGGGTAATGTTTGGGACCCGAACTTTATCCCGAACCCGAACCCCATTGAAGTCAATGGGGTCCCGAACTTTTAGGCACTAAAAAGGCTGTAAAATAGTCCAGGCACGGGCTAGAGGGCTGCCAAAGGCAGCAAAATGTAGGTAAATCCCCTGCAAACAAATGTGGATAGGGAAATTAATTAAAATAAAATAAAATAAAATAAATAAAATTTAACCAATATCAATTGAAGAGAGGTCCCGCTGCAAGGAATCATGCGTCATATCACCCACCACTGGAGAAGGCCACTTTCAGTTATTTCGGCCCAGCATCCAGACCGAGGATACAGGTCCCACAGCAAGGAATCATGCGTCATATCACCCACCACCGGAGAAGGCCACTTTCAGTTATTTCGGACCCAGCACCCAGACAGAGGAGAGCGGTCCCACAGCAAGGAATCATGCGTCATATCACCCACCACTGGAGCAGGCCACTTTCAGTTATTTCGGACCCAGCACCCAGACAGAGGAGGGCGGTCCCACAGCAAGGAATCATGCGTCATTTCACCCACCACTGGAGAAGGCCACTTTCAGTTATTTATGCCCCACCACCCGGACAGAGGAGAGAGGTCCCACAGCAAGGAATCATGCGTCATATCACCCACCACTGGAGAAGGCCACTTTCAGTTATTTCGGACCCAGCACCCAGACAGAGGAGAGGTCCATTCAACTTTGGGTTGCACCGCAAGATCATGGTAAAGTTAAAAAAATGAGGATTCAATAAAGAAATGCCCCCGGAGTACAAGAATACATGCTTGAGGGGGAGGCAGTTATAAATGTCTATTCTGCACAAGGGAGGCACAGGTCCTGGGGGATCCATGCCTGGTTCATTTTTATGAACATCAGCTTGTCCACGTTGGCTGTGGACAGGCGGCTGCGTTTGTCAGTAATGACACCCCCTGCCGTGCTGAATACACGTTCAGACAAAACGCTGGCCGCCGGGCAGGCCAGCACCTCCAAGGCATAAAATGCTAACTCTGGCCACGTGGACAATTTGGAGACCCAGAAGTTGAATGGGGCCCAACCATCAGTCAGTATGTGGAGGGGTGTGCAGACGTACTGTTCAACCATGTTGGTGAAATGCTGCCCCCTGCTAACACGTTCCGTATCAGGTGGTGGTGCAGTTAGCTGTGGCGTGGAGACAAAACTTTTCCACATTTCTGCCATGCTAACCCTGCCCTCAGAGGAGCTGGCCGTGACACAGCTGCGTTGGCAACTTCCTGTTGGCAACCTCCGGGCTTCCACCTGTTCCCCTGTGACATTTGGGAATGCAATCAGGAGCGCGTATACCAGCGTGTGCTTATACTCGCGCATCTTCCTATCACGCTCCAGTGCAGGAAGTAAGGTGGGCACATTGTCTTTGTAACGGGGATCCAGCAGGGTGGCAACCCAGTAGTCCGCACACGGTAAAATGTGCGCAACTCTGATGTCGTTGCGCAGGCACTGCAGCATGTAGTCGCTCATGTGTGCCAGGCTCCCCAGAGGTAAGGACAAGCTGTCCTCTGTGGGAGGCGTATCATCATCGTCCTCCGTATCCCCCCAGCCACGCACCATTGATCATCCTCCTCCTCCTCCTGGGCCACCTCCTCTTCCATCATCGCCCTAAGCGTTTTCTCAAGGAGACATAGAAGTGGTATTGTATCGCTGATAACGGAGTCATCGCCACTGGCCATGTTGGTAGAGTACTCGAAACAGGGCACACAGGTCTCGCATGGAGGCCCAATCATTGGTGGTGAAGAGGTGCTGTTCCGCAGTGCGACTGAGGCGTGCGTGCTTCAGCTGAAACTCCACTATGGCCTGCTGCTGCTCGCACAGTCTCTCCAGCATGTGCAAGGTGGAGTTCCACCTGGTGGGAACGTCGCATTTGAGGCGGTGAGCAGGAAGGCCGAAGTTACGCTGTAGCGCAGACAGGCGAGGATGTGAACGCCGGAAGCGCGCACTGACGGCTCTAACTTTATGCAGCAGCTCTGACATGTCGGGGTAGTTGTGAATGAACTTCTGCACCACCAAATTCAGCACATGCGCCAGACAAGGGATGTGCGTCAAACCGACTAGTCCCAGAGCTGCGACGAGATTTCGCCCATTATCGCACACCACCAGGCCGGGCTTGAGGCCCACCGGCAGAAACCACTCGTCGGTCTGTTGTTCAATACCCCGCAACAACTGCTGCGCGGTGTGGGGCCTGTCCCCCAAACATATGAGTTTCAGAATGGCCTGCTGACGTTTACCCCGGGCTGTGCTGAAGTTGGTGGTGAAGGTGTGTGGCTGACTGGATGAGCTGGTGGAAGCAGAGGAGGAGGAAGCCGAGTAGGAGGAGGAGGCTACAGGAGGCAAAGAATGATGCCCTGCGATCCTTGGCGGCGGAAGGACGTGCGCCAAGGAACTCTCTGCCTGCGGCCCAGCCGCCACTACATTTACCCAGTGTGCAGTTAGGGAGATATAGCGTCCCTGGCCAGTGGTGTTGCGAGGGGGGTGCGGTCTGCACCGGGTGACACCAGTCTGATGGGGTGTCACCTGGCGCCAGACTATTGTCAAACTCTGACAGTGACTACTGTGAGTCACTGTCACACTTACCGCAAGGTGTTAAATTAATCACCTCTGCCAGACCTGCTGTCTTGAGCGGGTGGAGCGCTGCTGGGTGCCCGCCCCCAGCCAGGCTAAGTGTGTGCGGTGCTTGCGGCTCAGGCCCAAGGAGGCTGAAGGCATGACTGGCAGTGGCGCCGCAGCAGAAGGAGGGAAGCGAGGCGGAGCTCAGGAGCTGCTGTGGCCTGTAAAGGCTGCCTGCCTCTCCAGGCTGGCAGCAGAACACACAGATTTTTCGGCGACCAGACCCTGCACTGGCCACAAGGCAGAGCAGGCTGAGTGAGGAGGACCCGACCCCAGCCAGACCCAGACCCCAGTGATCATTGGTAGGTACTGATCTCAGCTGCTGAGTGAGCCTCAATCCTGGGGGTGAGAAAAGATAAATGATGGGGGACAATCACAAAATGTCTGTTTGTGCCATGGAGCCTGGAGGGGAAGAAAAAAAATGTGCCACCCATGGGGGGGGGGGGGGTTGACATGATAAGGGGACAATGATGAAGAGAGGGACAATGTTGGAATCTGTGCCATGGGGGGGTGACATCATGTCACCCCCCCCTGGCACAGTCAGACTTCAACATTGTCCCTCATCATGTCACCCCCCGATGGTACAGACTCAACATTTTCCCCATTGGGGATCATGAAGGATCGGAGATGATGGCTGACATGGGGGGCTGACGGTTGACATGGGGGGGCTGAACAGCTGATATGGGGGGCATGATGGATGGGGCTGACAGCTGATATGGGGGCATGATGGATGGGGCTGACGGCTGACATGGGGGCTGACGGCTGACATGGGGGCATGATGGATGGGGGCTGACGGCTGACAAGGGGGCTGACAACTGACATGGGGGCATGATGGATGGGGGCTGACGGCGGACACGGGTGGCTGACGGCTGGCATGATGGCTGACATGAGGGCATGATGGCTGACATGGGGGGGCATGATGGATGGGGGCTGACGGCTGACAGACGCCTGACATGGGGGGCTGACGGCTGGCATGATGGCTGACATAAGGGCATGATGACTGACATGGGGGGGCCTGATGGATGGGGGCTGACGGCTGACATGGGGGGCTGACAGCTGACATGGGGGGCATGATGGATGGGGGCTGACACGGGGGGCTGACGGCTGGCATGATGGCTGACATGGGGGGGCATGATGGATGGGGACTGACGGCTGACATGGGGGGCTGACGGCTGGCATGATGACTGAGGTGTGATTAACATTGGGGGTCTGATTGGTGGTCTGACCTGAGGTATAGTGGAAAATATTGTTTCTAATTATACTCCTCTAAAACCTATGTGTGTGTTATAGTCTTATAGGGCGAAAAGTACAGTCTTCAAGCGATTGAAGCATAGCGAAGATACAAGGACCACACAGAGGAGAAGCCAGCTGCTGCACACAGGACCAGGACCAGGTGAGCTGCGGGCGGGGGGTCGCCAAGATGTAGCTTCGCTTGAGCTGCCAAAAAAATCCTTGCACCGGCCCAGGTCACGTCCACGTGACAGCAGTGACTCACTCACACAGACACAGCACAGCTTGAACCAGCCCAGACTTGTTGCTGATGTTAATGGATGCTATAACATTGCACCATCCTTCTGAACATACACATCTGTCATCTGCCTTACCTCATGATCCTGGAGCTGTGCTGTACAGTGGCTGCCGAGCTCTACAGCACAGCTCCAGGATCATGAGGTAAGGCGGATGACAGATGTGTATGATCAGAAGGATGGTGCAATGTTATAGCATCTATTAACATAACTGCAGCAATTCCTCTTTAGTTATATGTGAAGACACTTCGTACACACCGGACTGTAAGTGAATTAATAACTAAGGCCCCTTTCACACTACCGTTGTGAGGATCTGGCGTGCACTTCTGTCGCCGGGAATGCCCACCGGATCCGTCACAACGCAACACACCTGAAAACATTTGAAGACTGATCAGTCTTCAAAATGCTTTCAGTGTTACCATGGCAGCCAGGACGCTACTAAAGTCCCGGCTGCCATAAAAAGGAGTGGGGAGCCAGGGGAGAAGCTACTTACCTTCCGTGTGGCTCCTGGGCCGCTCCACAATGACGTCACAGCGCCCCTACGTCGCATGATCACATTATCCATGTGATGTAGGGGCGCTGTAACGTCATTGTGGAGCACCCTGGGAGCCGCACGGACGGTAAGTAGCTCCTCCCCTGGCTCCCCACTACTTTTCCATGGCAGCTGGGACTTTAGTAGCGTCCTAGCTGCCATGGTTACCATTCAGAAAGGTAAACGTCAGATCCGGCGATGCGCCAAAACAACATTTAGCTTAAAGTCGGATCCGGAAATAATGCTTTTCAATGGGCATTAATTCCAGATCTGTCCTTGCGGCATTGTAGCATCCCCAAGTCAGGGCCATGTGTGGGACTAACCTGGGGAATGCCAGTGATGGAGAGGCCGGCACGCTGTTCCTCTGGGGCACTCTCTGGGTTCTTGAGGGACACAGCCAGGTGGAATGCGAGGTGCCCTTGGTGTTGTAGTTTAACGTGCCTATGGCTGAGTCCCTGAGGTGTCGTGACGCCAGTGCCAGTAAACGGTGGCACACCGTATTTATAGTAGGAATAACAGAGGTGCAGACTTGTAACTTGAAAACAGAATTCCAACTTTACTGAAAACCGTAGAAAATACAGCAGGCAACCTCTTAACACAGTTCTTGTTGCAGAGAATAGACGTTTGTACAGTCGCAGTTACAGCAGGCTTACATCCAGCAAGGTATAACAGAGGGAAAGACAACAGGACTTAGAATTGCAGGTGAACCTTACTTTCTTCCTGACTTGTCCTGACTGGAATTGATGCTTCAAGGCCCCAATGCCCTACTTCTGGCTTATATCCTTGAATCTCCAGTAGACAGTGTACCTCCTCTTGGCATTTAGTACCTCTTGCTCTAGGGATTGCCTCTGCTTGACTTCTGCTGACTCGCTTAGGCCTGAGACATGTGGCCTTCACAGACTCCAGGGTCTGCACTCCTTCCCAGGCCCAGGGCCTGGTGTAGACCTCACAGGCTCATGGCCTGGAGTAGACTGAGCTGAGCTGTCTGACTGAGCTTTCTTTCCCTGACTGGGCCTTATATAGACTAGGGCTACCTAGCTCCCTCTAGTGACTAGAGCTGGAATTACATCCCTAGCCGGCCTGCACATAGCACATTTCACAGTAACAGGGAATTAAATACAATAAATTACATTGCATGGTACAAATAGGACCTTTACCAGCCTCCCCATAAATGAGAGGAGCGACAGCAGCCAAGTGACCCTTCTGTAGTGACGGGCAGTACAACTCCCGTACACTACATACCCCGCTGCTTTAAGCTGAGTACGCCCTCGTACTCTAACAGGGTACCGCCCAACTGGAATTTTCACCTGAAAGAGACAAAAGAAACATGCAGGCATACATAATCAATTCCATCTGCATTTACAATTATGATCAGGTCCAGCTGGCTGACGGAGAAGTGCGGTGACAAGGGGCGTCGCTCTCTTTCTTCAGGATAAAGAGTGGAACTGGGGCGCTGACCTGGCACAGCGGATGTTAGGGAATACCAGGATAGTCCATGACAATGAATGAGTCCACAATAAAAGCAACATCGCAGAGGCTCGCACACAGGGAGTCCGTCTCTGGGCACATAGACTTGAATAAAATATTTCTTGAGTAATAAATACGGTCAGCAGCACATACATAAAATGACAATACAGGACTCTGACAATACCAGGGCCATGTTATCCTGGCAAGTCCTGCGTATTATTAAAGTGCTGACATAAAAGCCCTTTTCAACCTGAAATGGGGGTTAAAAGGGGATAAAGTGCAAATAAAAGCACAACTTGGAATTATGAAAGTAGTTGACACCAAAATGGTAGCAGCAGGCAGGATGTCCCGGAACAGAAAGAGGCAGGCTGGGAGCAGTGGTTCCACAGTGGCAACTTATCTTCACAAACATGCCACCGGCCGTGGGGAACTGGCAGCAAGCTCCACCAGCCTGGCAAACTTAAAGGGGCAGTTCCTGCAACATGTATGATGTCCCTGTGAGGATGAGCAAAAATGGCCTAGCAGGCCTGCTCACAGGTACGTATCAAAGGATCCCTGTTCATCAGAGGTAGTGCAGCCCTGTGCTGCTGGTAGTCTGGGCCATGCACCAGGGCCACTTGGAGGGGGTGCCCACCAAAGAGAATGGGCTGGAAACATCACCGGTATTGGGCCTACCCACCTCACTGGCCCGCTGGGTTGCGGACACATAGGAGCTGCTGGTCTCGGGACACGGGCCGGCGCTGGGGTAGACACTTCCTCTGGCCGGGACATAACGCTCCCGTCAAGGCGGACTCGGCTCCTGGCATAAGTCAATTTATCCGCTTTACACGGACCTTGGGTGGCTCAGCGTTAGCGGTAGGACTTGGTACTACGGGTTCAGGATGCACAGGGGGCACAGGTAACTCACCACCGCTGGACTGCTGCGCTGCCTTCTTAGACTCTGTCACTTGCCGCAGGCCATCCAGGTAAGCCTGTAAGGAAGCGATCCGCTCCTCCAGGGCGGAGATCTCACTGCTGGATTCCGGCACACTTGCAGCAGGCTCAGATGAGGTTCTATCATGGCGGTTCTTCCGCAGGTCATCCATCGCTTCACTGAACTGGGCCATCCGCGCCCGATCAGCGGCTGTCTTCTCTCGTCGCGGCAGCTCTGGAGAGGGATAAGGACTGGGAGGCTTGTCCAGGATCGTTGGCTGCCAGAAGATGTTCGGGCCGAGAAAGGAACTCTTCTCTTGGTACGTATTCCGGATGGGTCCCGGCGGGTCCTCTGCCTCCACCGGATCTTCTGTTTCTTCCCAGTCCTCCGATACGGGTCCTGGACGGGTCACCGCAGTGGCATATGGGCCTCGCAGGCCCTCTGCGGGAGTGAACTCCACTTTCTCTCCGACCGCTAGATTATGCAGTCGCCCCGGGAGATAGCTGCGCTTGACGGACCGGCGATTCACATAATAGTCCCGGTTGGTGCCGGTTTCTTGGATGAATCCAAATCCTCTGACCTTGTCAAACTCCAGTACCACTCCGGTGCGGCGTTCGAGCTGGGGCTTGCTGTCCCTGGAATCCTCATAGATCCGCTTGGTGACTTCCTCGAAGTATTTCTTCTGAGTGGTGGTTTTTAAAGTTGCCGCCACTCGGATCTCGGCCATCAGGGCCGACCACGCGGGGTTCCGCGGGAGGAAGCCTTCTCGCTGCGGGTGGAAACGGCAGGGCTCGGCTTGTGGCCATGGACAGGTCTGGGCCATGTCGCTGGGAGTATACGCTGGGGGCACAGGGCGCTCCTTAGTTGCTCCTGGGGTCGCCTCCATTGCTCCAACTACGGCTCCGGATCCCTCTGATTCAGGTAGGAAACCCCGTAGCAGGGTGAGCCACTGTTCCTGCAGGCTCCACCCCGTCGTTTCTTGCTCGCCCCCTAGGTATTCCAGTATAGGGTAGGCGGTGTCCATATTATAATCCTCAAAGGAAGGCGTTACCTCCAGGTCGTCTTCTCCTCCCTCTTGGAGGGTTTTGGCTCCAAATTTTCGCGCCACTGAGGACAGTGATGGCGCAAGAAGAAGTCCAATGGCGCCGGCGGCCATCTTGGACGCCATGATGCATCAATTCAATGACAGCAAGCAGTGGTAGTAAAACAGCATAAAAGTCCACAAAAATGCACTTTGAAGTGGCGATTTTCTTCCTCTTGATAGCGCAACACTGCACAGCGCTTCCTGGAGGTTTTTGGGACACTTTTCTGTACGTTTTAGGTCCACAAAGTTTACTTCAAATAAACAGGCGTTTTGTCACTTGGCAAACTGGTTAAGGCACAAAGTTCACGTTTTTGCTCACAGTCCGTAAAACGTGCGTATCCTGTTCGTGACGCCAAAATGTAGCATCCCCAAGTCAGGGCAATGTGTGGGACTAACCTGGGGAATGCCAGTGATGGAGAGGCCGGCACGCTGTTCCTCTGGGGCACTCTCTGGGTTCTTGAGGGACACAGCCAGGTGGAATGCGAGGTGCCCTTGGTGTTGTAGTTTAACGTGCCTATGGCTGAGTCCCTGAGGTGTCGTGACGCCAGTGCCAGTAAACGGTGGCACACCGTATTTATAGTAGGAATAACAGAGGTGCAGACTTGTAACTTGAAAACAGAATTCCAACTTTACTGAAAACCGTAGAAAATACAGCAGGCAACCTCTTAACACAGTTCTTGTTGCAGAGAATAGACGTTTGTACAGTCGCAGTTACAGCAGGCTTACATCCAGCAAGGTATAACAGAGGGAAAGACAACAGGACTTAGAATTGCAGGTGAACCTTACTTTCTTCCTGACTTGTCCTGACTGGAATTGATGCTTCAAGGCCCCAATGCCCTACTTCTGGCTTATATCCTTGAATCTCCAGTAGACAGTGTACCTCCTCTTGGCATTTAGTACCTCTTGCTCTAGGGATTGCCTCTGCTTGACTTCTGCCGACTCGCTTAGGCCTGAGACATGTGGCCTTCTCAGACTCCAGGGTCTGCACTCCTTCCCAGGCCCAGGGCCTGGTGTAGACCTCACAGGCTCATGGCCTGGAGTAGACTGAACTGAGCTGTCTGACTGAGCTTTCTTTCCCTGACTGGGCCTTATATAGACTAGGGCTACCTAGCTCCCTCTAGTGACTAGAGCTGGAATTACATCCCTAGCCGGCCTGCACATAGCACATTTCACAGTAGCAGGGAATTAAATACAATAAATTACATTGCATGGTACAAATAGGACCTTTACCAGCCTCCCCATAAATGAGAGGAGCGACAGCAGCCAAGTGACCCTTCTGTAGTGACGGGCAGTACAACTCCCGTACACTACAGCATGCCTTCAATTTTTTTGGCCCAAGGAAAATCCGCAGCATGCTGTGGATTTTTCAACAGCAAAAAAAAGTTTGAATACTGAACTGAAGACATCCTGATGCATCCTGAACGGATTTCTCTCCATTCAAGATGCACTGGGACAATCCTGATCAGTATCTTTCCGTCTTAGAGCCCCGAGGACGGAACTCTAGCACGGAAAGGAAAAACGCAAGTGTGAAAGAGGCCTAAGCACTAGTGAGTATCTGTTATTTTTGGTTATATGACTAAAACATTATTGCTTCGGGGGGGGGGGGGGTCTGGGGTGACACCATTTTCTACCGCACCGGGTGACACCAGCCCTAGCAACGCCACTGTCCCTGGCCATGCTTACTGGTCCATGTATCTGTGGTTAGGTGGACCTTGCCACAGATGGCATTGCGCAGTGCACACTTGATTTTATCGGATACTTGGTTGTGCAGGGAAGGCACGGCTGTCTTGGAGAAGTAGTGGCGGCTGGGAACAACATACTGTGGGACAGCCATGGACATCAGCTTTTTGAAGCTGTCTGTGTCCACCAGCCTGAATGACAGCATTTCAAAGGCCAGTAGTTTAGAAATGCTTGCATTCAGGCCCAGGGCTCGAGGGTGGCTAGGTGGGAATTTACGCTTTCTCTCCAAGGTTTGTGAGATGGAGAGCTGAACGCTGCCGTGTGACATGCTTGGTGACGCAGTTGGTGTTGTCGGTGGCACATCCTCTGTTTGGTGGGCGGCAGGTGCCAACATTCCTCCCGAGGTGGAGGAAGAGGCCGAGGCAGCAGCAGAAGAGGGAGCAGGGGGAGCCAGAGTGAGTTCCTTGCTTTTAAGGTGTTTACTCCCCTGCAGTTCATGCTTTGCATGTAGATGCCTGGTCATGCAGGTTGTGCTAAGGTTCAGAACGTTAATGCCTCGCTTCAGGCTCTGATGGCACAGCGTGCAAACCCCTCGGTTCTTGTCGTCAGCACATTGTTTAAAGAAGTGCCATGCCAGGGAACTCCTTGAAGCTGCCTTTGGGGTGCTCGGTCCCTGGTGGCGGTGGCCAGTAGCAGGCGAACTCTCTTGGAGGCGGCTGTTCTGCTTTTGCCCCCTGCTCTCTCTTTTGCTACGCTGTTGGCTCGGTCTCACCACTGCCTCTTCCTCTGAACTATGAAAGTCAGTGGCACGACCTTCATTCCATGTGGGGTCTAGGACCTCATCGTCCCCTGCATCGTCTTCCACACAGTCTTCCTCCCTGACCTCCTTCGGTCTGCACACTGCAGAAAGACGCAGCAGTTGGCACGTGTGTTTCGTCATCATCAGAGACGTGTGGACTCCGATGAGGTGGTATTCCCATGTCCTCATCATCAGGAAACATCAGTGGTTGTGCATCAGTGCATTCTATGTCTTCCACCACTGGGGAAGGGCTAGGTGGATTCCCTTGGGAAACCCTGCCAGCAGAGTCTTCAAACAGCATAACAGACTGCTGCATAACTTGAGGCTTTGACAGTTTCCCTGATATGCATGGGGGTGATGTGACAGACTGATGGGCTTGGTTTTCAGGTGCCACCTGTGCGCTTTCTGCAGAAGACTGAGTGGGAGATGATGTTGTGAACATGTTGGATCCACTGTCGGTCACCCAATTGACTAGCGACTGTACCTGCTCAGGCCTTACCATCCTTAGAACGGCATTGGGCCCCACCAAATATCGCTGTAAATTCTGGCGGGTACTGGAACCCGAGGTAGTTGGTTCACTAGGATGTGTGGCTGTGGCAGAATGGCCACGTCCTCTCCCAGCACCAGAGGGTCCACTAACACCACCACGACCGCGTCCGCATCCCTTACTAGATGTTTTCCTCATTGTTACCGTTCACCAAGCACCACAATAAGAAAAAAAATATTTGGCCCAATGTATTGATTTCAAATTCATGCCTTTTTTTACAGGCACCTAACACTATCTGCCTATTTATTTATGTAGCGTATTACACTAATCCAGGCACAGCAGTAACCACTGATTTAGGGGAATATCTCTTTTAGGGCTAGTATTTAGGCCCTGGATGAAAGGTATCCTTTTATGGACAGATTTACAATTGGCTGCAACAACTGGGACACCAGATTCAGGGTATTGCTATTTTGGCAATTGAATTTCACCCCAGAACAAAATATATGTTTTGGCGGACACTATGAATCTTGGCCTGCAACAGCTGGGACACCAGATTCAGGGTATTGCTATTTTGGCAATTGAATTTCACCCCAGAACAAAATATATGTTTTGGCGGACACTATTATACTTTGCCAGCCACAGCTGAAACCACTGATTTATGGTATTGCTATTTTGGCAATTGAATTTCACCACATAAAATAATCTATTCTTTGCCAGACAGCAGACAGTATTATACTTGGCTAGCCAAAGCTGGAACACCAGATTTAGGGGATTGGTATTTGGGCAATTGTATTTAACCCCTTAATAAAATATAGAAATTGCTATCCTGAGTTTCTAGGGGTGACAATTGGCACAGCCAAGCCCCTGATGTAGGATAAAGCAAAAAAAAACTTGTATTGATGGACTTGGTGGCAGCTTGTTCTGGTGCACCACTAGTCACAAAATGGCCGCCGATCACCTCAGAAAATAAGTGACAGAAAAACGCTCTGTGCAGCCTAAAAACCGTTGAGCAAGTAACTAGCAGAAGTTCAATCATTCACAGCTGTAGATCGATCCGTTCATTAGGTGCTGTTGCTGACTTTTCCCTGCCTAATCTCGACCTCACAGAAGCTGCGTCCTCTCCCTACACTAATCAGAGCAGTGTGACGTGCGGCGCTACGTGACTCCAGCTTAAATAGAGGCTGGGTCACATGCTGCACTTGGCCAATCACAGCCATGCCATTAGTAGGCATGGCTGTGATGGGCTCTTAGGGCAAAAAGTGGGAAGTGGCTCAGCACTGGATTTGATCCCGTGCTGAGCCATGCCCCCTGCACTGATCACATGACGGTGACGTCACCCCAGGTCCTTCGGCTTTTCAACAGTTCGGGTTTGTGGAAGCCGCCCCTTATGGATTCCATATGCCGGGATAGTCCGCGGTAGTGGAATCCATAACGGAATGCGGCGATTACCACAACCCGAGTGCCGAACTATTTTTTAAAGTTCGCTCATCTCTATTCATAATCACTCGATGAGCTGCTTCCTGACTCTCTGGCAAAAGAGGGTTACCTGGATCCTAACTCTCAGGGGTAGTCTTCAGAGTTGGTACACTATGAACTGCTTCCCTACTAGTGTTGGGCACGAATATTCGAATCGCGAATTTTTTATTCTCGAATATTGCCACTTCGATAATTCGCTAAGATTTAGAATATAGAGCTATATATTCGTATTCGCGAATATTCTAGATCAGAACCCATGATCCCTCTATGCTTCTTGCTTGTGGGCCAATGAGAATGCTGCAATGTCTTTGTCTGAGCTTAGCAGCATCCCTAGCAACCAATAGGAAAGTTGTGCATCATTAATTACCAATATGCAATCGTGAATATATCTAAGCACTCTATCTGCATGTAAAGCTATTGTAATGTTCTGCCGTGCCAAACATTTTCACCAGTCAATAAACTTCTAGCAGCTTGAAAAATTTACCAATAGTGACCCATGGCTGTATTGCACGCGCAATACACGCAAATTACATTGCCGATTTTCGCAATCAAGAAAATAATTTATGACAAATTTACCCAAATATTTGCGAAATATGGCAAATTCGAATATTGCCTCTGCTGCTCATCACTATTCCCTTCTACAGAGTTGGTGCTCTATAAGTGCTTCCTCACTTCCTTCCACTATCAGGACAGGACCTCTCACCTCCCCTCTCTTCCTAACTATGACTCTAAACTGACAAGTCCACTCTCCCAGGAGGGGTGAGCCAGGAGGGTTAAGCCCTGTTACAGCCAGCCATTGCCAACCAATACCTTCCCCTTCTGGAGAAGATAACATAATACAGGTGGCATACATAACATTACATACAATTGCATATAAAATGTAAAAATTAAAGTACACAATAGTAATACCCCCAGGTCTGGAGTTTTACACTACTACTACTACTACTTCTGGCCGAATAGCTGGTGCTGCTACTACCCACATTCAAGCTTTTATAAGGACAAGGCCTGTCCCTGGGTCTTTCATTTGGAACCCTTCTATATTACTAATATTCCGAATATTTGGCCTAATGTACACACAAAGTATGGAACTGTTTGCAGGTGTGTTCTCTTGGATTCTTCGAGCCAATCCCATTATATGGCCCTTCAAACTATTTGTCAAAGGAAAAGTAGTTGTTGTATACAGAATTCCTCTTTTTCTGGCGATGTCTAATCTTATGTCTCTCAGACCGCTGCAATCAACAGAACATCATTACTGATGTCAAATTCTGCTCAGAAGACTTCAGGGGCAGGGGGGTGCTTGCTTTATTGACACATGCTCAGTACTGTATATATATATATATATATATATATATATATATATATATATATATTATATAGTGTGTGTGTGTGTGTGTTTAGATCTTTGCTTCATTTGTTTCTGTGATGTAGTGAAATATAATTACACGCACTTCATACGTTTCAAAGGCTTTTATCGACAATTACATGACATTTATGCAAAGAGTCAGTATTTGCAGTGTTGGCCCTTCTTTTTCAGGACCTTTGCAATTCGACGGGCATGCTCTCAATCAACTTCTGGGCCATTTCCTGACTGATAGCAACCCATTCTTTCATAATCACTTCTTGGAGTTTGTCAGAATTAGTGGGTTTTGTTTGTCCACCCGCCTCTTGAGGATTGACCACAAGTTCTCAATGGGATTAAGATCTGGGGAGTTTCCAGGCCATGGACCCAAAATGTCAACGTTTTGGTCCCTGAGCCACTTAGTTATCACTTTTGCCTTATGGCACGGTGCTCCATCGTGCTGGAAAATGCATTGTTCTTCACCAAACTGTTGTTGGATTGTTGGAAAAAGTTGCTGTTGGAGGGTGTTTTGGTACCATTCTTTATTCATGGCTGTGTTTTTGGGCAAAATTGTGAGTGAGCCCACTCCCTTGGATGAAAAGCAACCCCACACATGAATGGTCTCAGGATGCTTTACTGTTGGCATGACACAGGACTGATGGTAGCGCTCACCTTTTCTTCTCCGGACAAGCTTTTTTCCTGATGCCCCAAACAATCGGAAAGAGGCTTCATCGGAGAATATGACTTTGCCCCAGTCCTCAGCAGTCCATTCACCATACTTTCTGCAGAAGATCAATCTGTCCCTGATCGTTTTTTTTGGAGAGAATTGACTTCTTTGCTGCCCTTCTTGACACCAGGCCATCTTCCAAAAGTCTTCGCCTCACTGTGCGTGCAGATGCGCTCACACCTGCCTGCTGCCATTTCTGAGCAATCTCTGCACTGGTGGTACTCCGATCTCTCTTTAGGAGACGATCCCGGCGCTTGCTGGACTTTCTTGGACGCCCTGAAGCCTTCTTAACAAGAATTGAACCTCTTTCCTTGAAGTTCTTGATGATCCTATAAATTGTTGATTGAGGTGCAATCTTAGTAGCCACAATATCCTTGCCTGGGAAGCCATTTTTATGCAACGCAATGATGGCTGCACGCTTTTCTTTGCAGGTCACCATGGTTAACAATGGAAGAACAATGATTTCAAGCATCACCCTCCTTTTAACATGTCAAGTCTGCCATTTTAACCCAAATAGCCTGACATAATGATCTCCAGCCTTGTGCTCGTCAACATTTTCACCTGAGTTAACAAGACGATTACTGAAATGATCTCAGCAGGTCCTTTAATGACAGCAATGAAATGCAGTGGAAATGTTTTTTTGGGATTAAGTTAATTTTCATGGCAAAGAAGGACTATGAAATTCATCTGATCACTCCTTATAACATTATGGAGTATATGCAAATTGCTATTGTAAAAACTTAAGCAGCAACTTTTCCAATTTCCAGTATTTATGTAATTCTCAAAACTTTTGGCCACGACTGTACATTGCTTCTTAGTCTGGATGCTAGAAGTTGTTGGTAAAGAAATGAAACTTCTTTTATGAACAATGACAAGGTGAAAGTAAACAGAAAACCTGAGCTGTAGGCAAGACTTCTCCGACATCAAAGTACAACTGGTTTCTGATTAACCTCTGAACACTAAAGAAAAATATAAAAGTGCACATCTGCAGATTCTCACTGTATGAACCACTTCACCATTTAAAAAGAACATTATTAAGTGAGTTACACAATGCACACCATATTTTTCTATATAGCTGGGATTATATAGTATATCTGGAACAAAATAAATGTATCTAGAATGTAGCTGAGAGCAGACAGTATATCTAGAACAAGAAAAGATATCTGCACATATAACTGCATATATCTCTATAAGGCAGACTTCTAAAACCAGTTCTTGCTGAATTATTCTAGCTGCTAAAAACAAGACCAAATATTATTAAACTTTTACTTTTATGTTAGCTATTAAAAAAGTCTAATTGTGACACATTAATAAAAAGTAGAGATGAGCAAATAAATTCTACTAAGTCGGAATTCATCCTGAATTATTTCTCTTTTTCTTTATGTCCCAGTATTATGTTCCTCTGAGTGAGGCATGCAAGCCAGTACCAATTTTTTCAAAAGAAAATTGTCCTGGTTAGCTGAGTGGCATTGGTGGTGCCTTTTCTCATTAGGGAGACCATCTAGTATGCATAAGGAGTATTGCAGTCCAGTTAACACTACTTTGCGTTGAAACACATCTGCAAATTAGCTTTTTTTACATCTGCTGTCATCAGATAGACTTAGTGTTCTTTTCTTTTTCCGTGGAAAGCTAATTTGCATACCTTTGATATTCAGATTAGCTTTCCTTAAAAAAAAAAAAAACAACTAAGATTTTAAGTCTCCCTAATGAGAACGAGTACCACCAAGAGCACTCCAAAGGCCACTCAGCTAAGGGAGACTTTATATCACCATTATTTCATTATTTTTCTATTCTTCTGATCAGTCAAAAGAACAGAAAAATAAACAAAAAAATACCGGATACTGTGCATCAGTTATTTTATATCTAAAAAAAAATACTACATGCAGTACTTTTTTCCCATCTAAAAAAATGTATGCCAAATGTGCATAACTGATGCACATGATCCATTTTTTTACACAATCGTTTTTTTGTTATTTTTGAAGGTTTAGAAGAATCAAAAGATAACAGTGATGTGAACTCTCCCTAATCAGGGCAATATAGTATTGCCCTTTTGGAAGAAGTATTGGCTTTCCTGTTTCACTTCAATATGTATTGTGTGGTTCTTTCTGTCTACTCATATTTATTCTATGCCAATTTTCAAGGAAATTGGAGCATAGTTGATTCGGAAGCGAAATTAATAAAAAAAAATTCACTCAATAAAAAAAAGTGCCACCATCAGTTTAGGTCTTGATTTTTTTTGTGCAAAGGGGTGGAAATCAAATTTTTAACAAAAGCGGCGGACATGAGGCGTCACGACACATGTTTACATATACATACACCATATGCAGCACACATAAATACACCATATACATGGTACGCATATATAAATACACCATATATACACTACACACACATACCACCAAACTAAGGAGCTAAACTATCAGTTCCAGAAGTAAATGGCATATGGAACGGAAGCACCACAGCTCAGTTCACTGTGTGTTACCCATTCTCAGGTACTCACTCCACCAAAGAATCTGGGCAATTTAAGTGCCGTATGACCGCCCTATATACCTATGCCACCCCAACAAGATTAGGCCATACGCAGAAATGTAATAAAATAAATCTTTATTAGTATGTCATTAAAAATTAATAAGAAACATCAAATACATAGAATAGGACGAAGACTATCTAAACAGTGAAGGGGCGTGTCCCCCCTATTGGTGAGGATCTCTCCCACATAAAACCAAAATTGGTTACAAAAAGGCACAATCCAACATCAATTATGCTGGTATCATGATCCCCCAATTTTAATGACATACTAATAAAGATTTATTTTATTACATTTCTGCGTATGGCCTAATCTTGTTGGGGTGCCATTCTCAGGTACTGCAGCTGATGCTGCTATTGAAGTGAATGGTTGCTGCTGAGCTGGAGTACTCGCTCAATGAAAGATTGATAGGTCTTTAATATGTTAGTCTTGGAAAGTAGCTTTAATGTATAGTCAGAGGAAGGATGATCACTAGGGATGAGCGGACCAGTAGATGTTTGGGTTCACCGGGGGGGAACTGAACTCGAACCCGAACCCCATTGAAGTCAATCGGGACCTGAACTTTGGTGCACTAAAATGGCTTACTATGACTAAAAATAGTCATAGTAAGGGCTAGAGGGAAGCAAAATGGGGGGTACAATTGCCCTGCAAACAAATGTGGATAGGGAAATGACTTAAAATAACATATAGAAGAATATATAAAAAAAATGATAATTTTGAACTAGGAGGCGAGGGTCAAATTGGAGTAGGAGGTTGAGGAGACGGTAGACGTGGCAGTGTAGGTGGAAGCGGCGGTGGAGGAGGAGGCAGCCAACACTGTTTTTGTTGTTTTTTATTTTTATTTTTTTCCCTTTATTTTTAATAAATTTGGAAAGACCCAAAAACATTGGGAAATAGAAAAGAGAATGCAAAGAGAAAGTGCGGTGGAGTATAACAATGGCTGGGTGTGGCCGGTATACTTGTCTATTCAGCACAAGGTACGAACAAGTTCTGTGGGATCCATGCCTGGTTCATTTTAATGAACGTGAGCTTGTCCACATTGGCTGTGGACAGGCGGCTGCGTTTGTCTGTGATCACCTCCCCCCCCCCGGCCATGCTAAACACATGTTCGGAGAATATACTGGCTGCAGGACAGGCCATCACCTTCAAGGTGTAAAGGGCAAGCTCAGGCCATCTGCCCAATTTGGAGACCCGGAAGCGGAATGGGGCAGACCCATCAGCCAGTACGTGTAGGCGTGTGCACATGTACTGTTCCACTATGTTGCTGAAATGCTGCCTTCTGCTCAGACGTGGCCACCCACTAATCAGCACTGGTTAGAATGTGGGCAACTTGGCGGTCGTTGCGTAGGCACTGCAGCATGTAGTCGCTCATGTGTGCCAGACTGCCCAGAAGCAATGACAAGCTGTCCTCTGTGGGAGGTATATCGTCTGTGTCCTCTGTATCCCCCCAGCTACGCTCCAGTGATGCCCATGAGCTGCTTTGGGTGCCACCTGGCTGTGAAGACAGTTCCTCCTCATCATCCTCCTCCTCCTCCAGAAATGTGTCCTGGCTGGACAGTTGTGTACCTGGCCTCTGTTGGTGCAGGAACCCACCGTCCGAGCCACTTGTGACATATCGGGTAACTTTTCAGGAACCTCTGCATCACCAAATTCAGCACATGTGCCAGGCAAGGGATGTGCATCAAACCGGCTAGGCCTAGAGCTGCTACGAGATTTCACCCGTTATCGCACAACACCAGGCCGGGCTTGAGGCTTAGTGGCACCAACCACTCATCGGTCTGTTGTTCCAGGTCCGTCCACAGCTCCTGCACGGTATGGGGTTTTTCTCCCAAACAGATGAGTTTCAAAACAGCCTGCTGTCGTCGTCCCCCGACTGTGCTGAAGTTGGTGGTGTAGGTGTTATGCTGTCCAGATGAGGAGGCGGTAGATGAGGAAGCAGAGCAGGAGGCAGCAGGAGTCAATGATAAACTTCCTGCAATCCTCGGTGGCGAAAGGACTTGCCCCAAACTGCTATCCGCCTCAGGCCAAGCCGCAACTGCATTTACCATTTAGTGTGCAGTTAGGGAGATATAATGTTCCTGCGTGTGCTTACTGGTCCACGTATCGGCGTTGCGCAGTGCACACCTGATTTTGTCCGCCACTTGGTTGTGCACCGCAGGGATGGCTCGCCAGGAAAAGTTGTGGTGGCTGGGAACCACATACTGTGGGACAGCCACCACCATAAGATTTTTAAAAAGGACTCGGCCCTATTTCACCTTAAGGACCATTTTTTGCAAATCTGACCAGTGTCACTTTATGTGGTGATAACTTTAAAACACTTTTACTTATCCAAGCCATTCTGAGATTGTTTTTTCGTCACATATTGTACTTCATGACATTGGCAAAATGAAGTCGAAAAATTTCATTTTTATTTATAAAAAAATATCAAATTTACAAAAAATTTAGAAAAATTAGCAATTTTCCAAGTTTCAATTTCTCTACTTCTATAATACATAGTAATACCGCCCAAAAAAGTTATTGATTTACATTGCCCATATGTCTTCTTCATGTATGGATCATTTTGGGAATGCCATTTTATTTTTTGGTGACGTTACAAGGCTTAGAAGTTTAGAAGCAAATCTTGAAATTTTTCAGAAATTTTCAAAAACCCACTTTTTAGGGACCAGTTCAGGTCTGAAGTCACTTTGTGAGGCTTACATAATAGAAACCACCCAAAAATGACCCCATTCTAGAAACGACACCCCTCAAGGTATTCAAAACTGATTTTACAAACGTCATTAACCCTTTAGGTTTTCCACAAGAGTTAATGGCAAATGGAGATAAAATTTCAGAATTTCGATTTTTTTGGAAAATTTTCTGTTTGAATCCATTTTTTCCAGTAACAAAGCAAGGGTTAACAGCCAAACAAAACTCAATATTTATTGCCCCGATTCTGTAGTTTGCAGAAACACCCCATATGTGGGCGTAAACTGCTGTATGGCCAAACGGCAGGGCGCAGAAGTAAGGGAACGCCATATGGTTTTTGGAAGGTGGATTTTGCTGGACTGGTTTTTTGACACCATGTCCCATTTGAAGCCCCCCGATGCACCTCTAGAGTAGAAACTCCAAAAAAGTGACTCCATCTAAGAAACTACACCCCTCAAGGTATTCAAAACCGATTTTACAAACTTTGTTAACCCTTTAGGTGTTCCACAAGAGTTATTGGCAAATGGAGATAAAATTTCTGAATTTCTATTTTTTGTTACCTTGCCTCAAAAAAAGTGTAATATAGAGCAACCTAAAATCATATTTACCCTAAAATAATACAAACAAAACTGCCACCTTATCCCGTACTTTCCAAAATGGGGTCAATTTTTTGGAGTTTCTACTGTAGGAGTGTAGTGGTGCATCAGGGAGGCTTCAAATGGGACATAGTATCAAAAACCAGTCCAGCAAAATCTGCCTTCCAAAAACCATATAGCGTTCCCTTCCTTCTACGCCCTGCCGTTTGGCCATACAGCAGTTTACGACCACATATGGGGTGTTTCTGCAAACTAGAGAATCGGGGCAATATATATTGAGTTTTGGTTGGCTGTTAACCCTTGCTTTGTTACTGGACAAATTGATTAAAATGGAAAATTTGCAAAAAAATAGCTATTTTTGGACCGTTTTTATTTTTTGTTATTTACATCGTTGAACTGACAGGTTAGCTTGTGTGCTATTTCTATAGAGCAGGTTGCTACGGACGCGGCAATACCAAATATGGCTACTTTTTGGGGGGTTTTGTTTCAGTTTTACATAATACAGCATTTTTGAAAAAAATGATTTTTTAGTGTCTTCACATTCTGAAAGCCATATTTTATTTTTATTTTTTGGGCGACTGTCTTATGTAGGGGCTCATTTTTTGCGGGATGAGATGTTGGTTTTATTGGAACTATCTCGGGGTGCATATGAGATTTTGGTCGCTTGCTATTACACTTTTTGTGATGTAAAGTGACAAAAATGGCTTTTGACACCGTATTTTTTTTTTTTTTGTTGTGTTCACCTGAGGGTTTTGGTCATGTGTTTTTTTTATAGAGGAGGTTGCGACGGACGTGCCGATACCAAATATGTATACTTTTTATTTATTTATTTAAGTTTTACACAATATTATCTTTTTTAAAACAAAACAAATCATGTTTTAGTGTCTCCATAGCCTGAGAGACATATTTTTTTTATTTTTTTGGGGTGATTGTCCTATGTGGGGTATCATTTTTTTGCGGGATGAGATGACGGTTTGATTGGCACTATTTTTGGGTGCATATAGCTTTTTGATCGCTTGCTATTACAGTTTTTGAGATGTGAGGTGACAAAAATGTTTTTTTTACATTGTTTTTATTTTATTTTTTTAACAGTATTTATCTGAGGGGTTAGATAATGTGATATTTTTATAGAGCAGGTTTTTACGGACGTGGCAATACCTAATATGTATACTTTTTATTTATTTTACTTTAACACAATAATAGCATTTTAGAAAAAAAAAATTATGTTTTAGTGTCTCCATAGTCTGAGGGCCATATTTATTTATTTTTTCGGCGATTGTCCTATGTAAGGACTCATTTTTAGCGGGATGAGATGGCGGTTTTATTGGTACTGTTGGGAGGCATATGCCTTTTTGATCACTTGGTATTACACTTTTTGTGATGTAAGGTGACAAAAAATGGCTTTTTTACACCATTTTTTTTTTTTTTTACGGTATTTGCGTGAGGGGTTAGGTCATGTGATATGTTTATAGAGGAGATTTTTACAGACGCGGCGATACGTAATATGTGTAGTGTATTTGATTTTTTTAATTTTTATTCAGTGATATGTATTTTTATTTTTACTTTTTTTTCCACTTTTTTGACATTTTTTTTTTTTACCCAGACCCACTTGGTTCTTGTAGATCTAGTGGATCTGGTGTCTATATAATACAGTAAGTACACTATATAGTGTACTTACTGTATTTTTTACTTTACAAAGTCTGAATAGGCTTTTGTCTGTAGCAAAAGCCCATTCAGAGTTTCAGTGCCATGGAGAGCAGGACGCTTCTGAAAGCGTCCTGCTGCCATGGTAACCATCACCCGCTGCCAGAACACAGCAGCGGGTGATGGGAAGGGAGGGGAGCTCCCTCCCTCTGCCATCCTATCCTGTCGGGGGGCTGCAAAGGTACAGCAGCCCCCCGATGGGAGAGGGAGGGAGCTCCCTCCATGTTAACACCTTCTATACCGCGGTCCGTACGGACCGCGGTATAGAAGGGGTTAAACTGCTGACATCTGCAGCACAGATGTCAGCAGTTTATAGCAGGGGGTCAGCAATGTGCTGACCCCCTGCTATACCCACTAGACAACAGGGAAAGCATTTGAAAGGAGGCGGGCGGGGGATCGCAATTGCTATACCGCCTGCCGCACCGCCGCCTCCCGCGCCGCCCACCCGCAGCACCGCCCGCAATCCCCCCCCCCTGCACCGCCCGGGGGGACACTAATATGGCGGGGTGCAGGGGGGGGGGTTAATATTTATAAGTTTGGTGCATATTTTAGTCTCTGATCCCCGCGGTCACAAACCGTGGGGATCAGAGACTACAGAAAGCGCAGCAAACCGCAGGTCTGAATTGACCTGCGGTTTGCTGCGATCTCTGACATGGGGGGGTCACAGAACCCCCCTGGGCATTGTGCCAAGGTGCCTGCTGATTGATTTCAGCAGGCATCTTGTTCCGATCACTGCCACGTGCGAAGCAGTGATCGGATATTTGCAGGGTGTACATGTACGCCCTGGGTCCTTAAGTACCAGGACACAAGGGCGTACATGTACACCCTGCGTCCTAAAGAGGTTAAGTGTCCATCTCCACCAGACGGAATGACAGCATTTCAGAGGCCAGGAATTTTGAAATGCTGGCATTCAGGGCCATGGATCGCTGGTGGGTAGGGGGTACTTCCTCTTTCTCTAAAGTGTTTGGGGGATGGACAGCTGAACACTTACATGGGACAGTGTGGAGATGCTTGGTGACAGTGGTGGAGGTGGTAGTGTTGCTGCCTCATCCTTTGTTTGCGGGGTGGCAGGTGCCAGTGTCACTCCAGAGGGGGAGGAAGAGGCTTAGACTGCAGAAGAAGAGGGAGCAGGAGGAGCCTGAGATCTTTCATGGTTTTTGCGGTGTGTACTCCACTGCAGCTTGTCCTTTTCATTTAGATGCCTGGTCAGGTGGAGCTCTGGTTTAGAACATTTATGCTTTGTTTCAGGCTCTGATTGCACAGCATGCAAACCTCTTGTGTCTTGTTGTCAGCATATTGTCTGGAGAACTGCCACGCCAGGGAACTCCTTGGAGCTGGCTTTGGTGTGCTCGGTCCCTGGGTGTGGTGGGCAGTAGCAGGAGTACTGGCTAGGGGACGGCCACTCTGCTTTTGCACCCTGCTCCATCTTTTGCTGTGCGGCTGGCGCTGTGTGACCACCACATCTTCCTCCAAACTGCACACGTCAATATCATGACATTGATTCCATGTGGGGTCTAGGACCTCCACATAATCTTCCACCCACTCCTCACCCCTGCCCTCCTTGCCGGTCTGCACACTGCAGAAAGCTGCAGCAGTTGGCACCTGTGTTTTGTGATCATGAGAGATGTGCTGTGGGGGTCCCCCCATGTTCACATCCTGAAAAATAAGTGGTTGGGCATCAGTGCACTCAATCTCTGTCACTTCTGGGGCTGGGCTAGGTGGATGGCTGACGGAAACCCTGCCAGCAGAGTCATTAAAAGGCATAAGAGACTGCTGTATGACTTGGGGCTCAGACTACTTGCTACCGATTTGCAAGGGGGTAAGGTGAAAGACAGATGCCCAGTTGGCAGGTGCCAACTCTGCGCTTTCAGCAGGCTACTGGGTAGGAGACAATGTGAAGGAACTGGAGGCACTGTCAGCCACTCAATCTACTATCGCCTGTACTTTTTAGGGCCTTACCATTAGTAGAGCGGCATTTGGGCCTAAATAGAAAAAAAGTGCTGAACGTTCTGTCGCTTACGCGCACCTGAAGAAGGTGTTTCATTTGGGCGTGTAGCTAGCACAGATCGACCATGTCCTCTCCTTGTAACAGGAGCTCCACCAACACCAGCAGCACCACGACCAGGGCCACGTCCCTTATTTCATGCTCTCCTCATTCTTTGAGGTCACTGAACTAACAGACAGATTACCTATATTAATTTTCCTGTCACATATGCAGTGCAGCTGTACCTCACCATAAAAGGGGTATATGTCACCCACCGATCTAACAGACTGATTCATTATAATAATTATATTAATTTCCCTGTCACGGATGCAGTGCAGGTGTACCTTACACAAAAAATGAGTATGTCACTTACCGAACTAACAGACAGATTAACAATATTCAATTTTCCTGTCACGGATGCAGTATTGGGTCTGTGACCTCACTGTAGGGTGGCAGATCGTCACCTGCACACTGCAGCGCCATGGTTCCCAGTGCTGGCTTAACTTGCAGGAGAAGCAGGCACCCGCCAGCATACACCCGCATCTGTCCTCACGGCCAGGTATCATTTCTTTTACTCTGCCTTTGTTTAACACACTGCTGCAGTTAGCTGCATTCTGGGTGACTGGTGCAAACACCAGGGTCCTAACTCTGAGAGTCAGCAGTCAGCAATATTGGGTTTATTCCTAGTCCTCTCTCAGCTGATCCAGAGGATCCACATTCTCTGGTCGTGACAGTACTTCACACCAAAAATGGTTATATGTCACCCACCGATCTAACAGATGGTATAACTATTTTAATTTCTCTGTCACGGATGCAGTGCAGGTGTACCTTACACAAAAAATGGGTATATGTCACCCACCGAACTAACAGATTAATTATATTAATTTCCCTGTCACAGATGCAGTGCAAGTGTATCTCACACAAAAAATGGGTATATGTCACTAACAGACGGATTAACTATATCAATTTCCCTATCACGAAAAATGGGTATATGTCACCCACTAAACTTAGACAGATTAACTATTGTATTTTTTGTCAGGGGTACAAAGATGGTCCATTACACCCACAAAGGATCGCTATAGGTCACCCACAGAATTAACAGCTAGATTTGCAGTGTCCCAGGGGGTCAGTAGTGTAGCTTTAGGTATGCTGGGCTTTGTAGTGCAGGGCAACCCACTAACCTGGGACCGACTGTCGTCTTCAATCGGGTCAGCACTGGAACAGGCAGGTGATGAATGTCGTGACGCCAGTGCCAATTGGATGGTGGCACACCGTGTAGTGACAGGTGGAATAATTGAGGAATCCTTTTACTTAAATAACAGGATAACTTTACTGAACTTAGTTGCAAATAGATGAACAGTCAGTAGGTACAATTCCAGAATATTCCACATGTTACAATACAGTTACAGCAGTGGTTCAGACTATTAATCAGTCGCAAAAGCTATCTTCAAGACAGGCCTCCTAGGATCAGGGCTTTCCTCTTACTCTCAATGCAGCAATACACTTCAGGCAACTATTCTCTCTGCAGGGGTACACTTACTTTCTCTCCTGCCTTAGTTCCTGGCTGTAGGCAATACTCTCAAGGTCCAGACATCCGAAAAACAGTGATAATCCTTGAGCAAAGGTTTTGTAGAGGTTCCCTTCTCTCCTGGTGACAGGCTCTATACTTGATATGCGAACTGCCTTGCTGGTTACACTCTCTGTCCAACTTGCTAGTGACAGGCTCTTATTTGGAGTACCTCAGGTATACTTGACCTGGAAAACTGGGTGGGAATGATCCTCCACACCAGTGGTGCAATTTCTGCACTAGTTACTGAATCCTGAATCCCTCAGAACTCACTCTGAACTGGAACTTCCAACTACTAACTTCCCTATGCTAGGCCCTGGCCTATTTATGCTAAACTGGGGGCTCCCTCTGCTGGCTGGAATATGAATTGCCTGCTACAGGCCTAACTTTCTTAAAGGGAGATACACATTAAAATATAGCAGTGTCGGGTAACCTACCCGTATGCTGCAGATTAATTTTTATATTTCTGTGTCAGGTGTGCGAATTGCACCCTCAAAATATCACTATACAGATGTAATAGAGTTAACACACATGCTTTATGAGATTTGTTATCTAAACTAAATGCGTTAAGCAAACAACTTCAATTGCTTTTCGATGACTTTTCTTTCAAGATAACATGATGAGTTAAGAAATTTGAGTTAAGAGTTTGTGTAACCCTGCTACATCTGTAGGTCACCCACAGAATAAATAGCCAGATGAGATTCCTAACACTCTCCCTCACTTCAGCTGCCTGCTTCCTGTCCCTGCACTACTCAGAGCTGATGGGCAGTGCTACATGTGATCCAGCTTGTTTAGAGGCTGGGTCACATGATGCACCGGCCAATCACAGCCATGCCACTACCAGGCATGGCTGTGATGGCTTCTAAGTGCCCACAGCTTAAAAACTTGTTGATTGACTGCCCTGCACCCTTTCAACAAGCTTTATTAAATGCACAAACACTGAACTCGAACCCGAACTTTTGCTGCAAAGTTCGGGTCCGGGTACCCAAACTCACAAAGTTCGGTACGGACCCGAACTTTGCAGTTCGGGTTCGCCCAACACTAATGATCACATGGGGTGAATACATTAATGCTTCTACTTCAGTAGAAAAGTTCCAAATTCTTGTGCAATCTTTCTTTTACACAAAAAACTGGGCAGAACGAGGAGGGGGCAGGACCTATGCTGCCTGACAGATTTACAATTATTTATGCAAAAAAACGGGACTAAAGTATACCTGAAATCTACTACCTTGTTTAAATTAGACCTGTGTCTGACTATTTCCTTCTTCCGTCCTAGAGTGGAAAGCCATGCATAACAATTGAAGGTTCAAAAACATCCTATCTGTAAAGTCTTACCCCTTTATAGTTGTATTCTCATGTTTTATATCATTATTACTATTATTATTATTATTCTATTCTAATGCCAATTACTCAGTCCACAACAGGTTATAAAATCCACCTAAGAATATTTATTAAAGTGGATCTGTCATCTGCATATGATACTTTGTCATTGCTGTATTTTACAAGTAGAGTTTCATTGTACCTTCGGTATAGACCAAAATGGCACATAAATTTGGTCTGACAGGCCACTATTTATGCATGCATGATACATATCAGTCTACTAATCAAGCCCGTGAGAGGAAAGAAGAGGCAGGGGAGTACTCCTTTCATGAATACGAGTTTGCTGGCACAAAGTTTGTATGCCATTTTGTCTAATTGACAGATACTTACCTTGCACAGCATATTGAGATTACAACTTCACTTCAAAAGATATAAGGAGACATTTGTTAACTGATATATGCCACAATAGTGCATATATCAGATATAAAAGATTTTGCTGCACGCAACTTTTGCGGAACGGAAGTGCAGACCGAGCGGGACAAAGTCTGTCCCCATAGAAATGAATGGGTCTGCAATTCCGTTCCGCAAACAGAATTGCGGACGTGTGAATGGGGCATAAGGGTCCCTTATCACCGCCAGTTAGTTAGCTACTTGTTAGGTAGCTAGCGCCCAGCCCACCGCACCACAGTCACTGATTTTGGCAGAGATTTTTTCATCCACATTGATCGATGCGAATGAAAAAATCTGTGCCGTTCATTTTTTTTTTTTTTAGCCCAGAGGCTGAACGGAAAAAAAAAATCTCATTACCCGTATGCTCAATATAAGGAGAATCGCAGAAACTCCTAATGCTGGCCATACGTGTAATGATTGCGGAGACCCTCAAATGCCAGGGCAGTACAAAAACCTCACATGTGACCCCATTTTAGAAAGAAGACACACCAAGGTATTCCGTGAGGGGTATGGTGAGCTCATGTAAAATTTAATTTTTTGTCACAAGTTAGTGGAATATGAGACTTTGTAAAAAAAAAAAAATATATATATATATATATCAATTTCCGCTAACTTGTGCCAAAAAAGTTTTTTTTCTGTGAACTCGCCATGCCCCTCACAGAATACCTTGGGGTGTCTTCTTTCCAAAATGGGGTCACTTGTGGGGTATTTATACTGCCCTGGCATTTTAGGGGTCCTAAAGCGTGAGAATCCAAATGTGTAAAAATGCCCTGTGAAATCCTAAAGGTACTCATGGGAATTTGGGCCCCTTTGCGCATCTTGGCTGCAAAAAAGTGGCACACATGTGGTATCGTCGTACTCAGCAGAAGTAGGGCAATGAGTTTTGGGGTGTATTTTTACATATACCCATACTTTGTGTGAGAAATAGCGCTGTAAATGACAACTTTTTAAAAAAATTTATACAAAGTTGTCAATTTACAAAGATATTTCTCTCACCCAGCATGGGTATATGTTAAAATACACCCCAAAACACATTGCCCTACTTCTCCTGAGTACGGCGATACCACATGTGTGACACTTTTTTGCAGCCTGGGTGCGCAAAGGGGCCCAAATTCCAATGAGTACCTTTTAGGAGGGCATTCAAGGTATTCACTGAGGGGCATAGTGAGTCCGTCTGAGATTTTTTTTTTTTTTGCCAGAAGTTAGCAGAAATGGAAACTTTATTTTTTTTTTCCTCAGAAAGTGTCATTTTCCGCTAACTTGTGAAAAAAAATGAAATAATACATTAACTCACCATGCCCCTCCGCAAATACTTTGGGGTGTCTTCATTCTAAAATGGTGTCATTTGGGGGGTATTTATACTATCCTGACATTCTAGAACCTGAAGAAACATGACAGGCGCTCAGAAAGTCAGAGCTGCTTCAAAATGCCGAAATTCACTTTTTTGCACCATAGTTTGTAAACGCTATAACTTTTACCCAAACCAATAAATATACACTTATTGGATTTTTTTTAATCAAAGACATGTAGAACAATACATTTAGAGAAAAATGTATATAGAAATGTTGTTTTTTTTAAAAAAAATTTGCAACAGAAAGTGAAAAATGTCATTTTTTTTGCAAAAATGTCGTTAAATTTTTATTAATAGCAAAAAAAGTTAAAATGTCAGCAACAATGAAATACCACCAAATGAAAGCTCTATTAGTGAGAAGAAAAGGAGGTAAAATTCATTTGGGTGGTAAGTTGCATGACGGAGCAATAAACGGTGAAAGTAGTGTAGTGCGGAATTGTAAAAAGTGGTCTCGTCATTAAGGGTGTTAAAGCTAGGGGGGCTGAGGTGGTTAACTTTACTTTGTCTTCCTCCAGCAGCACAAAACGACTTATGCCGGTCCTAATAAATGTCCACCATAATTCTTGTGCCATTTGCTCTGTTCTGCATCTCAGGTATGTATAAATATACTAGGGCTGATAAAGATTCCCTTTTGGGCATTTTTCAGGGTGTTCTTGTCTTACAGCTCAACATTAACTGGCTTATCAGACAAATGTACCTATTGCTCCTCGTATTTACACGTTGCTTCACTTTCAGGCCAAAAATCAAGCAGCATGATATCCAAAGTGTGTCTGGACTTTGCCACGTGTGAAATTCCATGTCAGAATGTAATGAGTCAGCGCCCAGTGAATGTTCTCTCACATCTCCATCCTTCGGTAAGCTGAATGAGTTGTCACTGGAAGGAGAAACATACTTCTTTCTGAAATGATGATAAAAGTAATCAAACAAATATTTAACAGCAATTCGAAGTTCACTTGCGTGGACAACCGCTGTCTCTCCAGATACTACACTCACATTATTCATGCCAGATATTTAAATTTACCACAAAATATTACAAAAAATTACACAATATGGCTCTTCTGTCATTGAGGGTCTTATTTCTACGTATACATTTCTTTACATTGTCATGCAATCTTTTTATGTTAAGTTTAGACCATACTATTAGACATCAAAGCTTCTTTCTTGGACTAACATATTGATAACCTATCCATAGTATAGATCATCAGTAGAAGATTGGGGGAGTACTGCAGCTCAACTCCCATTCACGTGAATAGTAACAACAGCTGCAGTATCCGAGAACGTCCAACAGACAGTGCACTGATCTGTGTTGCTCCCCTTCTGTACACTATTTACTTCTGGAACCACTAAGGGTGCCTAGGGATAGGTCATCAATATGTTGGTCCTCGAAAAACCTTTTAAAGAGGAACTATCAGCAGGATCAACCCTATTAAGTCAGGCATGCTGCCAGTTAGGCCCCTTTTACACGGGCGTTAAGGAATGGGGCCGGATAGGATGCAGGTGCATTGCGGGAAAATGCGCAAATGCAAAGCGTTTTAATGCGTTTTGCACGCGCGTGGGAAAAATCGACATGTTTGGTACCCAGACCCGAACCTGGACTTCATCACTGAAGTTCGGGTTTGGGTTGAGTATTCTGTAGATTTTATTATTTTCCCTTATAACATGGTTAATAGGGAAAGCAATAGCTTTCTCAATACAGAATGCTTAGTAAAATGTGGATTAAGGGGTTAAAAAAAAAATAATTAACTCACCTTTTCCACTTGATCGCGTAGTTGCCGATCTCTTCTCTCTTCTTCAATCGTTAGCTGCCGGCTAAAGGGCCTGTGATGACGTCACTGCGCTCATCACATGGTCCAATCACATGGTCAATCACCATGGTGATAGACCATATGATTGAACCATGTGATGTGACGTGACCAGAGGTAAATTTTTTATTTATTTTTTAACCCCTTAATCCACATTTTACTAAGCATTCTGTATTGGGAATGCTATTATTTTCCCTTATAACCATGTTATAAGGGAAAAAAATAAAGATAGGGTCCCCACGTGTAAATATTCCAATTTTTTGGGAGTGGGTAGAGCACGTTTATTATTATTTACACCAAGTAACCCATCTTTAAATGGGTTCTCTGGGGCATTTCTCAAAAGTACTTTGTGGGAGTACCTGTGGAAGGAATAGACTTTTGAATTTACTTACCCATCCAAAGTGCTCACAATCCATCTGTCACCAAAGCAGTCATGTGACTTTCTTTAGCCTGTTTTCAGCACTTCTGCTGAGGTGTAGTTCAGGAAACAAGTCTCTTCTTTTCTGGTCCTGGCAATGTATGTGTGTCATCATTGACGTCACGTGTATTCCAGCCAGCATCTTATATCAGACCAGCATTTCCCCAGACCATGCGCAGTTACCTGTCTGTACAGTTTTATTGGGCGGAAATAGTGCTGGAGTAGCTGTTGGTAGAGTTGGTGGCAAATGAGTGCTGGACGCAGTAGATTCCAGATGTCACCAACTGGGACTGTAACAATCATCCCTGTAGGGGTGAGAAGAGTGTGATTTTGAACACAGCTGGTTTATGGAACATACTAAGCCACATGTACAGTACGGTTTATTTTTTCTTTTGGATAAAATATAAGCATCCAGCTATTGTGTATAAAGACAGAAAAGTTATATGCATGAAATGTCACTTATGACTGTTGCTAGGTCATGTAGAGAAGTTCTGAACTCTGACCTAAATAGGATGACACCTTGCAGAACAGATGGACCAGAAAGGATGTCAAAGGTTCACAAATGGAATTGCAACATGCAGTCATTACAGAGTACGATATGCTTGAAGAAAAAAAAAAATCAACTAGCTTCATGATGTATAAATTCATTATTAGGCCAGGTACATAAAATATAGCTTAGTACTGTATTACTGCATATGTTTTAGGACACAGCCACACCAGCAACATTTACTGTACTAGCAATGTGAATCAATACACTGTGAAGAAAGCTTGCAGGGTGAACTGACTTAGGCCTCTTTCACATGAACGTGTGTTCCCCGTGCCCGTATTGCGGACCGCACTTGCGGATCCGCAATACAGGGGCACCGTTCCGTGGCCATTCCACTATTTACTTTA
Source organism: Bufotes viridis (assembly GCA_033119425.1). NCBI lineage: Eukaryota > Metazoa > Chordata > Amphibia > Anura > Bufonidae > Bufotes > Bufotes viridis. The sequence goes on from CM065591.1 coordinate 421,394,037, forward strand.
ATGGGTCCGCAAATCCGGAGATACGGAACGGAATCACGGAACGAAACACTACGGAAGCACTACGGAGTGCTTCCGTGGGGTTACGTTCCGTACTTCCGTTCCGCAAAAAGATAGAACAATATCTTTTTGCGTAATGGGCGGATCACGGACCCATTGTAGTGAATGGGTCTGTGAGCCGCTGCGGCTGCTTCACGGTCGGTGCCCGTGCATTGTGGACCACAGTTTGCGGTCTGCAGCACTGGCACGGGCGCATATGTTTGTGTGAAAGAGGCCTTACACTGCAAGTTTTCAATCCACAGCATGTCAATTTATGCTCCAGGCTTACCCATGGCTTTCAGGTTGACTCGTTGTTATTTTAAAATTAATCCACTGTGAAAATCACCCCATTTTGGGTAATAATTGTGGCAAGGGATTTCAGCCAGATGCTTTGTTAATTTTCCTCAGAAGATCTGCCATGTGTGGCCATATCTTGAAAAACACCATCAAAATAGCCCTATACAGACAATGGCTTAGGGTGAAGGTCCACCTTTGAACACCATTTTATTATATGTTTTCACTGTAAATTGGAGCTTTGATGGAAAAAGCTTCAGGTGATGTAGGTTGCCAGTGATTGGCTACAGCGGTCATATGTTATGATGACAAATCATCTCTGTGGTAAACAGAGCTCTTAAAGGGGTTGTCCAGGAGGAAATATGTTAGAAAGGGTTCAGAATGGAATAAAAAAAATAAAAGAAGGGATACTCTTCCTCACCAATTCCCCAAATCCCACAATCCTCCAGGTCCGGGTTGGTCTGTTCAGTGGTAGGTTGAGCAGGCATCTACAGGTATTTTCTATATGTGCCGCTGAGGAGCCGGTGCAGATGATGGGAGAGGTAGTGGCCTTGATTAAATGTGTCATGGTGTACTCCCTCAGGATGTTGCTCCCTGGGGATTGGTTCAATGGAAAGGTAGTTTGAAGAATCAGACCAGAAGTAAGTGTATAAAAATCTCTCTTTACTTATTGCAGAATATAATTCATGGCACATTCACCAGTAGTAGGTACAAAGTGCAGTTTCTGGCACCAGATGATAACTTATGGTGGCTGATTGTGTGACAATTAAATGGCCCTAGCAGGCACTTCTGGATATAAGTGCCCACTGTTTGATACAGGCTGGGAGTTAGTATGCTCTGGTGCTTATTATAGGTGCTAGGTGTCTCATCAGTAGTCCCTCACCTGCAGCAGTGTCTGTAAAGCTGTCATTTTACTGATCACTCTGCTGTCTGGGCACAATGAAGCTTCTTGAAAGCAGTGTTCTTAATTCTGATGATCTGTGTCGAGTGCAGGTCTCACAGGAGTATGAACACAGTCTCTTGGGGAACGAACTTTGAAATGTGCTTTCTCTCCCTTTGCTGTCTCATTAGGAACTGTCCCTCCTGGCCCACTCCGACGAAGAGGGAAGGAATAGGGTGGTTACCCCATAGTTGCCAACTGTCCCACATTTGACAGGACTCTCCCTGAGGACAGGACAGTCCTAGCAAAGTCATGATGTCCTAGGCTAACACCAACCTCATCCATAAATGGGGTTTTCCAGGGCTTAAATGCCCAGATTTTACCAACAGAAATGTTGGTAAGTATGTGAGCCCTGTTCCTGCCAACCATTGCTCTTCTTGCTGGATTGAACTGCCTAAGTATAGGAAAATATGCAACATAACATAACATTATAATATAACGATACAATCAAGGTACTCGGGTACTGCCGATGTCAGAACTAAACCAGGAGGTAGAGACTAGTGATGAGCGGCAGGTGCCATATTCGATTTCGACGAAATTCGCGAATATTCGAAAGAATATTCGTTTCATATTAGTCGAAATCGAATATTCGTCATTATTCTAGTTATCGCGATTAATATGCGATTTAAATAATTGCGTATTGCGATTTTAACCTAAGGCTACTTTCCTATTGGTTTCATATCTAGAATTATAGCGAAGATGACGAAGATGACGAATGTATTCGTCATATTCCTCAAAACGAAGATAACGAAGTATTCTACATCTTCGTTTTAGCAACCTATTCGTCAACTTCGCTAATTCTAGCAATCAAATAGGAAGGTTGACTATATTATAGAGACAACTGTGTTTAATTCGCTATGCGATTATATAATTTTTTTTTTAATAAATAGAATAATTATAATAATTATATCAAGTAATATAATTATTCTATTAAAAAAATAATAATAATCGCATAGCGGATTTAACACAGCTGTCTCTATAGTCAACCCTCCTATTTGATTGCTAGAATTAGCGAAGTTGACGAATAGGTAGCTAAAACGAAGATGTAGAATACTTCGTTATCTTCGTTTTGAGAAATATAACGAATACATTCGTCATATTCGCTATTCGCTAATTCTACCAAGCCAACCATAAACTTCCGTGCTCATGGAGCGTCCCCATCACCATGGGAACGTCTCCATATACTAAAATGTACTGTCGGATTTGAGGAATTACGTTGAAATCGCAATGTGATTAATTCAAGTTATATTAATCGCATTGCGATTTCAACTTAGAGCTGGGTTTATAATGGGTCAGCTTGCTAGAATGAACGAAGTTAACGAATATGGAATATAGCAGCAGTGCTAAGTTGAATTCGCAATACGATTAATTTAACTTGAAGTAATCGCATTGCGATTTCAACTTAGCACTGTTAGTGCTATATTCCATATTCGGTAATTCTAGCCTATGTAAGATAGCAGTGCTAAGTTGTACGCTCCATGAGCACGGAAGTCGGCAGAAGCGGCAACGGGCACTGACTAGAGCAGCCAGGAAGCCAGGAATTCGAAATAGCGAATTTATAGCGCTATATTCGCGAATTAGCGAAGTGCCGATATTCGCTAAAAAAATTCGCTATTCGAATATTCGCGCTCAACACTAGTAGAGACCAGTGAGGACTGGGTAAGTTTTAGAACCGTAGAATACGGGTGATTGTTGAGCGTAAGTATGACTTTGTTTAATTTTTAGCCCTCACTGAGCCCTTTCTAATGCTTCCCCCAGGCTACCCCTAATAAGGCAAAATAAGCTGTTTGCTGTAAATTATTGTTAGTATGTATTTGATACACAAATTGTGATGCATCTAGAATAAGGCCTCATTCACACCACTGTATTTTTTTTATCAATGTGCTATCTGCATTTTTTGTGTATAGCGCATGGACCTATTAATTTCAAATTCTATGGGTCTGCAAAAAGAAAGCGGACAGCGCACAGATGTCATTCATGTGCTGTCCACATTTCTATGTCCGTTCCTCAAATTATAGAATATGCTCTATTTATGTGCGCATTGCGGAAGAGAATAGCCATTTCTATTGATGGAAGTGAGAAAACTGTGAGATTCTTGCAGATCTGTGGTGTTTGGACCGAAATATGGACACAGTCACACAGTTATGTGCACAAGGCCTAAATGATACCATAAAGTAGCAATGAATAGTGTTGAGTGCGAATATTCGAATAGTGAATTTTTTTTTACGAATATCGGCAGTTCGCTAATTCGCGAATATTTTGAATATAGTGCTATATATTCGTAAAAAATTAATATTCATTTTTATTTTTAATCTGAACCCAAGATACCGTTAACAAAGATAGAGAATATAGCGCTATGTTCTCTATCTTCATTAATTCTAGCAAGCAAACCAATAGGAAAGTTTTACCCCGCTCAAAGTTCCACTTGTAGTACGCGAATATTACATTATGCAATATTAGCATACTGCGAATAAAACTTTGGACGGGGTATAACTTTCCTATTGGGTGGCTTGCTAGTATTAACGAAGATAAAGAATATAGCGCTATATTCGTATTCGTTATCTTTGTTAATTCTAGCAAGCCAAGTAAACTTGCCTATATACAGCTCTAAGTTGGATGCTCAATGCGAAAATATTAACTAATATTACTCGCATTGCACATCCAACTTAGAGCAGGGTATATACAACTTACTTTACTATTGTTTGGCGGGTAGAATTAACGAATATGATGAATACGAATATAGCGCTATGTTCTCTATATTTGCTAATTCTAGCAAGCCAATAGGAAAGTTGCCTATAGACAGCTCTAAGTTGGATGCAAAATGCGAGAATATTACTTTAACTATTTTTTGCAATAAATAGAATACTGAGTCATTATTCAATTTATTGCAAAAAATAGGCAAAGTAATATTCTCGCATTGCGCATCCAACTTAGAGCTGGGTACAGTCAACTTTCCTATTGGTTGGCTTGCTAGAATTAACGAATATAGAGAATATAGCACTATATTCATTATTTTCGGTAATTCTAGATAGCCAACCAATAAGAAAGTTGCCTTTATACCCCGTTCAAAGCTCAACTTGCAATACGCGAATAATTAAATCGCATATTATTCGCGATAAATAGAATAAATGACGAATATTCGATTTCGACGAATATATGACGAATATTCAATTGAATATTCGTGAAATATTGCAAAATCGAATATGGCACCTCCTGCTCTTCACTAGTAATTAAATATCAAAGTGCAAATTTGGGACTCTGTCCTCCATCACGTGTGTTACTGGCGTTCTCTCTCCTCTAAACGTCTTATTGCATTAGAAGTGAGTGTGACTGATCCAGCCAGCCTTGTACAGTAGCGCATTGTGTGTGTCAGCATATGTCACGATTGGCTGGAAATGTTGTCTGCGTCCTGCTTCAAAGTCTGTAGTTCTTCCTATTACACATGATATATCAAGTTTTATTGTGGTAGTACAGATTAACCGACGAAAGTCTACCTAGATTAACCTTTTCATGCCAAGTTAATTTTTATTACAGTATGTCTGGAAGGAATGAAACCTGAGGTTATATGCCACAATACTTAAAAAAATCTAACTCTATACTGCATATACAGTATGGACAGGAATGATGCATTGCTTCTGGTAGTATGTTGTACAGTTATATACAAAGAAGCTTGTGCTTATATGGATAGGTCTCTATTATTTTAAAAATATGTATGAATCAGCAAATAAATATTTGAGATGAGTGAATTATTCAAAAATTCTATTCAGCTGCTTCAACGAATTGTACCAAAAAATTAGACGAAGTAATTTGTCACAAAGCGCATTTCTTTGTAAGTCGTGGTTGCAATGACAGGGAGCTGTGATTGCACATTCCCCATCATTGTACCCCTCAGATGCTGTGTTCATACATGTTCGCAGCATCTGGTATAAATGACAGAGTGTAAAATAAAAAAAATACTAAAAAAATCATACTTACCTTATCCATTTGCTCGTGATGGGCGGGCCGCCTTCATCTTGCTTGAAAATCTAGCACAAAATCTCACACGTCCCGTGGTGATGTCATACGTCACTGCACACACAATTTTGTGCAAAATCTTTAAGCCCGTCACTAGCAAATGGATGAGGTAAGTATGATTTTTTTAGTTTTTTACACGTAAGTTTTTACACGTTAGTTTTTTTATTTCACGTAAAATCGATTCGCTTCTAGTGTTGAGCGCGACTATTCAAATAGCAAATTTTTATTGCGAATATCGCAACTTCGATAATTTGTGAACATTGCGAATAAAGCGCTATATATTCGCAATTTCGAATATTCTTTTTTTTTTTTTAGATGTTATTCCTTGTTGCTCTCTGGTTGTCTTCCCACTTCCCAAAAGCTTTTCTTACCTGTCCGGAGGATTCCTGGCTCCCTGCCCGCTCCAGTTAATGCCCGTTGCCGCTTCTGCCGACTTCCTGTGTGCATGGAGCGTCCCCATCCCAATGGGAACACCTCCATGCTAAAATGTACTGTCGGATGTGAGAATCACGAATCACAAATTTGACTAAGTTGTAATCGCAATGCGATTAATATAACCTGAATTATTTGCATTGCGATATTCGTTATATTCTAGCAATACAACCATTAGGAACCCAGCTTAAAGTTGAATTCGCAATGCGACTATATACTCGCATTGCGAAATCAACTTAGAGCTGAGTTCCTAATGGCTGTATTGCTAGAATATAACGAAGATTGAGAATATAGTGCTATATTCGTGAATTTGTGATATTCGTCGTCTTCGTTATATTCTAGCAATACAACCATTAGGAACTTAGGCAAGGAAAAACAGGAGGGTGGCAGCTCTCACCTGCTGAAGCTTGTAGTCATCCCACAGACGAGCACAGACGGTTCACCTGATAACAGCTGAACATGTAGAAAGAGGAAAAATCCAGCTCCAGTAGTGGGTGAGGTAAAAATAATTTCCGTCTTTATTTCATCGATTAAAATCTCCAAGTCAGTAAGACAAGATTTATGCCAATATTGCCAACATGTTTCGGACCAAGTAGTATGTGAGGTCCTTCCTCATGACAGACAGGAACTTAGCTCTAAGATCAATTTGCAATGCGAGTATATGTTCGCTTTGCGAATGAAACTTAGAGCTGAGTTGCTAATGGCTGTATTCCTAGAATATAACAAAGATTGAGAATATAGTGCTATATTCGTGATATTCGTCATCTTCGTTATATTCTAGCAATACAACTATTAGAAACTTAGCTCTAAGATCAATTCGCAATGCGAGTATATGTTCGCTTTGCGAATGAAACTTAGAGCTGAGTTCCTAAAGGTTGTTGCTAGAATATAACGAAGATTGAGAATATAGTGCTATATTCGTGATATTCCTTTTATTCTAGCAATACAACCATTAGGAACCCAGCTTTAAGATGAATTCGCAATGCGAGTATATGTTCGCTTCACGAATGAAACTTAGAGCTGAGTTCCTAATGGTTGTTGCTAGAATATAACGAAGATTGAGAATATAGTGCTATATTCGTGATATTCCTTTTATTCTAGCAATACAACCATTAGGAACCCAGCTTTAAGATGAATTCGCAATGCGAGTATATGTTCGCTTCACGAATGAAACTTAGAGCTGAGTTCCTAATGGTTGTATTGCTAGAATATAACGAAGATTGAGAAAATAGTGCTATATTCGTGATATTTGTTATCTTTGTCAATTCTAGCAATACAAGTTACAACCATTAGGAACTCAGCTCTAAGTTTAATTCGCGATGCGAATATAAATTTGCGTAACATTCGCAATATATAGAATAATTACGAATATTCGATTTTGACGAATATATGACGAATATTCAATCCAAAATGGCACCTCCCGTTCATCACTATTCACTTCCACAAAGCAAGAGGAAATTCGGCTTCATGGCAAATCGAATTTGCAATGAATTTGCCATCATAAATAAAAAATGCTCATTTCTAAGGGTATATTAAGCTGACAGAAATTTAAGGATCTGTTCACATGTCTTTGCCACCAGAATTTTGGAGCGGATTCTGCCATAAAATTCTGGCGGTGGCTTTGTGATGTCCTCCTCCTATTGTTATCAATGGGAGTCTGTATGCCGTTCACGCAGCAGTTGGTTTCAATCTGCAACTGCACCAAGAAGGGACATGACCCTTCTTGGTGTCAAAACAAATGCTGTTGGAAGCCACATTCAAAGTGAGAAACCATGGCTGTATCTACAGTGGAAAACGCTCTGCAAAATCTGCACAGATTTCCACATGAAACCTGCCTACAAACTGCCTCAATGAGAGTTCCACACAGCAGTGTAGGCAGATTTTTTGGCTGCAGATTTGAAAATCTCATTGTCATTTGTTAAAATTATGGCCACATTGTCAGGTTTCCTGATGCAGTTTTGGACAAAAACCAGGAATGAATTAAAAAAAGATGAGAAGCTGTGTTTGTCCTGAAAGGGAATTAATTTTTGGACCGTTATCTACAGTAATACATGAGTAGTACTGCAGATAAGGAGTCCAGATCACTATCTTTTATTTTCCTCTTACCCCCCGGTTCCACCGCTGTCAGCATTCAAAGCTGCGTTAAAATACACAGTCCAGACCACTGTGCCGCTCTAACATAATGGAGAGGACTCATATGTGCATGGGCGGTAGTTCTGACAATGAATTCCAACTCAGCTCTGAATGCTGACATCGGAGGAACAGGGGTAAGAGGAAAAAAAAGCAACCTGCTCTATAAAAATATCACATGACCTAACCCGTAAACACCATAACATTTTTTATAAAAACTGTGCTAAAAAAAGCTATTTTTTGCCACCTTCCACAAAAAAGTGTAATACTAAGTGAGCAAAAAGTCTTTAAATGTCATATGGCAACTTAAAATTATCCCAGTGAAATCTGCCCTCCAAAATCCATATGACTTTCCTTTTCTTCTGCGCCCTGCTGTGTTCCCATACAGCAGTTTACGACCATACGGTGATAAATATTGAGTTTTATTTGGCTGTTAATAGAGTTGAGCGAACTTCTGTTTTAAGTTCGGCTTCCAAAGTTCGAGTTCGGGTTATTCAAGCATCACGTTATGGATTCCACTACCACGGACCATAACGGCATTTGGAATCCATAAGGGGATTCTTCAATGAACCCGAACCTTGGACAACACGGAGGACCTGGGGTGACGTGATCAGTGCAGGGGGCGTGGCTTAGTACTGGATTAGATAAGAGGTGGTAGCCTACGACCTCTTATCCAATCCAGTACTGAGCCACACCCCCTGCACTGATCACATGACGGTGACATCACCACAGGTCCTTCACCCCGTGTTCCAAATGCCGCTATGGTCGGTGGTAGCGGAATCCATAACGGGATGCTTGGATAACCCGAACCCGAACTTTGGAAGCCGAACTTAAAACAGAAGTTCGCTCAACTCTAGCTGTTAACCCTTGATGTGTTTTAGGAAAAAATGAATTACTTGAGGGGTGTAGTTTCTACAATGGTGTCATTTATGGGTGGATTCCACTGTGTAAGCCCACAAAGTGACTTTAGTTTAGAATTGAAGTAGTTCTTAAAAAAGTGGGTTTCGGAAATTTTCCTTAAAATTTGCTTCTAAAATTCCAAGCCTTATAAGATCCTAAAAAATAAAATGACATTTACAAAATTATGCAAACATGAAAGTGGACATATGGGAAATGTAAAGTAATAACTTGTATATGATGTATCACAATCTGCCTTAAAAGCAGATAAATTCAAAGTTTGAAAATTGCTAATTTTTCAAATTTTCGATACATTTAGGATTTTTTAATAAATAAAGGTGAATTATATCAACTAAACTTTTTCACTATCATGAAGTACAATGTGTCGCGAGAAAACAATCTCAGAATTGTTTGGATAAGTAAAAGCATTCTGAAGTTATTACTACATAAAGTGACACATGTCACGTTTCCAAAAAACGGCCTGGTCCTTAAAAGGTAAAAAAATGGCAAGGTCCTTAGGGTGTTAAAAGAAATCTTGCACTCCAATTTTGGATCATTATCGACAGTAATACATGAGTAGTACTGCAAATATGGAGTCCAGATTTACATGTTATGTGCCTGGTTCACCAGCAGGTGGCAGCAATTCTATGCAGAGCTAGTTTCTCTTCTGAGGAACCTTCTAGTTCCACTCCAGCCCTCTCTAGGGAGGGAGGAGTTAGTTAGTCAAGGTCGGTCTAGCCTACCCCCTCCTGGAGAAAGCTTGTGTGTTGGCTAAAAGAGCTCTGCCTGCTCTGCTAGGCCCACAGGCCCTGCCTGTGAAGTGCTACATGGTTGCTTGTCCCCTCCTGGGCTTGTATTGCCTTAATCCCAAGCTAAGTGAGCTTGATGGCAGGAAGAAGTTCCTAGGATTAAAGATAAAGTAAGAGACAGACTACAGACAGCTAAATTCCAGCAGAAGAGGAAAAGTTCCTATTTAAGCCAGCCAGCATAGCAGAGCTGAGAGAGCTACCACAAAGCAGAGCTGAGATTGTTGCAGAATTGTTTGCCTGCCAGTATAAGCCAGTACCTGCTGATGGATAACCAAGATAAAGTTTGGAAACTGTTTGGATTACCGTTTATGCCAAGTAAAGCTGTGTTTAATGTTACTACAATGTCTGGACCCCATTTATTCTGCTTATTCATCACCAAAAGTTCAACAACCCCTTTTTACACTTGCTTCGGACTACACCACGTCTGGGATCCAAGGATATCCAGGAGGGAGCACTGTGAAAGTGGCTACAACATCTACAGAGACATTGTAGGCCACTGTAGACCACTCTGGCAATCCTACCCCTCGGTACCAACACTTCCATCTATAAAGGGGACTCCAAGTCCTTATTGTGTAACTGCAACTGGCATCACAACTACTTGCTCTAACAGAGGGACATATAATCGTAAATACCTCTTAAGGGGCAAGGGACCCCAGGCATTGGCAATAGGCTGCTGCAATCGCTCGTCCTGGGGCACAAAGAATCGCCGATTAAGGACGAGCATTCTCGTCCTGGGTCCTTAACCACCTCAGCCCCCCTAGCTTAAACACCCTTAATGATCAGGCCACTTTTTACAATTCTGCACTACACTACTTTCACCGTTTATTGCTCCGTCATACAACTTACCACCCAAATGAATTTTACCTCCTTTTCTTCTCACTAATAGAGCTTTCATTTGGTGGTATTTCATTGCTGCTGACATTTTTACTTTTTTTGCTATTAATCAAAGATGAACGGATTTTTTTTTAAAAAATGACATTTTTCACTTTCTGTTGTAATTTTTTTTTTAAAAACTACATTTCTATATACATTTTTTGCAAAACTTATTGTTCTACATGTCTTTGATAAAAAAAAATCCAATAAGTGTATATTTATTGGTTTGGGTAAAAGTTATAGCGTTTACAAACTATGCAGCTCTGACTTTCTGAGCACCTGTCATGTTTCTTTAGGTGCTAGAATGCCAGGATAGTATAAATACCCCCCAAATGACACCATTTTAGAAAGAAGACACCCCAAAGTATTCGCGGAGGGGCATGGTGAGTTCATGTATAATTTCATTTTTTTTCACAAGATAGCGGAAAATGACACTTTCTGAGGAAAGAAAATAAATAAATAAAGTTTCCATTTCTGCTAACTTCTGGCAAAAAAAATAAAAAATCTCCCACGGACTCACTATGCCCCTCAGTGAATACCTTGGGGTGTCTACTTTCCGAAATGGGGTCATTTGTGGGGTGTGTTTACTGTTCTGGCATTTTGGGTGGGGCTAAATTGTGAGCAGCCATGTAAAACCTAAAGGTACTCGTTGGAATTTGGGCCCCTTTGCGCACCTAGGCTGCAAAAAAGTGTCACTCATGTTGTATCGCGATACTCAGGAGAAGTGGGGAAATGTGTTTTGGGGTGTATTTTTACATATACCCATGTTGGGTGAGAGAAATATCTCTGTAAACTGACAACTTTGTATAAAATTTTTTAAAAAGTTGACATTTACTGAGATATTTCTCTCACCCAGCATGGGGATATGTAAAAATACACCCCAAAAGACATTGCCCTACTTCTCCTGAGTACGGCAATACCACATGTGTGCCATTTTTTTGCAGCCTAGGTGCGCAAAGGGGCCCAAATTCCAACGAGTACCTTTAGGATTTCACAGGGCATTTTTACGCATTTAGATTCCAGACTTCTTCTCACGCTTTAGAGACCCCTAAAATGCCAGGGCAGTATAAATACCCCACAAGTGACCCCATTTTAGAAAGAAGACACCCCAAGTTATTCCGTAAGGGGTATGGTGAGTTCTTGTAAAATTTTATTTTTTGTCACAAGTTAGTGGAATATAAGACTTTGTAAAAAACAACAAAAAAAATATATATATCAATTTCCGCTAACTTGTGCCAAAAAAAATAAAATTTCTGTGAACTTGACATGCCCCTCACAGAATACATTGGGGTGTCTTCTTTCCAAAATGCGGTCACTTGTGGGGTATTTATACTGCCCTGGCATTTTAGGTGCCCTAAAGCATGAGAATCCAAATGCGTAAAAATGCCCTGTGAAATCCTAAAGGTACTCATTGGAATTTGGGCCCCTTTGCGCAACTTGGCTGCAAAAAAGTGTCACACATGTGGTATTGCCGTACTCAGGAGAAGTAGGGCAATACGTTTTGAGGTGTATTTTTATATATACCCATACTGTGTGTGAGAAATATCTCTGTAAATGACAACTTTTTAAAAAATTGTATACAAAGTTGTCAATTTACAGAGATATTTCTCTCACCCAGCATGGGTATATGTAAAAATACACTCCAAAACACATTTCCCTATTTCTCCTGAGTACGGTGATACCACATGTGTGACACTTTTTTGCAGCCAAGATGCGCAAAGGGCCCCAAATTCCAATGAGTACCTTTTAGGAGGGCATTTTTACGCATTTTTCTTCTCACGCTTTAGGGCCCCTAAAATGCCAGGACAGTATAAATACCCCACATGTGACTCCATTTTGGAAAGAAGACACCCCAAGGTATTCCGTGAGGGGCATGGCGAGTTCATAGAAGATTTTTTTTTTTGGCACAAGTTAGCGGAAATTGATTTTTTATTGTTTTTTCTCACAAAGTCTCCCTTTCCGCTAACTTTTGACAAAAAGTTCAATTTTTCATGGCCTCACTATGCCCCTCAGCGAATACCTTGGGTTGTCTTCTTTTTAAAATGGGGTCATTTGTGCGGTGTGTTTACTATTCTGGCATTTTGGGTGGGGCTAAATTGTGAGCAGCCATGTAAAACCTAAAGGTACTCACCGTACTCAGGAGAAGTAGGGCAATGTGTTTTGGGGTGTATTTTTACATATACCCATGTTGGGTGAGAGAAATATTTCTGTAAATTGACAACTTTGTATAAAAAATGTTTAAAGTTGTCGTTTACAGCGATATTTCTCGCACAAAGTATGGGTATATATAAAAATATACCCCAAAACTCATTGCCCTACTTCTGCTGAGTATGGCGATACCACATGTGTGACACTTTTTTACAGCCAAGATGCGCAAAGGGGCCCTAATTCCAATGAGTACCTTTAGGATTTCACAGGGCATTTTTACGCATTTGGATTCTTACGCTTTAGGACCCCTAAAATGCCAGGGCAGTATAAATACCCCACATGTGACCCTATTTTGGAAAGAAGACACCCCAAGGTATTCAGCGAGGGGCATGGCGAGTTCACAGAAAATTATTTTTTTTGGCACAAGTTAGCAGAAATCGATATATATATATATATATATATATATTTTTTTTTTTATTTTTTTTTTACAAAGTCTCATATTCCACTAACTTGTGACAAAAAATTTAATTTTGCAGGAACTCACCATACCCCTCACGGAATACCTTGGGGTGTCTTCTTTCTAAAATGGGGTCACATGTGAGGTGTTTGTACTGCCCTGGCATTTGAGGGTCTCCGCAATCATTACACGTATGGCCAGCATTAGGAGTTTCTGCTATTCTCCTTATATTGAGCATACGGGTAATGAGATTTTTTTTTTCCGTTCAGCCTCTGGGCTGAAAAAATAAAAATAAATGAACGGCACAGATTTTTTCATTCGTATCGATCATCGTAGATGAAAAAATCTCTGCCGAAATCAGTGAATGCGGTGCGGTGGGCTGGGCGCTAACTACCTAACAAGTAGCTAACTAACTGGCGATGATAAGGGACCCTTATGCCCCATTCACACGTCCGCAAATCTGTTTGCGGAACGGATTTGCGGACCCATTCATTTCTATGGGGACAGACTTTGTCCCGCTCGGATCCGGAATTGCGGATCCGCACTTCCGGGTCTGCACTTCCGTTCCCGCAAAAATATAGAACATGTCCTTTTCTTGTCCGCAATTGCAGACAAGAAAAGGCATTTTCTATATAGTTCTGGCAATGTGCGGATCTGCAAAATGCGGAAAGCACATTGCCGGTGTACGTATTTTGCGGATCCGCAGATCCATGGATCCGCAAAACACATATGGACATGTGAATGGAGCCTTACAGGGGGGTGATCAGTGACAGGGGGGGGTGATCAGGGAGTCTAAATGGGGTGATCAAGGGGTTAACAAGGGGTTAATAAGTGACTGGGGGGGGTTGTGTAGTGTGGTGCTTGGTGCAACTTTACATAGCTACCTGGTCCTCTGGTGGTCGATCCCAGCAAATGGGACCACCAGAGGACCAGGTAGCACGTATATTAGACGCTGTTAACAAAACAGCGTCTGATATACATCTTTGATGCGATTTATTTCGCATCTACAGCCTGCCAGCGATTGATCATCGCTGGCAGGCTGCAGTATAACCGGCGAGGCGCGCGTTCACAGCTAATCTCGCGTCTCACGAGATGACGCGCCGATGCATCGAGCCAGAGAAAGAGGACCGCCCGCCGGACGCATCCGTGCGTTAGGCGGTCCTCAGGTGGTTAAGGGGTTAATACTATCCTTTTATTATCCACTCCTGATTTTGGCTTCCAAAACTGCACGTGGAAACCTGAATTTGTGGCTATACCCTAACCCTGGGTTCAGACCTGAGCATTTTTGAAACGCGCGTTTTACGCGCGTTTTTGTCGCGCGTATTTTAGCGCGTTTTTGCAAATAGGAAATACGCGTGTTCGTGATTCTGGAGACCAATAGAAAAAGGCATATCTACACTTTAATTTTTACGCGCGTTTACATTGAAGTCTATGGGAGGAAAAGCGCGACAAACGCCCAAAAAAACGCTCCTGAACGAGCTTATGCATCGGGCGTTTTACAGCGCGTTTTTACGCGCTGTAAAACGCTCAAGTATGAACCACTCCCATAGGGATGCATTGGTTTTCATCTGTTGAGCGTTTTACAGCGCGCTTGAACGCGCTGAAAAACGCTCAGGTGTGAACCTAGGGTAAGGGTATGTACACAATGTGGAATTTTACGGTGTCAAAATCTGCCACGTATACAGAGTCTGAAACTGATTTCTGTTGCGGTTGCTCACTACTGATGGTGCGGACCAGCTTGCGGCTTAGCTTCATTAAAGGGGTTATCCAATTTCTCAAAACCTCCCCACATGTGCCGGGCCCCTCACCAGTAATATAGTTACCCCGCTACCGGCACTGCTCCTGGTCCCTTCACCGCCGCTGCTTCACCCTGCACACGGAGGGGCCCCATATTTGGGGGGGTTTTGAGAAATTGAATAACCCCTTTAAATGTTATCTAAGTTGCGAATGTGCAGCTGCAACCTCACACCGTGCCAAGAAGAGACAGGTCCCTCTTTGGAGTGGGCTCAGCTTTAAATCGCTGACCCAATAGGAGGCAGGCACCTTGCAGACACTGCCAAAATCTTTACCCACAAGACTACATATCAATCTGCTTAGATTCTTCTGCACATGCTGCCTACAGGTTGCACTGAATGTTATGGTGACAACTTCTCTTTAAAGGGGTACACTAACAGAGCAACCCATTTACATATGTCCTATTGATATCATAAAAGTGGGGTTACCCCCTTTTGGACCTCACTAAAAAGTTGACAAACCGAGTACTTAGTCTGGTGGACCCGGTCCATTCATGGTTGGCCATTCATTTGGCCCACTGCATTTCTCCTGCAGAGGAAAATACTATATATGACCAGCTGATTTTCTGGTCAGCTTCAATTTTAAAATATCTAATTTAATATTATTAATTGTGAAAAATACATGGCAGAATTTACAGTGACATCAAATAAATGATTAACGAGTTAATGGTAATCATACCGTGTCTGGATGACAGCCACAAGTGCACTGTGTCCAGGTCCACACAATGTCTTGCTACAATCCAGGCTCATAGGTCAACCTGGAAAGATCCACTTGACAAGATTTTAGAGTGATGTAATGGCATGCAGAAATCTTCCAGCTTACTCAATCAAACTGCTGAATTTCATATCACTAGGCTTGTGTATCTGTACTATAAACTGCTGGATAAAGAAGAGAGATTATTATTAATTGTACAATATTACAATAAAGTTGATTTTAATTCCACACAGGGTGGGTGGATGCGTTATTTCATGACACTGTGGTGGAGATTTATCAGGACTGGCATTTTCAATGCTTGATATCCCCTGTGCCACTGGAGGATGAGTCTAATTTATGATGAGAGAAACGCCTTCTAATAAATTAAGCACATTCTTCAGGAGTCTGTGGGCCTAGAATGAAAGCTACACTTGCACTTAGCTGGCATAGATATCGGTCATCATTTATGCCAGAAAACCGGTGTAAATGATGATAAATCTGCCAAGGCTGATGGCCTCACCCATACCACACTCCTTTTTTGGAAAGTGGTAAGGACGGCATAAAAATACAAATAATAGGTACAGGGCTGATTCTAGGATTGTGAGAAAGAGATTGTCATGTACTACATGATGTGTGATTTTAATCTTTGCACCAATTATGGCATAACTCTTTTAACATCACCTACTGTAATTGTTGGCTTAGCTTAAACAAAAAAGCACCAAAAATTTGGCACATTTTTGGTGCACAAGGCAAATGTATTGCATACCCCGTCACTGTGAAGCCATGCACCTTTTTACTAAGATACTCCCCCTTGTCAGACAAGTTGTACAAAGGGTAGAAATGTGCCTAAGCAGGTCCGGATTGAGCCTGCGTTTGTTCACATTGTATTTTGAATTGGCATTCCAAGGCAGTTTCTGTGTTGGGGGCCTTTTAGATGGACCGAGGACCATTATAGGAGATGAATATTTGTGACACTAATCACCTAATGGATTAGGAAACGCTGATTCATCTGGTGGTCGCATATTTCAATGCAGCACCTAAAATCCTTGTTAACTGGTTCCATATCGTCCTGTGTAAGCAGAGATGTGCTGCTGACAAATAATGAAACTGTATGGGGACGAATGATCGTACCAATACTCATTCAGCCCCATACATTCCTGATCGTTGCTACATAGGAGTGAACATTCCTATGAACGTTTATATCCAATCACTGCCTGCATTTTCGGCTTGTGTAAAAGAGCCTATAGGATAGCTTTCCAGATGTCGTTTTTTTAAGCAGTTTTTGAAACCAAAATCTGGAACGTATCATTAACAGAGGACATGAATATAGGAAAGAGTCAGTCTTCCTCTTGTGCTGGCTTCGAAAAGTGCATAAAGGACCCTAAATGCAGAAATCTGTATGAGTTTAAACGATATGGCTGCCATATGTGACCAAAACACCACCTACCAAGACTCGCCAATGGCCACATGATTTTTTTCCTCAATCAAACCCAATAACAGATATCAAAGGGGGCATTATAAATAAGTTCTTTTGTGGAGTTTTCCAGGAAACCCAGGTACCGGTAAGTGTAATTTTCAACAGCATCTCAAACATCCCATAACAACCTTAATTATATGCAGAAAAAGCTGTGGTCTCATATTCAAAACTAATCCAATTTAAAGGGGTATAGGATAACCAAGCCTAGAACAAATGATTGTAGAATTAAATTCTAATCTTAAGCATTTTACAACAGGCCTGGATTAGATACATGATCCACAGATACCAACTGGAGAAGGAGCTTCAAAGTTGCATTCTACAGAAGTTATCACACCAAACACCTGCTGATGCATGGTAGCAATGCCCAGAAACCAACTATGCCTTAAGTCTAAGGGGACTTTCACACTTGCGTTAAACTTTTCCAGTATTGAGTTCCGTCCTAGGGGCTCAAGACCGGAAAAAACGGATCAGTTTTATCCTAATGCATTCTGAATGGAGAGAAATCCGTTCAGTATGCATCAGGATGTCTTCAGTACAGTCACTATATGATTTTCGGATGGAGAAAATACCGCAGCATGCTGCTGTTTTGTCTCCGTTCAAAATTCCGGAACACTTGCAGGAGTGCCGAATCTGGCATTCATTTTCATTGAAATGTATTCGTGCCGGATCTGGCATTAAAATTACCGTATTGACGGATCTGGTCTTCCGGCAGACCTTTAAATATGTGAAAAAAATAAATACCGGATCCATTTTTCCGGATGACAACTAGAGAGACGGATCCGGTATTGCAATGCATTTGTGAGACGGATCCGCATCCGAATCAGTCTACAAATGCTATCTGTTTGCATACAGATTGCCGAATCTGGCAGGCAGTTCCGGCGACAGAACTGCCCCTCCGGAATCCAGCAATTCAAGTGTGAAAGTACCCTTACTGCATAAACTCCCTCTGGAGTATCGCAGCAGGACCAGTGGGGTAAGGAAAGCGCACACCGAGCATTGCGATCCTAAGCAGAGTTCAATTAAATGGGCATAGAGCTGCTAGCTTTACCAACTTCCTCTACTTTCCCCCAGAATTTCCATCCTTCTTTTTCCTTTCATCTGGGCTAAAAAGCCCTCCCCTTCTGCAGGTCATGTCCTGTACAGGGACAGGAAAAACACTTATGGTTTTGGGTAAAGGTGGGACGGGGCCTTTTAACCTCTGTGTTTCTCCTGTTCCAAGTGTCAGGTGTGCTGTCGTAGACACAACCAGGGAAAAAGCTTTGAATGGCTTTTTCCACTATAGAAGGGGGACGAAACAACTCCTGAAAAAACACTATTGCTTCAACATGTGGTTTTTGAAAGACACAGACACACAACGAAAGACACAATAAATGCCACAAATGAAAAAAAAAATGCGTCAGTAGCATAAAAATGCATGTGTATCCTGCGATTCATATTTCCCCCGGTTAGTGAGTTCCTAGCAAGTAAGCCAAGAGAGAAGATGTGTATGTAGTTGCTGTTGTGTAAGCCTAATAAGCTAAAGCAGGAAAAAATTACTTTTCCAGAAATATACCATATCTGTGACTGTAAAGCTGACAAAAATAGCAACTGTGCAAAGAACTTACCTTAGAAGGAGAGCAGAACAAAATTTTTACAGAAAGTTGAGGACCATAAAAAAAAAGTGCTTGGACAAGAAAGCCACTGAAAGATAATGCAAGTTCATGGCTGTAGACTTTACTGCACATGGATTGAGGTATTTTCTTCTGGCTCCAGTGGCGTAACTAGAAATGGCTGGACCCATAGCAAATTTTTGAATGGGCTCCCCCAGCAACCTCTTCACAACCCCCTCCTCCCGTGGAACCCCCACTCCTGTAGCTAGTCAAGAAAGATCATTCTTACAGGCCAGGCAGCCGCTCCATCTGTTTCCTTCATGTACTGTATATACTGTATATCATGTCTCTGTATATAATGTCATTTTATAATACTGTTAAGGGGGCCCTGACAATAAAATCTTTCAGTACGTTTCCTGGTTGAGTGCCTTCTTCATTGAGGTCCAGTAGTAGCCGCTTCCACTATAGCTTCTCCCCTGTCTGGCTCCCTTTCACACTACTAAGAAGGACTGGCCATCCGTTCTAGGGCATTGCAGAGAGATATTAGGAGAAATTACATGCCTTTTGTCAATCTATAGAAAGAGACTCAGGGAGGGCCACCATAATAGTCACCACCTATATACAGCCTACCCTATGAGATACCTGAGAACTGTGCCTATTCCCTGTGTTTGCACTCTGGCACTCTTTATCTTCAGTAAAAAGACCGTTATATGCTGTAACCAAGCTAGCCTGATCACAGCCTTCCTTATCCACCGTCCTTCTACCTTGCACCCTGCTACCCATCCATCCACCATCAAGGGCACCCCAGCCACTTGACTATGTAATTCTGCATTTTCCTTGTAGCTGCCACTGCAGGGGAAATGCCCGGATGGCTTTAACTTTCCCTGGCAAAATGAGCAGTTTGCTATAGTGGCTTGATTATTGAAGTTATTGTAATCTTTAACTTATTATTATCCTAAATAGCAATTACAAAACTTTTAGTGAGATGAGAGATTACAAGGCAATGTAAAGAGCAATGCTCTTTGTGACTCAGCTTGGTCTTCCGCCTCTAAGTTCAGTAAGGACAATATCCACAGTATGTTTCAGTTTGATCATTACTTAGCAAATACCAGTAAATAATCAGCAGTTTTGCAACCACAGAAAAGTGACAGCTGCACGGAGAGTAGCACGTAACTCAGTGATAGGCCTACTGACCTATGAGTTGATGCAGACTCACAGAAATCCCTGCTTTTTACCTTTGCTCTCCTGGCTGAATGTTTAAGTAAAGTATAGCTAAAATACTAATATTCCTATATGACAGAAAAAAAAAATTATAAGTGTTTTCTGTATTTTGAACAATGTATTATATATTAAATAGATGCTGAAATTCTGTACAATAAATTATTTCTCTGTGTATGTGTAAGTCTATATATATATATATATATATATATATATATATATATATATTATGCAAATGCTAATATGGAAGAAAAAAATGAAGAAAATATTCAAAACACCTTGGTTATTCAGTATTGAGTATGAGAATCACGTATAGGAATACATCACTTACTATTAGAGATGAGCGAATCGAAGCTGACGACGTGGAATTCGATCCCAATTTCGGGAAAAATTTGATTCGCACCGAAACTGAATTTTCCTACGATTCGTGACAACTTTCTCCTAAAATGGCTACTGCTCATGTGAGGACATGGAGCTAGGAACTCTGGGAAGGCGGGATCACCCATAATGCCATGCATGCAGCCAATCAGCAGCCAGCCAGCCCTGTGGTTTCACAGCCCTTTAAATAGCATCAGCCATCTTAAATTCTGCCATTTACCAGTGTAATTAGTGCAAAGAAAGACGTCAGCAGGCGCTAGGGACAGTAGAAAAAGAAAATATATATTTGCCGATCAGCGGTGGAGTTACATGTTCTAAAGCCGTTTGTGGAGTGTATTAGTGTAGAAAGAAAAAATCTATTTCCCGTTCAGCTGTGCAGTTATATGTTCTAAAGCCTTTTGTGTTGTGTATTAGTGGAAAAAGAAACAATATATTTGCCGTTCAGCGGTGCAGTTATATGTTCTAAAGCCGGTTGTGGCGTGTATTAGTGAAAAAATAAAACATATATTTGCCGTATAGAGGTGCAGTTATATGTTCTAAAGCCTTTTGTGGCGATTATTAGTGGAAAAAGAAAAAATATATTTGCCATATAGCGGTGCAGTTATATGTTCTAAAGCCTTTTGTGGTGTGTATTAGTGGAAAAAGAAGAAATATATTTGCTGATCAGCGGTGCAGTTATATGTTTTAAAGCCTTTTGTGGCGTGTATTAGTGGAAAAAGAAAAAATGTATTTGCCGTATAGCAGTGCAGTTATATGTTCTACAGCCTTCAGTGGCGTGTGTTAGTGGAAAAATAAAAAATATATTTGCCGATCAGTGGTGCAGTTATATGTTCTAAAGTCTTTTGTGGCGTGTATTAGTGGAAAATTAAAAAATATGTTTGCCGTATAGCGGTGCAGTTATATGTTCTAAAGCCTTTTGTGGCGTGTATTAGTGGAAAAAGAAAAAATATATTTGCCGTATAGCGGTGCAGTCATATGTTCTAAAGCCTTTTGTGGCGTGTATTAGTATAAAAAAAATATATATATTTGCCGATCAGCAGTGCAGTTATATGTTCTAAAGCCTTTTGTGGCATGTATTAGTGGAAAAAGAAAAAATATATTTGCCTTATAGAGGTGCAGTTATATGTTCTAAAGGCTTTTGTGGCGTGTATTAGTGGAAAAAGAAAACATATTTGCAGTATAGCGGTGTAGTTATGTTCCAAAGCCTTTAGTGGCATGTATTAGTGGGAAAAAAATATATATTTGCCAATCAGTGGTGCAGTTATATGTTGTAAATCCGTTTGTGGCGTGTATTCGTGGAAATAGAAAATATATATTTGCCGTTCAGCGGTGCCGTTATATGTTCTAAAGCCTTTTTTTGTGTGTATTAGTGGGGAAAAAAGGGCTTAGCCATTGTGTAGTGAAGTGAGAAAATTACAGACTTTTTTGGGTGTTTTAATTTACTATTTATTTATTTATTTATTTGATCTAACAGTATGTGAGACAGAGAAGTGCCAGGGTCTGCACAAGTGTGTGGCAGAGGCCTAAATGTTTCTGGCGCAGGCAGAGGTCGCAGCAGAGTAAGGGGCCATGGAAGCAGGGGTCACTTCGAGAGGGTTGAGCTCCCAGTGTCAGTTAGCGTTCGTGTCGTGACCAGCAACCCAGCAGTTCTTGAATGGTTGACTCGATCTTCGACTTTGTCGCAAGTGATATTAGACACCCCCAGCCAAGAGTCACTGGGTTTCTCAGACAGAACCCCTAGTTGGCATGGCCCGGGAGTAGGCCTTGTGCCCTCACCTGTCCTCAACCTGCCTCTGTCATTTTCTGTTCCCTCAGCCAGAGAAGTATTGTATGCTGTGGGCTCTGCTCCACTATACAGTGAGGACGAGCTACTAGAAGACAGTCAGCAGCTACTGGTAAGCCAAGATGTGGAGGAGACATCTGCCTCCTCGTCCACTATGCAGGCAAGTGGTGATGAGGAGAGTGGCATGGGAGAAAGTGTTGCGAGCTGTCAGACTTCTGACCCAGAGACGGTTGAGAAGGACATCAGTCACGTGCAAATAGTACTCGATGATAATGATGTAGCTGATCGCACTGGGGTGCTGGGTGACAAAGGGGCTTCATCGACATTGGGAGAAGAGGGTGGAAGCTTTCCAGTGAGCCAGCAAGTCGATAGCGTTGCCAGGCGTCAGCAGTGTGGCAGCAGTGGGAGGTCTTGAGCCAAACGTGCCCGGGTAGACCACCCGCTTCGCAGGAGCCTACCTACCCGGAAATTAGCGATGCACAGGTTTACGGAGGCAGCGGCGGTAGCAGACAGTCAATGTGTAGTGTTAAAAATCACCTACTCGGCGGTGTGGCAGTTTTTTGTTAAGCTGCCGGAGGAGGTGAACATGGCCATATGTAGAATCTGTGGGCAGAAGGTGAAGCGTGGCCTAGGTGCCAATGTTGGTGCCACGGCTCTGGGTCAACATATGCAGCATCACCATAAAGTGGCCTGAGAGAACCGTGGCTCTGATGTGGTGGTCCAGCCTGCTGCATCACCCAGTGGCACGCACCCGGTTTCAGGCAGTCAAGGCTCCACATTTCAGCCGAAGGGAGCTATCTGTTCTTCCCATCATCTGCTGGTCCTGATGCTCCTGCTACTCGTCAGTCATTCCGTTATCACCAATCGATCACCGAAGCGATTGCCAAGAGAAAACATTATGTGTGCACTCATCCAATGTCGCAGAAGCTGAATGTGCTGCTGTCCAAGTTGCTGGTGCTGCAGTCCCTCCCTTTCCAAGTGGTGGGCTCTGCACCTTTCAGAGAACTGATGGCTTGTGCCGAGCCGAGGTAGAAAGTTCCCAGCCATCATTTCTTTGCCAAGAAGGCAGTACCAGCTCTGCACACACATGTAGAATGGAAGGTGGGCCAGTCTTTGAGCCTGTTGGTGTCTGCCAAAGTGCATGGCATCGCCGACGTGTGGAACTGTAACTACTGTCAGGGACAATACATGTCCTTTACGGCCCACTGGGTGAATTTGGTTCCTGTACAGCCACACCACAAACCTGGCCAGGTGACGCCGCTTCTGCCTCCACATTGTCACGCCTTCAGTCCTGCGACAATGTCCGCCTTTGCCTCCTCATCCTCCACCGTGTCCTCAGCCTTAACTGCAGGGACAATTCACAGTGCCCCTCCCGCATACAACATGTGCAGGGCGCAGCGATGTCACGCTGTTCTGCACCTCGTTTGCCTGGGCGAACAAAGTCACACAGGGGAGGAACTGCTCAGTGTTCTTCATCAAGAAATTGAATCCTGGCTTTCTCTGCGACAACTCAAAATTTGAACTATGGTGACCAACAACGGGACGAAGATGGTGTCGGCACTGCGTCAAGGACGGCTGAGCCATGCACCCTACATGGAACACATGTTCAATCTGGTTGTCAAGCGGTTCCTGAAGTCTTCCACCCACCCATCTATAAGACTTCTTAAAAATGGCCAGGAAACTTTGCATGCACTTCAGCCACTCGTACACCACAGATCACACCCTCCTTGAGCTGCAGAGGCAGAATGGCTACCCCAAACATAGGCTGATATGTGACGTTTTCACCCGTTGGAATTCCACTCTCCATATGTTAGATTGACTATACGAACAGAGAAAGGCCATAAACGATTTCTTCATGATCCAATCGGACAGGAGTACTCCCCTATGTAACTTCGATGTCAGCCAGTGGCAGCT
This sequence comes from Bufotes viridis, assembly GCA_033119425.1. NCBI lineage: Eukaryota > Metazoa > Chordata > Amphibia > Anura > Bufonidae > Bufotes > Bufotes viridis. The sequence goes on from CM065591.1 coordinate 421,417,913, forward strand.
CATATGTGACACCTGCCGTTCGTTCAGGCCCAGGAGTACGGGATGAACAAGGTCATTCCACTGCTTCATGTCCTGGAACAGATGCTGGCAAATCTGGCTGGTCAGGTGACTGGAGACAAGGCGCCTACATCTCACGGCCACATGAGCCCTGTGGGGGCTGAACTACAAGCAATGTGTAGTGAAATGGGTGGTTTTTCTACACAGCTGACAGGAGAGGAGGAGCAGGAGCAGCCAGAGGAGCTACAGGGCAATGAGGAAGATGCGGTAGAGGACCCAGACACACCGTGGCAGTATGCAGTGGAGATGGAGGCAGGGAGTCCCTCCGAATCACTTGCACAAATGGCCGGATGCAGGGGATGACTTCTGGCTCTCCACCTTGTTAGACCCTCACTACCAGTCCAAAATGGGGGCCTTTTTTAAAACTGCTGAGAGGGAGGAAAAGCTGAACTACTATAGAGACATCCTATGTAGTCAGTTGGCCGCTGCCTATCTGCGCCGTCGTCCATCCTCTCGCAGGTCTGACTGGGGGGGAGGGGTTCCTCTGCACTCATGTTCCTCTGCCATGCCACCACCTGCTGGTCCAGGTCCATCAGCAGAAACTTGAGTTTAGAGTCGCTGTTGAGCAGCTTTCTTCACCCGCCTAGTGAAGAAACTACTCAGCAGCAGCAGTAGGTAGACCTGGAGCAGGACCTGAACCAGCAGGTGGTGGCATGCTTGGACAGCACCCTGCCACCCCACATTAATGATCCGCTGGACTACTGGGCAGCCAAACTAGCAGGGTTTGCCCTGGAAAAGCTATCCTGCCCGTCCAGTAGTGTGGCCTCAGAGTGGGTGTTTAGTTCGGCTGGGGCTATAGTTACTCCAAGAAGTACTCGTTTGTCCACCCAAAATGTGGAAAGACTGACCTTTGTCTAGATGAATCAGGCATGGATCAGCCAGGATTTCCACCCACCACTGCCTGATTAGATGCATCAGATAAGATCATCCATGCTGCCTCACCCAAATCTTGATGAAAAAGACCGGTTGGTTTCTTCTGGCTACCTGCCTCAGCTACAATTCTGATGCTGCCACCCGCCTGATGCCACACATCTGATGCCAAGTTCTCCTTCTTTTACCCACCATATTTAGCTGGTACTCATATTGCCAGCCACCTCCCCACACTGTCACCGGGTCACTCTGTGGTCTCTGTGGCCTCCTGATCCTGCTGCCACCTCCACACTATGTCACCTTTTCACTCTCTGAACTCATGATGCTGCTGCCACCTCCACACTATGTCACCTTGCCACTCTGTGGCCTCCTAATGTTGCTGCCACCTCCACACTATGTCACCTTTCCACTCTCTGGTCTCCTGATGCTGCTGCCACCTCCACACTATGTCACCTTGCCACTCTGTGGCCTCAATTCTGCTGCCACCTCCACACTATGTCACCGGGTCACTCTGTGGCCTCCCCATGCTGCTGCCACCTCTACATTATGTCACCTTGCCATTCTGTGGTCTCCTGATGCTGCTGCCACCTCCACACTATGTCACCATGCCACTCTATGGCCTCCTGATGCTTCTGCCACCTTCACACTGTGGCACCTTTCCACTCTGTGGGCTGCTGATGCTGCTGCCATCGGGTCACTTTGTGGCCTCCTCATGCTTCTGTGACCTCCCCGCTATGTCACCTTGCCACTCTGTGGTCTCCTCATGCTGCTGCCACTTCCACACTATGTCACCTTTTCACTCTTTGGTCTCCTCATGCTGCTGCCACCTCCACACTCTGTCACTGGGTCACTCTGTGGCCTCCTGATGCTGCTGCCACCTCCACACTATGTCAACTTGCCACTCTGTGGCCTCCTGATGCTGCTGCCACCTCCACACTATGTCACCTTGCCACTCTGTGGCCTCGATGCTGCTGCCACCTCCTCACTATGTCAATGAGTCACTCTGTGGCCACCTCATGCTGCTGCCACCTCCACACTATGTCACCTTGCCTCTCTGTGGTCTCTTCATGCTGCTGCCACCTCTACACTAAGTCATCTTGCCACTCTGTAGTCTTCTGATGCTGCTGCCACCTCCACACTATGTCACTGGGCCACTCTGTGGCCTCCTGATGCTGATGCCTCCTTCAAACTATGTCACTGGGTCACCCTGTGGCCTCCTCATGCTGCTGCCACCGCCACACTCTGTCACCTTGCCACTCTGTGGTCTCCTGATGCTGCTGCCACCTCCACACTATGTCACTGTGTCACTCTGTGGCCTCCTGATGCTTCTGACACCTCCACAGTATGGCACCTTGCCACTCTGTGGCCTCCTGATGCTCATCCCACCTCCACATTGTCACCGGGTAATTCTGTGGCCTCCTCATGCTTTTGCGACCTCCCCTCTATGTCACCTTGCCACTCTGTGGTCTCCTCATGCTGATGCCACTTCCACACTATGTCACCTTGTCACTCTTTGGTCTCCTTATGCTGTGCCACCTCCACACTCTGTCACCGGGTCACTCTGTGGTCTCTCTTCATGCTACTGCCACCTCCACACTATGTCACCTTGCTACTCTGTGGCCTCCTGATGCTGCTGCCACCTTCACACTATGTCACTGGGTCACTCTGTAGCCTCCTCATGTTGCTGCCACCTCCACACTGTGTCACCTTTCCACTCTCTGGTCTCCTGATGCTGCTGCCACCTCCACACTATGTCACCGGGTCACTCTGTGGCCTCCTCATGCTGCTGCCACCTCTACACTAAGTTATCTTTCCACTCTATGGCCTCCTGATGATTCTGCCACCTTCACACTCTTCACTGGGTTACTCTGTGGCCTCCTCATGCTGCTGACACCTCAACACTATGTCACCTTGCCAATCTGTGGTGTCCTCATGCTGCTGCCACCTCCACACCATTTCACCTTGTCACTCTTTGGTCTCCTCATGCTACTGCCATCTCCACACTATGTCTCCAGGTCACTCTGTGGCCAATGTAACACATGTAGCTGGACACCTGCCTGGTAGCCCAGTGTCATGCAAACAACTTCTGATGATTTGTGTAGACACTGATTGCCGCCCTAAGCTTGGGATGTGATGTCAAATTTCACTGGCAGTGCAGAATGGATTACAACACGCCATTCTTCTAATCGGAGGATCCATCAGTTCAGCTGTTCAGCTCTGTGCACTTCTCGCTGTCATTCCAATTGACCATTCTTCTCCAATTCACTGGAACACGCAAAATTGAATAGTGCTATATTGTACTGTACATGACAAACAGCTGCCATGTTATCAAAATCTACACATCCTAAGAGTGCATAGCATAACGTATACAAAAAATAACCTAATAATTAATACACGCAACCACCTTTATGCATCTTTGCAGCAAACAGTTATTATAAGCAAAAATTGGCAGCAAATACAAATTTGAGACTAAAATATGAACTCTAGTAGAGTCCTTATGATGTGTGTGTGTGTATATATATATATATATATATATATATATATACAAAGGAGGAAAAGAGGCAGCACTTCCAAAAAATAAAACTGAAGATTTATTCAAACATGTGCAACCGCGACCTTTCGGCTCGTATCACGAGCCTTTCTCAAGCAAGTGTGAGGTATCAAAGTGAGATATTTAACAGGTGTACAATTAATACATGATTATAACAATAAATCGTGACCAAAATAAAATAGATTACAAATACAATCACACTCGTGATCATCAAGTGAAATCCTTCTCAAAAATACATCATACATAAAATTTGCATATGTAAAATGTGTGTAAAAACCGTGCAAACTTAATTACTAGATGATTAGTGAACATTTACAGGTGTGGATTTTATATAAGGAGGAGGTACCTTAATAAACTATTAACGTGCTGAGTGACTGGCATGGTGGAAAGCTCCGCGTCCAGCTGTACAGAATGCGCATGACAGGAATTCCTGTGTAACGCATCATGTGACACAACAGGAAACAGCAATGCGGCCATATTGGATAAGGGCAATCGCCCAAAGTTCTATAATATATATATAGATGAACCATAGTGCGTAAAAACTTCATGCCAATGAATCCATGTTACATGGAGGTGTGTGTATACACCTGGGGTCAGGCGTCAAACATCCCTGTCAGTAGGGCCGTGGCACCGTCAATGTCTCGACCATACAACAGTATGCGGTAGCCGAATGGACAACCCCTGTCAAGGGACATCCATCAGCTACCACAAATAAGGAATATAGAACCCAAACCCCAATGAGGGATCTCCTCTTAATGGCAAAGGAACACACTTAGTTCAAAATCACAATTCTGTGAAAAAACCAACATGGACAGCATTATACATAGATATTCACAATATGCGCGCGGATCTCTTGCATAAGAATATAATAGCCGTCACCGTCACACGATAGTTTAAAATGGGGTCCTCCTCCTTTTCCATAATGTGTCTCTGTGAAAAAAATAAAATAAAATCAATATTACATAGATATAAATACCTATTAACAGGGGGAAGGTACCAATACTGTAGGACATCAAGGATATCTCAATCCCTCAATAACCCCAATCCAAATCCACATTTAAACCATTAGGTTTCAACGTTTTTAACGTGATAATCCATTGTGTTTCCTTACGTTTCAATATGGCTGTTCTATTGCCACCGCGTCTCATTTGTGGTACATGGTCTATTAACCAACATCTTATATCTTGTTCCTTGTGTCCCAACTCTGCAAAGTGTCTGGAAACTGGTAAATCCATTCGTTTCTTACGAATGGAGTTCCTATGGTTTCCAAGTCTTGTTTTGAAATCAGTTGTGGTTTCACCAACATATAATAATTTGCAAGGGCACATCAATATATATATGATGTACGAGGAATCGCAGGTCAGGTGAAAACGGATCGGAAATGTTTCACCTGAGCTGGGATGTGTGAAGGAGTTCCTAGATCTCAAAATATAAGTGCTGCCAGCATTATTTCTTTACTATATATATATATATATATATATATATATATATAAAAGACAAGTGTTATGAATAGCAGCACTGCTTAGGATGCCAGGTGCAAATCAAGGTAAAGTCCCGGACCAAGGGATCAGCAGGAGATAACAAAATAGAGCAGGCAGCACTCCGGACTTGTGTAGAAAATGTGGGATTTATTAACACCCAAACAACTGCAACGTTTCAGCTCGCCTCAATGGAGCCTTTCTCAAGCAAAGTGTAGTGCTCAAGAGAACATTATATAGTGGAAATTCATAGTTAATTACTTAACAATCAATCAGTAATCAAAGTGATAAAATAGTAAAAAAACAGTGTACAAAAATAGTTTTAACATGATCATGTCATACATTCAAATATAATGCGTGATCCGTATAAAAATCAAGTTCATTATATACAAAATAAGCTATCTTAAGCGAAAAGTTGATGATCCAATCCATTAATTCAATCACGTGCAAGTGTGTAAGTGATTAAATACGATAGAATAAAATAAGGACATACACTAGTCACGGGAGCTTCCATGGATCGCAGGCTTGTCGTGGTACCTAATGCGCCTGCGCCCGGTCAAACATCGCGAGAGTATGACGCTGCCCGCTCACTAGCGCGCAGGATCCTCCTCTCGCCCATCCATTAGATGGAGTCACTTGTCTCTATGTCACACTGCGCATGACCAAATAGGACCGCAATACAGCTAATGTCAATCACCAACACAGTCATCTATGGGCATATCATATTATCGAATAAAGTGAAAGACATGAGTATTCGGGTACCGATATGTAGAAATGGGTGACAATCGCAAACCATGTTAATGTTTTACGTGCCCTCCCCGAAGGTAAGCAGGGATCAAATCAGCTCCATGCCTATTAACCCCTACCTTATATAGGTCGGTACCTGTCTCATGAATTCCTTAAGACATCATTCTATGCATACATCCCCCAGGATCCGGGTTCGGTGCATCTTGCACCATATACCTCATCTGAATGCATAGCAATGGAGGAGGGAGTAGGTGTCACCCGATCCACTCCTACCATGGGCTAATACAAAGAAGGATGACTTACACATATAAAAAAAAGGCTTACTCAGATTAAACTGGGAAAAATACTATTGCAGTCTATTTGGATACCACAGTAGAGAAGAAAAAACATTTGTACCACGGATCAAATTATTATATCTATTCATATGGAAGTTTCATGCTGCGTCTTGTCCTTAAAGTGGCTGTAGAAATCCATTTCAGATATAACTAAAAATAAAAGAAAAAAAGGCAAAAAATTAACATAATGTCATTTGCACTACTGAATTCAAACACTAGAGAGGTCTGGGGAACGAACCCCCCTCAAGTAGTAGAGGATCAAATCACCTTAAATTCAACATTCAACCCTTTGGGCTTTAATGTTTGCAAGCAGAATATCCAGTAGAGTTCCCTACTTTTCAATAGGGTCACTCTATCACCTCTGCGTCTGGGCATCTGTACTTGATCAATAATATGGAATCTCAAATCCCTTTCTTTATGTTTGGCCTCCACAAAATGCCTGGAGACCGGTACGTCCATTTTTTTCTCCCCGATACTGTATCTGTCATTAAGCCTTGTTTTCATGTCCCACGTCGTCTCCCCCACATAGAGGAGGCAACATGGGCATTCCAACAGATAGACCACAAATGCGGAGTCACAAGTGAGATGTGAGAAACTCTCACCTGTCTCCGGATGTGTGAATGTTGAATCTTTATCCATTAAGAAACAGTTCACGCACCCATGACAAGGGAAACAACCAGTGCGTCTAGCTCCAAAGTAGGCGTGAAATTACGTTTTCTTAGTGCCCACATCAGCTCGTACCACCTGGTCTTTGAGGTTCTGTGTACGTCTATATTACATCAAGGGCGGATTATTTAATTCCTGTATATGTTTAAAGCTACTGCCTAAGATTTGCCAGTGCTTCCTCAGGATCTCACGAATCCTGACACTCAAAGGCGAATAGCAAGAAACAAACGGAATACGCATCCTCTGTTTAGTGTTTGTCTCTCTGTCCATCGAAAGTTCCTGCCCAGAAAAAGCTTTTACCTTATTCACATGTTGATGCACCAAATTCAATAATCCGCCCTTGATGTCATATAGACATACACAGAACATCAAAGACCAGGTGGTACGAGCTGATGTGGGCACTAAGAAAACTTCATTTCGTGCCTACTTTGGAGCTAGACGCACTGGTTGTTTCCCTTGTCATGGGTGCGTGAACTGTTCCTTGATGGATAAAGGTTCAACATTCACACATCCGGAGACAGGTGAGAGTTTCTCTATAAAACAACATCTCATTTGTGACTCCGCATTTGTGGTCTATCTGTTGGAATGCCCATGTCGCCTCCTCTATGTAGGGGAGACTTCGTGGGACATAAAAACAAGGCTTAACAATCACAGATACAGTATCGGGGAGAAAAAAATGGACCTACCGGTCTCCAGGCATTTTGTGGAGGCCAAACATAAAGAAAGGGATTTGAGATTCCATATTATTGATCAAGCACAGATGCCCAGACACGGAGGTGATACAGTGACCCTATTGAAACGTAGGTAACTCTACTGGATATTCCGCTTGCAAACATTAAAGCCCAAAGGGTTAAATGTTTAATTTAAGGTGATTTGATCCTCAACTACTTGAGGGGGGTTCGTTCCCCAGACCTCTCTAGTGTTTGAATTCAGTAGTGCAAATGACATTATGTAAATTTTTTTGCCTTTTTCTCTTTTATTTTTAGTTATATCTGAAATGGATTTCTACAGCCACTTTAAGGACAAGACGCAGCATGAAACTTCCATATAAATAGATATAATAATTTGCTCCGTGGTACAAATGTTTTTTTTTCTCTACTGTGGTATCCAAATGGACCGCAATAGTATTTTTCCCAGTTTAATCTGAGTAAGCCTTTTTTTATATGTGTAAGTCATCCTTCTTTGTATTAGCCCATGGTAGGAGTGGATTGGGTGACACCTACTCCCTCCTCCGTTGCTATGGATTCGGATGAGGTGTATGGTGCGACATGCACCGAACCCGGATCCTGGGGGATGTATGCATAGAATAATGTCTTAAGGAATTCATGGGACAGGTACCGACCTATATAAGGTAGGGGTTAATAGGCATGGAGCTGATTTGATCCCTGCTTACCTTCGGGGAGGGCACGTAAAACATTAACATAGTTTGCGATTGTCACCCATTTCTACATATCGGTACCCGAATACTCATGTCTTTCCCTTTATTCGATAATATGATATGCCCATAGATGACTGTGTTGGTGATTGACATTAACTGTATTGCGGTCCTGTTTGGTCATGTGCAGTGTGACATAGAGACGTGACTCCATCTTATGGATGGGCAAGAGGAGGATCCTGCGTGCTAGTGAGCGGGCGCAGGCGCATTAGGTACCACGACAAGCCTGCGATCCATGGAAGCTTTCGTGACTAGCGTATGTCCTTATTTTATTTTATCGTATTTAATCACTTACACACTTGCACGTGATTGAATTAATGGATTGAATCATCAACTTTTCACTTCAGAAAGCTTATTTTTTATATAATGAACTTGATGTTTATACCGATCACGCATTATATTTGAATGTATGACATGATCATGTTAAAACTATTTTTGTACACTGTTTTTTTACTATTTTATCACTTTGATTACTGATTGATTGTTAAGTAATTAACTATGAATTTCCGCTATATAATGTTCATTCGAGCACTACACTTTGCTTGAGAAAGGCTCCATTGAGGCGAGCAGAAACGTTGCAGTTGTTTGGGTGTTAATAAATCCCACATTTTCAACACAAGTCCGGAGTGCTGCCTGCTCTATTTTGTTATATATATATATATATATATATATATATATATATATATATATATATATAAGTCTGCATTATAGTCTTACATTAGTCTGCAAAAAATGTAAGATGTGAGGACGTCATACATACCACACATGTACACATGTCTAAACTCAGTGCTGCATGTGATAAAGAAATACAAAACCGCAGAAGTGCAGCCAACTTTTGCATGTATGGGTTAGTATAGTATCCATATAGTATATAATATTTCATCCCCCAGTACAAGCTGTAATACTTATTAACAATAATAAATGCCTAAACCTAGAATAATGCATTAGCTAAGGCCTATTTTCAGATGGCCTTAATTAATACTTTATATTAGGTTTAGGAATTGTTCCTATATTATAGTAATTATAAAAGAGTCAACATGTCTTCTCTGATTGATATATTTTTGAAAGACGTAAAAGATTTTCAATTCTCTAGTATTAATCATTATCACTATTAGTGCAGTTTGTAATGGGTATCCCTAGAGAAGAGATCTGCATATTTTATTTTAAACATCTGCTATAGATTAGATAGGGATAGAGTAATGTAAACATTATTGATGTTTGGGTGTTTGTAATCTGGATTCTATCACACCAATAAAACGACCTAATTAACTACAGGGTGATTAGATGACCTCACTCCTTTTTTTGAAAAAAATAACCGCCCCCCCCCCACACACATTTCACAATCAAAGAGCAAGTATGCTCTCTGATTGATGGGGGAAGGGGGATTGATACAATGCACAGAAATCCATGTTACCTTCCCCCTGGTGTCATTTACAGCTATAGAAAAAAATGTCATGGCACTCAATACATGCATAAATATAAGATTGTTTTTATTGTACAACATCCAGTGTGGTCCAAAATGTTTCATATATTCATAGTATACAACTAGAGATGAGCGAATTTCCAAAAAATTTGATTCGATCATTATGCTGAATTTTCCAAAAAGATACAATTCGATACGAATTTATTCGCGACGAATCGCGTTAAATAACAGCTATTTCCTGGCTGCAGAGAGCCTGTATAGTGGTGTAGAACACTGTGCTTTGCAGAAACATGCATAGGGAGTCGGCTGTGGTAGTGAAACAATACTGTGAGTCAGTATGACACGCAGATGACAGGCGTCGGTCTTATAATCACTTCACACTTCACTTACAGTATTTGGACAGTTATAGGGCGAAAACTGAAAAACTGCACAGTGGCCCAAGATTCTACTGTAAAGTGATAGAGTGCACTCCTTTAACACCGTCGTCAGCTGATTCCACATAGATTTCTACAGAACCTGTTCTATTAAAGGCTGATACAAGTAGAGCCCCCCTGACAAAGTTGAGAGGATGTCGGCAGTAAGTTTGTGTTGACGTCACAGATTCTTTTGCCCTTCCTCTGATCCATCAGAATAATAACCCCCCAAAAAAGAATCCTGTCTGTTGAGCTTCCGCCTTCACGTGGTCAGTATTTGGTCAGTAATCCATCAGTATTGCTAAGGCCAAAAAAAAACAGGAGTGGATCCAGTGGAATATTTGCATGCCTTCTGTGTTTAGTACCCACTTTTGTTTTGGCTACCAAATTATAAGCCAATTCTCATGCAAAAAAGGGACCATGCCATACAGGCCTTACAGCTGCATTGTGCGTCTAGTTTTTCCTTTCTTCTGACAGATCGGAAGAAGGGTCAAATAAATAGGGATGTCACCCAGGCCAAAAAGGCAAAATAGTGGCCAAGTCATGGAGTGGGTAGGGTGGGAACAGCATGAGTAGTCCACAGAGTGGCCCAGGTACAGACTGGTGGTGTGGCAACAGCATGAGGAGACCACAGAGTGCCCCAGTGACATAGTCGTGAGGTAGCAGCAGCATGAGGACACCACAGAGTGGCCCAATGACAGAGTTTTGAGATGGCAGCAGTATGAGTAGACCACAGAGTGAGCCAGTGACAGAGAGGTGAGGAGGCAGCAGCATGAGGAAACCACAGAGTAGCCCAGTGACAGAGTGGTGAGTTGGCAGCAGCATGAGGAAACCACAGAGTGGCCCAGGGACAAAGTGTTGAGGTGGCTGCAGCATGAGGAGTCAACAGAGTGGTGAGGTGACAGAATAGTGAGGTGACAGCAGCATGAGGAGACCACAGATGACTCAGTGACAGAGTGTTGAGGAGGCAGCAGCATGAGGAGACCACTCTGCCACTGGGAGAGTGGCCTAGTGACAGAGTGGTGAGTTGGCAGCAGCATGAGGAGACCACAGAGTGGCCCAGTGCAAAGTATTGATGTGGCAGCATCATATGGAAACCACAGAGGGGCACAGTGACATAGTGGTGAGGTGGCATCAGCATGAGGAGACCACAGAGTGGCCCAGTGACAGTAGAGCACCTGACAGGAGGTGTTTGGCATCAGGCGGGTGGCAGCATCAGAATAATAGCTGAAGCAGGTAGCCAGAAGAAACAGGTCTCTTTTGACAAAGTTTAGGTATAGCACCATGGATGATCTCGTCTGATGCATCAGGGACTGATGTATGGACATCCTGGCTGATCCATGCCTGTTGGTCCTGCGACGATCATGTTCACAAAAATCAGTTTCTCCACATTTTGGATGGACAGGCGAGTTCTCCTTGGGGTAACTATGGCCCCCACCACACTAAACACCTGCTCTGATGCCACACTGCTGGCCGGGCAGGAAAGCTTGTGCAGCGCAAACTCGGCCAGTTGCGGCCACAAATCGAGTTTGGCTGCCCAGTAGTCCAGGGGATCTTTGATGTGGTGTGGCAGGGTGCAGTCCAAGCACACCATAACCTGGTTCAGGTTCTTCTCCATGTCTACCTACTGCTGCCGGGGAGTAGTTTCTTCACTAGGCGGGTGAAGAAAACTGCTCATAATTGACTCCAGACTTAAGTTGCTGCTGATGGAGCTGGTACTGCTCCTGCCCCCCCACCCCCGGCAGCCATGGCAGTGGAATGTCAGCGCAGAGGGCCCCCGTCAGACCTGCATAAGGATGGGAGATGGCGCACATAGGCAGCAGCCAACTGACTACATAGGATGTCTCGATAGTAGTTCTGGTGGAAAAAAGGCCCCCATTTTGGACCAGTAGCGAGGGTCAAACATGTTGGAGAGCCAGTAGTCATCGCTCTGCCGAATGGTGACAATTAAGCTGTTACTACGCAAGCAAGTGAGCATGCATTGGGCCATTTGTGCAAGTGACTTGGAGGAACTCCCTGCCTCTATCTCCATGGCACACTGCCACAGTGTGTCTGGGTTTTCTGCCTCACCTTCCTCAACTCCCTGTAGCTCTTCAAGCTGCTCCTGCTTCTCCTCACCTGTCACCTGTTCAAAAAAACCACCCATTTCTCTACGCATTGCTTGTGTTTGAATGTCCTCCTCTAGTTCAGCCCCCACAGGGCTCATGTATAGTCGCCACGTCTCCTCTTTCCTGGCCAGCCAGATTTAGCACCATCTATTCCAGGACATGAAGAAGTGGAATGAAGTTGTTCATCCTATAGTCCTGGTGAGTGACAAATAAAGTGGCCTCCTCAAAGGGCCCGAGCAAACGGCAGGTGTCATGCATGAGCTGCCACTGGCTAACATCGAAGTTACACAGAGGAGTTCCTCTGTCCACCTCTATTATCAAGAAATCGTGTATGGCCTTTCTCTGTTGATATTATTGGTCCAACATAGGAAGGGTGGAGTTCCAACGGGTGGAAACGTCGCATATCAGCCGATGTTGGGGAATGCCATTTTCAGCTCAAAGAGGGTGTGCTTTGCAGTGTACGAGTGGCTGAAGTGCATGCACAGTCTCCTGGCCATTTTCAGGATGTCTTGCAGATGAGTGGAATACTTCAGGAACCTCTTTACAATCAGATTGATCACTAGTGATGAGCGGCAGGGGCAATATTGGAATTCGCAATATTTTGCGAATCTTCGGTTGAACATTCGTCATATATTAGCGAATTCGCTATTATTTTCTAGATTGCGAAAATCAGCAATGTAATATTCATGTAATGTGCACGCAATACAGGCTTGGGTCACTATAGCTACATTTTTCAAACTGCTCGAAGTTTAATGAGACTGGAGATAATGGTTGGCATGGCAGAACATTACAATAGCTTTCTGTGCAGGTAGAGTGCTCCAATATATTCGCGATTGAGCAAATCGGCAATAATGATGCGAATATTTTGGCGCAATACATGCAACTTCACATTTTAGCAGGTCTGACTACATATTAGTGATTGGTGCGCTAAGTATTGTTGTGAACTTGTGACATCACAGCACTATGTACGTTTGTATGTAGCATACATACATAAATACATACAGCACTATGTATGTAGCATGTATGCATGTATGTATGTATGGACAGCACACTACCTAACACCCTGCACTGGCACACTATATCACAATCTAACCTACATTATCTCCCACTAACTATCTGTATTATATATATAAGCTATCTAACTATCTAATGTAACAAGTGAAAAGCACAGAGCACAGGAATAATACTGCTGTCTCTCTCAGAACTGTAATAAACTGTAGAAAATGGCTGTCGGGAGGTTCTTATATACTAACGGGGTAGGCAACTTTCCTTTTGGTTGCTAGGGTTGTTGCTAATCTCAGACAAAGACATTGCAGCCTTCTCATTGGCCCACATGCAAAAAGGGAGATTACTGATGGAAAAAAAGTAGAATATTCGAAAATGCAAATACAGTATATATCACTATATTCTAAGTTTTGATATTCGCGATTAGAATATTCGCACCCAACACTATTGATCACGTGCGCCATGCAGGGCGCATGGCTCAGATCTCCTTGACGCAGCACAGACACCATGTTCTTCCCGTTGTTAGTGACCATAGTTCCAATTTTGAGTTGTCGAGGAGAAAGACAGGATTCGATTTCTTGATGAAGGACACAAAACAGTTCCTCCCCTGTGTGACTCCGTTCGCCCAGGCAAACTAGGTGTAGAATAGCTTGACAACGCCGTGCCCTGCACATGTGGTATGCTAAACGAGCACTGTGAATTGTCCCTGCAGTGGAGGCTGAGGACACAGTGGAGGATGAGGAGGCAGATATTGTCGCAAGACCAATGCCGTGAGAACATGGAGGCGGCAGCGGTGTCACCTGACCAAGTTGCTGGTGTGGCTGGGCAGGAACCACATTTACCCAGTGGGCTGTAAAGGACATATATTGTCCTTGACTCTAGTTACCGCTCTACACATCGGCGCTGCCTTGCACTTTGGCAGACACCGACAGGCTCAAGGACTGGCCCACTTTCTGTTCAACATACTGTAGGTGTGCAGGGCTGGTACTGACTTTTTTGCAAATAAATGACGGCTTGGGACTCCCCACCTCAGCTCAGCACAAGTCATCAGTTCTCTGAAAGGTGCAGAGTCCACCACTTGGAAAGGGAGGGACTGCAGCACCAGTAGCTTGGCCATGAACACGTTCAGCTTCTGCGCCGTTGGATGAGTGCACGCATACTGTTGTCTCTTGGCAATCGCTTCAGTTATCCATAACTGACAAAATGATTGATGAGGAATAGGAGGACGAGAAGCAGGAGCATCAGGACCAGTAGATGATGGGAAGGACTGACAGCTCCCTTGGGCTGAGGTGGTAGAGCCTTGACTGCAGGAAAAGGGGTGTAGGCCACTGGATAATGCAGTGATTGCTGCGGCAGGCTGAACCACTATATTAGCACCATGGTTCTCCCAGGCCACTTTATGGTGATTCTGCATGTGTTGACGCAGGGCCGTGGTGTCAACATTGGCATCCTGGCCACGCTTCATCTTCTGCTCACAGATCCGGCAAATGGCCATGTTCACCTCTTCCAGCGGCTTGACAAAAATCTGCCAGACCAACTAGTATGGCATTTTCCCCCAAACACTCAGCGCTGACTGACTTCTACCGCTGCCTCTCTGAACCCCTACACCATTACTTTCCGCGCAGGTAGGCTCCTACGAAACAGGCCACCTTACTGGCTCATCCTCTGCCTCACGCTCAAGCTACCACCCTCTTCTCCTGATGACGATGAAACCCCTTCTTCACCCGGCTCCCAAGTGCGATCGGCTACATCATAATCATCCGCTACTGTCTGCAGGTCACTGATGTCTAGTGTTGGGCATGAATATTAATCGCGAATATCGCCACTTTGAGAATTCGCAAAGATTTAGAATATAGTGCTATATATTTGTATTCGCGAATATTCTAGATTCTTTTCCCTCTGAACCCATGATCCCTCCCTGCTTCTTGCTTGTGGTAAAATGAGAAGGCTGTGATGTCTTTGTCTGAGCTTAGCAACATCCCTAGGAACCAATAGGAAAGTTTCCTACCCCTTACTATATTTTTTTTAGTTCTGAGAGAGACAGCAGTGTCATTGCTGTGCTCTGTGCTTTGCTGAGTCACATTACATTAGATAGTTAGCTCATATATATAATACAGATAGTTAGTGGGAGATAGTCAGTGTAGGTTTTGTGATATAGTGTAGCTATACATACATGCTATGGACATAGTACTGTGATGTCACAAGTTCACAACAATACTTAGTGCACCAATCAATAGTATGTAGCCAGATCTGCTAAAATGTGAAGTTGCACGTATTGCGCAAAACTATGCGCATCATTAACCACATCAGCCCCCCTAGCTTAAACACCCTTAATGACCAGGCCACTTTTTACAATTCTGCACTACACTACCTTCACGGCTTATTGCTCGGTCATACAACTTACCACCCAAATGAATTTTACCTCCTTTTCTTTTCACGAATAGAGCTTTCATTTGGTGGTATTTCATTGCTGCTAACATTGTTACTTTTTTTGATATTAATCCAAAATGACCGAAATTTCTGCAAAAAAATGAAATTTTTCACTTTCTGTTGTAAAACTTTTCAAATAAAACTACATTTCTATATAAATTTTTCTCAAAATGTATTGTTCTACATGTCTTTAATAAAAAAAAATGCAATAAGTGTATATTTATTGGTTTGGGTAAAAGTTATAGCATTTACAAACTATGGTGCAAAAAAGTGAATTTCCGCACTTTGACTTTCTGAGCACCTATCATGTTTCCTGAGGCACTACAATGCCCAGACAGTAGAAACACCCCACAAATGACCTTATTTCGGAAATTAGACACCCTTAGGTATTTGCTGATGGGCATAGTGAGTTCATGGAAGTTTTTATTTTTTGTCAAAAAGCGGAAATTGAATGTTTATTTTTTTTTCTTACAAAGTCTCATATTCCACTAACTTGTGACAAAAAATAAAATCATACATGAACTCACCATACCCCTCACGGAATACCTTGGGGTGTCTACTTTTTAAATGAGGTCACTTGTGGGGTATTTTTACTGCCCTGGCATTTTAGGGGCCCCTAAAGCGTGAGAAGTCGTTTGGAATACAAATGCGTAAAAATGCCCTGTGAAATCCTAAAGGTACTCATTGGAATTAGGGCCCCTTTGTGCATCTGGGCTGCAAAATAGTGGCACACATGTGGTATCGCCGTACTCAGGAGAAGTAGGACAATGTGTTTTGGGGTGTATTTTTACATATACCCATACTGTGTGTGAAAAATATCTCTGTAAATGACAACTTGGTATCGCCATACTCAGGAGAAGTAGGACAATGTGTTTTGGGGTGTAGTTCCAATAAGTACCTTTTAGGAGGGCATTTTTACGCATTTTTCTTCTCACGCTTTAGGGCCCCTAAAATGCCAGGGCAGTGTAAATACTCCACATGTGACCCCATTTTAGAAAGAAGACACCCCTAGGTATTCAACAAGGGGCATGGAGAGTTCATAGAAGATTTTTTTTTTGCCGCAAGTTAGAAAATTGATTTTTTTAGTTTTTTCTCACAAAGTCTCCTTTTCCGCTAACTTGTAACAAAAAGTTCAATCTTTCATGGACTCAATATGCCCCTTAGCCAATACCTTGGGGTGTCTTCTTTCCAAAATGGGGTCACATGTGAGGTTTTTGTACTGCCCTGGCATTTGAGGGTCTCCGCAATCATTACATGTATGACCAGCATTAGGAGTTTCTGCTATTCTCCTTATATGCAGAGCATATTGGTAATGAGATATTTTTGGTAATGAGATATTTTTTTCCGTTCAGCCTCTAGGCTGAATGAAAAAATGAACGGCAGAGATTTCTTCATTCGCATCGATCAATGTGAGAAAAAACAAGCAGCAGGCTCATAAATTTGAACGTTACAAACTTTATAAAACCTGAACATCATAAAACTTTTAAAACCTAAACTAACTCAAGATTTCTTTTTCTTGCTACCTGTTTAATTTTTATTTATTTTTTTTACTTTTCACTCTTTACTTACCTAGCAGAAACCTCTCCTCTCCCATAGTACAATGTGTAAAGTGTAAATCGCACAGAGATGGTGCGAAGTACATTATGAACTTTATCCCAAGTGAAAGGAGAGGTTTCACATATCTGCAGTAGCACACTAGCACCACTGTGTGTTAGGGTCTCTCAAAACCTAGTATCTTGAGAGACCCTAGATCCTGAGTGTAAAAACTATCTGTGTCCTGCGGTCCCTATGTCCCTAAGTGTACCTGAGTGTGGTACTTCCGGAAACACTCCCCTAGGCATAGGGCAGGGTGGTCAGGACAGTCAGAACAGAAATAGCGGGTGTCACGCCTTATTCCACTCCTGCTACAGACACATGTTTTTCAGGGTGGCGGTTGGGTTGAGGTACCAGCAACGACACTGGGAAGTGTCGCTCGTGTAGACGGCTCACTACACTGGGGTTTGGGGCCACAGAACCTCCTGGATACAGGAGGTTCTCGATGATCTCTTCCTGAAATTTGAGGAAGGATCCTGTTCTCCCAGCCTTACTGTAGAGAACAAAACTATTATACATAGCCACTTGAATTAGATATACAGACACCTTATTATAGCAGCGTCTGGTCTTTCGGGAAAGCAAATGTGGGGCCAACATCTGGTCATTGAAGTCCACCCCTCCCATGAGCAAATTATTTCGTGGACCGAGAGGGGCTTTTCAATGACACTGGTTGCCCGTTCAATTTGGATTGTCGTGTCTGTGTGAATGGAGGATAGCATGTAAACGTCACGCTTGTCTCTCCATTTCACCGCGAGCAGTTCTTGGTTACACAAGGCAGCCCTCTCCCCCCTTGCGGGTGGTAACGAGCCGTTTGGGGAAGCCCAGGCGACTAGGTCGCGCTGTGCCACAGCAGCCAATCTGTTCTAGGAACAAATGCCTGAAGAGGGGCACACTTGTGTACAAATTGTCCACATAAAGATGGTACCCCTTGCCTAATAAGGGTGACACCAAGTCCCAGACTGTCTTCCCACTGCTCCCCAGGTAGTCAGGGCAACCGACCGGCTCCAGGGTCTGATCTTCCCTCATAGACACGAAATTTGTGTGTATAGCCTGTGACCCTTTCACAAAGATTATACAATTTGACCCCATACCGGGCGCGCTTGCTTGGGATGTATCGTTTGAAGCCAAGGCGCCCGGTAAAATGTAAAAGGGACTCGTCTATGCAGATGTTTTGTGCAGGGGTATACAAATCTGCAAATTTGGTGTTAAAGTGGTCTATGAGGGGACGAATTTTGTGGAGCTGGTCAAAAGCTGGGTGGCCTCTGGGGCGAGAGGTGGTGTTGTCACTAAAGTGCAGGAAACGACCGATGGTCTCAAATCGTGTCCTGGACATGGCAGCAGAGTACATGGGCATGTGATGAATTGGGTTCGTGGACCAATATGACCGCAATCTTATGTTTTTTTGTCAGGCCCATGTTGAGGAGAAGGCCCAGAAAAGTTTTAAATTCAGAAACTTGGACTGGTTTCCACCAGAAAGGCTGGGCATAGAAGCTTCCCGGGTTGGCGGTTATAAATTGAGTGGCATACCGGTTTGTTTCTGCCACGACTAGGTCAAAGAGCTCCGCAGTGAAGAACAGCTCAAAAAACCCCAGTGCCGATCTGATCTGAGCTGTCTCCACCCGAACTCCTGACTGGGCGGTGAAAGGGGGAACTAATGGTGCGGCTGAAGATGGGGGCTGCCAATCAGGGTTTGCCAGCACCTCAGGGACTCTAAGGGCTCTACGCAACCTGTGGTCTAGCGACACGGGGCCGGGAATGCCTGGTGCTATCAGGGACCTCAACCTCCTCGTCCAAACTTTGGGTCAGACTGACGCTGCTTACTACAGGTTCATATTCTGACCCGCTGGATTCGTCAGATGAGATTTCCCATTCCTCATCCGACTGGGTCAGAATCCTGTAGGCATCTTCAGACGAATACCCCTTACTTGCCATTTGGACAACTAAATTTAGGGGGTATTCCCTGAGCCTACCCAAGAAAAAAAGCAAGCCTGTCTTACAAATGGGAGGCTAGCGAAGTACAGAAAGCCACTGCGATTGATTAAAAATATCAAAACTGATTTTTTTTTTTCGCCGCAGCGCTAAGTGATTGTGCAGTGATATAAAAAAAAATGTTGTCACTGCGGCGGGGCGGGGGTGGGTGAACGCACATGTGGGCGACCGATCAGGCCTGATTGGGCAAACACTGCGTTTTGAGTGGGGGGGCGAACTAAGGTAACACTAATACTATTATAGATCTGACTGTGATCAGTTCTGATCACTTACAGATACTGTAAAGTACCAACACTGATTAGCGCTACGCTAATCAGCGAATCAGTGACTGCGGTGCGGTGGGCTGGGCGCTAACTGAAGCTAACTACCTACCAAAGGGGCCTAAACTAACCTAAATCTAGCACTCAATACTGGTGAAAAAAAAAAGTGACAGTTTACACTGATCACTTTTTTTCCTTTCACTAGTGATTGACAGGTGATTGATAGGGGGTGATCAAGGGGGTAATTGGGGTGATGGGGGGTGATCTGGGCCTGTGTGTCTGGTGCTTGGTGTACTCACTGTCACATGTGCTCTGTGCTGGGTCCAACCGATGAAAAGGACCCAGCACAGAGCACAGAAGCCATTTAATGCATTATATTTATAAATATAATGCATTATATGGCTTTTGATTTGTGTTTTTAAAAGTCACTAGCCTGCCAGCACAGTTTATTGGCTGGCAGGCTGGTGACGAACTTGTCCTGCGCCTTCCCCGATATTCTGTGCGCCCGCGCGTCAGCGAGGGATAACTGGGCCGCCGCGATCACGCGTATCTGCGTGCGGCGGTCCATAGGTGTTTAATTGCCAATTTGTGCAATTGCGAATATATCAAAGCACTCTATCTGCATATAAAGCTATTGTAATGTTCTGCCGTGCCAAACATTTTCACCAGTCTTAAGAAACTTCTAGCAGCTTGAAAAATGTAGTAATAGTGACCCACGCCTGTATTGCACGCGCAATACGCACATATTACATTGCCAATTTTCGCAATCAAGAAAATAATTCATGACAAATATTAACCCAAATATCTGAATATAAAGCTATTATAATGTTCTGCCATGCCAACCATTTTCTCCAGTTTCAGGAAACCTTTAGCACCTTGAAAATTGTAGCAATATTGACCCACGCCTGTATTGCACGCTGAATACGCGCATATTACATTGCCGATTTTCGCAATAAGAAAGATATAAGAAAATAATCGAGAATTTTCGATTTCGCAAATTTATGCCGAATATTCGCCTCAAATATTCGCAAGATATTGCGACTCGAATATTGCCTCTGCTGCTCATCACTACGGTTATGTCCCCTTCAATGGTCTCAGGGCCAGGAGCCTGACCGCTCGCAACACCAGCTCCCACGCGACTCTTATCACTACTTGCCCGAGTACCGAAGGAAGCGGTGGATGTCTTCTCCAGATCTTGGCTGAGTAGTTGCTGCTGACTGTCCTCTAGTAGCTCTTCCTCAATGAAAAGTGGAGCCGAGCCTACGACATATAATTCTTCTCGAGCTGAGGTGACAGAAAATGACAGAGGCAGGTTGAGGACAGGTGGGGGCACAGGGCCTGCTCCCGGCCATGCCAACTAAACGGTGTGTCAGAAGAACCCACAGACACTTGGCTGGGGGTGTCTGATGTCATTTGCAATGAAGTAGAAGACTGAATCAACCACTCAAGCACCGCTGGGTTGCTGGTCAAGACATGACCGCTAGATAACACTGGGAGCTTAGGCCTTTCGCACCAACTCCTGCTGCCACCCCCCACCCCCTCTTCTGTTGCTACTTGTGCCTGCACTAGAAACATTTGGGCCACTGCCCATTCCCTTTGAAGGGCCTGTCACTTGTCTGTTTGGTGTACAGCAAAATAAAATAATTAAATTAAATGAAATGTAAATTAATACACCACAAAAATGTCTATAAAGAAATGCACATTTACCTCAAAACGGCTAATAAGAGGTAGGTTTTTTATTATTAATACACCAGAAAGATGTATATAAAACAATGCACATTCTCCACTGAATGGCTAATAGGGATGTCCCGATAGCATTTTTTTAAAGACCAAGTACGAGTACCGATACTTTTATTTAAGTACTCACCGATACAAATTACCGATACCAATTATAACAATGAAATAAATAACACATTTATTTTGTGACCACTGACCAACCAAAAGTCCAAAAAACAGAACAGCCCCAAGCCTCTCATCAGCCCCCCAGCCTCTCATCAGCCCCCCAGCCTCTCTCTCTTATCAGCCCCCTCTAATAACTCACCCCCCCCCCCCTAATACTGGGGAGGAAGGGAGAGGGGGATTGAGGGCGCACTGTGTCACCAATGCAAATATTGAACAACATTTCCTGACCCGACCTCTAACAGGGCTGCGATCTGCGCAATTAACCCCTCAGATGCCACACCTGAGGGGTTAATTGCGCTGGATGAAAGCGCTGTCAGAGGTCGGGTGCCTGTAATGTGAGTCACAGCAGGCACTGCTCCTGTACATAAATCCCGCCCACGTCAATCTGCTGAGAGCACCGCCGCTTGCAGGCCAGCAGTTATCGGCAGTGGTATAGGCGACATTTGCACGAGTAAATGTCCGGTATCGGTCCCGATACAGATACTGGTATTAGTATCGGGGCATCCCTAGCTAATAAGACATACAATTTTTTCTTATTAATGCACCACAAAAACGTTTATAAAACAATGTATGTTTACCACTGAACGGCTAATAAGAAGTACGTTTTTTTTCTTATTAATACACCACAAAACAATAATTGCTTACTGGTAATTGTTTTTCTCAATACCCATGACGGCACCCATGCGAGAAGGACCTCCCATCCAGGCTTTTGATTTGTGTTTTTAAAAGTCACTAGCCTGCCAGCACAGTTTATTGGCTGGCAGGCTGGTGACGAACTTGTCCTGCGCCTTCCCCGATATTCTGTGCGCCCGCGCGTCAGCGAGGGATAACTGGGCCGCCGCGATCACGCGTATCTGCGTGCGGCGGTCCATAGGTGTTTAATTGCCAATTTGTGCAATTGCGAATATATCAAAGCACTCTATCTGCATATAAAGCTATTGTAATGTTCTGCCGTGCCAAACATTTTCACCAGTCTTAAGAAACTTCTAGCAGCTTGAAAAATGTAGTAATAGTGACCCACGCCTGTATTGCACGCGCAATACGCACATATTACATTGCCAATTTTCGCAATCAAGAAAATAATTCATGACAAATATTAACCCAAATATCTGAATATAAAGCTATTATAATGTTCTGCCATGCCAACCATTTTCTCCAGTTTCAGGAAACCTTTAGCACCTTGAAAATTGTAGCAATATTGACCCACGCCTGTATTGCACGCTGAATACGCGCATATTACATTGCCGATTTTCGCAATAAGAAAGATATAAGAAAATAATCGAGAATTTTCGATTTCGCAAATTTATGCCGAATATTCGCCCAAATATTCGCAAGATATTGCGAATTCGAATATTGCCTCTGCTGCTCATCACTACGGTTATGTCCCCTTCAATGGTCTCAGGGCCAGGAGCCTGACCGCTCGCAACACCAGCTCCCACGCGACTCTTATCACTACTTGCCCGAGTACCGAAGGAAGCGGTGGATGTCTTCTCCAGATCTTGGCTGAGTAGTTGCTGCTGACTGTCCTCTAGTAGCTCTTCCTCAATGAAAAGTGGAGCCGAGCCTACGACATATAATTCTTCTCGAGCTGAGGTGACAGAAAATGACAGAGGCAGGTTGAGGACAGGTGGGGGCACAGGGCCTGCTCCCGGGCCATGCCAACTAAACGGTGTGTCAGAAGAACCCACAGACACTTGGCTGGGGGTGTCTGATGTCATTTGCAATGAAGTAGAAGACTGAATCAACCACTCAAGCACCGCTGGGTTGCTGGTCAAGACATGACCGCTAGATAACACTGGGAGCTTAGGCCTTTCGCACCAACTCCTGCTGCCACCCCCCCCCCACCCCCTCTTCTGTTGCTACTTGTGCCTGCACTAGAAACATTTGGGCCACTGCCCATTCCCTTTGAAGGGCCTGTCACTTGTCTGTTTGGTGTACAGCAAAATAAAATAATTAAATTAAATGAAATGTAAATTAATACACCACAAAAATGTCTATAAAGAAATGCACATTTACCTCAAAACGGCTAATAAGAGGTAGGTTTTTATTATTAATACACCAGAAAGATGTATATAAAACAATGCACATTCTCCACTGAATGGCTAATAGGGATGTCCCGATAGCATTTTTTAAAGACCAAGTACGAGTACCGATACTTTTATTTAAGTACTCACCGATACAAATTACCGATACCAATTATAACAATGAAATAAATAACACATTTATTTTGTGACCACTGACCAACCAAAAGTCCAAAAAACAGAACAGCCCCAAGCCTCTCATCAGCCCCCAGCCTCTCATCAGCCCCCCAGCCTCTCTCTCTTATCAGCCCCCTCTAATAACTCACCCCCCCCCCCCTAATACTGGGGAGGAAGGGAGAGGGGGATTGAGGGCGCACTGTGTCACCAATGCAAATATTGAACAACATTTCCTGACCCGACCTCTAACAGGGCTGCGATCTGCGCAATTAACCCCTCAGATGCCACACCTGAGGGGTTAATTGCGCGGATGAAAGCGCGCTGTCAGAGGTCGGGTGCCTGTAATGTGAGTCACAGCAGGCACTGCTCCTGTACATAAATCCCGCCCCACGTCAATCTGCTGAGAGCACCGCCGCTTGCAGGCCAGCAGTTATCGGCAGTGGTATAGGCGACATTTGCACGAGTAAATGTCCGGTATCGGTCCCGATACAGATACTGGTATTAGTATCGGGGCATCCCTAGCTAATAAGACATACAATTTTTTCTTATTAATGCACCACAAAAACGTTTATAAAACAATGTATGTTTACCACTGAACGGCTAATAAGAAGTACGTTTTTTTTCTTATTAATACACCACAAAACAATAATTGCTTACTGGTAATTGTTTTTCTCAATACCCATGACGGCACCCATGCGAGAAGGACCTCCCATCCAGGACAGGAGACCTGAGGATATAAAAATGTTCACACCCCCACCCCACCTCAGTGATTGTGATTACCGGTTCAGGATGTGCCAAAACATGGGAGGGAATTTTGGGGGTGCCGTCATGGGTATCGAGAAAAACAATTACCGGTAAGCAATTATTGTTTTCGCCTCCCCCATGACGTCACCCATGCGAGAATAAAATATAAATCAAAATTTTAGGGAGGGACCACGGCCTGAAGAGCTTTCCTCCCAAAGGCCGCGTCCTCATTTAGGTTAAGTCTGTAATGCTTAAAGAAAGTATGAGGGGTGCTCCAAGTTGCAACCCTACAAATTTGACTTAAAGAAGCGTCAGCTTTTTTTGCCCATGATGTGGCCACTGCCCTTGTGGAGTGTGCACCGAAACCCTCTGGAGGAAGACTGAGAGAAGAATAAGACAATAGGATGGCTTTCCTAACCCACTTGGCTAGGATCCCCCTGGAAACCTTCCGACCCTTATTTCTGCCTTGATATTGGATAAAAAGGTTTTCATCCACTCTCCATGAGGCGGTAGCTTCCAGATAAAAAATAAGTCATCTCCTTACGTCCAGACAGTGGAATTTTTTCTCTAACTGGTTAGAAGGGTTAGGACAGAAGGAGGGAAGAATAACATCCTGATTCATGTGAAACTGGTGGACTACTTTAGGGCGGAAGGAAGGTATGGGTCTAATGATCACTCTATCATCCAGGATCCAGGATCTCTGAGACCCTCCTAGCTGAAGGGATGGCTATAAGGAAGGCCAATTTACAGGAAAGGGTTTCCAGGGAGAGATCTTGTAATGGCTCAAAGGGGTGCTGGGATAAGGCCGTAAGGACTACATTAAGGTCCCAAGGAGGGGTAAGTGGTCGAAGGGCTGGGCGGACTCTGGAGACAGCATTTAAAAACCTTTTAATCCAAGGGTGTTCTGCCAGTCTATAATCAAAAAAATAACTCAGAGCCGCAATCTGGACTTTTAGAGTAGAAGCCCTAAGATTATTTTCCAAGCCTGCTTATAAAAACTCAAGGATCTTTTGGATCTCTGGTTCTTTAAGAGGGTCAGAGGGGAACCCCTAGGAAGGTGGAAAAAAAAATCCAGACCCTTAGATATTTATTGGCTGTGGAATCCTTCCTGCTTTTAAGTAGGGTAAAAACTACCTTGCAGTAGTACCTCTGTCTAACCAGATGTTCCTCTAAACCTCCATGCTGTTAGTCTCAGAGTTTCTGGATTGGGATGGAAAAGGGGACCTTGAGACAGAAGGTCCTCCCTCAGCGGTATCGGGAAGGGAGGAAGGACAGCTAGTTTTTGAAGATTTGAAAACCATGCCCTCTTGGGCCAAAAGGGGGCCACTAGGATTATGGAGGCTTTCTCCCGAGCTACCTTGCACAACACCTGAGGGATGAGACAGAAGGGAGGGAAGGCATAGCCATCCTCCTGACTCTAATTCTGTGTCAGAGCATCCACTCCTGTTGGGTCGTCCAAATGGTTGAGGGAAAAAAAACTGTCTGTCTTCCTGTTGGAACGGGATGCAAAAAGATCTATAGAATGGACTCCAAAGGTCTGGACTATTTGCAAAAAAGAGTCCTGGTTCAGACACCAGTCCCCCTGCCTCAGTTGTATCCGACTTAGACAGTCTGCTAGGGAAAGGTTCCGGGCTTCCGCTATCCTAAAAATGTCTTAGCAGAGGCATAGGAGGGACGGGACTCTTGTGCCCCCCTGTCGATTTATGTAGGAGACTGTGGTGGAATTGTCTGAATAAAACAGAAGATTTTGGTCCCTAAATTGGGGCAGGGCATTAGATAGGGCCATCTGGACTGCTTTCAGCTCTGAAGTTTGAGGATTGTGTTCTGGTTGCTAGATCCCATCTCCCCTGCCAGCCTCTGTTGTCTGAATGTACTCCCTATCCCCAGGGGCTGGCATCCGTTGTTATCCTGGTTTGAGCTTGATGAAACCATAAGTTCCCTGCTGAGAGGTGATTTGGAGACATCCACCACCTTAAGGACAGCCTTGCTCTGGAGGACAGATGGAATTCTAGATCTAACAACTCCTGAGACCCGACCCATCTGTTTAAGACGTCTGTCTGTAATTCTCGAGAATGGAACTGTGCATAGGGGACTGCTGGGATGGTTGCCGTCATCTGACCTAACACCTTCATAGCTTGTCGGAAAGAACAATGGTAGGACGGGAAAAGGTTCCCTACCACTTCCATCGTTTTGGTTACTTTGTCTGGAGGAAGGTAGCTTTTTTGAAGTCTGGAGTTCAGCTGGATTCCCAAAAAAACGCAAAGCTGGGAGGGAGATAGGCCTGACTTCTTCCAATTTACTTTCCATCCCAGGGTCTGCAAGGTGTCGGATACAAAAGAAATGTCTTTTTCTAGTTGGCTTTTGGACTAAGAAAATATCAGGAAGTCATCCAAGTAAGCAGGTACAGCAAGATATTGTTCAGCCTCAGAAAAGCCGCCACTTCTGCTATGATCTTCGTAAAGACCCTTGGGGCCTGAGAGACACCAAAGGGGAGGGCTTTGTACTGTAGGTAAAGCCACTTTCCCTTTACATAGACGGCTGTCTGGAAAAATTTCTGGGAGCTTGCATAAATTGGGACGTGATAGTAGGCGTCCTCCAAATCTAAAGTCGCCATCCAACATCCTTGAGAAAGGAGGTTTACATTGGACTTCAAGGTTTCCATCCTGAATCTCTTGTATCTCAGGGATATGTTTAGAGACTTGAGATTCAGGATCACCCTGAAGGAGCCATTGGGCTTCTTGACGAGAAACAAGGGGGAGTAAAATCTCTTGCCTCTCTCTGAACAGGGTACCACAGTTACTACGCCTTTTTCGAGGAGGGTGAGGACTTCAGTTTCTAGAGCTTCCCTCTTGTCTTCGTTTAAAGGATGAGGAGTTTGAATAAAAAAATCTCCGGGAATTGATAGGAATTCCAACCGGAATCCATTTTTGATTGTATTTAGGATCCAGGCATTCATAGTGATCGTATACCAGCTTGCCAGAAAGGAAGAAAGTCTTCCTCCAACCCGGCCTCTGGCGTCATTGGGATTTATCTTTCACCTGTTTGTCACTGGATTTAAATAGGAAGCCCCCAGATTTCTTGGGAAGGCTGTCTATTCTTCTGGCTCCTGAAACCTGACTGACGGCCACGAAAAGGGGTTATTTTTTGAGGGGTGGGAAATTTATTTTTATTATCAGACGCTTTTTCTAAGACATCATCTAGAGAGAATCCAAAAAGTCTACGGCCCTCACAAGGGAGAGAGCAAAGGCGAGCTTTGGACCCCTGGTCCTCTTTCCAGGATCTCTTGCCTGGCCACATTGGAAAGGGCAGCCGCCCTTGCTGAGAAGCGGACAACATCCTGTAACGGTCCTTGGCTCACCTGAGTCAGAGGACAGCCGGCTGGTGGTTGGAGTCCAGTGGCAAAGACCCACAGAAGCAGGAGGCAGGTAGCGTGGTCAAACGGTCCGGGTAGGCAACAAAGGTAAACAGCAGTAGTCGTGGAGGAGCAGAGAGGAAGCTTGCTACAGGCTTGGAGGCACAATAACCAGCAGAGGTCTGGTGCTAGAGGCTGGGCTTATAAAGGGGAAGTAACAGGTGCCACGGAATCAAGACTGATGAACAAGAGTAGGCTGGAGCAAGATAGATCAAAGAGTTCAGCAGGAGGAAAAGTCCAGAAGGGCTGGTAGTCTAGTGGCTAGAGCTACCGCCTGGGACATGACTGGTCACAGGTTTGATTCCCGACACATCCGTAGAAGCATCTGCCAGAAAATCTGCCGCTTTGTGAAAAGTCTGGAGGGATGCTAGCAAATCTTACCTGGGGGTCTTATCCTTAATATGGGATTCCAACTGATTTAACCAGATCTTTAAAGATCTTGAAACCCATGAGGCCGCAATAGCGGGTCTAAAGCTGGTAGAAGCACTCTCCCATGACCTTCTGAGATATGGGGGTATAAAAGACTTCCATGTATCTCACTACCTTTATCCATTGAAAAAGGGGGCGGACCCCCGAAACGCGTCTGGGACTAAAAGTAGTGAGACTCCAAAGGATTCAGATTTGCTACCTATATTGCTGCCAAAGTGGAACATTGTAATACGCCTGGAAAAGCCAGCACCGTCTCCCATTGATCAACTCGACTAACCCGCAGGTATACGCCGCCCCAACTAGGTCACGTGGGCAACCGCGAGAGGACTCTGCGCTTGAGCCGAGGTAAGGTGCTTGGTGAGAACGGCAGAGGGGCGTTTGAGAGTGTGGCATTTCATAAGTAGCGATTATGTGAGTGTACTGTCCAAGCGACATCACTGGAATATTGGAGTATTGAAATATATGAAGATCGGAACTGCAACTATCCCCTGCTTGTTTTTATGGAGAGACTGAGTACATTTCATTTTTAACAGTCTGGGGACTCCGATTGGTTTTACACTTATGAGAACAGTTATATTGCAGCTATAGACTCAAACGAACAGCAGTACCTATATGCACTGATTATAGCACTGAAGTTTGCACTATTTTGCATTATTTTGCACAGATTGTCGCACTGAAGATTTGCACTATTTTGCACAGTATTGTGAAGTTGCACTTAGCTACCTGCTTGGTAGCGATTTGATTTTAATTTTTACATTAATTGATTCCTCAGATTAAGTGTGCCCTCCTGTCTTTTGTTTTTATCTATTTTGAGATATACATCTGCCTTTTTCTCTAGCAGATCATTTAAGCTGCCTAAATCCTCAAACGGGAGATCGGTTCTCTTGGCTATTTTAGCTACAGGGACATCTACCAGGGGGGCTTTATCCCAGACATTGGTGATAGAATCCTCAAATGGATACTTCCGTTTGACTGAATTGGGTACAAAGAACTTCCTACCAGGGTTTTTCCATTCTTTGTTTATTAGTGTCTCAATATTCTTGTGGACCGGGAAAAACCTATGGCGCCTGGGCCCTAATCCCTCAAATGCTTGGTAAGCGGTGGATTTAGACTCTTTTACATCTTCTAACTGCATTGTCGTTTTTACAGCCTTTAATAGGGGTTCCACATCTTCTATGGGGAAGAAGGATTTTCCTGCCGTATCTTCATCAGATGAAGAGATGTCGTATGAAAGTTCCCCTGATTCAATTACTTCATCTGCGTCGGACGAGTCTGGGTCAGATTCCCATACCCCAGGATTTTTTGAAGAGGTTCTGTGGTGTGGATGTTTTAAAGCTTTAAGGGAAGATCTGACATCAGACTTTACCAAAGCCCTGATGGATTTTGACAGGCTCTGGAATTCCTGCAAAACTAACTTCTCAATGCAGGCCTGACAAAGAGGTTTGGCATAGGAGGAAGGTAACGGGACCCTGCAACCCCCACACTCCTTATGCTTAGAGTTTCCTGATGCCTTTTTAGGGACCTTGGGGACCTGCAGCAGAAACATAACACAACCGCCAATAAATTAGGGTTAAAGTTAGATACATGTCACCCATAATTGTGGTGCCCCACTCCTCAGGACCAGTACCGGACTAGAAGGCCTCGAGGGTTCGTTGGGGTCAGCGCGACCTGGATCCACCGGCTCAGACAAGTCTTATACTGATGCTGGACGCTTGGGCTGGCTGTCTCCCGCTGCTGCCGTATTTATAGCGCGCCTCGGCCTTCTACTGTGCAAGGAAAATAGAATTTTGCCGCCTAGTCCCGGACTTCCTGGTTGTGACGTCACCGGAAGTGACGCACCAGAAGTCGTGCGGTCTGCTCATGCGCAGTAGCCCGATGCGCTCCCAGCCGCCATCTTTGTCTGGGCTACTGCTACTACCGGCGAACGCATGCTGGGTGCAAGAGGACTCCGCTCCTCAATGTGAGAGCGGGGCTCCCCGGGACCAGAGGCCATCTGAACACGGCCACAGCGGCCCCTCAAGAGGCCAGGAGGGTGCAGACATGAGACAGACTTGACGGTCGCTCTGCCGAGACTTACACCGTGTGGGATGCGGCCATTGCGGTGCAAGGACCTGGCGCTCCCCAGCCCTAGGGGTGTTCACTGCGGTAAGTTGAAAGAAAAATCCTCAGGATCTCCCATCCTGAGACAGGAAACCTGAACTGAGGTGTGGTGGAGGTGTGAACATTTTTATATCCTCAGGTTTCCTGTCCTGAATGGGAGGTCCTTCTCGCATGGGTGCCACCATGGGGGAGGGGGAAAATGTCTATAAAAAATGCATGTTGACTGCAAAACGGCTAATAAGCCGTACTTATAGTTCCTATTAATACACCACGTAAATGGCTATATCACACAGCACTTGGACCCCAAAAACAAGCAATATTTGCTGGAATTGCTGAGCTATCATATGGTGAAAACCTAAAAGCAGCAGTATAACAGCAATCTGGATCTCCAATTAGTGCAGAAAGGTGTAATAGAATAGCTCCTATTACCCAGGCTGTACACTCCTTCATTGGACCCTGTTCTCCTTTCATATTTTAGATAATGCCTCCCTATCCTTTCCCTACACCTTGAATGATTTTTCCCTTAACTTGTGAATCTTTTTTTCTGCACAATAAAGTCTTTCCTAATACTGTCCCTAGCGCCTGTCACGTCTCTCCCTGCACTAAGTACACTGGAAAATGGCTGAATCCAAGATGGCTGAAGCTATTTATAGGACTGTAACATCACAGGGGCTGGCTGAATGGCTGCATGCATGGCATTGTGGGTGATCCCTCGTTCCCAAAAATTCTTAAAAATGCTTAATTTCCTAACATGTGCAACAGTCATTTTAGACTATTCATTACCACAAAGCGTGAGGACTTCGGTGCAAATCAAATTTTTCCTGAAATTCGGATCAAATTTCACTTTGTCAACTTCAATTCGCTCATCTCTATATACACCCACTCATGAAAAAGGACGTTTTAGTCATTTATTGACTTTCCTCAGCAATGTGAGACTGTGGCTGAAAGCTGGAGGACATCGAGGCACTGGTCCAGTCTCATGTTACTAAGGAATGTCAATAAATTACCGAAGCTTCTTTTTCATGAGTGGCTGTATACTATGAATATTTTAAACATTCTTCCCCACACTCGGTTTCGATACAATAAAAGCAGTCTTATTCATGCATGTATTGAGTGCCATGGTATTTTATACAGGAATTTTCTGGCTTCACAATCCCTCCACTTGGCACCACCACACTTTTGGAGTGCTAGTGACATTGTTTATAAAATCATGTACAGCTATACAAGGAGGAGAAGATCTAATTCTCTTCTCCCTGCATCCTTTCAGGACATCTCCCACCAACCTTCCCTCTTCTCCTTTACGTTAGACGAGAGCACAGCTCGCTGAAGGGGTGGAGGAATAGAGATGTATCTTCATAAATAGGACCAGACCTGGGTAAGGTTACTTAACATACATATCATTTAGCAAATGCCTAAACAGGCGGTGAAACCTATCTTGACCCAGGTAAAACTAAAACTTCACTTTTATTGTTCCATAAAATAAAAAATGTGTGAACGAGTGCAATTTTAATGAACCAAAACGAACTGGTTTGAAAATACAGTCATCACTCCATTAATGAATAAAGATATTATTCAGTGTACAGAGTTGGGAGGTGTGCACTATCTCCCACTCCCTCACTTTAGATACAGAGTACTGTTGTGTTATTGTTTATAGGGCTATTGCCACCTACATGGAGCTGCTCATAGTCTTAATGTGTAGTGGGAACTAATACATGTTCGACCACTATAATAAGTTGGCACGACTAGCAATTGCTTTATGCCGTCAGGCTATTGTTGGGCCTAATGGCGTCAATTTACCTGGGTCAAGATAGGTTTCACCGCCTGTTTAGGCATTTGCTAAATGATATGTAGGAATAGAGATGTCCACTAGGTCTTGTTTTAAATCTGACAATCTAATAATTAAAACAAGACAGGGATCACAGTGCTAACTGTCCAACATCCAGAAATACAACCTTTAGCATTAGGGTCAGGAGTGAAATATGCAGGTACTGTATATGCAGCTCTCACTGGGATCCTAGTTCTAATGGCTGCAATATAATATATATTGGTACAGACGGAGGTAGGACCCTGTCTGTGAGGGCTTACAATCTACTATGTGAGATAAAAGAAGACATTACATGAGGGTGGAAGCTGCCATCCACAGCAAAGGAGTATGAGATACACACTTGGCTACAAAGGTGTCACCCTGCAAGCATGTATGAGATATGTTCTTGGCAGGAAAAGGGTTATAGTAATATCTGGCCACAAACAAATGCCAATAAATTGTCTTATTTTTAGAAAAAAAAAGCCTTGTGTGTGAATCCGGCCTAATAGCAGTTCTCAGGTAACAGTAGTAATTACATATGGCACAACCTAGTCATAAAGAAGTTACTCAAACAGCCTTTGTCAGAACACTATGATAAGAACAAATCTATTTAGGAATTAACTTGGATATACTGGTCCGGACTCTGCTTCTTCTTGTGTGCTTAAAAAGGTGAGGTGTCAATGTAAGAATACAAATATGTGTTTGCTTAACTACTCTAATTGGTTTGCTTTAGGGTTTTTGTTTGCAATTTTAAACATGCATGATATGTTATTGAAATATTGGATAATTATTACATAGCCTAAAAACACATAGGTATTTTTTATGATGTCATATCTTTTGTGGAACAACAGATGATAAATTGTCAGTTTACCTTTTGCCTTCGCAAACATATGCCCATAAACTTCTTGCAGTAACTAATGTGATGCTCCTGTACTTTATACACTTGCAAACCTGAAATGGCAGACGAAAGAGATTTTTTTTTTATTACACAGTGCTCACAATTATTAGGCAAGTGAGTATTTTGACCATAGCATTATTTTTATGAATATTTTCCAACTCCAAGCTGAATAAATTTGAATGCCTATTAGATTGAAGCATACCAGGTGATATGTATTTGTTTAATGATGGAGGATGTGGGCTAAGGAGATCAAGACCCTATATAAAGATTTGCATAAAATATAATTATTAGACAGCTTGTTTTCCTCTGCAAATTGGATTTATCTGACTCTGAAAAGTATAAAATAGTCTTTCAGAGGAGTCTTTTAGAGGGATGCCACACTCTTCAAATTGCTAAGATATTGGGATGTGATCACAGAACCATCAAACACTTTGTTGCAAATAGTCAACAGGGTCTCAAGAAACATGTTGAGAAAAAAATATGCAAACTAACTGCCAAAGATTTGAGAAGAATCAAACATAAAGCGACTAGGAACCTCTTATCCTCCAGTGCTGTCATATTCCAGGACTGCAGCCTCCCTGGAGTGCCCAGAAGTACAAGGTGTTCAGTGCTTAGAGACATAGCCAAGGTAAGGAAGCCTGAAACCTGACCACTAGTGTTGAGCGAACAGTTCGAGAATAGTTCGGGTTCGTACCGAATTTTGGGGTGTCCGGGACCCGGACCCGAACCCGGACATTTTCAAAAAAGTTCGGGTTCGGTGTTCGTCGATTACTTCACAGCAGCCAATCAGCTAGCGTTTTACTTCTTGCCCTAAGAGCCCATCACAGCCATGCCTACTAATGGCATGGCTGTGATTGGCCAAGTGCAGCATGTGACCCAGCCTCTATTTAAGCTGGAGTCACGTAGCGCCGCACGTCACACTGCTCTGATTAGTGTAGGGAGAGGACGCAGCTTCTGTCAGGGCGAGATTAGGCAGGTTAAAGTCAGCAACAGCACCTAATGAATGGATCAATTTACAGCTGAGAATCATTGAACTTCTGCTAGTTACTTGCTCGCTGGTTTTTAGGCTGCACAGAGCGTTTTCTGTCACTTATTTTCTGGGTTGATCGGCGGCCATTTTGTGACTTGTGGTGCGCCAGAAGAAGCTGCCACCAAGTCCATCAATCCATCAATCCTAGTTTTTTTTTTGCTATATCCTACATCAGGGGCTTGGCTGTGCTAATTGTCACCCCTAGAAACTCAGGAAAGAAATTTCTATATTTTATTAAGGGGTTAAATACAATTGCCCAAATACCAATCCCCTAAATCTGGTGTTCCAGCTTTGGTTAGACAAGTATAATACTGTCTGCTGTCTGGCAAAGGATAGATTATTTTCTGGGGTTAAATTCAATTGCCAAAATAGCAATACCATAAATCAGTGGTTTCAGCTGTGGCTGGCAAAATAAAATAGTGTCCGAGGTAACGCACACACGTACAGACGCACGTACACGATTCTTGAATAGTTGTATTATCGCGATAATAAAACTAACAGTGTAAAGTTGACTGTATTGCTCTAAGTTATATTCACATACGAATGTAACTTCTATTACAGCACACCAATACTAAAACTGACTAAGAGACAGCTTTAAGTTCTATTCGAACGCGATTGCAACTTTGGAACTTAAAGTGGTGTACGATTTTAAAAGTTGAGTACTAAAAGTTGGAATCGCAATGCGATTCTTATGTATTTGCTTATCGCATTGCGATTACAACTTTGAGCTAACGATCACCATGGGAACGCCTCCTCCAGTAGAATGTACTGTCGGATGTGAGAATTAAGTTGAAATCGCAATGCGATTATTATATATCTGCTTAATCGCATTGCCGTTTCAACTTAGCATTGCTAAATAATTCCATCCATATTCGTTAACTTACTGACTCAGTAAGTTAACGATATGGATGGAATTATTTAGCAATGCTAAGTTGAAATCGCAATGCGATTAAGCAAATATATAAGAATCGCATTGCGATTTCAACTTAATTCTCAGATCCGACAGTACATTCTACTGGAGGAGGCGTTCCCATGGTGATCGTTAGCTCAAAGTTGTAATCGCAATGCGTTTATTGCAGTATATTATCCCTCTGGGTGTCTTTTACAGCCTTTTTAGTGCCCAAAAGTTCGGGTCCCCATTGACTTCTATGGGGTTCGGGTTCGGGATGAAGTTCGGGTTGAGTTCGGATCACGAACCCGGACATTTTCAGGAAGTTCGGCCGAACCTCTCGAACCCGAACATCCAGGTGTTCGCTCATCTCTACTGACCACCACTGAACAAGACACATAAGTTGAAACATCAAGACTGGGCCAAGTATATCTGAAGGTTTTATAGACTGATGAGATGAGAGTGATTCTTGATGGACCAGATGGATGGGTCCATGGCTGGATCAGTAACGAGTACAGAGCACCACTTCAGATGCCAGAAAGGTGTAGGTCAGGTACTGCTATGGGCTGGTATTATTAAAGATAAGCTGGTTGGACCTTATCATGTTGAAGACGGACTCAACTCCGAAACCTACTGCCAGTTTTTAGAAGACACTTTCTTTCAAGCAATGGTACAGGACAAAGACTGCATCTTAAAAGACAACCATGATTTTTATGAATTTTATCCATTGGATGCATCGAAGTACTCCACTGTATGGCTAGCCAGTAACAAACTTAAAGATGAAAGAATAATGATATGGCCCCTTCCTCATCTATTGAGGAATCCCTATTGAGAACTTGTTGTGAGCCCTTCTTAAACGGGAGATTTACGGTAAAGGAAAACAGTACACCTCTCTGAACAGTGTATGGGAGGCTGTGGTTACTGCTGCACAAAAAGTTGATCGTCAACAGATTGAGAAACTGATAGACAGACTCTATGGATGGAAGTCTTATGACTGTTATTGAAAAAAAGGTGGCTATACTGGTCACAGAAATGTCAGAAATGTTTATTTGTAAATTTTGAGTTATTTGTTTATTATTCTCACTTTAACAGATGAAAATAAATCAGTGAGGTGGGAAAATGTTTCTTTTTCATTTAGGGTACTTTCACACTGCCGTTGTTAGAATGCGGCAGGCAGTTCTGTTTCCGGAACTGCCTGCCGGATACGGAAATCCGTATGCAAATGAATATCTTTTTTTCCGGATCCATTAGACTTATTTATTGAAATACCGGATCTGTCTTTCCGTTATCATCCTTAATAACGGATCCGGTATTTAATTTTTTCAAAGCTAGAAAGAACTGCGCATGCACTGACTGGAAAACCAGATCCGGCGATGCAGCAATTTCCAGAACACTTGGCATTAATATATTTCAATGGAAATTAATGCCGGATCTGGCAAGTGCAGAAGTGTTCCGGTCTGTATTTTTTCCGGTCAAATACCGTACAAGGGACGGAACGGAAGACATCCTGATGCATACTGATGCATACATTTCTTTCCATTCAGAATGCATTGGGACAAAACAGAAGCGTTTTTTCCCCAGTATTGAGACCCTTTACCGGATTTCAATACCGGAAAAGAATAACGCTACTGTAAAAGTACCCTTAGTTACATAATAATTCTGCACTCTAATAGTTGCCCAATAATTCTGCACACATATTCTCCTGAGAAAGCCAAAACTTCACATTTACTTTCTTAAAGGGGTATTCCTATCTTAGACATTGGAGGCATATCGTTAGGATATGCCTCCAATATCTGATAGGTGCGGGTCCCACCTAAACATAGAACGGAGCCCGCAATCTGCCAGAGGGCGCCGCCATCCATTCTATGGGAGTACTGAAAATAACAAAGTGGCTCACTTGGCTATTTTAGGAAGTCCCATTGAAATTAATGGGAAGCGCACCATGCAAGTGCAGCCACCGCTCCATTCATTTCTATGGGGCATAAGGAAATAACTGAGCCAGTGCTCGGCTATTTTTGGAAGTCCTATAGAAAAGAGTAGAGGGCGGCCATGCATGTGTGGTGCCCCCTCTGGAACTTTGCGGGCTCCAATCTAAGTATAGGTGCTGGTCCCAGATGTGGGACTCACCCCCATCAAACATTGGGGACATATTCTGCCGATATGCCCCCAATTTCCAAGATGGGAATACCCCTTTAACTATTCAGGTTTGAGGTTTATTAACATTTTGGATTGACCGACAGCACTGTAGTGATCCTCAAAAAAGTAATCCTCAAAATTACAACTTGCTTAATAATTGTGCACACAGTGTATTACTTTATTAAGACTACTATATTGCATATAGGATAAACATAAAATATAGAACATCTGGTTAAAAAGGAACATAGTTTTACTGAACAGAAATTGCTAGGAGAACACACATGCATTGAATTATAACCTGAAAGCAGCAGGAGTCAGACAACCAGCACTGTTTGCATTACCACTATACTTTGTACCCATATTCATCAGATTGCTGGTTACCTGATAAAACAGCTCTGTGTAAATTTTAAATTGTATTTAAAAGGCACATACAATTTTAGAATCATTTTGAGAATATCATCTGGAAAGTGATTTTATGTATGTGAGTGCAGACCATGTAACTATTAAAGTGCAGACCATGTTAATTTATATGACCATGTGAGATGGGGAAACAGCTCTCCTTGTCTGAACACTGTGTAGAATAAATTAAATGATCTGGACTGACATTCTGCTGTTTGGTCACAAGATTTTTTTGCGGATCCGTTTTTTTTTTTTTGCAAAAAAAAAAAACGGAATGGACATGGAAAGAAAATACGTTTGTGTGCATGAGGCCATAGACTGCATATATTTCCAAATTCATGAGAGGTGGAGTTACACAGAGCCTGGAGAGGAAGAGAAAGGAAGCAGCCATCTTAGAAGTAGCTAAGACTGAGGAACTGTGTCAGCAGAGGATCCCCCGGCATCTGGGTGTGAGAGCATCCCTCAGTGACCAGAGCTGCCGCTAAGTGAAGCTGTTTATGTCCAAGACCCTGATCCTGACCAGACGAACGAGGATTGCTTCCAGGATCGCTGATGAGAGCTGAGGAGCAAAGCTACATACACTGCGGGACCGCATTTGTTCTGTTCAGAGTCACCAGCGGAGGCAGAGCAGACCCGGGTCGGTAAGATTGTGCACGCACCTCATTACAGTGTTGGCACCTAGAGACTGAGACCAGGCCTGTAGTTAGTTAGATAGGGTCTCTGTTTGTGTCAGGCCACAAGTGTTGCTATTGTTCATTGCAAGGACTATATAATTTAAAGGGACATTTCACATTGGAGAGCTGATAAATTTCCCACAAACTCAAGCCAGGCTGACGTTTTGCTCAGGGGGAATACTCAGGCATGTGCTACAAGACCAGTTATGGGAGAGGGAATACTGTAGAGCTTTGTAAGATTGTAAGCTGTTGTGCTGCACCGCAGGATAACCAATACCACACACCCTGTACACACTGTAGAACATCTGCAAACAGTTTCTGTATTCCAAATTCCAATAAGCTGAGTCACATCTAGTGTCCGTAATCTGTGGTGTTCTTTAACCAATACTGTAGAACATCTGCAAACAGTTTCTGTATTACAAATTCCAATAATCTGGGCCAAATCTAGTGTTCATAATCTGTGGTGTTCTGTAACCAATACTGTAGAACATCTGCAAACAGTGTCTGTATTACAAATTCCAATAATCTGGGCCTAATAGAATGTCCATATTCTGTGGGTTTCTCTGACATATTGTCACTACCAGAGTTTTGAGGTGTTCACACAACTCTGTTTCTCCGCCCCGTGATGATGTCACTACCAGAGTTTTGAGGAGTTCTCACAGCTTTGTTTCTCCGCCCCTGTGATGAGGTCTTTACTTTCAGTTTCCTTCCTCCCAGCTGTCCCTCCTGTGATTGATTCCTCTTCCTATAAATCACCCCTCTTCCTGTTTAATCATGCGGATTATATTTCTCATCTGAGTTGTGTCAGCCGCTGGAGTATCTACACTTGTGTGGTCTCTTTACACTGGACCTGTGTTCTGCTGAAGCAAGTAACATTGGATATTGTCTGCTGAGTTTGGATCTGTCTTCACTGCTGCTGCAGCTCCTACAGATAATTTTGCAGACATTGTGTGTTTTGGTTTGTTTGCTGACTGGATCCGAGGCGACCCCGGTTCCGTCCATGTTCTGAGCAGGGCGCCGGTGGCCGTGCCCCCCCCCACTATTGTAGGGGTTTCAGCTGTCACCTGCCTTAGGTACGCGAGCATGCCACGACCCACCATCAGGGTCTGGGCATGGGCATAGCAGCATAGGGAAAGCTCTTAGGGTCTGACAGGGGTCACCCTTTATGCTCCCTTGTTTGGGTCCGGTCAGTAGCTTCAGCACTGTTTATGCTCCTGTTGTTCACATATACCCGTGACATTATAATCCGCCATAACCGTCTTTTGACATGGATCCGCTTTCTGTCCTGGTTGACCGCATGCATGGTCTTTCTTTGGAGGTAGCGGATCTCCGTCAATCTATGACTCAGCTTCAAGCTTCTGGCTCTGCTCGGGTCCATGGAGTTTGTTGCGAGCCAAAGGTCTCTCTTCCGGAAACGTTCTTCGGGGGCAGTGAGAATTTTGTTCGCTTCAGAGAGGCATGCAAACATCATTTCCGCTTGCTTCCCCATTCCTCTGGTGATGAGGAGCAGAGGGTGAGGATTATCATCTCCCTGCTCAGGGGTAAGGCTCAGACTTGGGCTTTTTCGCTGCCATCGGGGGCACTCCCCCTCCGATCAGTGGATGGATTTTTTGTGGCCCTGGGGCAGATATATGATGACCCAGATCGTGTTGCTCTGGCTGAATCTAAATTAAGTTTTTTTTATGCCAGAACAGACTGTCTGCTGAGCTTTATTGTTCTGAATTTTGGAGATGTGCAGCTGATTCAGGTTGGAATGATGCTGCACTCCGGAGTCAGTTCTGTCATGGTCTCTCAGAGAGATTAAAAGATGCATTTGCTTTCCATGAGAGACCAACGTCCTTAGAGTCTGCCATGTCACTAGCTGTACGCCTTGACAGGCGCCTAAGAGAAAGAGAGGAGACCTCTCTTTCCTGCCATTGTCAGTCTAAGGGCAGGGGTGCGGACTCATTCGATGTGCAGGGGCCTCATCCTGTCTCGGTCCCCTCTGGGGAATTCATGAACTTTACTAAGGGTGATAATAAAAGAAAAATCTCAAAAGGTAAAAAAAAATCCTCAAGGTTTGCCCCATCTGCTACCCTGGGCAAAGTTGATGTAGGAATAGATGCTTTTCCTCTGGCCTGCAGTTCCCGTTTTCTCCTTTCTGCCAGGGTGGCGCTAGGGAGCAAAGTCATTTCTTGTAAAATTTTTGTTGATAGTGGAGCGGCCGTTAATCTTATTGACAGTCAATTTGTAGCCATGCATGGTTTTCAGGTTTGCACATTAGAAAAGGTTATACCTGTTTTTGCTATTGACTCTGCTCCACTCTCACAGAGATCCCTGAAGGGCATTGTTCACAATATCCGGTTGGCTGTGGGTGACGCTCATCTGGAGGATATATCTTGTTTTGTCCTTAACAGATTGCCTACTCCTCTAGTCTTGGGGTTACCCTGGCTCACTAGACATAACCCCACTATTGATTGGCAAGCAAGGCAAATAAATGAATCGAGTGATTTTTGTAGAGAGAATTGTCTCACAGCGACTTTTGCAGAGGTTACTACTAAGTCTGTGCCATCATTTCTCTCTGAATTTTCAGACGTGTTTTCCGAGAGTGGTGATCAGGAGCTACCTCCTCACCGGGAGTATGACTGTCCCATTAACCTCATTCCCGGCACCAAGCTGCCAAAATCACGCCTGTACAATCTCTCACAACCGGAAAGAATCGCGATGCGTACCTATATTTCTGAGAGTATGGGTAAGGGGCATATCCGTCCCTCAAAATCACCTGTTGCTGCTGGCTTTTTCTTTGTTAATAAAAAAGATGGCTCTTTAAGACCTTGCCTAGATTTTAGGAAGCTGAACCGTATCACAATTTGTGATCCCTATCCCCTTCCTCTGATCCCGGACCTCTTCAATCAAATTGTTGGGGCCAAGGTTTTTTTCCAAATTGGATTTGAGAGGTGCGTACAACCTGGTCAGGGTCAGAGAGGGGGACGAATGGAAAACGGCCTTTAATACCCCTGAGGGGCATTTCGAGAATCTCGTTATGCCTTTTGGCTTGATGAATGCTCCGGCCGTCTCTCAGCATTTTGTTAACAGTATTTTCTACCATTTAATGGGGAAATTTGTGTTGGTGTATCTTGATGATATTTTGATTTTTTCCCCTGATGTCCAGACCCATCAGGATCATCTTTTTCAGGTTCTGCGGATTCTGCGGGAAAATAAATTGTACGCCAAGCTGGAGAAATGTGTGTTTATGGTATCGGAGATTCAATTTCTGGGTTTTCTCCTCTCTGCTTCTGGTTTTCGCATGGACCCGGAGAAGGTCCGTGCTGTGCTTGAGTGGGAGCTTGCTGAGAATCAGAAGGCATTGATGCGCTTTCTGGGTTTTGCGAACTATTACAGAAAGTTCATTTTGAATTATTCCTCTGTTGTCAAGCCACTCACGGATATGACAAAAATGGGGGCAGGTTTTTCCTCTTGGTCGGAAGAAGCGCTTACAGCTTTTTCGAAGATTAAAGAGAGTTTTGCGTCTGCACCCATCTTGGTGCATCCCGATGTTTCTTTACCTTTTATTGTTGAGGTGGATGCTTCCGAGGTGGGTGTGGGTGTGGTTTTGTCCCAGGGCCCCTCTCCTGCCAAATGGCGACCCTGTGCCTTTTTCTCAAAAATCTCTCCCCTGCAGAGAAAAACTATGATGTGGGAGATAGGGAGTTGTTGGCCATCAAGTTGGCTTTCGAGGAATGGCGCCATTGGTTGGAGGGGGCCAGGCACCCTATCACCGTTTTTACCGACCAAAAGAATCTGGCGTACTTGAAGTCGGCCAAGCGTATGAATCCGAGACAGGCCAGATGGTCTCTGTTCTTCTCCAGATTCAATTTTGTGGTTACATTCCGCCCTGGGATTAAAAATGTGAAGGCGGATGCCCTCTCTCGCTGTTTTCCGGGAGGGGGAAACTCCGAGGACTCGGGGCCCATTTTGGCGGAGGGGGTAGTTGTTTCTGCTCTGTATCCTGATTTGGAGGCCGAGGTCCAGGCTGCCCAGACAGAGGTACCTGCTCGTTGTCCTTCTGGGAAGTTGTTTGTACCTCTTGAGTTACGTCACAAACTTTTCAAGGAGCATCACGATACTGTCCT
Organism: Bufotes viridis; assembly: GCA_033119425.1. Lineage (NCBI taxonomy): Eukaryota > Metazoa > Chordata > Amphibia > Anura > Bufonidae > Bufotes > Bufotes viridis. Next base: position 421,460,000 of record CM065591.1, read on the forward strand.
TGCTGGTGACCCCGGGAGTAGAGCCACTGTAGATCTCATTACTTGGAGATTTTGGTGGCCGGCTCTTCGTAAGTCAGTGGAGGGTTTTGTGGCAGCTTGTGAGACGTGCGCTCACGCTAAGGTCCCTCGTTCACGGCCTTCAGGTCACCTTCTCCCGTTACCCATACCTTCCCGTCCTTGGACACACCCGTCCATGGACTTTATCACGGATCTTCCTCGTTCCTCAGGGAAGTCGGTGATCCTGGTGGTGTTGGACCGTTTTAGCAAGATGGCTCATTTAATACCCTTCCCTTGGTTTGCCCAATGCTAAGACGTTGGCGCAAGCTTTTGTCGACCACATTGTTAAATTGCATGGCATCCCCTCTGATATTGTTTCCGATAGAGGCACGCAGTTTGTGTCCAGATTCTGGAAGGCTTTCTGTTCTCGCCTGGGGGTTCGGCTGTCCTTCTCTTCTGCTTTTCACCCGCAGTCGAATGGTCAGACTGAACGCCTCAATCAGAATCTGGAGACATATTTGCGCTGTTTTGTGGCAGAGAACCAGGAGGATTGGTGTTCGTTTCTGCCTCTTGCTGAGTTTGCTTTGAACAACCGTCGTCAAGAATCTTCTGCTAAGTCACCATTCTTTGGTGCATATGGGTTTCAACTGCAGTTTGGGACATTCTCGGGAGGGGGCCCTTCTGGTTTGCCTGAGGAGGAGAGATTTTCCTCGTCTTTGTCTACTATTTGGCAAAAGATTCAGAGTAATCTAAGTAAGATGAGTGAGAAATATAAGCGTGTGGCTGATAAGAGACGTGTGCCTGGTCCGGACCTGAATGTGGGTGATCTGGTGTGGTTGTCTACAAGAAATATTAAACTGAAGGTTCCCTCCTGGAAATTGGGTCCCAAGTTTATTGGGCCTTATAAGATCTTGTCCATCATCAATCCTGTTGCCTTCCGTCTTGATCTTCCACAGGTTTGGAAGATACATAATGTATTTCACAGGTCTCTCTTAAAACCATATGTCCAGCCCATGGTACCCTCCTCTTTGCCTCCTCCTCCGATTTCGGTTGATGGCAATCTGGAGTTTGAGGTTTCCAGAATTGTGAACTCTCGCCTTGTCCGCGGTTCTCTTCAGTACCTCGTTCATTGGAAGGGTTATGGTCCTGAGGAGAGGATGTGGGTTCCGGTGTCGGACATTAAAGCCACTCGCCTCATCAGGGCATTTCATAGGGCTCATCCTGAGAAGGTGGGTCCTGGGTGTCCGGAGTCCACCCGTAGAGGGGGGGGGGGTACTGTCACTACCAGAGTTTTGAGGTGTTCTCACAGCTCTGTTTCTCCGCCCCTGTGATGATGTCACTACCAGAGTTTTGAGGAGTTCTCACAGCTCTGTTTCTCCGCTCCTGTGATGAGGTCTTTACTTTCAGTTTCCCTCCTCCCAGCTGTCCCTCCTGTGATTGATTCCTCTTCCTATAAATCACCCCTCTTCCTGTTTAATCATGCGGATTATATTTCTCATCTGAGTTGTGTCAGCCACTGGAGTATCTACACTTGTGTGGTCTCTTTAAACTGGACCTGTGTTCTGCTGAAGCAAGTAACATCGGATATTGTCTGCTGAGTTTGGATCTGTCTTCACTGCTGCTGCAGCTCCTACAGATAAGTTTGCAGACATTGCGCGTTTTGGTTTGTTTGCTCACTGGATCCGAGGCGACCCCGGGTCCGTCCGTGTTCTGAGCAGGGCTCCGGTGGCCGTGCCCCTCCCACTATTGTAGGGGTTTCAGCTGTCACCAGCCATAGGTACGCGGGCATGCCATGACCCACTATCAGGGTCTGGGCATGGGCATAGAAGCATAGGGAGAGCTCTTAGGGTCTGACAGGGGTCACCCTTTATGCTCCCTTGTTTGGGTCCGGTCAGTAGCTTCAGCACTGTTTATGCTCCTGTTGTTCACATATACCCGTGACACATATACTGTCCTGCATCCCAAAACGGTGTCTTTAGCGGACAGTAAAACAATCTGCGCCACATCTAGAGACAAAACCATTAATATGAATAAGGCGAGCCCTAGGGGACGGGGAAGTGGGCATGATGCTTGGCCATGGCCCTGGGCGCAGTTAAACTGTGCCTGCTACCAGTGCACCAGAAAAAAAAAAACATCCACCATACCCAGCTTCATGTCCAACTTAGCTGGGCAGCGCAGGACAACACTGCCCAAGTCGGACCAGTGCGAACAGTTGGTCGGTTGGATTGCTGAAGATAATGCTTCCAGTTAAGCACCAACCTCTCGTCCAGTCTCTGTAGCCAAGAGTCTGGTCAACCGAATCCTCACTCTGATCATCCTTCCTCCCACCATGGAGAGGCTTGCCAAACCAGTGATCTCACACTGATATTTCGAGGAGCTCTTTCCAGCGCCACTATTAGATTTGTCCCTCACGCCCACAATGCTTGAAAAGGTCCCTGAGATATTGTGCCCTGATTCCCAAACTCTTGAGCCTTCACAGTTTCAAGAAGATGACAGTGGCAATCATTCGTTCACGAGGTGGATGATGATGAGACACAGTTGTCAATAACTGAGGTTGTGGCTAGGTCAAGTCAGGAGGATGAACAGAGTGAGGAAGTGAAAGAGGAGGTCGTGGACGATGAGGTCACTGACCCAACATGGGAAGGTGAAAAGCCGAGAGAGGACAGCAGTACAAAGTGGGAGGGATCCGCAGCACCGCAGCAGTCTAGAAGAGGCAGTGGGGTTGCAAAAGGGAGAAGTTGCCCCACACCAAACAGGCCCGCAACCGTTACACCGAGCACCCCCATGAGATAAATCTACCTTGCCAAGGGGTAGGTGTTCCGCAGTATGGCGCTTTTTTGAGGAAAATGCAGACGACAAAAAAATGGTAGTTTACAACCTGTGCCGTACCAAAATGAGCTGGAGCAGGAACACTAGCAACCTCACCAGCATGATCCGCCACATGGCATCCAAGCACTGTAATAAGTTGGCCGAACACCTGGGTCTGCGGGTCACACCACTGCCTCCTCTTCCCTTGTGTTACCCACTGCTGGCCAATCCCCTGTCTAAGGTGCAGGCCCGGATGCCCCTCGCCCTGCACCTGGACCTTCGCATGAACTGTCAGCAACATCCACTTCCCTGTCCAAGCGCAGCGTCCAAATGTCGATAACACAGGCATTGTAACACAAGCGCAAATTAGCCCACCCACCCACCCACAGGCCATAGCACTAAATGCGCAACTTTCGAATTTGCTGGCCCTTCCACAGCCTGATGTCGGCGGCCGTCCCTCGGTATGCAGTCCCCAGCCGCCACTATTTTTCACGGTGTGCCTTGCCTGCCTTACACCAGCGTGTGTCCCAGAACATCACCCGTACCCTGACCAACGCACTTACTGGGAAGGTCCACTTCACCACGGACACATGGACAAGTGCTGGTGGCCAGGGACGCCACATTTCCCTGACCGCACACTGGGTGAATGTTGTGGAGGCCGGGAGTGAGTTGTGCTACCCACGACCAGGATTGTGGGCCCTACGTGCATCAGGGTCTCCGCCAGAAGCTATGTTACTGGCTCCAACCCTCACTTCTCCTCCTCCGCCACCTCCTCCTCCACTTCCACCTCCAACAGCAGTCAGCCATCAGTCGCTAGCTGGAAGCATTGTACCACTGCTGTGGGTAAGCATCAACAGGCCATGCTGAAGATGATCTGTATAGGGGACAAACAGCACACCGCCGCAGAGCTGTGGCAGGGTATAAGGGACCAGACCGAGCTGTGGCTTTCGCCACTCAACCTACAAACAGGTATGGTTGTGCCTGACAATGGCCGTAACACATTTAATGCCTAGCCCACATCTTAAACTTAGTGGTTCAGCGGTTTATCAAAACCTACCCCAATTTGCAGGAGCTACTAGTGAAGGTGTGCCGCTTGTGTGCTCATTCCCGAAACTCGTCCACAGCTTCAGCCGGTCTGTCAATGCTGAAGCAGCGCTTGCGGCTTCCAGCTCACTGTCTGTTGTGCGACATGAGCACGCGGTGGAACTCTACATTCTACATGTTGGTCAGGCTTTGTGAGCAGCAGAGGGCAGTTGTGGAATACCAGCTCCAACATCGTCGTCACCTTTCCAGTCAACTGCCACTATTCACAAGCGAGGAGTGGGCATTGATGTCAGACCTATGTGAGGTTTTAAAAACTTTCATGAATCCACACAGATGGTTAGTGGTGATGACGCTATCAGTGTAACCATACCACTGCTGTGTCTACTCAAATGATTGCTGCTCACAATTAAGGAGGACGCTCTGAATGTGGCAGATGAGGAAATGGGGGAGGACATTACACAAGGTGATAGCCAGACCACCCACAGTTCGTCTTCTCGGCGCAAATTGGACCATGAAGAGGAGGAGTTGGGGACAGTTGCTTCTGCTACAGAGGATAATACCCATGGAACTTTAATTCCATCTGTTCAGCGTGGATGGGCAGAAGAGGAGGAGGATGAGGACATGGAGAGTCATCCTGATGTCGACATTGACGTCTTGCCTGTTGGTACTCTGGCACACATGGCTGACTTCATGTTAGCCTGCTTTTCCTACGACCTTCGCGTTATACGCATTTTAGATTACACCGATTACTGGGTGTTCACCCTTCTCGACCCCCGCTACAAAGAGAACTTCTCATCTCTCACTCCTGTGGTGGAGAGGACGAGTAAAACAGTGCAATACCAGAAGGTACTAATTGAGAGATTTCTCCAAACTTTTCCATCTGATAGCGCGGCCGGCAGAGTCCATACTTCCTTAGGCAAACGAGGAAGGGAGACAAAGGGAACACACAGCAGTTCCAACAAAGGCAGAGCAACACTCTCTAAGGCATGGGACACTTTCATGACACACCGCCAGCAACCTCACCCTGAAGCGCGACCTAGTGCTACCAGGAGGGAAAAGTTTTGGAAGAAGGAATACATAGCAGACCGTGTCATCATTCTAAATGATCCCTCAGTGCCTTACAACTACTGGGTGTCCAAGCTGCACACATGGCACGAACTTGAGCTCTACGCCTTTGAGGTGCTGGCCTGCCCTGCCACCAGCGTTTTGTCTGAGCGTGTATTTAGTGCTGCTCAGTGGCATTATAACAGATACGCGTATCTGCATGTCCACTGGCAATGCTGACAGGCTGGCTCAGATAAAAATGAACAAGGCCTGGATTGCCCCTGACTTCTCAACTCCATCAGAGGAGAGCTGAGCTGATGATGAACATAAAGGCAATATCAATCTATCATTTATAATTTACTCAATATACTGTAGTGTATTCCCATGCACCCTTTCTACCACCAAAAAAAAAAAAAAAGAGTATATGGTTGAATCTTGTTTTCTCCTCCTCCTCATCCAGATTGTATATATTCCCTCCACTCTAAAAACATTTTTTATAGTCTCAGCTCAACTGCATGCCCTCAACTCAAATTTTTTTTATAGGGTCAGCTGAACAGCATGCACTTGCATATAATGTTTTAGATTAGAGCATCATTTGAACCGCATGCACTCACATATAATGTTTTAGAGCGTCAGCTGAACAGCATGCACTCGCATGTAATGTTTTAGAGCATCAGCTCACCAGCAGGCACTCGCATATAATGTTTTAGAGCGTCAGCTCCCCAGCAGGCCCTCGTCCCTAATGTTTTAGATGGTCGGATCAGCAGCAGGCCCTCGCCCCTAATGTTTTAGAGGGTCACCAGCAGGCCCTTGCTCCAAATGTTTTTGAGGGTCACCAGCAGGCCATCAATCATAATTTTTCAAGGGTGTGTATGATGCCCTAATTTATGTGTAATAAAGGGTGTATTGGATTGCCTGTTCCTTGTAATTTTTGGCAGTCCTTTCACTTAGTTCATAGGCTTTATGAGTGTAGGAGTCCCACTACCTGAACACTTGTACCACAATGTGAATGAGGCCCTCCTTTATGTGATATACAGGCTGTTTCAGAGTGCCTCGTGCTTGTAATTTTTGGCAGCACTTGCACGTTATATACAATTGAATATACAGGAAAGTGTGTTTTCTAACAATTTTTCCCGTGAATTAGATTTTTTTGGGGGGGGTTTTGTGTGTATTTTTCTCAGTCTGTAAAAGTTCCATACAAATCGGACAACATGGTTCCCAGCAGCGACCTGGGAGTCTAAGATGCATCCAGACATCGTCCACATGCTGTTCCCGATCCATTTCGGTGGTGTTTCTGTCACTTTCTGACCTTTTCTAATGGACCAGGCACCCTCCCCTCTTCAGAGCAGGGGGTGCCTGGTTGTCTCCTATTGACTTCCATTATTGCATATTTGAAAATTCCAGATTGCATATTTGAAAGTGGAGAGTCCTATTACTCCCATTATACATGCATTGCCAAAAATCCATAAAGGTTTGGTCCCCCCACCACTGCGCCCCATCGTCTCAGGCATAGGTTCTCTTTGTGAGAGATTGGGGCAATGGCTTGATTCTGTGATACAACCTTTGGTAGTGAGAATCCCCGGATATCTCAGAGACACCAGTGAAGTTCTAAGAAATTTCTCCGATAAAATATGGAACAGTAATTACACGTGGATTACTTTAGATGTGGTGTCGCTGTATCCGTCGATTCCTCACCAAGTAGCGATCACTTCCCTTGAGTATCATCTTCACAGATACAGTAAGCATGGTGAAAAAGAAATTGACTATATATTAAAAGTCACCAGATTTTTGCTTACACACAATTATTTTATGTTTGATGGAATATTTTATCTCCAGATTCAAGGAGTTTCAATGGGGGCTAAATTCTCCCCTCCTGGCCAACTTGACCATGGCATTTTGGGAAGAAAAATATATTTTTCCACCAACAATCCATTTAAGCTGGGAATAGAGTGGTATGGCAGGTACATCGATGACCTGCTCGTTATCTGGTCAGGCGATGTGCCTGCCATACCCTCATTCCTCAGCTATGTTAATAATAACGCCTACAACTTAAAATTTACATGTCATACCAACGAGAGTACTGTGGATTTTTGGATTTGACACTCAGGGAATTCCAAACCAAGTTATACACACCAAAACATTCCGTAAACCTACATCAGGCAACACTATACTCAGAGCCAACAGCCACCATCCGATACATGTGATAAAATCAGTACCTACAGGGGAGTTTATTAGAGCTAAAAGGAATTGCAGCATTGATACAGACTTTCAACATGAATGTAAGTCAATAACGCACCGTCTGCAAAATAGAGGTTATCCACTCTGGATGATCAACAGAGGTTACTATATAGCCACGAATAAAAATCGCAAAGACCTTCTGTTTGGTAGACGCTGCGTTAAAAATTCCTCTCAACCCACTCTGGTGCTCACATATAGTAGACAGTTTTCATTGATTAGACAAATAATCCTTAATCATTTACCGATACTCCATGAAGATCAAACGGTTAGCAACATTTTAAATAGTGGCTGCAGAATTGTCAGCAAACGTTCGCCAACTATTGCTAACAAAGTTTCACCCTCTTTCTTTTCATACACCCCCAAAACAACAACCACATGGTTGAGTACTAAAGGTTTTTATAAATGTGGCAGCCACCCATGTAAATGTTGCAAACATGTGCTACCCACAAAAACATTTTGGGATTCTACACACAACACTGAATATAATATTAATTCCTACATAAATTGTAATAGTAGCGGTGTTGTGTATATTATCTCCTGTACAACATGTGACTTGTTATATGTGGGCAGCACCACACGCAAATTTAAAGTCCGTCTTCTAGAACATCTGAATTATATAAAAGCGAGTCATACACTAACATTTCAGGTGCTGCGAAACACTTTATTAATTTTCATGGCAGAAGCACACAATCCTTCAAGGCTTTTGCCATAGAAAAGTTTTTATACCAATAAGAGGGGGACATGAAACATAAGACTCTGTTAAGGGAAGCCTTTTGGCTTTTCAAACTGAATACCAGGTTACCTCTAGGCATGAATTATAAGAAAGAATTTTTGCACTTTTTTAACTAATCATTCCATGTAATAGAACAAAGTACTATGCGCTATATTCTTACTTTGGTTTTATATTCTTGTTGCACAGTAGTGGTCTTATTATGACGCACTGCTTATTTTGACAAATTGGACACTGTTCAGACTAGATTTTGATGCAGTTTTTTCTATGTCTACATATATTATGCAACTATTTTTTCTAGTGTGCTAGTCAGACACTTGCCAGTTACACTTTCAGTGTAAATAGATCATTGTTTGTTTGTAATGTTGTTTTTAACTAAGAATATGTTAAGTTGGTGATAAAATTTATCCAAGCAATGTTCACCAGTGCTTCTGCAATCAGGTGTAAATTGAAACACCTGATGTTTCCTTTACTTGGAGGAAGGTTTCCTCCTCCACTACACAGTATTTATTTGCTAAGATTGCAGATACACTGGAGGTCATGAGTAAGAGCGGTAACGCTCGAAACGCGTAGACCGCTGCACAGGTGTAATTATGCTGGAAAAACTTATCCTTGTATGTTGATTACGTCCACCGAAAATAAAGGATGCCAAGGCTTTTTAAACTGAATTTACTGGAGTGCTGGAATCTTTCCTTTTCTGTGACTTCCATTATACTCGGGTGCTCGGCCAAGCACATAAATATAGCAATGTGTTCGGGCCGAACACCCGAATACTTTGGTGCTCGCTCATCACTAGATATAAGGTGTATGATGCTTGTATGTTGGTTAGAGCAGAATGTAATGTCCATTCAAATAGGTCTTTAGCAGTAGGGCTGGGTTCAACAGAGATCCTAGAATCAGCCTTGTGTTCCTCCAGTGTTATCATGCAACGCTTCACAACCTCTTCCTGTTGCTTTAGCATTCATCCAGGAGAATTTTTACAGCCTTCACTCAGAAGCAGAGGAAAGAAGTTGTGAAGTGTTCACTGAAGAGACTAAGGGCATTTAGTACTATCATTGGTAATATTATCCTTTGTACAGAGTATTTTGTTTAGTTTCAGTATGGAGGTTGGACTAGATGGACCCTTGTCTTTGTTTTCAACCACATCAACCATGTAATTATTTAATATTTAATCACCCTATGATGGTAATATTCTGTCCTTGTATAGTGGCAATATTTGACAACTATACATGTATATAAAGTTATTTGGTGTGTGTGTGTGTGTGTATTTTGCCTCTGTGAGTGTGTTATAGTACTTAGAATTTAGCCAAAGGCCACATATTGTCTAGAATAGGTCCAGCAGATAGCGAGCTGTCTCTCCTCGCTGCAGGAGACAGGCTTAATAGAAACTCTATAGGTCCATCTTGATTCTGTCTCCTATAGTGAGGAGAGAGGGTGCACCATGTGGGCACTTCTCTGTCCTCATTCTAGCGATCAGTGGGGTTCTGAGCACTCAGACCTACACAAATCAAAACCTTTTTAAATGTCTTTGTGACATATCAAAAGTTATTTAAAATTTCAGTGACACTTTAAGTATTTTAAGGTATCAGATGAATATTGAACAGACGAATCAAGAGTCAACTTTAGCTCGAAGAAATGTGAAAAGGAAACATAAACTGTCCTAAGGGTTTTAGTGAACGCCCCAGCGCATAGTGACAGTGTTTTTGACGCAGAGACTGTGAAGGTAGCTCAGGGGTTAAACAATTAATGTCTTCCTGCAGGTTTGCGTAATGGTTTAGCCCGCAGGGGTGTTTATGTGCACAGTTACTGCTGCTGCTTTACATGTGTTGCTGGTCACTCCTCCCCCCCCCTCCTGTGGCCATTCTAAGGTGGTCGCTCCTGCCCCTTCCCTAGAGTTAATAAATAGGAGGACTTACCTCATTTCTGCCTCTTTTTACCAGCACCTTGACCAGGAATTTTCCCTGCTGTAGGTATAGCCAACAAGAGGGCTGTTTTTGCTGCCATCCAAGACTTCAGGGTGTTCTAAATGAAAGTTTCGAACAAGTCTAGGAGCATAAACATCCCTGGCGGGTACCCAAGATCTCTCTTCGGGTCCATACTCCTTCCAGTGAATCAGGTACTGTAAGGAATTACGCACCCTCCTGATATCCACAATCTTAGACACCACATACTTGACAGCATCACAAACAAGAACCGGCAGAGGTGAGGCCTCCAACGGTACAGCAGGTTCAAAATACTTTTTAAGAAGAGATTTATGAAATACATTATGAATGTTGAACGACTCAGACAGCTGCAACCTAAACGATACCGGATTAATGACCTCCGTGATCTTATACGGTCCAATAAAACGAGGAGAAAGCTACTTGAGAGATAGATTCTTGGAGGACAACCATACTTTATTCCCAACCTGAAAGTTCACCCCCTTGGAACGTCTCCTATCGGCCTTGAGTTTTTGAGAGCTTTGAGCCTTTTCTAGGTTTGATTGAACCCGGGCCCAAACTGTGCACAGTTCGGAGGTGAGTTTATCCGCTTCAGGGTTAGAGGAGGAGACGGACGACCCAGAATGAAAACAGGGATGAAAACCATGGTTACAAAAGAAAGGGGAGACCCCAACAGAAGAAATGACATGGTTATTCAAATTCAGCCAACAGAAGGAATTTGACCCATAATTGCTGGTCATCATCAACATACAACCTCAAGAATTGTTCCACAGACTGATTAAGGCGTTCATTCTGCCCATTACTCTCAGGATGGTAGGCAGAAGAAAAAGACAATGAAATTTTACATCTTTGACAGAAGGCCTTCCAGAATTTGGACACAAACTGCACACCCCTGTCAGAAACAATATTTTCTGGGATGCCATGTAAAGGAACAATCTCTCTCACAAAAATAGACGCCAAGGTTTTTGTATTCGGAAGTTTAGACAGGGGAATGAAATGAATGGAGATGAGCGAACACCTGGATGTTCGGGTTCGAGAAGTTCGGCCGAACTTCCCGAAAATGTTCGGGTTCGGGATCCGAACTCGACACGAACTTTATCCCGAACCCCATTGAAGTCAATGGGGACCCGAACTTTTAGGCACTAAAAAGGCTGTAAAATAGTCCAGGAACGGGCTAGAGGGCTGCCAAAGGCAGCAAAATGTAGGTAAATCCCCTGCAAACAAATGTGGATAGGGAAATGAATTAAAATAAAATAAAATAAATAAAATTTAACCAATATCAATTGGAGAGAGGTCCCACTGCAAGGAATCATGCGTCATAACACTCAACACTGGAGAAGGCCACTTTCAGTTATGTCGGCCCCAGCACCCAGACAGAGGAGAGAGGTCCCACAGCAAGGAATCATGCGTCATATCAACCACCACCGGAGAAGGCCACTGTCAGTTATTTCGGCCCAGCACCCAGACAGAGGAGAGAGGTCCCGAAACAAGGAATCATGCGTCATATCACCCACCACCGGAGAAGGCCACTCTCAGTTATTTCGGCCCAGCACCCAGACAGAGGAGAGAGGTCCCACAGCAAGGAATCATGCGTCACATCACCCACCACTGGAGAAGGCCACTTTCAGTTATTTCGGCCCAGCACCCAGACCGAGGATACAGGTCCCACAGCAAGGAATCATGCGTCATATCACCCACCACTGGAGAAGGCCACTTTCAGTTATTTTGGCCCAGACCGAGGATACAGGTTCCACAGCAAGGAATCATGCGTCATATCACCCACCACTGGAGAAGGCCACTTTCAGTTATTTCGGCCCAGCACCCAGACCGAGGATACAGGTTCCACAGCAAGGAATCATGCGTCATATCACCCACCACTGGAGAAGGCCACTTTCAGTTATTTCGGCCCCTGCACCCAAATAGAGGAGAGAGGTCCCACAGCAAGGAATCATGCGTCATATCACCCACCACTGGAGAAGGCCACTGACAGTTATTTTGGCCCAGCACCCAGACAGAGGAGAGAGGTCCCAAAGCAAGGAATTATGCGTCATATCACCCACCACCGGAGAAGGCCACTCTCAGTTATTTCGGCCCAGCACCCAGACAGAGGAGAGAGGTCCCACTGCAAGGAATCATGCGTCATATCAACCACCACCGGAGAAGGCCACTCTCAGTTATTTAGGCCCCAGCACCCAGACAGAGGAGAGAGGTCCCACAGCAAGGAATCATGCGTCATATCAACCACCACCGGAGAAGGCCACTCTCAGTTATTTCGGCCCAGCACCCAGACAGAGGAGAGAGGTCCCACAGCAAGGAATCATGCGTCATATCAACCACCACCGGAGAATGCCACTCTCAGATATTTCGGCCCAGCACCCAGACAGAGGAGAGAGGTCCCACAGCAAAGAATCATGTGTCATATCAACCACCACCGGAGAAGGCCACTCTCAGTTATTTCGGCCCAGCACCCAGACAGAGGAGAGAGGTCCCACAGCAAGGAATCATGCGTCATATCAACCACCACCGGAGAAGGCCACTCTCAGTTATTTAGGCCCCAGCACCCAGTCAGAGGAGAGAGGTCCCACAGCAAGGAATCATGCGTCATATCAACCACCACCGGAGAAGGCCACTCTCAGTTATTTCGGCCCAGCACCCAGACAGAGGAGAGAGGTCCCACAGCAAGGAATCATGCGCCATATCAACCACCACCGGAGAATGCCACTCTCAGATATTTCGGCCCAGCACCCAGACAGAGGAGAGAGGTCCCACAGCAAGGAATCATGTGTCATATCAACCACCACCGGAGAAGGCCACTCTCAGTTATTTCGGCCCAGCACCAAGACAGAGGAGAGAGGTCCCACAGCAAGGAATCATGCATCATATCAACCACCACTGGAAAAGGCCACTTTCAGTTATTTAGGCCCAGGACACAGACAGAGGAGAGAGGTCCCACAGCAAGGAATAAGGCGTCATATCACCCACCACTGGAGAAGGCCACTTTCAGTTCTTTAGGCCCAGCAACCAGACAGAGGAGAGAGGTCCCACAGCAAGGAATAAGGCGTCATATCACCCACCACTGGAGAAGGCCACTTTCAGTTATTTAGGCCCCAGCACCCAGTCAGAGGAGAGAGGTCCCACAGCAAGGAATCATGCGTCATATCAACCACCACCGGAGAAGGCCACTCTCAGTTATTTTGGCCCCACCACCCAGACAGAGGAGAGGTTCATTCAACTTTGGGTTGCACCGCAAGATCATGGTAAAGTTAAAAAAATGAGGATTCAACAAAGAACTGCCCCGGAGTACAAGAATACATGGTTGAGGGGGAGGCAGTTATAAATATCTATTCTGCACAAGGGAGGCACAGGTCCTGTGGGATCCATGCCTGGTTCATTTTTATGAACGTCAGCTTGTCCACGTTGGCTGTGGACAGGCGGCTGCGTTTGTCAGTAATGACACCCCCTGCCGTGCTGAATACACGTTCAGACAAAACGCTGGCCGCCGGGCAGGCCAGCACCTCCAAGGCATAAAATGCTAACTCTGGCCACGTGGACAATTTGGAGACTTAGAAGTTGAATGGGGCCGAACCATCAGTCAGTACGTGGAGGGGTGTGCAGACGTACTGTTCAACCATGTTAGTGAAATGCTGCCTCCTGCTAACACGTTCCGTATCAGGTGGTGGTGCAGTTAGCTGTGGCGTGGAGACAAAACTTTTCCACATTTCTGCCATGCTAACCCTGCCCTCAGAGGAGCTGGCCGTGACACAGCTGCGTTGGCGACCTCTTGCTCCTCCTCTGCCTTCGCCTTGGGCTTCCACCTGTTCCCCTGTGACATTTGGGAATGCTCTCAGGAGCGCCTCTACCAGCGTGCGCTTGTACTCGCGCATCTTCCTATCACGCTCCAGTGCAGGAAGTAAGGTGGGCACATTGTCTTTGTACCGGGGATCCAGCAGGGTGGCAACCCAGTAGTCCGCACACGTTAAAATGTGCGCAACTCTGCTGTCGTTGAGCAGGCACTGCAGCATGTAGTCGCTCATGTGTGCCAGGCTCCCCAGAGGTAAGGACAAGCTGTTCTCTGTGGGAGGCGTATCGTCATCGTCCTCCGTATCCCCCCAGCCATGCACCAGTGATGGGCCTGAGCTGTGTCGGGTGCCACACTGCTGTGAACCTGCTTCATCCTCATCCTCCTCCACCTCCTCCTCATCCTCCTCGTCCTCTAGTAGTGGGCCCTGGCTGGCCACATTTGTACCTGGCCTCTGCTGTTGCAAAAAACCTCCCGCTGAGCCACTTCTAACAGACTGGCCTGAAAGTGCTAAAAATGACCCCTCATCCTCCTCCTCCTCCTGGGCCACCTCCTCTTCCATCATCGCCCTAAGCGTTTTCTCAAGGAGACATAGAAGTGGTATTGTAATGCTGATAACGGTGTCATCGCCACTGGCCATGTTGGTGGAGTACTCGAAACAGCGCAACAGGGCACACAGGTCTCGCATGGAGGCCCAATCATTGGTGGTGAAGTGGTGCTGTTCCGCAGTGCGACTGACGCGTGCGTGCTGCAGCTGAAACTCCACTATGGCCTGCTGCTGCTCGCACAGTCTCTCCAGCATGTGCAAGGTGGAGTTCCACCTGGTGGGCACGTCGCATATGAGGCGGTGAGCGGGAAGGCCGAAGTTCCGCTGTAGCGCAGACAGGCGAGCAGCTGCAGGATGTGAACGCCGGAAGCACGCACAGACGGCCCTCACTTTATGCAGCAGCTCTGACATGTCGGGGTAGTTGTGAATGAACTTCTGCACCACCAAATTCAGCACATGCGCCAGGCAAGGGATGTGCGTCAAACCGGCTAGTCCCAGAGCTGCGACGAGATTTCGCCCATTACCGCACACCACCAGGCCGGGCTTGAGGCCCACCGGCAGCAACCACTGGTCGGTCTGTTGTTCAATACCCCGCCACAACTCCTGCGCGGTGTGGGGCCTGTCCCCCAAACATATGAGTTTCAGAATGGTCTGCTGACGTTTACCCCGGGCTGTGCTGAAGTTGGTGGTGAAGGTGTGTGGCTGACTGGATGAGCTGGTGGAAGCAGAGGAGGAGGAAGCCGAGTAGGAGGAGGAGGCTACAGGAGGCAAAGAATGATGCCCTGCGATTGTTGGCGGCGGAAGGACGTGCACCAAAGAACTCTCCGCCTGATGCCCAGCCGCCACTACATTTACCCAGTGTGCAGTTAGGGAGATATAGCGTCCCTGGCCGTGCTTACTGGTCCACGTATCTGTGGTTAGGTGGACCTTGCCACAGATGGCGTTGCGCAGTGCACACTTGATTTTATCGGATACTTGGTTGTGCAGGGAAGGCACGGCTGTCTTGGAGAAGTAGTGGCGGCTGGGAAGAACATGCTGTGGGACAGCCATGGACATCAGCTGTTTGAAGCTGTCTGTGTCCACCAGCCTGAATGACAGTATTTCAAAAGCCAGTAGTTTAGAAATGCTGGCATTCAGGCCCAGGGCTCGAGGGTGGCTAGGTGGAAATTTACGCTTTCTCTCCAAGGTTTGTGAGATGGAGAGCTGAACGCTGCCGTGTGACATGGTGGAGATGCTTGGTGACGCAGGTGGTGGTGTCGGTGGCACATTCTCTGTTTGGTGGGCGGCAGGTGCCAACGTTCCTCCCGAGGTGGAGGAAGAGGCCGAGGCAGCAGCAGAAGAGGGAGCAGGGGGAGCCAGAGTGAGTTCCTTGCTTTTAAGGTGTTTACTCCACTGCAGTTCATGCTTTGCATGTAGATGCCTGGTCATGCAGGTTGTGCTAAGGTTCAGAACGTTAATGCCTCGCTGCAGGATCTGATGGCACAGCGTGCAAACCACTCGGGTCTTGTCGTCAGCACATTGTTTAAAGAAGTGCCATGCCAGGGAACTCCTTGAAGCTGCCTTTGGGGTGCTCGGTCCCTGGTGGCGGTGGCCAGTTGCAGGCGAACTCTCTTGGCGGCGGCTGTTCTGCTTTTGCCCCCTGCTCCCTCTTTTGCTACGCTGTTGGCTCGGTCTCACCACTGCCTCAGTGGCACGACCTTCATTCCATGTGGGGTCTAGGACCTCATCGTCCCCTGCATCGTCTTCCACACAGTCTTCCTCCCTGACCTCCTGTTCGGTCTGCACACTGCAGAAAGACGCAGCAGTTGGCACCTGTGTTTCGTCATCATCAGAGACGTGCGGACTCCGATGAGGTGGTATTCCCATGTCCTCATCATCAGGAAACATCAGTGGTTGTGCATCAGTGCATTCTATGTCTTCCACCACTGGGGAAGGGCTAGGTGGATTCCCTTGGGAAACCCTGCCAGCAGAGTCTTCAAACAGCATAAGAGACTGCTGCATAAATTGAGGCTCAGACAGTTTCCCTGATATGCATGGGGGTGATGTGACAGACTGATGGGCTTGGTTTTCAGGTGCCACCTGTGCGCTTTCTGCGGAAGACTGGGTGGGAGATAATGTTGTGAACGTGCTGGATCCACTGTTGGCCACCCAATTGACTAGCGCCTGTACCTACTCAGGCCTTACCATCCTTAGAACGGCATTGGGCCCCACCAAATATCGCTGTAAATTCTGGCGGGTACTGGAACCTGAGGTAGTTGGTTCACTAGGACATGTGGCTGTGGCAGAATGGCCACGTCCTTTCCCAGCACCAGAGGGTACACTAACACCATCACGACCGCGTCCGCGTCCCTTACTAGATGTTTTCCTCATTGTTATCGTTCACCAAGCACCACAATAAGGAAAAAAATATTTGGCCCAATGTATTGATTTCAAATTCAGGCCTTTTTTACAGGCACCTAACACTATCTGCCTATTTGTTTATGTAGCGTATTACACTAATCCAGGCACAGCAGTAACCACTAATTTTGGGGAATATCTCTTTTAGGGCTAGTATTTAGGCCCTGGATGAAAGGTATCCTTTTATGGACAGATTTACACTTGGCCTGCAACAGCTGGGACAACAGATTCAGGGTATTGCTATTTTGGCAATTGAATGTCACTCAGAACAAAATATATGTTTTGGCGGACACTATTATATTTTGCCAGCCACAGCTGAAACCACTGATTTATGGTATTGCTATTTTGGCAATTGAATTTCACCCCAGAACAAAATATATGTTTTGGCGGACACTATTATATTTTCCAAGCCACAGCTGAAACCACTGATTTATGGTATTGCTATTTTGGCAATTGAATTTCACCCCAGAACAAAATATATGTTTTGGCGGACACTATTATATTTTGCCAGCCACAGCTGAAACCACTGATTTATGGTATTGCTATTTTGGCAATTGAATTTCACCACAGAAAATAATCTATCCTTTGCCGGACAGCAGACAGTATTATACTTGTCTAGCCAAAGCTGGAACACCAGATTTAGGGGATTGGTATTTGGACAATTGTATTTAACCCCTTAATAAAATATAGAAATTGCTATCCTGAGTTTCTAGGGGTGACAATTAGCACAGCCAAGCCCCTGATGTAGAATATAGCAAAAAAAAAAAAAAAAACGAGTATTGATGGATTGATGGACTTGGTAGCAGTTTCTTCTGGTGCACCACAAGTCACAAAATGGCCGCCGATCACCTCAGAAAATAAGTGACAGAAAAACGCTCTGTGCAGCCTAAAAACCAGTGAGCAAGTAACTAGCAGAAGTTCAATCATTCACAGCTGTAGATCGATCCGTTCATTAGGTGCTGTTGCTGACTTTTCCCTGCCTAATCTCACCCTCACAGAAGCTGCGTCCTCTCCCTACACTAATCAGAGCAGTGTGACGTGCGGCGCTACGTGACTCCAGCTTAAATAGAGGCTGGGTCACATGCTGAACTTGGCCAATCACAGCCATGCCATTAGTAGGTATGGCTGTGATGGGCTCTTAGGGCAAGAAGTAAAACGCTAGCTGATTGGCTGCTGTGCAGCCCTTCAGAAAGCGGGAAGTAATCGACGAACAACGAACCCATACCCGAACTTTTTTGAAAATGTCCGGGTTCGGGTCCGTGTCCCGGACACCCCAAAATTCGGTACAAACCCGAACGATGCTCGAACTGTTCGCTCGACACTAGAAATTAACCATCTGGCTAAACCTATCGACTACTACCCAAACCACAGTCTTACCCTCCGTCAGCGGTAGGTCAGTTATGAAGTCCATCGAGATATGGGACCAGGGTCTATTGGGAATGGGTAGGGGTCGTAGGTTACCAGCAGGGCGAGTCCTAGGTGTCTTAGACCTGGCACAAACCTCACAGGCTGACACGTAGGACTTGACATCCCTGGTCAGAGTGGGCCGCCAATAAGATCTAGAAACCAGATTCTTAGTGCCTTCAAAACCCGGATGTCCACAAAAGGCAGAATCGTGTCACTCCCTCAACAGCTGGAGACGAAATTGTACGGGAACAAAAAATTTATCTGTTGGGGTGGATACCGGTGCCAGATGTTATTCAGCCTTATTGCGAGCTGAGATATCCTGGGTTAGAGCCGCTAAGAAGATGTTTGCTGGTAGGATGGATTCAGGCGGTGACTCGGTAAGTTGAAAAGCATGGAAGTTCCGAGATAATGCGTCTGCCTTCACATTTTTACTTCCCAGCCTGAACGTAATGGAGAAAACGGGTAAAAAACAGAGCCCACTGGGCTTGCCGGGGATTCAACCTTTTAACAGACTCGAGAAACATTAGGTTTTTATGGTCAGTAACAACAGTTACCCGATGCCTTGCCCCTTCCAAAAAATTCCTCCACTCCTCAAATGCCCATTTAATAGCCAGTAGCTCCCTATTCCCTATGTCGTAGTTTCTCTCTGTGGGAGAGAATTTCCTGGAGAAGAAGGCACACGGTCTCAGGTTAGTGAGGCTAGCAGGACCTTGTGAAAGGACTGCTCCTGTGCCGTCCTCGGATGCATCCACCTCCACAATAAAGGGTCTCTCCTGATCAGGCTGGATCAGAATGGGAGCGCTACTAAATGCCTTTTTTAAAGTTTCAAATGACGAAATGGCCTTGGAAGACCAATTCTCCAAATCTGCCCCTTTCTTAGTAAGGTCGGTCAATGGTTAAGCAATTACAGAAAAATACATGATAAATTTACGATAGTAATTAGCGAAACCCAAAAACCGTTGTAAGACCTTTAAGGATGAAGGCCTTACCCATTCCTTAATTGCCAAAACCTTACCAGGATCCATCTTAAAGGCGTGAGGAGTCAGAACATGCCCTAAAAACAGTATCTCCTGTACACCAATGACACATTTCTCTTTCTTAGTGGATAGCTGGTTCTCCCGCAACACCTCTAATACGTGTTTGACATGAGATATCAGGAGAGAATATCAAAATGTCGTCAAGATAGACAATAATAAATTTACCTAAGAACTCCCTAATGGAGTTGAGCGAACACCTGGATGTTCGGGTTCGAGAAGTTCGGTCGAACTTCCCGAAAATGTTCGGGTTCAGGATCCGAACTCGACCCGAACTTTATCCCGAACCCCATTGAAGTCAATGGGGACCCGAACTTTTGGGCACTAAAAAGGCTGTAAAATAGTCCAGGAAAGTGCTAGAGGGCTGCAAAGGCAGCAAAATGAAGGTAAATGCCCTGCAAACAAATGTGGATAGGGAAATGAATTAAAATTAAATTAAAATTAAACAATATCAATTGGAGAGAGGTCCCATAGCAGAGAATCATGCGTCATATCACCCACCACTGGAGAAGGCCAATTTCAGTTATTCAGGCCCCAGCACCCAAACAGAGGAGAGAGGTCCCACATCAAGAAATAAGGCGTCATATCACCCACCACTGGAGAAGGCCACTTTCAGTTATTTAGGCCCCAGCACCCAGACAGAGGAGAGACGTACCACAGCAGAGAATCATGCGTCAAATCACCCACCACTGAAGAAGGCCACTTTCAGTTAATTGGGCCCCAGCACCCAGACAGAGGAGAGAGGTCCCACAGCAAGGAATAAGGCTTCATGTCACGCACCATTGTAACAGGCCACTTTCAGTTATTTAGGCCCCGGCGCCCCGATTAAGGAGAGGATCATTCAACTTTGGTTTGCACCGCAAGATCATGGTAAAGTTAAAAAAATGAGGATTCAATAAAGAAGTGCCCCGGAGTACAAGAATACATGGTTGAGGGGGAGGCAGTTATAAATGTCTATTCTGCACAAGGGAGGGACAGGTCCTGTGGGTTCCATGCCTGGTTCCTTTTTATGAACGTCAGCTTGTCCACGTTGGCTGTGGACAGGCGGCTGCGTTTGTCAGTAATGACGCCCCCTGCCATGCTGAATACACGTTCAGACAAAACGCTGGCCGCCAGGCAGGCCAGCACCTCCAAGGCATAAAATGCTAACTCTGGCCACGTGGACAATTTGGAGACACAGAAGTTGAATGGGGCCGAACCATCAGTCAGTACGTGGAGGGGTGTGCAGATGTACTGTTCAACCATGCTAGTGAAATTCTGCCTCCTGCTAACACGTTCCGTATCAGGTGGTGGTGCAGTTAGCTGTGGCGTGGAGACAAAACTTTTCCTGAGGTAGTTGGTTCACTAGGACGTGTGGCTGTGGCAGAATGGCCACGTCCTCTCCCAGCACCAGAGGGTCCACTAACACCACCAGGACCGCGTCCGCGTTCCTTACTAGATGTTTTCCTCATTGTTACCGTTCACCAAGCACCACAATAAGAAAAAAAAAATGTGGCACAATGTATTGATTTCAAATTCAGGCCTTTGTTTTACAGGCACCTAAGACTATCTGCCTATTTATTTATGTAGCGTATTACACTAATCCAGGCACAGCAGTAACCACTGATTTAGTGGAATATCTCTTTTAGGGCTAGTATTTAGGCCCTGGATGAAAGGTATCCTTTTATGGACAGATTTACACTTGGAGATGCACAGTAGCGTGTGAAAAAATATGTAGGATTATGCCTTCAGCAATTGAATTTTAACACTTTGTGTAATATACCCTTTAACGGACAGAAATACAATGGGAGATGCACGGTAGTGTGTCAAGTTATTGAGGATGACCCTCTCAGCACTTGTATATACACCTTGAGTGTAATATACCCTTTTACAGACAGATTGACACTTGGCTTGCAGCTTCTGGAACACCAGATTTAGGGTATTGTTATTTTGGCAAGTGAATTTCACCCCAGAACAAAATATATGTTTTGGCGGACACTATTGAACTTTGCCAACCAGTGCTGGGACACCAGAATCAGGGTATTGCTATTTTGGCAATAGAGATGGCCCGAACTATGCGCCGGCGAACAGTTCCCGGCGAACATAGCTTGTTCGCGTTCGCCTCAACGGGCGAACACATGCAATGTTCGGTCGGCCCCCTATACATCATCATTGAGCAAACTTTGACCCTGTACCTCACAGTCAGCAGACACATTCCAGCCAATCAGCAGCAGTCCCTCCCTCCCAGACCCTCCCACCTCCTGCACAGCATCCATTTTAGATTCATTCGGAATTTGCAGTCTTAGTGAGAGGAGGGACAGTGTAGTTGCTGCTGATTTAATAGGGAAATCGATAGCTAGGGTAGTGTATTCAGTGTCCACTCCAGTCCTGAACGACTCATCTGATCTCTGCTGTAAGGACAGCCTCCTGACAGCACCCCAGCTTTTTAGGGCTGCAACATTAGTCTGCTTTTTTTTTTCTCCATATACATATTGCAATTGCCTGGCCTGCCTGTGTGTAAGGAGCTGCAGGCCCACAGACTGTAGTGTGCCCACTGCCAGTGCCCACCCCTGTCATGCCGTGTGGCACAGGACATTGCATCAAAAAAAGGCATTTAATTTTTACTCTTTAATCTAAGGTTAGTTGCCTGCCAGAGTGTGTCAGGCCGACTTCCACTGACTGTAGTGTGCCCACTGCCAGTGCCCACCACTCATACCGGCTGGCACAGGACTTTGCATCAAAAAAAGGCATTTCATTTTTACACTTTAGTGTAATTTCAGTTACTTGCCTGCTGCTAGTGTGTGTCAGGCCGACTTCCACTGACAGTAGTGTGCCCACTGCCAGTGCCCACCCCTGTCATCCCGTGTGGCATAGGACTTTGCATAAAAAAAAGGCATTTAATTTTTACACTTTAGTGTAATTTCAGCTGCTTGCCTGCTGCTAGTGTGTGTCAGGCCGACTTCCACTGACAGTAGTGTGCCCACTGCCAGTGCCCACCCCTGTCATCCCGTGTGGCACAGGACTTTGCATAAAAAAAAGGCATTTAATTTTTACACTTTAGTGTAATTTCAGTTGCTTGCCTGCTGCTAGAGTGTGTCAGGCCGACTTCCACAGACTGTAGTGTGCCCACTGCCAGTGCCCACCACTGATACCGGGTGGCACAGTAGCTTGCCGATAAATAAGAAATTAAATTTTTACACAGTATTCTAATTTCAGTTGCTTGCCTGCTGCCAGTGTGTGTCAGGCCGACTTCCACTGACTGTAGTGTGCCCACTGCCAGTGCCAACCACTGATACCGGGTGGCACAGTAGCTTGCCGATAAATAAGGCATCTAATTTTTAGACAGTAGTCTAAATTCAGTTGCTTGCCTGCTGCCAGTGTGTGTCAGGCCCACTTCCACTGACTGTAGTGTGCCCACTGCCAGTGCCAACCACTGATACCGGGTGGCACAGTAGCTTGCCGATAAATAAGGCATTTCATTTTTACACAGTCTAATTTCAGTTGCTTGCCTGCTGCCAGTGTGTGTCAGGTCCACTTCCACTGACTGTAGTGTGCCCACTGCCAGTGCCCACCACTGATACCGGGTGACACAGTACCTAGCACGCGTAGTACCACTTATCTAAAAAAAATTGACAGGCAGAGGCAGGCCACCCCGCAGGGGCCGTCGTGGTCGTGGTGCTTTGATTTCAACTGTCCCTGGAATAATGCCCAGTGTTCAGAGGCCACGTACCCTGAACTCGAAAAATTCAGAGGAAACAGTTGACTGGCTTAGACAGGACACCCAATCTTTAACAGCTTCCGCTAAGAACCTTGACGCACCATCCTCCTCCAGCTCAGCTTCGGTCACCTGCTCTCAAGTTACCACGCACCCGCCCGTCGCCACCACCACCACTACCACCACAGCCACCACAGCCGCTTCACTTGATCCGTCAGAGGAGTTATTTACACATCAGTTGGATGCAATTAGTGATGCGCAACCATTATTGCCAGATGATGTAGATAACAGGGATATGTCTCAGGCAGGCAGGATTACACACATGGACGTACAGTGTGATGATGATGATGTTGTACCCGCTGCTGCTTCCTTTGCTGAGGTCTCAGATACAAGTGAAGCGGTTGATGATGACGATGTGTCCATGGATGCCACGTGGGTGCCTGCTCGAAGAGAAGAAGAGGGGGAAAGTTCAGAAGGGGAGACAGAGAGAATGAGGAGACGAGTTGGAAGCAGGGGGAGGTCGTCGCAAGGAGTTAGTGGCACAGTCAGACAGCATGTATCGGAACCCAGGGTCAGCCAGACAGCACGCCAGTCAACGCATGCTGTTGCGACCACCAGAATGCTGTCATTGCAAAGCTCAGCAGTGTGGCATTTTTTTTGTGTGTCTGCCTCTGATAACAGCAATGCCATTTGCAACCTGTGCCAAAAGAAACTGAGTCATGGGAAGTCCAACACCCACCTTGGTACAACTGCTTTGCGAAGGCACATGATCTCACATCACAAACGCCTATGGGAGCAACACATGAGTACAAGCAGCACACAAACTCAAAGCCACCATGCTCCTCCTGGTCCAGCATCTTCAGCCACGTCAACCACTGCTGTCCTCCCTGCCCCCTCTCAACCAACCGCCACTCCTCCTCTCACCTTCAGCAGTTCCTGCTCATCTGCCCACAGTCAGGTGTCTGTCAAGGACATGTTTGAGCGTAAAAAGCCAATGTCACAGAATCATCCCCTTGCCCGGCGACTGACAGCTGGCTTGACGGAACTCTTAGCCCGCCAGCTTTTACCATACCAGCTGGTAGAGTCTAAGGCCTTCAAAAAATTTGTCGCTATTGGGACACCACAGTGGAAGGCACCCGGACGAAAATTTTTTTCACAAAAGGCAATCCCTGATATGGGACGTAACAGGGATTAAACTGATGAGAATAGTACTACAGAAAATACCACTCATATCGGGTGTGACAGTAAATTGCACGGCGCAGACGCAGTGACTGTGGATAAAAACAAAGGGGGAGCCAGCGTTTTTTTTAACCATCTCCCCGTTCGAAAAATCAATTCAATTCACCTTTTGGGGACCCTTGGTGTTGTACGTGGCTGGGTGGAGGAAGAAACCTTCAATGACATCACCGGGACGTGGCTAGCTTGGTATCCAACCTTGTGCAAATGGGGAGTTTGCCGTTGTGCAAATGGACTTGCGGTTGTTTGCGGTGCATTAAAAGTGGAGTTTGATCTGTCAATGTCTGTAAAGTGGGCGTAACCCTTACACTACCTGATCGATACAACATCATACCTGATCGTATACACACACTGGATGTTTTAAAGCATGTTATTCCAAACAATTTAGGAATGTTAGTTGATTTATGCCCTTTATGGATTGAAACCCGACTCTGCGTCCACTACCATGGGAGTTTTGCCATAGATCCCCCTCCGGCATGCCACAGTCCAGGTGTTAGACCCCTTGAAACAACTTTCCCATCACTATTGTGGCCAGAATGAGTCCCTGTGGGTTTTAAAATTTGCCTGCCAATTGAAGTCTATGGCGGTTCGCCCGGTTCGCCCGTTCGCGAACATTTGCTGAAGTTCGCGTTCGCTATTCGCGAACGGAAAATTTTATGTTCGTGACATCACTATTTGGCAATTGAATTTCACCCCAGAACAAAATATACCCTGTTACGAACAGATTTAAACAAGACCCAGAACAAAATATATGTTTTTGCGGACACTATGAATCCTGGCCTGCAACTGCTGGAACGCCAGATTAAGGGTATTGCTATTTTGGCAATTGAATTTCACCCCAGAACAAAATATATGTTTTGGCGGACACTATTATACTTTGCCAGCCAGTGCTGGGACACCAGAATCAGGGTATTGCTATTTTGGCAATTAGATTTCACCCCAGAACAAAATATACCCTGTTACGGACAGATTTAAACTAGGCCTGCAACTGCTGGAACACCAGATTCAGGGTATTGCTATTTTGGCAATTGAATTTCACCCCAGAACAAAATATATGTTTTGGCGGACAATATTATACTTTGCCAGCCACTGCTGGGACACCAGAATCAGGGTATTGCTATTTTGGCAAGTCAATTTCACCCCAGAACAAAATATATGTTTTGGCGGACACTATTATACTTTGCCAGCCACTGCTGGAACACCAGAATCAGGTTATTGCTATTTTGTCATTTGAATTTCACCCCAGAACAAAATATATGTTTTGGCGGACACTATTATACTTTGCCAGCCACTCCTGGGACACCAGATTCAGGGTATTGCTATTTTGGCAATTTAATTTCACCCCAGAACAAAATATACTCTGTTACGGACAGATTTAAACTAGGCCTTCAACTGCTGGAACACCAGATTCAGGGTATTGCTATTTTGGCAATTGAATTTCACCCCAAAACAAAATATATGTTTTGGCGGACACTATTATACTTTGCCAGCCAGTGCTGGGACACCAGAATCAGGGAATTGCTATTTTGGCATTTAAATTTCACCCCAGAACAAAATATACCCTGTTACGGACAGATTTAAACTAGGCCAGCAACTGCTGGAACACCAGATTCAGGGTATTGCTATTTTGGCAATTGAATTTCACCCCAGAACAAAATATATGTTTTGGCGGACACTATTATACTTTGCCAGCCACTGCTGGGACACCAGAATCAGGGTATTGCTATTTTGGCAAGTCAATTTCACCCCAGAACAAAATATATGTTTTGGCGGACACTATTATTCTTTGCCAGCCACTACTGGGACACCAGATTCAGGGTATTGCTATTTTGGCAATTAAATTTCACCCCAGAACAAAATATATGTTTTGGCAGACAATATTATACTTTGCCAGCCACTGCTGGGACACCAGAATCAGGGTATTGCTATTTTGGCAAGTCAATTTCACCCCAGAACAAAATATATGTTTTGGCGGACACTATTATACTTTGCCAGCCACTGCTGGAACACCAGAATCAGGTTATTGCTATTTTGTCATTTGAATTTCACCCCAGAACAAAATATATGTTTTGGCGGACACTATTATACTTTGCCAGCCACTGCTGGGACACCAGATTCAGGGTATTGCTATTTTGGCAATTGAATTTCACCCAGAACAAAATATATGTTTTGGCGGACACTATTATACTTTGCCAGCCACTCCTGGGACACCAGATTCAGGGTATTGCTATTTTGGCAATTGAATTTCACCCCAGAACAAAATATACTCTGTTACGGACAGATTTAAACTATGCCTGCAACTGCTGGAACACCAGATTCAGGGTATTGCTATTTTGGCAATTGAATTTCACCCCAGAACAAAATATATGTTTTGGTGGACACTATTATAC
This sequence comes from Bufotes viridis, assembly GCA_033119425.1. Classification (NCBI taxonomy): domain Eukaryota; kingdom Metazoa; phylum Chordata; class Amphibia; order Anura; family Bufonidae; genus Bufotes; species Bufotes viridis. The sequence goes on from CM065591.1 coordinate 421,486,305, forward strand.
TTTGCCAGCCAGTGCTGGGACACCAGAATCAGGGCATTGCTATTTTGGCAATTAAATTTCACCCCAGAACAAAATATACCCTGTTACGGACAGATTTAAACTAGGCCACAACTGCTGGAACACCAGATTCAGGGTATTGCTATTTTGGCAATTGAATTTCACCCCAGAACAAAATATATGTTTTGGCGGACACTATTATACTTTGCCAGCCACTGCTGGGACACCAGAATCAGGGTATTGCTATTTTGGCAAGTCAATTTCACCCCAGAACAAAATATATGTTTTGGCGGACACTATTATTCTTTGCCAGCCACTACTGGGACACCAGATTCAGGGTATTGCTATTTTGGCAATTGAATTTCACCCCAGAAAAAAATATATGTTTTGGCGGACACTATTATGCTTTGCCAGCCACTGCAGGGACACCAGATTCAGGGTATTGCTATTTTGGCAATTGAATTTCACCCCAGAACAAAATATATGTTTTGGCAGACACTATTATACTTTGCCAGCCACTCCTGGGACACCAGATTCAGGTTATTGCTATTTTGGCAATTGGATTTCACCCCAGAACAAAATATATGTTTTGGCGGACACTATTATACTTTGTCAGCCACTGCTAGGACACCAGATTCAGGGTATTGCTATTTTGGCAATTGAGTTTCACCCCAGAAGAAAATATACCCTTTTACGGACAGATTTAAACTAGGCCTGCAACTGCTGGAACACCAGATTTAGGGTATTGCTATTTTGGCAATTGAATTTCACCCCAGAACAAAATATATGTTTTGGCGGACACTATTATACTTTGCCTGCCAGTGCTGGGACACCAGATTCAGGGTATTGCTATTTTGGCAAGTCAATTTTACCCCAGAACAAAATATATGTTTTGGTGGACACTATTATACTTTGCCAGCCACTGCTGGGACACCAGATTTAGGGGATTGCTATTTTGGCAATTGAATTTCACCACAGAAAATAATCTATCCTTTGCCAAACATCAGACAGTATTACACTTGGTTAGCCAAAGCTGGAACACCAGATTTTGGGGATTGGTATTTTGGCAATTGTATTTAACCCCTTAATAAAATATAGAAATTGCTATCCCGAGTTTATTGGGGTTACAATAAGCACAGCCAAGCCCCTGATGTAGGATATAGCAAAAAAAAAAAAACTAGGATTGATGTACTTGGTGGCAGCTTGTTCTGGTGCACCACAAGTCACAAAGTGGCCGCCGATCACCCCAGATAAAAGTGACAGAAAAACGCTCTGTGCAGCCTAAAAACCAGTGAGCAATTAACTAGCAGAAGTTGAATCATTCACAGCTGTAGATTGATCAGTTCATTAGGTGCTGTTGCTGACTTTTCCCTGCCTAATCTCGCTCTCACAGAAGCTGTGTCCTCTCCCTACACCAATCAGAGCAGTGTGACGTGCGGCGCTATGTGACTCCAGCTTAAATAGAGGCTGGGTCACATGCTGCACTTGGTCAATCACATCTATGCCATTAGTAGGCATCACTGTAATGACTTCTTAGGGCAAGAAGTAAAACGCTAGCTGATTGGCTGCTGTGCAGCCCTTCAGAAAGCGGGAAGAAATCGCCGAACAATGGACCCGAACCTGAACTTTTTTTGAAAATGTCCGGGTCCGTGTCACGAACACCCCAAAATTCGGTACGAACCCGAACTATGCTCGAACTGTTCGCTCAACACTACTCCCTAACAATATCGTTCATTAAGTTTTGGAACACAGCTGGGGCATTACTGAGTCCAAAAGGCATCACCTGATATTCAAAGTGTCCAATCAGAGTATTGAATGCTGTCTTCCATTCTTCTCCCTCCTTGATTCGGATTAGATTGTATGCCCTTTTCAGGTCAATCTTGGAAAACCAGGTTGCCCCCAGAACCTGGTTAATTAAATCCGGAATCAATGGGAGAGAGTATCTATTTTGGACAGTGATTTTATTTAATCTCCGGTAATCAATAGAAGGCCTAAGTCCACTATCCTATTTCTTAACAAAGAAAAACCCTGCTCCCATAGGAGAGACTGAAGGTTTAATATGCCCTTTAGCAAGGCTCTCCTTAATATAATCTTCCATAGCCTTGCGTTCGGGCTTAGAAAGATTATAAATTCGCCCTCTAGGAAATTTGGCGGGATTTGGTGGGGGATGAGAATACATCAGAATATTCCTTAATAACTGAGTGTAATGTATTAGACCATACTGAAACCCCAGCCTGGACCACGGATAAGCATGAGTTACACTTAGGTCCCCATTTCACCAACTCTCCTTTGGACCAATCTATTGTTGGGTTATGTAAATGGGGCCAAGACAACCCTAGTACCACCAATCAGGGGAGTAACATCAATGGCCATGACATGGATAGGTGTAGGTAAAGCAAACATCAGAATACCCCATTTACTAGCATATTCTAAGTCAATAAAGCTGGCCACTGAACCAAAATCAATACAGGCCTTACCCGGCCACTTATTAATCCCCAGAGAAATTGTTATGGGTACCAAAAGCTTACATTTAGTAAAATCAGGGTGTACCTGGTCTTTAGGTTGTCTTGCCTTAGGAGACTTGTCAGAGAGGACCCTCTTAGGACACTTTTTGATCCAATGGCCAGGATCTCCACAGTAGAAGCATTCTCCGCGTCTGCGACGAAGATTACCCCGGGTCATGGGACATTAGTGGCAGGGGAGTCCGCCAGGCTGTTCTGGCGGGTGAACAGCCTGTCGGATCCATCCTGCAACTAGTTCACGTGTGCCCCCGTACTGCTGCTCTGTCCCTATTGACTATAATGGGGGAGAAGTTCCGGCAGCAGCGCACAGCGAGAGGCTGCCGGACTAAAAATACGACATGCAGTCCTTTTAGTCCAGCTGCCTCTCGCCGTGCGCTGCAGTGCTGCTGCCGGAACTCCGCCCCCATTATAGTCAATAGGGACGGAGCGGCAGTCCGGGAGCACATGTGAACTAGCAACAGGATGGATCTGACAGGGTGTTCACCCACCGGAACAGCCTGACGGACTCCCCTGCTGCTAGCCTTATGTCACCTTATCCTTTGATGTTTGGAATTTAACATTTATTACTCCCCATGTCCCAGGTATTGTCAATGTTGCCAATGATGCCCCCCCCATTTTTGTTGGCAGGAATTCCGGGAGCTTTTGACGGATGCTGCACCAGAGAGTCTTTTGTGCCTTCCACGGCTATGGGAGTTACTGATGAATGGTAATTATCTAATTATGGTAAGGCATGGCTGGGAAGTATGGGGTTGGCGGCCAACCTGTCAGTTCACATTTCTGTTTCTACTCGGCTGCGGGTGACTATTGATTATTTGCTGGGCTTGCGTGATGTGGGGGTTTCGGCTGTAGTTGCGCAGCGTCAATTGTCGTGGCTCATCTTCCACTTCCGATTGAAGGGGTGGTCGGACGTCACCAGGTTCTTTATAGTTCGTCAAGCCCTTAAAGATTGGCTAAAAGAATATGTCCGGAGGGAGCGCAGGCACCCCATTTCATACCATCTCCTCACCCAATTGGTGGATCAGGTCTGTTCCTCCTCAGTTGAGGTTTTACTTTTCCTCGCTGCTTTTTTCCTCGCGTTTTCTGGCACCTTCAGAATCGGCGAGCTTCTTCCTCAGTACAGGTTCTGTCACGGGGGCCTTGTGCCAGCTGATGTTTCGGTTTCCGAAATGTCCGTTCGCATTTGTATCCGACGCTCCAAAACCAACATTTTCTCCTGCAGGTCCTAGGTTCCTTTGTACCGCATTGAGGGCCCAGTTGGCCCTTACCAAGCTGTAATGGATTTTAATGCTTCACGGGAAGATGGCACCTCATTTTTATGCCATGCCTCTGGCTTGCCCTTCACTCGTTTTCAGTTTTGTTCTATTTTCCGATGTTGTCTTGCGATCCTGGGTCTTCCCCTATCGGACTACGGCTGCCATTCGTTTAGGATTGGAGCAGCCACTAAGGCTGCCAGGGCAGAGTTATCTGATTTCGGAAGTATAGCACATTGGCAGGTGAAAGTCCGCATGCTTTGCTTCTTATGTTCACCCTGAGCTGTTATTGTGATTTTCCTTCGCAGATTCTCCTCACCCCACGGTTTGTTTTCTGGGGCATTCTTACATTCCTTGGGCAGAGCAAAGAGCTGAGTTCAGGCCGGGTGGCCGAAGCATGGGTTTCCAGCATGTGGAGGTTATGTGGCATTCGAGGTCTTCGCTGGTCGCAAGTCCTGCCGGAGACCGTTACCCTCAGTAAGGTGGTACAACCCCCCGTTATTTTAGTGATTCATGTCGGGGAGAATGATCTCTGCATACTCAAGGTTGCGGAGCTCAATATTCTAATTAGAGCATATTTGGAGTGGATTCCTACCTTTTTTCCAGAAGTCTTTCTTGTTTGGTCAGAGATTGTCTCCAGAGTTACTTGGCAGGGTGCCAGGGTCCCGGTTGCTATAGAGAGAGCCAGGCCCTCTCACTTTGTTGGCTCCCATAGGGAAGTGGTGGTCCGTCATCATCAGCTTGAAGAGGACAACCAATGCCTTATGCAGCCTGATAGTGTACACTTAAATGAGATCGGCCTTGATATTTTTCTCTCTGGCCTTAAGGATGGGGTGGAAAAGGCCTTGTTTCTGTTGGGTGGGGGTCAGAGCGCCATGTAGAGGTGCAAGGGCTCCTCCATGGAGGTAGGTTGAAATTAAATACTAAGAGCGGAGGAGAAGGCGGACTTTCCCACTGTGGGTACAGTGGTAGGCATATCACTTCTTACCTTCCTGGAAGTGGTTCTTGGTGTTTTTTGATACGTTTTGATGGTTTTTGTGAGATCAAGAAAGCTGTGACCGACCCTCACTCCAACAAAACTAGTTGCCTCGTGTCTTTATTGGGTTGGGGGGAAGACGTGGTTGGGGAGTTGACCATTTAGTTCTATGTTGTCATTGGCACATGGGAGATTTGTTTTTGTCTTATGTTTGGTTTAACATATATAAAAACCTCAGATGGATGTCATACAGTCAACATAGCGTTCTATTGTACAAAAAAACATATACATTAACATACAGTATACGTTTTTATTACTGGATGATCAAGAAAGGAAGATTTTACACACAGTGGATGAAGTGCTGAGCTTCTGTTGGACTTTATTTTACCATTGCAAGACATGTTTGCTCATGCACCTTCTTCAGGTGAGCTGAATGAGCATACTCTTATAAGTACAAAAGTTGTATCAAAGAATGGTGAAAGAACAAGAAAATTAACGTTTTGGAATGGCCGATTGAAAGTCATGTCTTTAATCCAACAGAAATGTTGTGTAAGGACCTAAAGCAAGAAATTAATGGGAGGAAACCGACCAACGTAACATAGTCAATGCTATTTTGTAAGGAGGATCGGGTTAAAATTCCTCCAAGCTGATGTTCAGGACTAACCAACAGTTTCTGGAAATGCTTCATGCACAAGGGGGTCACACCAGTTACTGATGCAAAGGTTCACATATTTTTTCCACTCACAGACATGTGATATTGGATCATTTTGTCTCGAGGGTGTCACGACCTATCGCTGACCCTGTGGTGCCTTGGGTTAGGAGGGTGCAGCGGGTGGCTACTCGCTCGTTTTCAAGAGATCGCTCCATGACTTAGTGGTGGGAATCGATTATGGTCCAGGTTTTCCTGCTTGGTTTTGCGATCCTTTTTGTCCCATTTAGGAATCCGTAGTTTTCCTTTCAGCTGTTCTCTGTCAGCCACCCCCAGCTACTATATAGTCTCCCTTTATGCTTCCCTTGTTGCCAGATATAGACCTTCTTTTCAGATCTTCTATTCTGACCTCTGGTGGAGTTGGAGTTGCTGTGGGTCTGTTGGAACTGGTGCTGTTGGATCTCCGGTGCTCTCCTGTTTGTTGTCTCCCTTCTGGGACTGTTTATTGTGTTTGTGTTGTTTGTCTTTTCCCTGTTGTTACCCTAGGTGTCAGTGGTGAGTACTAGTGCTCCCACCGCCCTACTCACTACCTAGAGCTTATTTCAGGGTAAGCCACGGACAAGGCACGTCATCGGCGTACAGGTTTGTAGCCCGTCTAGCAACGTAATGGCAGCCAGGTGACGGTGCTAGGTGAGTTAGGATATTTTCACACTTGCGTTGTGAAGATCCGGCAGGCAGTTCCGTCGCCAGAACTGCCTGCCGGATCCGGCAATCTGTATGCAAATGGACAGCATTTGTAGACGGATCCGCATCTGTGCATTGCAATAACGGATCCGTCTCTCCAGTTGTCATCCAGAAAAACTGATCCATTATTTTTTTTTTTTTACATTTTTTTACAATGCAGTATTTTTAATGACGGATCCAGCACTAATACATTTCAATGTAAATTAATGCCAGATCCAGCATTTCGGAAAGTGTTCCGGAATTTTGGACGGAGAATATACTGCAGCATGCTGCGTTATTTTCTCGGTCCAAAAAACGTGCAGTGACTGAACTGAAGACATCCTGATGCATCCTGAATGGATTTCTCTCCATTCAGAATGCATTAGGATAAAACTGATCAGTTCTTTTCCGGTATTGAGCCCCTAGGATGGACTCAATGCCGGAAAAAAATAATGCTAGTGTGAAAGTTCCCTTTAGGGGTCACCACTCCTCCCTCTCCCTAGTGAAAGGGTACTTCCATTCTCTCCCCTCTGCGCCGCACGTCTGTTACCTGCCATATCAGACGTGATACATTTCCTCAATAAATCAATAACCAAATCTAATATGTCTGACTCTCTGGTTTGATTTGGTTATCTTTATCTAGTTTAGGATTGGATGTAGATTTAGTTTAAACTTATGTAGAAACATAGAACATTTTGAAGGGTTCCCAAAGATTCAAGCACTACCATAAATGTCATTGTATAAACCTGTTTTTTTGTTGTAAAAAAAAAAAAAGATGCAAATCACAGGTTTGAGACTTTTAAGATGTAATTCCGACCAAATTTACTCACAATTGGCACTCTTATACCGTCTTCACCACTTTCCAAAAAGGGAGCATGGGCAGGGTAGGGTAAGGGAAGTGCGTAAATGATGATTAAAATCTGCACAAGCTATGAGCTGGCAGCATGTATACGCTGCTGTAGCTTGCATTTAATTTGTGATGAGGTGTGTCCTTTTTCGTAAATTCAATACCTCCTCCACCAACGCAGAGGGATATCAAGACTGCCATAGCACATGCTGGTGTTGATAAAACAACCCCTGTATTCCTGATTGGATGGTCACATATATTCTCCCAAGTTCAAGGGCTCATTCATATATCCTTGTCTGTTTTGTGAAAACAAAAACTCATCGGGCAGATTTACTTTATGAAAATGTGCCAGTTTTTTTGTGCAATTTGCACAAAAAAAAAACTGGTGCGCATGCTTTGCATCATATTTACTGTTTTACACAATTTTCTAAGCTTTTTAGGCTGTTTGGGATCCTAGTTTTGCATGCTCAAGTCCAGGTTCTGGAAGTTCTCCATGTTTTTTTCCTGGTATTTATGAAAAACACATGGAAACATCTGTGTGCAGCCCACGATATTCATGGACTAATTGAATAAAACTGGTTAGTTCTGTCCACAAAACAGAACAAAGTAGTACATGCTCCCATGTCTTTCCTGCAGACCAATAGTCTACAGAAAAACACAGACATCTGAATACACATATTGGCATATTGGGGGATATTTATCAAGACCGCCACTGGCATACATTTATCAAGACCCGCATGTTCTCCACTGGTCTTGATTCCATCTGTGCCACTGAAGGATGTGCCAAATTTATGCAGAGGCCTATAACTCTCATAGATTTGGCACATCCTCCCTCTGGCCGTCCAACAGTCTAAAATCTATGGCAGCCTCCTTATTACTGTATATTTCTGTCTTTATTTACTCCAAAGAACTGTCGTGAATAAATGTGGCGGACCTGCTGTAATACCCCCTCCCCACCCTTAGCACACCCGCTTTTCTCACCACTTCTGATAAGTGGCATTAATGGGCAAAAGATGCTGATTTTGGTGCAAATATGGTATGTGGCAACTTCTGTAACTTTTTTTATACCACTATAGTGGCATAAATCACATAGTAAATGTCCCCCAAAAAATTCAAGGGATCTGTGTGCCGTCCATGGAGAACATTGGCAGTGCATGGACTTGAATCAAGCCCTTACACTGGAAGTTACACCAGAGTGCTTTTATTTTCTAACCATTGCTAATATTCCAAAGCAGAATATTGCTGGTATCATCTCTAAAGCATGCATCAATTGAGCTATGATATCATTTTTAGCAATGTTACACTATCACTGTAAATCTGACATTTTTATTTACCATTTTTATTTAATATGTTCTATTTATTTAAAATCCTCCAATCAACATTACCTTCACTATTCAACTCTATCCTGCCAAATATTAGCATAGGCATAAGCCACCAATTCTGACTACTGAAGTCATTTCTATTGTTTAGGCTACTTTCACACTAGAGTTTTTGCTGGATGCGGCAGGGTTCAGCAAAAATGCTTCCGTTACTGATAATACAACCGTCTGCATCCGTTATGAATAGATCTGGTTGTATTATCTTTAACATACCCAAGATGGATCCGTCATGATCTCCATTGAAAGTCAATGGGGGACGGATCCGTTTTCTATTGTGTCAGAGAAAACAGATCCGTCTCCATTAAGTTGCATCGTGGGTCATGACGGATGCGTTTTGCTCGACATCCCAGGACGGAAAGCAAAGTATGAGAACGAAACGGAATGCATTTTGGAGCATTCTGTTCTGTTCAGTTACGTTTTGTCCCCATTGACAATGAATGGGGACAAAATGAAAGCATGATGGATCTCAATACCGGAAAATATTAACGTTAGTGTGAAAGTAGCCTTACTCCTTTACCTCCTGTGTTCAACTTTGAACAGTTTTACATATGTAGCAATAATAGATTTATATAACTGTCAGTATATTGCATTATTATGATTAGATGTACTGTATATAGCACTGTTTATGCATTTATTTGTATTCTACGTTTTCCTATGTGAAACTTTAGTAGACTAATTAACTATTGTCCAGACAGTGTGTGTACCAGCTCAAGTTGTTCCAAATATTTAACAGAAACTTCACTACCAGAAAAAAAAAAATGGAAAACAATGTGACTGAGCTGGGTTTGACAAAGTATAAACTGCTAGTGGTGCTTGGTTATTGATCATACAGCCAAGGTGGTATACCCTTCATTTTGGGTCCTGCATGTGGCAGGCGCAGCACAATGAAGTACCTTATGCACTGTGGCATTAGAATAATTTTGGTATCTCTGACTTTTCTAGTCTAACCAGATTGTTTATTACTCTGTGGTTCCTCTATTGCCGTTCTATGGAAGCAGTAGGTTTAAAGAGCACACCAAATGCTTGAAATTACTTTTTTATTAACTTCAACTTTTCTTCATATATAACGCTGATGCCTCCACAGCAGACAGTCCATGTACAAAACACGTGTGGAATAAAGTATCACAAAATGGCAGTTCAACTGTTCAATCTTGTCATTCAACATAAAATGGTGTATATATTTCTCTCTTCAGTATCTGTACTTTCACTTTAAGTTATTTAAGCACTTTATGATCTTTTTGAGAGGTATATCTGAGGCTTAACCAATAGTTTTACCTGCTCTATATGATCTGGTATGAGCAGTTCACAGACTGTACGTAGTTTGCGTAGTTTGAGTGCTTTTATGCAATTTGGTCGTAATTTGATATTTGCTATTGTTCATTTGCTTATTGCATACTGTTCATTTGAAATTTGCTTATTGCATACTGTTCATTTGGTGGAACTGCAAGTAAACACATATAACTAGTTCAGTATATAGTTCTTATCACTACATTAACAATAGGAACATCCATAACTGTATTAAATACCTATTTTGGCCTCTTTGCTTCCAGAAAACTGAACTCTCAGTGGAGTGAATGTCTGTTCAGCTTCTCTCCTCTGGTGTAATGAATTCTAGCAGCTCCTGCTAGGGAAATTTCCCAGACAGGCTGAGTGTGAGGCTGGCTGTAATTGGCCCAGACTCCTGCTCAGTGTGAGACTGACTGTGATTGGTTAAGACTCCTGCTCAGTTATAAAAGTTTAAGGGTACTTTCACACTAGCGTTTTGGATTCCGTTTGTGAGATCCAGTTCAAGGCTCTCACAAAAGGTCCAAAATGGATCAGTTAAGCCCCAATGCATTCTGAATGGATAAGGATCCGTTCAGAATGCATCAGTTAGGCTCCGTTCTGCTTCTATTCTGTTTTGGAGGCGGACACCAAAATGCAGCATGCAGCATTTTGGTGTCTGTCTGAAGAGGCGGAGCCTAACGGATCAGTTTTGAATTACAATGTAAGTCAATGGGGACGGATCCATTTTCAATGACACAATATGGTGCATTTGAAAACGGATCCGTTCCCCATTGACTTTCAATTTAATTCAAAACGGATCAGTTTTGGACCTTGTCATTTTTCTTTTAACTAATGCAAACGGATCCGTACTGAACAGATACAAACGTTTGCATTATAGGTGGGGATCCGTCTGTGCAAATAAACTGACGGATCCGCACCAACGCAAGTGTGAAAGTACCCTAACGATATGCTTTCTGTTAATAATTGTGCTATGTCATTAAGCTTACCTTACAGTCATATAATAAATCTTAAAGGCATACTATCTTTTCTGCCTCCGTGAACACAATATATAACTGTTACATGACATCCAAAAACATGAAGTCACAGTAAATAACTCTGCTTTTGTCTTTAACATGTAAACATATGAACGGTATTAAGGTTATTAGCAGGTCTAGCTGTATAAACATATAAGCCATATTTGCAATCTAGGACAGGTCTTCGCTGGCCAGCTACACTGCAGAAGGGAGTATGTAGGCAGGATCTCAATAATACTGGGTGGTATTTTCCCTTGCTGCAATACAGTCTGCCACTCTGGTATAGTAACGTCATACAGATAGTGGATGTCCTCCTGTGGTATGTCATTCAAAGTTCTTTCAACCTGGACCCATAGTTCAGCCAGGGTCACTGTTAGTTGCTGCTCATGGGAGATCTGACGCCCTATCTAGTCCCAGACATTGTTGATGGGGGAGAGATCTGACAATCAAGCTGGTCATGGGAGCTGCTAGATACCCTGAAGAACATGGTGTGTGGGCGGACGTTATCATGTTGCAACACCACATCTCCTAAAGCCTCATGCACACGACCATATCTATTTTGCAGTCTGCAAACCGCAGATGCACAAAATACAGATCTTGGCAATGTTCCATAATATTCTCACTCCCACCAGTAGAAATGCCTATTCTTGTTTACAAAATGGAATAGAAAGAATAAGACGTGCTATAATTTTTAGAACAGCTACAATGATGCAGACAGCACATTTTTTTGCCGACCCATAGAAATGAATGGATCTCTTTGCAATCCGCAAAAATCCGGACCAAAACTATGGTTGAGTGCTTGAGGCCTAACTCAGTCAAAAAAAGGTAGTAGGACTGATCTCACGATGTCCTGAATCTACCAAAGGCTGGTCAATGATCCATCCACAAATACCAGACAGGAACAGCCATGGTAAGTAATGGCACCCCACACCATGACACCTGGAGTTGGTCCTGTATGTCTCCACACTATGCATGTTGGCAGTAGATGCTTTCCAGCCCTACTGCAAACTCTAATGTGGCCATCATTAGTACCAAGGCAGAGACTGCTTTCATCACTGAACACTGAACACTGAACACTATTCAGTGTGGCCACATCAGAAGCATTTATAACAGGTTAGATAAGCTCATACAATTGACTTCTTTAGGTTTAATACTTCACCAAACACCTAGTTGATCCTCCAAGTTATCTTAGCAAACAACTGAACATATCTAGCCTGACGTAATACGAATGGGCTTCGTTCATCCTGAAACACCCAACTTTATATTTCACATATATGGACTACAGACTATACAGGCACATCTTTTTTTACTACAAATTTTTATATTACTTTATTCACTCACTTATTTTTTATACTAGTCCTGTTATGAACTATAACCGATTTTACCTCTCGCATTTTAAAACAAGGGATAATTTGTAAATAAATATCACAATCAAAGCTGCTAGTCTAAAATGTTCCTTTTTTCATTTTTTAGACATCCTTATTGGTTTTCCAATAATTTTTTTGCTACCACAGTCACGTGTATTATTATATATTGAGAGCCACAATTTCATTGCTCAATGGCAAAAGTTTGACCCACTCAACCTTGTGCAATCTACCCTAGATACTTTTACTTGACCTTAGCATGTATTGACCAACCTTTCTGTGTCTGCTTAGCAAGCAATGATCCTTAGGAACTTATGCCACTTCTATGGTGGTACGTTTTTATGTCAGTTTTAAGTATGGCTTTGCTTTGTGTGCCTGCACCAAATGTATGAGCTGGTGCACCATAATAATATATGTTGTGTCAGTGCAATGTGGTTTACATCTTTAGGTTGCAACTTTTTTGCGACTTTTGCAAAAGTCACACATAGTAAATAACTTAAATAAGCCATAATCTAGGTCTAATCTCACTTTTAGCTCTTAAACTTAGACCACTGTGAAAAGTAGCAAGGATCACAAAATATTGTAAAAATGTTGCAGTTACCATGATAATGTTGCGGTTGTTATGACTTGAGGCTTTTCTAGTAGTAATCGCAGTATCCAAATTTGCGATATTTTGCAAATTTTTGGCCGAATATTCAGCATAAATTCGCAAATTCGAGAATTTGTGATCTCCAGTCATTATTTACTTGATTGTGAAAATCGGCAATGTAATATATTTGCGATAAAAATTCGCGATTAGAACATTCGCGATTAACACTAAGGGGTAGGCAACTTTCCAATTGGTTGCTAGAGATGTTGCTAAGTGCCGATAATCACAATAAATTCGCAATTAGAATATTCGTGATCAACACAAAGGCTTAGGCAACTTTCCTATTGGTTGCTAGGGATGTTGCTAAGTGCCGATATTCGCGATAAATCGGCAATAAATTTGCGATTAGAATATTCACGATCAACACTATTTGCGAATACGAATATATAGCACTATATTCTAAATATTAGTGAATTCTCGAAGTGGTGATATTCGCGATTGAAATTCGCAATTTGAATATTCGCGCTCAACACTATTTTCTAGACCACAAAACTGACGTATGAAATTTGATAAATGATCCCCGTATATCCTGTACACTCCTTCTATTAGTGACATTCAGAGTACAGATTCATGGACATCTAGATTCCTGATTTCACTGCCTACTTTTCTATTTCAGGCACCACCAACTGGTTATGTCCTGTAACAACTCAAACAGTTAGCCGAAGCCAATTATTCGACACATGTAGGTTACAATTAAGGATGAGCGAATCAACTTTGGATGAAACATCCAAAGTCGATTTGCATAAAACTGAGTGAAGGGGAGCTTATTAAGATAACCTCTTTAATGTTAAAGATCTTGAAGAAATTAGGATAAAGTACTAGGAGACCCCAAGTGTCATACATGGCTTTTCAGGCAATTGGGGCACTTTCAATTCAAGAAATCAAGGAGATAAAGACTAATAAAACGTAATCCAAAAATATGTTCCTTTATTAAATGTGTTACCCTAGAAAAAGATCAGTGTTAATTCACAAAAAGTAGTACTGATCAGTGATATTGTAAGATGACATTATTATGATTAGGGGGCATTCCGATGAGTGAATGTATTTCATCCGCAAAATATGCACAGATCCGCAAAATACGCATAACGTTTGTGTGACATCCATGTTGCATCGGCTCTTTTGTGGACCCAATGCCTTTTCTTGTCTGCAAAATGGACAAAAAAAAGGGCATGTTCTATCTCTTTTTGTGAGGCCGCGAAACAGACATAAGGATGTGGACAGCACATGGTGTGCTGTCTGCATTTTATGTGGACCCATTGAAATGAATGGGTCTGCATCGGATCTTCAAAAAATGCAGATCGGATGTGGGATAAAAATATGGTTGTTTAAATGGTTCCTTATTATTATAATTATGAAATCTGCGCAGTAATTGTTCTTAAAAGATCTGAGTGTCACTGGACGAATTGCATGAAAGTAATTGTATACTATTTAATTTTACTTTATCTAAACTCTAGACATAAAACTTTACATAAATCAAAAGTACAGGTGGATATAAGAAACTTTTTAGTACATCTTATTAGAGAAAAATGTCTTTTTTTTCTAGAGTTATCAGCTTTTTTTCACCGCCAAACTAACTTTCTCTCTGAAATGTGTGATAAGTCCATCTTGATGGATGGGCTGTCTGCTCACTAAAGGATCAGATTACATCATCCCATAAAAAGACTATGGAAAGAGGAGGGGACTGAAGGAGGAAGTGCAGAGAGAAGCAGACAGAGAAATCCATACATGATTCAGAAAATTCAGCAGCTAAGAGTACGTTTTATATCTCATCCTAAACACCTTTTCACAAATATACAGCTAAGTACTGTAATTTACTTTATGGTGCTTCTGAGTTTGTGGGAGTCAAGAAGCAGAATCTGCTATCCCCACATGAAGTTCATGGGCTGACATGATGAGAAGCTAGTCTCCACCCATAAGCTCAGAGACAACAGAATTATAGACGAGGCATGCAAACGAAAAAAATGCTAAAAATGCAAGGTATAAGTAATATAATTGTCAGATACAGTAATATCCCTCATGTATATACACATGAGCAGCTTATTCGGAAAATAATATATGACAATGTAGGTACACTTTAAAAGTTATGTGAATTATATAAATTCTAATATATCTTTATCAAATAATTTCTGCCATATTTACATATTTTAACTATCAAATTTTGTAGAAACAATACATATTGCCATTGCTTATGGATCAAGCATGCAGAGAGTAAGTGAAATTATGAGTTGCATACGGCACATCTGGGCATTTCAGTTTAAAACACAGCAGCAAAAATACTATTTAAGAAAATGTAAATCCAGACTTACAGCTCCTACATTTTCACAATCGTAGTAACATTCATGGGTCAGACAACAACACAGAATTACGGTGCACTGATGAAAATAATTTTTGCATCTCAAAACACAGGCATGGTGTCATCATTAGGTCTGCAGAAGCCTGCTGTCATCAGGACTGACAGACAGTTGTGTGGGCAAAGGGAATTAAATCCTTCTTTATTGCATCAACTCTGGATATCTCATCTCTGCCCCGGGACTAGCACCTTGTTCTCCACGTGGCTATTGGTTTTGAAAAGGAGGGAGACTGTAAATAAAAGTGGAGGGGTTAAGCAATCAATACATGATAAGAGAGGGCTGCGCTTTCCAAATGACTGACTGTGCCAAAAGGGCAAATAATATTTAATGCCCTGTACAAAAGGTTTATGAGAGCTTGAAGCACTAAGGGGGAGGTGGAGAGTGTAATTATTAGCTGCAGTATATAGGGCAGTGTGACAGGAGGGAGAGGCTTAGTGGAATTCAAAAGTATTTAACATTACCTCTTCTGCTACAATAGCTACACATTGAAGGGATCCTGCCTTGGACATGTTCCTGCATCAGAGCTTCAGATTTCTTCATTTGTAAGTAGCATCTAACAACTTACAATACAGAAAATTTACATTTGTCACTCATTGACTGCCCTATAAGACAAAAGTCAGGTCAGGACTGGTGCCTATCCTCAAGATCAACCTGTCCAATCCACCTGGTGCTCTAGAACTTTGATTCTGCATCTCTGACCTATGATTCGACAGGGGGTGTCTTGGAGTTAATCCCAGACTCAATAGACACATGACAGCTAATGCTGGACCAGATCTCTAATAAAAGCAGGATGCTAGCTGTGCAGGACCCACAATCACAGAAGAGCTGAAGAAACTGTTGGTGAAAGAAACTTGAGACTTACAGAAGTCAATACATTCCAACTTTCTTCGTCTGCTTTTCAAGAGTTTATTTGTGATGGCTTCAAGAACCAAAAAAGAAGGCATCTGTTTTTATATGCTCACCCTGCTAGGTGCTTGGGCAGCCTCTACCCAGACTGGAGGTAGGAAGACTGAATGCCCATCCTGCGGGGTACAAGACAAAGATGCAATGATGGAGATGGCCAAGCAACAGATACTACAGAAATTACATCTAAGGGAAAGACCAAATATCACACATCCTATTCCCAGAGCAGCAGTGGTCAATGCTCTGCGCAGATTGCATTTAACAAAGCCAAAAATGGAAGGTCTTTTTGGGTCTCCAAGCTGGGACAGTAATAGTGAGAGTTACGAGACAGAACAACAAAGCTATGAAATCATCAGCTTTGCTGAATCAGGTAAGAATCTGATAGTTTTTAACTTTTTTTAATTTGTGCTCTCATGATATTTACAGTAGAACATTGCTAACTTTTTCAGAAAAATTATTATTTTTTAATACTATTTTACTATGACTTAGAAAATAGTATAATGTACATATGGTCACATGTATGTTCTAATGGTTATAGAAATTCACTAACTACAATAAGATTGTGTATAGCACGTTGTGTAATACAATTTCAATGCCCCAGGTTAAATAGAAAATAAGGGTTAAATAACTAACATTCAATTAAATATGTATAATAAAGACATCTCATTTGATAATATATTATATCTAAAGTTTCTATGGGATAAGGATGACCCGTTAACCTGAGCTGCTAGAAGGATGCAGCAAACAGAAGGGCAGACTATGACATACCAAATGCCCTCCAGACACAACACTGTACAGCACAGGTCAGGCTGCGCTATGAGGTTGCACTAGAAGGTCTATTTACTTAGTGCTGTTCTCAGAACACTGCTCAAATGGTTTAGCAATTCAGAAAGTATGTGACTAGTTTGATATAGAACTGCAAAAGTATCCAACTATATGTCAGAAGCTGAGGCTATGCTGGGCTGTGAGTTCCATTAGCGGGACATGAAATGTGGCATATACACTTATTATTGTAACAGACTGCACCTTTTTTTCTTAATACGTGTAGGTAGCTCACCCTTGTATTTTATGTGTGAACCTTCATGGTCAAACAGCAGTGACACCTAATGGACATAGAAGTGTCTGCACTATTATATGTTTGAAGGAGCAGGAGCAGAATAATCAAAAGCTGTAAATAAAATTAAGCTCAATAATAAAAAAAAAACTGAATATGGTGCTTGATGTGGGAGGAAGTAGAAAAGGATAGTGGATGAGCCTTGCCAGTGAACCCCTAGCTTCACCGTCTATATTTTATAAGATTCACAAGCAGAGTGATAACCCAGGCTTTGGGAATTACTATGGCTTCAGTGTGGCCAAGGAGCCCTTTCTTCTCCTCTACAGTTTAGTGCCAATCAAATTATGAGTTTAGTAATTTGAGACAGTCTGGTGTCTAAGGATGTTCTGCTATTTTTTTTCTCGTTTGGGTTTTTATATTGCATGTCTCTAGCAAAGTCTTAAATCTAGAGTAAAAGTATACCTCAGATAACTAAGACCCAACTTTTCTTTTTAATTCCCACTTACAGTAGTCAATAAATGAGGTGAAGAGCACTTTTAAGATTTGCTCTCTAGACTGTAGACTTATAAACAGATGAGCAAGTTTCCTAAAACTCAGTTTTGGTGCGATTTGCTGAAAATGGCAGATCAGAATCAGATTTCATTTGATCTGAACAAATTTGGTCAAAAGTGCTCCACTGGTCCTGAAAAGTTTTGCATGATACTCTGAGGTTTCCTAAGACTACATCCAACCCTTTCAGGCTCTTTAATGCCAAGAGAGCATTAGTAATGTCAACATATATGGCTATGGGTAAATGGGTGGAAACCAATGGTATCAAACAGCCTGTTTACATTTTTTTTATTTAAAGAACGGTCCAAAAAGATCCTTTTTTGGAAGATGCCTTCTTCTCTGACTTCTGATCTGTAGGGATTCATGCAGGACAAATCATAAAAGTTTTGGATTTGCCAAAATTAGAATCTTTTAGGAGTTTTGTAACAAATTTGATTCATGTAAAAATTATTCACTTATCTTTACTATAAACTCATGACTTCCTACACAAATCAGCTAAACTAAGGTTCTGAGATTTCACAGTTTGTAAATATTGCCTTAGTAACAACATTAATAATGAATTAACCTAAGATTTATTTATTTTTTTCTACAGAAAACAGTAACAAGTCCAGCACAACTCTGACCTTCCAGTTTACCAGAGATAATGAACAAAATGTGCATGTCCTGCAAGCCCATCTCTGGGTCTACTTCAAGTCCAACAGAACAAACCAGGCCAATCAAACTATTAGATTATATATGGTGCAGAAATCTGAAAGTACACGTATTTTATTAAATGAGAAACATATAGAGCCAAGATGGACAGGTTGGCAAACATTTCCATTGAAACAAATGCTGCAGACCTTCTTTGATGAAGGAAATAAAAGTTTAAAACTAGAACTTGATTGTCAGGGATGCGAGGACATGCCCGCCATTGTCAATACCAATGATTCTTATCAGCCATTTCTCGTAGCACAAGCAAAAGTACGAGATCGAAGCCACCATGCTTCAAAAAGAAGTCTCAAATGTGACCAGAATTCTAACCTTTGCTGCAGGAAAGACTATTATGTAGAATTTAAGGACCTTGGGTGGAATGATTGGATTATAAAACCTGAGGGATACCAAATAAATTATTGCATGGGCCTTTGTCCAATGCATGTGGCAGGGGCACCTGGCATGGCCGCCTCATTTCATACCACAGTCTTCAATCTTATTAAAGCCAACAACATCCAGACAGCAGTGAGTTCCTGCTGTGTTCCGACAAAAAGACGACCACTGTCCATGCTTTATTTTGATAGAAATAACAACATTGTTAAGACTGACATTCCTGATATGATCGTAGAAGCATGTGGATGCAGCTAGAGGTACGTCCACGCTGAAATAAAATAGAGAGAAGCTGGCTTATCTCTTAGTCATCCTGTGCTTTCAGAAAAAAAGACAGCAGAAGTGTACTAGCTTCCGGAACACACATGGAATCTTGAAGATTAGCATGTGGCTTCATAATACTTGACAACTGGATAATTTTACAACTCAATTTGTAATACACAACACAAATGCATTATATCTATGACTTTACAAATCCATCACATAAAGACTCATGTATAAAAACCTCAGCAAAAAAAAGTGCCCATGTTCGTTCATTGCAAGAATTCGCCTGAGGTTGGCTTTCATTTTGTAAACCGGATTGGAAATGTGATTGCAGCACTTTTTCTCTGAGAAGTTTTGATACTTGAGCCTCCCGCTGTGTATAATACACCACAATTTCCTGCCTTTAATGAAATGGTAAAAGTGCCAAAGTGAAAAACTGGAAAGAAGAGACAGAATGTTCATAGACATTTTATACAATTCCCCCATTCTGAATGATATAATGATGTATGTGTCACTTTACGAAAACTGAATGTCATTATTAAGTGCTCACTTGTCTTTTTCATGGATTGCCTAGATTCTATAGCACAACTGACTTGTATTGTATTTTATATTTTATTTGTATATTATTATTATTATTTTTATTACTTTACACTGTTTAATAAACAAACATGAAACTAAGAATATGTATCCTTATTAAAATTATTCCTTTTTAATACAATAAAACCGGTAAGAATTTAAGCACTAAACAGGACACAAACGGAAAAAAACAACATACAGCCAGCACTAGATTTATATCTTAGGAGCCTACAAACTATTCCCATCAAATAGCCCATGTCTTAGGTCATGTATGGCTTACAAAATAAAGTAGGAAAGTGCAATGAACCTCTCACATCCTCTAGTACTGTCTGCATCCCACAGTCCCTCAAGTAACTTGGACAAGAGTAAATTGTCAGCTCACCACATGCCAGGTGCATCTGCCAAATGCCATCCTTCACTGTTATGTAGTCAAACCATGAACAAAAGGTGGCATAAGTTCATAGCATGAGCTTACTACCCACTACAGACAAATTAACAGCTCTGCATACCCCTTCAAGACCTGTGCAATAAATGGTAGTATTGATGTGATAACGTCCAGAATTACAGAAAAACATATAATGCACATTTTCCCTAAATCTTAAGAATGAAATCAGTTCATTGATTTAATCCATTAAGAATGTGATATTTAACATTAAAATCCAGGTTCTCTCCCTATTAAGCAAAGCCCTGCCTATGGCGGTCTGTGAACCCTTTAAACGCCAAAGAATCTGAAAATAGCCAGATTACCTGCATGAACAACACTAAACATGCACATTGGATCGGTTTTTATAATTTTCATTATATGAATCTGTCAAATATTTTCCAATCTGTTTGAACAATTATTTTAAATTTAGATAAACTTTATGTATGCACAAACTGTACAAACCGATTGAATAACATTTGAGAGATTTATGTAATACAAATGCTAAGACACTTGTTTTATGTTCATGTAGGCAGTCTGACCAATTTATGCTTCTTTTGGCATTAAAAGACTTGCAAGCAGAGTGGAGTGATGCAGGGATTCTGGATTTCAATGCTAAATGCAACCTTCCCTAATGGACAAAAGGTCATTAATTATACTGAAATACACCTATATTAGGAGTAGTTCAGGCGCAGATGTCTGTGCAACGGTTAGTTGCGCCACTATTTAAGACTTTTCCCTGCTAATGCCATGTCTAAAAAAGTGGGCATGGAGTGGGCGGGGAAGGAAACGGGCAGGCAGGCCTTCTCATTTACCATATTCTACGCCTGTTTTAAGTGCAGAAAGTAGTCTAAATGTAAGACAACTCAGAAGTGTCATGTACGTACCAAGACATACAGACGTCCCAGTGACAGTGAATGGCAGGAGATCTGTGAGACTGGCAACACGTGGTTTGATATGACAGGTTTTCCTTGGGGATCAATAGGTGTCTGTGTTGTTTCTGGTAAAGGCCACACCCCTTGCCTCCAGGTGTTGCTTCTGTGGTCATTTAACCTTCCTTATTTATAGTTGCTTCTCCCACTATGCTGTGCGGTTTTTAGCTTCTGTGCCTGTAGATTGTTTGTGGTTGGATCTCGGCTGAGTTCCTTGTGCTTCCATAGCCTCCTTGAAGTTAAGTCTTACCTTTCCCTTTTGTATTTTGTTTGGGGTCTGTGTGTTGCATTTCCCTATTGTTTGTATTAGGCCTAAAGTAGACTGCTGTTTGTCCTTCCTTTTTGAGGAACAGATAGTCTCGTCCCTGCCATTAGTACCAGGGTCCTATAGGGCTAGATCGGACTCTAGGTATTTCTGCGTATGAACTCACCTATCTTTGGGGTCTGTTCATACTGGTAGTCAGTCAGGATTTTGGTTAGGGTTTTCACTAGTAGGTGTCCATATTCCTTCCCTAGTTCTCAGGCCTAATTTCCTGTTTCCCCCTTTCCTCCTATGCTAGGTGTGGTGTTTCCCTCCCACACCGAAGCATGACAGGAAGCTGTCTTACATTTTGAACTGGCGCTGGATGCGTCAAAGTTATGGAGAGGCCTCTGCCACCCCAGGGAAGACAATCAGCATGTATGGGTGTACATGATCTGTAAGGTTGGATTCATGTCCAAATCGGTTGAGAGTACTTTCCACATGGATGAGTGGGCCCAGAGAATGCTACAAAAACATTGCCCAGACCATAATACTGCCACTACCAGCTTGTGTTCTTCCAGCAATGGTTGCTGTGGGGTTTGTTTTTTGGTGTTTTTACCTGACATGCCATCCATTTGTTGAAGAAAATGTGAATCATTAGAAAAGGCAACCCTTTGCCAATCAGAGGAGATCCAATTCCGATACTGCTGCGAAAATTGAAGTTTTTTCTGCCAATGCAACTTTGTTAACAGAGGTGCAGCAACCCTCCGTCTGCTTCAGAGCCCCATAATCAGTAGGGTCCGATGAACTGTTGTTTTGGATACACAGCAAGGGATATGTGTGCAGACAGCCTAACACAGACCTTATATACCCACTAAGTCAACTCAAGACACATGACTTCCCTCATGAGCTACGCGCTGCCGATGTCGAAAGTGAATCGACTGTGTACAAATTAAAATGTACAAAATATCTGTCTTGTGTCCATCTAGTGGTTATATGGGGTTCTATATTTACTTCATATTCTTTCTGTATTTTTTAGACTAGGGGTTTTAAAACTTGAGCTTGAGAAAAGCCTCAAGAAGCTGAGCTGAAATGTTGTATACGGGTGAATAATTGGTCCAATGATTTCTTTTTCATCTACATTGCTTGGAGTGCTGCCATTGTTACTTGTATATATCATATGAAATATAGAAAACGACATAAAATGTTAATGTTAGTAAATGCCATATAATCATCTTACATACACATTGGTTAACAGTAGCCAGAAAGTGGCCAACCCCTTGAAGTTTTGGGTCTCTCTCTGTCTCTCTCTCTCTGTTCCTACCACCCCTGGGCAAACAGCACTTACATTTACAACATGCTGTTATATAATACATCTGTTTCTGTGTATGTATAAAAATATAATACTTCAGTAAACTTCATATGTGTACTAGAGATGAGTCTATCAATTTAGAATGTATCCCAATTTACTTGACATTAATTTCAGGTAAATTGAGAATGAGAGAGAGAGATCACACAGCTTTCTCCTGGGAAAAAGACATGCAAATTATTTTTTCTTCCAAATGGGAAGGATGACTGAATGTCTCATACTAACAGGTATAATTTAACTATCCAAAGTCAATGCTTAACATTTTCAACAGGCCTAAAACATAACTTGGATAACATTCAAGCCATAAAATTGTAGGCCAGGGAACACTTCTCTGATTTTCCGGGAAAATATAAATACATTTGCACATCTTACTTCTGCTTGCATCAGAGAGGCTTAGCTTTCTTTTCCATTTGGAAGGAAAACTAGTTTGCATATTTTTCCCAGAAACCCAAAGACATGCATATTAACTTTTCTTACATTATTTCTTCTATTAAAACGTCAACCTGTAGTAATGTAATTAAAACTATCAGGCTATATTTGGGAATTTTTGGGAATGTCACTGTGATTTACGTGGCAAGAGAGAGTGGTGTTAATACCACATGGTATATAAAGGAGTTTGGTCCGTTACGTATGGTGCTTTGTGCAACTGTTCAGCAAACATGCACGACTTACACCATTAACTGGTCTGATATGATGGAGCAACATGCTCCTGTGACTTGCAATACTGACACTCAAGCAGGGTACGTCTGTGCTATCTGAACTCCCTGTGACTCAATGCTCTGTCACCTGTCTCTCTCACAGGGACACTATCTTAAGTGTCGCTGAATACATATCCGCACACACCTCATGCACAATGGAGGATCACATTCACACACACTCTCTAGCCTAACTTTAATTTCAACATGAAGCTTGATTGTGAGTGACTCGCTTTCCCTAAGCCTGCCTAAAAGCACAAATCTAACACTCCTCAACCCGACATGTTTCGCCGCTATGCGGATTCGTCAGGAGTCGACGTGAGCCGGTTTCTAACTGAAACCCCACCCGCTTTCCCTGCCTACTTGCAATACAAGCACTAGGCGGCAAGTCCGCAATTAGTTGATGTTCCCTACTCTGCTAAAGTGCAAGACATACACACACAGAGACAGAATAATAGAGAGATAGAGTCGTATGGAAATGGGTCGGAACCAAGTGGACAACACAGTAGCAAATCACAAGACAGGTAGTAGCCATATATATATAATAATAGAGTCAGTATTTTGTATCAGGATTTGATCATGATTTGGAAGCCAAAAGTAGGAGTGGGTCCACAGAAGACATGCAAATATTTTCATCACATTTTAGCTCTGTTTTAGACTTATTCCTGTTTTTTACTTACCAATAGTGATCAAATACAGATGCAAAAAACTGACCAAATACTGACCGTGTGATAGAGGCCATTAAAGTCCAACATGCAGGACTTATTTTCCATCTGAATGAAACCGATTCCCGAGGCAAATGGCCAAACCTCATGCAAATTGATTTTGCATCAGTATTTGATCATATTTTGGAGGCCAAAAGCAGGAGTGGGTCCAAAACACAAAAGTACATCTCTGTTTTGGTCCAACTCCTTTTTTTTCGGCCTTACCAATACTGATTAATTACTGACCAAATACTGACCGTGTGAAGGTGGATGCTCAAAAGACAGGATCCGTTTTTTGGGGGTTGTTCTTCTGACGGATCAGAAGAAGTTAAAAATAAACAGTGACATCAACACAAACTTACATGCTGACGCACCACTCTTTCATGGGACCACTACTTTTATCAGCGTGTAACAGGTTCTCTAGCAATATATGTGGAATCAGCAGACGGTATAAAAGGAGTGCACTCTTTCACTGTGTAGTAGAATCTTGGGCCACTGCATGGTTAAATACATTATACCTGACGCTAACATTGACCTGTAAGGCTGAGTTCACACTTCAGTTATTTTGTCAGTTTTTGACCGGTAACTTACCAAATAAGTGAAGTGTGAACTGAGTCTAAGAGTGATGCCTGTCACTTGCCCGTGATACTGACATACAGTAACTTTTTCACTACCACAACAAACTAGCTATGCATGTTTCTGCGATGCACCTAGATACACTCTCCCTGCAGGCCAGGAAATAGCTGATTTATAACGCACTTTATGACTAACTAATTTGTATTGAATCGATTTTTGGGGAAAATTTCAGTGAAGCATCCAAATCGAAATTTTAAAAACTTTGCTTATCTCTAACAAAATTTGATTTGCTAGAAAGACAAATTTCCTTGCGCTTCGTGGTAACAAATCTATTTTTTTCCTTGCAAGGGGTGACTGAGATGTCACCATGCAAGAGCACTGGCTGGGTGCTGTGACTTCGTCAGTGATTATGTTTCCGTGTCCGGCCAGCGTGATGATGTCATCACTTCACCGTGCAAGAATGCGCACGGCGTCTTCAATCAAGATGGCTGTGATGGCCTCTTGTCGAGCAAATGGATAAGGTGAGTACATATTTTAAATTTTTTTTAACCTGATTAACCCCTGAAAGTCCTCAACTGTAACATCAGATGCCACGTTTAGCAATGAACGCAACATCTATGGGGTTCAACAACAGGAGTGGTGTGATCGCTGTTCCCTGTCATTGTGCGAACTACATACGAAGGAATGTGCTTCGTGACAAAGTAATTCGTCATGAATCAAATTTCTTTTTGAAATTCGGCGATGCAACCAAAACAAATGCAGCCGAATCATAACTTTACTCATCACTAACTGTAATGAAGGATTCCCAGGGGTAAATATGAAGGTCTGGCTCTTATCTGTAAACTAAGACATTACATTTTCTTATTAGTCTCTGTTGCTTTAACAAACAGAATGATGTAATATGCACCTTGTTCCTGTTATCTCAGCTAACCTGCAGTACCAGCCTGAACAGGACTTAGTCAGAAAAATGCTGCAGCTGGAAAAGTCTCACGTACAGAATCATGATGTGTGAGCATATGTATGCTGTTCATTTGTATATACAAAATGCATATGGAGATGTTGCATCAACATAACTGATCGCAATTATTCTGTATAGATGCTCCTTAAATGGTTTGTGAAGCCAACTAGTCCCCTTCAAGCAGATCACTAGTCATCTGTCAACACAGTGGTTGTTAGCTTCTTTTCTATGTTGAAACCAACCGAGAAATGCAGTGTGATCTCTGTCGGTAGTGGGACATTCAGGCAGTTATGGTACTTACAGTAGGGGTGGAAAAAACATTTCTAACTACCTAACTGACCCAAAAAAAGTTATCTCCAAATTGATATTCAAATAAGACATTTACAATATCTCAAATATATTATGTAGTAATGTAATGTAATTAAAGGGATTTCCAGCAAGGCAATTGTTTTTGGAAAGGGTTCAGAGGAGTTTAAAAAAGAAGTATTCTCACTTTACGATCTCCCACCTCTCCCACTTCAACACTTACTGGGTTTACTGCTGGTTACAACTGCCTGGTCTCACCTCTGTAACGAGGAAATTCTCACTCAGCCAATCACTGGCTTAAGCAGGTAACTTCTCTACAGTACCTGACAATACTATCAAAAACTGTGGTACACAATGTGTCCCTAAATATATTGATGCCACATGCTGTGTTCACTGATAAAACAATATTACCACAGACCATTCCGCCTGAAAAATAGTAGTGCTACACACTGTGCCCCCAGAAAAATAGTAACATCATACAGTGAACCTTGAAAAAGAAACCTGAAAATAAGTGTAAGACATAAGGCCACCAAAGGAAAAGTTATACGTGCCACATGCAAGACCATTAAAAGATAATAGTGTCCATATCAAGAAATACCGGTCTCTGTTACTATGGTACCATCCGAGGTCTGAAGGCCAGTCCTGGCTCCAGCAGAATTACACAGTCAGCGCATTGATGCCATTGCACCAATTGCATCACAGTAAGGTGCTGTTCTGTCCTGTTGGGCTTTCCTGCATCTCTTAAGGCGGGTACACACTTGCATTACGGTATTGAAATATAGGTTCCGTTTTTAAAAGAATATAGAAGCCTTTAAGAGGCCTTCCATTTGATCTCTCATACAGAAGCGTGCCAAGCTTATTAGCATTTTGGCTGCTTCTCCATGGTTCTGCAAATTGGTCATTATTTTAGTAAGTGGTTTAGAAGAACCAAGGGAAACCAGCTGGATCCCACCACTGACTCAAAGTAAGTGCAATCAGTTTCAACATTAGGCTACATGCACACGACCGTATGTGTTTTGATGTTCGCAAAAAAAAAAACTATGACGTTCCGTATGGCATCTGTTATCTTTTTTTTTGCGGATCTGTTTTTTTGTGGATCTATTGTAAGAATGCCTATCCTTGTCCTCAAAACGGACAAGAATAGGACATGCTCAATTTTTTTTGCGTGGCTACGGAACAGACATACTGATGTGGACAGCAGACGGTGTGCTGTTAGCATTTTTTGCGGACCCATTGAAATGAATGGGTCGGCATACTATCCGTAACAAAAATGGAACGGACACGGAAACAAAATACGTTCGTGTGCATGTAGCCTTATGCTTATTGAAACAACTTTTTCCCTGGTCAGACAACCTCTTTAACAACCACCTGGGACAGTTGGCAATTGTCAGTGTAGTTGTATAGCTTAAAACAACAATATAGCTGCATTCAGGTGTATTGCTGAATATATTGGTGTTCTCTAGATGCATTGCTATACTTGGGTCCCTGTTTAAAATCTGACCGAATATCTGAATGGAGTTTGTATATTCTCTCTGTGTTTGCTTTTTTTTTTTTCCAAGGTTTTCATCCTTACTTTAATAAGCAATTGAATTCCCATGAAATTGGCACAGTGATAGGAATTCAGATTATAATTATTGGGGGACTGGTGTATATAATATTCTTTATACATTGCAGATTCATTCTATCACTAATTAAACAATATTAAAATGCACCCATATGTTTCTACTGGGCAAATACGTTGATACATTTAGGCCAGAATACTTTTGTTCGCAAACAAACATTGTTTTATTATTTTTTGAAAAATGGATGTCAAAAATATGTCAAACTGCATGACATTCGTTTGCATGCTCTTTTCACAAACAGTTGCCTATACGTCTGAAATAAATGTATATTTCAGCTTTGTGTAACAACCCAATTTGTTTAAATCATACATGCACATTTATAAGCCAATCACTCAGGCCGAGCTCACAGACTGAACTTCAGTTGCAGAATCTGCAGAACCCCATGTTTAAGTAAATAAGAGCTGCCAATGAAGAGGATAATTTCTATTCTACGATATTCCTAATTATGGGGCTTTAAAGGGCTTCTGACATCCCCAACTGAGCAATTTTCAGTAGCTGACATTAGCTATTTGCTAATGTCAGCTGAGCGCAAACATACTTTTCTTACCTTTCTCTCTGCTTTCATTTTTGCAAAAATAATACTTTTATAATATGCAAATGTATTAACTACCAGCATCTGTACATCTACATCTGCTTGTAGACACGCCCCCTCTCCTCTTGATAGACAGCGCTCTCCTCCTCACGCTTCCCCTGTCTGCTCCTGAATTCCCACGCCTGTGCTGCAATGTTCCTCAATCAGCGCAGGCGTACTGAGTGAAGGACGCACGCTTGCCAGCTCCTTCCTCAGTGCACCTGCGCCAAATACGTCACAGTACACCCCAAAGAGAAGACTGCCGGTTTTGCAGGTTATTCTGCTTGTTAGTATGATTACAGACATACCCATTTTATATAGTCTTTTTTACATACCACTTTTAAAAAGATCATGTTTTTGCGTTGATGTTTTCTGAAAAATCATTTTTTTGCAGGATGACGTGACATTTTTATTGGTAACGTTTTGGGGTACACAGAGACCAAAAATGGCTGTTCTAGCATGGTTTTTATTATATATGGGGTAGACCATGTGATATTTTTTTTTTAAACTTTTGTTAAGTTTTACAGTACACCATTGTTTTTGAGTTGCTATTTTCTGAAAGCTGCAATTGTCGTGTGGGGGCTCGTTTTTGTGGCATGAGGTGCTGATTTAATTGGTACAATTTTGGGTTATAAAGTACTTTTTGATCACTTAATAGTATGCTTTTTTTTGGCTGTTCCACCACACTTTTGGTTGATTTTTGTTACTGCATCCACCTGACAGGGCAGATCATGTAATATTTTTATACAGCCAGTTGTTACAGATGCGGCGAAACCTAATATGTATTTTTTATTATTGTAAATGGATTGATGGACACTTTTTTTTTTTACTTGATTTATTTTTATTTTTATAAAAACACTTTTTCAAACTTTTTTTTTTCCACTTTTTATTTTTATCCCAATAAATGGGAATTTAACTTTCCAGGGTCTGATCCCTGTTTCAATGCAGTTAAATACATACTGTACTGTATTGTACTGCATTGACTGTCAGTGTACTACACTGACAGTTTGCCTATGAGACCCACCCTGAGGGATGGACCTCATAGGCTTCTGTAGCTGGCAGGCTTGTGTGAAGCCTGGGGATGCCATAGCAACCATCGGTCCCCTGTCAGTGTGATAGACAGAGGGAGCCCAGCTACTGCACCCGACTGATCAGTGCACTGTACATCTACAGCAACGGGTGGCAAGTCCCTTCCCACTGCCCTGTACATGTACATCGCTGGGCAGGGAGGGTTTAAGAGATTAATTATGAACAATTACAAAAGAATTCAGATCGAGGTGCTGGTTTGTAAAATGTAGAATATTTTTCACCGGATAACCCATTTATGGGGCTACATGGTTTGAACTTTTGTTCATAATTTATGGGACTTGCAGCTTTAGTCACACTGCATATCATCATGACACTTAATGCAACACCCCCAGAATGTCAGAGGCAACATTTAGTTATCCGTTAGCTTAGCAGTTTTATGTGACCAGAATGCTACGTACGTGTAGCCTGAATGTGTAAGGCCCTATGGATATGGTTTCATATTTTAGGCTGTGCTATTGCATGTTGCCTCATAGGCCAATGCTTCTATATGGGAATATCTTTTGTAAGGAAGAATACCATCTTACTGCTTCTCACATCTTCAAAATGTAGCACAAGATGAAACATACCTTGTTTTCACTTGTCACAGATTCTGTATGAATCTGTGAGGAAAACTTCTGTATGCCTTCAATGAAATTGAAGCCCCATAGAGCTGTTATGGACAATGGTTGTGGAACCACTGTGCCAACCAACCGGCTTAACATTGGGCTAGACCTGAGGGCATTATCCTGGCAGTTCCTTGGTATTCACCCTTTAACCCCTATAAAGGAATATGAACTTCACTGCAGGGAAAGCACCAGTCCATTACCTCTTGAAAAAGTGCCATTGTAGTTAGCAGCTGGCCCACAGAGGTCAGAGACCATAGTGCAAGGCACCAGAAGCACAGGCAAGGTACTAATTCAGAACCAACCAGAATACAGGAGAATCCGAGGCAAGCACATATACTTGCATAAGACAAAACACAAAGCACTGGCAAACACAATGATCAGGAACCCAGACAGACTACAAGAACTAGATATATACGGACTACACAAATTCATACGCACAAAGCAGATACTGGACGACAGTAGTTTAGACATCTAGGTGGAAAAAAACAGCAGACACTCACACTGTCGCTAAGACACAGTTCAGACACATTAGGTAAGAACAGACAAAGTTCCAACACAGGACACAGACAGAATCAAGTAGAATTAAGCGAAGCAGGTTGCTCAACCAGGGCAGTTCATAGAACTCAAGAATCAAATATCAGACTGACACAGAATTCAAGAAGTATAAAGCAGACTTGACAAACTCCGTAGAAGGCCAGGGGCACGTAGACTCAGCCAGGGAATCATTAACCCTTGCAGGCACAAGTACAAATTCACAAGTAATTGATGCCAGAATGCATGGAACAGTAGCACCATGAACCGCCATTGAACACAACAGCAGAAATTCAAACCCACAAGAAGCCGGCGTCTGAGCAAACAGTACAGTAACACAAGCAGTGGCGTAGCTATCAGGGAAGCAGGGGAAGCGACTGCTTCAGGGCCCGAGCTTAGAAGGGGCCCCGAAGCAGAACTGAATGTTTTTATTAGATCTATAGGCTTTCCCTACCTACTGCTGTGCTGTACTTTACAGAAGCAGGTACTACATACAGCAGCAGCGCTGGAGCTCCTCTCACTGAAGGTCCTTGCCCAGTGAGGAGGAAACAGTACAATTGCTGTCTTCTCCTCCTATTGCCGTTCTCACTCTGGGATCCGCAGTACTGGCACACCACTTGCCAGTACTGCTTTTTGTTTTCTATTGGCTGGCAGCTTACTATGACACTTGCTGCCAGCCAATAGCAGAGCATCATGGGATCAAGCCCCACCCCCAGCACAAAGCTAGCGTGTCCATGTATGTGGTGAACACATGTATGAGTGTGTCCATGTATTTGGTGAGTGCATCTATGTATGTGATAAGCGTATGTATGATTGCGTCCATGTACTGTATCTGGTGAGCATGTGTATGAGTGCGTCCATGTATATGGTGAGTACTAGTGATGAGCGAGCATGCTTGGCCGAGTATTGGTTCGGCTCGAGCATCGATATGCTCAGCGCTCGGCTTTACTCGGCCAAGCACCACGCGTATTCGTCACATTGCTCAAGTCTCCTCCCCGCACGTTTGGCACCTTCTAAGCAGCCAATCAAGGTCCAGGTAAGTACTTCCCCTCAGTGTAAGGCCATAGACATGTTAGCTGTAAGCCTTACACTGATTGGCTGGCCGAAACACGTGATACCATTTCATATAGGAGCTGAGGTCCGGCGATCCGCTCATTCACCGTCAGGGAGAGCAGACATTAGGCAGGGACCTGATAGCGTTTTGCTCTAAACTTCATGATTTTACTCCAAAAACCTTATTAAAAGACCTAACAGTCCATTTAAGGACTACAGTGTGTGTTTGACAGCAGTGCAGCACCTTTTTTTTTTTTTTTAAGAAGGGGTTTGCTTCAGCACTATCAGGGACAGGCATCACCAGGAAGGGCTTTAAAATCACTTTTTTAACTACCCAAACTTCTAAAAGACACTAAGATTTCAGATTAGTGACATCTACAATACGCCATCATAAAGCAGTGTGTGGGGCAGACATTATAAAAAGGGGCTTATTGACTTCCGGTTCCGGCGCCGGCATGAGATGGAGCACGCCTTAGTAGCTCCGCACCCCACGGCACCCAAATCTGCACTTTCCCCTGACTGAAAGCCGACTTTTGCTCCGAGTCGAACCGGAAAGCTGTCTAGCACCGGTCCCATGGTCTATGGACCGCTTTGTGATTGTAATGGGGAACAAATAAAAAATAAACTCCTGCTAAACCTGGGAAGGCGCCAACTGAATCCATCATGGCCGACCAGCCAGAGGGAGACGCCACTAGTGTTGAGCGAACAGTTCGCGCATCGTTCGGGTTCGTACCGAATTTTGGGGTGTCCGGGACCCGGACCCGAACCCGGACATTTTCAAAAAAGTTCGGGTTCGGGTTCGGTGTTCGTCGATTTCTTCCCGCTTTCTGAAGGGCTGCACAGCAGCCAATCAGCTAGCGCCTTACTTCTGCTCCTAAGAGCCATCACAGCCATGCCTACTAATGGCATGGCTGTGATTGGCCAAGTGCAGCATGTGACCCAGCCTCTATTTAAGCTGGAGTCACGTAGCGCCGCACGTCACACTGCTCTGACTAGTGTAGGGAGAGGATGCAGCTTCTGTGAGGGCGAGATAGGCAGGGAAAAGTCAGCAACAGCACCTAATGAACGGATCGATCTGCAGCTGAGAATCAGTGAACTTCTGCTATTTACTTGATTGCTGGTTTTTTGGCTGCACAGAGCGTTTTTCTGTCACTTATTTTCTGGGTTGATCGGCGGCCATTTTGTGACTTGTGGTGCTCCAGAACAAGCTGCCACACATCCATCAATGCTTCAATACTATTTTTTTTTTGCTATATCCTCCATCAGGGGCTTGGCTGTGCTAATTGTCACCCCTAGAAACTCAGGATAGCAATTTCTATATTTTATTAAGGGGTTAAATACAATTGCCCAAATACCAATCCCCTAAATCTGGTGTTCCAGCTTTGGCTAGACAAGCATAATACTGTCTGCTGTCTGGCAAAGGATAGATTATTTTCTGGGGTGAAATTCAATTGGCAAAATAGCAAAACCATACATCAGTGGTTTCAGCAGTGGCTGGCAAAATATAATAGTGTCCGCCAAAACAGATATTTTGGTTTGGGGTTAAATTCAATTGCCAAAATAGCAATACCATACATCAGTGGTTTCAGCAGTGGCTGGCAAAATATATTAGTGTTTCCTCCAAAACATATATTTTGTTCTGGGGTGAAATTCACTTGCCAAAATAGCAACACCCTAAATCTGGTGTCACAGCTGTGCCTGGCAAACTATATTAGTATCCGCAAAAACATATATTTTCTTCTGGGGTGAAATTCACTTGCCAAAATAGCAACACCCTAAATCTGGTGTCACAGCTGTGCCTGGCAAACTATATTAGTATCCGCAAAAACATATATTTTGTTCTGGGGTTAAATTTACTTGCCAAAATAGCAATCCACTAAATCTGGTGTCACAGCTGAGCCTGGCAAACTATATTATTATCCGCAAAAACATATATTTTGTTCTGGGGTGAAATTCACTTGCCAAAATAGCAATCCACTAAATCTGGTGTCACAGCTGAGCCTGGCAAACTATATTATTATCCGCAAAAACATATATTTTGTTCTGGGGTGAAATTCACTTGCCAAAATAGCAATCCACTAAATCTGGTGTCACAGCTGAGCCTGGCAAACTATATTAGTATCCGCAAAAACATATATTTTGTTCTGGGGTGAAATTCACTTGCCAAAATAGCAACACCCTAAATCTGGTGTCACAGCTGAGCCTGGCAAACTATATTAGTATCCGCAAAAACATATATTTTCTTCTGGGGTGAAATTCACTTGCCAAAATAGCAATCCTCTAAATCTGGTGTCACAGCTGAGCCTGGCAAACTATATTAGTATCCGCAAAACATATATTTTCTTCTGGGGTGAAATTCACTTGCCAAAATAGCAATCCACTAAATCTGGTGTCACAGCTGAGCCTGGCAAACTATATTATTATCCGCAAAACATATATTTTGTTCTGGGGTGAAATTCACTTGCCAAAATAGCAATCCACTAAATCTGGTGTCACAGCTGAGCCTGGCAAACTATATTATTATCCGCAAAACATATATTTTGTTCTGGGGTGAAATTCACTTGCCAAAATAGCAACACTCTAAATCTGGTGTCACAGCTGAGCCTGGCAAACTATATTAGTATCCGCAAAAACATATATTTTGTTCTGGGGTGAAATTCACTTGCCAAAATAGCAATCCTCTAAATCTGGTGTCACAGCTGAGCCTGGCAAACTATATTAGTATCCGCAAAAACATATATTTTCTTCTGGGGTGAAATTCACTTGCCAAAATAGCAATCACTCTAAATCTGGTGTCACAGCTGAGCCTGGCAAACTATATTAGTATCCGCAAAAACATATATTTTCTTCTGGGGTGAAATTCACTTGCCAAAATAGCAATCCACTAAATCTGGTGTCACAGCTGAGCCTGGCAAACTATATTAGTATCCGCAAAAACATATATTTTGTTCTGGGGTGAAATTCACTTGCCAAAATAGCAACACCCTAAATCTGGTGTCACAGCTGAGCCTGGCAAACTATATTAGTATCCGCAAAACATATATTTTGTTCTGGGGTGAAATTCACTTGCCAAAATAGCAATCCACTAAATCTGGTGTCACAGCTGAGCCTGGCAAACTATATTATTATCCGCAAAACATATATTTTGTTCTGGGGTGAAATTCACTTGCCAAAATAGCAATCCTCTAAATCTGGTGTCACAGCTGAGCCTGGCAAACTATATTAGTATCCGCAAAACATATATTTTCTTCTGGGGTGAAATTCACTTGCCAAAATAGCAATACCCTAAATCTGGTGTCACAGCTGTTGCAGGCCCATTGTAAATCTGTCCATAAAAGGATACCTTTCATCCAGGGCCTAAATACTTGCCCTAAAAGAGATATTCCCCTAAATCAGTGGTTACTGCTGTGCCTGGATTAGTGTAATAAGCTACATAAACAAATAGGCAGATAGTGGTAGGTGCCTGTAAAAAAGGCCTGAATTTGAAATCAATACATTGGGCCAAATATTTTTTCCTTATTGTGGTGCTTGGTGAACGGTAACAATGAGGAAAACATCTAGTAAGGGACGCGGACGCGGTCGTGGTGGTGTTAGTGTACCCTCTGGTGCTGGGAGAGGACGTGGCCATTCTGCCACAGCCACACGTCCTAGTGAACCAACTACCTCAAGTTCCAGTACCCGCCAGAATTTACAGCGATATTTGGTGGGGCCCAATGCCGTTCTAAGGATGGTAAGGCCTGAGCAGGTACAGGCGCTAGTCAATTGGGTGGCCGACAGTGGATCCAGCACGCTCACAACATTATCTCCCACCCAGTCTTCTGCAGAAAGCGCACAGGTGGCACCTGAAAACCAAGCCCATCAGTCTGTCACATCACCCCATGCATATCAGGGAAACTGTCTGAGCCTCAAGTTATGCAGCAGTCTCTTATGCTGTTTGAAGACTCTGCTGGCAGGGTTTCCCAAGGGAATCCACCTAGCCCTTCCCCTGTGGTGGAAGACATAGAATGCACTGATGCACAACCTCTGATGTTTACTGATGATGAGGACATGGGAATACCACCTCATCGGAGTCCGCACGTCTCTGATGATGACGAAACACAGGTGCCAACTGCTGCGTCTTTCTGCAGTGTGCAGACCGAACAGGAGGACAGGGAGGAAGACTGTGTGGAAGACGATGCAGGGGACGATGAGGTCCTAGACCCCACATGGAATGAAGGTCGTGCCACTGACTTTCATAGTTCAGAGGAAGAGGCAGTGGTGAGACCGAGCCAACAGCGTAGCAAAAGAGGGAGCAGGGGGCAAAAGCAGAACAGCCGCCGCCAAGAGAGTTCGCCTGATACAGGCCACCGCCACCAGGGACCGAGCACCCCAAAGGCAGCTTCAAGGAGTTCCCTGGCATGGCACTTCTTTAAACAATGTGCTGACGACAAGACCCGAGTGGTTTGCACGCTGTGCCATCAGATCCCGAAGCGAGGCATTAACGTTCTGAACCTTAGCACAACCTGCATGACCAGGCATCTACATGCAAAGCATGAACTGCAGTGGAGTAAACACCTTAAAAGCAAGGAACTCACTCAGGCTCCCCTGCTCCCTCTTCTGCTGCTGCCTCGGCCTCTTCCTCCGCCTCGGGAGGAATGTTGGCACCTGCCGCCCACCAAACAGAGGATGTGCCAGCGACACCACCACCTGCGCCACCAAGCATCTCCACCATGTCACACGGCAGCGTTCAGCTCTCCATCTCACAAACCTTGAGAGAAAGCGTAAATTCCCACCTAGCCACCCTCGAGTCCTTGGCCTGAATGCCAGCATTTCTAAACTACTGGCCTTTGAAATGCTGTCATTCAGGCTGGTGGACACAGACAGCTTCAAACAGCTGATGTCCATGGCTGTCCCACAGTATGTTGTCCCCAGCCGCCACTACTTCTCCAAGACAGCCGTGCCTTCCCTGCACATGCAAGTGTCCGATAAAATCAAGTGTGCACTGCGCAACGCCATTTGTGGCAAGGTCCACCTAACCACAGATACGTGGACCAGTAAGCACGGCCAGGGACGCTATATCTCCCTAACTGCACACTGGGTAAATGTAGTGGCGGCTGGGCCCCAGGCGGAGAGTTCCTTGGCGCACGTCCTTCCGCCGCCAAGGATCACAGGGCATCATTGTTTGCCTCCTGTAGCCTCCTCCTCCTACTCGGCTTCCTCCTCCTCTGCTTCCACCAGCTCATCCAGTCAGCCACACACCTTCACCACCAACTTCAGCACAGCCCGGGTAAACGTCAGCAGGCCATTCTGAAACTCATATGTTTGGGGGACAGGCCCCACACCGCGCAGGAGTTGTGGCGGGGTATTGAACAACAGACCGACCAGTGGTTGCTGCCGGTGGGCCTCAAGCCCGGCCTGGTGGTGTGCGATAATGGGCGAAATCTCGTCGCAGCTCTGGGACTAGCCGGTTTGACGCACATCCCTTGCCTGGCGCATGTGCTGAATTTGGTGGTGCAGAAGTTCATTCACAACTACCCCAACATGTCAGAGCTGCTGCATAAAGTGAGGGCCGTCTGTGCGCGATTCCGGCGTTCACATCCTGCCGCTGCTCGCCTGTCTGCGCTACAGCGTAATCTCGGCCTTCCCGCTCACCGCCTCATATGCGACGTGCCCACCAGGTGGAACTCCACCTTGCACATGCTGGAGAGACTGTGCGAGCAGCAGCAGGCCATAGTGGAGTTTCAGCTGCAGCACGCACGCGGCCAGTCGCACTGCGGAACAGCACCACTTCACCACCAATGATTGGGCCTCCATGCGAGACCTGTGTGCCCTGTTGCGCTTGTTTCGAGTACTCCACCAACATGGCCAGTGGCGATGACACCGTTATCAGCGTTACAATACCACTTCTATGTCTCCTTGAGAAAACGCTTAGGGCGATGATGGAAGAGGAGGTGGCCCAGGAGGAGGAGGAGGAGGAGGAGGAGGATGAGGGGTCATTTTTAGCACTTTCAGGCCAGTCTGTTAGAAGTGGCTCAGAGGGAGGTTTTTGCAACAGCAGAGGCCAGGTACAAATGTGGCCAGCCAGGGCCCACTACTGGAGGACGAGGAGGATGAGGAGGAGGTGGAGGAGGATGAGGATGAAGCAGGTTCACAGCGGGTGGCACCCGACACAGCTCAGGCCCATCACTGGTGCGTGGCTGGGGGATACGGAGGACGATGACGATACGCCTCCCACAGAGGACAGCTTGTCCTTACCTCTGGGGAGCCTGGCACACATGAGCGACTACATGCTGCAGTGCCTGCGCAACGACAGCAGAGTTGCCCACATTTTAACGTGTGCGGACTACTGGGCTGCCACCCTGCTGGATCCCCGATACAAAGACAATGTGCCCACCTTACTTCCTGCACTGGAGCGTGATAGGAAGATGCGCGAGTTCAAGCGCACGCTGGTAGAGGCGCTCCTGAGAGCATTCCCAAATGTCACAGGGGAACAGGTGGAAGCCCAAGGCGAAGGCAGAAGAGGAGCAAGAGGTCGCCAACGCAGCAGTGTCACGGCCAGCTCTTCTGAGGGCAGGGTTAGCATGGCAGAAATGTGGAAAAAGTTTTGTCTCCACGCCACAGCTAACTGCACAACCACCTGATACGGAACGTGTTAGCAGGAGGCAGCATTTCACTAACATGGTTGAACAGTACGCCTGCACACCCTCCACGTACTGACTGATGGTTCGGCCCCATTCAACTTCTGGGTCTCCAAATTGTCCACGTGGCCAGAGTTAGCATTTTATGCCTTGGAGGTGCTAGCCTGCCCGGCGGCCAGCGCTTTGTCTGAACGTGTATTCAGCACGGCAGGGGGCGCCATTACTGACAAACGCAGCCGCCTGTCCACAGCCAACGTGGACAAGCTGACGCTCATAAAAATGAACCAGGCATGGATCCCACAGGACCTGTGCCTCCCTTTGTGCAGAATAGACATTTCCCTCCCCATCAACCATGTATTCTTGTACTCTGGGGCACTTCTTTATTGAATCCTCATTTTTTTTACTTTACCATGATCTTGCGGTGCAAC
Organism: Bufotes viridis; assembly: GCA_033119425.1. NCBI lineage: Eukaryota > Metazoa > Chordata > Amphibia > Anura > Bufonidae > Bufotes > Bufotes viridis. The sequence goes on from CM065591.1 coordinate 421,524,456, forward strand.
CCAAAGTTGAATGAACCTCTCCTCTGTCTGGGTGCTGGTCCAAAATACATGAGAGTGACATTCTCCGGTGGTGGTTGATATGACGCATGATTCCTTGCTGTGGGACCTCTCTCCTCTGTCTGGGTGCTGGTCCAAAATACATGAGAGTGACATTCTCCGGTGGTGGGTGATATGACGCATGATTCCATGCTGTGGGACCTGTCTCCTCTGTCTGGGTGCTGGTCCAAAATACATGAGAGTGGCCTTCTCCGGTGGTGGGTGATATGACGCATGATTCCATGCTGTGGGACCTGTATCCTCTGTCTGGGTGCTGGTCCAAAATACATGAGAGTGGCCTTCTCCGGTGGTGGGTGATATGACGCATGATTCCATGCTGTGGGACCTGTATCCTCTGTCTGGGTGCTGGTCCAAAATAAATGAGAGTGGCCTTCTCCGGTGGTGGTTGATATGACGCATGATTCCTTGCTGTGGGACCTCTCTCCTCTGTCTGGGTGCTGGTCCAAAATACATGAGAGTGGCCTTCTCCGGTGGTGGGTGATATGACGCATGATTCCATGCTGTGGGACCTGTATCCTCTGTCTGGGTGCTGGTCCAAAATACATGAGAGTGGCCTTCTCCGGTGGTGGGTGATATGACGCATGATTCCATGCTGTGGGACCTGTATCCTCTGTCTGGGTGCTGGTCCAAAATACATGAGAGTGGCCTTCTCCGGTGGTGGGTGATATGACGCATGATTCCATGCTGTGGGACCTGTATCCTCTGTCTGGGTGCTGGTCCAAAATAAATGAGAGTGGCCTTCTCCGGTGGTGGTTGATATGACTCATGATTCCTTGATGTGGGACCTCTCTCCTCTGTCTGGGTGCTGGTCCAAAATACATGAGAGTGGCCTTCTCCGGTGGTGGGTGATATGACGCATGATTCCATGCTGTGGGACCTGTATCCTCTGTCTGGGTGCTGGTCCAAAATACATGAGAGTGGCCTTCTCCGGTGGTGGGTGATATGACGCATGATTCCATGCTGTGGGACCTGTATCCTCTGTCTGGGTGCTGGTCCAAAATACATGAGAGTGACATTCTCCGGTGCAGGGTGATATGACGCATGATTCCTTGCTGTGGGACCTGTATCCTCTGTCTGGGTGCTGGTCCAAAATACATGAGAGTGACATTCTCCGGTGCAGGGTGATATGACGCATGATTCCTTGCTGTGGGACCTCTCTTCAATTGATATTGGTTAATTTTTATTTATTTTATTTAATTTTAATTCATTTCCCTATCCACATTTGTTTGCAGGGGATTTTTCTACACTTTGCTGCCTTTGGCAGCCCTCTAGCCCTTTCCTGGACTATTTTACAGCCTTTTTTGTGCCTAAAAGTTCGGGTCCCCATTGACTTCAATGGGGTTCGGGTTCGGGATAAAGTTCGGATCGAGTTCGAATCCCGAACCCGAACATTTCCGGGAAGTTCGGCCGAACTTCTCGAACCCGAACATCCAGGTGTTCGCTCATCTCTAGACGCCACCCTTCCCGAGGAACCTGAAACAGAGGTTATACCCTCAGACCACCTTACCGAGACCCACATTCTTCCGGATCTCCAAGAGGCGCTTTCATCGACCGTTTCGCACTACTTTGACTCTTTGAAGGCGGAGGTGTCACAACATGCCACGCGCCTAGAAGAGTTAGAGGCCAGGGTTGCAGCGATGGAGGCGGATAATGAGGACCTTCATACACGGCTTAATACAGCTATGGCTGAGAATGGGAAATTATGGGAGAAAGTCGACGACCTGGAAAACAGGTCACGGAGAAGTAATCTCCGCATCGTAGGACTCCCGGAATGCATCCCGCCTAAAGACCTTCTGAGCATCTGCGAGACGGAGATCCCGGAGGCATTGGCTCTTCACTCCCCCTGCACAGTGGAAAGAGCCCACAGAGTGGGGCCGCTAAAATCGCTGATAACATCTGACGGGCGGTCACCCAACCCTCCTAACATCAATAGGCCATGGCAGGTGATTGTTAAGTACCTTAACTACGCCGATAAAGCTGCTCTTCTGAGATCCTACCAGCAAGGGGGCAAGGAAATACTGATAAGAGACCACCGGATCCTAATCTTCGGGGATTATTCCGCAGAGGTAACGAAGTGCAGAAAAGCCTTTGCTCCCTTATGCTCCTATTTATTTAAAGAACAGATCCGATTCTCGCTGATATACCCAGCTATAGAGATGAGCGAACACTTCCCGAAAATGTTCGGGTTCGGGATTCGAACTCGACCCGAACTTTATCCCGAACCCGAACCCCATTGAAGTCAATGGGGACCCGAACTTTTAGGCACTAAAAAGGCTGTAAAATAGTCCAGGAACAGGCTAGAGGGCTGCCAAAGGCTGCAAAATGTAGGTAAATCCACTGCAAACAAATGTGGATAGGGAAATAAATTAAATAAAAATAAAATAAATAAAATTTAACCAATATCAATTGGAGAGAGGTCCCACTGCAAGGAATCATGCGTCATATCACTCAACACTGGAGAAGGCCACTTTCAGTTATTTCGGCCCCAGCTCCCAGACAGAGGAGAGAGGTCCCACATTAAGGAATCATGCGTCATATCACCCACCACCGGAGAAGGCCACTCTCAGTTATTTCGGCCCAGCACCCAGACAGAGGAGAGAGGTCCCACAGCAAGGAATCATGCGTCATATTTACCACCACCGGAGAAGGCCACTCTCAGTTATTTCGGCCCAGCACCCAGACAGAGGAGAGAGGTCCCACAGCAAGGAATCATGCGTCATATCAACCACCACTGGAGAAGGCCACTTTCAGCTATTTAGACCCAGCACCCAGACAGAGGAGAGAGGTCCCACAGGAAGGAATCATGCGTCATATCAACCACCACCGGAGAAGGCCACTCTCAGTTATTTCGGCCCAGCACCCAGACAGAGGAGAGAGGTCCCACAGCAAGGAATCATGCGTCATATCACCCACCACTGGAGGAGGCCACTTTCAGTTATTTAGGCCCAGCACCCAGACCGAGGATACAGGTTCCACAGCAAGGAATCATGCGTCATATCAACCACAACCAGAGAAGGCCACTCTCAGTTATTTCGGCCCAGCACCCAGACAGAGGAGAGAGGTCCCACAGCAAGGAATCATAGGTCATATCATCCACCAATGGAGAAGGCCACTTTCAGTTATTTCGGCCCAGCACCCAGACCGAGGATACAGGTCCCACAGCAAGGAATCATGCGTCATATCAACCACCACCGGAGAAGGCCACTTTCAGTTATTTCGGCCCAGCACCCAGACAGAGGAGAGAGGTCCCACAGCAAGGAATAATGCGTCATATCAACCACCACCGGAGAAGGCCACTTTCAGTTATTTCGGCCCCACCAGTCAGACAGAGGAGAGGTTCATTCAACTTTGTGTTGAACTGCAAGATCATGGTAAAGTTAAAAAAATGAGGATTCAATAAAGAAGTGCCCCGGAGTACAAGAATACATGGTTGAGGGGGAGGCAGTTATAAATGTCTATTCTGCACAAGGGAGGGACAGGTCCTGTGGGATCCATGCCTGGTTCATTCTTATGAACGTCAGCTTGTCCACGTTGGCTGTGAACAGGCGGCTGCGTTTGTCAGTAATGACGCCCCCTGCCGTGCTGAATACACATTCAGACAAAACGCTGGCCGCCGGGCAGGCCAGCACCTCCAAGGCATAAAATGCTAACTCTGGCCACGTGGACAATTTGGAGACCGAGAAGTTGAATGGGGCCGAACCATCAGTCAGTACGTGGAGGGGTGTGCAGACGTACTGTTCAACCATGCTAGTGAAATGCTGCCTCCTGCTAACACGTTCCGTATCAGGTGGTGGTGCAGTTAGCTGTGGCGTGGAGACAAAACTTTTCCACATTTCTGCCAAGCTAACCATGCCCTCAGAGGAGCTGGCCATGACACAGCTGCGTTGGCGACCTCTTGCTCCTCCTCTGCCTTCGCCTTGGGCTTCCACCTGTTCCCCTGTGACATTTGGGAATGCTCTCAGGAGCGCCTCTACCAGCGTGCGCTTGTACTCGCGCATCTTCCTATCACGCTCCAGTGCAGGAAGTAAGGTGGGCACATTGTCTTTGTACCGGGGATCCAGCAGGGTGGCAACCCAGTAGTCCGCACACGTTAAAATGTGGGCAACTCTGCTGTCGTTGCGCAGGCACTGCAGCATGTAGTCGCTCATGTGTGCCAGGCTCCCCAGAGGTAAGGACAAGCTGTCCTCTGTGGGAGGCGTATCGTCATCGTCCTCCGTATCCCCCCAGCCACGCACCAGTGATAGGCCTGAGCTGTGTCGGGTGCCACCCCGCTGTGAACCTGCTTCATCCTCATCCTCCTCCACCTCCTCCTCATCCTCCTCGTCCTCCAGTAGTGGGCCCTGGCTGGCCACATTTGTACCTGGCCTCTGCTGTTGCAAAAAACCTCCCTCTGAGCCACTTCTAACAGACTGGCCTGAAAGTGCTAATAATGACCCCTCATCCTCCTCTTCCTCCTGGGCCACCTCCTCGTCCATCATCGCCCTAAGCGTTTTCTCAAGGAGACATAGAAGTGGTATTGTAACGCTGATAACGGTGTCATCGCCACTGGCCATGTTGGTGGAGTACTCGAAACAGCGCAACAGGGCACACAGGTCTCGCATGGAGGCCCAATCATTGGTGGTGAAGTGGTGCTGTTCTGCAGTGCGACTGACGCGTGCGTGCTGCAGCTGAAACTCCACTATGGCCTGCTGCTGCTCGCACAGTCTCTCCAGCATGTGCAAGGTGGAGTTCCACCTGGTGGGCACGTCGCATATGAGGCGGTGAGCGGGAAGGCCGAAGTTCCGCTGTAGCGCAGACAGGCTAGCAGCGGCAGGATGTGAACGCCGGAAGCGCGCACAGACGGCCCTCACTTTATGCAGCAGCTCTGACATGTCGGGGTAGTTGTGAATGAACATCTGCACCACCAAATTCAGCACATGCGCCAGGCAAGGGATGTGCGTCAAACCGGCTAGTCCCAGAGCTGCAACGAGATTTCGCCCATTATCGCACACCACCAGGCCAGGCTTGAGGCCCACCTGCAGAAACCACTCGTCGGTCAGTTGTTCAATACCCCGCCACAACTCCTGCGCGGTGTGGGGCCTGTCCCCCAAACATATGAGTTTCAGAATGGCCTGCTGACGTTTACCCCGGGCTGTGCTGAAGTTGGTGGTGAAGGTGTGTGGCTGACTGGATGAGCTGGTGGAAGCAGAGGAGGAGGAAGCCGAGTAGGAAGAGAAGGCTACAGGAGGCAAAGAATGATGCCCTGCGATCCTTGGCGGCGGAAGGACGTGCGCCAAGGAACTCTCCACCTGCGGTCCAGCCGCCACTACATTTACCCAGTGTGCAGTTAGGGAGATATAGCGTCCCTGGCCGTGCTTACTGGTCCACGTATCTGTGGTTAGGTGGACCTTGCCACAGATGGCGTTGCGCAGTGCACACTTGATTTTATCGGATACTTGGTTGTGCAGGGAAGGCACTGCAGTCTTGGAGAAGTAGTGGCGGCTGGGAACAACATACTGTGGGACAGCCATGGACATCAGCTGTTTGAAGCTGTCTGTGTCCACCAGCCTGAATGACAGCATTTCAAAGGCTAGTAGTTTAGAAATGCTGGCATTCAGGCCCAGGGCTCGAGGGTGGCTAGGTGGGAATTTACGCTTTCTCTCCAAGGTTTGTGAGATGGAGAGCTGAACGCTGCTGTGTGACATAGTGGAGATGCTTGGTGATGCAGGTGGTGTTGTCGGTGGCACATCCTCTGTTTGGTGGGCGGTAGGTGCCAACATTCCTAACGAGGCGGAGGAAGAGGCCGAGGCAGCATTAGAAGAGGGAGCAGGGGGAGCCAGAGTGAGTTCCTTGCTTTTAAGGTGTTTACTCCACTGCAGTTCATGCTTTGCATGTAGATGTCTGGTCATGCAGGTTGTGCTAAGGTTCAGAACGTTAATGCCTCGCTTCAGGATCTGATGGCACAGCGTGCAAACCACTCGGGTCTTGTCGTCAGCACATTGTTTAAAGAAGTGCCATGCCAGGGAACTCCTTGAAGCTGCCTTTGGGGTGCTTGGTCCCTGGTGGCGGTGGCCAGTATCAGGTGAACTCTCTTGGCGGCGGCTGGTCTGCTTTTGCCCCCTGCTCCCTCTTTTGCTACGCTGTTGGCTCGGTCTCACCACTGCCTCTTCCTCTGAACTATGAAAGTCAGTGGCACGACCTTCATTCCATGTGGGGTCTAGGACCTCATCGTCCCCTGCATCGTCTTCCACACAGCCTTCCTCCCTGACCTCCTGTTCGGTCTGCACACTGCAGAAAGACGCAGCAGTTGGCACCTGTGTTTCGTCATCATCAGAGACGTGCGGACTCCGATGAGGTGGTATTCCCATGTCCTCATCATCAGGAAACATCAGTGGTTGTGCATCAGTGCATTCTATGTCTTCCACCACTGGGGAAGGGCTAGGTGGATTTCCTTGGGAAACCCTGCCAGCAGAGTCTTCAAACAGCATAAGAGACTGCTGCATAACTTGAGGCTCTGACAGTTTCCCTGATATGCATGGGGGTGATGTGACAGACTGATGGGCTTGGTTTTCAGGTGCCACCTGTGCACTTTCAGCAGAAGATTGGGTGGGAGATAATATTGTAAACATGCTGGATCCACTGTGGGCCACCCAATTGACTAGCGCCTGTACCTGCTCAGGCCTTACCATCCTTAGAACGGCATTGGGCCCCACCAAATATCGCTGTAAATTCTGGCGGGTACTGGAACCTGAGGTAGTTGGTTCACTAGGACGTGTGGCTGTGGCAGAATGGCCACGTCCTCTCCCAGAACCAGAGGGTCCACTAACACCACCACGACCGCGTTCCTAACTAGATGTTTTCCTCATTGTTACCGTTCACCAAGCACCACAATAAGAAAAAAAAAATGTGGCACAATGTATTGATTTCAAATTCAGGCCTTTTTTTTACAGGCACCTAACACTATCTGCCTAATTATTTATGTAGCGTATTACACTAATCCAGGCACAGCAGTAACCACTAATTTAGGGGAATATCTCTTTTAGGGCTAGTATATAGGCCCTGGATGAAAGGTATCCTTTTATGGACAGATTTACACTTGGCCTGCAACAGCTGGGACAACAGATTCAGGGTATTGCTATTTTGGCAATTGAATGTCACCCCAGAACAAAATATATGTTTTGGCGGACACTATGAATCCTGGCCTGCAACAGCTGGGACACCAGATTCAGGGTATTGCTATTTTGGCAATTGAATTTCACCCCAGAACAAAATATATGTTTTAGCGGGCACTATGAATCCTGGCCTACAACAGCTGGGACACCAGATTCAGGGTATTGCTATTTTGGCAATTGAATTTCACCCCAGAACATAATATATGTTTTGACGGACACTATGAAACGTGGCCTGCAACAGCTGGGACACCAGATTCATGGTATTGCTATTTTGGCAATTGAATTTAACCCCAGAACAAAATATATGTTTTGACGGACACTATGAAACGTGGCCTGCAACAGCTGGGACACCAGATTCAGGGTATTGCTATTTTGGCAATTGAATTTCACCCCAGAACAAAATATATGTTTTGACGGACACTATGAAACGTGGCCTGCAACAGCTGGGACACCAGATTCAGGGTATTGCTATTTTGGCAATTGACTGTCACCCCAGAACAAAATATATGTTTTGACGGACACTATGAAACGTGGCCAGCAACAGCTGGGACACCAGATTCAGGGTATTGCTATTTTGGCAATTGAATGTCACCCCAGAACAAAATATATGTTTTGACGGACACTATGAAACGTGGCCTGCAATAGCTGGGACACCAGATTTAGGGTATTGCTATTTTGGCAATTGAATGTCACCCCAGAACAAAATATATGTTTTGACGGACACTATGAAACGTGGCCTGCAACAGCTGGGACACCAGATTCAGGGTATTGCTATTTTGGCAATTGAATGTCACCCCAGAACAAAATATATGTTTTGACGGACACTATGAAACGTGGCCTGCAATAGCTGGGACACCAGATTTAGGGTATTGCTATTTTGGCAATTGAATGTCACCCCAGAACAAAATATATGTTTTGACGGACACTATGAAACGTGGCCTGCAACAGCTGGGACACCAGATTCAGGGTATTGCTATTTTGGCAATTGAATGTCACCCCAGAACAAAATATATCTTTTTGCGGACACTATGAATCCTGGCCTGCAACAGCTAGGACACCAGATTCAGGGTATTGCAATTTTGGCAATTGAATGTCACCCCAGAACAAAATATATCTTTTTGCGGACACTATGAATCCTGGCCTGCAACAGCTGGGACACCAGATTCAGGGTATTGCTATTTTGGCAATTGAATGTCACCCCAGTACAAAATATATGTTTTGACGGACACTATGAATCCTGGCCTGCAACAGCTGGGACACCAGATTCAGGTTATTGCTATTTTGGCAATTGAATGTCACCCCAGAACAAAATATATGTTTTAGCGGACACTATGAAATCTGGCCTGCAACTGCTGGGACACCAGATTCAGGGTATTGCTATTTTGCCAGATTAATTTCACCCCAGAACAAAATATATGTTTTAGCAGACACTATGAAATCTGTCCTGCAACTGCTGGGACACCAGATTCAGGGTATTGCTATTTTGCCAGATTAATTTCACCCCAGAACAAAATATATGTTTTAGCAGACACTATGAAATGTGTCCTGCAACTGCTGGAACACCAGATTCAGGGTATTGCTATTTTGCCAGATTAATTTCACCCCAGAACAAAATATATGTTTTAGCGGACACTATGAAATCTGGCCTGCAACTGCTGGGACACCAGAATCAGGGTATTGCTATTTTGCCAGATTAATTTCACCCCAGAACAAAATATATGTTTTGGCAGACACTATTCTATTTTACCAGCCACAGCTGAAACAACAGATTTATGGTATTGCTATATTAGGAATTGAATTTCACGCCAGAACAAAATATATGTTTTAGCGGACACTATGAAATCTGGCCTGCAACTGCTGGGACACCAGATTCAGGGTATTGCTATTTTTCAAAATTAATTTCACCCCAGAACAAAATATGTGTTTTGGCAGACACTATGAAATCTGGCCTGGAACTGCTGGGACACCAGAATCAGGGTATTGCTATTTTGCAAGATTAATTTCACCCCAGAACAAAATATATGTTTTGGCGGACACTATTCTATTTTGCCAGCCACAGCTCAAACCACTGATTTATGGTATTGCTATTTTGGCAATTGAATTTCACCCCAGAAAATAATCTATACTTTGCCAGACTGCAGACAGTATTATACTTGTCTAGCCAAAGCTGGAACACCAGAATTTTGGGATTGGTATTTGGGCAATTGTATTTAACCCCTTAATAAAATATAGAAATTGCTATCCTGAGTTTCTAGGGGTGACAATTAGCACAGCCAAGCCCCTGATGTAGGATATGGCAAAAAAAATATAGTATTGATGGATTGATGGACTTGGTGGAAGCTTCTTCTGGTGCACCACAAGTCACAAAATGGCCGCCGATCAACCCTGAAAATAAGTCACAGAAAAACGCTCTGTGCAGCCTAAAAACCAGCAAGCAAGTAACTAGCAGAAGTTCAATGATTCTCAGCTGTAGATCGATCCATTCATTAGGTGCTGTTGCTGACTTTAACCTGCCTAATCTTGCCCTGACAGAAGCTGCGTCCTCTCCCTGCACTAATCAGAGCAGTGTGACGTGCGGCGCTACGTGACTCCAGCTTAAATAGAGGCTGGGTCACATGCTGCACTTGGCCAATCACATCCATGCCATTAGTAGGCATGGCTGTGATGGGCTCTTAGGGCAAGAAGTAAAACGCTAGCTGATTGTCTGCTGTGCAGCCCTTCAGAAAGCGGGAAGAAATCGACGAACAACGGACCCGAACCCGAACTTTTTTGAAAATGAACGATGCTCGAACTGTTCGCTCAACACTACCCAGCTACCCTTCATATCTCCTTTCCAAATGGGGAGACAAGATCCTTTACGGACCCGGAGGAGGCCTACAAGATGATGCGGTCCATCTATAAATCTTTCAAGTATCTTCCCGCCCTGACTTTCCCGGGGGAAGACAATACATCCCTCGGAAGCAAGAGAACCTCCACATCGGGCTCCAGGAATTTCCCGCCGGCCAAGCATCAGAGATCAGTGCCTGAAGTGCTGCCAGAAGTCGGCTGAGAGACTGGGAGGGACACAAGCTTCGCGGACGTTAAGTATAATCTTTATGCCTATCCCGGATACGGGCAATAGGTGCTTAAAGCCAGGACAGCTAGTTATTTGAAAGTTATTGTTGGGAAATGAGTTTCCCTTCTGGCTGCATTTACTTTATCTTTGCTGTTATGATTTGTTTTGCATTATACTATTCAAACGCTTCCTAGTTAGTGCCGCCATTGATATCGGGTATGTAGGGAGTTCATGCAGAAAATGATTATATGAGGGACACTCAATCTAAGAAATTGATATGTCATATGGTGCAAAGGTGGAGGAGGGGTGAAATGTGAAAAATGGCTTACGATATTTTGACTTCCAATCTGTCGGAAAAAGGTGAAGTCCAAAGGTAGAGGCAGTACAGTAATTGGGGGAATCTTTGATTTGAGAGAGAATGTTTCCCATATAACGGTTTAACTTTGTTCATGTTAATGTTTTTAGTTAGGGGCAGGGGACGGGGGGGGGTTTATTCTCTCATTAATATGGCCCAGAAGGTCGGTCCTTCACTTGCCCTCACTTCATGGATAGGCACTCAAAAATTGTGACGTGGAACGTCAAAGGGCTTAGATCCCCCGTAAAAGGAGAATGATCTTGAGGCACCTCAGGAGACTGGGGACAGACATTGCACTTCTACAAGAAACACACCTAGATGCTGCAAATATACAGAGGATGCGGGGTTTATGGGTGGGCAAAGCCTATGGTTCCGGGGCGGATGGTAAAAAGGTGGTGACACTCCTAAGAAAGGGGCTCCCTTATAAAGTTCTTGAGCATGAACACGACTCACAGGGGAGACTTTCCCGATTGCTTCAAACATCCGCGGGGGGAGATATAAATCTGTACAACGTTTATGGCCCTAATGAAATAGACGTGCCTTTTTTTCATACCCTGGGTAGCTTGCTAGCTAAAGATACTACTGCCACAAAAATTGTAGCAGGTGATATGAACACAGTGGCCTATGTTGAGGAGGACAGAAAGAGACCTTCGGGTAAAGTTAGAGAAAAGGGAGAACAGGATAAGAGGCTCGTACAATTAATGGAGGATGCGGACTTATCAGATGTGTGGCGGATATATAACCCCGAGGGCAGGGATTTCGCCCACTTCTCGCATGCACACCAATCATGGTCCAGAATCAACTATATCCTGGTGAACAATACAGGGGTTAATCACCTAACGAATCCAAAAATAGAGGACATGATTATCTCCAATCATTCCCCGGTGTCGGTACTGTTCAAAGATGTCATCCCCAGAGGGTCTGACTTTATATGGTGCTTCCCGTCTAATTTGATCAACGATGAGGAATTCAGGGATTTGCTTATAGGCTGGTGGCTTGAATACAAGCAGGATAATAGCTCCACCGAAAGCACTCAATTATTTTGGGATACAGGGAAAGCGGTGCTTAGGGGCAGAATAATGGCCTATGTCTTTAATAGAAAGAGGACAATTAAACAGAAAATACAATACTTTAGTACCGTTCTAAAAAAAAGCGTATACATCTTTCCAAAACCAACCGAGTCCCCAATTAAAAAAAGTTTGGCTACAGGCGAAAAACGATTATGAAGCTTGGTTGAGGAACTGGGATTTGTGGGCACAATCTCGATGGGAGTCATGCCTGTACAGACACGGGAACAAGGCAGGTAAACTTCTAGCCAACTTAGCTAGGGGTAGATTTCCAGCGACTAATATCCTATCGCTTAAAGACGCTCAGGGTTGTCTGGCTACTCATCCGAAAAAAATAAATGAAATTCTGAAAGAATATTATACCGAATTATACCGTGCTCAATCCCGTGAATGTGCAGGTGGGTCGCGATTGTTGGCTGAGGTGTCTCTACCCACACTCACCACGGAGGAAAAGACCATTTTGAATTCCCCAATAACGGAAGCAGGTACATAACTGTATTAAACAGTTGACATTAGGAAAAGCGCCAGGGCCTGATGGCTTCAGTGGAGAGTTTTATCACCTGTTAGATCAAGATATAACCCCGACCCTAACTAATCTGTATTCCACTTACTTTCAGGGACAGCCCATACCGGAACAGACTAATCTAGCATATATTAAAGTCTTACCCAAAACAGGTAGGGATCCCACACTAGCGGCTTCTTACCGCCCAATCTCATTAATCAATGTGGATCTTAAAATGATATCCAAAATATTAGCAGACAGGCTGGCGCTTATTCTACCTCGATTGATTCAACCTCGATTGATCAAATCCAGTGCTGAGCCCCGCCCCCTGCACTGATCACATGACGGTGACGTCACCCCAGGTCCTTCGGCTGTTCAACAGTTCGGGTTGGTGGAAGCCGCCCCTTATGGATTCCATATGCCGCGAGAGTCCGCGGTAGTGGAATCCATAACGGGATGCGGCGATTACCACAACCCGAACGCCGAACGCCAAACTTTTTTTTAAAGTTTGCTCATCTCTAGTCATATTCGTTCATTTTTCCCAGCCAAGTAAACTTGCCTATACACAGCTCTAAGTTAGATGTGCAATGCGACTAATATTGCTAATTACTAATATTCAACTTGTAGGAAACAGGCCGAACTGGATGGACAAATGTCTTTTTTCGGTTTTATATACTATGTTACTATGTTACTTAAAATTCTCGCATTGCGCATCCAACTTAGAGCTGTGTATAGGCAACCATTAGCTATATTCTCTATATTCGTCAATTCTAGCAAGCCAAACTATAGTAAAGTTGCCTTTATACCCCGTTCAAAGTTCAATTCGCAATACGCAAATAATTAAATCGCATATTATTTGCGATAAATAGAATAATGACGAATATTCGATTTTAACGAATATATGACGAATATTCAATCGAATATTCACAAAATATTGCAAAATCGAATATGGCACCTCCCGCTCATCAATAACCATTATATTAATTACTCCAGCAGAGAGTGATTTATATTTTGGCCATAGTTAACTAGTTTTGGGCACATCTGTGTGTCCGTTTAGGCCGCAACCGTATATACAGTATTCCAGCAGAGAACACATTTTATTTGGGACAAATTTGTATCCAATATAGAACTACATCCGAATACAGTGTGTATCGTAAAAATTACATTTACGCTGGCCTAGTGTAGTACCCAAAATCTTTATTTTTCTGTATCCAGTACGTTACTGCAAGTCAATACAGTGTGTATCGTCAAAATTACATCATCTCTGGGCTACTGTAGTTCCCAAAATCTGTATTTTTCTGTATCCAGTACCTTACTGCAAGTCAATACAGTGTGTATCGTCAAAATTACATTATCTATGGCCTAGTGTAGTGCCTAAAATCTGTATTTTTCTGTATCCAGTACTGTCCTGCATCAGAAAACTGTGTCTTTAGCGGACAGTAAAACAATCTGCGCCACATCTACAGACAAAACCATTAATATGAATAAGGCAAGCACAAAGGGACGGGGAAGTGGGCGTGATGCTGATGGTGCAAGCAGAGGCCGTGCCTGCTGCCAGTGCACCATTAAAAACAAAAAAATCCACCTTACCCAGCTTCATGTCCAACTTAGCTGGGCGGTGCAGAACAACACTGTCCAAGTCGGACCAGTGCGAACAGGTGGTCAGTTGGATTGCAAAAGATAATGCTTCAAGTCGGTTAAGCAGCACCCTCTCTTCCACGAAGTCCAGTCTCTGTAGCCAAGAGTCTAGTCAACTGAATCCTCACTCTGACCGTCCTTCCTCCCAACATGTCGCGTCTGGCCAAACAAGTGATCCCACACTCAGATATTCACATGGCCTCTTTTCATCGCCAGTACTTGGTTTGGCTCTCTCGCTAAGCACACTTGAAAAGGTACCTGAAATATTGTGCTCTGATTCCCAACCTCTTAAGCCTTCACAGTCTCAAGAAGATGTTGTTCATAAGGTGGATGATGATGAGATACAGTTGTCAATCACTGAGGTTGTGGTTAGGTCAAGTCAGGAGGATGAGCAGAGTGAGGAAGTGGAAGAGGAGGTGGTGGACGATGAGGTCACTGACCCAACATGGGAAGGTGAAAAGCCGAGTGAAGACAGCAGTACAGAAGGGGAGGGATGTTCAGCACCGCAACAGTCTGGAAGAGGCAGTGGGGTTGCAAAAGGGAGATGTCAGCCCACACCAAAACAGGCCCGCAACCGTTACTGAGCACCCCCATGCTTAAATCTACCTTGCCAAGGGGTAGGTGTTCCGCAGTATGGCGCTTTTTTGAGAAAAGCGCAGACGACAAAAGAGTGTTAGTTTGCAACCTGTGCCATACCAAAATGAGCCGGGGTGTGAACACTAGCAACCTCACCACCACCAGCATGATCCGCCACATGGCATCCAAGCACCCTAATAAGTGGGCCGAATGCCTGGGTCCACAATCTGGGTCTGTGGGTCCCAACACTGCCTCCTCTTCTCCTTTGTTACGCACTGCCTGCCAATTCCCTGTCGAAGGCGTAGGCTCAGATGCCCCTCTCCCTGCACCTGGACCTTCGCATGAACCGTCAGCAACAACATCCACTTCCCTGTCCCAGTACAGCGTCCAACTGTCGATAACCAGGCATTGTAACACAAGCGGAAATACCCACCCACCCACAGGCCATAGCATTAAATGCGCAACTTTCGAAATTACTGGCCCTTGAAATGTTGCCATTTAGGCTTGTGGACACTGAGGCCTTCCGCGGCCTGATGTCAGCATATGTCCTTACACCAGCATGTGTACCAGAACATCACCCGTGCCCTGACCAACGCACTTACTGAAAAGGTCCACCTCACCACGGACACATGGACAAGTGGTGGTGGCCAGGGACGCTACATTTCCCTGACCGCACACTGGGTGAATGTTGTGGAGGCCGGGAGTGAGTCGTACGCTGGGATGGCACAGGTGCTTCCCACGCTATGTTACTGGCTCTAACCCCCACTTCTCCTCCTCCGCCGCCTCCTCCTCCACTTCCAACTCCAACAGCAGTCAGCCATCAGTCGCTAGCTGGAAGCAGTGTAGCACCGCTGTGGGTAAGCGTCAACAGGTCGTGCTGAAGCTGATCTACTTAGGGGACAAACAGCACACCGCCGCAGAACTGTGGCAGGGTATAAGGGATCAGACCGAGATGTGGCTCTCGCCACTCAACCTACAAACAGGCATGGTTGTGTCTGACAATGGCCGTAACTTGGTGGCGGCTTTGGAGCTTGGCAACCTGACACACATTCCATGCCTAGCCCATGTCTTAAACTTAGATGTTCAGTGGTTTATCAAAACCTACCCCAGTTTGCGATAACGCTATGATCAGCGTAATCATCCCACTTCTTAGTCTACTCAAACGATTGCTGCTCACAATTAAGGAGGATGCTTTGAACATGGCAGACGAGGTAATGTGGGAGGAGATTACACAGAGTGATAGCCAGACCTCCCCCAGATCGTATTCTCAGAGCGAATTAGACCATGAAGAGGAGGAGGAGGAGAAGGAGGAGCTGGAGACACTTGCCTCTGCTACAGAGGCTAGTATGCATGGAACTTTAATTCCATCTGTTCAGCATGGATGGGCAGAAAAGGAGGAGGAGGGTATGGAGAGTCATCCTGAAGTTGACATCGACGTCTTGCCTGTTGGTACTCTGGCACACAAGGCTGACTTCATGTTAGGCTGCCTTTCCCGCGACCCTCGCGTTATACGCATTTTAGATAACACAGATTACTGGGTGTCCACTCTTGTCGACCCCCGCTACAAAAAGAACTTCTCATCTCTCATTCTTGTGGTGGAGAAGATGAGTAAAACGGTGCAATACCAGAAGATACTTTTTGACAGATGGCTCCAAAATTTTCCATTTGAAAATGTGGCCGCCAGAGTCCGTACTTCCTAAGGCAACCGAGAAAGGGAGACAAGGGGAACACACAGTAGTTCCAACAGAGGCAGGGCAACACTTTCCAAGGCATGAGACACTTTCATGACACCCCGCCAGCAACCTCACCCTGAATCGCGGCCTAGTGCTACAAGAAGGGAAAAGTTTTGGAAGATGGTGAAGGAATCATTGCAGACCGTTTCAGCATCCTAAATGATCCCTCAGTGCCTTACAACTACTGGGTGTCCAAGCTGGACACGAGCTCCACGAGGCATGAACTTGCGCTCTACGCCTTGGAGGTGCTGGCCTGCCCTGCCGCCAGCATATTGTCTGAGCGTGTATTTAGTGCTGCTGGTGGCATTATAGTAGATAAGTGTATCCGCTTGTCCACTGACAATGCTGACATGTTGACTCAGATAAAAATGAACAAGGCCTGGATTGCCCCTGACTTCTCCACTCCACCAGAGGAAAACTGAGCTAATGAGGAACAAAAACACAATTTAAATGTATGCTTTATAATGTACTCAGTCCACAAGATTCAGATGCACCCTTTTCACCGCAAAAAAAGGGTATATGTTTGAATCTTGTTTTCTCATCCGCCTTCTCTTCCATACAGAATATATATGCCCTCACTACAAAGTTTTGTAGGGTTCGCTCGGCATCAGGCTCTCACCTCTAAAGTTTTTTATGGTCTGCTCACCTGTAGGCCATCACTACACTGTTTTATGGGGTTCGCTCGGCTTCAGGCCCTCACTTCCAATGTTTTATACGGTCTGCTCACCTGTAGGCCATTACTGCAATGTTTTATGGGGTTCACTCAGCTGCAGTCCTTCTCCTCCAATGTTTCATACGGTCTGCTCACCTGTAGGCCATTACTGCAATGTTTTATGGGGTTTGCTCGGCTTCAGGCCCTCACCTCTAATGTTTTATACGGTCTTCTCAACTGTAGGCCATCATTGCAATGTTTTATGGGGTTCGCTCGGCCTCAGGCCCTCAGGTCTAATGTTTTATACAGTCTGCTCACCTGTAGACCATCACTGCAATGTTTTATGGGGTTCGCTCACCTTCAGGCCCTCACTACAATTTTGTATTGGGTTCGCCCACCTTCAGGCCCTTAACTATAATGTTTTAGAGGGTAACCTGAAGGCCCTTGGTCGAAATGTTTTTGAGGGTCACCAGCAGGCCATCAATCATAATTTTTCAAGGGTGTGTATGATGCCCTCCTTTATGTGTAATAAAGGGTGTATTGGAGTGCCGGTTCCTTGTAATTTTTGCCAGCCCCTTCACTTAGTGCACAGGCTTTATGAGTGTAGCAGTGTACGTGAACAATTGTAACACCATGTGAATGAGGCCCTCCTTTATGTGATATACAGGCTGTATCGAAGTGCTTCTTCCTTGTAATTTTTGGCAGCATTTGCACTGTATATACAAATTAATATACAGAAAAGAATGTTTCCGTGTATAATTACACGCACTTCATACGTTTCAAAGGAATTTATCGACAATTACATGACATTTATGCAAAGAGTCAGTATTTGCAGTGTTGGCCCTTCTTTTTCAGGACCTCTGCAATTCGACTGGGCATGCTCTCAATCAACTTCTGGGCCAATTCCTGACTGATAGCAACCCATTCTTTCATAATCACTTCTTGGAGTTTTAGTGGGTTTTTGTTTGTCCACCCGCCTCATGAGGATTGACCCCAAGTTCTCAATGGGATTAAGATCTGTGGACTTCCCAGGCCATGGACCCAAAATGTCAACCTTTTGGTCCCCGAGCCACTTAGTTATCACTTTTGCCTTATGGCACAGTGCTCCATCGTGCTGGAAAATGCATTGTTCTTCACCAAACTGTTGTTGGATTGTTGGAAGAAGTTGCTGTTGGAAGGTGTTTTGGTACCATTCTTTATTCATGGCTGTGTTTTTGGGCAAAATTGTGACTCAGCCCACTCCCTTGGATGAGAAGCAACCCCACACATGAATGGTCTCAGGATGCTTTACTGTTGGCATGACACAGGACTAATGGTAGCGCTCACCTTTTCTTCTCCGGACAAACCTTTTTCCAGATGCCCCAAACAATCGGAAAGAGGCTTCATTGGAGAGTATGACTTTGCCCCAGTCCTCAGCAGTCCATTCACCATACTTTCTGCAGAAGATCAATCTGTCCCTGATGTTTTTTTTTGGAGAGAAGTGGCTTCTTTGCTGCCCTTCTTGACACCAGGCCATCTTCCAAAAGTCTACGCCTCACTGTGCGTGCAGATGCGCTAATACCTGCCTGATGCCATTCCTGAGCAAGCTCTGCACGCACTGGTGGCACTCCGATCCCGCAGCTGAATCCTCTTTAGGAGACGTTCCTGGCTCTTGCTGGACTTTCTTGGACGCCCTGAAGCCTTCTTAACAAGAATTGAACCTCTTTCCTTGAAATTCTTGATGATAAATTGTTGACTGAGGTGCAATCTTAGTAGCCACAATATCCTTGCCTGTGAAGCCATTTTTATGCAATGCAATGATGGCTGCACGCATTTCTTTGCAGGTCACCATGGTTAACAATGGAAGAACAATGATTTCAAGCATCACCCTCCTTTTAGCATGTCAAGTCTGCCATTTTAACCCAATCAGCCTGACATAATGATCTCCAGCCTTGTGCTCGTCAACATTCTCACCTGAGTTAACAAGACGATTACTGAAATGATCTCAGCAGGTCCTTTAATGACAGTGGAAAGTTTTTATTGCAAAGAAGAACTATGCAATTCATCTGATCACTCTTCATAACATTCTGGAGTATATGCAAATCGCTATTATAAAAACTTAAGCAGCAACTTTTCCAAATTCCAATATTTATGTAATTCTCAAAACTTTTGGCCATGACTGTAGTGAGTACGTGTATAAGTGTGTAAATTAAGTTGGGGGGGGGGGGGCATACAAAAAATTGTTGTGGGACCCAGTCAGTTCTAGCTACGGCCCTGAACACAAGTGAAATGCCATAGCAACAAAAGGTACAGCATGGCCCCAAAGTTTCCTTTGGCCCAGCATTATGGAGCACAGATTCATAATGCGGGTATAATACATGAAGTTTGACAAGAATATTCTTTTAATGTTACATTTTCACCATATTTTCACATATTACATATCATAAGGGTCTATTTTCCATAACTTGTTTAGCTCTGCAGGGTATTTATTGAAGATCACTACTTCACTTCAACCTAAAAGAACATACTGTGCTCTGTTATTTTCCATCTACCACTGCTGTTCTGATGCTCATGGAACATTTTGGCAATTCACAACAGATTGAACAATATTTAATCAGTGATTTAATTGATTATGTATGGAACATAGAAATCTACAATGAATTGCCAAGATTCATACTTCTGAGGGTATGGCTACTCAGGGTGGATTCTGTTGCTGAACTTACACTATGGATTGGTTTGTGGATGTTGCTGCTTATATGCTGCGGATTTAACCCTCTGCATTGCAAAGGGTGAAATATTCTGTGGAAAGCTGCTGAAGCATATATTGACATGGCTATACATATATGAAAAATGTATATTTTAACCAAATTTGTTTAAATTATGCATGCATATTCATAAGCCATGCACCCATAGGCTGAGCTCGCACACATTATACTAATTGCTGAACTTTAGCTGCAGAATCTGCAGGAAAATTTGCAACAAAGTAAAGTAAATATAGAAGAACGAATCCTTGTTCAAACACAAAGAAGGAAATAAGAGCTGCCAATGATGAAGATAATTTCTAATCAGCAATATTCCTAATCAAGGGCGTAGCTATATGGGGTTCAGAGGTAGCAGTAGCTACCGGGCCCAGGAGCCTGAGGGGGCCCAAAGACCCTTGTGCCACATAAGAAGACACTGGTATTATAGAACGTGCTTACAGGTCACTTTACACTTCTGGCTGGAAGGGGTTAGGTCGAGAATTTGGCATAGAAGGACGGGGTGCTGTTTCAATTTTTGCCTCAGGCAGCATAAAGGCTATGTGCTTCCCTGTCCCTGGCCACAAAGCACTGAGTAAAAGGGGCCCAAGCTAAACTGCATCGCAGCCGAAGAGCCTTTAGCTACGCTCCTGTTCCTATCCTAATTATGAGGCTTTTTTGCAACATTCAACCCAATTAGTAATCTCTATAATGCAGCATTAAATATCTTTATTCACTATGATTTTCTGTCTAATTTCTTTGTTTGAGATTTTTAACTTTAGGGCTCATGCACACGACCGTATTTTGTTTCCTTGTCTGTTCTGTTTTTTTTGCAGGCCCATTAATTTTAATGGGTCTGCAAAAAATGCTGACAGCACACCATGTGTTGTCCGCATCAGTATATCCGTTCTGTAGCTCTGCAAAAAAAATAGAGGATGTCCTATTTTTTTCTAGTTTGCGGACAAACATAGGAATTATTACAATGGATCCCCAAAAATAACGGATCTGCGAAAAAAACGGATGCCATACGGATGTCATCTGTTTTTTTGCGGATCCGCAATTTGCGGACCGCAAAATACATACGGTCGTTTGCATGAGGCCTTAGTATTAGGGTTTGGGGAGATTCTGTGGTCCCACTGACTAAAATTAACACACATAAACCAAACTGTATTCTCGTTTGATATATCACGACAGAAATGATCTTGTCTGGATATGCACTTTGAATTACATATTATGAAAAGGGTTTATCCCATGATTAATATAAAAAATAAAAATCAGACATGATGTAGTACATATATCAAAGTTAGAACCAGCCCTGTACCTCACATGGATCCAGAGATCTCCACATTCGTTGCTCTGCTAGATTCTCTTCAGTCTGCGAGCTGAAAGGCACAGAAGCTCAGAGGTGAACAGGGAAAAAAGAAAAGAAATAACAGGAGGTGGCACTATACAGATACATTTTATTGTATAACTCAGTGGCTATATTGAGTTTCGCAACATTTTGAAGGATGACTGCCGTACATGTATGATAGAAGTCTGGAGCTTAAACATGGGGCCTGCTCAGAAGCTAAGTGGGTGCAAGAGCCGTGGAGTGCCTGCTGTTTTACACAGCAGACACCAGGAGGCAATGTCGGTCATTGTGACCACGGCATCTGAGCGATTAAACCTCGGGAGAGCTGCTCTCCAGGGGCCTAAACGTCTCACCTGAGCCAAGATCAAGGGAGCCATTCAATAGCTAAGTGGCAGGGCTCTGTAGGAACATAGCGAATCTCCCATAGATTGCAACATCAAAATACCCACTTTCCCCATCTTTAAAAATAAAAATAATAAAAAATAAACATCATTGGCATTGCGGCATTCTAAAACGTCAGAACTTAAACGTCATAGTGGGGAGGATATCAAATGATTTTTTTTTTCCGACACTTCACCTCCCCCAAATTTTTTTATAAAAAGTGGTCAAAAAGTCCTAAACACTCCAAAATGAATATAAATAGCAGATCACTGTGGGTCAATGATTCTTTATTGAAATACATTCTATAATCGATAAAACACAAGATGAAACATACCTTGTTTTCTCTTGTCACAGATCCTGTATGAATTTGTGAGGAAAACATTTGTATACCTCATATTAAATTGAAACCCTATGGCGGTGTTACGAACAATGGATGTGGAACCACTGTGACAACTAGCCAGTTTGTCATTGGGCTAGAACTCAGGGCGATATCCTGGTGGTTCCCTTTAAAATCTATACAGGTATCTGGACTTTGCTACAGGGAAACCACCAGGCCACTACTTCTTGGAGTAGTCCCGTTATAGTTGGCAGCAGACTCATCCAGGTCCGAAACCCTAGTGCAAAGCACAAGAACCCACAGGCAAGACACTAATCAGAACCAGGCAAATCCAAGGCAAAGACAGATACAGGCATGAGACAAAACACTGAGCACTGGCAGAAAAAATTATTGGACCAGACATACAGACTGCAAGAACTCATACAGACAAAGCATATACAGGTCCTTCTCAAAAAATTAGCATATTGTGATAAAGTTCATTATTTTCTGTAATGTACTGATAAACATTAGACTTTCATATATTTTAGATTCATTACATACAA
The DNA here is from genome assembly GCA_033119425.1 of Bufotes viridis. NCBI lineage: Eukaryota > Metazoa > Chordata > Amphibia > Anura > Bufonidae > Bufotes > Bufotes viridis. The sequence continues at coordinate 421,546,570 of CM065591.1, forward strand.
CTGAAGTAGTTCAAGCCTTTTATTGTTTTAATATTGATGATTGTGGCATACAGCTCGTGAAAACCCAAAATTCCTATCTCAAAAAATTAGCATATTTCATCCGACGAATAAAAGAAAAGTGTTTTTAATACAAAAAAAGTCAACCTTCAAATAATTATGTTCAGTTATGCACTCAATACTTGGTCGGGAATCCTTTTGCAGAAATGACTGCTTCAATGCGGTGTGGCATGGAGGCAATCAGCCTGTGGCACTGCTGAGGTGTCATGGAGGCCCAGGATGCTTCGATAGCGGCCTTAAGCTCATCCAGAGTGTTGGGTCTTGTGTCTCTCAACTTTCTCTTCCCAATATCCCAAAGATTCTCTATGGGGTTCAGGTCCGGAGAGTTGGCAGGACAATTGAGCACAGTAATACCATGGTCAGTAAACCATTTACCAGTGGTTTTGGCACTGTGAGCAGGTGCCAGGTCGTGCTGAAAAATGAAATCTTCATCTCCATAAAGCTTTTCAGCAGATGGAAGCATGAAGTGTTCCAAAATCTCCTGATAGCTAGCTGCATTGACCCTGCCCTTGATAAAACACAATGGACCAAGACCAGCAGCTGACATGGCACCCCAGACCATCACTGACTGTGGGTACTTGACACTGGACTTCAGGCATTTTGGCATTTCCCTCTCCCCAGTCTTCCTCCAGACTCTGGCACCTTGATTTCCGAATGACATGCAAAATTTGCTTTCATCCGAAAAAAGTACTTTGGACCACTGAGCAACAGTCCAGTGCTGCTTCTCTGTAGCCCAGGTCAGGCGCTTCTGCAGCTGTTTCTGGTTCAAAAGTGGCTTGACATGGAGAATGAGGCACCTGCAGCCCATTTCCTGCACACGCCTGTACACGGTGGCTCTGGATGTTTCTACTCCAGACTCAGTCCACTGCTTCCGCAGGTCCCCCAAGGTCTGGAATCGGTCCTTCTCCACAATCTTCCTCAGGGTCCGGTCACCTCTTCTCGTTGTGCAGCGTTTTCTGCCACACTTTTTCCTTCCCACAGACTTCCCACTGAGGTGCCTTGATACAGCACTCTGGGAACAGCCTATTCGTTCAGAAATTTCTTTCTGTGTCTTACCCTCTTGCTTGAGGGTGTCAATGATGGCCTTCTGGACAGCAGTCAGATCGGCAGTCTTACCCATGATTGTGGTTTTGAGTAATGAACCAGGCTGGGAGTTTTTAAAAGCCTCAGGAATCTTTTGCAGGTGTTTAGAGTTAATTAGTTGATTCAGATGATTAGGTTAATAGCTCGTTTAGAGAACCTTTTCATGATATGCTAATTTTTTGAGATAGGAATTTTGGGTTTTCATGAGCTGTATGCCAAAATCATCAATATTAAAAAAATAAAAGGCTTGAACTACTTCAGTTGTATGTAATGAATCTAAAATATATGAAAGTCTAATGTTTATCAGTACATTACAGAAAATAATGAACTTTATCACAATATGCTAATTTTTTGAGAAGGACCTGTACAGGATGACAGTGGTCAAAACATATAGGAAAAAGGAAGCAGCAGACATTCACATTGTCGCTAAAACACAGTTCAGACACTACAAGTAATGGCAGACAAAACATAGACCAGGGACAGACAGGTCACAGAACTCAAGAAACATATATCAGACTGACACAGAAAGCAGGAAATATATAGCAGACTTAAAGAACTCAAAGACAAGCAAGTGCTCACACACTCATCCAGAGAATGATTGACCTCCAGAACTGAGGAGAGATACAAGCACATAGACATAAATTCACACCATAAGAAACCCAAGCCAGAACGCATAGAACGGTGGCGACATGAACCGCCATTGAACACAATGGCACAAACTTAAACCCAAAAGAAGCTGGTGCCTGCGCACAGAGTACAGTACAATAACACAAGTGAAATGCCATTGCAACAAGAGGTAAAGCATGGCCCAAAGATTCCTTTTTGCCCCGCGTTATAGAGCAGTGAGTACAATCTTACATTTTCACCATATTTGCATATATACCATATCATGAGGGTCCATTTTCCATAACTTGTTCAGCTCTGCAGGGTATTTATTGAAGATCACTACTTCACTTGAACCTAAAAGAACATACTGTGCTCTGTTATTTTCCATCTACCACTGCTGTTCATGCAACATTGGCAAATCAGAACAGATTTTTACAAAATGTAGGTCAAATGCAATTTGTTCAAGCGATTCACACATTTCTAATGAGGAGGTTGCGGTCTGCCACATCAGGCAGAGAATGAATGGCTAGGTAACTGCTCCTGTGTGCAACTCTCTCCTGAGATGGGCCCTGCGTCTTTCAGACATGTTTGGCATTTCCTGTGGATATGCCATAAATGTCTGTATTGGGAATACCCCATAATGTCTAACAAATTTTCCATTAACATGCTCTGCATTTACAACATCTGTCTAGCACAGTCCAAGTCTCTTGCCTGTTTGTGTATTTGTCTAATCTTTACAAAGTTCTGTGTTTATCATTTACCAGCAGCGCCACAACAGGGAATCAATTACTGAGGTTTCGGCCTGGTGCCTACTAGGTGACATATTTTGAAAGGTCACTGGCATTATTATAAGGTAAATGGAGATAAATGTGATTTCTGTATTTGTACCATGCAACCATCTGTGGTGTTCACGAGATGAACGGCACATGTTGAAGAACACATAGTCAAAGTGCACCTTACATCATGAATATATAACACTGCCCAAATATTTCACAATTCTTAATTAAAACATGTGCAATTTATATAGAAAAATGTTTTTTGAAAATAACTAAGAAATTAAAATTTCCACCTTTTCTACACATACCATATGAAAAGATGAAAACAAATATTTAGACAAAAAGGAATTTAGGTCTTCACTACTTCCAGAAGCAGTCAGTTTTCAACTACCTGCCACAGTCTCATTTTCCAAATCTGACATGAGTTCACTTTAATAACGTATGAATAATTATAGTTATCCAAGTGATTTTGTGATTTTTTTCATGACACACTGTTCTTTATGTTAGTAGTAAATTCTGGATGATTTTTTTTACATTTATTTATTTTAAAAAAGTGAAATTTTCTGAAAATTTGGAAATATTGGCAATTAATTTTAATTTATCTGCTTTAAGGCAAATAATCATACCATAGGTCTACTTTATGCTGGCATCATTTTGTAAAGGCCATTTTATTTTATTAAAGTTAAAAGGCTTATAATTAAGAAGCGATTTTTTTCAAATTTTCAAGAAAATTTCCAAAACTTGGCTTTCTGGGAGGACCATTCAGTTCTGAAGTGACTTTGAGGGGCTTACATAATAGAAAATCCCCATAGATGACCCCATTTTAAAAACGGCACCACAAATTATTCGCTGATTTTAGAAACTTTGCTAACTCTTTAGTTGGTCAACATGAATTAAAGCAACATAGGTATGAATTGTAAAACCTCAATATTGATTACCATGGTTCTACAACTTTTATACCCGTAAACTTTTAGAAGCACTCCAGCAAAAATGTTTATTCTCTGACCTATTAGAAAGGCACATTATGTAAACTGTAGTGAAGGTAATTTTCTTACCAGAAACTGTATACAGTGGGGAAAATAACTATTTGATACACTGGCGATTTTGTAAGCTTTCCCACCTAAAAAGAATTGAGAGGTCTGTAATTTTTATTGTAGGTACACTTCAATTGTGAGACAGAATCGGGGGGGGGGGAAATCCAGAAAATCACATTGTATGATTTTTAAATAATTAATTTGCATTTTATTGCATGAAATAAGTATTTGATTACCTACCAACCAGCAAGAATTCTAACTTTCACAGACCTTGTAGTTTTTCATTAAGAAGCCCTCCTACTCTGCATTTATTACCTGTATTAATTGCACCTGTTTGAACTCTTTACCTGTATAAAAGACACCTGTCCACACACTCAATCACACCCCAACCTCTCCATCATGGCCAAGACCAAAGAGCTGTCTAAGGACAAAGGGACAAAATTGTAGACCTGCACAAGGCTGGAATGGGTTACAGGATAATAGGCAAGCAGCTTGGCGAGAAGGCAACAACCGTTGACACAATTATTAGAAAATGGAAGAAACACAACATAACTATCAATCTTTCTTAGTCTGAGGATCCATGCAAGATCTTGACTCGTGGAGTAAGGATGATTCTGAGAAAGGTCAGGAATCAGCCTAGAACTACACGGGAGGGCCTGGTCAATGACCTGAAGAGAACTGGGACCACAGTCTCAATGATTACTAGAGATGGCCTTGCAGTTCGCCCGGCTGTCTTTCGCGGCAAACTTTGCGAGTTTGTGATTCACCGAACATGCGAAAATATGGCAATGTCTGCTGGCACCATATTCTTTTGCATTGCGCCAAACTTTGATACATCCATCAGGTAGGACAGGACAACCAATTTAAAACATTTCAGCACATGGACACACCCCCACCCTATAACAGAAACCGATCTGGCAGTCATTTTACATTCTGTGTTTTGCCAGTGTAGGGAGTGGTTGCCGGGACAGGCTGTTAGGGACACCAAATGCTAGCTAATAGGGCCACAAAAGTCCTTTTAAGGACTGGTAGAGGTGTGCTATCAATAGGTGTGATATACTGAGGGGTGTGATATACTTATAATATACTTGATGACATAGAAAGTATATTATAGTGCATTTTTATTGTGCAGCAATTGTGTGCGGTTCTGCTGCGATACCACAGCTATATAGAGGGACAAACGCTATTGGAATAGCAACGGATGTGATATACCTGTTGCTCCCCAGAAAAACTGATTGAGGAGTGTGATATACCTATAATATACTTTCTAACATAGAAAGTATATAATGCATTTGTATTGTGCAGTAGTTGTGTGCCCTAATGCAGTTTTTAGGTAGTTCTGAGGTAGGACACCTTTTTTAAGTACTGCATCATTAGATGAGGCCAGCTGATTTCGCATAGCTAGCCAGCCAAGTCATCAGGTCATCTGCTTATAGGTCACAGTGTGCGGTGTGTGTGTTGTTGCACTAATGTGATTCGACAGCTACTGGCGTAGTGTCGGACAAGTGTGCAGGTTATTGAGTGCGTTTGTTCTCAGCACAGCAACATTCACAGGATTGTCACCATCTAGGATCAAACCGCAGGTGGCTCATTCCCCTAACCCATCCATGTCAGTCGAGCGGCTGCTAGCTATGTAGTGAATCTCCACTGGCCTCATACTTACGCTAGCACAGACAGCTAGTAGTGAATTAGAGATTGTGCACATCTCCATTTCCCAGCATATCAATCACTTCAGTGCCTTTCGGTGACAGCATAGTTTTTAACTGTTTGTCTTGGCTCAGAGACATTTTATTATTAGATATTAATAAAAGTAAAGTCTTAATCACCACATTACACCAGGGTCAAGATAGGGTTAAACCTTTTAGGCATTGTAAATAAGTGCTTCCATAAAATACCTGCTTCCACAAAATACTGATTAAGAGGTTTGATATACCTGATTCCACAAAATACTGATTAATGTCTGCAATATACCTGCTTCCACAAAATAGCGATTAAGGGGTTTGATATACCTGCTTCCACAAAATACTGATTGAGGGCTGCGATATACCTGCTTTCACAAAATACTGATTAAGGGGTTTGATATACCTGCTTCCACAAAATACTGATTAAGGGGCTTAATATACCTGCTTCCACAAAATACTGATTAAGGGGCTTAATATACCTGCTTCCACAAAATACTGATTGAGGGCTGTGTGGGGATCCGCTCTGGTAGGCAGTGGTAGCGAGTGCAGTATAGAGGCAACACAGACAGGTCTTGGTGTTAAACGGTGCTTTCTTTATTCACACTGTGAATACAAGTGAAAGGCAGTGCAGTTCATAGGGAGGGTGGTCACACACAACAGAAAAATAATAGTTCAGTCACAGCAAGTCACTGAATAGGCCCCAAACAAGCTTCAGGCTACTTGAGGCCTGTTTCCGTCACATCAAGCAAAGTCTATTTAAAGCCAGGAGTAATGTCACCTTTTTCTCCTTGGTGAAGTAAGTCCCTGGGTCCGGCTTCTAGCCACGGAAAACAGATCCCTCTTGGCTTCAGCTGCGGTTCCCCGCACAGTCCTTTACATGCCTCAGCACACAGCCCAGCTCACCTCCACCTCCCACTCTCACAGCAAGAGAACAAAAGCCTCCACATTGCACACCACTCCCTTGCTGCTGGTTGGGTTTTAACCCTTCCCTGCAAAACCTGGCTTGGACCGTGGGGAGACAGGCACCCACCCACATATCTGCCTGCTCCCAGTAAGAGCCGGCCCGGATCCGCTGTGTTCACAGCATAACCGCTGCAAAATGCACTTTTCCGGCTCTTATTCCACCGGGGTCAGGACCCGCGGTGGCACGTACCTACCGTCTATCACCACCCCAAGTACTCTCCTACTGCTGCTATATACCTGCTTTCACAAAATACTGATTAAGGGGTTTGATATACTTGCTTCCACAAAATACTGACTGAGGGCTGCGATATACCTGCTTCCACAAAATACTGATTAAGGGGTTTGATACACCTGCTTCCACAGAGTAATGATTGAGGGCTGCGATATACCTGCTTCCACAAATACTGCACTTCTCTAGGGACTTAGGCACAGGGTCATTTTAAAAATGACAGTCAGAGAAAGAGGCAGGCCGTTCTGCAGGGGTGGTAGGGGTCGGGCAGGTGCACCAGGCCGGAGCCTAAGTGGGAAGTTGGAAAAGGCGCGTGCGATTACTTCAAAGGGCGCACCACAGTTTGTTGAGTTACTCACTCAGCTTTCCGCTTCTGCCCCCTCCTCATCCTCTGTATCTGCACCCTCCTCACTCTCTGCTGTGTGCACCCCCAAACACACCACCACCATAGCCCCTCCACTCGAGTCAGAGGAATTATTTTCCCATCCATTCAAAGACCTTACCGATGCACAGCCATTCTTCACACCGGAAGAAGAGGAGGAGGTAGCAACGGCCGCCACCCAGCGGTCTGACGACAGTACGCAGATCAGCCCAAGGAGGGAAGTCCCTGCTGTTGCGGCCTACTCCGAGATCTCAAATGTCAGTGGTGGTGAAGGTGACGATGATGTGGTGAAGGTGACGATGATGACATGTCGATGGACATCACGTGGGGGGCTACTCCATCTGAGACAAGTCAGCAAGAGTCTGAAGAGAAGTCAGAGGAGGATGGTGGCTGGGGGGAGTAGGAGGAGGAGCAAGAAGAGCAGGCTTTGAGGGGAACTTTAAATTTTTCGGGAATCCCTGGTGTTGTCCGTGGCTGGGGGGAGGAGACCGAGGACGACATTCTCCTGGGCGATGAGCAGAAGCCAGGGCGCTCCACAGCTTCCAATTTAGTTCAAAAAGGGGCCTTCATGCTCCAGTGTTGGAAGAAGAACCCCAGTATAAAAAGCATAAAGGGCAAGGTCCAGTACTAGGTGGCAACGTACTTAGACCCCTGGTACAAACACAAAATGGCGGACATGTTACCAGTAGTGATGAGCGGTAGGGGCAATATTCAAATTTGCGATATTTCACGAATATTTGGTAGAATATTGGTCATATAGTCACGAATTCGCGAATATAGTCTTGTTTGTGAAAATTGGCAATATAATATGCACGTAATGCGCATGCAATACAGGCGTGGGTCACTATAGCTACATTTTTGAAGCTGCTAGAAGTTTCCTGAGACTGGAGAAAATGGTTGGCATGGCAGAACATTACAACAGATTTATATGTAGATAGAGTGCTACAATATATTTTCGATTGCGCAAATCGGCACTAATGATGCAAATATTTTGGCGCAATACGTGCTACTTCAAATTTTACCAGCTCTGACTAAATATTAGTGATTGGTTCACTAAGTATTGTTGTAAACTTGTGACATCATAGCACTACGTACTGTATGTACTACAGCACTATGTATGTAGCACGTATATATGGACAGCAGAACCTATTAGCTACACTACATCACTATCTAACCTACACTGACTATCTCCCACTATTTTATTTTATATATATATATATATATATATATATATATATATACATATATATAAGCTATCTAACTAACTAACTAACTAACTAACTATCTAATGTAATGACACAGAAAAGCAGAGAGCACAGCAATGACACTGCTGTCTCTCTGTCTGCAAAATACTGCATACAATAGCTGTTGGGGAGGTTCTTATATACTAAAGGGGTAGGCAACTTTCCTATTGGTTGCTAGGGATGTTACTAAGCTCAGACAAAGACATTGCAGCCTTCTCATTGGTACACAAGCGAGAAGCAGGGAGGGATCATGGGTTCAGATGAAAAAATATCTAGAATATTTTAAAATTACAAATATATATCACTACTATATTCTAAATATTCGTAAATTCTCGAAGTGGCGATATTCGCGATTAAGATTTGCGATTTGAATATTCGCGCCCATCACTAGTTACCAGCATCACAGAGGGCTGGCAGAATGCAGCATTTCCATGCCTTGCTGCTAGAGATGCTGCATTCTTCTGTTGTAGATGCTGGCAGAGGAATTTCCACCCACAGCGAAACAGGTGCGGGTACCAATCCTACCTCAAGAAGAGGGCTGTTTGAAGATGTGTTGGTCACTTCGGATATGAGATCATTCTTGCAGCCATCCCATTGACAGCCGTCCGCTGGATCCAGCCTCAGGGAGTCTGATTTAACAAGTTACCTCAGTGCACATAGAGGCTACTCTCTCACAGATGCGTAATTGTATAAAGCTGACATTTCAAAGGCCACAGATCTGTACAGTATTATTACGAAGTTTTGAAAGAAGCAACTTCGGATGAAGCATCCGAAGCTCGCTTTGCTCAACACTAACCTGATCCATTTGCTCGTGATGGCGGCGACCATCCTGTCATGAGCAAATGGATCAGGTAAATATTATTTTTTTGTTTTTTACACTATTCCAGTTTAACCCCTTAAGGACCTGCACCATACATGTACGGCGCTGGTGGATGTGACTTAAGGACCAGCCCTGTACATGCATGGCAGGCTGATCGGGCGGGTGCAGGAGCTGTGCCTGCTCGATCAGCTGCAGGGGTCCGACAATCACTGATAGCCAGACCCCTGCTGTATGCGCTGGCATTGGTGAAAACACTGATGTCAGCACATTAACCCTTGCACTGCCGCGGTCAGCGCTGACCGCAGCACATGCGGGATCCTGCCTGGTGCGGGGTGGCCATCAAGTGCCCGCACTGCTGTGACAGGGACCCGATGGCAGGAAAGACAGCCCGATGCCTTCCCTAGGCATCGTGGCTGCCTTCCGTGACAGCCTGTGAGATCCAGCCCCCTGGATCTCATAGGCCCCTTTCACACGGGCGAGTTTTCCGCGCGGGTGCAATGCGTGATGTGAACGCATTGCACCCGCACTGAATCCTGACCCATTCATTTCAATGGGTTTGTGTACATGAGCGTTTTTTTTCACGCATCACTTGTACGTTGCGTTAAAATCGCAGCATGTTCTATATTCTGCGTTTTTCACGCAGCCCTAGCCCCATAGAAGTGAATGGGGCTGCGTGAAAAACGCATTGCATCCGCAAGCAGGTGCGGGTGCGTTGCGTTTTTCACTGATGGTTGCTAGGAGATGTTGTTTGTAAACCTTCAGTTTTTTATCACGCGCGTGAAAAACGCATCAAAACGCATTGCACCCGCGCGGAAAAAACTGAACAACTGAACGCAATCGCAGGCAAAACTGAATGGCTTTGCCTGTGAAATCGCACAGTTTTCACTGAACGCATCCGCAACGCATCCGGACCTAATCCGGACACGCTCGTGTGAAAGAGGCCATAGGCAGGAAGCTGTAAGTGTATTACAGTGTGTAATACACTTGCAGCCAATGCATTACAATACAGTATTGTGATGCATTGTAAAGGGGATCAGACCACCAAAAGGTGAAGTTCCAAAGTAGGACAAAAAATAATGTGAAAAAAGAAGTTAAAAAAATAAAGTTTTCCAAAAAAAAAAAATTTCTTTTAAAAAAAAAGCATACTTTTCCCAAAATAAAGTAAAAAAAATAGTAGACATATTAGGAATATGTATCGACCCACTCTATAAAAATATCACATGACCTAACCCCTCAGATGAACACTGTCAAAAAAATTAAATAAAATCTGTGCTAAAAAAAAAGCAAAACATTTTTTTGTCTCTTTACATCACTAAAAGTGCAAATCAATCAAAAAGGCATTTGTCCCCCAAAATAGTACCAATCTAACCATCACCTCATCCTGCAAAAAATGAGCCCCGACCTACAGTAAGACAATCGCCCAAAAAATAAAAAAAACTATGGCACTCAGACTATGGAGACACTAAAACATGATTTTTTTTTGTATAAAAAATGATATTATTGTGTAAAACTTAAATAAATAAAAAGTATACATATTAGGTATTGCCACGTCTGTAAGGACATTAAGGACCTGCTCTATAAAAATGTCACATGACCTAACCCCTCAGGTGAACACCGTAAAAAAAAAAAGTGTCAAAAAAGCCTTTTTTTTAACCTTACATCACAAAACGTGTAATACCACACAATCAAAAAGTCATACGCACCCCAAAATCATATGAATCAAACCGTCATCTCATCCAGCAAAAAATGAGACCCTACCTAAGACAATCGCCCAAAAAATATGGCTATCAGAATATGAAGACTAGCAATAATTATCACAAATAAATATCACTAGCAATAATCCTTCATTTAAAGGGAACCTGTCACCAGGAAATTTACTGATAAACCAGGTATGCTGCTTTGTAAGGCTCACTCTGCTGAATATGATGCCTTTCACTTGGTGATCTGTTTATTGTGGAGAAAAAGTACTTTTAATCTATATGATAATGAGCTGATTTGAGTCCAGTAGTTGACATAAGTCCAGCATTTTTTCTATTCAGAGCTGTAGCCACTCCCCTATTCACTTCTTCAGATGTAAAAGGGGCGTGGTTTATTACATCCTTCATTTAAATAATTGTTTATCAAACATGTGTTTATCACTCCATGAACAAACTAGCCCTTATTATAATTACTAACTTCAATAGTATATTCCTCCCCCTTTTTTTTACCTCAGTAATATAATACCTTAGCATTTCCTGTTATTCATTTTCCCACCAATTATTAAAATGTAGGAATGATATAATAAACCACACCCCTTTTACATCTGAGGAAGTGAATAGGGGAGTGGCTACAGCTCTGAATAGAAAAACCGCTGGACTCATATCAACTACTGGACTCAAATCAGCTCATTAGCATATGAATTAAAAGTACTTGTATCATTATATTCAGCAGAGTGAACCCTACAAGGCAGTGTGCCTGGGTTATCAGGGAATTTCCTGGTGACAGGTTCCCTTTAAAATGAAGTAATGCATAATACTTTAGGTGGGATAACCCCTTCAAAGCAGAAAGTCTGCTGAGTTTACTATGAAAACTAGCAAACTTGAAAACATAAAAATCAGTTCATTGATTTAAAATAGTTTAAATGATAAAAATTGTAGATTTGAGTTGAAGACTTGGAACATATTGTAAAATGAAGTAATGATACCTACTCATCTAAGGATGCTAAAGTCCAACATGGAATGCGCGGAAGAGGCCCTTGCAAAATCATGTATTGTTTTGCAAATGATCCGCTGACAAGTTTTCAGGATACGTTAGGGTTCACTGAGTTCTTTAACTCCAGCGTGTCTCGATGTCCTGACCTTATACCTACTTGTACCAGAGCCCAAAAGATTCCCTAATCCAAATACTGCCAAAGGAAATACATTTATCTGTCTGATTTACCCAAACAAGCAAATACTTGCCCTTTGATTTAGTGCTGATATGATGTTTAAATCGGTTATCCAATGTCATAAACAGCCCCCCCATGTGCCGGGCCCCTCACACGGAATATACCTAACCCGCTCCCAGAATCCGGCGCCTCTCCTGGTCCCCGCACCGCCACTGCTACTTCTCCCTGTACACGGATGAAAACATCTGGTGTCGGGGGGGAGCAGCCAATGGCAGGCGGGGACGGGGCGAGCCTCCTTTGATGTTACGTTCTTTATCAGATTTCTGGTCTTATGTACGGATGGGATGCTACTTCCACTGTGGACTTGGCCAGAACTATTCCTCTCACTGATGCATGTGCAGGTGAAAGGGATTTAGGATTTTGTTCTGCATGAACCAGGCAGTATATGAAAAATAGTTTTGGCCACAGTGAAAGTAATGACCCATCCATAGCCCAAGCCAGAAACCTGGTAAAGAATGTTATACCGGCGAAAGCAGAATTTCCAAAAGAGAAGCATAATGTGACTGAGTTCCTGAGAGGACAATCCATGCAACTTTGGAGCTTTAAGTATTTTACAAAGTTTCTTCCCAGACCTGTAAGGTAGGTTCCTATGAAACCCTCTAAAGTATATGTAAATTGTGTTTGGTGAACTGTAAATGGCACAGGTACTGTTGTCTAGTTTTAACTAACTCCAGAATCCTGTTATTTGTACACTATATTATATTCCACAGGCTGCATTCACTCACTTAGCTTTTTAACCAAGTAGAATTACATTGTCTTATCTATCACAAACTTACCTGTCCAGGCTCCAGCGACACAATCTCCGGCTTTGGTACAGCTGCACTAGGAGAGATGCGCTGCAAAGCCACACACCCTGGTTATATGACACCATCCTTAGCAACAGGATGCAATGCTCTGTTTCTCCCCACAACGGGCATGTGCTGGAGAAGATTAGTAGTGGGCTGATTGCTCAGCTGCCCTATTCCTATATGCTAGTGTTTCTGACTAATGGAGCGCCGAATAATAATCAGGTTCTGATCCTAGGCCTTGATGCTCTATTTAAACTCCTTTCCGGATCTTACACCAGTGCCAGTGATAGTCTCTGACTCACTATCTGTGATCCTGGTTCCTGTGCTTGTATTGCTCGTTCCTCAGACCTTGGCTTGTATGTTGACTGTCTCATGTGATTTGTACTGTGCATCCTGTCTGGTTCTGACCTCAGCTTGTCCTTTGACTTTTCTCTGTCTCCTGTTTTGGTGCTGCATTGTCCGCCTGGTTTTGAGCCATTTACGTACAACTATTCCTGTGTGCCATGTTTGTCTATTGGTATTTGTCTGTCTCTGCACCTTAGCAGTATAGGGACTGTTGACCAGTTGCGGTCTGGCTACCTAGGGCTCATACTGCAAGTAGGTAGGAAAAGCAGGCTGGGTTCCAGGTCAGGCCTTACTATCTGTGTCTGTCCCTATATATAAGCCTTACATTGCTCAAAGGGCATCACCAGATATTCAGAATGCCCTTTTGGGGTTTTGAACGCTATCTTCCATTTATCCCCCTCCCTGATCAAAGTGTAGGCTCCTCTGACGTCAATTTTAGTGAACTACTGGGCCCCAACAATTTGATGAAACAGATCAGGAATGAGAGGAATGAGGTACTGGTTTCAAACACAGTGGCGCAATCCACAAAAAAGAAACAGGACCTATGGGAGGTCAAATTTTTCCTGTTTTCAGTCTATCCTGAATATAATCATTCATAGCCTGTCTTTCAGGCCCAGAAAGATTAAAAATGTGTCCATTGGGAAGTTTCATACCAGGGACCAGTTCAAAGGCTCATTCATATTCACGATGAGGGGGAAACACTTCCTGAAAGTCCTTGATGAACTCAGGTAGTGGTCCCTTATTGAGTTCCAGATCAGAAGGTTGGATATTGAGGCAATGATTAGAGCACTGGTGACCCCATTTAGTTAAATCCCCAGAACACCAATTAAAGACTGGACTATATGCTCTCAACCAGGGTAATCCCAAAATTACACCAGCAGACAAATTCTTCGTGACATATAATGAACATTCCTCAGAAAGAATAGGCCCAATCTTCATTACCAAATCAAGGGTTTTATAATCAATAGACCTTCTGGATAACGGAGTAGTATCCACCCCAAAACCGAAATGGGTTCAGGTAGTCTACATACCACGAGACCCAAGGCAGGCACAAAATCAAAATTAACACAATTTGCTGGAGACCCCCAAATCTACAAAGGCTACACTAGAAACTGACCTCCCTAAGGAGGACAGAGTAACAGGCAACAGAACTCCTTAACCACAGAAGACCGAGAGACAGAGACAGAAGGAAATGAAGAAGAACGAACAGAGACAGCACGTTCACGTTTATGTTCTGTATGTTGTCGATCCAGTCGGATAGCCAGAGGCATGGCTTCATCTAAAGACCCCGAGGTAGGGTGGTTTATTAGAAAGTCCTTTAGAGTGTATGAAAGGCCTAATCTGAACTGTGACATAAGGGCTGGATCATTCCAATCTGAGACAGTACACCACCTACGTAACGAAGAGCAATATTCCTCTACAGGTCGCCTGCCTTGATGAGAAAGAGAAGCTGACTCTCACATAAGCAGCTCTGTCAGGCTCATCATCCAGAAGACTGAGGGCAGAAAAAAATAGTCTACAGAATACAGCTCAGGGGAATAAGGCAGTAAAAAGAATGCCCACTTCTGTGGGAAACCTTGCAGCAGAGACATTATGATGCCTACTCACTGTGCCTCGGTACCCGAGGAATGAGGTCTCAAGCGAAAATACAGTGGAACAATTCTCCCTAAAGGTAAAAAACCCTTACTCTCACCAGAGACGCAGTCAGGAAGCTTAATCTGAGGCTCCATTAGTTACTGGGTTGTGGACACAGGGGTACTGGTCTTGAAAGGATTCCTGCTGCTGGACCCTCTGCGCTAAATCCTGCACCAACTGAGCAATGCCTTTCATTTGTGAGGCTAAGGCTGCCATGGCATTTATGATAGTGCAGGTACCAGTCTTTTTTGGCCAGTGATAATGTAATGCTTAAAGATAGGAACAGACACGGACAGTGACCATCACCCTGAATCCAGCCCTCTTTCCCTACCTAGTTGCAGTATGAGCTCTAGGTAGCAAGACCATCACTGGTCAACAGTCCCTATACTACTAAGGTGCAGACACAGACAAACAGAACCAGATAGGATGCACAGTCCAAATCACGTCAGACAGAGAGTGGTCAAAAGATAAGCCGAGGTCAGAGGAATAGGCAATCCAATGAGCACAAGACACAGGAACACAACTAGGGAGTCAGAGACTATTACTGGCACTGGTGCATGGCCAGGAAGGAGTTTAAATAGAGCAGCAAGTTCCGGAATCAGAACCTGATAGGTCATGTCTCGGCACTCCATTAGTCAGAAACACTAGCACATAGAAATAGAGCAGCTGAGCAATCAACACATGCCCACTGTGAGGAGAAACAGAGCATTGCATCGTGTTGCTAAGATCGCGTCCCCAGGCAGCGTGGCTTAGCAGCGCGGCTGTGCCAAAGCCGGAGATCGTGCTCATTGATCCTGGACACTATCTTAATGTTTTAGGAACTGGTAAATATTGTGAGGCAGACAATTACATAACATTTGCTAACTAGTTACCCCAATACAGCACATCTCAGTCAGCTTCTCTGCACCCTGAAATGAATGATAAAGTAGGCAGACAGAATGCACTGAAAAATTAATATAGTATAATATATTCCAGTATCAGATACTGCTGATGTGTGGCACGTGCAATGGACTAGAAGATCCAGCCAATAAACATGGGAATTGGTTGTTTGCATTAGTAGCATCTCAATGCAGCACATTATTGTACTACATCTTCTATACCACTTTACCTGAGCCAAGATGATTTGCTCCTTTGGACACAGGGAGAGGTGGAACCATTATATTTTTCTGGTATTGTACTGGATGCTGAAGAAGCTCCTGCCCTCTACATAGAAAGTGATTTACAGCTTCTAGCAGATCTTTCTGACTGTATTAGATTTCTGTTTATTTTACTTTAATACCCTTTTTTTTTTCTTGTTTTGGCTTTACATTTTGAGTTATTTGTGGCCAGTTACAAATTTTCCAGAAAGTTATTGATTCAAATTACAATAGTGTCAAGTTGGTTGTCTTGGCTGGAACCAATTAATATTGTAACGGTAGCAATATTTATATAAGAGAGGACAATAGCATGTTCTTCGTAACGCTTTCTAGAGAAAATCAGAGACCACTCCCACCACAAGTGCTAGGTAAACAAGAACTTAGCATTGGGATTGGGGATCTATAACATCTGCATTTTTTGTTGCTAATGTGGTTCTGTGGGGGTACTAAAGATAATAGTGCAGATGAATGTCATTTTGGCTAGGGGGGGGTGACAAGGTTTGCTAGACAATATAACTTTTTTTGGACGTAAAATGGAAGAAATATGTGCGGCTAAATTGATAGAAATCATTGTAGTCATCACGCAGAATTTGGAGGAGATTATCCTGGATGTTGTAACCAAGGCAGGCCAACTAGTTATTTAGGGCACTATACTCGGACTGAGGTCATATGAGTAATCCCTTCAACCTCCAAAAGATTTAGCCGGCTGGGAGGTTTGAATGGAATTTTATGCATAATATGATGTAAAGAACTGAATTTAGTTCAGAGATCCAAGAAAAGTGTATTCCCTTGGATGACAGTAGTCAAGCATTGTGTATACTATCTCTTCTATGTTAAAAAATATCATATATTGCGGCAATATTACTTATAGAGGAAAGTAATACGCTATCATTGGTAGAGGTATTCTGTTATAGGTACACATAGACTCTGGTACACCTGCACTAAGAACAGTGGTTATTCCAAGTATCGGACTGATCAGAGATCCTTATGCCTTGCCTGTATTAAGAACAGGGGATACTCTTTTTTTGGACTGAAATTGAGATCTCTATGACTTTGGTTGTTCCCCCTTTTTTTCTATTTTTCCGTACTGTATATTGAAATCATGGTTTAATTGGTCTTAGATTATATGGTAGGAAGGAAACCAGTTTTTAGGATAGGGGTTTGTAAGAAAAAGAAAGGAAGAAAGAAGGGAGAAAAGGGGAGAAAAAGAAAAAGAAAAGAAGGGGAAAAAAGGGAAAAAGAAAAAGGGAAGAGAGGGAAGGAAAAAGCAAAAACAAAAAACATAAGGTCAAAACATACAGGAGGGGAAAAGGGAAAAGGTCAACTAAACCTGGATACTTCTATATCTCCAACTATTAAAAGATTGGATTGGGCACAACAGCAATTAATAACTTCTTTAGTCAAACAAAGAGGTATCCCCAGAGAAGTTCAACAAAGGTTAGCTGAAAAAACTCTAGATAAACAAGAATATCAACCTCCGAGTGCTGATCAAAGTGCCTCAAGTAATGGTGGGGAGAAAAAGTGCCAAATTTCCCTGTCTGCGGAGAGAGAACCCAGAGGAAATATAATGGAGGAGGTGACCAGCGGACTTCAGGCAGAACAATCGCCTAGTCTGCAGGATATCTTCCGAGAAATAAAAAAAAGGCAATAATGCAATTCTGGACCTCTCTGTGCAAGTGGGAAATGTGAAGGAAAATCTAGGTTATTTGCGAGCTAATATGCAGAAGTATAAAAACAGATTAGAAGAGTTAGAGAAGAGGGTGGGAGTGGCGGGGTAGGTATTTTTTTATCTATCTATTTATTTTTTTTGTTGTCCTACTGTAATTCTGTCTCCACCCACCCTCCCGGGCCCCTCTGGCTGCACCTCCCTATATTCACCTTTCCCTAGGTAGATAAGTTTGACTTTAAGAAACAGGAGTAGATGTGGTTGATATTGTGGAATATAAGAGGCCTGGGGACAGGCACTAAAAGAATGGCAGTATTTAATGCCATCCAAAAGTTTCGGCCAACCATAATTTGCCTTCAATAAACTCATTTAATTAGAGATAAATGTAAGTTATTAGAAAAACCCTGGGTACAATATGCGTTCCATTCGGTTTACTCAAACTACCCAAGAGGGTTAAGCATCTTGATACATAGGGACATAAAGATTAAAATAATCGATAAGGTGCTGGAAAAAGAGGGTAGATACGTGATAATTGATTGTATCATCAAAGGTAAACCGTGGATATTGGCGAGTGTATATATTCCGCCTCCGTTTACAATGAGCTTTACTCACGATTCAAGAAAAGAGAAGATAGAGCCTTAGTGGTGGTGGGAGACTTTAATATGGTTTTAGATGAAAAGATAGATAGATGTCAGTTAGGGAAACTTGCACAATGTAATAATCGATCTAGACTACAACTTCTTTTTAGAAGAAATTAGATGGGAGGATACTTGAAGGATGATGCATCCTGGTATTAGGGAATTTCCATTGCTTCTCTAAGACTCATAGGGTGTTATTAAAAATGTATACTGTCTGACTGAGTAATAGAAGAGCCTTACAATAAATTATTAGCACAAAATATACACATAGAGGTGTTTCAGATCACTCTCAGCTTTTGGTGAATATATTAGATGAGATAAATCAGACAAATTGGTGGACAAGAATTAAATTAGGGTGGACAGAAATGAGTGAAAAACATGATAAAATAAAAAGAGAAATAGGGGAGTTTTTTGAGTTAAATACGGGTTCGGCAGGTACCAAAATAGTTTGGGAGGCTCGGAAAGCATTTATGTAAGTATACATCACAATATAAAAAAGAAAAAGGAAGACAAATAAAAGAAATAGAAATGAAGGTTACTAAGTCTGAAAAAATATATATAGCCAATCCGACAAATATAAATTATAACAATTGGGTAGAGTCCCAGGACAAGTTAAAAAATATTCAGTACCTTTTGGAGGAACAACAAAAGACACATTATATTAAAGAACAATACACTCAGGCGCACTTGCCAGGGAAAAGACTGGCCTCTAATATTAAAGCCCAGAGAAATAATAATCACATATACTATCTTGAAAATGAGTCGGGTCATTTAGTCGAGAAACAGCAAGATAAGATATGTTTGATGCAATCGTATTTTCAGGATATTTATAAAACTAGACTTCAAGTAGGAAGTCAAGAGATAGAGGAATTTTTTAAACCACTTATCTGAAGAACAGACAGCCATACTGGAAAGACTCATAAAGACTCAACTGCAAAAGAAATAGATACTATTCTGAATTCTGTTCCAAAAAATAAATCTCCTGGAACAGATGGTATCCCATTTGAAGTTCATGATAAATACAGAAAAGTCCTGACTCCAAAATTATTAGAAATGTGGAAGGCTTCTCTTGAAAGCAAAGAGCTCCCAGATACTGTACGTGAAGCTTTAATTACTCTAATGTTATAACCCGAAATAAATTCCCAATTAATGGACTTATATCTCCCAATATCCGTAATTAATACGGATAATAAACGTCTTGCAAAGGTGCTTTTTAATAGACTCAGGAAAGTTATTACATCGATTATTCACAAGGACGAATGCGGAGTTATGTCCGGAAAATCCACTTCCGGGAATATTAGAAGGATTTTTTTTTGTATATGCAAATTAAACCCCTTAACAGTGTTCAGTGGTTAAACGATTAAAGCATCAAAGGCATTTGATACTGTTGAATGGCCACTTATGGTTACTGTTTTAAAGAAGATGGGTTTTGTCAAGTATTTTATATCATGAATTAAAATACTTTACTGTACAGGGATATAAAAGCGAGGATAATATTAAATGGCGAAATATCTGAACCTTTTGAGATCCAGAGAGGGGTCAGACAGGTATGTCCTCTGTCTCCCCTATCATTTGCCATTGTGATAGAGCCTCTAGCAGCATTGATCCATCAAGATAAAAATATAATCGGATTTAAATATAGTAACCATGAAGAAAAAATATGGCTCTATGCGGATGATCTTATGTTAGTTGTTGGGTCTCATGATTCCTTGAAAACACTGTTTGAGGTTTTTGATAGATATGGGAAAATCGCTGGTTTAAAAATTAATTTGGAAAAATCGTCCTATATTCCCTTAGACCCTCTAAAAGGCTTTGTCCCGGGTACTTTGGAAATTAAAAAGGAGGGGGTCAAATATCTGGGAATCAAGGTGTCTAGAGACCCCCGAGATTATAATAAACTAAATGTGCAACCCCTTATAAGTAAAGTACGAGACAAAGTGATGATCTGGAAAATGCTCCCTTTGTCTATGGCAGCTCGAGTATCATTGATTAAGATGTGCTTGCTTCCTATGATGAACTGCATCTTATGGAATTCCCCGGTGATTTTGCCGAACAGAGTCTTCAAGACATTGGAGAGTCTGCTCTGCGAATTGATATGGAGAGGAAGGAAACCAAGAATGAGACTTAAAATTCTACAATTTACAGAAAAGGAAGGGGGTTTATCCATTCCAGATATCAAAATGTATTTTCTCGCAGGACAATGTAAGAGTATTTTGGACTGGGAAAATACTCCGGTATATAGATCTATAGTGGGTAATATTGATAAAAGCCTATTAAAACATCGGATTTGCCAAATGTTAGATGCTGGAATAAACTCCCAGGGGTGTTTTAATGGCTCTCTTACTTTAAAGTTTATGCAATATATTTAGCTAGCCATCAGAAACCTCTGGGAGTATACTTGACTTAATCAAGACACCCTGATATGGAATAATATTTATCTTAATAAGTTTGAAAACTTAGAAAAAAAGGTCTGGGTAAAATACGGCATATTTACATTAGGGCAGATAATCAAGAATAATCTAATAATAAGCGTTCAGGAATTAAAGCAAAAAATCGATCTTCAAGATAGGGACTTTTTTTTACTACATCCAACTTAAACATGCAGTTAAATTAATGTATAAGAGATGTCTAGGGTATAGGGAAATTCCCAGTTCCATTAAAAAAGATCTTGGGGTTACCTACTCAAAACTGTAAAATATTGATAATATATAATACAATTGCGAGACAAAATCGGATAAGGAAAGGATGGGAATACAGTTAGATGAGGAAGATTGGAAATATATATGTCGCAGGGAAATGATGAAAATGGAGATTTGATCAAATCCCTAAGGGAAATAATGAAAATAGAGATTTGATTAAATCCCTAAGGGAAATAGCTACTACAACATTTACTGAAACAGTTCCCCAAACTAACCTGTCTGCGTGAGATTGCAGGAAAATTATCCTTATTTGGAGGTCAAGGATTTAAGAAGTGTTCTTGTGAACAATCCAAAATACAATGTAAAACAAAAAGATGTGCCTGTAAAAAGAGTAACGTACTTTGTAACTCGAGATGCCACAAATCAACAACGTGTTTTAATAAAAATGAATGAAGATTATTATTTATTACCGTATTTTTCGCCGTATAAGACGCACTTTTTTCCCCCCAAAATGGGGGGAAAATGTCCCTGCGTCTTATGCGGCGAATGCTGACTTTTTTTTTTTACATCGCAGGCTGCGATGTACGCGCGAGCGGGGAGGGACTGGGAGGAGGAGCTGGGGGCCGGCAATTGCAGCGGGGACGGTCCGGCCCCGCCGCTCACAGTGTTATATTATAAAATTATAAAATATCTCCAAGTGCAAATAAACTTATTAAAGATCACCCTTATTAATGTACTGTAACACAGACCCCAATACCTCCTTTACAATACGGGCAGGCCGGGCGGGCGGGAGAGCGTGACTCTCTGACGTCACATGCCTGCGCCTGCTTTATGAATGAAGCAGGCGCAGGCATGTGCCATCGGAGAGTCACGCTTCCGCCCGGCCGGCCTGCCCGTATTGTAAAGGAGGTATTGGGGTCTGTGTTACAGTACATTAATAAGGGTGATCTTTAATAAGTTTATTTGTACTTGGAGATATTTTATATTTTTATGGTACAGCATTGGAGCTGCAGGGGGTGTCTGTGGATGGCACTGTTATGGGATGGGGGTCTGTGGATGACACATTTGTAACAGTGCCATCCACAGATCCCCCCCCCATTAACAGTGCCATCCACAGATGGGCCCCCATTAACAGTGCCATCCACAGATGGGCCCCCATTAACAGTGCCATCCACAGATGGGCCCCCATTAACAGTGCCATCCACAGGGGCCCCCATTAACAGTGCCATCTAAAGATCCCCCCATTAACAATGCCATCCACAGATCCCTCCATTAACAGTGCCATCCACAGATCACCCCATTAACAGTGACATCCACAGATCCCCCCATTAACAGTGCCATCCACAAACCACCATTACTTCCAGACCTACCAAAAATATTTTTTTTCTTATTTTCCTCCCTAAAAACCTAGATGCGTCTTATCAGCCGGTGCATCTTATATGGCGAAAAATACGGTAATTACATTCAATAAAAAAAAAAAAATTTCACTAAACATATCATTTTTGTTTTTAAAAATATGAGCTTAAGTACCTATTTCTTACAATATTATTTCATATTATTATTATATTATCAAAAATATTAAACTTTTCACTAAAACAGTTAAGGGATTTGATCAAATCACTTACTTTCTTTAAGGAACATCATCTTCTGTGAATTGATCATCTCCCTTATGGATTTGATCAAATCTCCATTTTCATCTTAGGGATTTGATCAAATCATCATTTTCATCATTTTCCTGCGACATATATACCAGGCGATTAAAAGAACTTCCCGAAACCCTGCACATCGTTTAAACCATTTTAATTTAGTTCATAGGTTATACTATACTCCAGCAAAACTAAAGACATTTTATAAGACCAAGGTATTTAAATGTAAAAAGTGTAATGAGGTGGGGGCGGATGATATCCTTTTAATGTGGGGCTGCCCGTACATACAAAACTTTAGGGAAGAGGTAATAATACAAATTAAAAATATGCACCAGATTGAGATGCCAAAAAGATTTGAAGTGTTGGTACTAGGAATGGTAAAGGATATCGGCCAGAGAAAGAGTCAAGAACTGGTTGTAAAGTTACTATTTCAGGCTAGAAGAAGCTTTGTTAAAAATTGGATTGAGAAGAAAGCCCCATCAGTTAAAAATTGGGAGTTAAATGTTAAAAACATAGTAGTATGTGAAAAAATTTGTATAAAATCCCCAAATAAATTATCCATATATAAGGGTTTGTGAGGGGCGTGGCTGGTGTAGGGGGTAGAGGGGTAGGGGGTTCCAGGGGCTGGGTATGGACAAGTTTTTCTTTTTTTTTTTTTTTTTTTCGTTGAGTTGGTTAAGGTTTGGTTATAGGGGAAGAGAACAGGAGAGGGGGGAAAAAAGAAAAGGGAGAAAGTAGGATAGGAGAAGGGGAAAAAAGGGGGGAAAGGGAAGGAGAAGAAAAAGTAAAAGAGGATAAAAAGGAAACATTTTTTCCAAGAGTTCGGACAGAGATAGAGGTTGAAGAAGCTTCAACATAAGGATGACAACATTTTTGGGTAGTTATATGTTGATTGAGAATGTAATAAATTTTATCTGAAACTATTATTGAAACTAGCTTAATCTGTCAACTGTATTAAATGTCTAAATGAAATTGTTTTTTGCCATTTATATACTGAATAAAAAGAATTTAAAAAAAATATTGTAACGGGAGCAATCTTTCTTTAAGAGAGGACAATAGCATGTTCTTTGTAATGCTTTCTAGATAACATCAGAGACCACTCCCACCACAAGTGCTAGGCAAACAAGGACTTGGCATTGGGATTGGAGATCTATGACATCTGCATTTTTTTTGTTGATAATGTAGTTCTGTGGGGGTACTAAAGATAATAGTGCAGATGAATTTCATTTTGGCTAGGGGGGATGACAAGGTTTGCTAGACAATATAACTTTTTTTAGAAATAAAATGGAAGAAATATGTGTGGCTAAATTGATACAAATCGTTGCAGCCATCACGCAGAATTCGGACGAGATTATTCTGGATGCTGTAGCCTCAAACGCAGGCCAACTTCACATTGTCCATGGTTTAGGAATGTGATGTGTTGTAAGCTATTAGGCCCTTGTAGTATATCCTTTATACTACAGAGCCATGTGTATGCTAATGTACTCAACATACGTTTGTCATAGTGCTCCTGTTTTTCTGAACTACAGATGTATTCGTGTGTGTCATGGTTACCAACTGTATTTTGTACGGGACTCTTGTAGTGGACTCTTTTTTTGCATAGTTAAATTAAAAAAATAATAATAATCACAGCAGTGGCCCAGTTTGCTGTGCATGTACTGTTGTCCAGCCTCCAGTGCACTGTAAGAGAGAATATTCAATGTGGCAGATGGCATTATCACACACAGGCAGAGAAAATTGCCCACCACAAGTGTAGAAAACACTACATTTGTGAACATGAATCAGGCATGGATCTGTGAGGATTTTTCAATGATGCCAATAATAAACAGTAGGGATTGAATATTTATCAACGGTTCACTGACACCACTGTCGCAGTCTTCTTGTCCATTATGTTCCATACTGTACTGCCGGAGCTGCAGATACTACCACCCCTGCTGCTTGAAATCCTGTACAGTATAACAAATAACACACCTAAAACTACTCCCCAAAAAATTGAATCATTTTCTGATGGCTTTTGTAAAAAGCCATTGCCTCTTTACTTTCCAGGAGGATCATTTAGTTTATTAGAAATAACTCCAAACCTGGTGCTACTCCCAAAACGGGATTCATTTTTGGACCCCTTGTTAAAGACAAGCCATTGCTTCTTTCAATACCACCATGTGTATAAACACACAGTGGGTCATTTATCAAACTGGTAAAGAATAACTGGCTTAGTTGCCTATAACAACCATTAAGATTCCACCTTTCATTTTATAAAGGAGCTGTCCAAAATGAAAGGTGGAATATAAATAGTTGCTATGGGCAACTAAGCCAGTTCTACTTTACACCAGTTTCCCAAAAAGGGGTAATATGGGGAGTTTTTTCTTTTAATTTTAAAAAGCGTAAATATGACCATCATGACAATGCGTTTTTAAACAGGCTGTTTGTTACCACCGGCTACCATCCATTTACCATAGGCATATGTGTCAATGTCACTTTGACATTACTAATGCTGTCTTCACTAAGAGGTTGGATACAGTTTTCAGGGCAACTGGGGTAATTTTCATTTGGGTCAAATTGCTTCAGACCAAATTGAATAGAATCGGAACAGTCATCTCTGGTCAATATACTTTATACCTCAGCTTGCATGGAGCGTGTATTATTTGCTACCACATCATTTTTTTTATCAACTGGTGGGAATCTTAGCAAGATACACCTTTTCCTGCAATCATCTTCACAAATTTCAAGAAAACAGCAAATATGTTGCAACTGTTTCATTGCGTGCGATCAATGATACACTATAAATGTTATCAGACCACTTCCAGCAGTGAGGTTGCCACTCATGCTTCTTTAACTATGATGCAATGTTTGATAGAAATTACATGTACACAGTTCATTGGGCTCTGGGGTAGCTGCATTCAGAATATCAAAAATGCACAGTTACGATTAACATTCATATCAAGATAAAGTAATATGTTTACAGAAAAGATACACTAAATCCATTATTATACATCGATTTTTCTGTACATGGGCTGTATTATGGGAATCTTTGTCTGGGATACCATAGGCAGAATGCAGGTCTATCAGTTAACCCTCTGATGCCTCCACAGTGCTCTCAGCAGCAGTGACCCTCCCCCAGCGATTGGCCGACCAGGCAGTTCAAGCCTATTCTAGCATGTCAAGCCCGAGACCAGGAAATGAAGAGGAGCACCGCCAAATAGCAGAAGTGAGAGTGATTAGTAAGGTGAGTAAAGATTGTGTGCTATTTTACTGCACCACAACCCCATTTTAAGAAAGACTTAAGGGTATAATAGACAGGGAGGTTTTCTGTCCGATGATCATTAACAAGCGTTCATAGTAACGCTTGTTAGCGATTATCTGGCAGTCTAATACTTCTGCCTATCCTTCATTGGGCAATCCAGATCTTTCAGAATGCTATAGCATCGATCATCCCTATGCTCTACAGTGATTTGCCAGTGGCAGATTGTAATCAGGCAGCATGATCTGACGCCGGCAAATGACTGTAGAGCATAGGGGTGATCGATGCTATAGCTATCGCTCCCCCCCATGTTGCTGAGCAGATCGCTGCATATAATAGCAGCAGTCTCCTCAGCAAGCGAGCAGGCGATTGCCTGGAGGGAATGCTTCCCTCCCGACAATGGTCTATGTTATTGGGGTGTCTAATACACCCGTTAGAGTGAAAAAACACGGCACTCAAGCAACTTGTTGATAGTAATATAATCACGTTTCTTTATTGTTCTTCTTAATCGTTATTTTTTCGTTATTTTATGACCACCATTGAAAAAACATAGTAATAATAAATGGCTGACGTTTCGGTCTAACCAAGACCTTTATCAGGGCCTGAAGATAACAGATATACACAAAATTAATCACACAGGTCTTTATACAGACACCAACGGTGAAAATTTGAGCAATAAAATGTAGATAATGACAGTAACATCAGAAAATGACACAAGTAGTCAGCACGAAGTATAAGAAGATAATCCACTCTGGAGAGGGAGACAGACAGTACAATATACACTAATCCAATACAATATATGTATAAGGCCATGTTATCGCAGGGAGAGGGCATATAAAGAGGGTCCGTGACGACTCAGATGGAAAACAACCATATTATCCATACATATGCAGATGAAAATGCAACAGAGGTACAGGCAAAAAGTCAATAAGTCTAGTAGTTCAGAAGTACATACCTAGGAGTAATAGGATACATAGGTGCAGGTGGCATAAGAGGTGCACTAGTTCAGCGCTTTAAATACACCCGTTACTCCCCCAGAATAACTCTTTAACTTTTCCTATTGTATCTGTATCACAAGTGATGAGATGCAGAGCCAATGACTGGCCTCAGCGATGATGTGTCCCCAAGTAGCAGGTGACTACTGGATCGCATGCTGTTTGGAAACACGTTACGGCTAAGGCTAGTCTATGGCTGCAGTGGTGTACATGACCCCATTCAGATGTGGGAAATGAAATGCAGTAGAGTAATGGAACCAAAACCAAGTGGCAGAGAGCAGGTAAGTATGCTTGTCTTCACAGTTCTGGCAGGGTGGGGGAGAACTAAAAAAATGAGTCAATCGGGGGTATGGCTGAGCAGCCGAAGCAGATGGCTGCACACTGAGTGAGCTCCTAGCACCCAGCGACGAAAATACCAAGTTAGGGCCCTTTCACACTGGCGTTTTTGTTTTCCGGCATAGAGATCCGTCGTCGGGTCTCTATGCCGGAAAAATCCTGATCAGGATCATCTCCATGCATTCTGAATGGAGAGAAATCCGTTCAGGATGCATCAGGATGTCTTCAGTTCAGGACCGGAACGTTTTTGGGCGCAGCAAATACCGCAGCATGCTGCGCTTTTTGTTCCGTCCAAAAATCCGGAACACTTGCCGCAAGGCTGGATCCGGAATTAATGCCCATTGAAAGGCATTAATCCGGATCCGGCCTTAAGCTAAACGCCGTTTCGGCGCATCGCCGGATCCGACATATAGCTTTTTCTCAATTGTTACCATGGCAGCCAGGACGCTAAAGTCCTGGTTGCCATGGTAAAATGTAGTGGGGAGCGGGGGAGCAGTATACTTACCATCCGTGCGGCTCCCGAGGCGCTCCAGAGTGACGTCAGGGCGCCCTACACGCATGGATCACGTGATCGCATGGATCACGTGATCCATGGGCATGGGGCGCTCTGACGTCATTCAGGAGCGCCCCGCGAGCCGCACGGACTGTAAGTATACCGCTCCCACGTTCCCCGCACCTACTATGGCAACCAGGACTTTAATAGCAACCTGGCTGCTATAGTAACCTGAAAGCAATTCGAAGACTGATCAGGATCCTGATCAGTCTTCTAATGCTTCAGACGACTTGCGTTCTGACGGATCCGGCGGGACGGAAGTGCCTGCCGGATCTTCAGAACGCATGTGTGAAAGGACCCTAACAAACCCACAATTATATAAAAAGCAAACAGAAGTGATCCCTGATACATCGAGATGCCGTAAGGCAAACAGGAAAATCCTATACAAGGGGAATTAGAATACTATTTTGACAAAGATGCGGCCTCAGGCTTAGACCAAGATGGCGCTGGAGCAACCTACTCGCCTCCCATGTCTTCGACTTCCTCACAAACTCAGCCAAGCGCTTCACCCCTGAGATCTTCACCACAGCAGGGGAAACGCCTGGAGAGTGGCCCTTCCTTTGCCACAACTTCCCAGATTACCGATCCTCCAGATCCCGCTGGCGGCTGGAGATCGATACAGAGGAGACGCGCATTGCGGAGGGACTCCATGCTCCTCACCATCTTCGGGGAGCCCAGCCAAGCAGATACCCAGCCTGCAGGAAGATCACCCTCCTGTGAGCACAGCTTCCCAACCTCATAGCCATGCACGGGGCCTGCCTCAAGTAGTCTTTTAAAAGATATGCTTATGGCATTCAGCCACTCTCTGCAGACAGACATATCTGCCATGATTTCTCCCATACAATTTTCAGTGAAACCCGAGTTTCACATGTGGAAAATAAGATGGGCTCTTTTTCTAAATCACACAACCAGTTAATACATGCCCACAACACAGTTTCAGATGACATTGACCAGATCAAAGCCAAGTTGGTGGACCTACACTAGAAGATAGATCAGGGCAGAACAACATTAAAATCTGAGGAATTCCGGAAGATATTCCAGCAGGAGATGTTTAGCAATATCTGCAATCATTTATCAAAGTGCTTCTCCCACAGAGCCAACCACATGATCTCATAATTGACAGAATTCACAGGGTTCCTAAACATCGTCACTAAATAGACTCCGGTCCTAAGAGACTTTTTAGCTAGAATCCACTTTTTCCATGTAAAGGAAGCTATTTTAACCACAGTACATAAGCTGTCTGTGATCCCAGACCCATACCAAGATATCAAAGTATTCGCTGACCTCTCCACCACCACCCTTCTTCTGAGGAAACAATTTTCACCTTTAACTAGATTTCTCAGAGAAAATCATATGGCTTACCACTGGGGATTCCCAGTAAAAATTATGATATCCGGAAACGGAGTTAGGCATGCCATCTAATCAGTGGAGACTGGTTGGAAGCTACACAAAGCTTGGAAAATCTCTTGGTCCCAGACAGCTGGACATTCCTCTCCGGTACCGACAGAAGTGGAACCTAACATTAACTGGGTCTGTCTACCATAGTATGACTTTTTTTTTTTTTTTCAAGGTGCCAACTATACATGTTCACTAGATACCGGCATCGACTGAACATATTTTTAGTCTGAAGCAATTAGATTACAGGCGAATGTCCTAGCAGTTCAAGAATCTCATATTGGATGTAAAGTTTCCCATCGGATCAAACACGCTAGATTCCCCATTGTGATCCAATCACATTACCGTAAGAAATAGAGATGAGTGATATTAGCTTTTAAAGATTCCCTGGTGTATAAGCCCATTCATAGCGTTGTTGATCCTAATGGACATTATATTATTCAAGTTTGTGAACTTAACAGTAGGGTTTTTACAATTGCTGCTGTGTATGCCCCAAACACTCACCAAATTTGCTTTATACACCGTCTTCTAGCTAAAACCAGGGCTGTCCATCAAGGCCACTTATTACTATGCAGAGACTTTAACACTGTCCCCAACACTCTACTGGACTCCTCTTCTCTTCCGGTTCCAGAGTGGCATCCCAATCTTTGGGCCCTATTTTACTTCAAGAAGATCTCTATGATATTTGATCATGATACAGAGAGGGACTGCACATATTTTTCTACCTCTCGCACCTCCTATTCTCGCATAGATCTCTTTCTTCTTAGCAGGTCTTTACTAACTACTGCTATCAGCTCAAAGATAGATGTCATTAAATGGTCACATCATGCTACTATATCCCTAACAATTTCTGATATCCCTAACCATTTCTCAGCAAAAGAAACTATCTATTTTTGCTCTCTAACCCCAATTATAGGAAACCCCTGGAAGAAGGGCTAAAAGAATACTTTTTATTAAATGCAGGTTTGGTCACTAGCCCACATGGAGTTGGAGCGCCCATAAGGCCTACATAAAGAGATGTTTATCCAGTTGGGTTCCAGAGCAAAAAGGGAACGGGAAAAGAAATTGGAACATATCCTATCCCAAATTAGAACTATAGAATCTCTTAATAAGTGTATCCCGACTATAGAGCAATCTGAAGAGTTATGATCACTTAGTTTACAACTGAAACACTGTCTTTTATACAAATTCTCAGGACAACAAAGCAGGCAAATTATTAGCCTCACGTCTAAAGAAAAGAACAGCTAGAACCAAAATATCTTTTTAGCAGACCCTAACTCCAATTCCAGAATATATTATCCAAAAGACATAGCCAATAAATGTATGGAATACTATTCTTCTCTATACAACCTAGATAAAGATCCAGCAATACCTCCAATCTCATTAGACCAGATACTTGACTTCCTAGGCTCTCTAAATCTCCCCACCCTATAACCCCAACTAGCTTTGCGGGGAGTGAGCCCCCGCAAAAGATTGAGATAGCAAATATCATACAATCTCTCCCAGTATTCAAAAGCCCAAGACCAGATGAATTGACCCCAATCTCTACTTTAAAACATTCTCAAACATACTAGTACCCCATCTACACAATTCCCTGTCGTTAGCATTTCAAGGAATGCTAGCTGCTACTATAGTAATTTTACCTAAACCTGTTAACCTCAAAACTTTCGACCCATTTAACTATTAAATACAGATGCTAAGATATATGCTAAATTACTAGCTAATAGGCTATCCCCACTATTACCAACTCTGATTAATGTTAACCAGATGGGTTTCGTGAAAGGCCGTCAAATTACTGACAATACTCGCAGGGTACTTAATGTACTGGACTTTATAAACAGGCACAAAACGCCCACTATTATGGTAGAGCTTGATGCAGAAAAGACATTTGATTGCCTTAATTGGTCTTATGCCTTCGAAGTCCTACAAATAATGGGCATACCTAATCATTTTATAAAAGCCATCCATGCTCTATATTCAAACCCCTCAGCCAGGGTATTTGTCAATGGGTCCATCTCTGATGAATTCCTCATTACTACTGGTACCTGCTAGGGATGTCCCCTTTACCCTTTAATATTCTCCTTTCTATTGAACCACTGGCACAAGCAATTAGAACCCACCCAACTATATC
Organism: Bufotes viridis; assembly: GCA_033119425.1. Classification (NCBI taxonomy): domain Eukaryota; kingdom Metazoa; phylum Chordata; class Amphibia; order Anura; family Bufonidae; genus Bufotes; species Bufotes viridis. The sequence goes on from CM065591.1 coordinate 421,577,513, forward strand.
TGTTGTCCAGATTGGTTCATCTCAGTATTGCATTTCATTATATGCAGATGATTTTCTGTCAACTCTAGAACATCCCAGACAATCACTATCAGAAGCCATGACTATTATTCAAAGATTCGGTTCAATCGTCTACTATAAGGTAAACGAAAATAACTCCCAAATTATGCCTCTGAACTTAAAGCCCCCCCAAGAGTGCCTTCAATTGCAATATCAGTTCTACTTTAATTGGCAACTACAAAACTTACAGTACCTGGGTATCACAGTCCCATGATCTATTTTGAACTTATTCAGACACAATTACTTCCCCTTATTGGATGACCTTAAAAAAGAACTTACCCATTACGCCTCCCCTAAAATTTCCTGGGTTGGGAGACTAGCCATCTTCCAGATGATGGTCCTTCCCAAGCTACTCTTTGTATTCAGGGCTGTACCCATTAGAGTGCTGCAGTGCTTCTTTAATGAAGCACAAAAACTACTGCACCAGTTTATATGAGTTAATAAAAAGCCTCGAGTTAAAGGGGGGACTAGTCCTGCCCAATATTGGTGACTACTCCTGGTAACCCAAGTCTCTCAGCTAAGGGGCTGGTGGCAAGGGGATATATCTACCCCTTGGGTACAGATTGAGACCCACATTGCGTCGACTACTCATCTGAGAGCTCTTCTGATCCACCCGGTTACTTCACAGATGTATATTTCATCCTCCCTACCCTATTTCCTCAAACTATCTCTCACTCACTGGAAGGCATTTCATTCTAACAGTCCTCAACTCTCCTTGATTAATCTATGCCCAAGTGCGATGTTAGATTTACTGATACTCGACACAGCTTTCAGCTCTTGGAAAGAAAGAGGGATACATATACTTGCAGACCTTTATGATGGGTCCCATCTTTACTCCTTTTCCGACATTAAGGATAAATATGGCATCCCAAATCAAGACTTTTACAAATATCTGCAGGTCTGCCATCTCTTCCAATCTGGCGATCCGTGCAGTGGTACAGTCAATACTGCCCTCATCGAGCTCTGGATATCCCGCCCAGATGGAACTCATAAAGTCGGTATTAAACCTATTTATCAAGCACTACACAACAAAGGTACATTTATCAAAGCTACTCCCTTTGTAGCCTGGGAGAAATAACGTAAGGTGGACATAGCACCAAAAGACTGGTTGTTTTCTCACAAAAATTTATAAATAAAACTTTCAGGTATACCCTTCACTATGAAGCCCTCATGAAAACTATTCTGAGGTGGTACTTTACACCTGACAGGTTAAGCCATATTTACCAAAGGACCTCTATTTTATGTTGGCGGCAATATGGAGCAAGAGGCACCTTATTCCATATCCTATGGTCCTTTCCTTGTATTACTGTACTGTGGAAGTCTATTTTCACCCTAATATCAGAATTTTGTGATATCCAAATGGACCCCTCATTAGCCTTTATCCTAGTGGGGATAGAAAATATCCTCCCAAAAGACAGGATGGTCATAGCTCGCCTTCTCATGACAACAAAGCTATCCCTCACTAGGCTTTGGAAGAACCCCATGATTCCTACAATCCCAGATATTCTCAATAAAGTCAATAATACCTGCCAATATGAGAAATATTTTGCCTACACAGAAAACAGTTTTTCTAAATATGAGAAAACATGGGGACGTTGGCAGCCATTTATGGCTAGAGTAAGTAGGTAATAACCAATGCTCGAATTATCCTATCCAGGCGCATTGCTGTTGTTTGTGATATTCTCAGAGGCATATATTCTCCCATATTCTCAATTATTTATACAACATATTTAATTTTATTTTGGTTACTTATTATGTTCTCTATTATTTTAACCATCTTTATTGGTTTGTCAACTAACCTGATAATGTTTATGAGGTTGTGATTGTTACTCTATCTACACCTGATCTGCGATCGGGTAATATATGCTGTTCCGCACGTGTATAACTTGATATATTCACCTTTACCTCAATAAAAATGATTGAAATGTAAAGAATGAGTCAATCCTCAAATACTCCATTAAGATTCACCTCTTAAAATAACGTTTTCACGTTTTTATACACAGGTAGCCTAGGATGAGAACATGATTCAGATGTGTATGTGTAAATTTAAGATACATATGTTACTTTCTAATTTTTCTGGTCTTATTCATTATTCACCTTACTATGTCTATGTGTTACAAACCAATTGGCCTAATGACTCACTGACATGCTGACATACTAACCTAGAAATCTAGGGACATCCAGGGCTGCAGTATACTAAACCCTTAATCTGGCTTAAGCCCCCAAACCAATCAGAGACAGTCCAGACCAAGTCAGTTTACTTTCTTAAAGGGCCAAGGGTCATATATGTGTAAAGCTTACCAGAAGGGGAAAATAAAGCTTCTGATTCCTAGAACTAAAATAGTATCAGTTGTGTAATAGATGGCAACAGCACCAGTTACAGCATGGCGTGAGGATGTGGCAGCAGGCAAGTCACGTAATTCACAGATGCAGTGAAATGACTAACATGTTTATGTAATTTAGAGATTTCGAGGATGCGATCCCATCATAAAAATAGCTGGATAATGACGTGAACATGGCAAAATACACACTGCATGTGGTTGCAGACCTTGTTTTGTGTTAACAATGCTACCTGGCAATCATATGTGACATATTGAGATGGTCAGGAAGACAAGAGCAGTAATGTGTGCTGTCAAATGTCAAAACAGAAGTGCAACCTTTGAAGCCGCTAGATATAGATATCAGGTCAATGATCTAAAAATACATTTCAGATGGGAAACAGGCACAAATTAAATTGAACCTTGCACTGTGTTCAATAAATGCAAACTTTGTGCATTCCAGTTTCTTTAAATTTTTATGGTGATTATCCCTGAAAACAAATGCAATCTGAACCAAGGCCAACCATGCTTCCTCTCCTCACAAATATACTTGAGAGCAAATTATTATTTTTTTATACTGTATAGCACCACCATATTCTGCAGTGCCTTACAGACATTATTAGTAGAGTTGAGCAAATTGAATCCAACGAAGTGGAATTTCAGGATAAATTTGATTTGCCGTGAAGCCGAATTTCCTTGTGCTTTGTGGAAGCGAATTGATTTAGACTGAAATAGTGTAAAAAAACAAGCAAAAAAATCATACTGACCTCCTCCATTTGCTCGTGATGGTACAGCCGCCACCATTTTGATTGAAGATCTCAGACGAAATCCTGTGTGTGGTAGCCAGCTGGACAACGTCATCTCCGGCCGCAAGAGATTTCATGCCTGATCTTCAAGCAAGATGGCGGTGGTCGGCCTGTCATGAGCAAATGGAGGCAGTGAGTATTAAATTTTTTTTGTCTGTTAATTTTAGACTGCTTTTACTTGCAGATGCTGCGACCATGTATGAACGCGGCATCTGAGGGAATACCATGATAGCGGAGTGGCGCTATCACAGCTCCCTGTCATTGCACCTGCTACTTGCAAAGATATGTGCTTTGTGACAAAGTAATTCGTCACAAAGCAATTTTTTTTTTTTTTTGGGCTAAGCCGAATGGAATTTTTTAAAACTTCGCTCATGTCTAAATATTGGTGCTCACTGTCCCCAGTGGGGCTGACAATTTAGATACATGGGGGCAAAGAAAAAATAAATTGGGGGTTAGTCAGCAGATCCTAGTGCACAAGTGCACGTCGTTATGGCTGGAAGCACAAAAGCAAAAAACAAACAATTCAACAGCACTCTGCAAACACAAATAAAGTAAATACAATAGAGCCATGCTCACTATAGAAAATTTAAAATGCTAATGCTGCATTTTAAGTGTGAGATTCTTGGCAAATACCCTTTGTACAAATTTTTTTTGCCAAGAATCTCATATTTATAATGCAGCATTAGCATTTTATATTTTTTGTGCCAGTTTGGATGCAGAAACGCATAGAAATCCACAGGGAAATTTGTGTGGACCTTCTGGATGGTGACCAGCAGCCTAAAGACTTTTCCACGTTATTTGGGGTTGCAAGGTGTCAATCTCTCCCCTTGTTTCTGAAAGTATAATATTTTGCTGCATAAATAATAATGTGTTGCTGCTTTTCTAAAGAAGAATGTCTCCATTCATTTCACTGGTGGATTTAACATACAGAAATCCACACCTATATTTTTTCCTGATGGATGTTTCCACCAAATGTGAAAGCACCCTATTAGAATGTCTTTGGTGCATGGGAGAAAACCAGAGTACCTGGAGGAAACCCTTGCAAACATGGGTAGAGCATGCAAACTCCATGCAGATGTTGCCCTTAGTTGTATTTGAACCCAGGACCCCAGCACTGCAAGCCACCAGTACACTGTGCGTCATATATTTTAAGTGGGGAAGTAGACCATAATTTATACAGCCTCAGTGGCTGATACAGTTATCCAATCAATGACCAGACATAGTTACCAGTTGTATTAACCAAACCAACCTGAATGCCGTGAGTGTCTACATTGCATACTCAATATATAGCACAGGCTTATTACCCACTAGATTAGTCAGCATACTGCGTGACTCAATTACTAATTCAAATTATTTACAATAGAGTGCAAAAAATGCCACAAAATTCCATAAGATGCATATCTTTACTTCATCCTATGGTTAAAATAGCTCATAATATTAGTAAAATAAAAGGTAAGGATACAGTTCCACAATGAAGAAACAGGACATCATGAAGGAGGGTCACTATTATACCATAGTAATATGTGTAGATAACTGGTCGGCACTGCAATAGTGGCGTGGCGGTGCACGTGTCCGCAGGTTGGCGTCCCAGGATACAGCAATATGGAGAGGACCGGCACTCACACAAGATAGCCTTTTAGATGCTGGATTTATTGGTCACATACCATTGATTAGTGACACGTTTCGGCACAATGTGCCTTCATCAGACTTCCATACTGCTATCATACCATAGTGTCAAGTAAATCAATAGAAGTACTCAATGGATAACATAGGCCCATAATGTGAAGCATAAAGTATAATACTAAAGTAAGTGCATTATATATATAACAATGTACAGTATCTTAACAAGTAAACAGCCCATATTTTCCGGGACACAGATGACATAGACTCTAGCATGTATTCCAGCTAAATAGCCTTCATCTGGCTTTTGTCACAGTACTGTATGTTGTGATACATTTTATATACTTTTGTACTTTACAATGATATGATACTTATACTGCATATTATAGATCTGGACCTCTGTCTTCTATTGAATACTTATATTGATATAAGTGACTTTATGATATAATTATGTGCTCCCTGATGTTTTTCTGTTTCTTTACTGTGGGACTCTATGGGGGTCATTTATCAAGGCCGGCACTTGTACACCAGCCTTTATATCCTTCTGCTCTGATAGTGGATGGATTTGTTTATGACGAGGAGCAGCCTGTGAGTTTCTGGCAGACTGTGGGTTTAGATTAAAATCTACGCCACCTACGAGTCATCATTAGAGATGAACGAATTGAAGATGACGAAGTGGAATTCGATCCGAATTTGAGGAAAAATTCTATTTGCACCGAAGTCGAATTTCCTCGCAATTTGTGGCAACATTTTTCCTAAAATGGCTGCTACACGTGTGAGGACATGGGGCAAGGAACTCTGGGAAGGTGGGATCACCCATACTGACATGCATGAAGCCAATCAGCAGCCAGCCAGCCATGTGATGTCACAGCCCTATAAATACGGCCGGCCATCTTAGATTCTGCCATTCACAAGCGTGCTTAGTGCAGGGAGAGATATGTCTGCAGACGCTAGGGAAAGTAATAGGAAAGACTTGATTGTGGTGAAAAAAAACGATTTACAAGTGCAGGGAAAGATTACTCAAAGTGTAGGGAAAGGATAGGGAGGAATCATTCCACCAGCATTTGTGTTGAACAGGGTTCAGTCGGAGAGGTGACAGCCTGGGTAATAGGAACAATCTGATTACACCTAGCTGCACTGACTGGGGATACAAATTGCCATTATACAGCTCTGTAATTCCAGCAAACCGTTCTTATTAGGGTGCAAGTGCTGCTTGATACAGGCATTAACAGGGTTTATTACAAGGAAATATTTATACATTTTGTTTGCCCTTGTGCAATGCATTTATATGTTCAAAAGAATTTTTTGGCTTGTATTAGTAGAAAAAAGGGCTTATTAGCTGTTGTGTGGTGAAGGGGTAAACTTACAGCCCTTTTTGTTGTGTATTAGTGGCAAAAGTAAAATATATTTGCCGCTCAGAGGTGCAGTTATCTGTTTAAAAGCACTTTTTTCTGTGTATTAGTGGAAATAGAAAAAAAATATTTGCCGCTCTGCGGTGCAGTTATCTCTTTTAAAGCCCTTTTATCCGTGTATTACTGTAGTTGAAAAAAGAAAAATATCTTTGCCGCTCAGCAGTGCAGTTATCTGTTTTAAAGCCCTTTTTTTTTGCTGTGTATTAGTGGAAAAAGAAAAAAATATTTCCCGCTCTGCGGTGCATTTATCTCTTTTAAAGCCCTTTTATCCGTGTATTAGTTGAAAAAAGAAAAATATCTTTGCCGCTCAGCAGTGCAGTTATCTGTTTTAAAGCCCTTTTTTTTGCTTGTATTAGTGGAAAAAGAAAAAAATATTTGCCGCTCAGCAGTGCAGTTATCTCTTTTAAAGCCCTTTTTTTTTGCTTGTCTTAGTTGAAAAAGAAAAAATATTTGCCGCTCAGCAGTGCAGTTATCTTATTTAAAGCCCTTTTTTGCTTGTCTTAGTTGAAAAAGGAAAAATATCTTTGCCGCTCAGCGGTGCAGTTATCTGTTTTAAATCCCTTTTTTGCGTGTATTAGTGGAAAATGAAAAAAAAATATTTGCCGCTTAATGGTGCAGTTATCGGTTCATAAAGCCCTAATTGAAGTTATGTGGTGCAGTGATTTATTCTAAAGCCCAGTTTGCTGTGTATTAGTGGCAAAATAAAAATATATTCGCCGTCCAGCGTTGTACTTCTCTGTTGAAAAGCCTGTTTTGTAAAAGTAGAAAAAAAATTGGGCCTAATTGACGTTATGCGGTGCAGTGATATATTCTGAAGCCCTGTTTGCAGTGTATTAGTGGCAAAATAAAAATATATTCGCCATCCAGCGTTGCATATATCTGTTGAAAAGCCTGTTGTGTAAAAGTAGAAAATAATTTGGGCCTAATTGACGTTCTGCGGTGCTTTGATATATTCTGAAGCCCTGTTTGCTGTGTATTAGTGGCGAAATAAAAATATATTCGCAATCCAGTGTTGCATATATCTGTTGAATAGCCTGTTGTGTAAAATTAGAACAAAATTAGGGCCTAATTGAAGTTCTGCGGTGCAGTGATATATTCTGAAGCCCTGTTTACAGTGTATTAGTGGCGAAATAAAAATATATTCGCCGTCCAGCATTGTACTTCTCTGATGATAAGCCTTGTGATGGACTGAACCATCACTGGGGCTGCTGGAGAAGACTGAGAGCTAGCCTCCTTCCTACGGACTATGGACCCAGAACCATGGAGACCCCCTCAGACCTCTTGGGGGTTACAAGGAACAGTGAGCCCTGATTTATGTGTGGACTGTATAGGCCTTATCGTTCCTGTTGTCCATTGAAGGTGCAGGGGTGAACCCAGCAATACATGAAGGGTTAACTCTGCACTGAGGCTCCCAGGAAAGGTGTTGGTTCATTTGTCCCTTTGTTCTGTTGTGCTAGTGATGGGATTAAATGGCTGACTCCGGGGTAGAGGAGTGGATCACCCCACGACACACTCAGGAGATAATCCCATCACATGTGTCTCCTCTCTTCCTATTCATCATTGAGACACTGGGGGGATCTGTTTGATTGCGTTATAATGTTAGACCACCTGAACTGTATATGTATATTAGGTTAGTCTATTGTCTGAGTTAACTGTATCCCAGGCAGAGGGGGTGTGCCTCGGGCCTGTGGATCTGTATAAATTGTGAGTGCCGGCTGTCATTAAAGTGTCCTGTTCTACCCTTCATGAAGTCTGGGCTCATGTTTGGGGGATTGGAGAACTACACTCTGGGGATTGCTATATTCCTTATACTCTCCAGAGTATATTCCCTAGCTCTTGTGAGGGCTTTTCTTGTTCCTGTTTCGCTCTCTGGACTAAGGAGAGGTACGGCGAAAACCCAAACTAAGCTGAGGCGGTTCGTGGGGTTTGAGGTGGTTCTGGTGTCGAGTGCAGTGCTGAAGGTCCTTGGCAAGCACTAGGCGCATCGGTCAACGGAGGCACCCAGTCGGGGTGGCAGGCGTTCCGTCACATTGGTGGCAGCAGTGGGATGGCGTCCTAGTGCGAGGAGAAGCAGCTCGGAGACACCGTTCGTGGAATTACAAACTGAGGGCAATGCTAGTATCCGTACAGCGCCCCTGGGAGCAGAGGGATCCAGCGACTTGGAGCAGACAAGTATGGAAGGCTCTGGCTCTGGAGATAATTGGCTGGCTGAAGTAAGGCAGCGAGTGGCCCAGTATGGGGATGATGTACCTATGGAGACACGCCGGGTGATCTGGAACCAGGTCATGGCCGAGCGAAACACAAGGCTGGACCGAGAATTCCGGCTGGCGAAAAAGATGGAGTATGCTCAGCAGAAGGAGCGTTATAGCAGCCAAAGAGAGGCTCCATTCGAGGAGGTTAACCATTTCCCACTGGAGGCGGCCAGAGGAACCCGAAGTAGGGGTCCTCATAGACTGGTCCTGCGAGGAACCACAACAGGCAGGTGGAGATGGGACTGAGGTCTCTCCACCGGGCCCACCGGGATGCTGGGAAGCTGGCCCCGATCCCCAGCAGCAGCCGGAGTTACCGGGTTCAGATGCAGGTGGTCCCTACTCTCAAATGTTGAGGGACCTCATAGACTGGTCCTGGGAAGACCCACAGATGGCAGGTGGAGATGGGACTGCGGTCTCTCCACCGGCCCTACAGGGATGCTGGGCAGTCGGCCCAGATCCCCAGCGGCAGAGTACATTACAGGGAGGAGAGACCACCGGTTTCACTCCCCAGCGGCAGAGCGCATTATTGGAAGGGCAGACAGTCGGTTCCCTCTCCACCAGCAGAGAGAGTGTCAGGGAGAGGAGCCTGTTACCCCTCTCCCCAGCGGCTGAAGGTGTGTAAGGGAGAGGAGCTTATTACCCCCTTTTCCCAGCGGCAGCGTAGCCCACCAAGGGGAGACACTAAGCCCCCACCAGCACAGATGGGACCGTGGTCTCTGCGCCCAAGCTACAGGGAGTACGGACAGTCGGTCCTGCTCCCCAGCGGCAGAGTATTCTACCGGGAGGGAGAGCCTCGTTCCCCTCCCCAGCGGCAGAGCGCATTATTGGAAGGGGAGACAGTCAGTTCCCTCTCCACCAGCAGAGAGAGTGTCAGGGAGAAGAGCCTGTTACCCCTCTCCCCAGCGGCTGAAGGTGTGTAAGGGAGAGGAGCTTATTACCCCCTCTCCCCAGCGGCAGCGTAGCCCACCAAGGGGAGACACTAAGCCCCCCACCAGCGCAGATGGGACCGTGGTCTCTGCGCCCAAGCTACAGGGAATACGGACAGTCGGTCCTGCTCCCCAGCGGCAGAGTGTTCTACCAGGAGGGGAGAGCCTCGTTCCTGCTCCCCAGCGGCAGAGTATTCTACCAGGAGGGGAGAGCCTCGTTCCTGCTCCCCAGCGGCAGAGTATTCTACCAGGAGGGGAGAACCTCGTTCCCCCTTCCCAGCGGCAGCCCAGCCCACCAAGGGGAGATGATAAGCCCCACACCTGTGCAGATGGGTCCGTGGTCTCTGTGCCCAAACCACAGGGGGTAGGGACAGTCGGCCCTGTTCCCCAGCAGCAGGGCTGTATATCCAAAGGGGAGACAGCCTGTCTTCCCCTCCAGCAGCAACACCAGGTCCAGAGGGAGGAGCGTGCTAACCCTTCCCCTCAGCTGGGCTCCAACCAGGCTATTCCCGTGGTAGCGCTGGCACCAGGGCAGAGTACCGCTGGTCTCTACCCACTCAGCAACCCACCGATCCGGAAGGCTAGTACCCCCAGAGCTGTGGTGGAGCCCTGGACATGAACAAGCTACCCACTACCCCAGGTGCAATAACCAATTCTTGTGGGTGGGCCACTCTGTTGATTATGTTTTGTGGGTGGGTTGCTGGACTAACCAAGGCACTGACCGGCAGGAGGTCAGATACCTCGTTAGTCTACTGTTGGGAGGGAGAAATGTGATGGACTGAACCATCACTGGGGCTGCTGGAGAAGACTGAGAGCTAGCCTCCTTCCTACGGACTATGGACCCAGAACCATGGAGACCCCTCAGACCTCTTGGGGGTTACAAGGAACAGTGAGCCCTGATTTATGTGTGGACTTTATAGGCCTTATCGTTCCTGTTGTCCATTGAAGGTGCAGGGGTGAACCCAGCAATACAAGAAGGGTTAACTCTGCACTGAGGCTCCCAGGAAAGGTGTTGGTTCATTTGTCCCTATGTTCTGTTGCGCTAGTGATGGGATTAAGTAGCTGACTCCGGGGTAGAGGAGTAGATCACCCTACTGATACACTCAGGAGATAATCCCATCACATGTGTCTCCTCTCTTCCTATTCATCATTGAGACACTGGGGGATCTGTTTGATTGCGTTATAATGTTAGACCACCTGAACTGTATATGTATATTAAGTTAGTCCATTGTCTGAGTTAACTGTATCCCAGGCAGAGGGTGTGCCTCTGGCCTGTGGATCTGTATAAATTGTGAGTGCCGGCTGTCATTAAAGTGTCCTGTTCTACCCTTCATGAAGTCTGGGCTCATGTTTGGGGGATTGGAGAACTACACTCTGGGGATTGCTATATTCCTTATACTCTCCAGAGTATATTCCCTAGCTCTTGTGAGGGCTTTTCTTGTTCCTGTTTCGCTCTCTGGACTAAGGAGAGGTACGGCGAAAACCCAAACTAAGCTGAGGCGGTTTGTGGGGTTTGAGGTGGTTCTGGTGTCGAGTGCAGTGCTGAAGGTCCTTGGCAAGCACTAGGCGCATCGGTCGACGGAGGCACCCAGTCGGGGTGGCAGGCGTTCCGTCACAAGCCTGTTTTGTAAAAGTAGAAAAAAATTAGTGCCTAATTGCCGTTCTGCGGTGCAGTGATATATTCTGAAGCCCTGTTTGCAGTGTATTAGTGGCAAAATAAAAATATATTCGCCGTCCAGCGTTGCATATATCTGTTGAAAAGCCTGTTATGTAAAAGTAGAACAAAATTTGGGCCTAATTGCCGTTCTGCGGTGCAGTGATATATTCTGAAGCCCATTTTGCCGTGTATTAGTGTCGAAATAAAAATATATTGGCCGTCCAGCGTTGCATATATCTGTTGAAAAGCCTGTTGTGTAAAAGTAGAAAAAAATTTGGGCCTAATTGACGTTCTGCGGTGCTTTGATATATTCTGATGCCCTTTTTGCTGTGTATTAGTGGCAAAATAAAAATATATTCGCAATCTAGTGTTGCATATATCTGTTGAAAAGCCTGTTGTGTAAAAGTAGAACAAAATTAGGGCCTAATTGACGTTCTGCAGTGCAGTGATAGATTATGAAGCCCTGTTTGCAGTGTATTAGTGGCGAAATAAAAATATCTGTTTTGGATCCCCTCCTGTTTTTTTTTTTGCATTTGCAATACTGATAGATTACTGATCAAAAGCTGACCGAGTGAAGACGGATGCTCCACAGACAGGACCTGTTTTTTGGGGGGTTATTGTTCTGACGGATCAGAGGAAAGACAAAAAATCAGTAACGTTAGCACAAGCTTACTGATGACACCCTCTCCACTCTGTCAGGGAGTGCTCTACTTTTATAAGAGTTTAATAGAACAGGTTCTGTTTACATCTATGGGGAATCAGTTGATGATGGTGTAAAAGGAGTGTGCTTCTTCTTGACACTAACATCTGCCTATAATGCTGAGTTCATACTTGAGTTATTTGGTCAGTTTTGGCCCCATGACTGCCCAAATAATTGAAGTGTGCAGTGATTCTAAAAGCAACGCCTGTCATCTGCATGTCATACGGACTCACAGTATTATTTCACTACCAAAGCAAACTTCCTATGCGTGTTACTGCAAGGCACAGTGTTCTACACCACTATAAACGCTCTCAGCAGCCAGGAAATAGCCATTTTTTAACGTAATTCGCCGTGAATATATTCGGGTCGAACCAAATATTTCCCTAAAAAAATTTGGGGAACCGGCGAATCGGATATTTGAAAAACATTTATGCCAGTAAACTGGTGATAATGATGATAAGATGGGGCTGATAGCCTTGCATACCTCCCAACTGTTTGAACAATGAAAGAGGCTGAGTAGCAGTGATCCCATGGAAAAGAATGGGATTGTCGTGACAGTCGCAAGAAATCCAGGTTGCCTAGTAGCCCTAGCCTTAAGGTTAATTATGTGAAAGTCCATTTTCCCTGCATATATTTACCTGCGCAAAAATTATCTGAATATAGAAATTGCATCACATAATGAAATAATATACAAGGTGAACCAGACAAACACTTTCTTGATCAATATTGTAAATGTAACAATGCAAATCTATACCTCAAAAGAGGGACAGAGGGACTTGGGTCTAAGGCTACATGCACACGACAGTGAAAAAAAAGTCAGTTAAAAACGGACACACTGTCAGTTTTTCATGGCCATTTTGCATCAGTGTGTGCATCCATTTTCTGGCTGTGTGTCCGTTTTTAATGTCCGTTTTGCATCAGTTTTTCATGTCCGTTAAAAACTTTAATAATGCCCCCCCATATAGGCCCCCAGTTAAATAAACCCAGTTAAATCACCACGCACAATGCAGGTCCTTCAGCAGGTCCTTCTCAATGAAGAGAGAAGAGACTGCCGCACCACAAGCATCTGGATGAGTTGAGTGCTTCAGGAGACCATGGGGGCATAATTTCAACTATGGGGGCATTATTTCATGTATCAGGCACATTTTTTTAACCCACAATGTACCCCTTTTTAACGGCCGTTAGACGAGTGCACTCCTGTCAATCGGCCGTTAAAAACGGTCCCATTGATTTCAAAGGGGTCCGCATGGGCGTGGAAGCGGCCAAAAATAGGACATGTCCTATTTTTGGACGGACACTATTTACTGGTCGTTAAAAGAACGGCCATGTGAATAGCCCCATATCCTTTCACTGGTGCTAAAAATGGCCATGTGACAGCCGTTACTTAGACGGCCGTCACACGGCCATTTTTCACTGTAGTGTGCATGAGGCCTTAAATAGGAACTATCCTTTCAAAAGAGGGACACTTGGGAGTTATGGCCCCGCTTGTTATGGCCACCCTGACCCACCACACCGCAGAAAGTGATGAGGGCAGTGAAGAAATGGGACTTGCACCTAAATTTAGGCTCAACTGTGTTTAAAAAATCTCAAACCTGTGCTTTGGGACTTTTGTACACCAGGTTCTGGCAAAGAAGGTCATAGTGAATGACTGCACCTACCGTATGTTTTTTTTTTTTAAGTCCATAAATGTTTTAACAATTATTGGGATCTGTATGTGTGAGCTGTATATTTTGTCCAAAACAGTGGCATCAAAGTTGAGCAGTCACTTAAAGCAATTCACAGTAACCAAAGAATAAAACACGTGCCCATCTGGTTACTAACTAAATGCAGGTTAACTCACCTAAAGTTTTGAGCATTAACAGGGAATCAAGCTTTTCACAGCAAGCATTTGCAGCTTCCCTGGCTCTGACACTCACTGAGCCTTTCAACCCTGTATGTATCCCTCAGTAATGAATCCCAGCAGTTTCACCTTGATTGCTTTGGGCTAGGGGAAAATGATGTACTGTAGTGATGAGCGAGCCTGCTCGGACGAATATCTGTTCAGCTCGAGCATCGCTATGCTCGGCACATGGCGGTACTCGACTGAGTACCGCATGTGCTCGAGTGCGATGATCGAGTCTCCGCCCCGCACGTTTCATGGGTTTTGAGCAGCCAATAAAGGTGCAGGTAAGTACTGCACTCACTGTAATGCCAGTAGCCATTTTGGCTGCTGGCATTACAGTGATTCGCTGGCCGAAACGCGTCATCGGGTGCTATATAGCACCCGATGACGCATGTTTGGCTCAGACGTAGACAGGGAGAGCTGAGCATAGGAAGGGAAAGACACAGTAGGGAGCGAATTTCACAGTTTTTATTCTGAGAAAGCTTTTCCAAGACCCATAAGTCGCTTTAAGGACTACTGTGTGTGTGTGTTGTAGAGAAGCAATCTATTTACCTCCTGCAGCCTCAGGTACAGTGCTTCGGAAGGGACATATAGTGCAGGGAGAGAAAAGCTTTTAAAAAACCCCACAGTGCTTTTAAGGACTACTGTGTGAGTTTGACAGCAGCAAGATATTTTTATTTTATACCTATTAGTGACATATACTGTACATCATCCGCAGACTGTGTCTTTAATAATCTGGGCCACATCTAGTGTCCATAGTGTGTGGCCTTGTGTAAAAAATACTGAACTACATCTGCAAACAGTGTCTGTATTACAAATTCCAACAATCTGGGCCTAATATAGTGTCCATAATCTGTGGTCTTCTGTAACCAATACTGTACTGCAGCAGAAAACAGTGTCTGTATAGCAAATTCCAATAATCTGGGCCTAATATAGTGTCCATATTTTGTGGGTGTCTGTGACATTTACTGTCCTGCATCCGAAAACAGTGTCTGCATTGCAAATTCCAATAATCTGGGCCTAATATAGTGTCCATATTCTGGGGGTTTCTGTGACATATACTGTCCTGCATCCGAAAATAGTGTCTGGATAGCAAATTCCAATGATCTGGGCCTAATATAGTGTCCATATTCTGTGGGTGTCTGTGACATATACTGTCCTGCATCCGAAAACAGTGTCTGTAGCACAAATTTAATTAATATGGGACTAATATAGTGTCCATACTGGGTGTCCTTCTGTGACAAATTCTGTACTACATTAGAAAACAGTATCTGTAGCGCAAATTTAAATAATTTGTGCCATATCTACTGTGTGTGCATTTAATACATATCACTGACATATACTGTACTTTATCCGTAGACGGTGTATGCTAGTCTGTGACATTATCAGGTCTAAATCTCCTTTGCAATGTGTGCGCATCCCAAATATCTTTTTTAATTTATTGGCGCATACACTTACAAATCCTACGTTACTGTACGTGTGACAAACTTTTAATCATATATAGCATTTAATATTAAAAAGGCAGCCAGTAAGAGCTGTGAAAATGGCCATGATGCTGATGGTGCACGCAGAGGCCGTGGCCCTGGGCATGATGAAACTGAGTAAAAGAATGTAGCTGAGGGCCTCCAGGTGCCCTAACCCTCAAAAACATTATTTGGAAGTTCCTTCCGGTCAGCTGACCCCCTAAAACATAATTTGCGAGTGCCTTCAGGTCAGCTGACCCTCTAAAACATCATTTGCGAGTGCCTTCAGGGCAGCTAACCCTGTAAAACATTATTTGTGAGGGCCTGCAGGTGAGCTGACCCTAACAAATGTAATTTCCCAGGGCCTGTAGGTGAGCTGACCCTCTAAAACATTATATATGAGAGCCTGCAGGTGAGCTGACCCGTTAAAACATTATATGTGAGGGCCTGCAGGTGAGCTGATCCTCCAAAACATTATATGTGAGGGCCTGCTGGTGAGCTGAACCTAAAAAACATAAATTGTGAGGGCCTGCAGGTGAGCTGACCCTGATAATGTTATGTTTTTAGTTATATTAATGTATAAGTTTGGAATGTTTGTTGTGCATGGGACATATATGGTGTATGACTGCCATGTGTGTGAGCTTGCCAGGCTCCAAAGCTGCCAACAAGTTACGGCCATTATCAGACACAACAACCAACCATGCCTGGTTGTAGGTTGAGTGGCGAGAGCTACAGCTCAGTCTGGTCCCTTATACCCTGACACAGCTCTGCGGCGGTGTGCGGTTTGTCACCTAAGCAAATGAGTTTTAGCACTGCTTGTTGCCGCTTCCCCACTGCCGTGCTACACTGCTTCCAGCTACTGACTGATGGCTGACTGCTGCTGCAAGATGAGAATTCAGAGGAGAAAGTGGAGTTGGAGTAGGAGTAGGAGAAGGGGGGTTTGCTGCAACTAATGTAGGTGGTGGTGAAAATCCTGATGGAATGGGGGCCCCCAATCCTTGGCGTTGGTAGCACCTGTGTCATCCCAGGGTACGACTAGTTACCGCCCTCCACAAGGTTCACCCAGTGTGCCGTTACGGAAATGTAGCTTCCCTGGCCAAAAGCACTTGTCCATGTGTCAGTCGTTAAGTGGACCTTCCCAATAACTGCGTTGGTCAGGGCACGGGTGATGTTGTAGGACACAATTGCTGGTGTAATGCGGGGACTGCACACCAAGAAAAATAGTGGTGGCTGGAGACTGAGTAACGAGGGACATCCGCCGCCATAAGGCTGGGGAAAGCCTCGGTGTCCACAGGCCTAAATGGCAACATTTCCAGGGCCAGCAATTTTTAAAGGTGTGCATTTAGTGCTATGACCTGTGGGTGGGTGGCTGGGTATTTGCGCTTACATTCAAAGGCCTGGGTTAAGGACATCTGTATGCGGGTCTATTTGGTGTGGCCTGCCTTCTCCCTTTTGCCATCCCACAGCCTCTTCCAGCCTGTTGCGGTGCTGTGGACCCCTCCCCCTCTGTACTGCTGTCCTCGCTTGGCTTGCCACCTTCCCAGGTTGGGTCAGTGATGTCACCACCCCCTCTTCCACTTCCTCACTCGGGTCATCTTCCTGACTTGTGTTGTTGACCTAACAAGACCCTCACTTATTGACAACTGTGTCTCATCCACATCAACCTGCAGACTCTCGCCTACAATATTTGAGAGGGTCAGCTTACCTGCAGGCCCTCAACTACAATATTTTACAGGGTCAGCTCACCTGTAGGCCCTCAACTACAATATTTTATGGGGTCAGCTCACCTGCAGCCCCTCAACTACAATATTTTACAGGGTCAGCTCAGCAGCAGGCCCTCGGCCATCATTTTTTCAATGGTCAGCTAAGCAGCAGGCACTCGTCCATTGTTTTTTGCAATGCTTAGCAGCAGGCCCTCGCCCCTAATGTTTTACAGGGTCAACAGCAGGACCTTGCTCCTAATGTTTTGGAGGGTCACCAGCAGGACAACAATGCTAATTTTTCAAGGGTGTGTATGATGCCCTCCTTTACTGTCAGTAATCATTTAGTATATTTCATTCAGCTATTTTTGTTCAAATACTGGTTCCTTTTGGGAGCAGAAATTGTGACCCTTGTCACATAGATATACTGTATTTTTTGCCTTATAGGAAGCACCTTTTAAACCAAAGTGGTGGAAAAATGTCAGGATGTCTTATGGGACGAATACTAATGAGCACTTCCATTATGATTAGTAAAGGAGGACCGGGGAGCGCACCCTGAATACAGTGCTCCCTGTGCCAGCTCTGTACTCACCACTTCCTGGTCATCGTCTGCCGGTGTCGCATGCTGTCCTGTGTACTGCACACAGCGTGGGGACATAGCCGCACTCTATGACCTCATGCTCTGTGACATCAGGTCACAGCGTGGCAGTAAGAACACTGGATCGCAGGAGTACAATCCCAGTTGTACCTCAGCACTCGTGTAGGATAGGGCTTTTGTAGGTGCATGTCCCCTATGACCTCTTCCACCCAAGAAGCCAGGTATAGACGAATATAAGTAGTGCAGAGACAGCACGCCAAGAGAGAATTTTGATGCTTCAAGTAGTATTTATTAAACCAGTGGTACAGAATTGTTATTGCAACGTTTCTGACCCAGTACGGAACCCTTTTTCAAGCTGTAATTACAAGTAAGGATAGACATAAGAAAGAACACTGGATCGCAGGAGTGATGGCGTCGTCCAGAACAGGAGAGGTGAGTTGATTCTTTTTTTGTCTGATCTAAGGTCTAAATACCTTGGAGGTCTGATCTGAGGACTGTTTATGGGTCTAATTAACATTGGGGGTCTGAGCTGAGGTCTTTTTTGGGGTCTAATTAACACAGCTACCATCTAATTAACACTAGAGGTCTGAATAACAATGGGGGTCTGATCTTAGGTGTTTTGGTGCGTCTGAGATGCAATCTAATTAACACTGGGGTCTGATCTGAGGTATGTTTGAGGATCTGATTAACATTGAAGGTCTAAGCTGTGGTCTGATTAACACTGGGGATCTAATAAAGATTGGGGGTCTGATGAAAGATGTGTCTTATGGACAGGTGCATCTTATAGGGCAAAAAATATGACAATGCTAAATAATAACCATAGGCAAAAGCAAGAAGCAAATACCTAAGAAAAATATTTATAATTAGTCTAATTTATCATCGAGATCCTCAAGCACACTGGCAGAAGAAGTCATAGAAGGGATAAAGCATCTTACAAGGATTATACAGTCACTTAATGTGATTTGGTCAGCCGCTCATATAGGCTCCTGACAAGGCCATGTCCCATTTGTGATTTATCCTGTCTGCTCAAGGGTCTCTGCAGCCAGGATTTTGATAATAGTCTGGCTTACGTGTGACGTCTTTGCTTGTTAGGACATATCGAGCTCTGGATAATTCTAATTAAATGGTCACTTTCTGTGTAAATACAGCATGAAAGTAATAGCTGGCGAGTCACTTAATCATGTTAAACAACACAATCCGTTCACTGTATTGTCAGGAATAATGATTTCATGTGACGGGAATGTCTAATTTTTACTTTCCTATGGACCTTGGCCATTTAGAATTTATAAAAATGATAACTTTACACTTTAGTTTTGCTTTTTTTCTGCCAGATTTTTTCTGTACAACTGATCTAAGTGAAAACTGATGAGAAAATTATATAAGTTTGCATCACTTTTTCGATCTGTCACCCATTGATGTGAAGGACACATTGATCCCTGCAAGACAGAGTCCCTGAATGATGTGACAGCAAGTGTTAATTTTAGGACATGGTCAGTTTAATGCAAAATATTCACCGTGATACCTGACTCTGACACCTGACTCAGAGTCAGGTATCAGGGTGAGTACTTTGCCTTAAACTGACATTATTTTGATATTTGACTATGATGTCTGAACATGTCCTAAAATGAACTCAGTACAGCTGTTAGCGCACACAACCATGAGGTCAATAGATGGTTCATCCAGGCAATGTACACATTAAATATAGAGTTAGCATATGCAATTTCCCAAGGCTGTACATGGAAGGCTATTCTTTATCTCTTTGTAATCAGGCTGTACAATATCTCCTTTCACAGCCCAAGAGGTGCTACTTTCTCTGTCCCCAGGTGGCATACTGCTATCACTCAGTTGTTTTTGTAATGCACATTGGAAGGAAGCTTCCCTGTTAAAGAGAGTCTGTCACCATCATTGTCCTATCGCACACCTATACATGAATGTAATGGTACCTTTGTTATTTTGTTTGCACTTGCAGAAGCTGGAAAAATGACGTGTAATTCATATGCAAATGGGCACTCGCAAGTGCCCAGGGGCGGTGTTCACTGTGTAGGAGCCAAGGCTGCTCTGCCTCATTTCATTGTTACTCCACCCCAGCCTCCCTCTGCTTATGCCCACCCTCCTATTCCCTTGCGTCATCCTTCAGTCCAGCCGAGATCCCGCACCTGCGCACTGCCTCTCCGGGCGCCCCCTTGCCGCTGGTTTTGCGCCGATCACCGGCGCATGCGCACTAGTTGAAGCAATGCCGTGTCCACAAAGAGCATCACAGTGTGCATGCCCCAGCGAGGCAGCGCGCAGGTGAAGGATCTCGGCCATACCGAATGATGATGCAAGTAAATAGGAAGGCGGGCCTACACAGTGAACGCCGACCCTGGGCACTCATTTGCATATGAATTATACATTGTTTTTCCAGTTTCTGCAAGTGGGAAATCCCTTTAAGCCCTTTTTACACTGTGAGATATTCAGGTCAATTACTGGGAACAAGTCTTCATAGGAAAGCTCATTCATGATAACTGGCTGGTATAATCGTGACGCACATCTCTCTGTGTAATCAGGGATGTGCTACCGATAATCAATAACTAAATGAAGGAGGAATGACTGTGATAGCGATCACTCCTCCCCAATCACTTTACATTGGCCTGTGTAATAAGCTGATGCAAATGAGCGCTGAACAACATTTTTTTTTATTTGCGGCCCCTTGAAATAGAGCGATGCGTTAATGTGGCCCTCAGATTAAGGTTTTGCACCCCTGGTCTAAACCATGTTTTAGCACATTTAAAAATGTGATTAAAAGCATTATTCCATGAAAAGTATTATGTAATGAGTTTGCAAATTTACCCTAGTTAATCTGGCTTTGGGCTCATGCGCACGACCGGATGTTGTGCAGTCTGCAAACTGCGTATTCGCGAAACACGGATACTAGCTATATGCATTCCACATTTTGCAGAATGGAGTGGCCAGCCCCTAATAGAAAAGTTCTATCCTTGTCCATGATGCCGGCAGTGGAATGCACACAAGTTTTCCGTTATTTTTGTGGCCCCATTGAAGTGAATGGTTCCACATACCGACGGCAAAACACCAGAACAGACACACAAAAAAAAAAAATGTTTGTGTGCAGGTGCCCTTCCTCCCACAATGACAGGTTGACTTCCTATGAAATAGGCCATAATGTGTGTGTATATGTGTTGTGACACAGTGAGAGGTTTTGTGGTAAAAAACAGGTATTTTCCTCTCAGCCTGTGCTGCTGGGTTGATTGCAGCCAGGTGAGGGCAAATACTGGACCGGATTTTAGGTGCCGGTCCGGTTTTTTGGGTGATTACCTAGCTGCACTTAAGACAGCTAGCTTCATGCAAGTGGGTCTCACTGTGTTGGAGATCTGAGCCTTGTGCTGGGCTGAAAAACTGACACCTAGGATTTCAAGTGATTTACCTGGAAGCTGCGGGCGTTACTGTGGAGCTCTCAGGGCCTGGAAGCAAGAGCTTACAAAGAGGCGTGCAGTCTGCCTGGAAGCCTGAGGTTGGACTTTCCTGCGGCTGGGCTGACAGCCGGGTGTGAACACGCACCTAAACCACACAGGTGAATTTGATTCAGTCTTGGACTTTTGTTTTGCCTCAAGTTTTTGCTGTGAGTGTGAAGTAACACTAAGTGACTGTTTTGAACTTTTTGTTTGTGCAAGTGTGAAATAAAACACTGTTTGCTGCACTACCTGGACTCTCTTTGCCTCTATACTGCACCCGCACCGCTGTCTACCAGAGCAACCCCCCTACAGTGTCTATAGCTATAACTATGTAGGAACTTTGGGGGAGATTTATCAAACTGCTGTAAAGTAGAACTAGCATAGTTGAGCATAGCAACCAATCAGATTCCACCTTTCATTTTTCACAGTTCTTAAGGAAAACGAAAGGTAGAATCTGATTGGTTGCTATGGGCAACTAAGCCAGTGGACACAAGTGCGGTCTAGAGCTGTCAATTAGTGTTGAGCGAACAGTTCGAGCATCGTTCGGGTTCGTACCGAATTTTGGGGTGTCCGGGACACGGACCCGAACCCGGACATTTTCAAAAAAGTTTGGGTTCGGGTTCGTTGTTCGTCGATTATTTCCCGCTTTCTGAAGGGTTCAGCTAGCGTTTTACTTCTTCCCCTAAGAGCTCATCACAGCCATGCCTACTTATGGCATGGCTGTGATTGGCCAAGTGCAGCATGTGACCAAGCCTCTATTTAAGCTGGAGTCACGTAGCGCCGCACGTCACACTGCTCTGATTAGTGTAGGGAGAGGACGCAGCTTCTGTCAGGGCGAGATTAGGCAGGGTAAAGTCAGCAACAGCACCTAATGAACGGATCGATCTACAGCTGTGAATGATTGAACTTCTGCTAGTTACTTGCTCACTGGTTTTTAGGCTGCACAGAGCGTTTCTCTGTCACTTATTTTCTGGGTTGATCGGCGGCCATTTTGTGACTTGTGGTGCACCAGAACAAGCTGCCACCAAGTCCATCAATCCATCAATACTAGTTTTTTTTTGCTATATTCTACATCAGGGGCTTGGCTGTGCTAATTGTCACTCCTAGAAACTCAGGATAGCAATTTCAATATTTTATTAAGGGGTTAAATACAATTTCCCAAATAACAATCCACTAAATCTGGTGTTCCAGCTTTGGCTAGACAAGTATAATACGGTCTGCTGTCTGGCAAAGGATAGATTATTTTCTGTGGTGAAATTCAATTGCCAAAATAGCAATACCATAAATCTGTGGTTTCAGCTGTGGCTGACAAAGTATAATAGTGTCCGCCAAAAAATATATTTTGTTCTGGGGTGAAATTAATTTGCCAAAATAGCAATACCCTGAATCTCGTGTCCCAGCTGTTGCAGGCCAGGTTTCATAGTGTCCACCAAAACATATATTTTGTTCTGAGCTGAAATTAATTTGCCAAAATAGCAATACCCTTAATCAAATGTCCCAGCTGTTGCAGGCCAGGTTTCATAGTGTCCGCCAAAACATATATTTTGTTCTGGGGTGAAATTCAATAAATCAGTGGTTTCAGCCGTGGCTGGCAAAATATAATAGTGTCCGCCAAAACATATATTTTGTTCTGGGGTGAAATTCAATTGCCAAAATAGCAATAACATAAATCAGTGGTTTCAGCTGTGGCTGGCAAAATATAATAGTGTCCGCCAAAACATATATTTTGTTCTGGGGTGTAATTCAATTGCCAAAATAGCAATACCCTGAATCTGGTGTCCCAGCTGTTGCAGGCCAGGTTTCATAGTGTCCGCCAAAACATATATTTTGTTCTGGGGTGAAATTCAATTGCCAAAATAGCAATACCATAAATCAGTGGTTTCAGCTGTGGCTGACAAAATATAATAATGTCCGCCAAAACATATATTTTGTTCTGGGGTGAAATTCAATTGCCAAAATAGCAATACCATAAATCTAGTGGTTTCAGCTGTGGCTGGCAAGATATCATAGTGTCCACCAAAACATATATTTTGTTCTGAGGTGTAATTAACTTGCCAAAATAGCAATACCCTGAATCTGATGTCCCAGCTGTTGCAGGCCAGGTTTCATAGTGTCCGCCAAAACATATATTTTGTTCTGGGGTGAAATTAATTTGCCAAATAGCAATACCTGAATCTGGTGTTCCAGCTGTGGCTGGCCAAGTATCATAGTGTCCGCCAAAACATATATTTTGTTCTGGGGTGAAATTCAATTGCCAAAATAGCAATAACATAAATCAGTGGTTTCAGCTGTGGCTGGCAAAATATAATAGTGTCTGCTAAAACATATATTTTGTTCTGGGGTGTAATTCAATTGCCAAAATAGCAATACCCTGAATCTGGTGTCCCAGCTGTTGCAGGCCAGGTTTCATAGTGTCCGCCAAAACATATATTTTGTTCTGGGGTGAAATTCAATTGCCAAAATAGCAATACCATAAATCAGTGGTTTCAGCTGTGGCGGGCAAAATATAATAATGTCCGCCAAAACATATATTTTGTTATGGGGTGAAATTCAATTGCCAAAATAGCAATACCATAAATCAGTGGTTTCAGCTGTGGCTGGCAAAATATAATAGTGTCCGCCAAAACATATATTTTGTTCTGGGGTGTAATTCACTTGCCAAAATAGCAATACCCTGAATCTGGTGTACCAGCTGTTGCAGGCCAGGTTTCATAGTGTCCGCCAAAACATATGTTTTGTTCTGGGGTGAAATTAATTTGCCAAAATAGCAATACCCTGAATCTGGTGTCCCAGCTGTTGCAGGCCAGGTTTCATAGTGTCCGCCAAAACATATATTTTGTTCTGGGGTGAAATTCAATTGCCAAAATAGCAATACCATAAATCAGTGGTTTCATCTGTGGCTGGCAAAATATAATAGTGTCTGCTAAAACATATATTTTGTTCTGGGGTGAAATTCAATTCAGAAAAACCACTTATGGGACATGCATAATGTATTATAAAAGATTCTTTATTGAAAATACAAAAACATATATATTAAAATTAATATAGTACAACACCGACAGCCAACAAGGTGATGACCAACAGAACAGTAGCTCGTGTACCATGGAGATCATACAGCAAATAATATCAGCCTATGCAGTCCAAACATTGTTATCAGTACAAAAAAGTATGGGGTCCAAAAAATCCATCTGCAGGAGAGAATCCTAACCAACAGGTCAGATATATATAAAGTGCAAGGAAATTGAACCTAAAATTCCTGAATTTGGGCAGCAGCTGGTCAGAAAACGTAAACGAACCACCAAGTAACACCAAGCTCCCCCGAAGTACGTTTCGCGCCTGCTTTCTCAAGGGGCTACTAAACTTCTATTGAAGCGATCTATATATATGCTATCCTGACTGCTCAATCCTCTACACATGTATAAAAACCGGGACTTGTAAAATCGAAAGGAAATCACCATCGGACCATACAAAGTCTCGCGAGATTACCGCGCCACATGACGTCATGCACTCGCGCGAGACAATAACCCCACGTATCTTTATAATCTCAAGATAGTACCTAGGATGTACTAATCCATGTCATATTCCAAGAAAAGTAGACTGCTTGACACCCAAAAATAATAATAAAGTGAATGTAGGTAATATTATCGGGCCGCACGAGATCTTGCGGAAGCGCCACGTTATATGACGCACACTCACGCAAGACCTCGGACGCACCCACGGCATACCCCATTTATAAGTTTATAAATTTACACCGACACAAAAACCATATGCTACACAAGAAAAAGTGTTTAGGAGGTGAGATAATACAATTAGTAGCAAAATACACTAAGTGCCATGTTGGTCAGGGGATCTCCCGGGACTGCAATACAACTGATAATGTCACAAGTGCGGTTCCCGGCCCCTCCAAAGATAATTATATATATGTATCACCACATAAAGTGTTACCAATAATAAATAGAAAAACGTGTGTACAATGTCCACAAAAATTCATTACTATAAATATCTACCAGGGTACTGTGCTTATAATTCTCCAGACAGGAATCCGATACTGCTGTGTCAGTATAAACTGCCAATCCGTGTATTAAAATGTGTTTATACCACAAAAAATATTAACAAATATCAGTGTACATTATTATAACCCTAAAAAGGCAATTATTACCGACATATAATAACCATGATTTTGCAAATTCAATAAATAATTAATTAAATAATTAAAAAGTGACTCAATACATAAAAACAATAAAGTGCAAAAACAAGCAAAACGTGTTAAAAAAAACGGTGCCACCAAGTGCCAGTGAATAAATAAAAAGTGACAATAAGTGAAGGAGAAATATATTACTCTAAACACAATCACAATAATGTAAACTTACTACCCGACTGCCTCTTGGGGCCATATTAACTACACAAAAAACACATTCATCTTATCAAATAGATATTGTACACAGGCGAAAAGATTAAAAATAAAAAATTTTGTAGGTAAAGTCCGATATCGTCCAGAGAATTCCACATGATGAAGTTCCAGCATTCAAGCATAAGAATCAATGTCCCATATACAACCAGGAGGAAGAAAAAGACGTACATAAGCAATCTGAAATATATAGACACAATAATTAGAAGAGGAACACACAACAAATGACAATACTTATATCAAAAAAGAGACAAAAGATTAAAACCAATTTAAAACCACCCTGTTGTGTCAGCCAGGAGCCAACTGTCACAGGGGGTCAGTGAACAGAAAAAAGCACATAAACCACTATGGGAAGGAACCATCCAATAATCTACAAACGAGGGGGTGCAGTTGGATCAAAGGAAGGGAGAAAAGCTAATTCCTTCATTTAATCCCCATGGGGTCGTGGAATTCAGGGTAAAGATCCACTTGACTTCTTTTTGTGCCAATAAACTTTTCCAATCACCCCCTCTGGGTGATATCATAACTCAATCTATCCCGCGAAAGCGGAGCAAAGATCCATCAGCATTGTGCCTCTCTTTAAAATGTCTTGGTAGGGTTTTAAGAATGGTGGAATCCTCTTCATCTTTTGCTGCATTGATGGCTAGCACATGTTCCCTCACCCTTCTGCGAAATGGACGAGATGTCATCCCAACGTAAACAAGATCACATGGGCAAATTGCCCAATATATGACCCCAATGGTGGAACAATTGATAGCATGTGTGATCTTAAATTGCTTGTTACGTGAGGAATCATGAAAATGAGTCGCTCTCTCCATATTTGTGCACGCAACACAACTCCCACATTCACGACTACCCCAAACTGGGCCTTTGGAACCAAAGAGGTACTTGGAGTCATTACGGACATAAAAACTGCGAACCACATGGTCGCGCAAGTTTTTTGCTCTCCGATAGGTAATCGAGGGGCCAGATGGTAATATCTCTTTTAATTGCGGATCGCATGTTAACACCTCCCAGTATTTGCCCAGGGCACCCTGAACCTGCCGCCATTTATTGTTGTACCCCGTAATAAATCTCAAAGGCTGCTTATCCTCAGTTCTCACCTTTTTGTGCAAAAGGTCCCGTCTTGGTGTTGTTCTAGCTCTATCATATGCACGCCGGATACATCGTTGTCCATAACCTCTTGCAGAGAACCGCTCCATAAGATCAGCTGCCTGAAATTCAAACCCCTGATCAGTGGAACAAATTCTGCGGGCTCTCAAAAACTGTCCCACTGGAATGTTTTTAATCAAATTACCCGGGTGGGAAGAACTCGCATGTAGGAGGGCATTCACTGATGTTTCCTTCCGATAAAGGTCCGTAGTCAATTCTCCACCAGGGCCAACATGAAGAGTCAGATCCAAAAAATCTATGCCCGTCCGGTCAGCCTTAAAAGTAAGTTTGATGTTGTTTGGGTTATTATTTAACTCATGAATAAAGGCAGAGAGAATTTTCCTACTCCCCTGCCAGATAATCAGAATATCATTGATATAGCGCCCCAAATATTGGACGCCACTCGCCACTGGCAGGGGGTCTGTCTGGAGGATCCTTCTTTCCCACAGACCCAGGAACAAGTTTGCATATGAGGGCGCACAAGACGCCCCCATTGCAGTACCCCGGAGCTGCAGGTAGAAGGACCCCCCAAACAGAAAGAAATTGTGGGTAAGGACATATTCGAGTAGTGCCAAAAGGAATTTGACATGTTGCCTACCCAGATTGGAACTATTCAAAAAGAAGGTGACTGCCTCTAAGCCGTCCTGATGGTTAATTGACGTATATAGGGATTCTACGTCACACGTCACTAAGAGCATGTCGGGTTCCAGATGCATATCCTCAATCTTTCTCAATACATCCGTAGTATCCTTCAAAAAGGAGGGTAACTCCTCAACTAGTGGCTGTAAAAAATAGTCAATGTATTTGCAGACAGGATCAGTTAGTCCATTAGTGCCTGCAATAATCGGGCGGCCTGGTGGGTTCACTTGATCTTTATGGACCTTGGGTAGAAGGTACAGGGTCGGAATTGTGGGATATTCTGGTAAAAGATGGGAACATTGTTGGGCCGAAATCACCCCATCATCAACACCTCTCTTCAAAATCAATTCTAACTCCTGTTTAAATTTCAGGAGGGGATTGAATGTGAGTTTTTTATAACCGGAACCATCCTTGAGTTGTCTATATGCCTCTTTCTCATACATATTGGATGGCCATAAGACTATGTTCCCACCCTTATCCGCAGGTTTGACCACCACATCCGACCACTGCTGAATCTCCTTAAGGGCCTGCCTCTCCTTTAGACTGCAGTTGTTATATCCACCTTGAACGGAAATCTTAGCTAGTTCTTTTTCAACCAATTTAACAAACATGGATATATTAGGATACAAAGAAAGAGGTGGAAATTTCTTAGACCTGGGGATAAGACTTCTTGGAAACTCACCAGACGATTCCTCCTCCTGCTCTTGTAATAGTGACATCAAGGTATCCAAGGCCTCCTTCTCTTTCTCTGAGGGTAGATGAGAGTCCAAATCTGTCTTTGCGCCAAATATCTTTTTAAAAACCATACGTCGAGCAAAAAGGTGAAGATCCTTTACTGTGGAGAAATAATCAAATCTAGGTGTAGGTGAAAAAGATAACCCTTTTTCCAGTATAGCAAGCTGATGTTGTGTGAGGGTTCTATCAGACAGGTTAATTACCTGCAATTTCCTGTTGTTACCATCATGATGTCTCTTGCCATTGGGTTGTGGAGTGTCTCCCATTTTCCGTTTATTGTATCTCCTCGGGTACCGATTGGTATCCCTGTTTAGCACACTCTCATCTTCACTGGCGGAGCTACTGTTCTGTTGGTCATCACCTTGTTGGCTGTCGGTGTTGTACTATATTAATTTTAATATATATGTTTTTGTATTTTCAATAAAGAATCTTTTATAATACATTATGCATGTCCCATAAGTGGTTGTTCTGAGATGTTGGTATTGAGTCATGCTATTTTTTGCATTTTTTGCATTTCTATAGTTGGTTTAAGTGAAATTCAATTGCCAAAATAGCAATACCATAAATCAGTGGTTTCAGCTGTGGCTGACAAAATATAATAGTGTCCGCCAATACATATATTTTGTTCTGGGGTGTAATTCACTTGCCAAAATAGCAATACCCTGAATCTGGTGTTCGAGCTGTTGCAGGCCAATTGTAAATCTGTCCATAAAAGGATACCTTTCATCCAGGGCCTAAATACTAGCCCTAAAAGAGATATTCCCCTAAATCAGTGGTTGCTGCTGTGTCTGGATTAGCGTAATACGCTACATAAACATATAGGCAGATAGTGTTAGGTGCCTGTAAAAAAAAGGCCTGAATTTGAAATCAATACATTGGGCCAAATATTTTTTTCCTTATTGTGGTGCTTGGTGAACGGTAAAAATTAGGAAAACATCTAATAAGGGAAGCGGACGCGGTTGTGGTGGTGTTAGTGTACCCTCTGGTGCTGGGAGAGGACGTGGCCATTCTGCCTCAGCCACACGTCCTAGTGAACCAACTACTTCAGGTTTCAGTACCCGCCAGAATTTACAGCGATATTTGGTGGGGCCCAATGCCGTTCTAAGGATGGTAAGGCCTGAGCAGGTACAGGTGCTAGTCAATTGGGTGGCCGACAGTGGATCCAGCATGTTCACAACATTATCTCCCACCCAGTCTTCTGCTGAAAGCGCACAGGTGGCACCTGAAAACCAAGCTCATCAGTCTGTCGCATCACCCCCATGCATATCAGGGAAACTGTCTGAGCCTCAAGTTATGCAGCAGTCTCTTATGCTGTTTGAAGACTCTGCTGGCAGGGTTTCCCAAGGAAATCTACCTAGCCCTTCCCCAGTGGTGGAAGACATAGAATGCACTGATGCACAACCACTGATGTTTCCTGATGATGAGGACATGGGAATACCACCTCATCGGAGTCCGCACGTCTCTGATGATGACGAAACACAGGTGCCAACTGCTGCATCTTTCTGCAGTGTGCAGACCGAACAGGAGGTCAGGGAGGAAGACTTTGTATAAGACGATGCAGGGGACGATGAGGTCCTAGACCCTACATGGAATGAAGGTCGTGCCACTGACTTTCATAGTTCAGAGGAAGAGGCAGTGGTGAGACCGAGCCTACAGCGTAGCAAAAGAGGGAGCAGACCAGCCGCCGCCAAGAGAGTTCGCCTGCTACTGGCCACCGCCACCAGGGACCGAGCACCCCAAAGGCAGCTTCAAGGAGTTCCCTGGCATGGCACTTCTTTAAACAATGTGCTGACGACAAGACCCGAGTGGTTTGCACGCTGTGCCATCAGATCCTGATGCGAGGCATTAACGTTCTGAACCTTAGCACAACCTGCATGACCAGGCATCTACATGCAAAGCATGAACTGCAGTGGAGTAAACACCTTAAAAGCAAGGAACTCACTCTGGCTCCCCCTGCTCCCTCTTTTGCTGCTGCCTCGGCCTCTTCCTCCGAGGAATGTTGGCACCTGCCGCCCACCAAACAGAGGATGTGCCACCGACAACACCACCTGCGTCACCAAGCATCTCCACCATGTCACACGGCAGCGTTCAGCTCTCCATCTCACAAACCTTGGAGAGAAAGCGTAAATTCCCACCTAGCCACCCTCGAGCCCTGGGCCTGAATGCCAGCATTTCTAAACTACTGGCCTTTGAAATGCTGTCAGCTTCAAACAGCTGATGTCCATGGCTGTCCCACAGTATGTTGTTCCTAGCCGTCACTACTTCTCCAAGACAGCCGTGCCTTCCCTGCACAACCAAGTATCTGATAAAATCAAGTGTGCACTGCGCAACGCCATCTGTGGCAAGGTCCACCTAACCACAGATACGTGGACCAGTAAGCACGGCCAGAGACGCTATATCTCCCTAACTGCACACTGGGTAAATGTAGTGGTGGCTGGGCCGCAGGCGGAGAGTTCCTTGGCGCACGTCCTTCCGCCGCCAAGGATCGCAGGGCATCATTTTTTGCCTCCTGTAGCCTCCTCCTCCTACTCGGCTTCCTCCTCCTCTGCTTCCACCAGCAAATCCAGTCAGCCACACACCTTCACCACCAACTTCAGCACAGCCCGGGGTAAACGTCAGCAGGCCATTCTGAAACTCATATGTTTGGGGGACAGGCCCCACACCGCGCAGGAGTTGTGGAGGGGTATTGAACAACAGACCGACGAGTGGTTTCTGCCGGTGGGCCTCAAGCCCGGCCTGGTGGTGTGCGATAATGGGCGAAATCTCGTCGCAGCTCTGGGACTAGCCGGTTTGACGCACATCCCTTGCCTGGCGCATGTGCTGAATTTGGTGGTGCAGAAGTTCATTCACAACTACCCCGGCATGTCAGAGATGCTGCATAAAGTGAGGGCCATCCGTGCGCGCTTCCGGCGTTCACATCCTGCCGCTGTTCGCCTGTCTGCGCTACAGCGGAACTTCGGCCTTCCCGCTCACCGCCTCATATACGACGTGCCCACCAGATGGAACTCCATCTTGCACATGCTGGAGAGACTGTGCGAGCAGCAGCAGGCCATAGTGGAGTTTCAGCTGCAGCACGCACACTTTAGTCGCACTGCGGAACAGCACCACTTCACCACCAATGATTGGGCCTCCATGCGAGACCTGTGT
This sequence comes from Bufotes viridis, assembly GCA_033119425.1. NCBI lineage: Eukaryota > Metazoa > Chordata > Amphibia > Anura > Bufonidae > Bufotes > Bufotes viridis. The sequence goes on from CM065591.1 coordinate 421,608,434, forward strand.
GCCCTGTTGCGCTGTTTCGAGTACTCCACCAACATGGCCAGTGGCGATGACACCGTTATCAGCGTTACAATACCACTTCTATGTCTCCTTGAGAAAACGCTTAGGGCGATGATGGAAGAGTAGGTGGCCCAGGAGGAGGAGGAGGAGGAGGATGAGGGGTCATTTTTAACACTTTCAGGCAAGTCTGTTAGAAGTGGCTCAGAGGTAGGTTTTTTGCAACAGCAGAGGCCAGGTACAAATGTGGCCAGCCAGGACCCACTACTGGAGGACGAGGAGGATGAGGTGGAGAAGGATGAGGATGAAGCAGGTTCACAGGGGGGTGGCACCCGACACAGCTCAGGCCCATCACTGGTGCATGGCTGGGGGGATACGGAGGACGATGACGATACGCCTCCCACAAAGGACAGCTTGTCCTTACCTATGGGGAGCCTGGCACACATGAGCGACTGCATGCTGCAGTGCCTGCGCAACGACAGTAGAGTTGCCCACATTTTAACGTGTGCGGACTACTGGGTTGCCACCCTGCTGGATCCCCGTTACAAAGACAATGTGCCCACCTTACTTCCTGCACTGGAGCGTGATAGCAAGATGCGCGAGTACAAGCGCACGCTGGTAGAGGTGCTCCTGAGAGCATTCCTAAATGTCACAGAGGAACAGGTGGAAGCCCAAGGCGAAGGCAGAGGAGGAGCAAGAGGTCGCCAACGCAGCTGTGTCACGGCCAGCTCCTCTGAGGGCAGGGTTAGCATGGCAGAAATGTGGAAAAGTTTTGTCTCCACGCCACAGCTAACTGCACCACCACCTGATACGGAACATGTTAGCAGGAGGCAGCATTTCACTAACATGGTTGAACAGTACGTCTGCATACCCCTCCACGTACTGACTGATGGTTCGGCCCCATTCAACTTCTGGGTCTCCAAATTGTCCACGTGGCCAGAGTTAGCATTTTATGCCTTGGAGGTGCTGGCCTGCCTGGCGGCCAGCGTTTTGTCTGAACGTGTATTCAGCACGGCAGGGGGCGTCATTACTGACAAACGCAGCCGCCTGTCCACAGCCAACGTGGACAAGCTGACGTTCATAAAAATTAACCAGGCATGGATCCCACAGGACCTGTCCCTCCCTTGTGCAGAATAGACATTTATAACTGCCTCTCCCTCAACCATGTATTCTTGTACTCCGGGGCACTTCTTTATTGAATCCTCATTTTTTTAACTTTACCATGATCTTGCGGTGCAACCCAAAGTTGAATAAACCTCTCCTCTGTCTGGGTGGTGGGGCCGAAATAACTGAAAGTGGCCTTCTCCGGTGGTGGTTGATATGACGCATGATTCCTTGCTGTGGGACCTCTCTCCACTGTCTGGGTGCTGGGCCGAAATAACTGAGAGTGGCCTTCTCCGGTGGTAGTTGATATGACACATGATTCCTTGCTGTGGGACCTCTCTCCTCTGTCTGGGTGCTGGGCCGAAATAACTGAGAGTGGCCTTCTCCGGTGGTGGTTGATATGACGCATGATTCCTTGCTGTGGGACCTTTCTCCTCTGTCTGGGTGGTGGTGCCGAAATAACTGAGAGTGGCCTTCTCTGGTGGTGGGTGATATGACGCATGATTCCTTGCTGTGGGACCTCTCTCCTCTGTCTGGGTGCTGGGCCGAAATAACTGAAAGTGGCCTTCTCCAGTGGTGGGTGATATGACGCATGATTCCTTGCTGTGGGACCTCTCTCCTCTGTCTGGATGCTGGGGCCGAAATAACTGAGAGTGGCCTTCTCCGGTGGTGGTTGATATGACACATGATTCCTTGCTGTGGGATCTCTCTCCTCTGTCTGGGTGCTGGGCCGAAATAACTGAGAGTGGCCTTCTCCGGTGGTGGTTGATATGACGCATGGTTCCTTGCTGTGGGACCTCTCTCCTCTGTCTGTGTGCTGGGGCCGAAATAACTGAAAGTGGCCTTCTCCAGTGGTGGGTGATATGACGCATGATTCCTTGCTGTGGGACCTCTCTCCTCTGTCTGGGTGCTGGGGCCGAAATAACTGAAAGTGGCCTTCTCCAGTGTTGAGTGATATGACGCATGATTCCTTGCAGTGGGACCTCTCTCCAATTGATATTGGTTACATTTTATTTATTTTATTTTATTTTAATTCATTTCCTTATCCACATTTGTTTGCAGGGGATTTACCTACATTTTGCTGCCTTTGGCAGCCCTCTAGCCCGTTCCTGGACTATTTTACAGCCTTTTTAGTTCCTAAAAGTTTGGGTCCCCATTGACTTCAATGGGGTTCAGGTTCGGGATAAAGTTCGGGTCGAGTTCGGATCCCGAACACGAACATTTTCGGGAAGTTCGGCCAGGTGTTTGCTCATCTCTACTGTCAATCTAAAGGCGGGGGGCCCATGATTAAAAGCAAAAGAGCATCATTATGGAGCACCAAGGGCATCGCTGGAGCCATGCTCAAACTGCACAACCCTTCCTTCTGGTGCTCTAATAGTTAATTTGCATAATTTTAAAAGTTTATTTTTCTCAGCAACAATACGACCAACAGACATCAGACAGGTATCATTGTAATCAGTGTCATCTGTCACCCAGATCAACCAGGGCAGTACAAACACCTCACATGTGACCCCATTTTAGAAAGAAGACACCCCAAGGTATTCCGTGAGGGGTATGGTGAGTAAATGTAAAATTTTATTTTTTGTCACAGGTTAGTGGAATATGAGACTTTGTAAAAAAAAAAAATATATATATATATATATATATATATATATATATATATATATCAATTTCCGCTAACTTGTGCCCAAAATGTTTTTTTTCTGTGAACTTGCCATGCCCCTCACGGAATACCTTGGGGTGTCTTCTTTCCAAAATGGGGTCACATGTGGGGTATTTATACTGCCCTGGCATTTTAGGGGTCCTAAAGCGTGAGAATCCAAATGCGGAAAAATGCCCTGTGAAATCCTAAAGGTACTCATGGGAATTTGAGCCCCTTTGCGCATCTTGGCTGCAAAAAAGTGTCACTCATGTGGTATTGCTGTACTCAGGAGAAGTAGGGCATTGAGTTTTGGGGTGTATTTTTATATATACCCATACTTTGTGTGAGAAATATCTCAGTAAATGACAACTTTTTAAATTTTTTTATACAAAGTTGTCAGTTTACAGAGATATTTCTCTCACCCAACATGGGTATATGTAAAAATACACCCCAAAACACATTGCCCTACTTCTCCTGAGTACGGCAATAGCACATGAGTGACACTTTTTTGCAGCCTGGGTGCGCAAAGGGGTCCAAATTCCAATGAGTACCTTTAGGTTTTACATGGCTGCTCACAATTTAGCCCCGCCCAAAATGCCAGAACAGTAAACACACCCCACAAATGACCCCATTTCGGAAAGTAGACACCCCAAGGTATTCACTGAGTCCATGGGAGATTTCATTTTTTTTTGCCAGAAGTTAGCAGAAATTGAAACTTTATTATGTTTTTTTTCCTCAGAAAGTGTCATTTTCCGCTAACTTGTGAAAAAAATGAAATCATACATGAACTCACCATGCCCCTCCGCGAATACTTTGGGGTGTTCTCTTTCTAAAATGGTGTCATTTGGGGGGTATTATACTATCCTGGCATTATAGCACCTGAAGAAACAAGAAAGTCAGAGCTGCTTCAAAATGCGGAAATTCACTTTTTTGCATCATAGATTGTAAACGCTATAACTTTTACCCAAACCAATAAATATACACTTATTGGATTTTTTTTTTTATCAAAGACATGTAGAACAATACATTTATAGAAAAACTTATATAGAAATGTAGTTTAAAAAAAAAAAATTACAACAGAAATTGAAAAATGTCTTTTTTTTGCAAAAATTTCAGTCATTTTTGATTAATAGCAAAAAAAGTTAAGATGTCAGCAGCAATGAAATACCACCAAATGAAAGCTCTATTAGTTAGAAGAAAAGGAGGCAAAATTCATTTGAGTGGTAAGTTGCATGACCGAGTAATAAATGGTGAAAATAGTGTAGTGCAGGGCGAAACTGCTGCAGCAGCAAGCTGTTTTAAACACAGTGTTACTAGCCCCTCGCTTCCTCAGTGCCCTGATCAAATTACCTAAAATATACATAAATATATCTTCCTGTTCTTTCCCTTTACTTTTCCTATTCTATGCTGTTGTGTCCCTATCACACTTCAATAGTTGCTTGTGACTCTGACACCGCCACACACACTCCTTCCAGTTCAGAAACTGAACACGCTATGGTGGTCCTGCTGGGCATCTCCCCGTCTACTGCTCCCCTGTCAGCGTCTAAGCCAATCAGGGGAAGCTCTCTTCCCCACTTCTTCCATCTTCTTCCTCCCTCATGGTTTTTTTTCCCTTCTAAAATTAAGAGCAAAATAGCATTGGGCACCGATTTTATGTGATTTGTCCAAAGAAAATTGCAAAAGCTTTGGGTTTAGTGGACACATTTTTGTCAAGTTCATAATAAATCTGATTCATTTAGAATTAATTCACTAATCCACAATGTATATATTATTAGGTTACTAGTTCTATGCTTTTTGAACAGTGGTATAATTTGGGTATGATATTGCATAGGCCAGGGGTACTCAACTGGCGGACCGTGGTCCAAATACGGACCTCGGCTGTCAGCTGTCCAGACCTCTGCCATCCCTTCCATAGGAAGCACACTAAAAGAGACAGGTCCCTCTACATGCAGACACTGGGACTTGTCTCACTCAGTGCTTTCATCCGGCACCTGCAGATGGAGGAAGCTGTCTCTTTCAGCCCGCTCAGTCCCTACTCTCCTGTAGCAGCAGCACGTCAGGTAGCTTTAAGCTCCAAAGGACACTTACTTGCTTCTAGAGAAGGGGGATAGACATCACCACTGTCACCAATGAATAGGGTGGCTACTCAGGCCAGCCTCAAAAGATGGACTTTAAAAACCCACCCCTGGCCCAGCTAAGCGAGGCCCCGATTGGTTAGGCCATGCCCCCCACTCCACAGCTGATGGGGATTTAAATAATTGAGGTAAAATCAACTTTTTGCGGGGTGGATGTGACTGAGGGGTACTGTCACGGACATTCCCGTGACAGGTGCCAGGAGATCAGAGAGACTGGCAACACGTGGGTTAATCTGACTGGTTTCTTGTGGATCATTTGTGTCTGTGTTGTTTTGGTAATGACCATATTCCTTGCAGGTGTTTTTGGTTTGGTCATTTAACTTCCCCTATTTATTGATGCTTACCCTTTCTGGGGGTGCGGTTTATAGCTTTAGTTTTTGAACTCTTGGCTAGCTGGTTGTTGGATCTCGGTGGAGCTCCTGGTGCCGCCAGAGGGAGACACCTGTTCATCCTTCTGGTGGAGGAATAAGTTGTATTTTAAGGTGTGTTAGGGCTCTAGGTTCCTGTGTATGAACTTTCCTACCATCAAGGTCAGTTCATACTGATAGTTAGTCAGGACTTGGATTAGGGTTATTCTAGGAGGTGACCTTCTCCCTTGCCCTAGTTTCCAGGCCCAGTTCCTGTCCCCTTTTCTCCTGTGCTTGGTGTGGAGTTTCCCACCCACACCGTATCCATGACAGGTACAGACAAGGCGGGAATGCATCACTGACTGCAGGAAAGGACTCCACAGTATCAGTGGCGTGTTCTCATCTTGCTTTTCAATGCCAGAGAAGAATGCTTCTGTTTTGTCCCCATTCATTGTCAATAGGGACAAAACGTAACTGAACAGAACGAAATGCTCCAAGCATTCCGTTCTGTTTGGTTGCATTCCCATACTGTAGAGCAATCCACAGCATGCTGCGGTTTTCTTTCTATCATGGGATGTGATATTTGACACAATCTGACACAAAAGAAAATGGATCTGTCCCACATTGACTTTCAATAGAGTTCATGGCTATGTTAAAGATAATAAAACTGGATCCGTTCATAACGGATGCAGATGTTTGTATTATCAGTAATGGAAGCTTATTTGCTGAGCCCTGCCGGATCAGGCAAAAACGCAAGTGTGAAAGTAGCCTTATGATGAAATAAAGAGAAGGCTCCATTCACACCATGGTATTTTAGTTCCACATCCAATCCCCATTATTGGTGGGTTAGATGCAGACCCCTTCATTTCAATGGGGCTACAAACAATGGCGGATTAACATAGGGCATCGCTGGGGGGGTCCACGCCGACCCGAACGCCCATATACTGCGGCGGGGCATGGAGCACATAGCTCCCTGTCCCGCCGTCGATTCCCATGTGGGCTTCAGGCCTAGTAGGCCTGAGGCCTATACGGTAGTATAATCCTGGCGCAGGTGTTTGCGATGACATCATCACGCACCTGTGCCGGGACACAGGATGATGAAGCATGTGGGCCTGCGGCCTTCCTCACCATCCCGAACACAGGTCAGTATTAGCTTTTAGTTTTTTTTTTTTTGTTTTTTTTCTGTGTGACAATTTTGGGGGGCAGAGGAGGACATGGAGACAGTGTGGGGGAAAATCACTTCAGGGGGGGCAGTGTGGGGGGAAATCACTTCAGAGGGGGCAGTTTATTACATTGGGCAAATCACTTCATGGGAGCAGTGTGGGGGCAGATTATTACATGGGGAAAATTACTTCATAGGAGGGCAGTGTGGGGGTAAATTACTTCATGGAGGACAGTGTGGGGCAAATTACTTCATGGAAGCAGTGTGGGAGCATATTATTACATGGGGCAAATTACTTCATAGGGGGGCAGTGTGGGGGTAAATTACTTCATGGGGGCAGTGTGGGGGCAAATTACTTCATGGAAGCAGTGTGGGGGCAGATTATTACATGGAGCAAATTACTTTATAGGAGGGCAGTGTGGGGGTAAATTACTTCATGGGGTCAGTGTGGAGGCAAATTACTCCATGGGAAGGCCGTGTGGGGGCAAATTACTTCATGGGGGCAGTTTGGGGGCAAATTAATCATGGGGGAATTACTACATGGGGTAGTGTGGGGTAAATTACTTAATGGGGCAGTGAGGGGGAAATTACTATATGGGGGCAGTTTGGGGGCAAAATACTTCATGGGGGCAGTGTGAGGGCAAATTACTCATCGTGGCAGTGTGGGAGAAATTACTATATGGGGCAGTATGGGGGAAATTATTATATGGGGGCAGTGTGGGGGGCTTTGTTATTGGAGAGGCACTGTAGAGGCATTTCTATTACAGGGACATATTAGGTGACATTATTTTTGGGGACACTATACAGGCATTATTACCTGGAGCACAATATAGGGTGTTATTATTATTACTAGGGGCACTCTAGGGGGCATTATAATTGCTGTAGACACTATAGGACCTTTGGGGTCATTTATCAAACTGGTGTAAAGTAGAACTGAAATAAACCAATGGTAGACCGGCACTCTAACTGTGTGTCTTTATACAGATTGTTTATAGATCCATTAATATTTTATAAAAATCATTAAAATTTTATGAAAAAACCACAGGTAAATGCAAGTAAATTAAATGGGTTGTTTAAATCTCATTCCCTATTGATCGGATTGTAAATGGTTGTTTCGCAACAATTGTATTCCTTGGTTTATATGTCGGGCCTTGCTCTGTTGGTAACCTCCATGTAAGTCCAAACAGTATACCTGATATTGATGGCAATGTATATGCGTCACATGTATAAAAGTACTGATACATCAGCCTAAACATTCAAAGGTAAAAGTGATCTACCTATCTGTAAATTGATATTCACGCTGATACAAAACTTGTGGACACTCGGTCAATCGAGCCCGGACCTTTATACATGTGACGCATATACATTGCCATCAATATCGGGTATACTGTCTGGACTTACATGGAGGTGACCAGCAGAGCAAGGCTCAACATATAAACCAAGGAATACAATTGTTGCGAAACAACCATTTACAATCCCATCAATAGGGAATGAGATTCAAACAACCCATTTGATTTACATTGTCACCAAGAACAATTGCAGCTATATCCAAAGATTGAGACTGATACGACTATTTATATGTGTACTCAGCTATAGGATCAAGAGATCAATGATATAGATATATTCAGAGATATATGTACTCAGCTATAGGACGGAACACGTGTAATGGCATCTTGATTTTGGTATGACTATCTCTATGTGTACTCAGTTATAGGATCAATAGATCATTGATTTAGATGTATTCAGCGTTATATGTACTCAGCTATTAGACGAATACGTGTGATGATATTGTGATTTTTTGTTTTTAATCATTTACTTGCATTTACCTGTGTTTTTTTCATTAAATTTTAATGATTTTATAACATATTAATGGATCTATAAACAATCTGTATAAAGACACACAGTTAGAGTGCCAGTCTACCATTGGTTTATTTCAAGCAATCATTTCTGTAAGGGTGAAACAGCTTATAGACCTGAGCACCTGTTCCATAGATACACAAGAGTGAGCTATTCCTATTATCCAAAAGTAAAGTAGAACTGGATTAGTAGCCCATAGCAAGTAGAGATGAGCGAATTTTTAGAAAATTCGATTTGCCGTTTTGCCGAATTTTTTGGAAAAAATTTGGTCCAAATATATTATTATATTATTAAAAAACTGCTATTTCCTGGCTGCTGAAAGCCTTTATAGTGGTGTAGAACACTGTGTCTTGCAGTAACACACATAGGGAGTCTGCTTTGGTAGTGAAATAATACTGAGAGTCCATATGACATAGAGATGACAGGTGTCGCTCTTAGAATGACTGCATACTTCACCTATTTGGGCGGTCACAGGGCCAAAACTGACCACATAACTCAAGTATCAACTCAGCCATACAGGTAGATGTTAGCATCAAGCAGAAGCACACTCCTTTTACACCCCCGTCAGCTGATTCCACATAGATGTCTACAGAACCTGTTCTATTAAAAGTTTATAAAAGTAGAGCCCCCTGACAGAGTGAAGAGGGTGGTAGCGGTAAGTTTGTGCTAACGTCACTGATTATTTTGCCCTTCCTCTGATCCGTCAGGACAATAACCCACAAAAAACGGATCCTGTCTGTGGAGCATATGCCTTTACTCGGTCAGCATTTGGTCAATAATCCATCAGTATTGCTAATGCCAAAAAAAACATGAGTGGATCTAAAACAGAGATGACACATGAATGGAATATTTACATGTCTTCTGTATTTTGTACCCACTCCTGCTTTTGGCTACCAAATTATAAGCCAATTCTGATGGGACCATACAGGCTTTACAGCTGCTACACAGACAAGATCCATTGTGTGTCTCATTTTTCCTTCCTTCTGACAGATCAGAAGTGTCAAATAAATGATGAAGTTAGACAGGCCGAAACGCAAAATAGTGGCCCAGTCATGAAGTGGGGAGGGTGGGAACAGCATGAGAAGTCCACAGAGTGGACCTATGACATAGTAGTGAGGTGGAAGCAGCATGAGGAGACCACAGAGTGGCCCAATGAAAGGTTCTGGAGGTGGAAGCAGTATCAGGAGGCCCCCGAGTGGCACAATGACCAAGTCTGCAGGTGGCGGCGGCTTGAGGAGACCACAGAGCGGCACAATGACAGAGTCTGGAGGTGGCGGCAGTATGAGGAGGCCACCGAGTGGCCAATGAACGAGTCTTCAGGTGACAGCAGCATGAGGGGACCACAAAGCGGCACAATGACAGATTCTAGAGGCGGTGGCAGTATGAGAAGGCCACTGAGTGGCACAATGAACGAGTCTGCAGGTGGCGGCAGCATGAGTAGGCCACAGAGTGGCACAATGCCAAAGTCTGGAGGTGGCAGCAGCATGAGGAGACCACAGATCGGCACAATGACAGATTCTGGAGGTGTCGGCAGCATGAGTAGGCCACAGAGCGGCACAATGACAGAGTCTGGAGGTGGCGGCAGCATAAGTAGGCCACAGAGCGGCACAATGACACAGTCCGGAGGTGGAAGCAGCATGAGGAGAGCACAGAGTGGCCCAATGACAGGGTCTGGAGCTGGAATCAGTATGAGGAGGCCACCATGTGGCACAATGACAGAGTCTGGAGGTGGTGGCAGTATGAGGAGGCCACTGAGTGGCACAATGAACGAGTCTGCAGGTGGCGGCAGCATGAGTAGGCCACCGAGTGTCACAATGACCGAGTCTGGAAGTGGCGGCAGTATGAGGAGGCCACCGAGTGGCACAATAAACGAGTCTTCAGGTGGCGGCAACATGAGGATAAAAAGGACAATGCAACAGCACTCTACTTTGCAGAGTGCTGTTGCATTGTCATTTTTTTCTTTGTGTTTCTAGCCATGGCAGCATGCACCTGCACATTGGGATCTGCTGACTGACCCTCTTTTTTGCAGTTGGCAGCATGAGAAGACCACAGAGCGGCACAATGACAGAGTCTGGAGGTGGCAGCAGCATGAGGAGACCACAGAGTGGCAAGGTGACATAGTGTGCAGATGGCAGCAGCAGGATACCACAGAGTGGAAAGGTGACATAGTGTGGAGATTGCAGTAGCAGCAGCATCAGGAGGATACCACAGAGTGGCAAGGGGACATAGTGTGGAGATGGTAGCAGCATGAGGAGACCACCGAGTGGCAAGGTGACATAGTTTGGACATGGCAGCAGCAGCTGCATCAGGAGACAACAAAGTGACCCGGTAACAGAGTGGCGCAGTGGGTGGCAATACCAGTACCCGCTGACAAAGGTGGGTGAAATAAGGAGCACTTGGCATCAAATGTGTGGCATCAGGCGGGTTGAAACTTCAAAGTAGTAGCTGAGGCAGGTAGTCAGAAGAAACCGGTCTCTTGTATCAAAATGTTGGTCTGGCACCATGGATGATCTAGTCCGATGCATCAGGAATTGGTGGTTGGAAATCCTGGCTGATCCACGCCGGATTCATCTTGAGAAAGGTCAGTCTCTCCACATTTTGGGTGGACAGGCGAGTTCTTCTTGGGGTAAATATGGCCACCGCCGCACTAAAGATCCGCTCTGATGCCACACTACTGGCCGGGCAGGACAGCTTTTCCAGGGGAAACTCTGCTAGTTGCGGCCACAAATCCTGGTTGGCTATCCAGTAGTCCAGCGGGTCTTCAATGTGGGGTGGTAGGGTGCTGTCCAAGTATGCCACCACCTGCTGGTTCAGGTCCGGCTTCAAGTCTACCTGCTGCTTCTGCTGGTGAGTAGTTTCTTCACTATGCAGGTGAAGAAAGCTACTCATCAGCGACTGTAGACTCAGGCTGCTGCTAATGGAGCTGGTATTGTTCCTGCCACCCCACTCCTCCCCAGCAGCCATGGTAGTGGAATGCAGAGGGCCCCCCGGTCAGACCTATGAGAGGATGAACGATGGAGCAAATAGGCAGTGGCCAACTAGGCAGCGGCCAACTGACTACATAGGATGTCTCTGTAGTAGTTCAGTTTGTCCTCCTTCTTGGTGGGTGTCAAAAAGGCCCCCATTCTGGACTGGTAGCGAGGGTCCAACAAGGTGGAGAGCCAGAAGTCATCTCTCTGCCGAATGGTGACAATTCGGCTTTCACTACGCACGCAAGTGAGCATGCATCGGGCCATTTGTGCAAGTGACTCAGAGGGACTCTTTGCCTCCATCTCCACGGTGTGTCGGGGTCCTCTGCCTTGTCTTCCTCATCGCCCCGTAGCTCCTCTGGCTCCTCCTGCTCCTCCTGTCCTGTCAGCTGAGCAGTAAAACTACCCATTTGCCTACACATTGCCTGTGCTCCAATGTTCTCCTTCCCCTCCTCTTCCTGTTTAGCCCCCACAGGGCTCATGTGGCCGTGAGATCGAGGTGCCATGTCTCCTGTCCCCTGACCAGCCATTGTTACCACCATCCGTTCCAGGACATGAAGTAGTGGAATGACGTCGTTCATACTGTAGTCCTGGCGACTGACAAATAACGTGGCGTCCTCAAAGGGCCTGAGCAAACGGCAGGTGTCATCATGAGTTGCCATTGGCTGACATCGAAGTTACACAGGGGAGTACTCCTATCCGCTTGCATCATTAGGAATTGTTGATGGCCTTTCTCTGTTCGTATAGTCAGTCCAACATATGGAGGGTGGAATTCCAACGGGTGGAAACGTCACATATCAGCCTATGTTGGGGGATGCCGTTCTGCTGCTGCAGCTCAAGGAGGGTGTGCTTTGCAGTGCACGAGTGGCTGAAGTACATGCAAAGTTTCCATGCATTTTTAGAATGTCTTGAAGACTTCAGGAATCACTTGACAACCAGATTGAACACATGTGCCATGCAGGGCACATGGATCAGCCTTCCTTGAGGAAGTGCCGACACCATGTTCTTCCCGTTCCGATTTTCAGTTGTCGCGGAGAAAGCCAGGATTCAATTTCTTGATGCATCACACAGAGCAGTTCCTCCCCTATGTGACTCCGTTCACCAAGGCAAACCAGGTGCAGAACAGCATGACAACGCTGAGCCCTGCACATGGGGTATGCTGGAGGGGCACTGTGACTTGTCCCTGCAGTGGAAGCTGAGGACATGGTGGAGGATGAGGAGGCAAGGGCGGACATTGTGGCAGGACCAACGGCTTGTCAACTTGGGGGTGGAAGCGGAGTGACCTGTCCAAGTTGCTGGTGTGGCTGTGCAGCAACCACATTCTCCCAGTGGACCGTAAAGGACATGTATTGTCCCTGACCGTAGTTAAAGCTCCACGCGTCGGCGCTGCCGTGCACTTTGGCTGAAAACGACAGGCTCAAGGACTGGACCACCTTCTGTTCTAAATGTGTGTGCAGGGCTGGTACTGCCTTTTTCTCAAAGAAATGATGGCTTGGAACTCTCCACCTCGGCTCGGCTCAAGCCATCAGTTCTCTGAAAGGTGCAGAGTCCACCACTTGGAAAGGGAGGGATTGCAGCACCAGCAACTTGGACAGGAGCACGTTCAGCTTCTGCGCCGTTGGATGCGGGCACGCATGCTGTTGTCTCTTGGCAATCGCTTTGGTGATCGAATGCTAACGGAATGACTGATGAGGAGTAGGAGCATCTGGACCAGCAGAAGATGGGATTGACAGACAGCTCCATTGCACTGAGGTGGTGGAGCCTTGACTGGCTTAAACTGGGTGCGTGCCACTGGGTGATGTAGCGGTAGCTACACCACATAGGACCACCACATAGGAGCCACGGTTCTCCCAGGCCACTCTATGGTCACGCTGCATATGTTGACGCATGTGCATGGTGCCAATATTGGCACCCTGGCCACGCTTCACCTTCTGTCAACATATTCAACATATGGCCATGTTGACCTCCTCCGGCGGCTTTACAAAAAACTGCCACACACCTGATTTTCCCTTCAACACTACTCACTGGCTGACTATTACCGCTGCTGCTTTCTTTAACCCGTCACCACTCCTTTCCGGGCAGGTAGGCTGCTTCAAAGCGGGTGGTCTACCCAGTGCCTATTTTGCTCCCGACCTCTTACTGCTGCTGCCACCCTGCTGACTCCCGGCCACAATAGCCATTTTCTGGCTCAGCCGCTGCCTGACGGGTAAGCTGCCACCCTCTTCTCCTGATGATGACGAAACCCCTTCTTCACCCTGCTCCCAAGTGCGATCGGCTTCATCATCATCAAGTAGTGTCTGCATATCACTAATGTCCTCCTCAGCAGCCTTTGGGTCAGGAGCCTGACCACTCCCAACACAAGCTCCCGTGCCACTCTTCTCGTCACTACTTGCCCACCTAGCGGAGGAGGCGGCGGATGTCTCCTCCACATCTTAGCTGGGCAGTAGCTGTTGACTGTCCTCTAGTAGCTCTTCCTCTCTGAAAAGTGAAACTGAGCCCACTGCATATAATACTTCTCACGGTGAGGAAAAAAAAAGGCCAGAGGCAGGTTGAGGACAGGTGGGGGCACAGGGCATGCTCCCAGGCAATGCCAACTAAGGGTTGTGTCTGACAAACCCACCGACTGTTGGCTAGGGGTGTCTGATGTCACTTGGGATGACATGGATGACCGAGTTAACCAATTAAGAACTGCTGGTTTGCTGGTCAAGACACAACCACTAGATGACACCGGGAGCTCAGGCCTCTCGCTGCGACTACTGCTACCACGACCTCTTACTCTGCTGCGACCTTTGCTTGCGACAGAAACATTCAGGCCTCTGCCACTCCTCCTTTCTGCCTGACATACTTGTAGCTGAACTAAACAAATTAAACGGAAATTAAAACACCCCTAAAAGCGACGAATATATATATTTTTTTGTACTGAAATAGGCCACTAAACGCTTTCACCACAAATAATATATAGTATATATTTTTCTTGTTGTTATAAAATAGAACCCTATACACTTTTACCAGAAAAAAACTCCAAAGAGTGAAGTGCGTATATATATATTTTTTGAAGTACTGAAATACGCCCCTATACATTTTCTCTAGAAATAACTGCAGCTGTGAACTGAGAATATCTTTGTTGGACTGAAATAGGCCACTATACACTTTAACCAGAAAACAATTAAAGAGTGAAGTGTGTATATTTTTCTTGTAGTACTGAAATACGCCCCTATATGCTTTCAACAGAAATAACTGCAACAGTGCAGTGCGTACATATTTTTCTTTTTTTACTGAAATACGACCCTATACGCTTTCACCAGAAATAACTCCAACAGTGCAGTGCATATATATTTTTCTTTTTTTACTTAAATACGCCCCTATATGCTTTCAACTGAAATAACTGCAACAGAGCAGTGTGTATATATTTTTCTTTTTTTACTGAAATACACCCCTATATGCTTTCACCAGAAATAACTGCAGAAGTGACCAGTGAATATAAATTTCTTGTTGGACTGAAATAGGCCCCTATATGCTTTCAACAGAAATAACTGCAACAGTGCAGTACGTATATATTTTTCTTTTTTTACTGAAATAAGCCCCTATATGCTTTTACCAGAAATAACTGCAACAGTGCAATGCATATATATTTTTCTTTTTTCACTGAAATACGAGAATATATACTTCTTGTTGGACTGAAATGTCCAGAAAAAAATTAGAGTGAAGTGCATATATATTTTTCTTGTAGTACTGAAATACGCCCCTATACGCTTTCACTGGAAATAACTGCAACAGTGCAGTGCGTATATATTTTTCTTGTTGCACTGAAATACGCCCCTATATGCTTTCACCAGAAATACCTGCAACAGTGCAGTGCGTATATATTTTTCTTTTTTACTGAAATACGCCACTATACGCTTTCAACAGAAATAACTGCAGAAATGAAATGCATATATATTTTTCTTGTAGTACTGAATAAGATACTAAGATATAAGCCTTTAACCCCTTAAGGACCGGGCTCATTTTCACCTTAGTTAAAACACGAATCAAAAGGCTACGTAGTTTTGGTTTAAAAGCAGCAGTCCTGTAGAGGAGTAGGTCCCACTCCTTAACAATGAAAAGTACAAATAGGAAAGCCAGGTCCGTGCTATTCTCAGAGCACCACAAATGTCACTCCAGGTAACCTTTTCTTTTTCTTTAAGACAGAAGTATGGTCCACGCTTCCAATACCGACTGAATGTCACATTTCCAGAAGACCTTTTGGAATTAGAAAGACCACATAGCGCAATACTGTATAGGATATGTGATAACAATTTGCTTTATTCTACTTACAAAGTATCTTCTCATAAAATCACAAAACAGACAACAGATCCCCGCTGTGCAGGTAAACGCCCGACCCGGGTTTCGCCCTTCGGCTTCGTCAGGGGCTGTCCAATCAATACTGCACGGGTTACTGATAAAACCACCGTGCACTCTGCATTACTTCCGGGATAGTTACTTCCGTATAATCGCGGGCAACATATACATAATAACAAAAAATTTCAAATCAATACACCAATGATTAAAAAGCACCAATAACAGTATAGCGAAATATTGATATATAGTATAAATGATAAAAGAGCAACATCACCAATAATTATAAAGAGAACCGACTCATAAACAAAACAGCAATAAAACTGCTAAGATAATACAATAATAAAATTATAAATATAAATACCTCCATAAAAGCAGTGAATAATCCGTGATAAATACAAGATGATAATATTGTACCTGCCGATGGGGTCACAGACAGCACAATACAGCTAACTGCTGATATTACAATACTCCACACAAACAGAAGTGGGTGGGAGGGCAGCACTAATTTGCTTATATTTCTTGTTGTCCTGAGGGAAATACTTTAGGGAGAGGGGAGAGGAGCACCAGAGGGGACAATAGACCCTATGGTCTTTAGAGCATACATGCAGATTTTAAATTGCTGTTTTGTTTATGAGTCGGTTCTCTTTATAATTATTGGTGATGTTGCTCTTTTATCATTTATACTATATATCAATATTTCGCTATACTGTTATTGGTGCTTTTTAATCATTGGTGTATTGATTTGAAATTTTTTTGTTATTATGTATATGTTGCCCGCGATTATACGGAAGTAACTATCCCGGAAGTAATGCAGAGTGCACGGTGGTTTTATCAGTAACCCATGCAGTATTGATTGGACAGCCCTGACGGCCGAAGGGCGAAACCCGGTCGGGCGTTTACCTGCACAGCGGGGATCTGTTGTCTGTTTTGTGATTTTATGAGAAGATACTTTGTAAGTAGAATAAAGCAAATTGTTATCACATATCCTATACAGTATTGCGCTATGTGGTCTTTCTAATTCCAAAAGGTCTTCTGGAAATGTGACATTCAGTCGGTATTGGAAGCGTGGACCATACTTCTGTCTTAAAGAAAAAGAAAAGGTTACCTGGAGTGACATTTGTGGTGCTCTGAGAATAGCGCGGACCTGGCTTTCCTATTTGTACTTTTCATTTTCACCTTAGGACCAGGCCATTTTTTGCAAATCTGACCAGTGTCACTTTATGTGGTGATAACTTTAAAACGCTTTTTCTTATCCAGGCCATTCTGAGATTGTTTTTTCGTCACATATTGTACTTCATGACACTGGTAAAATTAAGTCAAAAATTTCATTTTTATTTATAAAAAAAATATCATATTTACCAAAAATTTGGAAAAATTAGCAATTTTCCAAGTTTCAATTTCTCTACTTCTATAATACATAGTAATACCGCCCAAAAAAGTTATTGATTTACATTCCCCATATGTCTACTTCATGTATCGATCATTTTGGGAATGCCATTTTATTTTTTGGGGACGTTACAAGGCTTAGAAGTTTAGAAGCAAATCTTGAAATTTTTCAGAAATTTTCAAAAACCCACTTTTTAGGGACCAGTTCAGGTCTGAAGTCACTTGTGAGGCTTACATAATAGAAACCATCCAAAAATGACCCCATTCTAGAAACTACACCCCTCAAGGTATTTAAAACTGATTTTACAAACGTCATTAACCCTTTAGGTTTTCCACAAGAGTTAATGGCAAATGGAGATAAAATTTCAGAATTTCGATTTTTTTTGGAAAATTTCCCGTTTGAATCCATTTTTTCCAGTAACAAAGCAAGGGTTAACAGCCAAACAAAACTCAATTTTTATTGCCCCGATTCTGTAGTTTTCAGAAACACCCCATATGTGGGCGTAAACTGCTGTATGGCCAAACGGAAGGGCACAGAAGTAAGGGAACGCCATATGGTTTTTGGAAGGCGGATTTTGCTGGACTGGATTTTTGACACCATGTCCCATTTTAAGCCCCCAGATGCACCCCTAGAGTAGAATCTCCAAAAAAGTGACTCCATCTAAGAAACTACACCCCTCAAGGTATTCAAAACTGATTTTACAAACTTTGTTAACCCTTTAGGTGTTCCACAAGAGTTATTGGCAAATGGAGATGAAATTTCGGAATTTAAATTTTTTGTTACCTTGCCTCAAAAAAAGTGTAATATAGAGCAACCAAAAATCATATTTACCCTAAAATAATACAAACAAAACTGCCACCTTATCCCGTACTTTCCAAAATGGGTTTCACTTTTTTGGAGTTTCTACTGTAGGGGTGCATCAGGGGGGCTTCAAATGGGACATGGTGTCAAATAACCAGTCCAGAAAATCTGCCTTCCAAAAACCATATGGCGTTCTCTTCCTTCTATGCCCTGCCGTTTGGCCATACAGCAGTTTACGACCACATATGGGGTGTTTCTGCAAACTAGAGAATCGGGGCAATATATATTGAGTTTTGTTTGGCTGTTAACCCTTGCTTTGTTACTGGAAAAATTGATTAAAATGGAAAATTTGCAAAAAAATAGCTATTTTCAGCCCGTTTTTATTTTTTGTTACTTACATCGTTGAACTGACAGGTTAGATTGTGTGCTATTTCTATAGAGCAGGTTTCTACGGACGTGGCAATACCAAATATGGCTATTTTTTGGGGGGTTTTGTTTCAGTTTTACATAATACAGCATTTTTGAAAAAAATGATTTTTTAGTGTCTTCACATTCTGAAAGCCATATATTTTTTTTTATTTTTCGGGCGACTGTCTTATTTAGGGGCTCATTTTTTGCGGGATGAGATGGCGGTTTGATTGGAACTATCTTGGGGTGCATATGACATTTTGGTCGCCTGCTATTACACTTTTTGTGATGTAAGGTGACAAAAATGTCTCTTGACAACGTATTTATTTATTTATTTTTTTTGTGTTCACCTGAGGGTTTTGGTCATGTGTTATTTTTATAGAGCAGGTTGCGACGGACGCGCCGATACCAAATATGTATACTTTTTATTTATTTATTTATTTAAGTTTTACACAATATTATCATTTTTTAAAACAAAACAAATCATGTTTTAGTGTCTCCATAGTCTGAAAGCCCTATTTAAATTTTTTTTGGGGGTGATTGTCCTATGTGGGGTATCATTTTTTGCGGGATGAGATGACGATTTGATTGGCACTATTTTTGGGTGCATATAACTTTTTGATCGCTTGCTATTACAGTTTTTGAGATGTGAGGTGACCAAAATGTTTTTTTTTTACATTGTTTTTATTTTATTTTTTTAACAGTATTTACCTGAGGGGTTAGATAATGTGATATTTTTATAGAGAAGGTTTTTACGGATGCAGCGATACATAATATGTATATTTTTTATTTATTTATTTTACTTTAACACAATAATAGCATTTTAGAAAAAAAAAATTGTTTTAGTGTCTCCATAGTCTGAGAGCCATATTTTTTTATTTTTTTGGGCGATTGTCCTATATAAGGAATCATTTTTTGCGGGATGAGATGGCGGTTTTATTGGTACTATTTTGGGAGGCATACGCCTTTTTGATCACTTGGTATTACACTTTTTGTGATGCAAGGTGACAAAAAATTGCTTTTTTACACCTTTTTTTGTGTTTTTTTTACAGTATTTGCGTGAGGGGTAGGTCACATGATATTTTTATAGAGGAGATTTTTACGGACGTGGCGATACCTAATATGTGTAGTTTATTTGTTTTTTTTTTATTTTTATTCAGTGATATGTATTTTTCTTATTTTTCTTTTTTTTTCACTTTTTTGACATTTTTTTGACCCAGACCCACTTGGTTCTTGTAGATCCAGTGGATCTGGTGTCTATATAATACAGAACAGTACACTATATAGTACTGCACTGTATTTTTTTACTTTTCACAGTCTGGTCAGACTTCTGCCTTTAGCAGAAGTCTGACCAGAGTTACTATACCATGGCAAGCAGGACGCTTCTGAAAGCGTCCTGCTGCCATGGTAGCCATCACCCGCTGCCATTACAGAGCAGCGGGTGATGGGAAGAGAGGTGAGCTCCCTCCTCTACTATCCTATCCCGTCGGGGGCTGCAAGGTACGGCAGCCCCCGATGGGAGAGGGAGGGAGCTCCTCCATGTTAACACCTTCTATACCGCAGTCCGTACGGACCGCGGCATAGAAGGGGTTAAACTGCTGACATCTGCAGCACAGATGTCAGCAGTTTATAGCAGGGGTCAGCAATGTGCTGACCCCCTGCTATACCCACTAGACACCAGGGAAATCGATTGAAAGGAGGCGGGCGGGGGATCGCAACTGCGATCCCGCCTGCCGCACCGCCCGCCTCCCGTGCCGCCCA
Source organism: Bufotes viridis (assembly GCA_033119425.1). NCBI lineage: Eukaryota > Metazoa > Chordata > Amphibia > Anura > Bufonidae > Bufotes > Bufotes viridis. The sequence continues at coordinate 421,628,339 of CM065591.1, forward strand.
CCCGCAGCACCGCCCGCAATCCCCCCCCCCTACACCGCCCGGGGGGACACTAAGATGGCGGGGTGCAGGGGGGGGGGTTAAAATTTACACTTTGGGGCATATTTTAGTCTCTGATCCCCGCGGTCACAGACCGCAGGTATCAGAGACTACAGATAGCGCAGCAAACCGCAGGTCTGAATTGACCTGCGGTTTGCTGCGATCGCTGACATGGGGGGGGGGGTCACAGGCATTGTGCCAAGATGCCTGCTGATTGATTTCAGCAGGCATCTTGTTCCGATCACTGCCACGTGTGCAGCGGTGATCGGATATTCACATGTACGCCCTTGGTCCTTAAGTACCAGGACACAAGGGCGTACATGTACGCCCTTCGTCCTTAAGGGGTTAAAGGCTGTTAGACATAACACTTGCAGCCCAATAACAAAAAGCTGGAATCCCAGACCTGTCTAATGACTATTTGGATACCCAAATAATATTTCCCTGCACTTGTTAATCGCTTTACTATCAATGTCCTTAGCGCCTTCTGACATCTTTCCCTGCACTAATATGCTGTGAAATGTTTCCGCCCTATCCTTTCCCTGCACTTGTAGATCACTTTCCTATCAATGTCCCAAGCGCCTTCTGACGTCTCTCCCTGCACTAAGATGCTGTGAAATGATTCCTCCCTATCCTTTCCCTGCACTTATAAATCGTTTGTTCTGTCTTTTTTTCCCACAATCGTTTTTCTACTTGCTGTCCTAGCACCTTTGCACATATGTCTCTGCACTCTGAACACTGGAAAATGTCTGACTGTAAGATGGCCGTCGTATTTATAGGGCTATGACATCACAGGGCTGGCTGGCTGCTGTTTGGCTGCATGCAGGTATGTCAATCTGGGTGATCCTGCCTTCCCAGAGTTCCTTGCCTCATGTCCTCAGTCCTCACACGTGTAGCCTCCATTTTAGGAAAATTGCGATTAGTTACCACGAAGCAAATTGAGTTTTTCCTGAAATTCTAAATGGATTCCACTTTGTCAGCTTTGATTCGCTCATCTCTAATAGCAACCAATCAGATTCCACCTTTCATTTGCACAGTGCCTTTGGAAAATGAAAGGTGGAATCTGATTGGTTGCTATGGGCAACTAATCTAGTTCTACTTCACACCAATTTGATAAATGACCCCAGTTATGAGAAATCTAACATGTCTGTAACAAACTCTGTAGTGACGAGATGCAGCTGAAAGTCATGGTTTGTCATGGTGGTCTGGGTCAAACGGAGGAGAAGTGGAAATAGAAGATCTATGGGACTGAGCTACACCTAGACCATGTGATCGATGAATTTTGCTGTCATATAGCCTAGGAAGAGACTGTGGCGCTCACAAAGCACTGCAGCCTCTTCATACAGAATTTTTTTTTTAACTAAAATGGAGGAAGAGCAAACTCTGTGCTGTCTGCATCTTTTCTGGCCCCATTGAAGTGAAGGGGTCCACATTCAATCGACCAATAAGGCATATGTCTGTTGTGCAGCTAGGGTTGCCACCCGGCCAGTAGCTCACCTGGTATTTCCCTGTACAGTGTGCTCATTAGTACAGCCTTTACCTCCACCCCCACGTGTGAGAGTGTTCACCATGGCGCGAGAAAACGGAGGAGGTAAGTTCTTTTTTTTTTTTTTTTGCAAAAGCAGATATGGGGGAATTATTCTTACTGGGGGCACTAATGGGGGCATTATTCTTACTGGGGGGACTAATGGTGGCAATTCCTCTTTACTGTTGGCATTCAGCTTGGACCTTCACCTGACTGCAGACCCAGGTATGTGGACCCTTACTAAAACTAGTTGAGTACCCCTGGAATAGGCATTATGACTTCAGTATTGTGGGGCAGTATCACCTAGATAGATGAGGCAGGGGCAGCATGTGCACGCTGCGCTCCTGTTCACTTGTATGGGAGCAGTGGGCAGCAGCACTTGGTGGTGGACGGACCCTGAGAAACCCGGGGTCCTCCAGCCACAGCTGTCCCCGCTTTGTTCTACTTGTAGGTGTGGGTCCCTAGCGATATGCCCCCATTGCATGTGATGGGAATACCCCTTTAAGAAAGTTGAGAGATGTGTCTGGAGTTATTTTTACCTGGTCACATGACCTTTCATAAGTGACCATCTTATGAACAGGTCTTCTGTGGATACAGCACAGAAGATTTGCCCAACAAGGGGACATGAAATATAGCAAACGGCATGGAAAATCAACAAAGTCTTTATTAGTAAGTGTCATAGAGTAATCTTACCTACACATTGATCAAAAGTAGCCAGGAAATGGCCAATCCCTTTAAATATGAAAAAAATATTGTAATATGGACCTAAATTAAAATGTATACTATATAATAAAGCAATATAACTTCAATTCTTTTTTTTAACTATGCAAAAAAATTTCAGCTATAATCATAACAATAACAGGCTGAAGTTATAATAATAAATAAGTAATAAGTAACGCATATATTAGATTAGCAGTGTCCTTTTTGGAAACCTATGCATAATCTACTCACAGACATAATGGGTATAGTGCCACCTTGTGGTGCAGAACTTGTTAGCTATAAACACACACATAAAAAAGATAGTAACATAGTATATAAGACCGAAAAAAGACAATTGTCCATCCAGTTCAGCTTGTTTTCTACAAGGTGATCCAGAGGAAGGCAAAAAAAAAAACTGTGAGACAGAAGCCAATTTTCCCCACTTACTCCAATCAGGCAATCAGAATAACTCCTTGGATCAACGACCCCTCTCTTGTAGCTATAGCCTGTAATATTATTACACTCCAGACATACATCTAGTCCCCTCTTGAATTCTTTTATTGTACTCACCATTACCACCTCCTCAGGCAGAGAGTTCCATAGTCTCACTGCTCTTACCGTTAATAATCCTTTTCTATGTTTGTGTACGAACCTTCTTTCCTCCAGACGCAGAGGATGTCACCTCGTGACAGTCCTGGGGATAAATAGATGATGGGAGAGATCTCTGTACTGACCCCTGATATATTTATACATAGATATTAGATCTCCCCTCAGTCGACTTTTTTCTGAGATGAATAACCCTAATTTTGATAACCTTTCAAGGTACTGTAGTTGCCCCATTCCAGTTATTACTTTAGTTGCCCTCCTCTGAACTAGTGATGAGCGGCAGGTGCCATATTCGATTTCGACGAAATTCGCGAATATTCGAATGAATATTCGTTTCATATTAGTCGAAATCGAATATTCGTCATTATTCTAGTTACCGCGATTAATATGCGATTTAAATAATCACGTATTGCGATTTTAACTTAAGGCTACTTTCCTATTGGTTTCATATCTAGAATTATAGCGAAGATGACGGATATGACGAATGTATTCGTCATATTCCACAAAACGAAGATAACAAAGTATTCTACATCTTCGTTTTAGCAACCTATTCGTCAACTTCGCTAATTCTAGCAATCAAATAGGAAGGTTGACTATAGAGACAACTGTGTTTAATTCGCTATGCGATTATTTATATATATTTTTTTTAATAAATAGAATAATTATAATAATTATATCAAGTAATATAATTATTCTATTAAAAAAAAATAATAAAATCGCATAGCGAATTAAACACAGCTGTCTCTATAGTCAACCTTCCTATTTGATTGCTAGAATTAGCGAAGTTGACGAATAGGTTGCTAAAACGAAGATGTAGAATACTTTGTTATCTTCGTTTTGAGGAATATGACGAATACATTCGTCATATTCGCTATTCGCTAATTCTACCAAGCCAACCATAAAGTTCCTTGCTCATGGAGCGTCCTCATCACCATGGGAACGTCTCCATATACTAAAATGTACTGTCGGATTTGAGGATTACGTTGAAATCGCAATGCGATTAATTCAAGTTATATTAATCGCATTGCGATTTCAACTTAGAGCTGGGTTTATAATGGGTCAGCTTGCTAGAATGAACGAAGTTAACGAATATGGAATATAGCAGCACTGCTAAGTTGAATTCGCAATGCGATTACTTCAAGTTAAATTAATCGCATTGCGAATTCAACTTAGCACTGCTAGTGCTATATTCCATATTCGTTAGCTTCGTTCATTCTAGCAAGCTGACCCATTATAAACCCAGCTCTAAGTTGAAATCGCAATGCGATTAATATAACTTGAATTAATCACATTGCGATTTCAACGTAATTCCTCAAATCCGACAGTACATTTTAGTATATGCAGACATTCCCATGGTTGGGGACGCTCCATGAGCACGGAAGTCGGCAGAAGCGGCAATGGGCACTGACTAGAGCAGCCAGGAAGCCAGGAATCTACAGGACAGGTAAGAACTACTGTTGGGAAGTGGGAAAGAAAAAAATATAACAAAAAAAAAACGAATATTCGAAATAGCGAATTTATAGCGCTATATTCGAAATATTCGCGAATTAGCGAAGTGCTGATATTCGCTAAAAAAATTCGCTATTCGAATATTCGCGCTCAACACTACTCTGAACCCTCTCCAGCTGTGCTTTGTCTGCCTTGTTCACAGGAGCTCAGAACTGTACACAGTACTCTATGTGTGGTCTGACTAGTGATTTGTAAAGTGGTAGGACTATGTTCTCATCACGGGCATCTATGCCCATTTTGATGCAACCCATTATCTTATTGTCCTTGGCAGTGTTACCGAGAGTTTTGCCATTTAGTATGTACGGGTGACTTGCATTATACCTTCCCATGTGCATAACTTTACATTTGTCAGTGATAAACCTCATCTGCCATTTCTATTCCCGAGCCTCAAATCTATCCATATCCCTCTGTAGCAGAAAACTGTCCTCTTCAGTGTTAATTACTTTACACAGTTTAGTGTCATATGCAAAAGTTGATATTTTACTGTGCAAGCCATCTACAAGATCATTAATAAATATATTGAAGAGAATAGGGCCCAATACTGACCCCTGAGGTACCCCACTAGTGACAGTGACCCAATCTGAGTGTGTACGGTTAATAACCACCCTCTGTTTTCTATCATTGACCCAGTTACTTACCCACATACAGACATTTTCTCCCAGTCCGAGCATCTCATTTTATATACTAACCTTTTATGAGGTACAGTGTCAAATGCTTTGGAGAAGTCCAGATATACAACATCCATTGATTCGCCGCTGTCAAGTCTAGAACTTACCTCCTCATAGAAACTGATTAAATTAGTTTGGCATGACCGATCCCTCATGAAGCCATGCTGATATGGCGCTATTTGCTTATTTTCATTGAGATACTCCAAGATAGCATCTCTTAGAAATCCTTCAAACAGTTTACCAACAACAGATGTTAAACTTACCGGCCAATAATTTCCAGGCTCTGTTTTTGGACCCTTTTTGAATATTGGTACCACATTTGCTATGCGCCAATCCTGTGGAATATTCCCTGTCACTTTCGAGTCCAAAAATATCAGAAATTAAGGTCTGGCTATGACATCACTTAATTCCGTTAGGATACAGGGGTGTATGCCATCTGGTCCTGGCGATTTGTCTATTTTAATCTTTTTAATTTGCTGTTGTACTTCTTCCTGGGTCAGACAGGGCACTTTTAATGGGGAATTTACTTTTACATTCTGCATTTTATTTTTCTCAGTGAATATAGTGGAGAAAAAAATATTTAATAGTTTTGCTTTATCCTCATCGCTTTCTGCAACACCCCCCTCATTTCTATGTAGAGGGCCGACTCCTTCAGATTTATATTTTTTACCATTTTTATAATTGAAGAACATTTTAGGGTTAGTTTTACTCTCTTTGGCAATTAATCTCTCGGTCTCTAGTTTGGAAATTGTTATTAGTTTTTTACATATTCTATTTTTTTCCTTATAGTTTATCAGTGCTTCCTGGCTCCCCTCCTGTTTTAGGGATTTATATGCTTTGTTTTTGTCATTTATTGATTTCTTTACAGTTCTATTTATCCACATTGGTTTCTTATTGTTTCTTAGCCTTTTATTCCTATAAGGTATGTACCTCTCAATTAGATGTTACAATGCTTTTAAAAATCTCCCATTTTGTGGTTGTATTTTTATTTTTGAGGACTTTGTCCCAGTTAGCTAGGCCTATGGCCTCACTTACTTGGCTAAATTTAGCTTTTTTGAAGTTTGGTATTTTTGTTCCTCCCTTTAGAAACTCTCGTTTGAAGGATAATTGGAAGGTTATTACTTTATCGTCACTATTTCCTAGCTGTCCCCCAACCTGCACATCTGTTGTTTTGTCAGATCTATTGGTTAATACTAAGTCCAGTATGGCGGTCCCTCTAGTGGGGTCCTGAACCAGTTGGGAAAGGCAATTGTCTTTGGCTATTGCCAAGAACCTCTTTCCTTTATGGGATGTACAGCTTTTAATTTCCCAGTCTATGTCTGGGTAGTTGAAGTCCCCCATAATAATGACTTCATTATGATTTGCCGCCTCGTCTAACTCGTTTAGTAATAGATTTTCTGTGGCCGGACCTGGTGGGAGGAGGGGGGACCAGTTCCAAAGTTTGACTCAGGTACCAAAGAACTCTAGTTATTCCACTTTTGATAGCATTTCATGCATAGCTGTCATTAATAACACCTCCCTCCTGTACCAATATACCTGTGTAAATTACAGGTTTTACAGAATCTTTTCTTATAAAACTTTTCCCAAAAAGTTATATATCAGCCTGCTCAGGTCCTCTTGCTCTATAATATGGAGCCTTCTTTTGGCACTGCATTTTGTGGTTATATAGGTCCTTTTTAAGTCTTACCCTTGAGAAATCACTGTAATGTGCTGGCCACTAGTGGTTTTGCTTCACCCTAATCTGCTGTCAATTGCCTGGTAAGCCATGTCCGTCCTTAGCACCAATGACGAGAAGGACTGCAGGATGTGAAGGAGGGTCTTAGATAAGCTAAAGCATGCTCCTGTGGGATGCTGGACATTTAGAAGGGATCCTCATGGTATTATTGACATCTATATGTACATTGTTTTGGTGGGAAATTTTCCTGCTCTTAGCTTTTTTATACTATGAATATATTTTTCTATCTGACTGGTGATATGGCCTGGTTGGTTAGGTTAGAGATCTGTGATAACCCTGTAATTGAGGTACATTATGCCTGGGCTCGATAACAAGGGGTCATTGGTGGTAAGGGTTAACATGGTATTGGCAATTGGGGCTATAGTAGGTTAGCCCCACAGGCTGGGTTGCATTTTAGTTCAACAGTTTGCAGGGTAGCTTGTTTGCGCCCGCCTGCCCTCCCAATTTTGTCATTTGTCGTTTGTTACTTCATGGTCTAGCTTGGTTGGGAAAAAGTCATCATAGGTTACAATGGAGTTATTAGTGTTCTTAATATTAAAGCCTGAGTTTATAACGGGACTTATGGTTTTCATGTAACATTTTATGTTCAATAAAGTACAGTAGGCAGTGGCCATTTTAACATCTACATCAACAGTGTAGCCTTAGGTCTCATTCCTTGCTGTCTTACATTTAGACCATTTTCCACGCCTAAAACAAATATAGAAAATTATTAAGGAGATGAGCCTCCCGGCTCATCCCCTTCCCTGCCCAAGCCATACCCACTTTTTTAAATCTGGCATGAGCGGGAAAGTCACAACCTTTGTGCCACAATCTGTGCCAGAAATGAGCCTAATTTAGGCGTATTTCTGATCATAAATGACCCCCTATATACAGTATATTAGTCTTAGTAAAACAAGGTAAAACATAGAAATCAGATACTTTCATTTTACCCCGCATTTAGCATTGAGCTTGTTCACTTTGCTGCGAAATCAAGATTTTTCTCAAAATTCTACAATCTATCTTGGGTCAATGCAGCGATTTTATGAGAATGGTGGAATTTACCACAATTCCACATTAATCACCATAGAAAAACTACCTTTCCCTCAAAGTAAACCAGCTCAATACTAAATGCAGAGACATTCTCTTTGTCCCCTTGTTGGACCCGATCATTATCAGACTGGCTTTAAAAAACGTGAAAAAAAATTAATACCTGATCCATTTTTCCGGATGACATCAGAGAAACGGATCCGGAAACAAATGATATCCATTTTCATACGGATTTCCGGATAGGGAAAGCAGTGTCGGCAACGGAACGGCCTGCCGGATCCTCACAACACTAGAGTGAAAGTACCCTAAGATGTCCGCACAGGAAACTCAGAGAGAACAGCTGTGGTTGGAAGAAGTATTCATAATTTGAGTTGAGCGAACACCTGGATGTTCGGGTTCGAGAAGTTTGGCCGAACTTCACGAAAATGTTCAGGATCCCAACTCGACCCGAACTTGACCCCGAACCCGAACCTTATTGAAGTCAATGGGGACCTGAACTTTTGGACACTAAAAAGACTGTAAAATAGCCCAGGAAATGGCTAGAGGGCTACAAAAGGCAGCAAAATGTAGGTAAATCCCCTGCAAACAAATGTGGATAGGGAAATGACTTAAAATAAAATAAATAAAAACTAACCAATATTAATTGGCAACTTGGAGGAGGAGGTGGAATAGGAGGTTGGGTTGGCATCAGGTGGGAATGCTATGGGAGTTGAAGTTCTCATCACAGCCAAAAAGGATTCATGTCTGCCTGCAGTGCCACAGGCCTCATTCACAGACTCAGGGCTATGGCAACCACACATGGGAGTATAAGTTCACATCACAGCCAAGATGGATTCATGTCTGCCAGCAGTGTCACAGGCCTCACTCACAAACTCAGGCCAATGGCAACCATTCATGGGAGTTGAAGTTGTCATTACAGTCAAGAAGGAATCATGTCTGCCTGCAGGGCCACAGGCCTTATTCAAACATTCAGGCTCACGGGACCCACAAAGAGGAGAGTTAAAATCACGCCAAGACAGTATTGATTTCACCCAGCAATGCTACAGGCCTCATTCACAGATTCAGACCCATGGCACCCACAAAGAGGAGAGTTACAATCATGCCAAATCAGTATTGATTTCACACAGAAGTGCTACAGGCCTCATTTACTAATTCAGTAGGACCATGGCACCCGCAAAGAGGAGAGCGATCCCGTAACAGCAACACAGGCCTTAGGTCAATGGAACAGGCCATTATCATTTATGTTGGCCCCTGACACCCAGACAGAGGAGAGGTCATTTGACAGTAAAAAGAGTTTAATGTCTCCCAACCAAGACAACAAGCAATTAAACGAAATAAAGGCCCCTGACACCCACACAATGGGGCGGTTATTTGACAGTAAAAATAGTTTAATGTCTCCCACCAATGCAGCAAGCGATTAAAAGACATATAGGCCCATGACAACCAGAGAATGTAGAGGTCATTTGACAGTATAAAGAGTTTAATATCTCCCACCAATGCAGCAAGCAATGAAACGAAATATAGGTCCCTGACAACCAGACAAATGGGCAGTCATTTGACAGTAAAAAGAGGTTAATGTCTCCCACCAATACAGCAGGCGATGAAACAAAATATAGGCCCCTGACAACCAGACAATGTAGAGGTCATTTGACAGTATAAAGAGGAAAATGTCACCCAACAAAGCAACAAATGATTAAACGACATATAGGCCCCTGACACCCACACAATGTGGTGGTCATTTGACAGTAAAAAGAGTTTAATATCTCCCACCAAGACAACAAATGATTAAACGACATATAGGCCCCTGACATCCACACAATGGGGCAGTCATTTGACAGTAAAAAGAGTTAAATGTCTCCCACCAAGATAGCAAGCAATTAAACGAAATATAGGCTCCTGACACCCAGACAGAGTAGAGGTCATTCGACATCAAAAAGAGGATAATGTCACCCACCAAATCAAAAGGCGATTATCTGAAATGTAGGCCCCTGGCACCCATATAGAGGAGAAAGGTCCCATAGCAGCAAAACAGGCATCATGTTACCCACCATTGGAACAGGTCACTTTCAGTAATTTAAGCCCCAGCACCCAGACAAAGGAGAGAGGTCCTATAGCAGCAAAACAGGCATCGTGTTACCCACCAATGGAACAGGCCACTTTCAGTCATTTAGGCCCCAGCACCCAGACAGAGGAGAGAGGTCCCATAGCAGCAAAACAGGCATCATGTTACCCACCAATGGTACAGGCCACTTTCAGCAATTTAAGCCCCAGCACGCAGACAGAGGAGAGGGGTCCCATAGCAACAAAACAGGCATCATGTTACCCACCAATGGAACCGGCTACTTTCAGTTATTTAGGCCCCAGCACCCAGACAGAGGAGAGCGGTCCCATTGCAGCAAAACAGGCATCATGTTACCCACCAATGGAACAGGCCACTTTCAGTTATTAAGGCCCCTGACAACCCAGACAGAGGAGAGGTCATTTGACAGCAAAAAGAGGTTAATGTCACGCACTAAAGCAGCAGGCGATGAACTAAAATGTAGGCCCCTGGCACCCAGACAGAGGAGAGGTTCATTCAAACTGGTGTTGCCCCCAAAATGATGGTACAATTAAAAAAAAGAGGATTCAATAAAGAAGTGCCCTGGAGTACAAGAATGTATGGTTGAGGGCGAGGCAGTTATAAATGTCTATTCTGCACAAGGGATAGACAGGTCCTGTGGGATCCATGCCTGGTTCATTTTTATGAACATTGACTGTGGACCGGCGGCTGTGTTTGTCTGTAATGACGCCCCCTGCCGTGCTAAATACACGATCAGACAATATACTGGCCGCAGGGCAGGCCAGCACCTCCAAGGCATAAAAGGCTAGCCTTGGCCATGTGGACAATTTGGAGACCCAGAAATTAAATGGGGCCAAACCATCAGTCAGTACGTGGAGGCGTGTGCACACTTACTGTTCCACCATGTTGTTGAAATGCTGCCTCTTGCTAACACGTTCCCTATCAGCTAGTGGTGCAGTTTGCTGTGGCGCTGTGACAAAACTTTTCCACATCTTGGCCATGCTAACATTGCCTTCAGAGGAGCTGGCCATGACACAGCTGCGTTGGCGACCTCTTGCTCCTCCTCTGCCTTCGCCTTGTGCTTCCACTTGTCCCCCAGTGTCAGTTGGGAATGCTCTCAGGATGCGCGTCTACCAGCGTGCGCTTGTACTCGCGCATTTTCCTATCATGCTCCAGTGTGGGAATTAAGGTGGGCACATTGTCTTTGTACAGGGGATCCAGCAGGGTGGCCACCCAGTAGTCTGCACACGTTAAAATGTGGGCAACTCTGCTGTCATTGCGCAGGCACTGCAGCATGTAGTCACTCATGTGTGCCAGGCTGCCCAGAGGTAAGGACAAGCTGTCCTTTGTGGGAGGCGTATCGTCATCATCCTCCGTTTCCCCCCAGCCACGCACCAGTGATGGGCCCGAGCTGCGTTGGGTGCCACCCCGCTGTGAACATGCTTCATCCTCATCCTCTTCCACCTCCTTCTCATCCTTGTCCTCCTCGTCCTCCAGTAGTGGGCCTTGGCTGGCCAAATTTGTACCTGGCCTCTGCTGTTGCAAAAGACCTCCCTCTGAGCCACTTCTAAAACACTGGCCTGAAAGTGTTAGAAATTACTCCTCTTCCTCCTCCTCCTCCTCCTCCTGGGCCACATCCTCTACCATCATCGCCCTGAGTTTTTTCTTAAGGAGACATAGAAGTGGTATTGTAACGCTGATAACGGCGTCATCGCCACTGGCCATGTTAGTGGAGTACTTGAAACAGCGCAACAGGACACACAGGTCTCGCATGGAGGCCCAGTCATTGGTTGTGAAGTGGTGCTGTTCAGCAGTGCGACTCACCCGTGTGTGCTGCAGCTGAAACTCTACTATATCCTGCTGCTGCTCGCACAGTCTCTCCAGCATGTGCAAGGTGGAGTTCCACCTGGTGGGCACGTCGCATATGAGGCGGTGAGCGGGAAGGCCGAAGTTACGCTGTAGCGCAGACAGGCGAGCCTCTGATGGATGAGAATGCCGGAAGTGCGCACAGACGGCCCGCACTTTATGCAGTAGCTCTGACATGCCGGGGTAGTTGTGAATGAATTTCTGCACCACCAAATTCAGCACATGCGCCAGGCAAGGGATGTGCGTCAAACCGGCTAGTCCCAAAGCTGCAACGAGATTTCGGGCCATTATCACACACCACCAGGCCGGGCATAAGGCTCACCGGAAGCAACCACTCGTCGGTCTGTTGTTCTATACCCCGCCACAACTCCTGTGCGGTGTGTGGCCTGTCCCCCAAACACATGAGTTTCAGAACGGCCTGCTGACTAGTGATGAGCGGGAGGTGCCATATTAGATTTTGCGATATTTCGCGAGTATTCGATTGAATATTCGTCATACAGTTGTATCATCGTTACCGCTCCCTTTTTTCGCAATTCGTTAAAACCGAAACACGATTTTATCTCCTTCAGTGTACACTGAAGTGAACACAGCAAAGCCACTAGATGGCGGTGTTTAGTTAAAGTATTCAAAGTATCATAGTTATTTTACCGGCTCCCGTCATCCCTCCCTGCTCTGCCTATTACCCTTAATGTTTGTTCTCCCCTAAACTCAGTGTCCCCCCCCGTATGTGTACAGTAAGCACCTACAGTATATCATTATCTACAGTACTTGCGGCTGCGTTAAGCCGTATGGTCTGTTGGGTAGCCGACTTTATCATCCTCCTGTTCCCTATACTCTGTTGTCTGTTGGACTCTGTACTGTAAAAGAAGAAATCGGGTGACGGGGGTGGCGGGGTGGGGGGGAAGTTCACCAGACAGCTACACTATACAGTACAGTACAGTACTGTACAGTAGCTCCGGCTCACGATGTTGAGCCTAGGACTAAGTTGAAATTGCAATGCGATTCATAGAACTTGAATTAATCGCATTGCGATTTCAACTTTCTGAAATCCGACAGTACATTCTACCATGGAGCCGTTCCCATGGTGATAGGGACACTCCATGAGCACGGAAGTCGGCAGAAGCTCTAAGTTGAAATCGCAATGCGATTCAAAGAACTTGAATTAATCGCATTGCGATTTCAACTTTCTCAAATCGACAGTACATTCTAGCATGGAGCCATTCCCATGGTGATGGGGACGCTCCATGAGCACGGAAGTCGGCAAAAGCTCTAAGTTGAAATATCGCATTGCGATTTCAACTTTAACGACTTTAACAGTACGGTACAGTAGCTCCGGCTCACGATGTTGCGCCTAGGACTGTGCAGTACAGTATGTGATAGGGCTTGAAGGAAGTGATTTTAGTAGAAAAAAAAAAAATCGAATATCCGAACATTATTACCTAAAAAAAAATCGTAGTACCGTACAGTTAATAGACCCGAGGTCATTGCGGGCCGAAAAAAAGAAAAAAAAGGGTTCGATTTGTTCGGTTCGGTTGTGTAGATGTTTATTCCCCCTGTAATATCATGCCTTGTACATAATCCCTGGAACAGCAGAGATGATGCAGTGCAGGGATCTGTTCCAGGTTATAACTTGCGATATCTGCTACTCCTTGTTACATTCTGCTCTACATTGAAAAGCTGAAAAGTATAAGGTCTCTAAGGGTTTTTTAGCTTTTGACTGTAAACAGAGATATAATACTACTCACAGCTGAGAATTTGCTACACTGTATCTGAAAACCCTGACTCTGCTACATCGGATAACTTACCAGTATATCGTTCATCTGATGTCATCCAACCTACTCAGCTTTGCTGTGTCTAACAAATGTAACACTGCTTCATCTGTTGTAAGTTGTATGAAAACATTTTTTTTATTTAAGTTTAAGTTCTGTGCTTGTACTCTAGACTGATACTGTACATTGTAACAAACTTTCAGAACTGGAGAGAGACTTTTGCCGCTGTGTATATTGCATGCCATTGTAACAAACCCTCATCTGTGAGAAGTATTAGGTCACTATTTACAGTCAGAAGCTGAAAACCCCTAGAGACCGAATATTTCTTACAGTTGAGGGTTTGTAACAATTGTATGCTGCGTAAGTGTGCAATATTATAAATCCTATAGTGACTTCTGCACTGAGCAGAGGAATAGCAATTACTATTGTGCTGTATATGTGTGTGTGTGTGTGTATGTGGGGGAAGGGGAGGAGAAAACAATAGGCTATTGTTTTCTGCTCCGCTTCCCCCACATACACACACAGTAGTGGACAATTCTGTTGATAACAAGTATATAAGTGTAGCAGAGCTGAGTTAGTTAGCTATGTACAGCAACATATTTATGTCCAAGGATACAAAAAAAAAATCTACAAAAATATATATAGTAAATAAAGATAAAAATGTGTAGACATTAATTTGCATATGGAGTGTAAAAATCTATGCAGAAATCCTGGGATGCAGAGGAATGGGCATAGATGAAGGGATGCTGGGATTTGTGCCAGCAGAAGAGGAGCAGAAATGCAAGGATGAAGAGAAATTGGCATAGATGGAGGGATGCAGAGGAGTGGGCACAGATGGAGGAAAGCCAAGGAGCGGGCAGGGATGGAGGGATGTGGGGAGACTTAGTAGGTGCATTTGTGAATGGATGATGATTGCTGATAAATAATTAAAATAATAATAGATAAATTATAATAATTAATACATTTCCCGTTTTTTTTTTTTCTTTTCTTTTTATCATTTTCTAATGATTTATTTGAGATATATATATATATATATATATATATATATACATTTATTCAAAGAAGAGGCAGCCAGTATCAGGGACGAGTAATCTGAGCTCTGACAGCGGGGAGAAGCAAAGGAAATAGGGCAGCGCTCAAGTGTAGTCCCCCTCCCCCTATAACGCCGCTCCAGATCCCTCCACTGCCAGCAACTGGATGCACTGTCCAGTTCCAGCAACATACATTATATATATATACACAGATGGAGGAAAGCCAAGAAGCGGGCAGGGATGGAGGGATGTGGGGAGACTTAGTAGGTACATTTGTGAATGGATGATGATTGCTGATACATAATGAACTAATAATAGATAAACAATAGATATAACAATTAATAAATTGCCTGCTTGTTTTGTTTTCTATTTCTTTCTATTTTTTTATTTTCTTATTATTTATTATATATATATATATATATATATATATATATATATATATATATATATATATATATATATAAAATGCAGAAAAAGCGAACAGCACTCCAATAAAAGTGGAAAAAAGGAACTCCTTTATTCACCTGAACAGTGCGACGTTTCGGCTCCTTCAAAATAGAGCCTTTCTCAAGCTCCATGACAGCACACACTGAGATTGAGTTCCTCTGATAGGACAGGAAAAAACACAGAGAGGTTAAAAGGCCCACCCCTTCCCCTCATCTCCAGTTTTTTTTTCAGGTCCTGCCAGAAAGGAAGTCCAGAGAGGTGCTGGGAGCTCTATGGGGTTCCTGGCATATCGTTTTCTTCTACACTCTACCCCCAGACCGGAGGTCGGTTCCGGCGGTGTCGGCTCTCCCTCCTCCTCCTATTATTCTGGTCTGGGCCCGGGCACGCATTATGAAGCAGTGTCCGGCGAAGTTCCCTCCAGCGGCGGTCCAGGCGGGCTAAATGCGGAGTGGCAAGGGCGGCTGGTGCGACGCTGTGATGCGCTACCCTCCAGCCACCGGGTGATGACGTCAGACGCAGTTGAGGCGCGGCGCTGCGTCCTGACGTCACGGGGACGCTTCTGCGCATGCCCAGAGGGTCAAATAGGCGGAAGATGGCGTCCTCCTCACCTCAGCGTTCGGCTAGAAGCTGGTGGACGGACCTGCAGGAATGAGCGCACCTACCACTACCGACCCAGAGTTGGATCCTCCTACCCCACTGGGATCCGTGAGTAGTCTGTTCCAGGCAATGGCTGTACGTAATTGGTCCGGTGGAGGTCACCCTTCTCTCCCATATTGTTGCAGGGAGAAAAGGAGTCAGCCTCTACGGCTAAATCTAAATCCAGGAGGTGTGGAGTTTGTTCTAAGCGGCTGTCATCTTCAGGCTCCAAGCCTCTTTGTAAAGAATTCACTGCAGCCGAGAGTCTCCTTAAAAAAACCTGGGAAACTACAGCCGCCCGTTTAAATACTGGGGTTGCTGCGACTTGTGTGGCCCGTACTCTAAAAGTCTGGTTAGAACAGCTTGAGTTACATCTGATTAATGAAACTCCCAAAGAGCAGATTTTGGATAGTCTTCCTTTACTAAAGATGGCCACGGGTTTCCTCGCAGACGCTGTTTTGTCTAATACTATTAGAAGGGTCCTCTGGCTAAAAGCCTGGTCGCGGGACATAACATCCAAAAATAAGTTGGTCTCTCTCCCGTTTCATGGTCAGTATGTCTTCGGTCCGGATCTGGACAGGATCCTTGAGAATGCTACTGACCGGAAAAAAAAGGATTCCCAGAAGACAGGCCTAGAAATAAAAGGCAGCCCTTTCGGAACAGACCGCAGTTTAAAAACTCCAAAACGGAAAATGGAACTACACAAAGGGTGGTAGGGATAAAAGTTTCCTCTTTAACCCCAATAGAGAGGACCCCTCCATCTCCTTCAAAAAATGACGGCGAGCATGTGGGAGGAAGGCTCAGCTCCTTCATAAACACCTGGGAGCAATACATCTCAGATTCTTTTATCCTCAGCATCATCAGGGAAGGCTATTGCATAGAATTGGATGCTCCTCCTCCACAGAAGTTCACCTTAACACACCTCCCACCTTCACAAGAGACCCTTCTATCCGAAGGTGTGAGAGGGTTACTATCCCTGGGGGCGGGGGAAAATGTTTCCCTCAGAGAAAGGGGGTTGGGTCATTACTCCCCCTTATTCTTAGTTCCGAAACCCAATGGCAAATTCAGGGTCATAATAAATTTGAAGCCTCTGAACAAGTTTGTAACTTATCACAAATTCAGGATGGAGACAGTAAACTCCGCTGTAAAACTCATACAAAGAGGGGCGATGATGGCCACAGTAGACCTCAAAGACGCCTACTTTCACATCCCTATCCATCCGAAATCCAGGAAGTACCTAAAGTTTGCAGTTCAACTGGAAGGGATTACCCATCTCTTCCAGTTCAACTGCCTTCCTTTTGGAATATCTTCTACTCCTCGCATATTCTCCAAGGTCATGGCAGAAGTGGTGGCATCCCTAACCAAAAAAGGAATCCTGATCTTTCCTTATTTGGACAACCTCTTGATTGTCGCCAGAAATTCAGCTCTTCTCCAGCTTCATCTTCAGGAAGTCACTTTTCATCTTCAGGCCCTGGGCTGGATAATAAATTAGGAGAAGTCCAACCTCATCCCAGACAACCAGAGAGTATTCCTGGGTATTCTCCTGGATTCTGCCCTACAAAGATCCTTTCTTGCTGCTTCCAAGATCAAGGATTTAAAGGCAAGAGTTCTTCAGTTCCTGAAGAAACCCATCTTCTCCATCAGAGAGGGCATGAAGATGCTGGGGCGTCTCTCATCCTGCATTCCGGCAGTGGCATGGGCACAATATCATATGAGACCTCTGCAGAGCCTCGTCCTCAAAAGATGGAACAGGTCACAATACACACTAGACCAGAAGATGACCCTAACCAAGGAAGTGAGAATCTCTCTAAGATGGTGGCTGAAAGACCACAACCTACAAACAGGGGTCTTCTGGAATCAGGAGAAAGTCTTCTCTCTGACGACGGATGCCAGCTCCAGAGGCTGGGGAGCTCTGACAGCCACACCTTTCAGGGAACCTGGAGCAAATTTCAGCAAAAGATGTCTTTCAATCACAGGAAACTTCAGGCCATTTGGGAGGCCTTGAAAGCATCTCGTCTACAAGCAAGAAATCGTCATGTCTTACTCCACTCAGACAACTCCACAGCAGTGGCCTTTGTCCGCCATCAAGGAGGAACCAGTCACAGCCATCTTCAGGAACTCTCCAGTCGAATATTTTCCTGGGCGGAGAAGAATGTGAGATCTCTCACGGCGGTACATCTAAAGGGCTCCCTCAACATAAGGGCAGACTTTCTCAGTCGTCGGACCCTGGATCCAGGCGAGTGGTCTTTGTCTCACAAGGCCTTCCAGATAATCCAGACATAATGGGGTTCTCCAAATCTGGACCTGTTTGCCTAAGAAGAGAACCACAAGGTTCCAAGCTACTTCTCTCTCAACCCAAGGGACCCTTGTGTAGCGGTGGATGCGTTTGCTCAAGATTGGTCTCAAGACCTTGTCTATGCTTTCCCTCCAATAGCAATAATTCCGAGGGTGCTACAGAAATTCCAGAACGAGAGGTGTTTCTTGAACCTGGTGGTTCCCTATTGGCCCAGAAGGGTTCGGCCTCCTAAAATCTCTCAGGTGAGAGGAGCCATTTCGGTTTTCTCCCACGGAAGACCTCCCGATGCAAGGACCAATCTGTCACCCGAATCCCAAGTTTCTAAATCTGTCAGCCTGGTTTCTGAACAGTCCATACTCCTAGGTCGAGGCCTTTCTCAGAGGGTAGTGGACACCTTAATGCTTAGTAGGAAGTCCAACACTTCTAAGGTGTACCTTAAGGTCTGGAAGAAGTTTGCTTCTTGGAGTGGTGACCGCTTTAATGATTCCACCCCTAATATCCCTTTCATTCTGGATTTCCTCCAGGATGGGTTGGATATGGACCTTTCCCCAAACACTCTAAGGGTCCAAGTTTTGGCGCTAGGCGCCCTCTACAACACCAGCCTTTATGAGGTCCTCTGGGTCTCTAGGTTTCTAAAAGTGGCAGATAGGCTAAAACCCAGAGTCAGAAATATGGTGGCCCCCTGGAACCTAAATACGGTTCTCTCAGGCCTGACAGAGCCCCCCTTTGAGCCTCTAGACTCCCTGTCTATCAAGTGGCTCACTCTCAAAACTGTTTTTCTAGTGGCTATATCTTCAGCTAGGAGAGTATGTGAGATACAGGCCCTGTCTATCCAAGAGCCTTTTCTCAATATCCTAGAAGATAAACTAGTTTTTAAGTTAGACCCAAGTTTTATACCAAAAGTGGTATCTTCCTTTCATAGGTCCCAAGACATAGTTATCCCTTCGTTTTTTGCAAATCCTAAAAATGAGCAGGAAGCAAAGTTCCATTATTTAGACGTAAGAAGGGCAGTTCTCCGCTACATTGAGGTCACTAAGGAATGGAGAATAGACAAGAATTTATTTATTCAGTTTTTCGGCCCCAATAAGGGTAAAAAAGCAGCTAAAAGCTCCATATCCAGGTGGATAAGGTGCGCAATTTCAGAGGCTTATTCTGCCTCAGGTAAGGTACCTCCCTTTTCTTTAAAAGCCCATTCGGTGAGAGCAGTATGTACATCCTGGGCTGAAAGGGCCTCGGCTTCCCTGGAACAAATCTGTAGGGCAGCCACTTGGAAGAGAGCCCATACGTTCACTAAACACTACAGGCTAGATGTTTTCGCCAATGAGGATATGGCCTTTGGATGCAAAGTCCTGGGTGCTGTGGTCCCTCCCTAATTTTGTTTTTAACTTTGATAATTCTGAGTGTGTGCTGGGGAAATGAGTATTACACTCACCGGTAATCCGGTTTCCTGGAAGTCTCCATGACAGCACATACATCCTGCCCCTTTCTTTCTTTTCCTAAGTGTCCTTAGCTCTTTTCTCCTTATCCTGGTTTTCTTTCTGTTAAAATACACTGGACATGAGGGGAAGGGGTGGGTCATTTAACCTCTCTGTGTTTTTTCCTGTCCTATCAGAGAAACTCAATCTCAGTGTGTCATGGAGACTTCCAGGAAACTGGATTACCAGTGAGTGCAATATATATATATATAATTTCTTCAAAGAAGAGGCAGCCAGTATCAGGGACGAGTAATCTGAGCTCTGACAGCGGGGAGAAGCAAAGGAAATAGGGCAGCGCTCAGGTGTAGTCCCCTATAACGCCGCTACAGATCACTCCACTGCCAGCAACAGGATGCACTGTCCAGTGCCAGCAACATACATAATATATATATATATATATATATATATATATATATATATATATATTTAATCCTGCGATATGAAAGCGGATGAAAAGGTTAATGGACCGGAGGTCAGTGGGGCGCTGCTCAAAACCTAGTGTCATTGTATTTAATTAATGTAAAAGAAAATGGCAGCATTTCTGTATCCTAATAACATTAATCTGTCATTTTCTTCACTGCCAGGTCTTTTTATAGTTGGAGCGCTCAATACAGAATATTCAGCCAATCACATTCTACTTCCCATGGTCATGGGAACCAATCAGAGCCTGGTTCACTGGGAATCCAGCTCAATTGGTGTTGACAGCTTGTCAAAACAATTATTTCATATTGGTTAACAAGGTATTTAACCTTAATTTCTGTGAGAACCGGCCTGCGATTAGTTCCTATGACTGTGGGAACTAGAATGTGATTGGCTAAATATTCTGTTTTGAGAGCTCCAGCTATAAAAAGACCTGGCAGTGAAGAAAATGGCAGATTACTGTTATTAGGATACAGAGATGCTGCCATTTTTTTATATTAACTAAATGCAATGACACTAGGTGTTGAGCAGCGCCCCACTGACCTCCTATCCATTAACCTTTTCATCCCCTTTCTACTTGCATTCAATTATTTGCTCAGGGGATGAAGTGGTAAGGTCGGTGATTTACAGTTCTGTACTGTACTTTCTATGGTTCCGTTAGACGCCTTTGTTTTTTAATTATTCATAAAGTTAAAAATACTTTAAAATACTTAAAGGGAATGCCAGCACCTGTACTGTGCTGCAGATGCTCTATAGTACTGTAAACTGATCTCCAGTCCAAATTTGCCTCATTTTCACGAATAATTTATGGGGGAGGAGTATGCCAAGGGGGTTTAACTGCACTGTTTGAAGAAAAAAGAGAGGAATATTCTAAAAAATTTCAAAACGAATATATTTGCTATAGTGCTATATATTCATTTTTTAGAATATTCATCTTTTTTCAACATCTAAAGTCATGATTCCTCCCTGCTTCTTACTTGTGGGCCAATGACTCATTGACCCACAAGCATTTTAAACAGGGAGGAATCATTCTGCTCAGATGGAAAAAATGATGAGTATTTGATATAACGTTGTATATATGTTATAATAAGAGGACCGCTGGTTAATGAAGTAGGTGCAGAAAGTAGTGGATCACTGAATAATGGTTAATGGAGAAGTATATGGGTAAATTCCTTTATTTTAAAGGAAGATCATTCTGAAATAGCCTCAGTGTAAAGATATGTGTGGAAGAGAAGCGCAGTGAAAAATCACTAAGACCGGGGACATGCGCTATGGGCATGGAAGGTTTTAGCCTCCGAGACTAAGTCCGGCAGGCAAGCGCTGGGTAAGCAAATTGACAGGTTATGGACCTAAATGACGGACACTAAGAACTCTAGCCATAGGTGGGGAGATTTTCGCTTCCCTTATGACGTATAACTCACTTGTAATTTAAACACAATGAGAGCTCAGAATAGATAAGTAAAAAGGGGGAGGGTACAGTATAATACACGTCTAACTCACTATAAGTGTTATTAGTGTCTGTATATACAGTACAGTGTATATATATATGTATTTCCACACATATACTGTACACACATATATACATAAGACATACATAATAATACACACACATATATGTGCACACTTATACAGTACACTGCTGTTGCTGAAAGGGTTGTACTGTCAGTGTATTGGGTTGGTGATAAGCGTATTAACAAGCCTATTGTTTTCAGCTCCCCATCCCCCAAATGTTCTCTACCATGTATGTGTATGTGGGGGAAAGGGAGCTGAAAACAATAGGCTTATTAATTCGCTGATTACCAACCCAATACACCAGAAGGTGCAGAAAAGAAAGGATCAACACAACAGTCATCGGTTAATCGGGCATAGGTTACTTCTCCCCCCTCTTATCTGCAGAACTGCACCACAGCACGCCCCTTATTAGGAAGGATCTGTAGCTCTGTTTATCCTCAGCCTACTGGTTAGTGCTCAGGATTCCAGATCTGTCCTGTGCGCACCCATAATTCCTCACAATGCAGAGGGACCCATAAACTCTGTGCATGGCATCACCGTGGGTACATTACTCCCAGGACTGGAGATGTAGTGGTGCTTAGCACCGAACTGCTCTATGCATGGCATCACTGTTACATATAGTATAAAAATGAAACCTAAAAATATATAGACGAAGAAGAAGAAACATCAAGGTGTACAATCCTCCTTCAAGTTTTGCATGAAAATCCTGTATATTTGAATTGTTTCAGGACTAATTATACACAGATAAACCAAATATATAAAGATCAAAATATGTATATATATATATATATGTATATATATATATATATATATACTTGCAAAAACTATAAAAATATAAAGAAAAATCAGCTAAATACATAATTCATTATTGATTACAATGCATGATTTTATAGCGAATAAATGGGGATCACTAGCAAACTATGCATGGCAATGTCATATGGTATGCTTACCCTCAGTGCCTCACAATATTAAATATTCCCAATAGAATTATGTCACATTTTATACTACATTTCATGTAAATAACCAAGAATTTATTGTGGGAAACCTGTATATATATAAGCCAGAAAAGAAAAGGGCAGTCCAAATTATTTTGGGTGCAGGGATGCTTTTTCTTCTTTTTTTTATTCATTAATATTTATTAGTAATATTACTTATTAAATAATAATGACATTAATAAGGTTGCTTAGTTGTAGAGGGGTGTGTGATGTTATTCAAGTAACTCAGGGATGTGCGCTGTTGTTTAGCGAGCTAAGTCTTTAATCGCAATGCGATAATATTACTTGCATATATTTTCTATTTACTTGCATTGCAATAGCTGTGTATAGGCACATTTCAAAGTGCAATTTTCGTATCATAGAACTGTAGCTCATGACAAGTGCTGCTTTCTTACTTCATAACCACTTAAAACTCCCCTAGCCACTTCATTCAACATCTACCGTAATGTTCTGCTACTGTCGGAGAGAATGTGCACGGATTTAATGTCCATAGGGGGGAAGGGTAGACCGAGCCATTATTTGGTAGAGACGTGCATGGAAACAAAAGCTTTTTCTAAAACCGCCTAACTAATTTGTGGAGTCTGAACAATGCTAGATATTTTTATTATATATAGTGCATAAAGATTATATATATATATATATCTATATATATATATATATATATATATATATATATATAATTTATATGAGAAAAAATAATGAAACACATGAAACGTTTAGAAATTAACATACAATATAAAGAATAAAATGATATATTTTTATTTAATAACATAACAATAATTACACATAAAACATTCAATTTATTTTATAACTTTCAATGGTCAGTGTAACTTAAAAGGAAAAAAAATTTCAACTAGTTTAAAATACAAATATAGATCATTATTTTCAACATTTTGCTATTTATTCATTTTAAGAATATTCATCAATATTCTACAATACGGAAAATGCACTAAAGTTGCCTGTAGACAGCTATGTCAATGAAAGAAATTATAAAATAATAGTAATATTATCGAATTGCGAATAAAAAAATTAGCGAGCTAAGTTTTTAATCCCAATGCGATAATATTACTTGCATATATTTTCTATTTACTTGCATTGCAATAGCTGTGTATAGGCAAATTTCAAAGTGCAATTTTCGTATCATAGAACTGTAGCTCATAACAACTTGCATTGTTCAGACTCCACAAATTAGCTAGGCAGTGGAGAATGTAAAATAATGACTAGTAGAGTAGTTTGAGAAAAACGCTTTTGTTTCCATGCACGTCTAAGGCTTGGTCTACCCTTCCCCCCTATGGACAATAAATCTGTGCACATTCTCTCCGACAGTAGCAGAACATTACGGTAGATGTTTGTTAAAGTGGCTAGGGGAGTGGTTGTTTAATAAATAAAATGAAGTAAACATAATTTATATACTATATACCGACTTACAGTACAGTACGTCGCCACCGAATGCTTACTGATTTAGTAGGTTATGTATGCACAAGCAAATTCATAAACAGTAGATAATGACATAGATTGTAAAAAATAAAATAAAAAATCCGAGGACCGCTACGAATGTACAGTACTGTCATAAAGTACAGTATACAGTACACTACATCACCATGTAGCCTGTGAGACGTTTTTTTCGGACCGCTACAATGACCTCGGGTCTATTAACTGTACGATACTGCGATTTGTTTTAGGTAATAATGTTCGGATATTCGATTTTTTTTTTTCTTTTTACTAAAATCACTTCCTTCAAGCCCTATCACATACAGTACTGCATAGTCCTAGGCGCAACATCGTGAGCCGGAGCTACTGTATAGTACTGTTAAAGTTGAAGTCGTTAAAGTTGAAATCACAATGCGATTAATTCAAGTTCTATGAATCGCATTGCGATTTCAACTTATAGCTTCTGCCGACTTCCGTGCTAATGGAGCACCCCATCACCATGGGAACGGCTCCATGGTAGAATGTACTGTCAGATTTGAGAAAGTTGAAATCACAATGCGATTAATTCAAGTTCTATGAATCGCATTGCGATTTTCAACTTAGTCCTAGGCGCAACATCGTGAACCGGAGCTACTGTACAGTACTGTACTGTACAGTGTAGCTGTCTGGTGAACTTCCCCGAAAACACCCGATTTCTTTGCAAGTACTGTAAATAATGATATCGTAGTCATTGGCCGTACACGAACGGCCAATAACTACGATAATATACTGTAATATTATAGTACCTCTTTTGCAGAAAAGGGGGAACATTAAGGAATTAGGGCAGAGCTGGCTGCTGCAGTTTACAGCCTACTCTCCCATGTACTGTAGTTCCAAGCTGGTCCCGGGTAGTTCCAAGTGCCATCTGGTGTTCACTCAGCAAAATTGTACCACCAAGCACTTCGGGTTCACAAATGAAATTCGCTATTGTTATGCGCTGATGCGAGTCTGCAGGGAGCGCTAACGATGATACAACTGTATATTCGTGAAAATCGAATAATCGTCATTATTCTATATATTGCGAATGTTACACGAATTTATATTCACATTGCGAATTAAACTTAGAGCTGAGTTCCCTAATGGTTGTAACTTGTATTGCTAGAATTGACGAAGATAACGAATATCACGAATATAGCACTATATTCTCAATCTTCATTATATTCTAGCAATAAAACCATTAGGAACTCGGCTCTAAGTTTAATTCGCAATGCGAATATATACTCGCATTGCGAATTCAACTTAGAGCTGAGTTCCTAATGGTTGTATTGCTAGAATATTTAACGACTATCACGAATATAGCACTATAATCTCAATCTTCGTTATATTCTAGCAACAACCATTAAGAACTCAGCTCTAAGCTCGCATTAGAGATGGCCCGAACTATTCGCCGGTGAACATAGCTTGTTCGCGTTCGCCGCGGTGGGCGAACACATGCGATGTTCGATCTGCCCCCTATACATCATCATTGAGCAAACATTGACCCTGTACCTCACAGTCAGCAGAGACATTCCAGCCAATCAGCAGCATACCCTCTCTCCCAGACCCTCCCATCTCCTGGACAGCATCTATTTTAGATTCATTCGAAAGCTGCAGTCTTAGTGAGAGGAGGGAGAGTGTAGTTGCTGCTGATTTATTAGGGTAATCGATGGCTAGGCTAGTGTATTAAGTGTCCACTCCAGTCGTGAAAGACTCATCTGATCTCTGCTGTAAGGACAGCGTCCTGATAGCACCCCAAAAAGCCCTTTTTAGGGCTGCTACATTAGTCTGCTTTTATTTATTTTTTCTCCATATATATATTGCAGTTGCCTGGCCTACCCGTGTGTGAGGAGCTGCAGGCCCACAGACTGTAGTGTGCCCTCTTCTAGTGCTGCCCATCAATCATACCGTGTGGACTTTGCCTTAAAATAAGGCACTTTATCTGTACACTTTAATCTAATTTCAGTTGCCTGCCGGCCAGTGTTTGTGTGTCAGGCCCACAGACTATAGTGTGCCCTCTTCCAGTGCTGCCCATCAATCATACCGTGCGGCACAGGACGTTGCCTAAAATAAGGCATTTTATCTGTACACTTTAATCTAATTTCAGTTGCCTGACGGCCAGTGTGTGTGTGTTAGGCCCACCGACTGTAGTGTGCCCTCTGCTAGTGCCCAACACTCATACCGGGTGGCACAGTACCTAGCACGCGTAGTACCACTTATCTAAAAAAAACAGGCAGAGGCAGGCCACCCCGCATGGGCTGTCATGGTCGTGGTGCTGTGATTTCCACTGGCCCTGGAATAATGCCCAGTGTTCAGAGGCCACGTACCCTGAACCCGAAAAATTCTGAGGACATAGTTGACTGGCTTAGACAGAACACCCAATCTTCAACAGCTTCCGCTAAGAACCTTGATGCACCATCCTCCTCCAGCTCAGCTTCGGTCACCTGCTCTCAAGTTACCACGCTCCCGCCCGCCACCACCACCACCACTACTACCACAGCCGCTTCACTTGATCCGTCAAAGGAGTTATTTACACATCAGTTGGATGCAATTAGTGACGTGCAACCATTATTGCCAGATGATGTAGATTACAGGGATGTCTCAGTCAGGCAGGATTACACACATGGACGTACAGTGTGATGATGATGATGTTGTACCCGCTGTTGCTTCCTTTGCTGAGGTGTCAGATACAAGTGAAGCGGTTGATGATGACAATGTGTCCAAGGATGCCATGTGGGTGCCTGCTCGAAGAGAAGAAGAGGGGGAAAGTTCACGCCAGTCAACGCATGCTGTTGCCACCACCAGAATGCCGTCATTGCAAAGCTCAGCAGTGTGGCATTTTTTTTGTGTGTCTGCCTCTGATAACAGCAATGCCATTTGCAACCTGTGCCAAAAGAAACTGAGTCGTGGGAAGTCCAACACCCACCTCGGTACAACTGCTTTGCGAAGGCACATGATCTCAAAACACAAACGCCTATGGGATCAACACATGAGTACAAGCAGCACACAAACTCAAAGCTACCATGCTCCTCCTGGTCCAGCAACTTTAGCCACGTCAACCACTGCTGTCCTCCCTGCCCCATCTCAACCAACCACCACTCCGCCTCTCACCTTCAGCAGTTCCTACTCATCTGCCCACAGTCAGGTGTCTGTTAAGGAAATGTTTGAGCGTAAGAAGCCAATGTCACAGAGTCACCCCCTTGCCCGGTGACTGACAGCTGGCTTGACGGAACTCTTAGCCCGCCAGATTTTACCATACCAGCTGGTGGAGTCTGAGGCCTTCAAAAAATTTGTCGCTATTGGGACACCACAGTGGAAGCTACCCGGACGAATTTTTTTTTCAAAAAAGGCAATCCCAAACCTCTACTATGTTATTGAAAAGGAAGTCATGGCATCTCTGGCATACAGAGTTGGGGCAAGGGTCCATCTGACCACTGATACCTGGTCTGCAAAGCACGGTTAGGGCAGGTATATCACGTACACTGCGCATTGGGTCAACCTGCTGATGGCTGACAAACATGGAATGCGTGGCTCCGCAGCGGAGTTGGTGACACCGCCACCACTTGCAGGCGGGCCTACTGCCACCTCCTCTACTCCTACTCCATCCTCTTCGATATCCTCCTCGGCTGAGTCCTCTTCTGCTGCGGCGTCTGGCTGCACATCAACTGATTCCCCCCAGCTCCCCAGGGGCTATTCCACATCCCGGATACGACAGTGTCACGCTGTCTTGGGGTTGACTTGCCTGAAAGCAGAGAGCCACACAGGACCAGCACTCCTGTTCACCCTGAACGCACAGGTGGATCAGTGGCTGACCCCGCACCAACTGGAGATCGGCAAAGTGGTGTGTGACAATGAAACAAATTTGTTGTCGGCATTGAATTTGGGCAAGTTGTCACATGTGCCGTGCATGGCACATGTGTTGAATCTCATTGTACAACGCTTTGTGTCTAAGTAACTAGGCTTACAGGACGTCCTCAAGCAGGCAAGGAAGGTGTGTGGCCATTTCAGGCGTTCCTACACGGCCATGGCGCACTTTTTCTATATTCAGCGGCGAAACAACATGCCAGTGAGGCACTTGATTTGCGACAGCCCGACACGTTGGAATTCAACACTCCTAATGTTCAACCACCTGCTCCAACAAGAAAAAGGCTCCCTTGAGAAAGTGGAGTGAAACGTACGTCGGGGTGGGCTCTCCTCTCTGCATAAGAAACCCGTGTCCTCCTCTTCAAGTGTCCCTCAGGTATATATATTTATTGAACATACGTGTCCTCTTGCTGCAGTGTATGTGCGTTTTTACCCACCAGGTCAGCTTAAGTGGAGCACTGTTCTGTTATACAATTCTTATGTACTGGGGATGTGTCTGTTTATGTCAGCACTGTTAAGGTTTTTACCGTATATAGGAGAATAATCGGTGTTTTCTATGCATGGGAGGGGAGCCACATGTCTTGGCTACCATTTGTATTGCTGCCATATATATTTATATTTTTTTTTTATATTGATATTTGTATGTCGTTGGTCTTTTTATCAACTAATAAAGTTTATGTAATTGTATTGCGTGTCCCTTTTTGGTCATTTGGTAAACAACAAGAAAAAGCCGTCAACGAGTATTTGTATGACCGGGGTGCTAGGACAGCCTCTGCGGAGCTGGGAATTTTTATGCCACGTTACTGGACGCTCATGCGAAATGCCTGTAGGCTCATGCGTCCTTTTGAGGAGATGACAAACCTAGTCAGTCGCACCGAAGGCACCATCAGCGACCTCATCCCATTTGTTTTCTTCCTGGAGCGTGCCCTGTGAAGAGTGCTGGATCAGGCTGTAAATGAGCGTGAAGAGGAAGAGGAAGAGTTGTGGTCACCATCACCACCAGAAACAGCCTTGTCATCATCGCTTGCCGAACCTGCGGCAAAGCTGGAAGAGGAGTATGAGGAAGAGGAGTCAGAGGAGGAATGTGGCAGCTTTGAGGAGGAGGAAGACCAACCACAGCAGGCACCCCAGGGTGCTCGTTGTTGTCACCTATCTGGGACCCATGGTGTTGTACGTGGCTGGGGGGAAGAACAGACAGTCAATGACATCAATGAGGACGAGGAACGGGAAATGAGTAGCTCTGCATCCAACCTTGTGCAAATGAGGTCTTTCATGCTGTCATGTCTGTTGAGGGACCCTCGTATAAAAAGGATGAAGGAGAACGACCTGTACTGGGTGGCCACGCTACTAGACCCCCGGTATAAGCAGAAAGTGGCAGAAATGTTACCAAATTACCGAAAGTCGGAAAGGATGCAGCAGTTCAAAACCAAACTAAAAAATATGCTTTACACAGCTTATAAGAGGGATGTCACAGCACAACGGGAATCTAACAGGGGAAGAGGTGAATGTACTCCTCCTACCACGCCGGCAAGGACTGGACGCTTTACAGATGTGTTGTTGATGGAGGACATGCAGAGCTTTTTCAGTCCTACACATCGCCAGAGCCCTTTGGGATCCAGCCTTAGAGAACGACTCGACCGACAGGTAGCAGACTACCTCGCCTTAACAGCAGATATCGACACTCTGAGGAGCAATGAACCCCTTCACTACTGGGTGTGCAGGCTTGACCTGTGGCATGAGCTATCCCAGTTTGCGATAGAACTTCTGGCCTGCCCTGCTTCAAGTGTCCGGTCAGAAAGGACCTTCAGTGCAGCAGGAGGCATTGTCACTGACAAGAGAAGTCGCTTCGGTCAAAAAAGTGTTGATTACCTCACCTTCATAAAGATGAATGAGGCATGGATCCCGAAGGGACTGACAGTGGGGGATACGTTTGACTAACAAAAGGCGTGATGACATGCCTTGGCCATGCTGCTGTATTTAATGTCT
Source organism: Bufotes viridis (assembly GCA_033119425.1). Lineage (NCBI taxonomy): Eukaryota > Metazoa > Chordata > Amphibia > Anura > Bufonidae > Bufotes > Bufotes viridis. Next base: position 421,657,942 of record CM065591.1, read on the forward strand.
GCATACCGGATGACTTTCGTGAATTCTCTGCCACCAACTAGGGTTCAAGCCGCAATGTTTTAGTCACTTTTCTGCCTGGAAAACATCAATTTTTCCGGCCGCTGCTACAATAGCGGCTGCAACAATGCCATTACTTTTCAGGCATGTGTACATGCCTAATTTTTCTGTACTATGGTGCAGCACTGTGGCTGCAAAAACAAAGCAAAAAAAAAAGGCACATACAAGTGTCAATTCCCCTTCGTGATCGTTACCTTGTTGTGGTGAAGGGGCTTGCGTATCACAATGAAGCAATCATCACCTCTATGATAAGGCCGTTGCTTCATTATGGTCAGACCAAAAGCGATCGGACGGCTGGATAATATTTCATAGACAAAACGTTAATTTACCTTTTTTTTTTTTTTTAAACTTTTATGGGTTTTTAATGCATAAAATAAAAAATCATAATAAAGTCTCTTAATAGTTTATTAGAAATAATGCACACAATTAAAAAAAATCCCCATCAATTCCAATACAAAGCAAGTACAGAGCTCAGAACTAAATTATTTCATAATGTCGTAATGGTTCGTTAATTCGACAATGCTTAATCAATTCGACACACGTCCCCGGATAGGGTACGTAACAGGGATTAAACTGATAGGAATAGAACTAGTTAAGACACCACTCATATAGGGTGTCACAGCACATTGCTCTGTGCACGCCCAGTGCCCCAATTTGGGAGTAAGAGGACCGGCCAAGCTGCTTTTTCCATCTCCCGGTTCCTAAAATCTATTCAGTTTGGTGTCTGAGAGTTTGGTCTGTCACTGTGAAGGCAGTCGAAGGTACCCGGCCTAAATTTTTTTTCACAAAAGGCAATCCCAGATTGGGGACGTTAGAGGGATTAAATTGATGAGAAGAGAACTACACAAAATACCACTCATATCGGGTGTGACAGTAAATTGCACGGCGCAGACGCTGTGGCCGTGGATTAAAACAAAGGGGAGGGAGCCAGCGTTTTTTTAACCATCTCCCCGTTCGAAAAATCAATTCAATAAATGGACCCCAGATTGGGGACGTTAGAGGGATTAAACTGATGAGAAGAGAACTACACAAAATACCACTCATATCGGGTGTGACAGTAAATTGCACGGCGCAGACGCAGTGACCGTGGATTAAAACAAAGGGGAGGGAGCCAGTGTTTTTTTAACCATCTCTCCATTCGAAAAATCAATTCAATTCCCCCTTCGGGGACCCTTGGTGTTGTATGTGGCTGGACGGAGGAAGAAACCTTCAATGACATCACCGGGACATGGCTAGCTTGGTATCCAACCTTGTGCAAATGGGGAGTTTGCAGTTGTGCAAATGGGGAGTTTGCGGTTGTGCAAATGGACTGTTTGCGGTTGTTTGCAGTGCATTAAAAGGGGAGTTTGGTCTGTCAATGTCTGTGAAGCGGGCCTAACCCGTACACTACCTGATCAATACGACATCATACCTGATCGTATACACACAATGGATGTTTTAAAGTATGTTATTCCAAACAATTTAGGAATGTTAGTTGATTTATGCCCTTTATGGATTAAAACCCGACTCTGCGTCCACTATGTAATTTTGCATTGGAGATTTGCCATTGATCCCCCTCCGGCATGCCACAGTCCAGGTGTTAGTCCCCTTGAAACAACATTTCCATTACTATCGTGGCCAGAAAGAGTCCAGTGGGATTTAAAAATCGCCTGCCTATTGAAGTCTATGGCGGTTCGCTCGGCTCGCCCATTCGCGAACATTTGCAGGAGTTCGCGAACGGAAAATTTTACGTTCGCGACATCACTAACTCGCATTACGAATTCAACTTAAAGCTGGGTTCCTAATGGTTGTATTGCTAGAATATAACGAATATCACGAATATAGCACTATATTCTCAATCTTCGTTATATTCTAGCAACTGCAAACAACCATTAGGAACTCAGCTCTAAGTTGATTTCGCAATGCGAACATATACTTGCATTGCGAATTCAACTTAGAGCTGGGTTCCTAATGGTTGGCTTGCTAGAATATAACGAAGATTGAGAATATAGTGCTATATTCGTGAATTCGAGATTTTCCTTATATTCTAGCAATACAACCATTAGGAACACAGCTCTAAGTTGAATTCGCAATGCGAGTAATTCAGGTTATATTAATCGCATTGCGATTACAACTTAGTCAAATTTGTGCGATCGTGATTCTCACATCCGACAGTACATTTTAGCATGGAGGCGTTTCCATGCACAAAGGAAGAAGCGTAAACGGGCATTGACTGGAGCGGGCAGGGAGCCAAGAATCCTCCAGGCAGGTAAGAACAGCTTTTGGGAAGTGGGAAGACAACCAGAGAGCAACAAGGATTAACAACTTAAAAAAACAAAAAGGAATATTTGAAATAGCGAATATATAGCGCTATATTCGCAATATTCACGAATTTGCGAAGTGCTGATATTCGCTAAAAAATTCACTATTCGAATATTCGCGCTCAACACTACTGCTGACATTTACCCTGGGCTGTGCTGAAGTTGGTGGTGAATATCTGTGGCTGACCGTATGAGCAGGTGGAAGAAGAGGAGGAGGAAGCCGAGTAGGAGGAGGAGGCAAAGAATGATGCCCTGCGATCCTTGGCGTGATGTGCGCCAAACAGCTCTCCGCCTGGGGCCCAGCCGCCACTACATTACCCAGTGTGCAGTTAGGGAGATATAGCATCCCTGGCCGTGCTTACTGATCCACGTAACTGTGGTTAGGTGGACCTTGCCACAGATGGTGTTGCGCAGTGCACACTTGATTTTATCTGATACTTGGTTGTGCAGGGAAGGCACGGCTCTCTTGGAGAAGTAGTGGCGGCTGGGAACGACGTACTCTGCGACAGCCATCGCCATCAGCTGTTTGAAGTTGTCCGTGTCCACCAGCCTGAATGACAGCATTTCAAAGGCCAGTAGTTTAGAAATGGTGGCTGACCGCTGCCATGGGATATGGTGGAGATGCTTGGTGACGGAGGTGGTGGTGTTGGTGGAACATCCTCTTTTTGCTGGGCGGCAGGTGCCAATGTTCCTCCAGAGGCTGAGGAAGAGGCTGAGGCAGCAGCAAAAGAGGGAGCAGGAGGGGCCTGAGCCCTTTCTTAGTTTTGAAGGTGCTTATTCCACTGCAGCCCGTGTCTCGCATGTAGATGCCTGGTCATGCAGGCTGTGCTAAGGTTCAGAACGTTAATGCTTAGCTTCAGGCTCTGATGGCACAGTGTGCAAACCACTCGGGTCTTGACGTGAGCACATTGTGTGAAGAAGTGCCATGCCAGGGAACTCCTTGAAGCTGCCTTTGGTGTGCTCGGTCCCTGGTGGCGGTGGCCAGTAGCAGGCGAACTCTCTTGGCGATGGCTGTTCTGCTTTTGCACCTTGCTCCCTCTTTTGTTACGCTGTTGGCTCGGTCTCACCACTGCCTCTTCCTCTGAACTCTGAAAGTCAGTGGAACAGCCTTCATTCTATGTGGGGCCTAGGACCTCATCATCCCCTGCATCGTCTTCCACACAGTCTACCTCCCTGACCTCCTGTTCGGTCTGCACACTGCAGAAAGATGCAGCAGTTGGCACCTGTGTTTCATCATCATCAGAGATGTGCAGACTCTGCTGAGGTTGTATTCCCATGTCCTCATCAGGAAACATAAGTGGTTGTGCGTCAGTGCATTCTATGTTTTCCACCGCTGGGAAAGGGCTAGGCGAATGCCCTTGGGAAACCCTGCCAGCAGATTCTTCAAACAGCATAAGAGACTGCTGCATAACTTGAGGCTCAGACAGTTTCCCTGATATGCATGGGGGTGATGTGACAGACTGATGGGCTTGGTTTTCAGGCGCCACCTGTGCGCTTTCTGCAGTAGACTGGGTGGGAGATAATGTGAACCTGCTGGATCCACTGTCGGCCACCCAATCGACTAGCGCCTGTACTTGCTTAGGCCTTACTATCCTTAGAACAGCATTAGGCCCGACCAAATATCGCTGTAGATTCTGGCGGCTACTGGAACCTGAGGTAGTTGGTTCACTAGGACGTGTAGCTGTGGCAGAACGGCCACGTCCTCTCCCAGCACCAGAGGGTCCACTAACACCACCACGACCATGTCGGCGTCCCTTATTAGACGTTTTCCTCATTGTTACCGTTCACCACAATAATGAAAAACATATTTGGCCCAATGTATAGAGTTCAAATTAAGGCCATTTTTTTACAGGCACCTAACACTATCTAGCTATCTATTTATGTACCGTATTACACTAATACAGGCACAGCAGAAACCACAGATTTATGGGAATATTAATTTTAGTCCTAGTTTTTAGCCCCTGGCTGAAAGGTATCCTTTTACAGACAGAATTACACTTGGAGATGCACAGTAGTGTGTGCAAATGTAGAGGATTTAGCTTTCAGCACTTGTATTTAGACACTTAGAGTAATATACCCCTTTTCAGACAGAAATACACTTGGAGATGCACAGCAGTGTGCGCAAATATAGAGGATTTATTATTCAGGCCTTGTATTTAGACGCTGACACACTGAGTGTAATATACCCTATTACGGACAGAATTACACTTGGAGATGCACAATAGCGTGTGCAAATGTAGAGGATTTAGCTTTCAGCACTTGTATTTAGACACTTAGTGTAATATACCCTTTTACGGACAGAAATACAATTGGAGATGCACAGCAGAGTGCGCAAATATAGAGGATTTATTATTCAGGCCTTGTATTTAGATGCTGACACGCTGAGTGTAATATACCCTATTACGGACAGAATTACAGTTGGAGAGGAACAGCGGAAAGCACAGATGTTTAGGATTTCTATTTCTGGGATTTTATTTAACCACAGAAAAAAAATCTATTTCTTTGACGGACAGTATTACACTTGGCCAGCCACAGCTGTAACCCCAGATTTAGGGGATTGGTATTTTGGCATTGGCAATTGAATTTCACCCCAGAAAAAAAATCTATCCTTTGATGGACAGTATTACACTTGGCCAGCCACAGCTGGAACACCAGATTTAGGGGATTGGTATATTGGCAATTGAATTTCACCCCAGAAAAAAAATCTATCCTTTGACGGACAGTATTACACTTGGCCAGCCACAGCTGGAACACCAGATTTAGGGGATTGGTATTTTGGCAATTGAATTTCACCCCAGAAAAAAAATCTATCCTTTGACGGACAGTATTACCATTGACCAGCAACAGCTGAAACCACTGATTTAGGGGATTGGTATTTTGGCAATTGAATTTCACCCCAGAAAAAAATCTATCCTTTGACGGACGGTATAAAACTTAGCCAGCCACAGCTGGAACACCCGATTTGGAGGATTGGTATTTTGGCAATTGAATTTCACCCCAGAAAAAAATCTATCCTTTGACGGACAGTATTATACTTGGAGATGCACAGTAGCGTGTGCAAATGTAGAGGATTTAGCTTTCAGCACTCGTATTTAGACACTTAGTGTAATATACCCTTTTGCGGACAGAAATACACTTGGAGATGCACAGGAGCGTGTGCAAATATAGAGGATTACGCTTTCAGCACTTGTATTTAGACACTTAGTGTAATATACCCTTTTACGGACAGAAATACACTTGGAGATGCACAGCAGTGTGCGCAAATATAGAGGATTTATTATTCAGGCCTTGTATTTAGACGTTGACACGCTGAGTGTAATATACCATATTACGGACAGAATTACACTTGGAGATGCACAGTAGCGTGTGCAAATGTAGAGGATTTAGCTTTCAGCACTTGTATTTAGACACTTAGTGTAATATACCCTTTTGCAGACAGAAATACACTTGGAGATGCACAGTAGTGTGTGCAAATGTAGAGGATTTAGCTTTCAGCACTTGTATTTAGACACTTAGTGTAATATACCCTTTTGCAGACAGAAATACACTTGGAGATGCACAGCAGTGTGCGCAAATATAGAGGATTTATTATTCATCCCTTGTATTTAGACGTTGACACACTGAGTGTAATATACCCTATTACGGACAGAATTACACTTAGAGATGCACAGTAGCGTGTGCAAATGTAGAGGATTTAGCTTTCAGCACTTGTATTTAGACACTTAGTGTAATATACCCTATTACGGACAGAATTACACTTGGAGAGGAACAGCGGAAAGCACAGATGTTTAGGATTTCTATTTCTGGGATTTTATTTAACCACAGAAAAAAAATCTATTTCTTTGACGGACAGTATTACACTTGGCCAGCCACAGCTGTAACCCCAGATTTAGGGGATTGGTATTTTGGCAATTGAATTTCACCCCAGAAAAAAATCTATCCTTTGACTGACAGTATTACACTTGGCCAGCCACAGCTGGAACACCTGATTTAGGGGATTGGTATTTTGGCAATTGAATTTCACCCCAGAAAAAAATCTATCCTTTGACGGACGGTATAAAACTTAGCCAGCCACAGCTGGAACACTAGATTTAGAGGATTGGTATTTTGGCAATTGAATTTCACCCCAGAAAAAAAATCTATCCTTTGATGGACAGTATTACACTTGGCCAGCAACAGATGAAACCACTGATTTAGGGGATTGGTATTTTGGCAATTGAATTTCACCCCAGAAAAAAATCTATCCTTTGACGGACAGTATTATACTTGGAGATGCACAGTAGCGTGTGCAAATGTAGAGGATTTAGCTTTCAGCACTCGTATTTAGACACTTAGTGTAATATACCCTTTTGCGGACAGAAATACACTTGGAGATGCACAGGAGCGTGTGCAAATATAGAGGATTACGCTTTCAGCACTTGTATTTAAACACTTAGTGTAATATACCCTTTTACGGACAGAAATACACTTGGAGATGCACAGCAGTGTGCGCAAATATAGAGGATTTATTATTCAGGCCTTGTATTTAGACGTTGACACGCTGAGTGTAATATACCCTATTACGGACAGAATTACACTTGGAGATGCACAGTAGCGTGTGCAAATGTAGAGGATTTAGCTTTCAGCACTTGTATTTAGACACTTAGTGTAATATACCCTTTCCTCCTCAAAAACCTATGTGCGTCTTATCGGCAGGTGCGTCTTATAGGCCGAAAAATATCCATGACATATACTTTACTCCATTCGCAAACTCTGGTTTTTGGGTAAATTTAATTTGTGCCACATCTTTGTGTGCGTTTAATCCACATTTGTGACATATACTGTACTCCATCCGCAAACTATGTTTTTGGGGGAAATTTAACAGATTTGTTTAACATCTAGTCTCCATAGTGTGTGGCTTTCTGTGTCAAATACTGTACCACATCTGAAAACAGTGTCTGATCTAAATAACCTGTGCCTAATCTAGTGTCCATAGCGTGTGGCTCTCTGTGTAAAATACTGTACCACGTGAAAACAGTGTATTCTGGCGCATACACTTACAAATCCTACGCTATTGTACGGGTGACATACTTTTGAGCATATATAACATTTAATATTAAGAAGGCAGCCAGTAAGGGACGTGCAATTGGCCGTGATGCTTATGGTGCATGTAAAGGCCATGGCCCTGGGCGCAATAAAACTGAGTAAAACCGAGAATGGCGAACCTTTTTGAGACTGAGTGACCACATGGTCATTTACCCTGAATAATACAGTCCAATATAGTATATCTTCTATGTTCCTTATCAGTGTCGGACTGGGGTACCTAGGGCCCACCAGTAATATTTATTTTGGGGGCCCACCATACGGATACATTCAAATATAATAAATAATCTAACAATTTTTTTATATGAACATCGGCTAATTGAGGTTCTGTATATTGAATATATGTATGTAGTGCAGTAAGTCTACTGTGTTATGTGCCACTTGTGCAGGGAGTGGGAGACTAGGGGCCCACCTTGCTCAGGGGCCCACGGGGGATTCCCTTGTACCTCTGTGGGCCAGTCCGAGCTTGTTCCTTATCATTTAGCCATAGCTGTAAAGTGCCAGTTCGTGCCAAGTGTCAAGCTTGTGAAGATGAAAAATCTGCAGCACTCTCCAGATATATTCAAAAATCCAACAGGTTTATTCCAGCAGCATACAAAGCGACGTTTCGACTATAAAAGTCTTTATCAAGCAATATCACATACAAATATGACACCCTTATAAATCCCTTAGTACAACGTGATTGGTGTTGCCCAAATCCAAGGGGCGTGTACATATATACATACAAAGACCATTTGCTAATTCCCCACTATACTCCCGCATGTAGCGATTTACCCCATCCACGTGCGTCACCACTCCATCCAAGGCATCCGTGTCCGTGGCGTTGCGGAAGTTCAATTGCGCATGCGCTACACTTGGTACGAGGCCCCTGTAATTTCCGGAGACCCGACCAATGAGGGGTCCGCGCTGGCCAAGTATTCACCAGCGCCCATCCTCCAAGTCACATGATCGGGTTTCTTACCAATAGAAATTCATACAGGGATGACGTCAGCTGCTGTCAGCAAGTTAGACCGGAACATCTTCCAATCACAGAAGACCGCTGTCACTGCGTCACTCGTTGCCGGATGGAATCCGGTCATATATGAGAGGCTCGTAACATAGGTTGCTAAGTAGCAGAGATGCTATAGTAAATTGCGTCATAAGGGTCCTAAGGACACCGTGTGAAAAGTACCAATTGTATACAGACTTGTACAGCAAAGACAAGATTGTCATTACCACAAAGGTGGCCTCTGGCCCAAAGTGACAGGTACCATACAAGATCGCACACATGCAAGGCTGTAGGATCTGTCAGGGGACAGGTGCCATGAAATGGCCATGCTCCCCGTCAGGCTACAGAAATAAACCACTTACTAGTAGCCCCCGAGGGGTACCGGAGCGACCCCGCCAGGGGTACATCAAGTGTTACACAAGTGGGCTTACTATCATTCATTCTCACCTGTCAACTTACACAGGGCCGTCTAAAAACATCAATATAGGCTACACCCGGTATCATATCATAGGGCCACAGTGTGAATAATCATACATTGTCTTATTTCACTGGAAAGCCTTCAAGTGGAGTCCAGGAACGCACGTTGGAAGTGGGAAACCACTACAGAGACAAAAGACAGAGGAGAATTAGCATACAAAATAAAATAAAAAAATCACAACAAGGTATTTGTTGGGTACTAAACTTATGTAATAGATTTAAAACGTGCATTCTGCATTTGACTCTTGAAGTTCCTAATGTCCCTTTTAGCCAAGGAGATATAGGTCTCCACCACATTATTAGTCGGTGGGGGTTGAAAAGAACTCTTCATATATAGATCAAAATCCCCTAGTCTAAACGGATTATCAACATCATTACATGAGAAAGCAACCACCGCTGAACCAGGGCAGACAGAGACAGATGGGAACAACGAGGGATACGATTTCAACCAGACAACGACCAACGACATAGTGGTAAATATTTCATCTCAACCCCTTACAGTAACTGAACTCTCTCTCCTTAACAGAGGTTTGGAAGAGGACTTAAATGCTTTCTTCCGAAGATTGAGGCTGAAGGCCTTTTTTTCGACATCTGACATTAATGAACCCGTTGCTTTCTCATGTAATGATGTTGATAATCCGTTTAGACTTGGGGATTTTGGTCTATATATGAAGAATTCTTTTCAACCCCCACCGACTAATAATGTGGTGGAGACTGTAAAGGGAGAATATTAATTACCAATATTAAGCGAATATCAGTAATTAATATTCATAAATAAGAGTAATCCGTCTATAGATAGTCACGCCTATTTATGTCCTTAACAACACACTTCTATTGCCTAGCACGTCATCAAGTCGCTTACACTTACTATCTGCATGCGCCTAGCTCACTACGCTAAACGCTAATAAATACACGCTACACAATTCTATCAATAAAACGGTATTTAATAACTTGACGCACACAGATGTATACTAAATAACACAGCACTTCGAATATAATACTAACTACACTACACAATCCCAAATTCCACCCACAACACTAGCTAATACAGATCACACACATCCATGCACATTTACAGCCCACCCAACCTGGCTCTAAGCTATCCCTATGGGAGTAACAAAGGGTTAACACACTCAACTGCTGCTGGGCTATAGGCAGGGCAGCAGTGGAGGGGTTAACACAAGGTACAGGGGACTGTGGGTAGCAGGGCTTGCTGGGACCTGATGGGTTAAATGCAGGCCACAGATACACTGGGCTGAAGGCTGCTGCAGGTGTACAGCAGGGATTAATGCAGGGCAGGGAGCAGGGGTTCAGGGATGGCAAGGTAGGGGTAAATGCAGGGATAATGGGTAGGGAGGTACAGGTCTGCAGGGGTTACCCCAACAGGGGTTGATGCTGCGGGGCAGGGAAGGGGTACATGGGACTGTAGGGCTATGGGAAATCAGGGCAGGGGTTGGGGGTACTCAGCCATCTTCGGGTCCCATCTGTGTCCTTGTCAGTCAGGAGCCGAGTTCAGAAGAAACTCTCCTCTGTAGAGGCATGCCCTAATATCTGGTTTTGGGATATAAGTCCTCTTCCAACTGGAACCAGTCTATTGAAGAGGACGGACAAAAAGATAAACCTCTGTTAAGGAGAGAGAGTTCAGTTACTGTAAGGGGTTGAGATGAAATATTTACCACTATGTCGTTGGTCGTTGTCTGGTTGAAATCGTATCCCTCGTTGTTCCCATCTGTCTCTGTCTGCCCTGGTTCAGCGGTGGTTGCTTTCTCATGTAATGATGTTGATAATCTGTTTAGACTAGGGGATTTTGGTCTATATATGAAGAGTTCTTTTCAACCCCCACCGACTAATAATGTGGTGGAGACCTATATCTCCTTGGCTAAAAGGGACATTAGGAACTTCAAGAGTCAAATGCAGAATGCACGTTTTAAATCTAACATTTCATTTGAAGATAGTCAGGCCTTAAAAAAACTCTGTCAGAGAAAGGAGATCACGATTAAACCTGCTGATAAGGGGGGTGCCATTGTTGTGATGGATACCAGTATGTATGAGGGAGAAATCTTGAGACAACTGGGTGATGCCTCCGTATACAGTCGTCTTGACCATGATCCCAAATTTGAATATATGCGGAGGATCAAGCTTTTGGTCGACGACGCGTATGCGGTAGACATCATTGATAAAACACTGCACGATTATCTTATTGAGAGGAATCCGGTCGCCCCGGTGATTTATACCCTGCCGAAAATTCATAAGGATGGGGGTAACCCACCGGGGCGCCCGATTGTATCTGGTATGAACTCAATTTTCTCTCCCATAGCTGTCTTTTTGGATAAGGTTTTACAGGGTTTTGCTAGAGACTCAAGATCTTACGTGAGAGATACCTCACATTTTTTAGAGAAACTCAGTAGACTTCAGTTCAATGAGGGTGACTTATTAGTGTCTTTCGACGTGGTAAGTCTTTACACGAGTATTGATCATGACAGGGGACTCCATGCGGTCCAATTGACCCTACAAAAATCGCAGTATACCCCACGTAAGGTCCGTTTCATATTATCACTTCTTGAGATCGCCCTTACATGTAATTATTTCATGTTTAAGGACGACTTCTATGTTCAACGGAGAGGGACAGCGATGGAGTGCGAACATCTACATGGCGGTCTTCGAGGAGACGTTTGTGCATCCATCCAGCCCCTTCCGGTCTGTGAGATGCTGGATGAGATACATAGACGACATCTTCTTCATTTGGACCGACACAGAGGAACATTTGAGGGGCTTCCTGTCCCAGCTGAATGAGGTGTATGGTGAGCTTCAGTTCACCATGGTCTTATCAGCAGAAAAACTGCAATTTCTGGATACTACTGTATATCCATCATCCGGTGGTTTACAAACGGACTTGTTTGTTAAACCAACAGACAGGAACAATATCTTGAGCTTTCAGAGCTCACACCCGAGACGGATGATCAAATCCCTGCCCCATAGTCAATTTTTGAGGGTACAGAGAATTGTGAGTGAGGAGGAAAATGTAAATAAGAGACTGGATAGTATGGGTCAAAAATTTCTCCAGAGAGGTTATCCATCTAACCTGGTTAAGAGACACCTTGATCAAAGTAAGAAGCTGAAGAGACAGGATACTATGGGCCCTAGGGTTATAAACCCAAAAAAAGTCAATAAAAGGATTCCCTTGGTAACGAGTTATACATCGTGTAGTAATGGTATAGCAGCTATCGTCCGAAAAAACTGGGGTATATTATCCCAAGCTTTTCCTAATTTCCCCGAATTCCAACAGCCCCCGCTCCTTTCATATAAAAGAACTCCAAACCTCAAGGACAAACTTGTCCATGCGGACCAGAAGTCTCCAGGTCACACAATAGGGAGTAGGTCGGGGTGTTTTCCTTGTCATAATTGTTGCCATTGCAACAGTCTATTGAAGGATAATTCCTTCACGCATCCATACACTGGGGTTCGGTATCACATTAGGGGGCACTGCACTTGTAGCTCCACATATGTGATATATGTCCTCCAGTGTCCGTGTGGCCTCCTGTATGTAGGAGAGACCACGCAGGAGGTCAAGAAGAGACTTACACAACACAAGTCCAAAATACGAAATGGAACTTTGGAACTTCCTGTCCCAGATCATTTTCATAAGTTCAAACATAATGTGTCACAACTCAAATTCCGTATTATAGATGGTGTTCCGCATCCCTGTAGTGGTGGAGTTCGGGAAACTATGTTAAAGAAATTAGAAATGAAGTGGATCCACCGACTAGAAACATTGGAACCTAAAGGATTAAATAGAGAATTTGGATTGAATATTTTCCTCTAGGTATCATCCTATTTGCTTTAACTACCTCCAATTCCGTTCGAATTTTTATTACATAAGTTTAGTACCCAACAAATACCTTGTTGTGATTTTTTTTTTTAATTTTGTATGCTAATTCTCCTCTTTCTTTTGTCTCTGTAGTGGTTTCCCACTTCCAACGTGCGTTCCTGTACTCCACTTGAAGGCTTTCCAGTGAAATAAGACAATGTATGATTATTCACACTGTTGCCCTATGATATGATACCGGGTGTAGCCTATATTGATGTTTTTAGACGGCCCTGTGTAAGTTGACAGGTGAGAATGAATGATAGTAAGCCCACTTGTGTAACACTGGATGTACCCCTGGCGGGGTCGCTCCGGTACCCCTCAGGGGCTACTAGTAAGTGGTTTATTTCTGTAGCCTGACGGGGAGCATGGCCATTTCATGGCACCTGTCCCCTGACAGATCCTACAGCCTTGCATGTGTGCGATCTTGTATGGTACCTGTCACTTTGGGCCAGAGGCCACCTTTGTGGTAATGACAATCTTGTCTTTGCTGTACAAGTCTGTGATTGGAAGATGTTCCGGTCTAACTTGCTGACAACAGCTGATGTCATCCCTGTATGAATTTCTATTGGTAAGAAACCCGATCATGTGACTTGGAGGATGGGCGCTGGTGAATACGTGGCCAGCGCGGACCCCTCATTGGTCGGGTCTCCGGAAATTACAGGGGCCTCGTACCAAGTGTAGCGCATGCGCAATTGAACTTCCGCAACGCCACGGACACGGATGCCTTGGATAGAGTGGTGACGCACGTGGATGGGGTAAATCGCTACATGCGGGAGTATAGTGGGGAATTAGCAAATGGTCTTTGTATGTTTATATGTACACGCCCCTTGGATTTGGGCAACACCAATCACGTTGTACTAAGGAATTTATAAGGGTGTCATATTTGTATGTGATATTGCTTGATAAAGACTTTTATAGTTGAAACGTCGCTTTGTATGCTGCTGGAATAAACCTGTTGGATTTTTGAATATATCTGGAGAGTGCTGCGGATTTTTCATCTTCACATTGATACTATGGGGATCACGGTCCTCATCTGCGTGCACCTACTTCTGGACCTTATTTCAGGTACCTGAAACTATGGTCAGCTTCCCTAGATGGATTTTGTAGTGCTGCTTGTACAACCTTTTTTTTGCTATAAGAGTCAAGCTTGGACACCCAGTAGTTGTAAGGCACAGAGGGATCACTGAGGATGCTGACACTGTCTGCTATGTACTCCTTCACCATCTTCCACATTTTTTCCATCCTTGTGACACTAGGCAGCGCATCAAGGTGAGGGTGCTGTTGGGGTGTCATGAAACTGTCTCAGGCTTTGGAGAGTGTTGTCCTGCCTCTGTTGGAACTGCTGTGTGTTCCTCTCATCTCCCCTCTTGGGTTGCACAAGGAACTACGTACTCTGCCACCAGCGTTGTCAGATAGTAATTTATGGAGCAATTTTTCAAGAAGGACCTTCTGGTATTACACCATTTTGCTCATCCCTTCCACCATAGGAATGATAACCAAAGAAATTCGACAGCACTTTCTTGTCGGTAAAAAAAGGTTGTTACTTTATTTGCCGGGTAAAAAGCGACGTTTCGGTGCACCCAATGGCACCTTTCTCAAGCAGAAAGGTGCCATTGGGTGCACCGAAATGTCGCTTTTTACCCTGCAAATAAAGTAGCAACCTTTTTTCACCAACAGGGTAGTGCTGTGGAATTTCTTATATTTCAGTGGACATAGGGAATTGTCCTCACAGCCACTGGCACTCCATTTTGGCGTTTTGGAACCTGCTGTGCGATCTGGTGCAATTTTTTCACCATAGGAATGAGAGATGAGAAGTTCTCTTTGTAGCGGGGGTCGAGAAGGGTGAACTGAACAACCAGTAATCACTGTTGTGCAAAATGTGTAGAATGGTCATCTTCTTCTGACTGTGGATGCTGAAGAGTTTGGGGATCAGTGCAAAAGATCTCCTTATGTCCCTCTTCAGGAAGGGTCAGCTCACCTGCAGGCCCTCACCTACAATCTTTTACAGGGCAATCAAAAAATATTCTTAAATTTCAATAAACTTTTTCCGTAGCCGGTGCTGACCGCCATTCCCTGTGCTAACTCTGCAATGTAACCTTACCGCAAGACAAAAATATTTTTTTAATTCTATAAAAAAAAATTGTCGCCAGTGTTTTTGATAATATCTCTGCAATGTCCTTGCACTGGCAGCCGGTTGTGACGTAACTCATTAGCACGGAGGAATCTCGTTGGTTATCGGAATGAACCAGACGAATCGCTCCACCCACTCACAACGGCCATGCACCACCACCCACAAAATTGAGAAAGAGGTATCAATCTGTCAATCCTTTCAGTGTCCGTGCCAGGTGAGGTATCCCATGTGGAATCAAATTAAGCCGCAGGCACCACTCCTGGTGGTCCCCTTCAGTCAATTAGTTTCAGCTTTGCAACCACACCCCCCTCGGAACCCAAGTCCTTTGGTTTCCAGGAAATTGCCCAGCGGGTAATGGGAATAACGCTGCTGGATCGTGTGTCGGATCGTTTTCAAGCCAGGCTACAAATTTCATCTTAGATTATTGAAAACATTCTTGGCAAATACTTTCAGTGTGGTTCTTCTGGCGCCAATCAAAGAATTTCACCTATAGCAGCATAATACGAATACCTCCGGCCGTCCACCTTAATCATGGTCCCAGTTCTGAAAAAAAAATATATAATTTTTGGCAGCACTTGCACTTAATATACAATTGTATATACAGGAAAGAATGTTTCCTAACTATTTTTCCTGTAAAATAGATTTTTTCTTTTTTTTGGGGGGGGGGGGGGGGGGGGTTTGGGTGTATTTTTGTCAGTCTGTAAAAGTGGCTTACAACTAGGACAACATGGTTCCCAGCAGCGACCTGGGAGTCCAAGATGCATCCAGACATAAATTTCGGGGTGTTTGTCACTTTCTGACCTTTTCCTATGAAACAGGCACCCTCCCCTCTTCAGAGCAGGGGGTGCCTGGTTGTCTCCCATTGACTTCCATAATACTCGGGTGCTCGGTCGAGCACACGAACATAGCAATGTGTTCGGCCCGAACATCCGAACACCCGAATACTTTGGTGTTTGATCATCACTAATGAATTACTTAGTCACAAATCGCTTTTCATTGTATGGAGCAGGCGCAATGAGGGGGAATGGAGACTGCACCGCTCCCTGTCATTTAACCCTTCAGATGCCACATTCAACACTGATTGCGGCATCTGAGACTCACATTCAGACGCTTAGGGGGTTAATCCAGCGTAATAAAAAAAAATTATGCTCACCTTATCCACTTGATTGCACAGAGGCTGTCCGCTCCTGTCTTGCATGAAGAAAACCCGCCAAAGGACCTACTGCGTGCCTGTTGACGTCACCATGTGATCACGCGGTGACATCATCATTGACAACTTCACCATGCACAGCCAGTGTGATCAAGTGGTGAAGTCTTTACGCTTGCTGCAGGTCCTTCACAGCAAGTCAAATTTTTCCTAAACTTCGTATCGATTTCCGCTTTGGATGCTTCGATTAGCTCAACATTAGTTATAATCCAACATAGGCTGCACAGGAAGAAGGACCCTACACTATCTGCACAGGCAGCGAGGCCATACTGGGAGTTACAGTATAATACTAAACTGGCTGCACAGGCAGAGAGACCATACTGGGAGTTATAATCCTACATTGGTGATTTATATTCTGAAATATAAAGTGAACTCAGGGATCTGCAGCCTCTGTGGGACTAAAAGATTCAGCATTATCTGGTTGTCTGGCTTGAACTCTGCGAGCAGTAATTCAACAAGTGCTGAGAGTCACTGTATATATCATGTGGAGACCGACACAGGCCCTTACTGTCCCCATGAGTCTTTCACACTAAATCAAAGAATAAACAGCAAAACTGTGAAACAGCTTACACAAACCAGCTTACACAAACCAGCTCTGTTACTGAGGGTGTCAATTCAGCAAAGGGGGTGATGGTGAGTAGAGACAGCAGACTCCTCCATTCCTCAGCAGTGCAGCACTTCCTGTCAGCATGCAGCCAGTGATTGGTGGAGCAACTAATTGCAGCCCCTGCTATCTACTACTCAACAATCAGCACTATACTCACTTCTTACTTCTGATGATAGGAAAAAGCATTGCTTCTCTATCTCTCTCTCTTTCTGCAGACTGTCCTGTGCAAAACTCTTGCTTCCCCTCCCCAAATCTACAGAATTTTCAAGCTAGTCTTGTAAAGGTAGTAGAAGGAATTGAAAAAAAACTTTTTCATTTTCTTCCTGTTGACTGGTACTGCCCCTTGCAAGGTGCTTCCCTAGGAACTCGCCCTCAAGTGCCTAGTGGCAAATACAGCCCTGCCCATGGTCCTGTCACAACAGGGCACCAAGTAAATCTGAAGACTTCCAGATGCTACTTTCTCTGTATACTGCTGTATACTGTACACAGCAGTTTTCACTTCAAAATCATAGCATATTAACAATATATTTCAGATCACAGTGCAATATGATTGTCTGGATAAGGCCTAAAAGTATATTGCTTGAATATTCTAGTGCATAGACTGACATTTTGCAGGTTGTTCCGGCATCCAGCATAGGACTTGTAGAAGAATGATCATATTTTAGAAAACATATAGGCCCTAATTTATCAAGGCTGGTATGTGCTCGAGGAGGCCTTATCATAAATGACTTGCCTTCTTTGGCTCTCCGTGCAATTGAATGAAATCTGCGCAGCTCAGACCTACTATAGATTTTAGTCATAATAATTATGAATTAACTAGTGCCCACTGCCTCCCCCCCCCCACCCCCTACCATTGCAATACCCTCACTATGCCCTTACCATGCCCCCTTTTTATAGTCTTGGCGAAGTTGGCATAAATTGCAGAATGCGATTAGAAATTTTTTATTTTTTTTGCTTTTCTATGCCAAAAAGTGGCATACGGGGGCATAATAAAATTCCCCCCATATTGTCCTGTGTATTATCACTATAAAGACTATAGCACATTAGTAAATCACCTTCTACATAAATAATAAAACAAAGTGGAGAACTATCTGGATATAGCTACAAAGGGAAAGGTTTATTTAAGAGAGTCACAAGCAAGAATAGCTGTGCAGCCAACTCACTATAATTTATATGTGCCTGCCAAAAATGGCGGATGTTGAAAATATGAATAAATGTACTACTAGAAAGATTTGTGGCTCTTATTATTTAATGACATAAAAGACTCTTTTATGGGAGAAGACTCTTACTCAAACTTTATTTTAGTATGGGTTGGAAATTTTAGGTTCTTAACCCTAAGCTTGAAAATGACATTATAATGGAAAAGCTATGTATATGTGCTGAGTAAATATTTTAGGTTTCTATTGCACATCATTTTTGGTTTGTAGTTTCTTAGGTGGTACAAAATGCCAAGTAGTTGTTTACTATTTTTGCAGCCCTTTTTTGTTTTTATTTTTTAAACGATATACTTTAGGTGTTTTTTGTTTGTTTGTTTTTTTCAATTTCTATGGGAAAAATCCATAAAATATGCCATACCTACAGCATGATACATTTTGACAAAAATGGTAAAAAGACAACACATAAAGCTATGCAAACATGCTTTGTCTGTAGTAAATTTCATAATTTACTGTAGAATTTAAAGTAACATTTGGCTACATGAAAAAAAAACTAGAAAACATGCCTTAAAACTCAAAAAACTAGCCTAACTAGCTTAAAGGTGGATTATCACAGGGTTTGTTTGTTTTTCATTACTTAATTGTTTTTTGGTTTTTTTTATGATTTGGTGATATTTTTGTGTCTCTGGCTTTTTGTTTTTTAAAATGTAATCATGTTGAAACCTAGTGTTTTTTCCATCTCTTTCATTATCGGAAAAATAAGTCTGAAAGAAAAATGCCACCCATAACTGTATAGAAGTAAAGAAGTCTCAGATATCATAAAGTTTTCAACTTACAAACTTGACTAATAAAGTCACTACCATGGCAGAATATGATTGGCAATTGCTGATCAAAGTCTTGCAACAGACAATTCTTTATAGTTTTTAGTGGACAAAGCTGCCATATAAAAATATCATGAAATCAGCATTTAGAAATATAAAATGAGCAGCTCCATAAAACACTTATAAGTTGTAAAAAAAAAAACTTAATACAAATATTGTATGTATTACTCCTACCTTTTACTTGCTCAACTTGGAGTAACCTGCAGTCTGTTCTTCTATAGTCATGCATGAAGATAACAATCCGTTATGACACCTTCTTGTACTGGGATCTCTAAGGTTGCACACCTGTATGTTCCTATGCAAGACAAACATCTAAGATATATCTAAATAGCACTAAAATTCAAAAATAGCACACAGAGTTACAATGTGCAATATGCAAACCATTCTCCCTCTGCATCCCATTCATCTGACACTGGTCTATTCGCATTCTGGCAAGGACTATTTATAGTCCATACATAGAGATGGATTGTTTGACATATGCATAGTGCCATCTGTAGAGAAAATCTCTTGTTATATGACCCTGCTGTCTTGTGATAGAAACATCTGTCCTATCCTCAATGGCATATGGAACAGGCTATTACTCCCTCTGCTCTCCTGAGAGAAGGTAAAGCCGCACACAGTCTGCTAAGGTCTTCAAAGGTACACAAGGAGAAAAAAATAAACAAAAAAAACATTTGACAATAGCTTTGACTTATCGGCTTGAGGTGCAAATAGCACGTGCCTCTACACTTTTAGCAACATAAGCCCAGACTTCATGAAAACAGAGCTCTCACAACAGATGTGAAGTAATTATTTAAGGTAACCAAGTTGTCTACAGGTAAATCCTTCATTATCTGAGCAAGTAAGAAATAAATAAACATAAAAGTGCTCAAATCATTTCATGTACAGGTCGTTAAATAGGACCAATTCCTTAGACAGATGGAAATACTTTTAAGCAGTTAGTTGCACTTTAATTGTTTCTACAAAAAAGTGGGACAATTTGGGCACAATTTGGAGCAACTAGGGTTTTTTTTACTTTTTTTCGACTTACAGGAACAGGGGTGTGGCTTTGTGAGAACGAAGACATTGCCTAAGATCAGGCTTGGACTGGCCCACAAGGGTACAGGAGAATCCCCCAGTGAGCCCCTGAGCAAGGTGGGCCCCTAGTCTCCCACCCACTGTATAAGTGGCACATAACACAGTAGACTTACTGCACTACATACGTATATCCAATGTACAGCACCTCAACCAGCCTATGTTCATATAAAAAACTTGATAGATTATTAAAGAAACTCCCTAGTTTATTATTATAGACACAATCAGAGCTGAGAAGACTTCTAGTTATAGAGGAAAGCTGCCAGTATCCTCTTTTCCCCAGGACCTTTTAAAATTTGTCTGGTAATCATCTGGTAGCATCTTGCTGCTGTGTGAGTTGGTAATATTTTATATTCATCTGAAATATTTCCCTATCTGTTTGCATAGACACATAGCTGTGCTTCACCTAATTAAATCATTTTTCTTTTTTTTTTTGTTAACCCAAGGCTCTGTACCCGAGTTATGATAATTTTTCTTAATGTGCAAAACTTTGGTGCAATGAGGGAATAACCATTGCTCTTGTTGCACCCAAGCTCACCCATTTCTGTGGCCCTCCCCTCTCTTGATTGACAGGGATGAGCAGTGGCAAAGCAGCTAGGGAAGGGCTGGCCACAGAAATGGGTGCACCAAGAGCAACAGTGGAATCCTCATTGCACCAAAGGTCTAATCTGCATATTAAGAAAAAGTATACCTTGGGAAGGGAGCCTTGGATCAACAAAAGAAAAAGAACACTTTAATCAGGAGAACCATCGCTATGAGTCTAATGGAGGTTGCTGGTGACAGATCCCCTTTCTTAAGCTCACCAAAGACATGAGATAACTCATCTAAACACTCAACTTTAACTGCCATCTATTCCAGTCTACATAATACTGTATACAAAGTTTATATACTATTGAGCCTACACTTTCTGGAGACCTCCGTGTTTTGGCTCTTTTATCCAATTATTTCAAAAACTTTACAAGAAAATGTACTGGCCATGATAGCATGGAGATACAGGGTTTCAAGAGCATGGAATTTAGTACAGTAGTGGATAATAGTTGTTAGTCAGGTTAGCTGTACTGGGAAGTAAATGTGAATAAAGTCATTGGAACCTAAGGTTGAGTAGAACGACAGAGTAGTCGGCGAACCAAGGTTATGATAACAGGGGTCAGTAAGAGATGGGTATGCAGTACACGAGGGAGTCCAAGAGAATAGTCAGGAAAACCAGGTTTTATGCTTCCTCATATTCCAAAGCTTCCAAAAATTAGCTCTAATCGGGGCATATATTGTTTAAAGAAACATTGTGTTATGAGATTTAAAAAAAACAGAGGCTTCTTGATAGACCAGGCATCTAAAAATTATGCCTTAGCGGGGTTCAGAATGCCTGCCCATACGACACGCACAAGTGCAACTTGTCAGAAGAAACAGTGGTTTGTTGGGGTCAAGCCTACAAAAAATGATGCCTTAATGGGAAAAGATTTACGCACAAGTGTTAACTGTCAGAAGAAAAAGTGTCTTGTTCTGAACGAGTCCAGAAAAATTCTCCCTTTTAATTGAGATCAGCAGCAGTACCATGTAGATGTGGAAAGGGTAGGGTAATAGTGACATGTGGCCGCAATAGAAGCTGCAGCAGTATCTTGGAACTTACAAGGCAGTAGATTGGCTGTTTATGGGTAGTAGGGGATTTATGGCAGTAGGGTATTAGCAGTGAGGAGTACAACTTGGTCATTTTGGATGTCACCACGCCCCGTATGGCACTGAAATCCCTCTCCGAAATGACTTTGGAGGCTGGGCAAGAAAGAAGACAGAAATCATATTGGAACAGTTCGGGCTACTCTTCTTGTCTTCCTGCCCAAAAGTCTATGGCGTCAAGGAACAGCATGTGTACTGGAGACAGGGCAAACGCTACGTAGGACTAAACCTGTGCGTTGAGGCGGGAGGTCTCCGCTTACTGAATTGTCTTAGCCTGGCACCGCATGTGAAAAAACTGTTCCATCATGTTAATGACACTGAACTGGCCGGATGGTAGGAAGTGGGTGACTCTGCGGGGTGTGGAAAGAGGCCTCCCTTTCAGACACGCTGGCAACAGGTGTCTGCTTGCTGAAAGCTGCGGCAAGCTGCATACACATAGTTTCCTGGTAATAACATAATTTGACCTCCCCTTTGGAGGGAGAAAAACATTTCCCTTTGATAACAAGGGTCTAAAAGTATGGCTATCCATTAATCATCAGACTGCTTCATGTGAATGATACGTCTGACAGTGCATAAGCAAGCGAGCATAGCGGCTCGCCATTCTGGTCAGCGTGCCCATTCCCAAGACCTATTTGAGACAACTAGGTGTGATGGCCGGTATCACCATCATCATGCTTATCCTCTACCTCCAACTCCTCCCCCAATGACAGCTCTTCATCCTCCTTTTCTTCCTCTATAAGAGTTTCTCCTTGTGGGTCCCCAAAAGCTATGGGATGGACATGCAGTTGTCCCTACTGACAAACTTTGTGGCCTCTTCAAAAGGGCTTCGGCACCCAACAGGTGTTTCTGATGAACTGCCACTTCCTGACCCCAAAACAATACAAGCTCCAGCTGAGGTGTCTGATGCATGACAAAATCATTCATAGCTTTTTGCTGCTCGTATAGATGCTCTGGCATGTACAATATTCAATTCCAGGGAGTTAGAATATTGCGGATTAAGTGGTCTAATGGCAGACTGTTCTGTCTCTGCAAGTCCAGGAGAGTGTTCCATGCCACAAAAGAATGTCCAGTCTGAACATTGCCAGCACAATGAACAAGCCATTGTACTTTTTTACAAAGTGTTGCATGACTAGGTTAATGATGTGCGTCATGAAAGAAGAATGTGTTATTTCATCCAGGTACAGTGTGGCCACGATGTCTTGGCCATTGTTGCTGACCACTTTGGCCAGTTGGAGTTGGCGGGGTAACAGCCAGCAGGATGTTTGCTGCTTGATGTACTTTAGAAACTGCTCGCCTGTGTAGCAATCATCTCCCACACTGCATGGCAACTCTATACTTAATACATGTGAGGAAGGGAGAGTGGGAGCGACACTATGCCCTGCTGCTTGGGGACAGGAGGATGTCCATGGAGGAAGAGGTGGAGGAGGCGGATAAGTGCCTGGTGTGGGAGCCAGGCCGACACCATTGTGTGTGTGTGTGTGTGGGGGGGGGGGTGTCAAAAGGACCTGGCCTTGTTGCTGGGGTCTTGCCTCACCTCCAGCGCAAAAACATTGACTCAGTGGGCCATGAAAGACATGAGAGTACAGGGTAGAGATAGCTTTTGTGATAAATAATGGTTCTAGGTATCTTCCAGTGAAGTTGAGTCATCAACTTGGCCAGGTGGGAATTAATCTTC
This sequence comes from Bufotes viridis, assembly GCA_033119425.1. Lineage (NCBI taxonomy): Eukaryota > Metazoa > Chordata > Amphibia > Anura > Bufonidae > Bufotes > Bufotes viridis. The sequence goes on from CM065591.1 coordinate 421,681,114, forward strand.
CGCACCATCGGATTGCTGGGTGTGTAAAGTAGTTTCCTGGACACGCATTCCATTATTGATAACTGACGATGGAGCAGAGGTGGAGGAGTCTGAGCAGGAAAAGCAGAAAGTGATGATGATGTGAAAGACACCATACTGCCCGTGGATGAGACCCGTGGATGAGACATGATTGCCGCAAGGAAGACCTGGAGGAGGAGGAAAGACTTGTTGCGGTAGCTGATGGCCAACTGGGGTGGGGTGATGCTGCTTCATGTTGTTCAATTAAGCTGTGGTGCCTATGTTTGTGTTTGACTTTCCACAGCTTATTTTACTCTTGCAGAGTATGAGCAGGGCAATGCTGCTGACTTTCAACAGCGTGTGAAAAAAACTGCCAGACATCAGATGTTCTTGCACTCTACACAGAGCTAGCTGTCGCTGAGCTTACCTTAGCCCTGGGACATTTAAGGTCTGCTGCCCCCACAGTATCTTTGACATCCCCTGTTCCCTAACCAGATCTGGCCATGGCTGTGCTTTGGGAGATTCTGGCCACATGTCACCTCTGCTCTTTATGTTGATGTTGCCTCCTCCTCAGCACCCTGATCTGGTTCCCATGTCCTGTCTAACACACAATCATTGTCATAATCCTCACCCTCCTCAACACTTTTATCACACTGCAATATCTTATTGTGGGCTCCTTGATCCCCTCTCAAATCCTGGCTTTGTGTTTGCCCAAAGGGCCACTATGACTATTACTGCTGCTACCACCACCACCATGCCTAAGGTTGCCGCTACTACCGCCACCAACACCGCTATGCATAGGGTCCCCTGTCTCCACCTGAGATTTCTCCTCATAACAGTCCAAACGCTGACTGCTCTCACGCAAGTCATCAACAGGGAGACTCTCTTGACTATCTGCCGGAGTGTGTGGTGGGGTTTTGTTGCTTCAGAAGGTGCCCCACTAGGAAGGGGCAAGGAAGACCAAGAGGACAACAATGAAAGGCTTCTCTTGGGTTGCAAGGAGGAGGGGCAGGATGAATGCTGTGAATCCAAGGCATAGTGTTAGACTCAGAAGTCACCTCCACATAATCCTGCTGTGAGGAGTAAGCCATACAATCTACAATTTTATCTTCTTTCTCCTCAGTGATAATTTTGCGTGTTTCTAAAGCCAGGGAGAACTGTGGCCTACACTACTGCAGCAAGCACCCATGGGAGTCTGTGTAGAGGACGGGAGTGGTAATGGCCCTGATGTAGTGTTGTGTCACGGTGTCCTACCTCAGGCCGCTGCTCCCTGGAGTCCATTGCAGTGAAAGTTGTAGCACTGAAGAATGAGGTCAGAGTTGAACGAAACAAAGTCCATTTTACTAATTGCAATGTAGAACTGTAAAAAAAAAAATTTGTAGCAGTAAGCTTTCCTGCAATTCTCTTCTGGCACCAGCTGAGGAGGTATGGTTGCAGGTTGGATGGCTGCAGTAGGTGTTGCTGGTCTAGTGTTTGTTTGGTGATGAGGATGTCTTTAGCTGTCTGGGATCCCAAGGATTCGCTTGAGACCTTCCTTCATCTTTGGAGAGTCGGTGCTCGATGAGCTGCTTCCTGACTCTCTGGCAAAAGAGGGTTACCTGGATCCTGACTCTCAGAGGTAGTCTTCAGAGTTGGTACACTATGAACTGCTTCCCTACTAGTGTTGGGCACGAATCGCGAATTTTTTATCTCGAATATTGCCTCTTTGAGAATTCGCAAAGATTTAGAATACAGTGCTATATATTCGTATTCGCGAATATTCTAGATCAGAACCCATGATCCCTCTCTGCATCTTGCTTGTGGGCCAATGAGAACACTGCAATGTCTTTGTCTGAGCTTAGCAACATCCCTAGCAACCAATAGGAAAGTTGTGCATCGTTATGTGCATCATTAATTGCCAATTTGTGCAATCGCGAATATATCGAAGCACTCTATCTGCATGTAAAGCTATTGTAATGTTCTGCCATGCCAAACATTTTCACCAGTCTCAAGAAACTTCTAGCAGCTTTAAAAATGGGGCAATAGTGACCCACGGCTGTATTGCGCGCGCAATACACGCATATTACATTGCAAATTTTCGCAATCAAGAAAATAATTTATGACAAATATTCACCCAAATATTCGCAAAATATGGCAAATTCGAATATTGCCTCTGCTGCACATCACTTTTCCCTTCTACGGAGTTGGTGCTCTATAAGTGCTTCCTTATTTCCTTCCACTATCAGGACAGGACCTCTCACCTCCCCTCTCTTCCTAACTATGACTCTCAACTGAACTAACTAACTGTAGACTTTCTGGCAGGAAGGTGGACAAGTCCACTCTCCCAGGAGGGGTGAGCCAGTAGGGTTAAGCCCTGTTACAGCCAGCCATTGCCAACCAATACCTCCCCCTTCTGGACAAGATAACATAATGTAGGTGGCATACATAACATTACATACAATTGCATATAAAATGTAGAAATTAAAGTACACAATAGTAATACCCCCAGGTCTGGAGTTTTACACTACTACTACTTCTGGCTGAATAGCTGGTGCTGCTACTACCCACATTCTAGCTTTTATAAGGACAAGGCCTGTCCCTGGGTCTTTCGTTTGGAACTCTTCTATATTACTAATATTCCGAATATTTGGCCTAATGTACACACAAAGTATGGAACTGTTTGCAGGTGTGTTCTCTTGGATTCTTCGAGCCAATCCCATTATATGGCCCTTCAAACTATTTGTGAAAGGAAGAGTAGTTGTTGTATACTTAGGGTACTTTGACACTAGCGTTTTGGATTCCGTTTGTGAGATCCGTTTCAGGGCACTCACAAACGGTCCAAAACGGATCAGTTAAGCCCCAATGCATTCTGAATGGATAAGGATCCGTTCAGAATGCATCAGTTAGGCTCCGTTCCGCCTCTTTTCCGTTTTGGAGGCGGACACCAAAACGCAGCATGCAGCATTTTGGTGTCTGTCTGAAGTGGCGGAGCCTAACGGATCAGTTTTATTTTACAATGTAAGTCAATGGGAACGGATCCGTTGTCAATGGCACAATATGGTGCATTTGAAAACGGATCTGTTCCCCATTGACTTTCAATGTAATTCAAAACGGATCCGTTTTGGACTTTGTCATTTTTCTTTCAACCTAATGCAAATGGATCAGTTCTGAACGGATACAAACGTTTGCATTAGAGGTGCGGATCCGTCTGTGCAAATAAACAGACAGATCCGCACCAACGCAAGTGTGAAAGTACCCTTACCTTCCACCATGCTGCTTATTTCTCACTCTGGAGTCCAGTCATATGACTACACTCTACAGAATTCCTCTTTTTCCGGCGACGTCTAATCTTATGTCTCTCAGACCGCTGCAATCGACAGAACATCATTACTGATGTCAAATGCTGCTCAGAAGACTTCAGGGGCAGGGGGATGCTTGAATTATTGACACATGCTCAGTACTGCATATATATACATATACTGTGTGTGTGTGTGTGTACACATATATATATACATATACTGTGTGTGTGTGTGTGTGTGTGTACAGTCGTGGACAAAAGTTTTGAGAATGACACAAATATTAGTTTTCACTAACTTTTTTGCTGCTAAACTGCTTTTAGATCTTTGCTTCAGTTGTTTCTGTAATGTAGTGAGATATAATTACACGCACTTCATACGTTTCAAAGGCTTTTATCGACAATTTCATGACATTTATGCAAAGAGTCAGTATTTGCAGTGTTGGCCCTTCTTTTTCAGGACCTCTGCAATTTGACTGGGCATGCTCTCAATCAACTTCTGGGCCTGATAGCAACCAAATATTGGGTATAGATAATTAAATCAGATAATGTGACACGCTTGAGTTAAATTTCATATATCCATATTCTATACGTGACTTTTAAAAATACCTTTATTATTAAATACACCGGGTATGGGTATAAATATACCGAGAACTACAAATACACGGACAATATACTGTGCTAGGTCTATATTAGCCTAGTTGGGAGCATCCCTCCCATAAATATCCTACAGAAAAAGGGGGCTAGGTACGAGGATAGCCCTAAAATGGCCCTGTTATTCTCAGCCCAGGGTGACCCCCTTATGGTGGAGGCTCCCTGTCCCCGAACCTAGTCCTGTTTATTCCCTGTTAAAACCCTCAAATTGAGATGTGTACCAGATAAATAGACTTTTGATAATTATGATATTGAAACTGTGGGTACCAGATGACCATATCCAGTTAGGACACCGGCATAGGTTCTGGCCCCTAATCAATACATACAACCATACAAAAGGCCTGATAGCAACCCATTCTTTCATAATCACTTCTTGGAGTTTGTCAGAATCAGTGGGTTTTTGTTTGTCCACCCGCTTCTTGAGGACTGAGCACAAGTTCTCAATGGGATTCAGATCTGGGGAGTTTCCAGGCCATGGACCCAAAATGTCAAAGTTTTGGTCCCCGAGCCACTTAGTTATCACTTTTGCCTTATGGCACGGTGCTGGAAAATGCATTGTTCTTTACCAATCTGTTGTTGGAGTGTTGGAAGAAGTTGCTGTTGGAGGGTGTTTTGGTACCATTCTTTATTCATGGCTGTGTTTTGGGGCAAAATTGTGAGTGAGCCCACTCCCTTGGATGAGAAGTAACCCCACACATGAATGGTCTCAGGATGCTTTACTGTTGGCATGACACACGACTGATAGTAGCGCTCACCTTTTCTTCTCCGGACAAGCCTTTTTACAAACTCCCAAACAATTGGAAAGAGGCTTCATCGAAGAATATGACTTTGCCCCAGTCCTCAGCAGTCCATTCACCAAACTTTCGGCAGAAGATCAATCTGTCCCTGATGTTTTTTTTGGAGAGAAGTGGTTTCTTTGCTGCCCTTCTTGACACCAGGCCATCTTCCAAAAGTCTTCGCCTCACTGTGCGTGTAGATGCCGTTTAGAAGTCGATCCTGGCGATTGATGGACTTTCTTGGACGCCCTGAAGCCTTCTTAACAAGAATTGAACCTCTTTTCTTGAAGTTCTTGATGATCCTATAAATTGTTGATTGAGGTGCAATCTTAGTAGCCACGACATCCTTGCTTGTGAAGCCATTTTTATGCAACGCAATGATGGCGGCACGCTTTTCTTTGCAGGTCACCATGGTTAACAATGGAAGAACAAATGATTTCAAGCATCACCCTCCTTTTCTGCTATTTTAACCCAATCAGCCTGACAAGTGATCTCCAGCCTTGTGCTCGTCAACATTCTCATCTGAATTAACATGACCATTACTGAAATGATCTCAGCAGGTCCTTTAATGACAGCAATGAAATGCAGTGGAAAGTTTTTTTTGGGATCAAGTTAATTTTCATGGCAAAGAAGGACTATGCAATTCATCTGATCACTCTTCATAACATTCTGGAGTATATGAAAATTGCTATCATAAAAACTTAAGCAGCAACTTTTCCAATTTCCAATATTTATGTAATTCTCAAAACTTTTGGCCACGACTGTATATATATATCTATACTAGCAGAAGGACCCGGCTTCGCACGGGTATATTTCATCTATTTCAATTCGTATTTCCGTGTGTCGTAAAAAGATATCAACAGTATCCCCCATAACAGTGACATCTACAGCACCCCGCCCCACTGTCTGATGAGCTGTGTATCTAATCCTGTCCTGTGTGATACTATCTGCTGAGCTGTATATCTAATCTTGTGTTGTATGATACTATCTGCTATACTGTGTATCTAATCATATCCTGTCTGTTGAGCTGTGTACCTAGTAGTTGATTTTTAACTTTATTTTTTCAATCCCTGTTGGCTGAGTGGGAGGAGGCATGGCCTAACTGTATTGGGGCGTGTCCTTTTGAACATCTCACTCTAAGACAGCAGCACTGTCCTCTCTGAGTGTGAGCTGCAAAGAGAAAGTCACCTTCCCTCCTACCTTTGCAGCTGACAGAGGTTGATTTTTAACTTCATTTTGTCAATACTCATTGGCTGCAGAGGGGGGGGGGGTATGTCCTAAATTTTTTTGGGGGGTGTAGCTTAGCAGACCGAAAAGTTGATTTTTAACTTTATTTTTTCAATCCCTCTTCGCTTAGTGGGAGGGGCTGTGGCCTAACAGGGTCAGGGGCGTGTCCTTTTAAACAGCTCACTCTAAGACAGCAGCACTGTTCTGTCTGAATGTGAGCTGCAGGGAGAAAATCACTGTCCCTCCCACCTCAGGAGGGGAGGGAGCATGACCTAACGGAATCAGAGGTGTGGCTTATCTGGACCTGGGGGCGGGGTTTTAAGGGTGACTTGAATGGCCACCCTACTTTCCCCCTGAACTGTGACCTCCATAGCATTCTGCCCCTTTAACAGTGTCATCCACAGCGCGCTGCCCCTTTAAAGCTAACCTGCAGCAGTGGGGAGAAATGGCTGAGTTGTTATGGAAGCCTCAGGAAATAAGGTACTAAGTGCTATTAGGCCATGGCTTTACTTATATAGTGATTATCCTGGTGACAGATTTTCTCATCTCATCTACAGCAGTGAACATATCTGGGGGTTGTTATGGTTACCGAACTAGCAGGGAGCAGTAAATGACAGTTTGGATTTAAGTGAAAGGCTTGATGGCAGGATGACAATAAGTTGCACGACACATAGGGCACAACTACGTTGCTACATGCATCCATCTTGGATGGATTTTTTGCGACTGCGACACATGTCGACAGTATGTCGCATGTCAAAGTGCGACACCATAGCCTATCATTATAAAAATGGTTGAGACAAAATGTCGTGTGACACATGTCGTCGTGTAGCCCTAGCATTAAAAGGGCAGTGTGCTGTGGAGGTCACTGTTAAAGGAGCGGGCACTGTGGAGGTCACTGTTACAGAGGCGGCACTGTGGAGGTCACTGTTAAAGGGGCGAGCGCTGTGGAGGTCACTGTCAAAGAGGCGGGCTCTGTGGAGGTCACTGTTAAAGGGGCGGGCACTGTGGAGATCACTGTTAAAGAGGTGGGCACTGTGGAGGTCACTGTTAAAGGGGCGGGCACTGTAGAGGTCACTGTTAACCACCTCCCGACCGCCTAACGCAGGGATGCGTCCTGCGGGCGACCGGGATGTTTCTCCTAGATTCATCGGCGCGTCATCTCACGAGGAACGAGATTTCCTGTGAACGTGCAGGAACTTTAACTACAGCCTGCCAGCGCTGATCATGCGCTGGCAGGCTGTAGATGTTAAAAAAATGGCATCTGACATGCCTGCTGCCTGCTCCTCTGGTGGTCCCTTTTGCTTGGGACCACCAGAGGACACTGTAAGTGCACCAATCACCACACACCAACACCCCCCCCCTAACTGATTAACCCCTGATCACCCCATGTCACCCCCTTGATCACCCCCTGTCACCCCCCCTGTCACTAATCACCCCCCCTGTAAGGCTCATTCAAACGTCCGTATGTGTTTTGTGGATCCGCACATTGCTAGAACTATATAGAAAATGTCTTTTCTTGTCCGCAATTGCGGACAAGAATAGGACATGCTCTATCTTTTGCGGAGCCGCGGCTGGATGTTTCGGGGCCGAAACCCGGAAGTTCGCGGCCGCAGCTTCACAAATGCTGATGCAGAGAGCACATAGTGTGCTCTCCGCATCACCGCCGGCCCAATTTACACTGAATGGGTCCGCATCTATTCCGCAGAATTGCGGAATAGATGCAGACATTTTTGCGGACGTGTGAATGGGGCCTTACTTTGCAAGCACTCCTATGTCCTTTCCCCTCTTATTTTTTTTTGCACATTTTTTGGCAGAGATTTTTTCATCCACATTGATCGATGCGAATGAAGAAATCTGTGCCATTCATTTTTTCTTTCAGCCCAGAGGCTGAACGAAAAAAAAAATCTCATTACCCGTATGCTCAATATAAGGAGAATAGCTGAAACTCCTAATGCTGGCCATACATGTAATGATGGCGGAGACCCTCAAATGCCAGGGCAGTACAAACACCTCACATGTGACCCCATTTTGGAAAGAAGACACCCCAAGGTATTCGCTAAGGGGCATATTGAGTCCATGAAAGATTGAACTTTTTGTCACAAGTTAGCAGAAAGGGAGACTTTGTGAGGAAAAAAAAAGTCAATTTCTGCTAACTTGTGCCAAAAAAAAAAATTTCAATGAACTCGCCATGCCCCTCACGGAATACCTTTGGGTTTCTTCTTTCCGTGATGGACCATGTGATTGGACCATGTGATGTCATCACAGGTCCTTTACACTACAGCTAATGCTTGAAGAGAGAAGAGAGATCGCCAACTACGCGATCAAGTGGCTAAGGTAAGTTGTGTTTTTATTTTTAACCCCTTAATCCTCATTCTACAAAGCATTCTTTATTAAGAATGCTATTATTTTCCCTTATAACCATGTTATAAGGGAAAATAATAAATTCTCCAGAATACTCAACCCGAAACCGGACCTCAGTAATGAAGTCTGGGTACCAAACATGCCGATTTTTACCACTCGCGTGCAAAACGCATTACAAAATTGCGCATATTCTCGCATCGCACCCGCATCCTATCCGGGCGTCAAACATGACGCCCGTGTGAAAGAGGCCTTACAGAGACATGTAGAACAATAAATTTAGAGAAAAATGTATATAGAAATGTAGTTTTTAAAAAAAAAAAAATTACAACAGAAAGCGAAAAATGTCATTTTTTGCAAAAATTTAGGTAATTTTTTATTAATGTCAAAAAAAGTTAAAATGTCAGCAACAATGAAATACCACAAAATGAATGCTCTTTTAGTGAGAAGAATAGGAGGTAAAATTAATTTGGGTGGTAAGTTGTATGGTAAAAAGTGGTCTGGTCATTACGGGTGTTTTAGCTAGGGGGGCTGAAGTGGTAAAGAGGGGGGACTGTGGAGGTCACTGTTAAAGGGGCGGGCACTGTGGAGGTCACTGTTAAAGGGTCGGGTGCTGTGGAGGTCACTGTTAAAGATGCGGCACTGTGGAGGTCACTGTTAAAGGGGCAGGTGCTGTGGAGGTCACTGTTAAAGGGGCGGGTGCTGTGGAGTTCACTGTTAAAGGGGCAGGCACTGTGGATGTCACTGTTAATTGGGCAGGCACTGTGGAGGTCACTGTTAAGGGGGCAGGCCACTGGGGAGGTTACTGTTAAAGAGGCAGGCTCTGTGGAGGTCACTGTTAAAGGGGCGGGTGCTGTGTAAGTCACTTTTAAAGAGGCGGGTGCTGTGGAGGTCACTGTTAAAAGGGCGGGCACTATGGATGTCACTGTTAAAGGGGCAGGCACTGTGGAGGTCACTCTTAAGGGGGCAGGCTGCTGGGGAGGTCACTGTTAGAGGGGCGGACACTTTGGAGGTCACTGTTAAGGGGGCAGAGGCCACTATTAAAGGGGCAACTGATCTTGAGGTCACGGGGCAGGGAGCTGTATAGGTCACTGTTGAGGGGGCTGGACCCTGAGAAGGTCAATGTCAAGGGAGTGGGGTGCTGTGTCGTATTGCAGTCACAGCATGTCGCAGTGCAACACCATAGCCTATCATTCTAAAAATTGTTGCATGACATAGGTACGACAAAATGTCGCGCGACACATGTCGTCATATAGCCCTAGTGTAAATGGGCAGGGCGCTGAGGAGGTTACTGTTAAGGGGTTAGGGGCCACTAATAAAGGAGCAGCTGCTGTAAAGGTCACTGTTAAGGTGGCAGGGGCCACTATTAAAGGGGCAGCTGCTGTAGAGATCACTGTTAAAGGGGCGTTGACTGTGGATATTACTGTTAAGGGGGCAGGTCGCTGTGGAGGTTACTGTTAAAGGAGCGGGCACTGTTGAGGTCACCATTAAAGGGGCAGGGGCCACTATTAAAGGGGCAGCTCCTGTGGAGGTCACTGTTAAGTCAGCAGGGTACTGTGAGGTCACTGTTAAGGGAGCTGGGTACTGTGGAAGTCACTGTTAAAGGAACAGGTGCTATGGAGGTCTCTGTTCAAGGGAACAATGGAGGTCAGAAATAAGGGGACAGTCCGTTATGGAGGTCAGTGTTAAGGGGCGGGGTGCTGTATAGGTCACTGTAAAGGGGGCGGGCCCCTGAGGAGGTCAATGTCAAGGCAGTGGGGTGCTGTGAAACTCACTGTTAAAGGGGCGGGCAGCTGTGAAGGTCAAAGTTAAGGGGATGGGCTGCTGTGGAGTTCCCATTTTAAGGAGGCGGAGCACTCTCGGGAGGTCAGCGTTAAGGGGTGAGGGGTTGTGGAGCTCACTGTTAAGGGAATACTGTTAATATCTTTTAACACACAGAAACATTACATGAAATAGATGAAATATACCCGTGCAAAGCCATGGCCTTCTGCTAGTACATATATATATATATATATATATATATATATATATATATATATATATTGTGAGGCAATGACAGGCCTCCTAGCTGCTACAGGAGATTTAGTGCAGGAGTTCCCATGTCTTCTCTGTCAATCAGCAGGTCAGAGGCCGCACCAGGTGTCACAATCAGTCTGGCACAAGAGCCCATACCAGACTGTCAGTCAGGAAAGAGTTTGGAACAGAGTAGTGTTGAGGGAACAGTACGAGCATTTTCAAAAAAGTTCGGGTTCGGGTTCGTTGTTCGGCAATTACTTCCCACTTTCTGAAGGGCTGCACAGCAGCCAATCAGCTAGCGTTTTACTTCTTGCCCTAAGAGCCCATCACAGCCATGCCTACTAATGGCATGGCTTTGATTGGCCAAGTGCAGCATGTGACCCAGCCTCTATTTAAGCTGGAGTCACGTAGAGCCACACGTCACACTGCTCTGATTAGTGTAGGGGGAGTTTGCAGCTTCTGTGAGGGCGAGATTAGGCAGGGAAAAGTCTGCAACAGCACCGAATGAAGTGATCGATCTACAGCTGTGAATGATTGAACTTCTGCTAGTTACTTGCTCACTGGTTTTTAGGCTGCACAGAGCGTTTTTCTGTCACTTATTTACTGGGGTGATCGGCGGCCATTTTGTGACTTGTGGTGCACCAGGACAAGCTGCCACCAAGTCCATCAATCCATCAATACTAGTTTTTTTTTTTTGCTATATCCTACATCAGGGGCTTGGCTGTGCTAATTGTCACTCCTAGAAACTCAGGATAGCAATTTCTATATTTTATTAAGGGGTTAAATACAATTGCCAAAATACCAATTCCCTAAATCTGGTGTTCCAGCTTTGGCTAGACAAGTGTAATACGGTCTGCTGTCTGGCAAAGGATAGATTATTTTCTGTGGTGAAATTCAATTGCCAAAATAGCAATACCATAAATCAGTGGTTTCAGCTGTGGCTGGCCAAGTTTCATAGTGTCCTTCAAATTATATATTTTGTTCTGGGGTGAAATTCAATTGCCAAAATAGCAATACCATAAATCTGGTGTCACAGCTGTGGATGGCAAAGTATAATAGTGTCTGCCAAAACATATATTTTGTTCTGGGGTGAAATTCAATTGCCAAAATAGCAATACCATAAATCAGTGGTTTCAGCTGTGGCTGGCCAAGTTTCATAGTGTCCTGCAAATTATATCTTTTGTTCTGGGGTGAAATTCAATTGCCAAAATAGCAATACCTTGAATCTGGTGTTCCAGCTGTTGCAGGCCTAGTTTAGATCTGTCCGTAACAGGGTATATTTTGTTCTGGGGTGAAATTCAATTGCCAAAACAGCAATACCATAAATTAGTGGTTTCAGCTCTGGCTGGCCAAGTTTCATAGTGTCCTGCAAATTATATATTTTGTTCTGGGGTGAAATTCAATTGCCAAAATAGCAATACCATAAATCAGTGGTTTCAGCTGTGGCTGGCCAAGTTTCATAGTGTCCGCAAAAACATATATTTTGTTCTAGGGTGAAATTCAATTGCCAAAATAGCAATACCCTGAATCTGGTGGTCCAGCTGTTGCAGGTCTAGTTTAAATCTGTCCGTAACAGGGTATATTATGATCTGGGGTGAAATTCAATTGCCAAAATAGCAATACCATAAATCAGTGGTTTCAGCTGTGGCTGGCCAAGTTTTATAGTGTCCTGCAAATTATATATTTTGTTCTGGGGTGAAATTCAATTGCCAAAATAGCAATACCATAAATCAGTGGTTTCAGCTGTGGCTGGCAAAGTATAATAGTGTCCGCCTAAAAAAATATAAATATTTTGTTCTGGGGTGAAATTCAATTGCCAAAATAGCAATACCCTGAATCTGGTGTCCCTGCTGTTGCAGGCCAAGTGTTAATCTGTACGAAAAAGGGTATATTTTGTTCTGGGGTGAAATTAAATTTCTAAAATAGCAATACCCTGAATCTGGTGTCCCAGCTGTTGCAGGTCTAGTTTAAATCTGTCCGTAACAGGGTATATTATGATCTGGGGTGAAATTCAATTGCCAAAATAGCAATACCATAAATCAGTGGTTTCAGCTGTGGCTGGCCAAGTTTTATAGTGTCCTGCAAATTATATATTTTGTTCTGGGGTGAAATTCAATTGCCAAAATAGCAATACCATAAATCAGTGGTTTCAGCTGTGGCTGGCAAAGTATAATAGTGTCCGCCTAAAAAAATATAAATATTTTGTTCTGGGGTGAAATTCAATTGCCAAAATAGCAATACCCTGAATCTGGTGTCCCTGCTGTTGCAGGCCAAGTGTTAATCTGTACGAAAAAGGGTATATTTTGTTCTGGGGTGAAATTAAATTTCTAAAATAGCAATACCCTGAATCTGGTGTCCCAGCTGTTGCAGGCCAAGTGTTAATCTGTCCGTAAAAGGGTATATTTTGTTCTGGGGTGAAATTCAATTGCCAAAATAGCAATACCATAAATCAGTGGTTTCAGCTGTGGCTGGCCAAGTTTTATAGTGTCCTGCAAATTATATATTTTGTTCTGGGGTGAAATTCAATTGCCAAAATAGCAATACCATAAATCAGTGGATTCAGCTGTGGTTGGCAAAGTATAATAGTGTCCGCCAAAACATATATTTTTTTCTGGGGTGAAATTCAATTGCCAAAATAGCAATACCCTGAATCTGGTGTCCCAGCTGTTGCAGGCCAAGTGTTAATCTGTCCGTAAAAGGGTATATTTTGTTCTGGGGTGAAATTCAATTGCCAAAATAGCAATACCCTGAATCTGGTGTCCCAGGTGTTGCAGGCCAAGTGTTAATCTGTACGTAAAAGGGTATATTTTGTTCTGGGGTGAAATTCAATTGCCAAAATAGCAATACAATAAATCAGTGGTTTCAGCTCTGGCTGGCAAAGTATAGTAGTGTCCGCCAAAACATATATTTTGTTCTGGGGTGAAATTCAATTGCCAAAATAGCAATACCCTGAATCTGGTGTCCCAGCTGTTGCAGGCCAAGTGTTAATCTGTCCGTAAAAGGGTATATTTTGTTCTGGGGTGAAATTCAATTGCCAAAATAGCAATACCATAAATCAGTGGTTTCAGCTCTGGCTGGCAAAGTATAATAGTGTCCGCCAAAACATATATTTTGTTCTGGGGTGAGATTCAATTGCCAAAATAGCAATACCCTGAATCTGGTGTTCGAGCTGTTGCAGGCCAATTGTAAATCTGTCCATAAAAGGATACCTTTCATCCAGGGCCTAAATACTAGCCCTAAAATAGATATTCCCCTAAATCAGTGGTTACTGCTGTGCCTGGATTAGTGTAATACGCTACATAAATAAATAGGCAGATAGTGTTAGGTGCCTGTAAGAAACAATTGATTTGAAATCAATACATTGGGCCAAATATTTTTTTTCTTATTGTGGTGCTTGGTGAACGGTAACAATGAGGAAAACATCTAGTAAGGGACGCGGACGTGGTGGTGTTAGTTTACCCTCTTGTGCTGGGAGCGGATGTGGCCATTCTGCCACAGCCACACGTCCTAGTGAACCAACTACCTCAGGTTCCAGTACCCACCAGAATTTACAGCGATATTTGGTGAGGCCCAATGCCGTTCTAAGGATGGTAAGGCCTGAGCAAGTACAGGCGCTAGTCAATTGGGTGGCCGACAGTGGATCCAGCATGTTCACAACATTATCTCCCACCCAGTCTTCTGCAGAAAGCGCACAGGTGGCACCTGAAAACCAAGCCCATCAGTCTGTCACATCACCCCCATGCATATCAGGGAAACTGTCTGAGACTCAAGTTATGCAGCAGTTTCTTATGCTGTTTGAAGACTTGAAGACATTGAATGCACTGATGCACAACCACTGATGTTTCCTGATGATGAGGACATGGGAATACCACCTCATCGGAGTCCGCACATCTCTGATGATGACGAAACACAGGTGCCAACTGCTGCGTCTTTCTGCAGTGTGCAGACCGAACAGGAGGTCATGGAGGAAGACTGTGTGGAAGACGATGCAGGGGACGATAAGGTCCTAGACCCCACATGGAATGAAGGTCGTGCCACTGACTTTCATAGTTCAGAGGAAGAGGCAGTGGTGAGACCGAGCCAACAGCTTAGCAAAAAAGACAGCAGGGGGCAAAAGCAGAACAGCCGCCTCCAAGAGAGTTCGCCTGCTACTGGCCACCGCCACCAGGGACCGAGCACCCCAAAGGCAGCTTCAAGGAGTTCCCTGTCATGGCACTTCTTTAAACAATGTGCTGATGACAAGACCCGAATGGTTTGCACGCTGTGCCATCAGAGCCTGAAGCGAGGCATTAACGTTCTGAACCTTAGCACAACCTGCATGACCAGGCATCTACATGCAAAGCATGAACTGCAGTGGAGTAAACACCTTAAAAGCAAGGAACTCACTTTGGCTCCCCCTGCTTCCTCTTCTGCTGCTGCCTCGGCCTCTTCCTCCGCCTCGGGAGGAATGTTGGCACCTGCCGCCCACTAAACAGAGGATGTGCCACCGACAACACCACCTGCATCACCAAGCATCTCCACCATGTCACACGGCAGCGTTCATCTCTCCATCTCACAAACCTTGGAGAGAAAGCGTAAATTCCCACCTAGCCACTCTCAAGCCCTGGGCCTGAATGCCAGCATTTCTAAACGACTGGCCTTTGAAATGCTGTCATTCAGGCTGGTGGACACAGACAGCTTCAAACAGCTGATGTCCATGGCTGTCCCACAGTATGTTGTTCCCAGCCGCCACTACTTCTCCAAGACAGCCGTGCCTTCCCTGCACAACCAAGTATCCGATAAAATCAAGTGTGCACTGCGCAACGCCATCTGTGGCAAGGTCCACCTAACCACAGATACGTGGACCAGTAAGCACGGCCAGGGACGCTATATCTCCCTAACTGCACACTGGGTAAATGTAGTGGCGGCTGGGCCCCGGGTGGAGAGTTCCTTGGCGCACGTCCTTCCGCCACCAAGGATCACAGGGCATCATTCTTTGCCTCCTGTAGCCTCCTCCTCCTCCTACTCGGCTTCCTCCTCCTCTGCTTCCACCAGCTCATCCAGTCAGCCACACACCTTCACCACCAACTTCAGCACAGCCCGGGGTAAACGTCAGCAGGCCATTCTGAAACTCATATGCTTGGGGGACAGGCCCCACACCGCGCAGGAGTTGTGGCGGGGTATTGAACAACAGACCGACCAGTGGTTGCTGCCGGTGGGCCTCAAGCCCGGCCTGGTGGTGTGCGATAATGGGCAAAATCTCGTCGCAGCTCTTTGACGCACATCCCTTGCCTGGCGCATGTGCTGAATTTGGTGGTGCAGAAGTTCATTCACAACTACCCCGACATGTCAGAGCTGCTGCATAAAGTGCGGGCCGTCTGTGCGCGATTCCGGCGTTCACATCCTGCCGCTGCTCGTCTGTCTGCGCTACAGCGGAACTTCGGCCTTCCCGCTGACCGCCTCATATGCGAAATGCCCACCAGGTGGAACTCCACCTTGCACATGCTGGAGAGACTGTGCGAGCAGCAGCAGGCCATAGTGGAGTTTCAGCTGCAGCACACACGCGTCAGTCGCACTACGGAACAGCACCACTTCACCACCAATGATTGGGCCTCCATGCGAGACCTGTGTGCTCTATTGCGCTGTTTCGCGTACTCCACCAACATGGCCAGTGGCGATGACACCGTTATCAGCGTTACAATACCACTTCTATGTCTCCTTGAGAAAACGCTTAGGGCGATGATGGAAGAGGAGGTGGCCCAGGAGGAGGAGGAGGAGGATGAGGGGTCATTTTTAGCACTTTCAGGCCAGTCTGTTAGAAGTGGCTCAGAGGGAGATTTTTTGCAACAGCAGAGGCCAGGTACAAATGTGGCCAGCCAGGGCCCACTACTGGAGGATGAGGAGGATAAGGAGGAGGTGGAGGAGGATGAGGATGAAGCAGGTTCACAGCGTGGTGGCACCCGACACAGCTCAAGCCTATCACTGGTGCGTGGTAGGGGGGATACGGAGGACGATGACGATACGCCTCCCACAGAGGACAGCTTGTCCTTACCTCTGGGGAGCCTGGCACACATGAGCGACTACATGCTGCAGTGCCTGCGCAACGACAGCAGAGTTGCCCACATTTTAACGTGTGCGGACTACTGGGTTGCCACCCTGCTGGATCCACGGTACAAAGACAATGTGCCCACCTTACTTCCTGCACTGGAGCGTGATAAGAAGATGCGCGAGTACAAGCGCACGCTGGTAGACGCGCTCCTGAGTGCATTCCCAAATTTCACAGGGGAACAGGTGGAAGCCCAAGGCGAAGGCAGAGGAGGAGCAAGAGGTCGCCAATGCAGCAGTGTCACGGCCAGCTCCTCTAAAGGCAGGGTTAGCATGGCAGAAATATGGAAAGGTTTTGTCTCCACGCCACAGCTAACTGCACCACCACCTGATACGGAACGTGTTAGCAGGAGGCAGCATTTCACTAACATGGTTGAACAGTACGTCTGCACACCCCTCCACGTACTGACTGATGGTTCGGCCCCATTAAACTTCTGGGTCTCCAAATTGTCCACGTGGCCAGAGTTAGCATTTTATGCCTTGGAGGTGCTGGCCTGCCCGGCGGCCAGCGTTTTGTCTGAACGTGTATTCAGCACGGCAGGGGGCGTCATTACTGACTTTATTCACCAACATTCATGCAGTACTAATACCTTCCAAGCGTTTGCTATAGAAAAAGTAACCAATCCCCTCAGGGGTGGCGATTTTGGTAAAAAATTACACTTGAGGGAGGCATTTTGGATATTTCGTTTAAATACCCGTGTTCCCCTAGGATTAACCTCTTAAGGACGCAGGGCGTACATGTACGCCCTAGCGTCCTGGTACTTAAGGACTCAGGGCGTACATGTACGCCCTGAGAAGTTCCGATCATCGCAGCGCTGCGGGTGGTGATCGGAACAGGATGCCTGCTGAAATCATTCAGCAGGCATCCTGTGACAATGCCGAGGGGGGTCCTTTGACCCCCCCGTGTCCGCGATCGCAACAAACCGCAGGTCAATTCAGACCTGCGGTTTGCTGCGCTGTCTGTGACCGCGGGGATCAGAGACTAAAATCTGCCTCAAAGTGTAATTTTTAACCCCCCCCCCCTGCACCCCGCCATCTTAGTGTCCCCCCGGGCGGTGCAGGGGGGGGGGTGATTGCGGGCGGTGCTGCGGGTGGGCGTTCCGCCTCCTTTCAATCGATTTCCCTGGTGTCTAGTGGGTATAGCAGGGGGTCAGCACATTGCTGACCCCCTGCTATAAACTGCTGACATCTGTGCTGCAGATGTCAGCAGTTTAACCCCTTCTATACCGCGGTCCGTACGGACCGCGGTATAAAAGTGTTAACATGGAGGAGCTCCCTCCCTCTCCCATCGGGGGCTGCCGTACCTTTGCAGCCCCCGGCGAGATAGGATAGTAGAGGAGGGAGCTCACCTCTCTTCCCATCACCCGCTGCTCTGTAATGGCAGCGGGTGATGGTCACCATGGCAGCAGGACGCTTTCAGAAGCGTCCTGCTTGCCATGGTATAGTAACTCTGGTCAGACTTCTGCTAAAGGCAGAAGTCTGACCAGACTGTGAAAAGTAAAAAAATACAGTGCAGTACACTATATAGTGTACTGTTCTGTATTATATAGACACCAGATCCACTGGATCTACAAGAACCAAGTGGGTCTGAGTCAAAAAAATGTCAAAAAAGTGAAAAAAAAGTAAAAATTAGAAAAATACATATCACTGAATAAAAATTAAAAAACAAATAAACTACACATATTAGGGATCGCCGCGTCCATAAAAATCTCCTCTATAAAAATATCACGTGACCTAACCCCTCACGCAAATACCGTAAAAAAAAACACAAAAAAATGGTGTAAAAAAGTCATTTTTTGTCACCTTGCATCACAAAAAGTGTAATACCAAGTGATCAAAAAGGCGTATGCCTCCCAATATAGTACCAATAAAACCGCCATCTCATCCCGCAAAAAATGAGTCCTTATATAGGACAATCGCCCAAAAAAATAAAAAAATATGGCTCTCAGACTATGGAGACACTAAAACATAATTTTTTTTTCTAAAATGCTATTATTGTGTTAAAGTAAAATAAATAAATAAAAAGTATACATATTATGTATCGCCACGTCCGTAAAAACCTGCTCTATAAAAATATCACATTATCTAACCCCTTAGGTAAATACTGTTAAAAAAATAAAATAAAAACAATTTAAAAAAAAAACATTTTTGTCACCTCACATCTCAAACTGTAATAGCAAGCGATCAAAAAGTTATATGCACCCAAAAATAGTGCCAATCAAACCGTCATCTCATCCCGCAAAAAATGATACCCCACATAGGACAATCACCCCCAGAAAAAAAAAAATAGGGCTCTCAGACTATGGAGACACTAAAACATTTGTTTTGTTTTAAAAAATTATAATATTGTGTAAAACTTAAATAAATAAATAGTATACATATTTGGTATCGGCGCGTCCGTCGCAACCTGCTCTATAAAAATAACACATGACCAAAACCCTCAGGTGAACACAAAAAAAAATAAAAAATAAATACGTTGTCAAGAGCCATTTTTGTCACCTTACATCACAAAAAGTGTAATAGCAGGTGACCAAAATGTCATATGCACCCCAAGATAGTTCCAATCAAACCGCCATCTCATCCCGCAAAAAATGAGCCCCTACATAAGACAGTCGCCCAAAAAATAAAAAAATATATGACTTTCAGAATGTGAAGACACTAAAAAAATCTTTTTTTTCAAAAATGCTGTATTATGTAAAACTGAAACAAAACCCCCCAAAAAGTAGCCATATTTGGTATTGCCGCGTCCGTAGCAACCTGCTCTATAGAAATAGCACACAATCTAACCTGTCAGTTCAACTATGTAAATAACAAAAAATAAAAACGGTCCGAAAATAGCTATTTTTTTGCAAATTTTCCATTTTAATCAATTTTTCCAGTAAAAAAACAAGGGTTAACAGCCAAACAAAACTCAATATATATTGCCCCGATTCTCTAGTTTGCAGAAACACCCCATATGTGGTCGTAAACTGCTGTATGGCCAAACGGCAGGGCGTAGAAGAAAGGGAATGCCATATGGTTTTTGGAAGGCAGATTTTGCTGGACTGGTTATTTGACACCATGTCCCATTTGAAGCCCCCCTGATGCACCCCTACAGTAGAAACTCCAAAAAAGTGACCCCATTTTGGAAAGTACGGGATAAGGTGGCAGTTTTGTTTGTATTATTTTAGGGTAAATATGATTTTTGGTTGCTCTATATTACACTTTTTTTGAGGCAAGGTAACAAAAAATAGAAATTCCGAAATTTCATCTCCATTTGCCAATAACTCTTGTGGAACACCTAAGGGTTAACAAAGTTTGTAAAATCAGTTTTGAATACCTTGAGGGGTGTCGTTTCTTAGATGGAGTCACTTTTTTGGAGATTCTACTCTAGGGGTGCATCTGGGGGCTTCAAATGGGACTTGGTGTCAAAAATCCAGTCCAGCAAAATCCGCCTTCCAAAAACCATATGGCGTTCCCTTACTTCTGTGCCCTGCCGTTTGGCCATACAGCAGTTTACGCCCACATATGGGGTGTTTCTGAAAACTACAGAATCGGGGCAATAAAAATTGAGTTTTGTTTGGCTGTTAACCCTTGCTTTGTTACTGGAAAAAATAGATTCAAACGGAAAATTTTCCAAAAAATCGAAATTCAGAAATTTTATCTCCATTTGCCATTAACTCTTGTGGAAAACCTAAAGGGTTAATGACATTTGTAAAATCAGTTTTGAATACCTTGAGGGGTGTAGTTTCTTGAATGGGGTCATTTTTGGATGGTTTCTATTATGTAAGCCTCACAAAGTGACTTCAGACCTGAACTGGTCCCTAAAAAGTGGGTTTTTGAAAATTTCTGAAAAATTTCAAGATTTGCTTCTAAACTTCTAAGCCTTGTAACGTCCCCAAAAAATAAAATGGCGTTCCCAAAATGATCGATACATGAAGTAGACATATGGGGAATGTAAATCAATAACTTTTTTGGGCGGTATTACTATGTATTATAGAAGTAGAGAAATTGAAACTTGGAAAATTGCTAATTTTTCCAAATTTTTGGTAAATTTGATATTTTTTTTAGAAATAAAAATGAAATTTTTCGACTTAATTTTACCAGTGTCATGAAGTACAATATGTGACGAAAAAACAGTCTCAGAATGGCCTGGATAAGAAAAAGCGTTTTAAAGTTATCACCACATAAAGTCACAGTGGTCAGATTTGCAAAAAATGGCCAAGTCCTTTAGGTGAAATAGGGCTGAGTCCTTAAGGGGTTAAACCTAAAGAAAGAGTTAATGTATATATATCAATAGCTCTATTTATATATTATTTGTATCATGCTGAACATGTTCTTTGATGGTTTTTTGTTACACATTGTTTTATATTTGTATGTGTACTGCAGTTCACACGATGCGGTTTTTTGGCCAGAGTTCACACAGTGATATAGCTATTTTTCTCCCTGGACCATACAGGGTTAAAAAAGAGAAAAAAAAGTGAAATTTGGTCAGCACCAGCACGTGTGTTTGCACCTTTGATTGTTGTAATCTGTGACAGCCAGTGTCTGTCTCTGTGACCAATAGCATTTGAACAACTGCACCACATAACAAGTGGGAAGGTATTACTTTGTCTTATATAAGGTTTACACAGAGACTGACACAATGTTACCATTAAGGACGTTTAGTCCAAAACGCGTCAACGTTTGTCGCAATTGCCATGGAATCTGTCTGTATGTGAATATGCACCAATAAAGAAGGAACCTGATTTTATCCCATGTTTGGTGCCAGAGCCACTTTTTCCTTTGTTTTGGATTCAAACAAATATCCTTACTTCCTGTGTTAGAGAAGCACATGGTGGGGACGGTCAAACAAATTACCTCACTTCCTGTGTTAGAGAAGCACATGGTGGGGAGGGTCAAACAAATTACCTAACTTCCTGTATTAGAGAAGCACATGGTGGGGGGGGTCAAACAAATGACCTCACTTCCTGTGATGGAATACTTCAAATTCACATAAATTGCAATTCATATTTGATTGGTATTATAGGCCATACACTATTAGAGTAATTGTATATGGGGAATATAGGTAAATAAATAAACAGTGAATTGCAAAAGCGCTATGGGCATAGAGATGCGTCCACTTCCTGTCTGTGGACCGCATCTCTGGAGCGCACACTGTGAATCTCCTCCTCCAACCTAAAGGGAGGAGTCCACCGGAGCGCTTCAAAGAATCGGGCTGGCTGCTGCGATTTGCCGAAGTGTCGGCCTGCGTCCCTGGCAACCAATCGCTGGGGCTGATTGCCAGGGGGCGGGGCCTAGACACGGAGGAGTCGGGAAATGAATAGGTAGATATATGCATATGCTAAGATATTAATCAAAGTAACATTAAGGCAAATTCTTGTATGGGACAGATGGGTGGTCCTAAAATCCATAGATACAAAATACACAAATATCCCATATAAAAGTATACCAAATGTACAGAATGAAAGCAAAATGGGTTAATAAATAAATAAGTGATGATATAGACATCACACACTTCTTCATTTCCAAATATGAATAAATTATTAAATAAACAAGATAGAAATGGACAGTTAAATGAATGGATAGAGACCAACATACACATGAGGGAATAAAAACAGTACTTATGTAAAATAAAAAAAATCGTCATAAAATTATAATAAGGGCGTTTTAATGAGCCTATGATAGCTAAAAGTATGGCCCGGGGTAAAGTGCTAAAACTGTATTCCTAAAATAAAATACTAAAATCATGATAAAAATAAACTAATAAATTGATGCCATAAATCAATGCATGAGCATAATACACTTCAAAAAATATAAATAAATGCCATGAATCAATGCATGAGCGCAATACACTTGAAGATCATGAACTGAAGTGAATTAAAATGCTAATCATGGTATCTGAGATGAATCCACTCAGATTAATAGTTTGCATATTCAAGTGTTTTTCGTTGAGGCCGAAGGGTGTCAGTGTGGGAAGATCCAAAACATATCTTTTTTCGACAAAGTGATAGATATGATTTGGATACATGTCACTTTTAGTACGGAGGGATCATTGTCATGGCAGATGGAAAAATGGCGTGAGACGCTGTGTGTCATGATTTTACGGATGTTGGAGCGGTGCTCAATCATTCTTTCATGGAGTAAATTCTAAATTTTGTACCCATAGCAGTCCCCCTTTCTTGTAGGTATACAGTATTATTGAATGAAAAATAATTATGATGAAGAATAAAATCGATGGATCTTAGAATGAAATCTTTTTGTAAGGTGGGCATTAATGGGTCTGTTTGTAGGAAGTGGTTCACCGCTGGGACCCCAAGTTCATGTTTAATGTTACTATAAAGAGATGCAACGTCTAGGGTAACAAGAAGATCGCCATCTGACCAATGGAAAGAATCGAGGATATTAATAAGGTAAGCGCCAGCCAAACCTAGATACATATTTTTGTAGATATTGGTCAACAACATATGCTGAAAGGTTGGATGTTAGGGATCCGATCTGAGATAATTGGTCTTCCCAGTGGCCTTTCAAGGTTTTTGTGTATCTTGGGAAGAAAGTAAAACTGTGACACGGATGTATGTGGAGTGGCAAGAAAGTTCTTTTCTTTTTTGTCCAGAATGCCAGCAGTGTAACCCAAATCTAGGAGTTCGAATAAGGATTTTTTGAAAGGAAGGGTGGGATCCTTCTTAAGTACTCTATAGTATTCAGCATCAGATAAAATTCTATTGGATTCATTAATGTAGTAGTCTTTATTCATTATCACAATACCTCCTTTATCTATGTTCGGGTTATTTTTGAGGTCTTTCATTGCTTTTTTCTCTTTCTGAGACAGGTTGTCCCCAGAGAGGGATCTGAAAGCATCCTGTTCAGAAAACACGGACTTGAAATCGTCAATAGTGTTGAGCGTGAATATTCGAATAGCGTTTTTTTTTTTTGCGAATATCGGCACTTCGCAAATATTGCGAATATAGCGCTATATATTTGCTATTTTGAATATTTTTTAGTTTTTTTAAGTTGTTAATCCTTGTTGCTCTCTGGCTGTCTAACTTGTCTTCCCACTTCCCAAAAGCTGTTCTTACCTGTCCGGAGGATTCCTAGCTCCCTGCCCGCTCCAGTCAATGCCCGTTGCTGCTTCTGCCGACTTCCCGTGTGCATGGGAACGCCTCCATGCTAAAATGTACTGTCGGATGTGAGAATCACGATCTCACAAATTTGACTAAGTTGTAATCGCAATGCAATTAATATAACCTGAATTACTCGCATTCCGAATTCAACTTAGAGCTGGGTTCCTAATGGTTGTATTGCTAGAATATAATGGATATCACGAATTCACGAATATAGCACTATATTCTCAATCTTCGTTATATTCTAGCAAGCCAACCATTAGGAACCCAGCTCTAAGTTTAATTCGCAATGCAAATATATGTTCGCATTACGAAATCAACTTAGAGCTGAGTTCCTAATGGTTGTTGCTAGAATATAACGAAGATTGAGAATATAGTGCTATATTCGTGATATTCGTTATATTTTAGCAATGCAACCATTAGGAACCCGGCTTTAAGTTGAATTCGCAATGCGAGTATATGTTCGCATTGCGAATTTAACTTAGAGCTGAGTTCCTAATGGTTGTATTTCTAAAATATAACGAAGATTGAGAATATAGTGCTATATTCGTGATATTCATTATCTTCGTCAATTCTAGTAATACAAGTTACAACCATTAGGAACTCAGCTCTATGCGAATATAAATTCACGTAACATTCGCAATATAAAGAATAATGATGAATATTCGTTTTCGACGAATATCGCGAAATATCGCAAAATCGAATATGGCACCTCCTGCTCATCACTAATCATCAAGGACCATGTTATAGAAGCTTTCTACATGTGGACAACGGTTTTCTTTAAGGTAAAATTTGGACTTGCCTTTCAGGTTGGACGGAATGGGGCTCAAATTGGGTGCTGGGGTGGCTGTAGTTGTAGCAGACGAGGTTACAGTGAGTATGGCAGAAGGTAATTTAGTATTATCGTGAGGTGTTAATTCCTTACTAGTGAAGTACCTTTGTAATGTTAATTTTCTGATAAATTGATTCAGGTCTAAGGTCTATAAAAAGCTCAAATAGATCCGGGTTGTTAGTCGGGCAAAACGAGAGACCCTTGCTTCAAAGTTTGATTTCATCATCATTCAGTTTATAGTCGGACAAATAAAAGATACCTTTGTTTCTTTCTATTTGCATTGGATCTATAAATGTTTGGTCTAATGTGTCTTGTTTATTTCGTGTCTCTCGGGTCTTTTTCTTTCTTGGTGCGTCTGGATCTTCCTCCCCTGCAGCCTCTAGCTCGTTTTTTTGTTCTTGTTAATGATACAGGAGTGAAAAAGTTGGTTATTTTCCAGGTTTGGCTGGCTATTGGGGGGATGTTCGTCACTGGGCCTGTGGGGGTGAAGAAGGGGCTCAGAACCTGTACACTGGATAGTGTTTCTCTGATAGGGGTAAGCGAATTTCTTGGCGTCACCGTTGGGGAGATGTTTTCTAAAAAAAGGGCTTTGGGAGAGGTTGGTCGGGAGTGATAAAAAAAATCTCTGATTGGTTGGTGGAAGTGGAATAGGTGGCTATGTTTAATGGGGAGACGTTTTCCCTGGGGGATTCGGAGGGTAAGTTATGTTCGGCGGAAGTGGTGGATATTGCAGTGGTAATCGGATGTATTATGGTGAAGTTTTTATCTGGGAACAGCGAAGACATCATGGTAGTACCTGATGTATTGAAAATGGTAGAAGTGTGTTGGTTTATGGCGGATGGGTACCCAGGATTGTCAGGTCAAATGTTGGACTGAACAGAAAGTTCTAAAGACAGGCCGGATGTATTGGATTGGATGTTTAGTGGATGGGGAATGTTCACACTCTGAACTGGATCTGAAAAGGAAGGGTGTCTAGATGGTGGTCTGTGGTTAATGTGACTGGCGCCCCTTGCAGTGGTTAGACCCCCTTTTGTATTTTTGCACCTGTATTCTCCGAAGATGCAAGGGATTATGTGGATCTGAGTGTGGCCACAACCCTAAAATTGACAAGAAAGAAGAATCAAAAATGGTGTAGCTTCCCAGTATATTTAGCAGCAAGAATTAAGATGGTAGAAATATTTATTTTTCCATTGTGGGTACATTTTCTACAGAATAGTCTAGTATGGATGCCTGATATGATTTTTACTTGTTTAGATTCTGTAATCAAGGAATTGAATGGTTGAGTCAAAAGAAGCTTAGGATCAGTAAAGACAAAGGGAGTGTGGATGAACCACACTTTAAATATAATTTTTATTCTTCTCAGTCAGTGTGCTTAAAGGGCATCTGTCAGCACTCAGCAGATTTATATGACTAGTGATGAGCGGAAGGTGCCATATTCGATTTCGCGAATATTCAATTGAATATTCGTCATATATTCGTCGAAATCAAATATTCATCACTATTCTATATAATGCGAATGTTACGTGAATTTATATTCGCATCGCGAATTAAACTTAGAGCTGAGTTCCTAATGGTTGTAACTTGTATTGCTAGAATTGACGAAGATAACGAATATCACGAATTTAGCACTATATTCTCAACCTTCGTTATATTCTAGCAACGACCATTAGGAACTCAGCCCTAAGTTTCATTCGCGAAGCGAACATATAATCGCATTGCGAATTGAGCTTAGAGTCAATTCCTAATGGTTTTATTGCTAGAATATAACGAAGATGACGAATATCACAAATTCACAAATATAGCAGTATAAACTTAATCTTTGTTATATTCTAGCAATACAACCATTAGCAACTCAGCTCTAAGTTTCATTAGCGAAGCAAACATATAATCGCATTGCGAATTGATCTTAGAGCTAAGTTACTAATGGTTGTATTGCTAGAATATAACGAATATTG
Organism: Bufotes viridis; assembly: GCA_033119425.1. NCBI lineage: Eukaryota > Metazoa > Chordata > Amphibia > Anura > Bufonidae > Bufotes > Bufotes viridis. The sequence goes on from CM065591.1 coordinate 421,707,390, forward strand.
CAATGCAAATAATTCAGGTTATATTAATCGCATTGCGATTACAACTTAATCAAATTTGTGAGATCATGATTCTCCCATCCGACAGTACATTTTAGCATGGAGGCATTCCCATTGGGATGGGGACGCTCCATGCACACGGGAAGTCGGCAGAAGTGGCAACGTGCATTAACTGGAGCGGGCAGGAAGCCAGGAATCCTCCGGACAGGTAAGAACAGCTTTTGGGAAGTGGGAAGACAACCAGAGAGCAACAACGATTAACAGCTGACAAAAACGAATATTCGAAATAGCGAATATATACTGCTATATTCGTGAATTATCGAAGTTGCGATATTCGCGATAAAAATTTGCTATTCGAATATTCGCGCTCAACACTATTTATGACTATGAAACTGGCTGACCTGTTACATGTGCACTTGACCTGTTGCAAGTGAGCCTCTAAAAACAACAGGGGCGTTGCTGTTTCATCTAGAGGCTCTGCTCACTTTCCAACTGCTGCTCAGTCTGAACTTTGATTGACAGGGCCAGGTGTGATGACATTTACACTGCCTTTGCACAGTGAGCAGAGCCTTTAGGTGTAATGGCAACACCCATGTTGCTCCTAGAGGCTCATTTGCCCATATTAAAACATCATTTTTCTCAGCAATGGTAGCGCATACGACCATGGGACCAACGCAGATGCCGTCAGCTGCCAAGCACACATGTAACAAGTGGGCCAGTTTCAAAGGTACAAATCTGTTAACAGATGCCCTTAAGGCGTAAAACTGTGCCACATTTGGAGAACAAGACAATTTTTAAGGACAGCTGGCAAGAAGTACTACTGCCTATTAAATAAAATTTTGGTGAAGGCACAGAGAACAACAAGCCAATTTTTACAGAGAGCTGGCTAGAAGTACAAATGACAAAGAGAAGAATAAAATTTAAGTGAAGGTATGGAGCTGCACTACATTTGGAGAATGATGAAACACATTTTACGTATAGCTGGCCAGAACTAGAAATGCCATAGAAAAGAAAAGAATTTGGGTGAAGGCGTGGAACTGCTCCACATTTGGATAATGACAAGACACATTTTATACACAGCTGGCCAGAAGTAATAATGCCTGCTGGCTTAAATTTGGGAGAAAGCTCGGAACTGCACCATATTTGGAGATGGATAAGACACATTTTACAAACAGCTGGCCAATAGTAATAATGGCTGCCCGCGGAATTATATCTGGAAGAAGGAGCGCAACTGTGCCAGTGCCACATTTGAAGAATGAGGAGACATGTTTTACGGACAGCTGCTAAGAAGTACTACTGCCTACTGATTGAAATTTGGGTGAACTGCACTACATTTACCACAACTAAGGGGTATGGCACTTGGCCAGGTGGAAGGTCAGCTTGATCAGAAACAGATTGCTGAGTGCATACTATGATGGTTTTCATCACAATTTGCAACAATGTTGAAACCTGGAGAAGCAGTAGCTGATGTTGATGGTTAGAGATGAGCGTATTGATTTAGCTTAATCGAATTCGACCCAAACCTGAATTTTTGGCAATTAGATTCAGGTAAATTTATCAAAATGGCATTAGCCAATTTTCAGATCAGAAGACAGAAACTTTGTACAATATATTGTACAAATATATCTTATTAAGATATACAAAACCTCTATATGCTATATTTTATTACCAGAAATATGACCTTATCTCCACTTATCAGGCCCCTCTTCTGCACCCCTCCCCCAGCTCCTGTACTGATCACTCACTTTCAATTCACCCATCCAAGAAGACGAGTTAGAAGCTCACTTGGGGGATGAGGTTAGAGCTACTGCCCCTAACAACTCAGTGCCCATATCCTCTTTGCTACTGCTGCTTTGACATCATAGTAGCTAATCTCTGGCCCTTATGAAGCAGAGCTCAGGAAAACTAACAATTTGGCCCAATTCACACGAGCATACCCGTTTTGCGTACCACAAATTGCGGATCGCAAACCACGGCTACCGGCCGTGTGTGTTCCTCATTTTGTGAATTAGCATATCCCGTCCTCTGTTATGAATGCGTAATGTGTAAGAATAGGACATGTTCTATTTTTTGAGAAGCTGTTGAACGGACATACGCAAGTGGACAGCACACAGTGCATTACTCATCTTTTGTGGTCCCATTGAAATTAATGGGTCGGCATCCTATCAGCAAAAATCGCGTGAATAGGATTTTAGAGATGGAGTCTGCAGAAAGAGACGAATGGTGAAAAACACTGGATAAAAATCATATAATGGCGAGATATGTTCCTTATGGACACACATGACAGTGTACTATGAAAATTTACCTGACATGATAGGAACACGTTAAGTGCCTTTTGTACAAATCTTGTACTGTAAAGCTTTGAAAATTAAGTAAACCTTTTCTGCTTTTTTCATGTCCTCATGTCCTCAAAAAGGATAGTAGAACATAGTCACCTTTGGTTAAACTTCTGTTGACAAGAAATAAAGTGCTCTCAGCATCCATCCTTCTATCAGTGCATTCAGTGAACAGCTTCTTCTACAGAATATGCTTTCCATATAATAAATATTATATTGATCATTTTTTACAACTACAACTTTTGATTACTCCTCTACTGGGGTAATAAAAATGATCTCATCAAGTGCTTCAAGCTGTATTTATAGCTTACTTTAGGCTGAGCAAATACGGATTAACATGAGGCTGTTTATAGCTCTGTAATCTAAAGCTGCATCTGTGTTTGTACTTTTCAGGACTTGGTACATGCTGTTGATTTTGCGATTACAATAAAAAACGAATCAATCGTATTAATGGCTATATTTAAAATAAAATTATATTTATCAGCATTAATTTCCATGCTCTATATTATTATTGAATACATTGTAATTTTATATTTCTACATCTACATATCGTTCTATTTTTTATATTAACAATATTACTAATATTTAGTTGCTAATTATGTATATATTAATTATAAAATCAGAAACAAAGTATAGAAAAGTATGTCTGGCATACATATTTTCAGATCATGCAGTAGGATTTTTTACATATATAATATTAATTTAGGTAATTAGGAGGATTATAAGTGTAACTCCCCTTTGGGCAGCCCTCGGTAGGCAGGGCATATGGTGGTTCTCACCTCACTTTACAGCAGTGCCTCCACCCAAATCTTGCTTAAAGCTCTATAGGATAGCAGGAGGGTCTTCCTCTTCTGCCAGGGACCGACTTGAGAAACCCCTGCCCAGCTCAGTACACACCCCAGGAAGGCGTTAACTGATCAATGGATTTATTTGGGAAATGGTGGACAATAGTAAAAAGCAAAAATATAATGCAATAAAAGGAAATTCTGTCTAAGGAAACCCCCTGGTGAAGGGGGTGGCTATCTATAACAGTAAACAGTAAACTTAGTATATTGGGCAGACTAGATGGGCCAAATGGTTCTTATCTGCCAACACATTCTATGTTTCTAAACAGTGATGGTGGTCACACACACTCTCTTTTGGAAGATAAAGACAGTATGCACTTCCCAGCTATCTACTCCTGGCACTCAGCTTACTATACCCGACTGTCTAGCAATTAACCCAGTCCGAACATTGGGGCCCAGTTACAGAAAACATTGGCGCGCTAATATTGGTGCATTTACAATTGTCCTGCCCGGGAACGAGCTGGTGGCTGCTGCATTCAGAAGCTTGGATGGCAATGGAGTCGGGGGCAAGATCCTCTTGGGATGCAGGTTTGGCTATAGGGATAATGCAGCAGCTTCCCACATTGGAAAAACAGGAGCTGTCTGGGCTGTGCTGTAATGTCTGCACTGAAGCAGGACACACTTCTGTCTGTGGCTGTCTGTGGAAATCTCTCAGTCTCTTCATCTCCTGCCCATGCTGGTGTCTCTAAGGTGGCTGCTCTTCCTCTTCCTTCCTTAGCCTTTTTACCCCTGCCCCCCCCCCCGCCCTTCTTTTGGCTGCAGGGAGGAGCAAGAGCTCATGGGATTTGTAGTCCATTTCCCCTTAAAAGTATAAGTGCAGCGTACTCAAGTTAGGGTTAATAGTGTTCCTGAATGTTGTAGTGCAATGGTGACCACTAACCTGAGACAGGCTGACTCTCTGGCAGGTAGTTGTAGATAGAGTTCGTGACGCCAGTGCCAATTAACGGTGGCACACCGTTTGCTGATAGTAGGAATAACTGAGGAACCACGTTATGATAAAACAGAACTTTAACTTTACTGAAGTACTTGATGGTTATCATACACGGACATAGATGGAAATGCAGTTCCTTTGAAGACGGTTGGTTTCAGTAAGTTACAGGTTACAGTACATACGGCAGTCTCTGACATAGCAAGGTGATCACAGAGGGTTAACACACAGGACTCTCACAGTACAGGCGGCTTGCACTCTCTACCTGTCTGATCCTGGAAATGTAGACACTTTCTTCCAAGGCCCCAATGCCCTAAATCTGGCGTATATCCTTGGGATTAGATTAAGTACCTCCTCTGGTATATAGTACCTCTTGCTTTCTCTGTTGCTGCTCTGCCTTCCTTCAGCTCCTCAGGCTGGTGACCAGAAATGCTCCTGCTGGAATCCTTCTCCTGTTTGCAGCTCGACTAAGGAGGCAACACATCTCCACTAGTCCTAGGGTCTGGACTGCTCCTCCCAGGGAATGAATCTTCCTAGGCTGGACCCTCTCAGGCTATAGGGCCTGGGCTGACTTAAACAGGCGCAGGGCCTGAACTCTGGACACCTTCACAGGCTCAAGGCCTGGCTTCCACTCCCACAGGCTCAAGGCCTGGGCTTAGACTTGCAGGCACAAGGCCTGGGCTTCCACTGCTTGTGCCTTCCCTGACTGGGCCTTATATAACCTAGGGCTCCCTAGCTCCCTCTAGTGACTAGAGCTGGAATGAAATCCCTAGCAGGCCTGTACATGCAATACTCACAGTAACAGGGAAGTGCATAGCATTACATTACATCAGAAGATTATTTATACCAACCTCCCCATAAATAAAGGGGAAACGACAGCACACCAGTGACCCTTCTGTAGTGACGGGCATTACAGCTCCCGTACACTACATACCCCGCTGCTTTAAGATGAGTACGACCTCGTACTCCAGCAGGGCCCGCCCAACTGGAATTTACACCTGGAATACAAAAAGGACATGCAGGCATACATATTCATATATATCAGCATCATCTGCATAGATATTCATATCAGGTCCAGCTGGCAAAGGTGAAGTGCGGTGACAAGGGGCGTCGTTCTCTTCTCTCAGGATAGTGAATGGAACTGGGGCGCTGACCTGGCACAGCGGATAAAAGGGAAACCCCAGGATAGTCCATGACATAATATGAGTCCATAATATTATAAATTTTGGCTCACACTCAGGGAGTCCATAGAAATAAAGATCACAGAGGCTCGCACATGGGGAGTCCATCTCTGGGCACATAGACTTGAATATAAAACCTGCAATAAATACGGTCAGCAATACACATACCATTGACATCACAGGACTCTGACAATACCAGGGCCATGTTATCCTGGCAAGTCCTGCGTACCCTTAAAAGTGCTGACATAAAATTCCCTTTCAACCTGAAATGGGGGTTAAAAGGGGGAAAAGGTGCAAATAAAAGCACAACATGGATTTGTTGAGATTTTTTCAACGCAGGCAGGGTGTCCCGGAAACCAACAGGGCAGGCTGGGAGCAGTGGTTCCACAGTGGCAACTTATCTTCACAAAAATGCCACCGGCCGTGGAGAACTGGCAGCAAGCTCCACCAGCCTGACAAACTTACAGGGACAGTTCCTGCAACAAAGGACATGTCTCTGTGAGGTTATACAAAAATGGCCAAGCAGACCTACTCACAGGTGCGTGTCAAACTCCTCTGACTCCTCTCAGTTTTCGGGTACTGGTCCTGGACGGGTCACCGCGGTAGCATATGGGCCTCGCAGGCCCTCCGCGGGGGTAAACTCAATCTCTTCCCCGTCGCGCAGGTTGTGGAGGTACTCCGGCAGGTAGCTCCTCTTCACTGACCTCCGGTTCACATACAGGTCCCGACCGGTGACATAATCTCTGATGAACCCAAAGCCACGGTTCTTGTCAAAGGTAAGCACCACGCCCGTCCGCCGTTCCAGGCGGGGTTGCGTATGGGCGTGCTTGTCTAGCACTGTCTTAGCTAGTTCTTCGAAGTAAATTTTCTGCTTGACAGTCTTTTTTACTGCGGCCGCACGTACCTCCTCCATTAATTTAGTCCACAGTGCTGGAGGCCTGTCGGATCCTTCGCCCGACTTCACACCCAGTGTTGGGGGCCACTCAAATCGGGGAGCGGGCGCTCTCTCTCGCTCCGGACTATAGGCTGGCATCTCTTCAGCCTCGGATATGGGCTCCAGGCCCGGCGCCTTTTCTGCAAATCTCGCCATCTTTGGTCTAGCCGACTCAAACACTTGTCTTCTCCGGGAACAGTTCTCTGGCCACTCCCCTGGACTCGGGTTTCCTTGCCCATCATCAGGCCCGCCCCCTAGGTTCTTCGCAATAGGGTAGGCGGTGCTCACACTGTAATCCACATCCGGGGGCGGCATCCCAGGGCGGTTTTCTCCTCCCTCCTGGAGGGTTTTGGCGCCAAATATTCGCGCCACTGAGGATAGTGATGGCGCAGAAAGAAGTCCAATGGCGCTGGCGGCCATCTTGGGCGCCATGATGCGGCTATTCACTGACAGCAAGCCGCGGCAGTAAAACAGCATAAAAGTCCACAAAAATGCACCCTGATGCGGCGATTTTCTTCCTCTCGATAGTGCAACACAGCACAGTGCTTTTTAGAGGTTTTTGGGACACTTTTCTGTACGTTTTAAGTCCACAAAGTCCACTTTCAATAAACAGGCAATTTGTCACTTTGGTCACAGGGCAAACTGTATAAGGCACAAAGTTCACGCTTCTTGCACTAGAAAGCGTGCGAATCCTGTTCGTGACGCCAAAAGAGAGGCTCAGCGTACTCAAGTTAGGGTTAATAGTGTTCCTGAATGTTGTAGTGCAATGGTGACCACTAACCTGAGACAGGCTGACTCTCTGGCAGGTAGTTGTAGATAGAGTTCGTGACGCCAGTGCCAATTAACGGTGGCACACCGTTTGCTGATAGTAGGAATAACTGAGGAACCACGTTATGATAAAACAGAACTTTAACTTTACTGAAGTACTTGATGGTTATCATACACGGACATAGATGGAAATGCAGTTCCTTTGAAGACGGTTGGTTTCAGTAAGTTACAGGTTACAGTACATACGGCAGTCTCTGACATAGCAAGGTGATCACAGAGGGTTAACACACAGGACTCTCACAGTACAGGCGGCTTGCACTCTCTACCTGTCTGATCCTGGAAATGTAGACACTTTCTTCCAAGGCCCCAATGCCCTAAATCTGGCGTATATCCTTGGGATTAGATTAAGTACCTCCTCTGGTATATAGTACCTCTTGCTTTCTCTGTTGCTGCTCTGCCTTCCTTCAGCTCCTCAGGCTGGTGACCAGAAATGCTCCTGCTGGAATCCTTCTCCTGTTTGCAGCTCGACTAAGGAGGCAACACATCTCCACTAGTCCTAGGGTCTGGACTGCTCCTCCCAGGGAATGAATCTTCCTAGGCTGGACCCTCTCAGGCTATAGGGCCTGGGCTGACTTAAACAGGCGCAGGGCCTGAACTCTGGACACCTTCACAGGCTCAAGGCCTGGCTTCCACTCCCACAGGCTCAAGGCCTGGGCTTAGACTTGCAGGCACAAGGCCTGGGCTTCCACTGCTTGTGCCTTCCCTGACTGGGCCTTATATAACCTAGGGCTCCCTAGCTCCCTCTAGTGACTAGAGCTGGAATGAAATCCCTAGCAGGCCTGTACATGCAATAATCACAGTAACAGGGAAGTGCATAGCATTACATTACATCAGAAGATTATTTATACCAACCTCCCCATAAATAAAGGGGAAACGACAGCACACCAGTGACCCTTCTGTAGTGACGGGCATTACAGCTCCCGTACACTACATAAGCACTAATGCCTACTACTGTAAGTCCCTGCTGCCAGTAGCAGCATCCACTAGACCCACTGCTTTTGCTGCAGGTGTTACATAAGATTAAGACAGAGTGATGTCCATGGCAGACTGATATGTGTGTTGATCCCTATTCTTTTCATAATCTTATGCAGGCCACAGTGCCATCAGATATCTAATATATATTTGAAAATAGTATCTTGTGGTGAAAACCTACAAAGTTTAGTCCTAGTGGCTGTCATGCCTTTTCATGAGTATATAAACATTTATACATTATTATTGTTATAACGTGTATTCATGGCCTATGAGCAGCCATGTTGTACTTATGTTCACCCTTCTGTATGAACCTTCATTGTGTAAAAGGAAAAATATGGGTTCAAGGAAAGATTCTTCCTGGCAGATGTGGGCCTACCTAAGGGAGTGATTTTACCTTATCACTAGGCTAGGAGCCGAGATAAGGTTCTTCCTGGCGCTCGTCTGTCATCTTTTTATAATGAGATGTATTAATGAGACAAACATATAATGTCTGTCTGTTCATATAGTGGATCGTATTTAGTTTTTACACAAGTTAATCGATATATCACATATGTGTTGTTTTATGTTTCACATATTGGTTTTATTTTATCACGTATTCTAATCATATACTAACATATATATATCCTGTGTGTGTATCACCAGAAGCGTGTATTCCTGAGGTATGTGGGAAAGCATGCTCAGTTGGATTTCTGGTCAGAAAAGTTGTGTTATTTTCAGAAGATAAGGCACCTGTGAAATCCAAAACCCACACATTTGTTGTCTACATTCTAACTTTATGACATGAGAACAGTTATACTAGTTTCTGGGAATCTAGGTTTTTAATTGCTTCAAGTGTCAGGGGGTATGCCTACCTTTTTGATGTATGTCCCAGGTGGTGGATGTCTACCACTTAACATGAAGTCACATTATATAAATTTAACTCCTAAAAGCTTAACATTTATAGCTTACACAACATTGCCGCCTAGGTATCGGCAGGTAACATAATACGTTCACCACAAAGCATTTTGGGTAATGTATGATCTCACAGTACTATTACCATATGTGCACACCCTCTGGTTTGGTTGGAAGACTGTTATCTAAATGGGTGTATTCTTTTGATAAGTCTGTGAATATTAATCATAGATGGGAGGAGAGAGGGATTCCAAGAAAGAAAAAAAAATTAAACAAACAAAGGACTAAAACAGAGCGTGAGCAAAACTTTGGATGTTATCCTGGACCACGGGGAACCCTCTGGAGAGCTGACCGTCCCTCCGGAGTCCTACTCACCTTTTGACCCTTGGTAACGTATATCTTACTTATTGCTTGCGGTATTGATAAGTTACTTAGCCCGGTATATAGTCAAAGATCCCCAATTGTGCATCTGTAATTGATAAGGCTCCTGGTCAAGTTTGATCATTCTCTTAGCAAAGATGCATATTGCTAAATGAGGATCAGACACTGTTACCTAGTCCTTGGGAACTTTGATATTCCCTAGCCTGATACCGAGCTGGTAAATTTATAGTGCCACCATACAGGTCCTTCTAAAAAAAATTAGCATATTGTGATAAAGTTCATTATTTTCTGTAATGTACTGATAAACATTAGACTTTCATATATTTTAGATTCATTACACACAACTGAAGTAGTTCAAGCCTTTTATTGTTTTAATATTGATGATTTTGGCATACAGCTCATGAAAACCCAAAATTCCTATCTCAAAAAATTAGCATATCATGAAAAGGTTCTCTAAACGAGCTATTCAACTAATCATCTGAATCAACTAATTAACTCTAAACACCTGCAAAAAATTCCTGAGGCTTTTAAAAAGTTGTTCCCAGAGTGCTGTATCAAGGCACCTCAGTGGGAAGTCTGTGGGAAGGAAAAAGTGTGGCAGAAAACGCTGCACAACGAGAAGAGGTGACCGGACCCTGAGGAAGATTGTGGAGAAGGACCGATTCCAGACCTTGGGGGACCTGCGGAAGCAGTGGACTGAGTCTGGAGTAGAAACATCCAGAGCCATAGCGTGTACAGGCGTGTGCAGGAAATGGGCTACAGGTGCCGCATTCCCCAGGTCAAGCCACTTTTGAACCAGAAACAGCGGCAGAAGTGCCTGACCTGGGCTACAGAGAAGCAGCACTGGACTGTTGCTCAGTGGTCCAAAGTACTTTTTTCGGATGAAAGCAAATTTTTCATGTCATTCGGAAATCAAGGTGCCAGAGGTCCGGTGTCAAGTACCCACAGTCAGTGATGGTCTGGGGTGCCATGTCAGCTACTGGTGTTGGTCCACTGTGTTTTATCAAGGGCAAGGTCAATGCAGCTAGCTATCAGGAGATTTTGGAACACTTCATGCTTCCATCTGCTGAAAAGCTTTATGGAGATGAAGATTTCATTTTTCAGCATGACCTGGCACCTGCTCACAGTGCCAAAACCACTGGTAAATGGTTTACTGATCATGGTATTACTGTGCTCATTTGGCCTGCCAACTCTCTGCACCTGAACCCCATAGAGAATCTGTGGGATATTGGGAAGAGAAAGTTGAGAGACACAAGACCCAACACTCTGGATGAGCTTAAGGCCGCTATCAAAGCATCCTGGGCCTCCATAACACCTCAGCAGTGCCACAGGCTGATTTCCTCCATGCCACGCCGCATTGAGGCAATAATTTCTGCAAAAGCATTCTCGACCAAATATTGAGTGCATAACTGAACATAATTATTTGAAGGTTGACTTTTTTTGTATTAAAAACACTTTTCTTTTATTGGTCGGATGAAATATGCTAATTTTTTGAGATAGGAATTTTGGGTTTTCATGAGCTGTATGCCAAAATCATCAATATTAAAACAATAAAAGGCTTGAACTACTTCAGTTGTGTGTAATGAATCTAAAATATATGAAAGTCTAATGTTTATCAGTACATTACAGAAAATAATTAACTTTATCACAATATGCTAATTTTTTGAGAAGGACCTGTATACCTCAATTGGTAAAAAGGTGATAGGAAGGGGTTGATATCCCTACTCTTCTTTAATTTGAATTGTTGCATATCATTGCATTGATTGGCAATATTCAGCATTGATTGAAAGTATTGGTATTATATTTCATTGTCTATTATTGGAAAAGGTTGTATTATCGATCTTGTATTTAGCACCTATGTATAATAAACTCACATATATTTTTGCATAGACGATGGTATCTTGTTTTCTTTCTAGTTGCACAAAATAATTAAGGTTCTCGACAACGAGCTGAGAGGTTATTATGTCGCCCTCTCCTCAATAGGATCAATAACTTTGACATTTTTTCCTTTGATCCTTTCTTTTTTTTTTTTTTTTTTTAAATATAAAGCATTTTTGCGCTTTATATCCGCGACATGGCTGGAAAATCTAGAACTATTTATAATATGCATTTTGTGCATTTTCTGTTATTGAGCTGCTTTCTTCGTTAGAGAAAGTGCATTTATGAATGTAAAATAAGACAAAAAAACTAGTGTTGATTGAGAAGCCAAGTGCTCAGTCTCGGGTGCTCATGCCGAACATATGGGGATGCTTGGGTTTCTCTACAGAGCACCCGAGTATAATGACTGGAAGTCAATGGGAGAACCCGAGCATTAAACCAGGCACTCACTGCTCTGAAGAGGGGAGGGTGCCTGGTTCATAGGAAAAGGTCAGAAATTGATGGAAACACCACAGAAATGGTTCGGGAACAGCATGGGGAGGATGTCTGGATGCATCTTTGACTCCCAGGTTGCTGCTGGGAACGATGCGAGACTAACAATAATACGCACAAAACCGAAGATAAAATCGATCTTAGAGGAAAAATTGTTAGGAAACATTCTTTCCTGTATATTTACTTGCAAGTGTTGCCAAAAATTACAAGCAAGAGGCACTCCGATACAACCTGTATATCACATAAAGGAGGGCCTTATTCACATTGTGGTACAATTGTTGAGGTAGTGGGACTCCTACACTCATAAAGCCTAGGCACTATGTAAAAGGGCTGCCAAAAATTACAAGGAACCGGCAGTCCAATACAGCCATTGTTAAACATAAAGGAGGGTATCATACACACCCTTGAAAAATTATGATTGATGGCCTGCTGGTGACCTTCAAAAACATTTGGAGCAAGGGCCTGCTGAGCTGACCATGTAAAACATTAGGGGCGAGGGCCTGCTGCTTAGCTGACCATCGAAAAAATTATGGTTGAGGGCCTGCTGCTGAGCTGACCCTATAAATGTCACGATGGGGAGTAGGGGAAACCCCCCACCTTACAAAGTCGGCAGATCTTAGGCCTGGAATCAGGGATAAGGGAGCAGGGAACAAACTAAGCATCCCTAAAACCTATACCTGACATCCTGACTGTATGAGCAGCCCTTAATAGGAAAGTTGCCTACCCCTATATTTATTGTTTAATGCTTTACTGATTCTTATAATTGGTGTTTTAAAATTTTATTGCGAATATCGGCACTTCGAGAATTCGTGAAAATATAGAATATAGTGCAATACATTCGGAATCGCGAATATTCTACTTTTTTTTTTTTCACCAGTACTACTGCTTCTTGCTTGCGGGCCAATGAGAAGGCTGCCATATCTTTGTCAGAGCTTAGCAACAATCCTAGCAACCAATAGGAAAGTTGCCTACCCCTTACTATATAAGAAACTCCCAAGCAGCCATTCTTTGCTGTTTTTTGCAGTTCTAAGAGAGAGAGAGCAGTGTCATTGCTGTGCTCCGTGCTTTGCAGACTCATCTGGATCCTTATTTAAAAAGATTAAAATAGACAAATTGCCAAGACCGGATGGCATACACCTCCGTATCCTAAGGGAATTAAGTAATGTCATAGCCAGACCCTTATTTCTGATATTTGCAGACTCTATACTGACAGGGAATGTCCCACAGGATTGGCCCATAGCAAATGTGGTGCCAATATTCAAAAAGGGTCCAAAAACAGAGCCCAGGAACTATAGGCCGGTAAGTTTAACATCTGTTGTGGGGAAACTGTTTAAAGGTTTTCTGACAGATGCTGTCTAAGAGGATCTCAATAGAAATAAGCAAATAACGCCATATCAGCATGGCTTCATGAGGGATCGGTCATGCCAAACGAATTTAATCAGTTTCTATGAGGAGGTAAGTTCTAGACTTGACAGCGGTGAATCAATGGATGTTGTATATCTGGACTTCTCCAAAGCATTTGACACTGTACCACATAAAAGGTTAGTATATAAAATGAGGATGCTCGGACTTGGAGAAAATGTCTGTATGTGGGTAAGTAACTGGCTGAGTGACAGAAAACAGAGGGTGGTTATTAACGGTACACACTCAGATTGGGCAACTGTCAATAGTGGGGTAACTCAGGGGTCAGTACTGGGTCCTTTTCTTTCAATATATTTATTAATGATCTTGTAGAAGGCTTGCATAGTAAAATATCAATTTTTGCAGATGACACTAAACTGTGTAAAGTAATTAACACTGAAGAGGACAATATACTGCTACAGAGGGATCTGGATAGATTGGAGGCTTGGGCAGAGAAGTGGCAAATGAGGTTTAACACTGACAAATGTAAAGTTATGCACATGGGAAGGAATAATGCAAGTCACCAGTACATACTAAATGGTAAAACACTCAGTAACACTGACATGGAAAAGGATCTAGGAATTTTAATAAACAGCAAACTAAGCTGCAAAAACCAGTGCCAAGCAGCTGCCGCCAAGGCCAATAAGATAATGGGTTGCATCAAAAGGGGCATAGACGCCCGTGATGAGAACATAGTCCTACCACTTAACAAATCGCTAGTCAGACCACACATGGAGTACTGTGTACAGTTCTGGGCTCCTGTGAACAAGGCGGACATAGCAGAGCTGGAGAGGGTTCAGAGGAGGGCAATTAAAGTAATAACTGGAATGGGGCAGCTACAGTACCCTGAAAGGTTATCAAAATTAGGGTTATTTACTTTAGAAAAAAGACGACTGAGGGGAGATCTAATAACTATGTATATCTGGGGTCAGTACAGAGATCTCTCCCATCATCTATTTATCTCCAGGACTGTGACTGTGATGAGGGGACATCCTCTGCGTCTGGAGGAAAGAAGGTTTGTACACAAACATAGAAAAGGATTCTTCACGGTAAGAGCAGTAAGACTATGGAACTCTCTGCCTGAGAAGGTGGTGATGGGTGAGTACAATAAAGGAATTCAAGAGGGGCCTGGATGTATTCCTGAAGTTTAATAATATTACAAGATATAGCTACTAGAGATGGGTCGTTGATCCAGGGAGTACTTCTTTCCTCTGGATCAACTAGCAGGATGACAGGCCGAACTGGATAGACAGATGTATTTTTTCGGCCTTATGTACTATGTTACTATGTTATATAATTACATTAGATAGTTAGCTCATATATGTAATACAGATAGTTAGTGGGAGATAGTCAGTGTAGATTAGATAGTGATATAGTGTAGCTGATAGGTTCCAGTGCAGGGTATTAGGTAGTGTGATAGGAATTACTGTGTTGTGATAGGGATTAGTGTCTCTGTTAGACACAGTGCTGTGATGTCACAACAATACTTAGTGCACCAATCAGTAATATCTACTCAGACCTGATAAAATGTGGAGTTGCACGTATTGTGCAAAAAAAAAGGCGCATCATGAGTGCCGATTTGTGAAATCGCGAAAATAATGACTGGAGATAGCGAATTCTAGAATTCGGGAATTCATATGCGAATATTACGCGAAAAAACACTGGCCTGCTAAAAAAACTCGCTCTTTGAAAAAATGGTAATGAGTAGTGTTGAGCGCGATTATTCGAATCGCGAATTTTAATAGTGGAAATTGCCACTTCGAGAATATTTAGAATATAGTGCTATATATTCGTATTCGTGAATAGTGTTGATCGCGAATATTCTACTCGCGAATTTACTAACCTCAGTATCTGAGGAAAGAGATTTAGGGGTCATTATATCAGACGACCTAAAGGTGGGCAGACAATGTCATAGAGCAGCAGGTAATGCCAGCAGAATGCTTGGGTGTATAGGGAGAGGCATTAACAGTAGAAAGAGGGAGGTGCTCGTGCCGCTCTACAGAGCACTAGTGAGACCTCATCTGGAGTATTGTGTGCAGTACTGGAGACCATATCTGCAGAAGGATATTCAGAGAAGAGCTACTAAACTAGTACATGGATTGCAGGACAAAACTTACCAGGAAAGGTTAAAGGACCTTAACATGTATAGCTTGGAAGTAAGAAGAGACAGAGGGGATATGATAGAAACTTTTAAATACATAAAGGGAATTAACACGGTAAAAGAGGAGAGAATATTTAAAAGAAGAAAAACTGCTACAAGAGGACATAGTTTTAAATTAGAGGGGCAAAGGTTTAAAAGTAATATCAGGAAGTATTACTTTACTGAGAGACTAGTGGACGCATGGAATAGCCTTCCTGCAGAAGTGGTAACTACTAACTGCAAATACAGTGAAGGAGTTTAAGCATGCATGGGATAGGCATAAGGCCATCCTTCATATAAGATAGGGCCAGGGGCTATTCATAGTATTCAGTATATTGGGCAGACTAGATGGGCCAAATGGTTCTTATCTGCCGACACATTCTATGTTTCTATGAATTTATTGCAAATTTATTGCGAATATCGGGACTTAGCAACATCCCTAGAAACCAATAGGAAAGTTGCCTACCCCTTAGTGTTGATCGGGAATATTCTAATCACAAATTTTTATCGCGAATATATTACTTTGACGGTTTTCGCAATCAAGTACATAATGACTGGAGATCACGGATTCTCGAATTTGCGAATTTATGGCCAATATTCGGAAATCGCAAATTCGATTATTGCCTATGCTGCTTATCACTAGTAATAAGAGGTTTCCTGGGTTTTTATACTTAAGCCCCATGAAAATGCATAACACCAAAAACATGGCGACACCCTCCGCAGCATTTGTCTAGGAGCTTTTTAGTTTGAATACCAGAGGATGAATAAAATATATCATAAGCTGTAACTCATTCCTGGTACAACACACATATTAATAACTGTAATAATCGTGTTTGACATAATGTGAGCATCACAGGAAGTCTAAATACCCCATTCCCGACAACCAAAATTCACACATAATGAGGATCTCACAATCTGTGACCCCTTACACCAGTCATATTTAATACCAAAGTGGTTGGCATGATAAAACATGCATTATGAAAATATGTTGGTACCCGTATGTCTGTTAGAGTAGACGGGAAGATATTCTTTATTGATATTTCATATTTGCCAATGAGAGAGAGGTGGATTATGTATGTGTAATGAATGTAATGAATGCCTTCCCAGAAGGCTGGGCCAAGAATGGGAGGGAGACCATTGGGATAAAAATGCAGGACTTTGGACAATTATTTGATATAATTTGGGGATTCTATGAATATTGAGTTGTGTTTCGTGCTGATGGGTTCAGGCATCCCATTATGTCTATGAACACATCTTTACAATATAACCTGAAATAGTTATTGTAATAATGTCAATATAAAATGGATTAAACCCTATGCACACAAAGACGTAACTGTACGTCAGTGTGCAAGTAGTTTATGGTCTACACCAGTGATGGCTAACCTCCGACACTTTAGCTGGCGTAAAACTACGACTCCCAGCATGCTCTATTCATTTCTATGGAGTTCTGAGAACAGCCAAGCATGAGTGACCACGGCATCTGAGCAGTTAGTCAGAGGGACAGGACTCCCTAACTCCTCCAGAGTATACCAAAACACTGGTAAAACAACCATAGACTGCAATATAAAATATTGCCGTGCATGGTACAAGGAACTGAGTGATCACATGTCCCTGAGGGGACTAAAAAAAAAATCTATAATGGTATTTAAAATGTTATTCAAAAATAAAAACATACTGTATATTAAAAAAAATTAAAAAAAACCTAGCTATATCAAAACTGAAGAATAAATGAAAAAAATAAAATAAACAATTGGCGCATCTGAAATTGTTCAAGCTACTAAAATATCATGTCATTAACTTGCATAGTGAGTGCTGTGAATAATAACTGACAGAATTGCAATTTTTTGTTACTTCACTGCTCCAAAACTTTGGATTAAAAAATTATTAAAAAGTTTTATGTAGCCCAAAATTAGACCAACAAAAACTACAGCTCACCCTGCAAACAATAATCTCCCACACACCTCTATCAATAGAAAATAAAAAATGCTATGGGTGTCAGAATATGATGGTACAGAGCTAATTTTTATTTATTTATTTTTTCAGGTGTTTAATTGTTTAAAAGTAATAAAACACGATGAAAACAATATACACTACTCACACAAAGATAGGGATATTTGGCTTGTGGGTGAAATTTCAGGATGAAACTAAAATGCACTCTAACCTTTACAGGTATACTTAATGTGACCTTCTCTAAACTTTTGAATGCACATGTCCAACTGTTCAATGTTTCAGTACTTTTTGCACGCTGCTCTAACAAGGAGATTAATGGCAAAATTCACAACAGGTGTTTGATCTATGAATCGCCCAATACATTTCCTGGTTCAATTTGAATTGGTATTTAAACAGTCCTTCTTATCATGCTGTTGAATTTGGACATCATGAGACCATGACAACACCTAATAATAGATCAACAGTACCTTGCCATTGCGAGGCTTCAAACAGGATGTTCTCAGATGGAACTGGCCACTGAGCTTAGAGTGTCACAGAGTGTCATCAGCAGGTTGCAACAGAGATACAAAAAGACTAGAAGAGTCACAGAAAGGCATAGAAGAGGACGTCCTTTGGCCATGTCCCACACTGAAGATAGCTTCATTGTAACCAATGCCCTGTGGAACTGGATGATGATTAGTAGTGATGTGGCAGCAGCATGAGGAGTCCACAGGGTAGTGATCTGGCAGCATGAGGAGACCACAGAGTGGCCCAGTGATATAGAGTTGAGGTGGCAGCAGCATGAGGAGACCACAGAGTAGTGATGTGGCAGCAGCATAAGGAGACCACAGAGTAGTGATGTGGCAGCAGCATGAGGAGACCACAGAGTGGCCCAGTGACAGAGTGGGGAGATGGCAGCAGCATGAGGAGTCCCCAGGGTAGTGATCTGGCAGCATGAGGAGACCACAGAGTGGCCCAGTGATATAGAGTTGAGGTGGCAGCAGCATGAGGAGACCACAGAGTAGTGATGTGGCAGCAGCATGAGGAGACCACAGAGTAGTGATGTGGCAGCAGCACAAGGAGACCACAGAGTGGCCCAGTGACATAGTGTTGATCTGGCAGCAGCATGAGGAGACCATAGATTAGTGATGTGGCAGCAGCATGAGGAAACCACAGAGTAGTGATGTGGCAGCAGCATGAGAAGACCACAGAGTAGTGATGTGGCAGCAGCATGAGGGGACCACAGAGTAGTGATGTGGCAGCAGCATGAGGAGACCACAGAGTGGCCCAGTGACAGAGTGGGGAGATAGCAGCAGCATGAGGAGTCCACAGGGTAGTGATCTGGCAGCATGAGGAGACCACAGAGTGGCCCAGTGATATAGAGTTGAGGTGGCAGCAGCATGAGGCGACCACAGAGTAGTGATGTGGAAGCAGCATGAGGAGACCACAGAGTAGTGATGTGGCAGCAGCACTAGGAGACCACAGAGTGGCCCAGTGACATAGTGTTGATCTGGCAGCAGCATGAGGAAACCACAGAGTACTGATGTGGCAGCAGCATGAGGAGACCACAGAGTAGTGATGCAGCAGAAGCATGAGGAGACCACAGAGTAGTGATGCAGCAGCAGCATGAGGAGACCACAGAGTGGCCCAGTGACATAGCGGTGAGGTGGCAGCAGCATGAGGAGACCAGAGTAGTGATGTGGGAGCAGCATGTGGAGACCACAGAGTGGCCCATTGACATAGTGTTGAGGTAGCAGCAGCATAAGGAGATGAGGCAGCAGCTTAAGGAGATAGCAGAGTGGCCCATTGACATAGTGTTGAGGTAGCAGCAGCATAAGGAGACCACAGAGTGGTAATGGGGCAGCAGCATGAGGAGACCACAGAGTGGCCCAGAGACATAGTGTTGATGTAGCAGCGGCATTTAGAGACCACAGAGTGGCCCAGAGACAAAGTGTTGATGTAGAAGCAGCATGAAAAGGCCACAGAATGGCCCAGTGATATAGTGTTGAGATGGCAGCAGCATGAGGAGACAACAGAGTAGTGATGTGGCAGCTGCATGAGGAGACCACAAAGTGGCCCATTGACATAGTGTTGAGGTAGCAGCAGCATGAGGAAGCTGTGCTTGCACACTATAGGAAAAAGCACTGACTTATGTGTGTTCCTATGGCCCCAGCCACCAGAGAAGCCAGTGCTTTTTTCTTTAGTGTGGAAGCATGGCCACCGATGGGTTGGATTGCAGGGTGGTCATAACCATTGAAACGAGAAGTGTATAACGTGATGGAAAAATTAGTCTAGACAGCATAGGATATAGATAATAATAATACATAAGTAAGTGCCTTGTATTAACTTTCTCTACATGATAAATGCCATTTGCTGAAGTGAGACAACCTATTTTTACTTGTAATATTTTTACTCTCAAGAAATACATCCAGGCCCCTTTTAAACTCTTTTAGTGAACTCACCATCAACACCTCCTCAGGCAGAGAGTTCCATAGTCTCACTGCTCTTACCGTAAAGAATTCTCTTCTATGTTTGTGTACAAACCTTCTTTCCTCCAGACACAGAGGATGTCCCCTAGTCACAGTCCTGGGGATAAATAGATGATGGGAGAGATCTCTGTACTGACCTTTGATATACATAGCTATTAACTCCCTTTAGCCATTTTCCTCTAAACTAAAACAACCTCATTCTGAGAATGTTTCTGGGTACTGTAGTCCACCCATCCCATTCATTACTGTAGCTGCCTACCATTAAACCCAGTTAGGCTCTGCTATGTCTTTCTTGTAAACAGGCACCCAAAATGGTACCCCATGTTTAGTAATTTGTAAAGTGGCAGAACTCATTATCAATGTGCATCTCTGCCCCTTTTGATGCACCTCACGATTTGTCAGTAGCTGCCTGACATTAGTTGCTTCAGTTAAGTTCCATGTCAACTAAAACTCCTTTTCCATGTTAGTGGTAACCAGTGCTGTACCATTTAGGTGACATGTATTTTTCCTTCCCATGTGCATAACCTCACATTTATGAATAGAGTTGAGCGAAACCGAACGGTATAGTTCGGGTTCGTACCGAATTTTGGGGTGTTTGGGAAACAGACCTGAACCAGAACATTTTCAAAAAAGTTTGGGTTCGGGTCCATTATTTGGCGTTTTTTTCCTGCTTTCTGAAGGGCTACACAGCAGCCAATCAGCAAGCGTTTTACTTCTTGCCCTAAGAAGCCATCACAGCCATGCCTACTAATGGTGCGGCATGTGACCCAGCCTCTATATAAGCTGAAGTCACATACTGCTGCACGTCACACGTCATAGAACAGCAGACTGATGAGTGGTTGCTGCCAGTGAGCCTCAAGCCCGGCCTGGTGGTGTGCGATAATGGAACTAAATCTTGTTGCAGCTCTGGGACTAGCCGGTTTCACACACATCCCTTGCCTGGCGCATGTGCTGAATCTGGTGGTGCAGAAGTTTCTTAAAAACTACCCAGACATGTCAGAATTGCTGCTGAAAGTGCGCTTTCGGCGTTCTCACCCTGCTGCTGCTCGCCTGTCTGCGCTGCAGCGTAACCGCCTCATATGCGACATGCCCACCAGGTGGAACTCCACCTTGCATATGCTGGAGAGACTGTGCGAGCAGCAGCGGGCGATAGTGGAGTTTCAGATGCAGTATGCACGGGTCAGTCGCTCTGCGGATCAGCACCACTTCACCACCAGTAACTGGGCCTGCATGCAAGACCTGTGTACCTTGTTGCGGTTTTTGGAGTACTCAACCAACATGGCCAGTGCTGATGACGCCGTTTATTGTATAGCATTACAATACCCCATCTATGTCTCCTTGAAAAAAATATTACGGCGATGATGGAAGACGATGCAGCACAGGAGGAGGAGGAAGAGGGGGCAGGTTATACAGAAGTGGCTCAGAGGGTGGGTTCCTGCACCAGCAGAGGCCAGGTACACATGTGGACAGCCAAGGAGGAGGAACCGGTTTCACTGCAGGGTGGCACCCTACGCAGCTCAGGGCCATCACTCGAGCGTGGCTGGGGGGATACGGAGGACACAGATGATACACCACCTACATAGAACAGCTTATCGTTAGTGATGAGCGCAAAGACCCATATTCGATTTCGCGATATTTAACAAATAATTTGCATCATATTCGTCATTAGAGATGAGCGAACACCTGGATGTTCGGGTTCGAGAAGTTCGGCCGAACTTCCCGGAAATGTTCGGGTTCGGGATTCGAACTCGATCCGAACTTTATCCCGAACCCGAACCCCATTGAAGTCAATGGGGACCCGAACTTTTAGGCACAAAAAAGGCTGTAAAATAGTCCAGGAAAGGGCTAGAGGGCTGCCAAAGGCAGCAAAGTGTAGAAAAATCCCCTGCAAACAAATGTGGATAGGGAAATGAATTAAAATTAAATAAAATAAATAAAAATTAACCAATATCAATTGAAGAGAGGTCCCACAGCAAGGAATCATGCGTCATATCACCCTGCACCGGAGAATGTCACTCTCATGTATTTTGGACCAGCACCCAGACAGAGGATACAGGTCCCACAGCAAGGAATCATGCGTCATATCACCCTGCACCGGAGAATGTCACTCTCATGTATTTTGGACCAGCACCCAGACAGAGGATACAGGTCCCACAGCATGGAATCATGCGTCATATCACCCACCACCGGAGAAGGCCACTCTCATGTATTTTGGACCAGCACCCAGACAGAGGATACAGGTCCCACAGCATGGAATCATGCGTCATATCACCCACCACCGGAGAAGGCCACTCTCATGTATTTTGGACCAGCACCCAGACAGAGGATACAGGTCCCACAGCATGGAATCATGCGTCATATCACCCACCACCGGAGAATGTCACTCTCATTTATTTAGGCCCAGCACACAGACAGAGGAGAGAGGTCCCACAGCAAGGAATCATGCGTCATATCAACCACCAACGGAGAATGTCACTCTCATGTATTTTGGACCAGCACCCAGACAGAGGAGAGAGGTCCCACAGCAAGGAATCATGCGTCATATCAACCACCAACGGAGAATGTCACTCTCATGTATTTTGGACCAGCACCCAGACAGAGGAGAGGTTCATTCAACTTTGGGTTGCACCGCAAGATCATGGTAAAGTAAAAAAATGAGGATTCAATAAAGAAGTGCCCCAGAGTACAAGAATACATGGTTGATGGGGAGGGAAATGTCTATTCTGCACAAGGGAGGCACAGGTCCTGTGGGATCCATGCCTGGTTCATTTTTATGAACGTCAGCTTGTCCACGTTGGCTGTGGACAGGCGGCTGCGTTTGTCAGTAATGACGCCCCCTGCCGTGCTGAATACACGTTCAGACAAAACGCTGGCCGCCGGGCAGGCCAGCACCTCCAAGGCATAAAATGCTAACTCTGGCCACGTGGACAATTTGGAGACCCAGAAGTTGAATGGGGCCGAACCATCAGTCAGTACGTGGAGGGGTGTGCAGGCGTACTGTTCAACCATGTTAGTGAAATGCTGCCTCCTGCTAACACGTTCCGTATCAGGTGGTTGTGCAGTTAGCTGTGGCGTGGAGACAAAACTTTTCCACATTTCTGCCATGCTAACCCTGCCCTCAGAAGAGCTGGCCGTGACACTGCTGCGTTGGCGACCTCTTGCTCCTCTTCTGCCTTCGCCTTGGGCTTCCACCTGTTCCCCTGTGACATTTGGGAATGCTCTCAGGAGCGCCTCTACCAGCGTGCGCTTGAACTCGCGCATCTTCCTATCACGCTCCAGTGCAGGAAGTAAGGTGGGCACATTGTCTTTGTATCGGGGATCCAGCAGGGTGGCAACCCAGTAGTCCGCACACGTTAAAATGTGGGCAACTCTGCTGTCGTTGCGCAGGCACTGCAGCATGTAGTCGCTCATGTGTGCCAGGCTCCCCAGAGGTAAGGACAAGCTGTCCTCTGTGGGAGGCGTATCGTCATCGTCCTCCGTATCCCCCAGCCACGCACCAGTGATGGGCCTGAGCTGTGTCGGGTGCCACCCCGCTGTGAACCTGCTTCATCCTCATCCTCCTCCACCTCCTCCTCATCCTCCTCGTCCTCCAGTAGTGGGCCCTGGCTGGCCACATTTGTACCTGGCCTCTGCTGTTGCAAAAACCTCCCTCTGAGCCACTTCTAACAGACTGGCCTGAAAGTGCTAAAAATGACCCCTCATCCTCCTCCTCCTCCTCCTCCTCCTCCTGGGCCACCTCCTCTTCCATCATCGCCCTAAGCGTTTTCTCAAGGAGACATAGAAGTGGTATTGTAACGCTGATAACGGTGTCATCGCCACTGGCCATGTTGGTGGAGTACTCGAAACAGCGCAACAGGGCACACAGGTCTCGCATGGAGGCCCAATCATTGGTGGTGAAGTGGTGCTGTTCCGCAGTGCGACTGACGCGTGCGTGCTGCAGCTGAAACTCCACTATGGCCTGCTGCTGCTCGCACAGTCTCTCCAGCATGTGCAAGGTGGAGTTCCACCTGGTGGGCACGTCGCATATGAGGCGGTGAGCGGGAAGGCCGAGGTTACGCTGTAGCGCAGACAGGCGAGCAGCGGCAGGATGTGAACGCCGGAATCGCGCACAGACGGCCCTCACTTTATGCAGCAGCTCTGACA
Source organism: Bufotes viridis (assembly GCA_033119425.1). NCBI lineage: Eukaryota > Metazoa > Chordata > Amphibia > Anura > Bufonidae > Bufotes > Bufotes viridis. The sequence continues at coordinate 421,731,155 of CM065591.1, forward strand.
TGTTGGGGTAGTTGTGAATGAACTTCTGCACCACCAAATTCAGCACATGCGCCAGGCAAGGGATGTGCGTCAAACCGGCTAGTCCCAGAGCTGCGACGAGATTTCGCCCATTATCGCACACCACCAGGCCGGGCTTGAGGCCCACCGGCAGCAACCACTGGTCGGTCTGTTGTTCAATACCCCGCCACAACTCCTGCGCGGTGTGGGGCCTGTCCCCCAAACATATGAGTTTCAGAATGGCCTGCTGACGTTTACCCGGGCTGTGCTGAAGTTGGTGGTGAAGGTGTGTGGCTGACTGGATGAGCTGGTGGAAGCAGAGGAGGAGGAAGCCGAGTAGGAGGAGGAGGCTACAGGAGGCAAACAATGATGCCCTGTGATCCTTGGCGGCGGAAGGACGTGCGCCAAGGAACTCTCCGCCTGGGGCCCAGCCGCCACTACATTTACCCAGTGTGCAGTTAGGGAGATATAGCGTCCCTGGCCGTGCTTACTGGTCCACGTATCTGTGGTTAGGTGGACCTTGCCACAAATGGCGTTGCGCAGTGCACACTTGATTTTATCGGACACTTGCATGTGCAGGGAAGGCACGGCTGTCTTGGAGAAGTAGTGGCGGCTGGGGACAACATACTGTGGGACAGCCATGGACATCAGCTGTTTGAAGCTGTCTGTGTCCACCAGCCTGAATGACAGCATTTCAAAGGCCAGTAGTTTAGAAATGCTGGCATTCAGGCCCAGGGCTCGAGGGTGGCTAGGTGGGAATTTACGCTTTCTCTCCAAGGTTTGTGAGATGGAGAGCTGAACGCTGCCGTGTGACATGGTGGAGATGCTTGGTGACGCAGGTGGTGGTGTCGCTGGCACATCCTCTGTTTGGTGGGCGGCAGGTGCCAACATTCCTCCCGAGGCGGAGGAAGAGGCCGAGGCAGCAGCAGAAGAGGGAGCAGGGGAGCCTGAGTGAGTTCCTTGCTTTTAAGGTGTTTACTCCACTGCAGTTCATGCTTTGCATGTAGATGCCTGGTCATGCAGGTTGTGCTAAGGTTCAGAACGTTAATGCCTCGCTTCAGGATCTGATGGCACAGCGTGCAAACCACTCGGGTCTTGTCGTCAGCACATTGTTTAAAGAAGTGCCATGCCAGGGAACTCCTTGAAGCTGCCTTTGGGGTGCTCGGTCCCTGGTGGCGGTGGCCTGTATCAGGCGAACTCTCTTGGCGGCGGCTGTTCTGCTTTTGCCCCCTGCTCCCTCTTTTGCTACGCTGTTGGCTCGGTCTCACCACTGCCTCTTCCTCTGAACTATGAAAGTCAGTGGCACGACCTTCATTCCATGTGGGGTCTAGGACCTCATCGTCCCCTGCATCGTCTTCCACACAGTCTTCCTCCCTGTCCTCCTGTTCGGTCTGCACACTGCAGAAAGACGCAGCAGTTGGCACCTGTGTTTCGTCATCATCAGAGACGTGCGGACTCCGATGAGGTGGTATTCCCATGTCCTCATCATCAGTAAACATCAGAGGTTGTGCATCAGTGCATTCTATGTCTTCCACCACAGGGGAAGGGCTAGGTGGATTCCCTTGGGAAACCCTGCCAGCAGAGTCTTCAAACAGCATAAGAGACTGCTGCATAACTTGAGGCTCAGACAGTTTCCCTGATATGCATGGGGGTGATGTGACAGACTGATGGGCTTGGTTTTCAGGTGCCACCTGTGCGCTTTCTGCAGAAGACTGGGTGGGAGATAATGTTGTGAACGTGCTGGATCCACTGTCGGCCACCCAATTGACTAGCGCCTGTACCTGCTCAGGCCTCACCATCCTTAGAACGGCATTGGGCCCCACCAAATATCGCTGTAAATTCTGGCGGGTACTGGAACTTGAGGTAGTTGGTTCACTAGGACGTGTGGCTGTGGCAGAATGGCCACGTCCTCTCCCAGCACCAGAGGGTACACTAACACCACCACGACCGCGTCCGCGTCCCTTACTAGATGTTTTCCTCATTGTTACCGTTCACCAAGCACCACAATAAGGAAAAAAATATTTGGCCCAATGTATTGATTTCAAATTCAGGCCTTTTTTTACAGGCACCTACCACTATCTGCCTATTTGTTTATGTAGCTTATTACACTAATCCAGGCACAGCAGTAACCACTGATTTAGGGGAATATCTCTTTTAGGGCAAGTATTTAGGCCCTGGATGAAAGGTATCCTTTTATGGACAGATTTACAATGGGCCTGCAACAGCTGTGACACCAGATTTAGGGTGTTGCTATTTTGGCAAGTGAATTTCACCCCAGAACAAAATATATGTTTTTGCGGATACTATTATAGTTTGACAGGCTCAGCTGTGACACCAGATTTAGGGGGTTGCTATATTGGCAAGTGAATTTCACCCCAGAACAAAATATATGTTTTTGCGGATACTATTATAGTTTGACAGGCTCAGCTGTGACACCAGATTTAGGGGGTTGCTATATTGGCAAGTGAATTTCACCCCAGAACAAAATATATGTTTTTGCGGATACTAATATAGTTTGCCAGGCTCAGCTGTGACACCAGATTTAGTGGATTGCTATTTTGGCAAGTGAATTTCACCCCAGAAGAAAATATATGTTTTTGCGGATACTAATATAGTTTGCCAGGCTCAGCTGTGACACCAGATTTAGGGTGTTGCTATTTTGGCAAGTGAATTTCACCCCAGAAGAAAATATATGTTTTTGCGGATACTAATATAGTTTGCCAGGCTCAGCTGTGACACCAGATTTAGGGGGTTGCTATTTTGGCAAGTGAATTTCACCCCAGAAGAAAATATATGTTTTTGCGGATACTAATATAGTTTGCCAGGCTCAGCTGTGACACCAGATTTAGTGGATTGCTATTTTGGCAAGTGAATTTCACCCCAGAAGAAAATATATGTTTTTGCGGATAATAATATAGTTTGCCAGGCTCAGCTGTGACACCAGATTTAGTGGATTGCTATTTTGGCAAGTGAATTTCACCCCAGAACAAAATATATGTTTTTGCGGATACTATTATAGTTTGACAGGCTCAGCTGTGACACCAGATTTAGGGGGTTGCTATATTGGCAAGTGAATTTCACCCCAGAAGAAAATATATGTTTTTGCGGATACTATTATAGTTTGACAGGCTCAGCTGTGACACCAGATTTAGTGGATTGCTATTTTGGCAAGTGAATTTCACCCCAGAAGAAAATATATGTTTTTGCGGATAATAATATAGTTTGCCAGGCTCAGCTGTGACACCAGATTTAGTGGGTTGCTATTTTGGCAAGTGAATTTCACCCCAGAACAAAATATATGTTTTTGCGGATAATAATATAGTTTGCCAGGCTCAGCTGTGACACCAGATTTAGGGTGTTGCTATTTTGGCAAGTGAATTTCACCCCAGAACAAAATATATGTTTTTGCGGATACTAATATAGTTTGCCAGGCTCAGCTGTGACACCAGATTTAGTGGATTTCTATTTTGGCAAGTGAATTTCACCCCAGAACAAAATATATGTTTTTGCGGATACTAATATAGTTTGCCAGGCTCAGCTGTGACACCAGATTTAGAGTGTTGCTATTTTGGCAAGTGAATTTCACCCCAGAAGAAAATATATGTTTTTGCGGATACTAATATAGTTTGCCAGGCTCAGCTGTGACACCAGATTTAGAGGATTGCTATTTTGGCAAGTGAATTTCACCCCAGAACAAAATATATGTTTTTGCGGATAATAATATAGTTTGCCAGGCTCAGCTGTGACACCAGATTTAGTGGATTGCTATTTTGGCAAGTGAATTTCACCCCAGAACAAAATATATGTTTTTGCGGATAATAATATAGTTTGCCAGGCTCAGCTGTGACACCAGATTTAGGGTGTTGCTATTTTGGCAAGTGAATTTCACCCCAGAACAAAATATATGTTTTTGCGGATACTAATATAGTTTGCCAGGCTCAGCTGTGACACCAGATTTAGTGGATTGCTATTTTGGCAAGTGAATTTCACCCCAGAAGAAAATATATGTTTTTGCGGATACTAATATAGTTTGCCAGGCTCAGCTGTGACACCAGATTTAGGGTGTTGCTATTTTGGCAAGTGAATTTCACCCCAGAAGAAAATATATGTTTTTGCGGATACTAATATAGTTTGCCAGGCTCAGCTGTGACACCAGATTTAGAGGATTGCTATTTTGGCAAGTGAATTTCACCCCAGAACAAAATATATGTTTTTGCGGATACTAATATAGTTTGCCAGGCTCAGCTGTGACACCAGATTTAGGGTGTTGCTATTTTGGCAAGTGAATTTCACCCCAGAAGAAAATATATGTTTTTGCGGATACTAATATAGTTTGCCAGGCTCAGCTGTGACACCAGATTTAGAGGATTGCTATTTTGGCAAGTGAATTTCACCCCAGAACAAAATATATGTTTTTGCGGATAATAATATAGTTTGCCAGGCTCAGCTGTGACACCAGATTTAGTGGATTGCTATTTTGGCAAGTGAATTTCACCCCAGAACAAAATATATGTTTTTGCGGATAATAATATAGTTTGCCAGGCTCAGCTGTGACACCAGATTTAGTGGATTGCTATTTTGGCAAGTGAATTTCACCCCAGAACAAAATATATGTTTTTGCGGATAATAATATAGTTTGCCAGGCTCAGCTGTGACACCAGATTTAGTGGATTGCTATTTTGGCAAGTGAATTTCACCCCAGAAGAAAATATATGTTTTTACGGATACTAATATAGTTTGCCAGGCTCAGCTGTGACACCAGATTTAGGGTGTTGCTATTTTGGCAAGTGAATTTCACCCCAGAAGAAAATATATGTTTTTGCGGATACTAATATAGTTTGCCAGGCTCAGCTGTGACACCAGATTTAGAGGATTGCTATTTTGGCAAGTGAATTTCACCCCAGAACAAAATATATGTTTTTGCGGATAATAATATAGTTTGCCAGGCTCAGCTGTGACACCAGATTTAGTGGATTGCTATTTTGGCAAGTGAATTTCACCCCAGAAGAAAATATATGTTTTTGCGGATACTAATATAGTTTGCCAGGCTCAGCTGTGACACCAGATTTAGGGTGTTGCTATTTTGGCAAGTGAATTTCACCCCAGAAGAAAATATATGTTTTTGCGGATACTAATATAGTTTGCCAGGCTCAGCTGTGACACCAGATTTAGAGGATTGCTATTTTGGCAAGTGAATTTCACCCCAGAACAAAATATATGTTTTTGCGGATAATAATATAGTTTGCCAGGCTCAGCTGTGACACCAGATTTAGTGGATTGCTATTTTGGCAAGTGAATTTCACCCCAGAACAAAATATATGTTTTTGCGGATAATAATATAGTTTGCCAGGCTCAGCTGTGACACCAGATTTAGTGGATTGCTATTTTGGCAAGTAAATTTAACCCCAGAACAAAATATATGTTTTTGCGGATACTAATATAGTTTGCCAGGCACAGCTGTGACACCAGATTTAGGGTGTTGCTATTTTGGCAAGTGAATTTCACCCCAGAAGAAAATATATGTTTTTGCGGATACTAATATAGTTTGCCAGGCACAGCTGTGACACCAGATTTAGGGTGTTGCTATTTTGGCAAGTGAATTTCACCCCAGAACAAAATATATGTTTTGGAGGAAACACTAATATATTTTGCCAGCCACTGCTGAAACCACTGATGTATGGTATTGCTATTTTGGCAATTGAATTTAACCCCAAACCAAAATATCTGTTTTGGCGGACACTATTATATTTTGCCAGCCACTGCTGAAACCACTGATGTATGGTTTTGCTATTTTGCCAATTGAATTTCACCCCAGAAAATAATCTATCCTTTGCCAGACAGCAGACAGTATTATGCTTGTCTAGCCAAAGCTGGAACACCAGATTTAGGGGATTGGTATTTGGGCAATTGTATTTAACCCCTTAATAAAATATAGAAATTGCTATCCTGAGTTTCTAGGGGTGACAATTAGCACAGCCAAGCCCCTGATGGAGGATATAGCAAAAAAAAATAGTATTGAAGCATTGATGGATGTGTGGCAGCTTGTTCTGGAGCACCACAAGTCACAAAATGGCCGCCGATCAACCCAGAAAATAAGTGACAGAAAAACGCTCTGTGCAGCCAAAAAAACCAGCAATCAAGTAAATAGCAGAAGTTCACTGATTCTCAGCTGCAGATCGATCCGTTCATTAGGTGCTGTTGCTGACTTTTCCCTGCCTATCTCGCCCTCACAGAAGCTGCATCCTCTCCCTACACTAGTCAGAGCAGTGTGACGTGCGGCGCTACGTGACTCCAGCTTAAATAGAGGCTGGGTCACATGCTGCACTTGGCCAATCACAGCCATGCCATTAGTAGGCATGGCTGTGATGGCTTCTTAGGGCAAGACGTAAGACGCTAGCTGATTGGCTGCTGTGCAGCCCTTCAGAAAGCGGGAAGAAATCGACGAACACCGAACCCGAACCCGAACTTTTTTGAAAATGTCCGGGTTCGGGTCCGGGTCCCGGACACCCCAAAATTCGTCATGTTCGCTCAACACTATTCGTCATATATTCGCGATTTCACAATATTCATTATTCATTCATTATATTAATTTTTCAAGTTATATTCGCGTGCGCATAGAATCTATTCATTATGAATAACGTTTAAACAACTTTACATGTATTGAAAGCTTGAAATGGTGGGAGTCATTTGTGCGAATGGAAAGGTGCAAAAAAGACATATACGAATTTTCACAATACATGCAGCGTACTGGAGTCTAACACAACTTGTTAACGCTTGGTAGGAAAGGGGATACAAACCGCGAATAGATTAATGCGAATATTCAAGTGACGAACATTCGCAGGACAGTTTTTACCTATTAAGTTTTTACTCTGACAGGAATAGTGGAAATTGTTATGGAAAGCAATTAAGATTGGAAGAATTATGTCTGAATCTTTTATTTTCAATACAGTTTCCCTATCACTATCCATCTTAAGAGCGAATATTCGTAATTGTGAATATGAGGTCATATTCACGAAATCTCGAAACCACGATGTTTTAGATTAAAATTCGCTTTGCGAATATTCGCGCTCAACACTACTTATCATTACCTCTGGGCAGTCTGGCACACATGAGCGACTAAATGCTGCAGTGCCTGCGCAACAACAGCAGAGTTGCCCACATTTTAACTTGTGCTGCCTTCTCGGTTGCCACCCTGCTGGATCCCCGGTACAAGGACAACGTGCCCACCTTAATTCCCGCGCTGGAGCGTGATAGGAGGATGCGCTACTACAAGCGCATACTAGTAGACGTGCTCCTGAGGGCATTCCCAACTGACACAGGGGGACAAGTGAAAGCACAAGGCGAAGGCAGAGGAGGAGGAGGAGAAGAAGGAAGAGGTCGCCAACGCAGCTGTGTCATGGCCAGCTCCTCAGACAGCAGGGTTAGCATGGCCGAGATGTGGAAAAGTTTTGTCACTGTGCCACAGCAAACTGCACCACCAGCTGATAGGGAACGTGTTAGCAGGAGGCAGCATTTCAACAACATGGTGGAACAGTACGTGTGCACACGCCTCCACGTACTGACTGATGGTTCTGCCCCATTCAACTTCTGGGTTTCCAAATTGTCCACATGACCTGAGCTTGCCCTTTATGACTTGGAGGTGCTGGCCTGCCAGTGTATTGTCTGAACGTGTATTTAGCACGGCAGGGGGCGTCGTTTAATCGCTTGCTGCATTGGTGGGAGAAATTAAACTCTTTATACTGTCAAATGACCTCTACATTCTCTGGTTGTCAGGGGCCTATATTTTGTTTCATCGCCTGCTGTATTGGTGGGAGACATTAACCTCTTTTTACTGTCAAATGACTGCCCCATTGTCTGGTTGTCAGGGCCTATGTTTTGTTTCATCGCCTGCTGTATTGGTGGGAGACATTAACCTCTTTTTACTGTCAAATGACCTTTCCTCTGTCTGGGTGTCAGGGGTCTACATAAATGATAATGGCCTGGTCCATTGCAGGTTGACCTGAGGCCTGTGTTGCTGCTACGGAACCGCTCTCCTCTTTGCAGGTGCCATGGTTCTGAATTAGTGAATAAGGCCTGTGGCACTACTGGATTAAATCAATACTGTTTTGACATGATTGTAACTCTCCTCTTTGTGGGTGCCATGGGTCTGAATCTGTGAATTAGGCCTGTGGCATTGCTGCGTGAAATCATTACTGTCTTGGCGTGATTTTAACTCTCCTCTTTGTGGGTCCCGTGGGCCTAAATGTTTGAATGCAGGAAGACATGATTCCTTCTTGGCTGTGATGACAACTTCAACTCCCATGTATGGTTGCCATTGGCCTGAGTCTGTGAGTGAGGCCTGTGACACTGCTGGCAGACATGAATCCTTCTTGGCTGTGATGTCAACTTCAACTCCCATGTATGGTTGCCATGGCCCTGAGTCTGTGAATGAGGCATGTGGCACTGCAGGCAGACATGAATCCTTTTTGGCTGTGATGAGAACTTCAACTCCCATAGCATTCCCACCTGACACCACCCCAACCTCCTATTCCACCTCCTCCTCCAAGTTGCCAATTGATATTGGTTAATTTTATTTATTTTATTTTAAGTAATTTCCCTATCCACATTTGTTTGCAGGGGATTTACCTACATTTTGATGCCTTTTGCAGCCCTCTAGCCCTTTCCAGGGCTATTTTACAGCCTTTTTAGTGCCCAAAAGTTAAGGTCCCCATTGACTTCAATGGGGTTCAGGTTCGGGGTCAAGTTCGGGTTGAGTTCGGATCCTGAACCCGAACATTTTCGTGAAGTTCGGCCGAACTTCTCGAACCCAAACATCCAGGTCTCCGCTCGACTCTATTTATGAATATTAAATCTGCCACTTCTCTGCCCAAGCCTCCAATCTATCCAGATCCCTCTGTAGCAGTAAACTGTCCTCTTTTGTGTTTATTACTTTATGCCGTTTAGCATTAGCAGCAAAAATTTATATTTTACTGTGCAGCCCCTGTACAAGATCATAAATAAATATATTGAATTAAATAGGGTCCAATACTCACCCGAGGTAACCCACTAGTGACTGTGACCCAATCTGAGTATGCACCATTTGCCCTTAGAGGACCTTGTGAGTTTCCGTTTTTGTGTTTTCATTTTTTACTCCCTGCCTTCCCAGAGCCAAAACCTTTTTATTTTACCGTTCACATACCCTAATGAGGGCTTATTTTTTGTGGGACGAGTAGTACTTCAAATAATTTACTAATAAATAAATTATTATAAATAAAGTAAATTAAATAATGGCACTATTTAATATTGCATATAATGTATTGGGGAGCTGGAAAAAATAGCAAAATGGGTGGAATTAGGAAAAAAAAACGCAATTCTGCCTTTTTTTTCACAGCGTTCCCTATCCGGTAAAATTGACCAGGTATCTTCATTTTCTAGGTCTGTATGATTACAGCAATGCCACACTTGTATATTTAATACTGAAAAAAAATAACCTTGAAAAAAAGTTTCATTTTATCATCAAATTCTGACCCCTATAACTTTTTTGTAGTTATGTGTACAGAGCTCTAATGAGGGCTCATTTTTTGCAAGGCGATCTGTACTTTTTATTGATATCATTTTGAAAAGTGTGTGACTTTTTGATCATTTTTTATTAAATAGTTTTGGAGAGGTGAGGTGACAAAAAATGGCGAAATTACCATTTTTATTTTTTCCATTACGCCATTCACCATATGGGATAAATATTATTATATTTTAATAGTACAGGCGTTTTTGCAGCGATGCCTATGATGTGTATATTTTTTTATTGGTTATGTATTTATTTTCATTTTTTACTTTTTTTAATCACCCTGGGTGACTATAACCTGCAATCATTAAACATGCTCATTGTGTTCTGTGATGGCTATATCATTAAACACTTAATTTACAATATACCAATACAGTGCAGGAGTGTATGGCTCCCGTTACCGGGCTGCTCAGATGCTGAGTTCACATTTGACCATGGCATCTGAGGGGTTAAATGACTTTATGGCTGATCTCATACATCCGCCGCAAGTCTCTGCTGAACATTCGAGTTGGCGTCATCTTTAAAGTGTCACCAAGGGGTTAATAGCCACCCTCTGCAATTCTATTACTTAGGACTCATTCACACGGCCATTTTCAGAGCCAACTTAAGTCTATGGGGCTATTCACATGCCTCCGGTTAAGCCTTTTATCCCTTAAAGTTGGCCAGTAAGTAGTGGCCATCAAAAAATAGGACGTGTCCTATTTGGCTGTTTTCACAAAATCAATGGAGCTGTTTTATATGGTTTTTTAGGAGTGCCCCTGTTTAACGGCTATTTGTAAGCAAAAAAAGGGTCTTTAAGGGGTAAAATAAAAAAATAAAATACCTCATGCACTTTCATGTGTGCAAAGCGGACACAAAGTGGCCATTAAAAACTGATAAACTGACAGAAAATGCAAAATGGCACTTATGGAGATGAGCCTGCTACATACATACCCCGTAAAGACTTCAGGACACATTCATTTCTTTCATTTTATCATCATCACCTTCCAAGGACTATAACATTTTTATTTTTCCATCTACATAGCCAGGACTGGTGCAAGGATTTTTGCTACCCTAGGCAAAAGCTAATTTTGCCGCCCCCTGTCTCCGCCTATTGACCATGCCCTTTGATCCGCCTTTTTTTGTCGGCCACTTATTTATACAGACTGTACCCTTCATTGTGGTAAGGCCACGTTTTCTCCCTACAGCTACATACCATGCTGAGGGCAGAGTGAGGCACTGGGATGTGAAGGGAATGGAATGGCAATGTTGTGTAGGAGACATGCATTGAAAGCCTGAAGCCCTCGTCACTTTGCAAATATTAAAAGATGAATTTCTCATTAAAAGAGCTGTGCAGTGTCGTGTTCAACTTAATGGAAGGTGAAGCTCTGTAATTACCCTGCACTCTCTGCTCCTGCCTCAGGGAGATTTCAATGTCTTCACTATGCAGGAGGCAAAACCCACAGTGTGGAGGGGGCACAGAGGAGACAAAACGACCGTGTGGAGGGGGCACAGAGGAGGCAAAACGACCGTGTGGAGGGGGCACAGAGGAGGCAAAACCACCGTGTGGAGGGGGGCACAGAGGAGGCAAAACCCACAGTGTGGAGGGGGTACAGAGGAGGCAAAACCACTGTGTGGAGGGGGCACGGAAGAGACAAAACCCATCATCTGGAGGGGATACTAAGAAGACAAAACCTACAGTGTGGATGGCGCACAAAGGAGGCAAAACCACCGCGTGGAGAGGGCACAGAGCAGGCTAAACCACTGTGTGGAGGAGGCACAAAGGAGGCAAAACCACCGCGTGGAGAGGGCACAGAGCAGGCGAAACCACTGTGTGGAGGAGGCACAAAGGAGGCAAAACCCACAGTGTTGAGGGGGCACAGAGCAGGCAAAACCCACAGTGTGGAGGGGGCACAGAGGAGGCAAAACCCACAGTGTTGAGGGGGCACAGAGGAGGCAAAACCCACAGTGTTGAGAGGGTATAAAGGAGGCAAAACCCACAGTGTTAAGGGGGCACAGAGGAGGCAAAACTACTTTGTGGAGGGGTCACAGAGGAGACAAAACCCATCGTCTGGAGGGGGTACCAAGGAGACAAAACCCACAGTGTGGAGGGGGCACAGAGGAGACAAACCCCACTGTGTGAAGGGGGCACAGAGGAGGAAAAACCACCGTGTGGAGGGGGCACAGAGGAGGCAAAACCACTGTTTGGAGGGGTCACAGAGGAGGCAAAACCACTGTGTGGAGGGGGCCCAGAAGAGGCAAAACCCACAGTGTTGAGGGGGCACAGAGGAGTCAAAACCCACTGTGTGGAGGGGGCACAGAGGAGGCAAAACCCACTGTGTGGAGGGGGCACAGAGGAGGCAAGACCCACAGTGTTGAGTGGGCAGAAAGGAGGCAAAACCACCTCATGAAGTTAAAATACTTTGTTGTACTTGGATGTACTGTATAGTGAGCAATGTAACTATGGCTGATCTTATAAAAGCTTCTAGCAGCTCTCACACCCTCATATACTCCACTGCAAACTACACACACTCAGACCCTTCACTAGAAATCACTGACCACAGCATAAGTGCCTGCACTCTCCCTGCTCTGGATGGTGCTCTGCTTTTCCCTTTTCCTGCATCTGACACAGTCTGTAAGGGGTGGGAGAAAGCAGGCACACGATCTCATGACGTCATGTCCTCAAAGAAGCCAATACATTCTAGGCTTGCCTGAAGCCTAGGAGGCAGAACGGACAGGGCAGGAGACATAGGCTCCCTTTGCCCTCCTTAGAATGCCTGCTGCCTGACGCTCCTGCAATTTGGCGCCCGGGGCAACGCCCCCCCCCACGCTACGCCACTGCCCACAGGTGCCCCTAACAGAGGGTGCTGTAAGTGAGCAGCCGTCTATCCCAATACCTGCCGCCGACGCCCCCAGCAAGAGTGCGCTGTACTTTTCTTATAGGTGGCGCCGACCCTATACATAGCTGTTAGAGAACTTGATTTTTGCAGGATGAGTTATATTTTTTATATCTTCTCTCGGCAGGCACAGGAGTCAGGTCCCTCACCCCTTTCTCCTTGGGCCGGTCGTTAGGACCCGCTCACCCTCTGCCACTCACCATTGGCTGTGCCGCCACTGTTGTCCTATGTGTCTTCTGGAGGACGGATCCTGCACTTCCCTGCCCGACTCTTAGAGGGCCATTGCGTGCACACCCAAGCTACCGCCAGTCAATGGCTGGACATTAGTGTGTATTTAAGGAACTTTCCCCAGGTCGAAGGTGCCTCTGCTTAAGGTTTCCTAGGCTCTAGTAAACAGCTAAGGTTTTATTCTCTGTCTTACTACCCATATACTATACTCAAGCCTGACTCCCAACTTCTATCCACCTGCCCTGACCTTGGCCTGTTATCGGATTATTTATATTGCCTGGAATATCTCAAGAGGTAGCTGCCTGGTTGCTCCCCTCCAGCGAAGATAAGATCACTGTATAGAGCTTAAACGTTGAAAACCCTTAGAGTAGTCGAAATTAAAACCAGTTAGTTGGTACAGTAGGTCCACATCTGCTGCCTGTATCACAATGTATTGAAAAATGTTAGCAACAAAAACCTTGTTGGAATAGTGTTTTTTTTTTTTATTTAACACCACAAATAATTTTTTTTAAACCGTTTTGAAAAATACAAGACGTGATAATTTATTAAATGGTGCTATTAAATACAACTTATCCCACAAAAAATAAGGCTTCATATGGCTATATGAACAAAAAATTAAAAGTTATGGCTATTGGAATGTGGGGAGACAAAACATGAAAATGAGCACGGTACTTAAAGGGTTAAACAAAACCCAGCAGTTCTCAGGAGTGTTTTTAATTTTGAAGTCATTCACTGTGTGAATTATATACTATATTTTCTTAGTATGGAACATGTGCTTCATGGGTTTGACGATATCACAATAAATACAAGACAAAGCGATGCAAGAGAAAAATAGTGTGCACACCGAAGCCTTTGTAGTCTGTGTCAAACACCATTATAACCACATCATTGGGAATGAAATACATCCCATCACCAGAACTTCTTCTAATGTGACTCCTTTTTACTAAAAAAAATAATTCTGGAACCAGAAGAGGATTCGTTTTCCTTCATATCTGGATGAAGTACATACTTTATCACCACTAGAGGGAGATGTTATACCACATATTCAATTCAGTTTCATGGGTTTTGACACTCAGATTGACCGATTTTGGTCTATTGCTTTGTAGTTACTAAATGTGGTCCTTAAAGGCGTATTCCCAAGTCACACATTTATGCCATATCCACAGAAGATGTGGGTGAGGCTGGCCACTGTATTCCAGCAGTGAATGTATGAAAGGATGGTCAAGCATGTGTGGCTATCTCCATTGAGTCAGCGGCTGCCTTACTAAATGGGACTGGTGTCAGTGCAGCAGCCCACTGAGGAGTGCATGGAAGTTGGGAGTGGTGGTTGTGGCCCTAATGGTGGTTGTAGTACTCACATATGACAGTGGCAGTCTCTAATCTGGCTCTCCTTGGGGCTGTGCAGTGACTGGATGGGTTTCTTGCTTTACCCTAGGTACCCACCTAAGCGTTTTTCAGCGCGTTCAGACGCGCTGTAAAACGCACAACATGTGGAAAGCCATGCTTCCCTATGGGCATGGTTCACATTTGGGCGTTTTACAGCGCGTTTGAACGCGCTGAAAAACGCCAAACGCTGTCGCTTCAGCATGAGCATCTTTTGGGCTTTTTAACGCGCCTATGGACCATGCTGAAATAGGGGAGAATCACTGAATCGCGCGTATGATGCGCGATTCTTAGTTATGAAAACGCGCATCCAAAAACGCACGTAAAACGCGCGTCATACGCGCGATTCAGAAACGCTTAGGTGTGTTCCCAGCCTTAAGGCAATGCCTGGGATTGGAACTCCTGCTTGGTGGTGATTGGGGTGGCAATATTAAATTATCCAGCTCACCTTTGTACGCAGGTGAAATTGCATTATCCCATAAAGGTCAGTGCACGGACTGAAGAGATTAGATCCCAAGCATATCCAAGACAATAAATACATCCAGCACTTTTGGGTTAAAAAGATTCTTCCTTGGTTCCTTTATTGAGTATGGTACAAAAAATTAATTTGTGCAACAAGAAAATCCAAACCTTGTAACGTGGGTCTGCAGAGTGCTGGACGTGTTTGTCTTGGTGATTGGGGTGCCCTTGATGTTAGCTGTTGGTCTGGGGTTAATAGCAGGAAAGCAGGTGCAATGGCCGGCAAATGATGGAGTCAGTAATCAGGCAGTTGGTGTAAATAAATATGTCTCTCTTCACTAAAGTGCAGAAAAAGAGAATAGGAGTAGTAGTACATCCAAAAGTAACAAGTCATAGTTCCAAGTAGCTTAAAGTGCAATTCCTCCCGAATAGCAACATATGGAAAAAAGCAATGATGGAGGTTGTAGTACTTCTCTCTGTCTCTCCGCAGAACCTTAAGCATGCCATTAAGTACTTTGTAAATGTTTCTGGAAATTCCTGGGCGGAGGGGTGTTCACTTAAAACATGGCTGGCCAAACCATCTCCAAGTGTGTAAGGGTCCATTACTAGCAGCAAAATTACTGCCATCAATGTGCACAAAACCTTTCTGTCTGACTCCAAAGCACAGCCTTGCAGTTTGTAGACCTTGTACGTTCTTCTTTCTGGAGCACATTTGATAAAATTGCTACCTTGACTTTAGAAGACTCAGAGATGATGGTTCTCTGAGCTTGGGTCTAGCTCTAAGGAGCTTGCACAAATAGGTTTTTACTAACCAGGGGGCAGACCCAGATCCATCTCATGGCAACCTAATTGGATGAGCCAAGCTTTTAACCCTAAATTGTCCATAGAGAGCACCTATCACTACATTTAGAAGACTCAGAGATGAAGGTTCTCTGAGCTTGGGTCTAGTTCTAAGGTCCTTAGGCCCCATTCACAAGTCTGCAATTCTGTTCCGCATTTTGCTGAACGGAATTGCGGACCCATTGATTCCTATGGGGACACGCTATGTCCCGCCTGGACCCGGAATTGCAGATCCGCACTTCCAGGTCCGCACTTCCGTTTCGCAAAAAATAGAACATGTCCTATTCTTGTCCGCAATTGCGGACAAAAAAAACACATTTTCTATATAGTGCCAGCGATGTGCGGTCCGCAACTTGCGAAACGCACATCGCCGATATCCGTGTTTTGCGGATTCTTGCGCTTCGTCCCGCCGCTACAGTACTGTAATACAATAGTATAGATTATACAGGGTTTTGTTCTTATAGAGTTCACTGTGCACTGAAAATGACATGGAGACTTTATTCTGTGGGTCAGTAAGTATGATTATGGCAATTAGTGTTGATCCGAATTTCAGGTAAAATGTGATTCGTTGCACAGCCGAATTTCCTCGTGCTTCATGGTAGCGAATCAATTTTTCCTGAAATGGTGTAAAAAAACAGCAACAAAAATACTTACCTCATCCTTTTGCACGCGATGGGCTGGCCGCCACCATCTTGCTTGAATATCTTACATGAAATTCCGGGCACGGTGACGTTATGACATCATTACGGACCGTGTGACATTTCGTGCCAGATCTTCAAGCAAGATGGTGGCCGGCCCATCGTGAGCAAATGAATGAGGTAAGTATGATTGAAAAAAAAATTTTATACCCAATTATTGCTATCAGATGCCGTAATCATCTATAAATGTGGCATCTGAGGGGTACAATGAAAGTGTGGAAAGAGGTGACCGAAAAACTGCAAATCAGCCACCTTTTTCCTTTTTTTTTTTTTTTTTTTTTTTTACATTAAGTATTTACCACACATGAAAATATGTATACATATTTTTATGTTTTAATAGTCTGGACATGTTTGTGTTTTTTACTTTTTTAAACATTTTTTTAACTTCTTTTATAGTCCTTTTTAGCCCCCTGAGGGAACTTGAACATTCAGTCTTCTGATCGTTTATACCATAGGTTGCAATAGTCAACTACTGCACTTTCACAGACAGCCCACTATAATGCCTCATTCACACATCAGTGTTTCCCGGACATGTGCTGTACGTGTTCTCCGCGGACAGCACACGCCCCCATTCATTTGAATGTGTGTATTCACACATCAGTGTTTTAGCACGGTCCGTGGGTCTGTGTTTTCAGCACGGATGCATGTTCCATCTTGTCCGTGTTTCTGGATCCCTCACGCCCATTATAGTCAATGAGTCAGTGAAAACCACGGATGCAACACGGATGCCATCCGTGTTGCATCCGTGTTTCACGGATCATTAAAAAGAGATTGTTTGAAAAAAAATTTTAGCTGCTCAGTGTCAGTGAAAAAGGGATGGCACACGGTCAGCAAAAAACGGACCCACAGACCCAACACGGATCTGTCACGGGAGGAAACATGGATTGAACACTGTCCGTGTTACCACTGATCCAAAACTGACACTGACGTGTGAATGAAGCATAAGGCTGGTTTCACACGGGTGTCACGGATTCTGTCCGGATGCGTTCAGTTAAAATGGTGGATTTTGGTACTAAAACAAGTCAGTTTTCGCTGCAATTGTGTTCAGTGTTTCAGTTTTTTCCGTGCGGGTGCAATGCGTTTTTATGCGTTTTTCACACGCGTGATAAAAACTGAAGGTTTACAAGCAACATCTCCTAGCCACTATCAGTTAAAAAAGCATTGCATCCGCACTTGCTTGCAGATGCAATGCGTTTTTCATGCAGCCCCATTCACTTCTATGGGGCCAGGGCTGCGTGAAAAACGCAGAATATAGAACATGCTGCGATTTTTACGCAATGCACAAGTCATGCGTGAAAAAAAAAAGCTCATGTACAAAGACCCATTGAAATGAATGGGTCAGGATTCAGTGCTGGTGCAATGCATTCACGTCACGCATAGCACCCGCGTGGAAACTCGCCTGTGTGAAAGCAGCCTAAGGCAATACGTTTTTCACTGATGGTTACTAGGAGATGTTTGTAAACCTTCAGTTTTTTACCACGCGTGTGAAAACTGCATCAAAACGCATTGCACCTGCATGGAAAAAACTAAACAAATGAACGCAATCGCAGACAAAACTGACTAGACTGGCTTGCAAAATGGTACAAGTTTCACTGAACGCACCCTAAATGCATCCGGACCTAATCCGTTACGCTAGTCTGAAAGAGGGCTAAGTAGTGATGGACGAACATCGGCCGGTATGGTTCGCGAACACGCGTTTGCGATCAAATGTTCGCGAACCTCGCATTCGCGGCGGGCCCCATTGACTTTAATGGCAGGTGAACCTGAAAAACCTTCAGGTCATTTTTGCAGCCACCAAATACTTAGTAGAAGTGCACAAATCGTCCCACAACATGGACAGTGACATACCAGAGGGGGAACATTGGCAAAAATTCCCACAAAAATATGTATTATGTATTAATCATGTGTCTTAACCACTTCAGCCCCCCTAGCTTAAACACCCTTAATGACCAGGTCACTTTTTACAATTCCGCACTACACTACTTTCACCGTTTATTGCTCCGTCATACAACTTACCACCCAAATGAATTTTACCTCCTTTTCTTCTCACTAATAGAGCTTTCATTTGGTGGTATTTCATTGCTGCTGACATTTTTACTTTTTTTGCTATTAATCAAAAATTACCGAAATTTTTGCAAAAAAATGACATTTTTCACTTTCTGTTGTAAAATTTTTCAAAAAAAAACTACATTTCTATATAAATTTTTCTCTAAATTTATTGTTCTACATGTCTTTGATAAAAAAAAAGTCCAATAAGTGTATATTTATTGGTTTGGGTAAAAGTTATAGCGTTTACAAACTATGGTGCAAAAAAGTGAATTTCGGCATTTTGAAGCAGCTCTGACTTTCTGAGCGCCTGTCATGTTTCTTCAGGTGCTAGAATGCCAGGATAGTATAAATACCCCCAAATGACACCATTTTAGAAAGAAGACACCCCAAAGTATTCGCGGAGGGGCATGGTGAGTTCATGTATAATTTCATTTTTTTTCACAAGTTAGCGGAAAATGACACTTTCTGAGAAAAAAAAAAATAAGTTTCAATTTCTGCTAACTTCTGGCAAAAAAAAAAGAAATCTCAGACAGACTCACTATGCCCCTCAGTGAATACCTCGGGTGTCTACTTTCCGAAATGGGGTCATTTGTGGGGTGTGTTTACTGTTCTGGCATTTTGGGCGAGGCTAAATTGTGAGCCGCCATGTAAAACCTAAAGGTACTCATTGGAATTTGGGCCCCTTTGCGCACCCAGGCTGCAAAAAAGTGTCACTTATGTGGTATCGCCGTACTCAGGAGAAGTAGGGCAATGTGTTTTGGAGTGTATTTTTACATATACCCATACTTTGTGTGAGAAATATCTCTGTAAATTGACAACTTTGAATAAAAAATTTTTAAAAAGTTGTCGTTTACAGTGATATTTCTCACACGCAGCATGGGTATATGTAAAAATACACCCCAAAACACATTGCCCTACTTCTTCTGAGTACGGCTATACCACATGTGTGACACTTTTTTGCAGCCAAGATGCGCAAAGGGGCCCTAAAACCAATGAGTACCTTTAGGATTTCACAGGCCATTTTTACGCATTTGGATTCTCACGCTTTAGGGCCCCTAAAATGCCAGGGCAGTATAAATACCCCACAAGTGACCCCATTGTGGAAAGAAGACACCCCAAGGTATTCTGTGAGGGGTATAGCGAGTTCACAGAAATAAAAAAATTTGGCACAAGTTAGCGGAAATTGATATTTTTTTTTTTTACAGTCTCATATTCCACTAACTTGTGACAAAAAATAAAATTTTACATGAACTCACCATACCCCTCACGGAATACCTTGGGGTGTCTTCTTTCTAAAATGGGGTCTTATGTGAGGTTTTTGTACTGCTCTGGCATTTGAGGGTCTCCGCAATCATTACACGTATGGCCAGCATTAGGAGTTTCTGCGATTCTCCGTATATTGAGCATACGGGTAATGAAATTTTTTTTCCCGTTCAGCCTCTGGGCTGAAAAGAAAAAAAATGAACGGCACAGATTTTTTCATTCGCATCAATTAATGTGGATGAAAAAATCTCTGCCCAAAAATGTGCAAAAAAAAAAAGTAGTAAGGCCCCATTCACACGTCCGCAAAAATGTTCGCATCTATTCCGCAATTCTGCGGAATAGATGCGGACCCATTCAGTGTGAATGGGGCTGGCGGTGATGCGGAGAGCACACTATGCGCTCGCCGCATCAGCAAAGATAGAGCATGCCCTATTCTTGTCCGCAATTGCGGACAAGAAAAGGCATTTTCTATATAGTTCTGGCAATGTGCGGATCCGCAAAATGCGGAAAGCACATTGCTGGTGTCCGTGTTTTGCGGATCCGCAAAACACATACGGACGTCTGAATGAGCCTTACAGGGGGGTAATTAGTGTCAGGGGGTGACATGGGGTGATCAGGGGTTAATCAGGGGTTAATCAGTGACGGGGTGGGGGTCTGTGTGGTGATTTGGTGCACTTATAAAAGTTTCCTTTGGTGGTCCCAAGCTTGGGACCACCAAAGGAACGATCAGCAAGCATATCAGACGCTGTTAACAAAACAGCGTCTGATATGCCATTTTTTTTAACTTCTACAGCCTGCCAGCGCACGATCAGCGCTGGCAGGCTGTAGTTTACCTTCTCCCCGACGCGATCCTGTGAACGCGCGCACGTTCACAGGAAATCTCGCCTCTCGCGAGATGACGCGTCAGAGAGGAATAGACCGACCGCCTGCAGGACGCAATCCTGCGTTAGGCGGTCGGTAAGAAGTTAAAGGGAAGCTCTCAAAAATGTGCCCTGCTGGAGCCCAGAAAAATTTTATTTTAGGCCACGGGAGTACAGGCCCCAAAAATTTGGCATTCACTTAACAGAAAAGAACATGTCATTATGTTGCTGGAGGCAGGGCCGGCTCCAGGTTCATGTGGGCCCTCGGGCGATAAATCCCAGTGGGCCCCACATGGTATAATGGCCACCAGTGGCCCCTATACAGTATAATGACCACCAGTGGCCCTTCGCACAGTATAATGACCCCCCCAATGCCCCCAAACAAAGTATAATGACCCTGAGTGGCCCCACGCACAGTATAATGACCCCACAGTGGGTCATTCAGAATAATAACCCATGGTCGCCCCCCATTCAGAATAATGACCCCCAGTGGCCCCCACACTGGGGGTTATACTGTATGGAGGGGGTACTGGGGGTCATTATACTGTATGGTGGTCACTGGGGGGTCATTATATTGAATGGGGTCTCTGGTGGTCATCATACTGAATGAAGGGTCATTGGGAATCATTATTATACTAAATGGGGGGCAGCTGTTGCTGCCTAAAGCAAGATCTAAAATGTCAGTGGTGGCGAAGGTGACGATGATGACGTGTCGATGGACGTCACTTGGGTGCCCACAAGAGAGAAAGAGGAGGGGAGTTCAGAGGGAGAGATGGAGCAGCAGAGAGGGAGGAGAAGGAGGAGAAGCAGGCAGAGCTCGTAGGGCACAGGAGGC
Organism: Bufotes viridis; assembly: GCA_033119425.1. Taxonomy (NCBI): domain Eukaryota; kingdom Metazoa; phylum Chordata; class Amphibia; order Anura; family Bufonidae; genus Bufotes; species Bufotes viridis. The sequence continues at coordinate 421,752,184 of CM065591.1, forward strand.
AAAAAGCAGACTGCAAATGTATCTGGAGTAAGCCATCCACCATGCACGGTCTCTTCTGGCGCTCCCAGCACTCAGGCACATGTCTCCGCAGTGTGGGCTTTTTTTAACGTGTCAGCAGCTGACAATAGTGTTGCCATCTGCAGCCTGTGCTATCAACGCATAAGCCGCGGTAAGCCCAACACTCACCTAGGGACGACCGCCTTAAGAGGGCACCTGGCCTCCCATCACCAAGCCCAGTGGGAGCAACGCCATCAGAACCCATAAAGCCACACTCCCGGCGCTCCACGTCCTGCCTCTTCTCCTTCTCCTCTCTCTTCCCATTCGTCCTCCATTCCACCTTCCACCGTGCCGTCATAGCGTTCATCTGGCAGAAGGCAGGCTTCCGTGGCTCAAATGTTTGAGTGTAAAAAGTTGAAAATGCCGGATAACCCTCTTGCCTATTGGCTGGCCGCTGGCTTGTCGGAACTGCTAGCCCGCCAACTACTGCCATATAAACTGGTGGACTCGGAGGCCTTCAGAAAATTTGTGGCCATCTGCACACTGCAATAGAAGGTCCCCAGAAGAAAATATTTCTCCCAGAAGGGCATCCCAGAGCTATATGGCCACGTTCAGCAGCAAGTGAATATATCTCTGGCACACAGTGTCGGTGCCAAGATACATCTGACCAGAGACACATGGTCTAGCAAACACGGGCAGGGAAGGTACATAACTTTTACTGCCCACTGGGTGAACCTTCTGACAGCCATCAAGCATGTAACTCGTGGCTCCCGTGTGGATTTGGCGTTACCGCCAAGGATTGTATGCAGGCCTGCCTCTTCTTCTTCTCCTCCTCCTACTCCATCCTAAGTCTCCTCCTCGGCTGACTCCTCCTTTTCCACTGCTACCGCCTCTTCCACTGCGCCCCCCAAGCTCCCCAGAACCGATTTGAAGTTCCAGGTGAGATGTTGCCATGCTGTACTGTGGCGGTTGTGCCTGCAAGCCAAGAGCCACACCGGTCCTGCACTGCTTTTAGCTCTGCGGTCACAGGCCGATCAGTGGCTAACCCTGCTCAATTTGACAGTTGGTAAAGTGGTGTGCGACAACAGTGCCAATCTGCTGAGCGCACTGAAACAGGGCAACATGAAACACGTGCCGTGCATGACACACGTTCCGAACTTAGTCGTGCATCGATTCGTTGCCAAATACCCCGGGGTCCGGGACATTTTGCGGCAGGTCAGGAAAATCTCTGGCCATTTTAGAATATCTTACACAGCCATGGTTTGCCTTGCTGATGTTCAGCGGCGACACCACTTGCCCATCAGACGTCTGATTTGTGACAGCCCAACGCACTGGAACTCCACCTTGTATATGCTTGATAGGCTGCTCCAGCAGCAACGTGTCGTTAAAGACTACCTGTACGAAATCTGCAGCAGGACAGGTTCTGGGGAGCTTGGTTTCTTTTCACCGTGGCTGCTCATGCGCGACACATGCAGACTTCTGCGGCCATTTAATGAGATCACAAAACTGGTCAGTCGCAGCCAAGGCGCCATCAGTGACCGTACCTTACGCCTTCTTTCTGGAGCGTTCATTGCGTCATGTCATTGATCAAGCTGTTGAGGAGCAGGAGCTGGAAGATGAGGAAGTCTCAATGCTGAATGAATTTCCAGGGGGGGCTACTCTATCTGAGACAAGTCAGCAGGAGTCTAAAGAGGAGTCAGAGAAGGATGGTGGCTGGGGGGAGGAGGAGGAGGAGCAAGAAGAGTGTTGTCCCTGGTGTTGTCCGTGGCTGGGGGGAGGAGACCGAGGATGACATTCTCCTGGACGATGAGTAGGAGCCAGGGCGCTGAACTGCTTCCAATTTAGTGAAAATGGGGGCCTTCATGCTCCAGTGTTTGAAGAGGGCCCCCCCATATAAAAAGCATAAAGGGCAATGACCAGTACTGGGTGGCAATGTACTTAGACCCCCGGTACAAACACAAAATGGCGGACATCTTACAGTTACCAGCATCACAGAGGGCTGGCAGAATGCAGCATTTCCAGGCCTTGCTGCAAGAGATGTTGCATTCTGCTGTTGTGGGCGCTGGCAGATTAATTTCCACCCACAGCGAAACAGGTGCAAGTACCAATCCTACAGCGCCTGCAAGAAGAGGGCGGTTTTAAGATGTGTTGGTCACTTCGGATATGAGATTTTTCTTGCAGCCAACTCATCAACAGCCACCCTCCGGTTACAGCCTCAGGGAACGCCTAGACCGACAGGTGTCTGACTATATCAGGTTAACGGCCGAGGTGGATGCTCTGAGAAGCGAGGAACCCCTGAACTACTGTCTGTGCAGGCTTGACCTGTAGCCAGAGCTGGCAAAATTTGCCATGGAACTCTTGGATTGCCCCTCGTTGAGTGTCGTATCCGAAAGGACGTTCAGCGGAGCAGGGGGGGGATCGGGACCGATAAGTGCACTCGCCTAGCTCACGACAGTGTGGACTAACTCACATTTCAAAAAATGAATGAGGCATGGATCTCAGAGGAATTCAACACCCGTGACGACCACGTGTAATTGAATTTCCTCATGCCAGCCCACACATATCCACCACCACCCAGAACAAAGAATGGTCCTTGTCTTTTGTATATATAGTATTTTGTGGAAGCAGGTAAGTTGTGTTCAAAATAATAGCAGTGCGTTTAAAAAAGTGAAAAAAGCTCAAAATTCTTCTAATAGCTTTTATTTCCATACACACAAATGCATTGGGAACATTACACATTCTATTCCAAATGAAAACATGAAGAAAAATATATCAAATTTGTGTTGTTCCTCTAAAAAAAATTGAAGAAAAGTGAGTATTAGACTGTTCAAAAAAATAGCAATTTGTATTCTTTACAAACTCAAACATTCACTATATAAATAGAGCTGAGCGAACAACTGGATGTTCGGGTTCGAGAAGTTCGGCAGAACTTCACGAAAATGTTCGGGTTTGGGATCCGAACTCGACCCGAACTTGACCTCGAACCCCATTGAAGTCAATGGGGACCCGAACTTTTGGGCACTAAAAAGGCTGTAAAATAGCCCTGGAAAGGGCTAGAGGGCAGCAAAAGGCATCGAAATGTAGGTAAATCCCCTGCAAACAAATGTGGATAGGGAAATGACATAAAATAAAATAAATAAAAATTAACCAATATGGCAACTTGGAGGAGGAGGTGGAATAGGAGGTTGGGGTGGCGTCAGGTGGGAATGATATGGGAGTTGAAGTTCTCATCACAGCCAAAAAGGATTCATGTCTGCCTACAGTGCCACAGGCCTCATTCACAGACTAAGGGCCATGGCAACCATACATGGGAGTTGAAGTTCACATCACAGCCAAGAAGGATTCATGTCTGCCAGCAGTGTCACAGGCCTCACTCACAGACTCAGGCCAAGGCAACTATACATGGGAGTTGAAGTTTTCATCACAGCCAAGAAGAAATCATGTCTACCTGCAGGGCCACAGGCCTTATTCAAACATTTAGGCCCACAGGAGCCACAAAGAGGAGAGTTAAAATCACGCCAAAACAGTATTAATTTCACCCAGTAGTGCCACAGGCCTGATTCACTAATTCAGGACCATGGCACCCACAAAGAGGAGAGCGGACTGTGCCTGCGATCGTTTGATCACTATTTGACACCATTTGCCACAGGGCAGCTGCCGCTCCGTTTCTGTTCCTTTATACTACTACAATGTAAAATAGGTGGTTGTAATGGGTATTTCAGACTGTTTGGTGGACCTTGAATAACGTTTTTTTTCTATAAAAAACAAAGAAGCACTATTTCCATGCAGAAATATAAAATATGTCGTTGGACGGTGTATGCAGAACTGTTTTGTGAACAAGGGATACAGTTTTTCCCCCAAAATGACACGGATTCTCTATTTCACCGCAGAAATGTCAAATATATATTTTGGCGGTGTAAAGTAGGCTTGGTGGATCAGGATGACCACTTTTTTTAACTAAAATACACCACTGAAGAAGGGGCGTACCCCGAAACGCGTTTGGTGCAGTCTGCAGTATACTTGAACCTTAAGATTTGTCTCCGGAGACTAAGCCCACCAAGGCTTATGAACTTTATGCTCTCATCCGAACAAAAGGAGTGATCCGCAGTAAGTGCTGTGAAATTGCACTCGTATCGATCTTTCATTCAAGGACCTGCGAAAACACCGCCCATCCCAAATACGTCATAGTCACGTGGATTCAGCCGGTCACGTAATTCAGCCGGTTACGTGGATTCAGCCGGTCACGTGAGACGCCGCACCAGACCGAGAAGCCAGCACGGGACGCCGCGCACGGTCCGGTCAGAGATATCAACGGGAAGCGGTAAAGTACTCTAATGGGCACTGCACACATCTACTGATAAGGTTATTACGGCACCTTTGCTACATATGCAATTACCTTATGCGCTACCTTGAATAAGAGGACCGTTATTCATTCTTCGAGGTACTGCTCACCTTAGTCTACATCTTGTACCTTAGTGAGTGAAATTACTCCCTGGCAGTGGACTGTCCGTTGGTTCAGCATTATCCCTGGACTTTATTGATTACCTGGTGTATTGCATTGCTGTTTTTATCTTTTTATAATTATTATTTTAGGTTGTTGTTTTTGTAATAAATTCATGTATATTTATCCTGGGTCCATCTGATCCTTATATTTATGAGTGCCCCCCATTTCTTTTCCTATCCACATTTTCTGGCCTGGGTGTTGCCAGGGGTGAGCACCATAGCATATTGATACACCAAGTGAGCCACTGTTCATTCCTATCAAATATATATTTTGGCATTGTAAAGTAGGCTTGGTGGATCAGGATGACCACTTTTTTTTAACTAAAATACACTGATGCACTAGCTTAAATGGAATATACGGTTTAGTGCATTGTATGCACAAGTGCTCTGTGGCACCACAGATCCCAGGCTAGACAAATGGACTATGTCACCCCTTAAACATACAAAAGGCAATATAGGGGACTTTAGCAGCCAGAAAAAAAAAGTTTTTTTTCCTTCACTGAGCTACAAAATAGGATTAGGCCTCATGCACACAACCGTTTTTTTATGCTGTCCGCAAAAAGGGGTTCCGTTGTTCAATGATCCGTGTCCGTTTTTGCCTTCCGTTGTGTTTCCGTGTGTCTTCCGGTTTTTTTTAGCGGACATGACCCAAAAGATTTTACCAAAAGGCAGGCTGACAATTTTTCCCAAGTGCCTGCCAAGGGATCCACAAAAAAAACGGACACGGAACGCGGATGACACACGGATGGCCATCCGCATTTTTTCATGGACCCATTGACTTGAATGGGTCCGTGAACCGTTTTTCACGGACAAGAATAGGACAGGTTATATTTTTTTGACGGACTGGAATCATGGACTACGGACGCGGAGGACAAACGGTGCATTTGCCGAGGTTTCCACGGACACATTGAAAACCAATGGGTCCGCAGAAAATCACGAAGAACGGAGCAACGGACACGGAATCAAACAACGGTCGTGTGCATGAGGCCTTAGGCTGATGTCCCTGGCTGGCTGGCACACATGCAGTACACTGCAGTGGCTAATATGGCCGCCGAGCACCACCTCAGTAACAGGATTGCTGAAGCTCCCTCCCTCTCTATTTGCTGTATCTTGTAGATTAAAGTAGCACAGGTTCTTCTGATTTCTGCCTTTTCTGTCCCTGATCACAGCACCAACATCCTCTCCCTAAGCTCAAATCAGCAGAGTGACGTGCGGCAGTACGTGACTCCAGCTTATAAAGAGGCTGGGTCACATGCTGCACTCAGCCAATCACAGCCATGCCATAGTAGTCATGGCTGTGATGGCTTCTTAAGGCAAGAAGTAAAAAGCTTGCTGAGTGCCTGCTGTGCAGCCCTTCAGAAAGCGGGAAGAAACTACTTTTTTGAAAATGTTCGGGTTCGGGTCCGTGTCCCGAACACCCCAACATTCCTTACGAACCCGAACTATACAGTTCGGGTTCGCTCAACTCTATATATAAACTGAAAATGTTTGAAGATTTTGCTTTCCTTTGAATCACTTAGGCCTCTTGCACACGACCGTATGGCTTTTTCAGTATTTTGCAGTCCGCAAAAAGCGTATCCGCAAAAAATACAGATGACGTCCGTGTGCATTCCATTTTTTGCGGAACTGAACAGCTGGCCTCTGATAAAACAGTACTATCCTTGTCCGTTATGCAGACAATCATAGGACATGTTCTATCTTTGAATGGAACGTAAAAACGGAAACGAAAGGCATACAGAGTACCTTATGTTTTTTGCGGATCCATTTAAATAAAAGGTTCCATATACGAAACGCAAAAAACTAAACGTAAACGAGAAAAAAAACCTTTTGTGTGCAAGAGGCCTTAACTAATATTTAGTTGTATAACCACTGTTTCTGAGAACTGCTGTACAGGTATTCCAGCCCAGGATGATTGGACTGCATTCCACAGTTCTCCTCTATTTCTTGGTTTTGCCTCAGAAACTGAATTTTTTATGTCACCCCACAAGTTTTCTATTGGATTAAGATGCAGGGATTGGGCTGGCCATCCATAATGTCAATCTTGTTGGTCTGGAACCAAGATTTGCACTTTTACTGGTGTTTTTGGGGTCGTTGTCTTGTTGGAACACCCATTTCAAGGGCATTTCCTCTTCAGCATAAGGCAGCATGACCTCTTCAAGTATTCTGATGTATTCAAACTGATCCATGATCCCTGGTATGCGATAAATAGGCCCACCACCGTAGTATGAGAATCATCCCCATATCATGATGCTTCACAGTGTACTGTGGCTTAAATTCAGTGTTTGTTGTATGACAAACTGTCTCCAGCCACTAGACCCAAAAAGAACAATCTTACTTTCATCAGTCCACAAAATGTTGCGCCATTTCTCATTCGGCCAGTCAATGTGCTCTTTGGCAAATTGTAACCTCTTCAGCAGATGTCTTTTTTTCAATAGTGGGACTTTGCGGGGGCTTCTTCCAGTTAGCTTGGCTTCACATAGGCATCTTCTAACTGTAACAGTACTCACAGGTAACTTTAGACCTTTGATCTTCCTGGAGCTGATTGTTGGCTGAGTCCTTGCCATTTTGGCTATTCTTCTATCCATTTGAATGGTAGTTTTTCAATTTCTTCTACGTCTTTTAGGTTTTGGTTGCCATTTTAAAGCATTTGCGATCATTTTAGCTGAGCAGCCTATCATTTTCTGTACTTCTTTATATTTTCCCCTCTCCAATCAACTTTTTAATCAAGGTACGCTGTTCTTCTGAACAATGTCTGTGTAAGCTACCTGGGGGTCAGGGGGGACCAGGGCATGCTGGGTGTTGTGGTGCAGTGCGTCACCCACCTGAGAGGTATGGTATCGATGGAATGACGGATCCCTTCCATCCTCTGATCAAGATGGTGGTGTCAGTGTTTAGCAGCTGTAGTGAAGTTCCTCTGTTAGTGGGAATAACTGAGTCCCAGACGGTTCAGGTAAATTGTCAATGTCTTTACTTAAGGGTTGCAAACGTTCCACAACATCAGGCAGATCCCTCTGCCGGCCACACACTTCAACAGGGTACAATCACCTTTTTGTCACAGCAGACCTTTCCAATAAGCATTACACCAACAGGCCATCAATGCAGGACATGGATAATATATCTCTTGATCCCTGCGCCCTTCCTGTGTTTCTCCTCACTCTGGCTCTGCTCTCTCTGATCCAGTGATTCTTTCCTTCCCTGTTCTGTTCCTTAGTTTCTCAGCCCTGCCTAAGGGTATTATTCCACTTGGCCCTAGGAACTGGCGTCCTCCTATCTCCGGTTGTATATATTCACCTCCAGACAGGACCCTTCCGGCTGTTTCCTCGAACTGCACACCCTTTCCCATGCCGTAGGCCCAGGTTTCCCTGTCTTCACCAGGCTCAGGGGCCTGAACTTCAACTGAACTCCAACTGAACTCAAACTGAACTAACTTCCTCCTCCCCTCACTAAGCCTTTTATACCTATGCTAGGGGTCCCTCTAGTGGCCAACTCTCCTCACTACACCCCTACCGGCTTACAGTGATCAAGAGTCATGACAATTTATATATATATATAACAATTCAACAATAACAGTTAAATGATATGTCCCTTCTCATACAACTTTCCCTAGAAACAGACGCTCCCTCTTTAACCCTCCCATAAATAGCTAGTAGTACTTTACACCTCTTACATCTGGATTTCCAATTTTAAATTTCTCTACTTTCATAATAGATAGTAATACCTCCAAAATTAGTTATTACTTTACATTCCCCATATGTCTACTTCATGTTTAGATCATTTTGAAAGTGACATTTTATTTTTGGGTGACGTTAGAAGGCTTTAGAAGTGTCAGTGTCAGGCAGCTACTGCCAAGGCCAATAAGATAATGGGTTGCATCAAAAGGGGCATAGACGCCCGTGATGAGAACATAGTCCTACCACTTTACAAATCACTAGTCAGACTACACATGGAGTACAGTGTACAGTTCTGGGCTCCTGTGAACAAGACAGACATAGCAGAGCTGGAGAGGGTTCAGAGGAGGGCAACTAAAGTAATAACTGGAATGAGGGATCTACAGTACCCTGAAAGGTTATCAAAATTAGGGTTATTCACTTTAGAAAAAAGACGACTGAGGGGAGATCTAATAACTATGTACAAATATATTAGGGGTCAGTACAGAGATCTGTCCCATCATCTATTTATCCCCAGGACTGTGACTGTGACGAGGGGACATCCTCTGCGTCTGGAGGAAAGAAGGTTTGTACACAAACATAGAAAAGGATTCTTCACTGTAAGAGCAGTGAGACTATGGAACTCTCTCCCTGAGGAGGTGGTGATGGTAAGTACAATAAAGGAATTCAAGAGGGGACTGGATTTATTTCTGGAGAGTAATAATATTACAGGCTACAGCTACTAGAGAGGGGTCGTTGATCCAGGGAGTTATTCTGATTGCCTGATTGGAGTCGGGAAGGAATTTTTTTCCCCTTAAGTGAGGAAAATTGGCTTCTGCCTCACAGGGGTTTTTTGCCTTCCTCTGGATCAACTTGTAGGAAACAGGCCGAACTGGATGGACAAATGTCTTTTTTCGGTCTTATATACTATGTTACTAGAAGCAAATCTTAAATTTTTAAGAACTTTTCCAAACCCCAATTTTTTAATGACCAGTTTAGTTATGAAGTCACTTTCTGTGGCTTACATATTAGAAACCACCCACAAATCACCTCATTTTAGAAACTACACCCCTCAACCTATTCAAAACTGATTTTATAAACTTTTTAACCCTTTAGGCGTCCCATGAGACTTTTAATTAGCAGATTTTAAATTTTAATAATTTTTTTCTGCAACACATCAAGGATTAACAGCCAAACAAAACTCAAAATCTATTACCCTTAATCTGGAGTTTACAGAAACACCCCATGTGTGCTCAAAAACTGATGTATGGGTGCACAGCAGGCTTTAGAGTGGAAGGAGCACCATTAGCTGGAATGAAAATTGGGAGCTATATCGCATATGAAGACACCCTGAGGTGGCCCTATAGTGGAAACCCCCCAAAAGTGACCCCATTCCGGAAACTAAACCCCTCAAGGAATATTTCAAGGTGTGTAGTGAGCACTTTGGCCCATCAGGCATTTCACAGAATTAGGAAATGCTTCGCTGTGAAAATGAAAAATTACAATTTTTTCCAGAAAAAGTTGCTTTACACCCAAATTTTACACTTTCACAAGGAAAAACAGGACAAAATGCACCCCACATTTTGTTCCCCATTTCCCCCTTAATATGTCAACACCTCATATGTGCTCAGAAAATGATTTATGGGCGCATGGCAGGGTTCAAAAGTTAAGTAGCGCCATAGGGCTTTTGGAGGACAAATTTTGCAGGATTGGCTTTTGGGAGCTATGTCGTATATGAAGACACCCTGAGGTACCCCTAGAGTGGAAACCCCCAAAAAGTGACCCCATTATGGAAACTACACCCTTCAAGGAATATTTCAAGATATGTAATGAGAACTTTGTCCTCAAAGGTAATTCATGGAATTGGCTGTGAAAATGAAAAATTACTATTTTTTCCAGAAAAAAATTGACTTTAGGCCCACATTTTTTACTTTCACAAGGGGGAACTGGAGAAAATGCACCCCCTAATTTATTGCCAATTTTCTCCTTACTGCAACAATACCCCATATGTGCTTGTATATTGCTATATGGGTTTTACCACAGGGTTCAGAAGGAAAGGAGCACTTAATGGCTTCTGGAAGACAGATTTCAACTGAATAATTTACAGTCGCTGTCTTGCAATTGAACACACCCTGAGGTACCCATAGAGTGGAAAGTCCCAAAAAGTGACCCCATTCCAGAAACTTCACCCCTAACGGAATATTTCAAAGTGTGTAATGAGCACTTTGACTCATCAGGCGATTCACAGAATTAGGAAACACTTGGCTGTGAAAATGAAAAATTTAATGTTTTCCAAAACAAGTTGCTTTACACCCACATTTTTCACTTTCTCAAGGAGAAACAGGACAAAATGCACCCCATATTTTGTTCCCTATTTCCCCCTGAATACGACAACATCCCATTTGTGCTCAGAAAATGATGGATTGGCGCACAGCAGGCTTCAGAGTGAAAGGAGCGCCATATGGCTATAGGAGAGACGATTTAGCTGGAATGGTAATTGGGAGCTATGTCGCATGTGTAGACACCCTGAGGTGGCTTTATAGTGGAAACCCCCAAAAAGTGACCCTATTCCGGAAACTACACCCCTCAAGGAATATTTCAAGGTGTGTAGTGAGCACTGTGACCCATCAGACGATTCACAGAATTAGAAAATGCTTGGCTGTGAAAATAAAAAATGACAATTTTTTCCAGAAAAAGTTGCTTTACACCCACATTTTTCACTTTCACAAAGTGAAACAGGACAAAATGCACTCCATATGTTCCCCATTTCCCCCTGAATACGACAACACCCCATTTGTGCTCAGAAAATGATGTATGGGCGCACAGCAGGCTTCAGAGTGGAAGGAGCAGCGGATTTAGCTGGAATGGTAATTGGGAGCTATGTCAAATATGAAGACACCCTGAGGTGGCCTTAAGTGGAAACCCCCAAAAAGTGACCCCATTTTGGAAACTAAACCTCTAAGGAATTTTTTTAGTGGAGTAGTGAGCACTTTGGCCAAAAAGACGTTTCCTAGAATTTAGAAACACTTGGCCATAAAAATGAAAAATTGCATGTTTTTCGTGAAAACGTTGCTTTAGGCCCACATTTTTTAATTTCCCAAGGGGCAAAAGGAGAAAATGCACCCAAAATGTATTAACTGTTTACTCTTGAATATGGCAACAACCTGTACTTGTTCGTAAACTAGTATATTGACACAAAGCATGGTTCAGGCGCAAAAGACCGCCATATGGTTTTTGGAGGACAGACGTTGCTGGAATGGTTTTTAGGCACAATGTTTCACTTGAATAGATCCTGAGGTACCCCTACAGTGGAAACCCCCAATAAGTGACCACATTTTGGAAACTACTCCCACTAAGGTATTCATCTAGAGGTATAGTGGATTTTTAGTTTCATTATAATTTGTACATTAAATTTAGTTGGAACAATTTAGACAAGGTGGACTAAGATTTTTCAAAAATATAAATTCTCACTGGGCAACAGGAAAGGATAAAAAGGGTTTCATGAAAGTAAAAGTATAAAATTATGCATCAAAAGTAGTATGATACATTTTGAAGCATCTTTTCATACAAAGGCCAGGTTTTGATGGACATGTTTCACATTGATAGTGTTATGGTTACCTGCACAATTGCTTGTAGAGGTTACTCGAAGAAGGGAAGGAGTCCAATGGCAGCGACACAGGATCAGAGGAGCACGGAAATGGAATTGGTGAATAATCCCGATATGCAGTAACAGTGGAGGCTCAATTGACCTGATAAGGTCCACGTGGTAGCTGAATGCTGGATAACGAGGAAGGCAAGAGAGTAGTCAGGCAGTCCAGGGTCGGTACACAAGATGGCTGATATAAGGTTTCAGGATGAGGCAGGAGAGTAGTCCAATGGAGGCAAAGTTCGGTACACAAGATGGCAGGTCCAAGGATTCAGGATGAGGCAGGAGAGTGGTCGATGGAAGCAGAGTTCGGTACACGAGCAGGTAAGCAGACACTTTGTGAAAGGCTGAAGCAAGACTTTGGCTGAGATAGCTCAATAATCTGGCAAGGGAGGAAGTGACATGGTCTTCCTTAAATAGGGCATATACAGATCTGATTGGTCAAACCAAATGCAGGAAAAATCAGGTCGAGGAGGTAGTTCAAGAAGTAACAAACTGTCCAGGAAGCTCTGTGGTCTAGTGAGCAGGGCTGCAGCCTAGGATGCCGGAGTCTCTTGGTTCGATCCCTGACAGTACTCCCCCTCCTGCATGATGACCTCTGGGCATCTCCAAGGTAGGCTTGTCGGGGTGTTGCCGATGAAACTCGCTGACCAGTCTGGGAGCGTGTACATTTTCCTTGGGTTCCCACGAGTCCTCATCAGGACCATAACCCTTCCAACGGATCAAATACTGCAGCTTCCTTCCAAAAATTCTAGAGTCCAAGATCTTTTCTACAACAAACTCTTCTTCTCCATGCACCCTGACTGGTGGGGGTGGTAGCAAAAAGCGATCAGGGAAAGTATTCTCAACAAATGGTTTCAAGAGTGAACAATGGAACACCGGATGTATCTTGAGGGAATCCGGGAGTTTGAGTTTAAATGTGACATCGTTAATTTGAGCCGAAATCTGATATGGTCCAATGTATTTTTGACCCAGTTTTTGAGAAGGGACTCTCAGTTTAATATTTTTTGTAGCGTCTTTGAGCCTCGTGTAAATTCTCCATGATTTTTCCCTGTACCTTTTGCAGGTTAGTTAACCGTTCGGTTACTGCTGGGAGGGCCGTGGTGATTGGCAGATGGGGAATGAAGACAGGATGGAGGCCTGTGTTCGCGTAGAACGGGCTGAAAGAAGTCGAACTGTGTTCTTAATTATTTTACGCAAACTCTGCAGTGGAGAGATGTTCCATCTAGTCATCTTGTAAATGGGTAATGAAACAGCGTAGATATTGTTCGAGGGTTTGATTAGTTCTCTCGGTTTGACCATTAGATTGTGGATGAAAAGCTGATGACAAATTTATTTTGATTCCAAGGGCAGAGCAGAAGTTTTTCCAGAATTTGGACGTGAACTGTACCCCGCGATCAGAGACCACGTTGTCTGGAATCCCGTGTAGCCGGAACACTTCACGTATCATGAGTTTCGCCGTCTGTTTTGCAGATGGTATTCCTTTGAAAGGGATGAAGTGTGGCATCTTGGTAAGACGGTCTACGACGACAAGTATAGTGTTCATTCCTTGAGAAGGAGGTAAATCGACGACAAAGTCCATAGAGACTGAGCCCCAAGGGCGAGAAGGAACCGGAAGTGGTTGTAATAACCCCAGAGAGGAAGAGCGTGGCGTCTTGTAGTGCGCACAGGTCACACATGAAGAAACGTACCTCTTCACATCTCCTTTACAATTGGGCCACCAGAAGGAACGAGATAACAGTTCTTGAGTTCTTTTTATGCCCAAGTGACCAGCCAGCTTGGAATCATGAGTCAGTTTAAGGACTTCAAGTCGAGCTATTTTAGGAACATATAGTTGATGGTCCGGTTTGATCCAATAGCCATCCTTGAAGTGAAGGTTAACCTCTCTAGTGGGGTGGCTAAGAAAATAGTCACTCTGATAACCGTCTTTAATTAATTTCAATAAATCCCCCGAATGAGTGGCCCCCAAGAAATTTCTTTCAGGCAGGATCGTAGTTTGATTCTTGTTTTCTTGGGAGGAGTCAGAGAACATTCTGGACAGCGCGTCTGCTTTCCCGTTCTTAGAACCTGGACGGTAGGTAATAATAAAGTTGAAACGAGAAAAGAGCAGGCTCCATCTGGCCTGTCTAGAGGATAATCTCTTGGCGTTATGCAGAAACTCTAGGTTCTTATGATCAGTCAAGACGGTTATGGGAATGGTGGCCCCCTCCAAAAGGTGTCTCCATTCTGAGAAGGCTTCCTTGATTGCAAGTAGTTCCTTATTCCCGATGTCATAATTTTTTTAAGGTGGGGACATTTGGCGAGAAAAATAGGCACAAGGATGAAGCAACTCTTTATCTCCTGCACGTTGAGATAAGACCGCCCCTATTGCTGAATCAGATGCATCCACTTCTACTGTGAATGGTAGTTCTGGATCTGGGTGGATTAGTATTGGTGCGCTTGTGAACAGAGTCTTTAGTTGACAAAATGCATCTTGTGCCTCGGGATTTCAGGTAAAGAGTGTGGTTTTCTTTGTGAGTTGGGTGATTGGTTTAATGACCCTGGAGAAATTCCGGATGAATCTCCTGTAGAAATTGTCAAAACCGATGAATCTCTGTATGTCTTTTACATTTCTGGGAGTAGGCCACTCCGTTATAGCTCTAATCTTGCTGGAATCCATCTCTAGCCCCTTCGGAGAAATGATGTAACCCAAAAACTGAACAGTTGTCTTTTCAAATTCGCATTTCTCGAGTTTAAGGTAAAGCTGATGTTCTCGAAGTCTCTGTAGAACCTTGCAGACGTCAATACGATGCTGTTCCAGATTTTCAGAAAAAATTAGAATGTCGTCCAAGTATATTATTACAAACTGATCCAACATGTCCCGGAACACATCGTTAACAAAGTGTTGAAATGTAGCTGGCACATTACACAGTCCGAAAGGCATAGCGAGGTATTCGAAATGTCCATACCGAGTTCGGAAAGCAGTCTTCCATTCATCACCCTGACGAATACGGACTAGGTTATATGCTCCTCTGAGATCGAGTTTTGTAAATATTTTGGCAGTGCGCAGTCTTTCCAGAAGTTCAGATATTAACGGAAGGGGATACCGATTTTTTACAGTAATACTATAAAGTTTCCGATAGTCAATACAGGGGCGTAAAGAGGAATCTTTCTTTTCCACAAAGAAAATAGGAGCACCAGCTGGAGAGGTAGAGGGTCAGATAAACCCTTTTTTTAGATCTTTACATCTAGATATTTTTTCAAAGCCTTCAATTCAGGATCAGAAAGCGGATAAATGCAGCCAAACGGTATTTCTGCTCCTGGTAATAGTTCAATCGGACAGTCGTAAGAACGGTGAGGAGGAAGCTTATCTGCATTTTTCTTGTCACCAACATCCTGGAATTTCTTGTATGGCAGAGGTATTAACTCACTTGCAGACTGTTCAAGAACCTGAGAGATCGGTGGAGCCGAAGACTGGGGGTTTTGCAGGCAATTACACTGACAGAATTCCGATGGGAAGTGTAGTACATGATTTTCCCAGTCAATGGATGGATTATGAATCGCCAACCATGGGATCCCCAAGATTATGGGAAATTTGGGTGAAGAGATCAATGAAAAATGGATGTCCTCATGGTGATCCGCGTTGATACGTATTTGGAGCTTTACTGTTTCTTGCGTAACTGGACCTGAAGAAAGAGGTGAGCCATCCACAGTCTCCATATCCAATGGTGTTGTTCTCTTTAATAGTGGGATATGATTTTCACGTGCAAATGTTAAGTCCATAAAATTGCCCCCGGCCCCAGAGTCCAGCATGGCAGAGCAGGAGATTTCGAGTTCAGAGGTGAAGATCTGAATGGGTACCATGAAATGAGACTCGGGAATTGTAGTTTGGTCTTTCTTCCAAGCAATAGGAGAAATAGAATTTATTTCTGAGTGTATGGAGTATGGAATTTCTGATTCCACTTGTTCTTCTATTTCTCTGACCGCATTTATTCTACGGACCCTTCTAGGGCAGTCAATAGCATAATGTCCCGGTTTACCGCAATAGAGACAAAGATCTTCTGAGATGCGTCTTTCCCTTTCCGCTACAGTTATGGATCTCCGTAAAGCATCGATTTGCATAGGTTCCGGTGCGGGTTCAGGATTACGGGGAGTCGATGATCTGAAAGAATAGGTGGGTCGGTTTTCCTGTGCCCATGTTTTTTCTCTTCTCCTTTCAGTAAGTCTCTGATCAACTCTAATACAAAGTTGAATGAAGTCTTCAAAGTCTTCTGGAATATCTGTCCTAGCAAGTTCATCTTTTATTTGTTCTGACAACCCCCGCCGAAACTGACTCTTTTGGGCAGCATGATTCCAGGTGGTGTCGGACACCCAGCGGCGGAATTCAGCTGTGTAAACGGCCACTGAACGGTTTCCTTGGCGTAGATTATGTAATTTTAGTTCCGTAGTAGCACAACGATTAGGATCATCAAACACCTGACTTATGGCGGAAATTAAGGCCTTCAGATCCCGCAGAAGGCTGATGTCAGTCTCCACATAAGGTGATGCCCATGCGAGAGCCTCATCAGACAGAAGATTGATGATGAACAATACCTTCATCTTTTCAGTTGTGAACCGGGCTGGGTTAATTTCGAAATAAATTCGACATTGGTTCAAGAAACCTCGGAATTGGCGTCGATCTCCATTAAACCTTGCTGGGAGTGGCATGCGCGTATCACCAGCTGGGGCCTGCCCGTCCAGGAGTTGTCTCTGTAAAGCGATTATTTCCCTTTGTTGATCTTGTACTGCACCTTGTAACTGGGAAAACTTTTCCTGATAAGTGTTTCCAAATTCTTGCAGCTCTATAACTTGTTGTTTCAGGAGCGTCACCGCGGACTCCATTTTTTGGGCCAGATTATTCTGTTATGGTTACCTGCACAATTGCTTGTAGAGGTTACTCGAAGAAGGGAAGGAGTCCAATGGCAGCGACACAGGATCAGAGGAGCACGGAAATGGAATGGGTGAATAATCCCGATATGCAGGAACAGCGGAGGCTCAATTGACCTGATAAGGTCCACGTGGTAGCTGAATGCTGGATAATGAGGAAGGCAAGAGAGTAGTCAGGCAGTCCAGGGTCGGTACACAAGATGGCTGATATAAGGTTTCAGGATGAGGCAGGAGAGTAGTCCAATGGAGGCAAAGTTCGGTACACAAGATGGCAGGTCCAAGGATTCAGGATGAGGCAGGAGAGTGGTCGATGGAAGCAGAGTTCGGTACACGAGCAGGTAAGCAGACACTTTGTGAAAGGCTGAAGCAAGACTTTGGCTGAGATAGCTCAATAATCTGGCAAGGGAGGAAGTGACATGGTCTTCCTTAAATAGGGCGTATACAGATCTGATTGGTCAAACCAAATGCAGGAAAAATCAGGTCGAGGAGGTAGTTCAAGAAGTAACAGAAACTGTCCAGGAAGCTCTGTGGTCTAGTGAGCAGGGCTGCAGCCTAGGATGCCGGAGTCTCCCGGTTCGATCCCTGACAGATAGCTGGTTTCCTTTCATATACCATTTTTGTAACACACACGGCAACGTTTTAGCGGCTTGCTCTTTTTTGCCGTGGGAGAGATTTCACTGGGGAAGTGCTGTCCTGGCACTATCCTCGTTGTCTCACATGCAGAAGTGGTACTGGGGCCTGCCTCCTCCCGGTCCCCATATATGAGGGCCTTTATTACATTTTCTTGAAATTTAAGAAAAGTTCCCTCTTGGCCTGCATTTCTGTAAACTACAAATGCATTATAAAATGCAACCCGTGTAAGGTGCACCACAAGTTTTTTATACCATATCTTGGATTTTCGCATGGCACCGTAGGGTTTGAGTACCTGGTCTGACAGGTCTCCCCCACCCATAAATTTATTATATTCTTGAATGCACACTAGTTTAGGGGTTTCAGTGCCAGTACCTCTAACAGGTACTGTGATGTATTGTGCTTAACATCTCTTTTGTCTTTATATTTAACACAGAATAAATTTTCGCTACAAAGTGCTGTGCTCTCTCCCACCCTAAGCATTTGCCCCAGCAGCATTTTTGGGAGGCCTTTTTGGTTCTTTCTTATTGTGCCACATGCCAGGGTACTTCTGTTAGCAAGGCACTTAAAAAGTTATATATTGGAATAAAAGTTGTCAAGGTACAGGTGCAGTATACGGGCACTTTAACACCCGTTTACCATCAATCTGTTATGTTCTTTAAGCGTTTCATGTAATTGCCTGCAGCAATGTTGAAGGGTGTCATTTGGGTATTGGACCACTGGGGGAGCTGGTGAGCAGTTTATATATATAGCTAGGCCAAGGCAGGCTAGTGCAGTGCAGACCCTGGAGTCTGTGAGGGCCACATGTCTCAGGCCTAGGCCAGTTCAGCAGAAGTCAACCTGGAGGCAATCCCTAGAGCAAGAGGTACTAAACGTCAAGAGGAGGTACTCTATAAACTGGAGATTCAAGGATATAAGCCAGAAGTAGGGCATTGGGGCCTTGAAGCATCAATTCCAGTCAGGACGAGTCAGGAAGAAAGTAAGGTTCACCTGCAATTCCAAGTCCTGTATGACCACCCTCTGTTTAACCTTGCTGGATGTAAGACCACTGCAATTTTGATTGTCTGCAAAAGGAACTGTTGGAAAGACTGCTTACTGTATCATCACTGTCTTCAGTAAAGTTTGAATTCTGTTTTCAAGTTACCAGTCTGCACCTCTGTTATTCCTACTGTAAATACGGTGTGCCACCGTTTACTGGCACTGGCGTCACGACATATCAGGGACTTAGCCATAGGCACGTTAAACTATAACACCAAGGGCACCTCACCTTCCACCTGGCTGTGTCCCTCAAGAACCCAGAGAGTGCCCCAGAGGAGCAGCGTGCCGGCCTCTCCATCACTGGCATTCCCCAGGTTAGTTCCACACATTGCCCTGACTTGGGGATGCTACATTTTGGCGTCACGAACAGGATACGCACGTTTTATGGACTGTGAGCAAAAACGTGAACTTTGTGCCTTAACCAGTTTGCCAAGTGACAAAACGCCTGTTTATTTGAAGTAAACTTTGAGGACTTAAAACGTACAGAAAAGTGTCCCAAAAACCTCCAGAAAGCGCTGTGCAGTGTTGCGCTATCAAGAGGAAGAAAATCGCCACTTCAAAGTGCATTTTTGTGGACTTTTATGCTGTTTTACTACCGCTGCTTGCTGTCATTGAATTGATGCATCATGGCGTCCAAGATGGCCGCCGGCGTCATTGGACTTCTCCTTGCGCCATCACTGTCCTCAGTGGCGCGAAAATTTGGCGCCAAAACCCTCCAAGAAGGAGGAGGAGACGACCTGGAGGTAACGCCTTCCCTTGAGGATTATAATATGGACACCGCCTACCCTATACTGGAATACCTAGGGGCGTGCAAGAATCGACGGGGTGGAGCCTGCAGGAACAGTGGCTCACCCTGCTACGGGGTTTCCTACCTGTAATGTCAGAGGGATCCGGGCCGTAGTTGGTGCAATGGAGGCGACCCCAGGAGCAACTAAGGAGCGCCCGGCGCCCCAGCGTATACTCCCAGCGACATGGCCCAGACCTGTCCATGGCCACAAGCCGAGCCCTGCCGTTTCCACCCGCAGCGAGAGGCTTCCTCCCGCGGAACCCAGCGTGGTCGGCCCTGATGGCCGAGATCCGAGTGGCGGCAACTTTAAAAACCACCACTCAGAAAAAGTACTTTGAAGAAGTCACCAAGCGGATCTATGAAGATTCCAGGGACAGCAAGCCCCAGCTCGAACGCCGCACCGGAGTTGTGCTCGAGTTTGACAAGGTTAGAGGATTCGGCTTCATCCAAGAAACCGGCACCAACCGGGACTATTATGTGAATCGCCGGTCCGTCAAGCGCAGCTATCTCCCGGGCGACTGCATAATCTAGCGGTCGGAGAGAAAGTGGAGTTCACTCCCGCAGAGGGCCTGCGAGGCCCATATGCTACTGCGGTGACCCGTCCAGGACCGGTACCGGAAGACTGGGAAGAAACCGAAGATCCGGTGGAGGCAGAGGACCCGCCGGGACCCATCCGGAATACGTACCAGGAGAAGAGTTCCTTTCTCGGCCCGAACATTTTCTGGCAGCCGACGATCCTGGACAAGCCTCCCAGTCCTTACCCCTCTCCAGAGCTGCCGCGACGAGAGAAGACAGCCGCTGATTGGGCGCGGATGGCCCAGTTCAGTGAAGCCATGGATGACCTGCGGAAGAACCGCCAGGATAGAACCTCGTCTGAGCCTGCTGCAAGTGTGCCGGAATCCAGCAGTGAGATCTCCGCCCTGGAGGAGCGGATCGCTTCCTTACAGGCTTACCTGGATGGCCTGCGGCAAGTGGCAGATTCTAAGAAGACAGCGCAGCAGTCCAGCGGTGGTGAGTTACCTGTGACCCCTGTACCACCCGAACCCGTAGTCCAAGGTCCTACCGCTAGCGCTGAGCCACCCAAGGTCCGTGTAACAGCGGATAAATTGACTTATGCCAGGAGCCGAGTCCGCCGTGACGGGAGCGTTATGTCCCGGCCAGAGGAAGTGTCTACCCCAGCGCCGGCCCGTGTCCCGAGACCAGCAGCTCCTGTGTGTCCGCAACCCAGCGGGCCAATGAGGTGGGTAGGCCCAATACCGGTGATGTTTCCAGCCCATTCTTTGTGGTGGGCACCCCCTCCAAGTGGTCCTGTTGCATGGCCCAGACTACCAGCAGCACAGGGCTGCACTACCTCCGACGAACAGGGCTCATTTGACACCTACCTGTGAGCAGGCCTGCTAGGCCATTTTTGCTCATTCTCACAGGGACATCATACATGTTGCAGGAACTGTTCCTTTAAGTTTGCCAGGCTGGTAGAGCTTGCTGCCAGTTCCCCACGGCCGGTGGCATTTTTGTGACAAATAAGTTGCCACTGTGGAACCACTGCTCCCAGCCTGCCTCTTTCTGTTCCGGGACGTCCTGCCTGCTGCTAACATTGTGGCGTCAAGTACTTTAATAACTCCAAGTTGTGCTTTTATTTGCACCTTATCCCTTTTAACCCCCATTTCAGGTTGAAAAGGGTTCTTTTATGTCAGCACTTTAAATATACGCAGGACTTGCCAGGAAGATGTTACCCTGGTATTGTCAGAGTCCTGTATTGTGATTTTATGTATGTGCTGCTGACCGTATTTATTGCTAAAACATAGTTTATCAAGTCTATGTGCCCAGAGATGGACTCCTGTGTGCGAGCCTCTGTGATATGCTTTTATGGACTCACTCATTGTCATGGACTATCCTGGTATTCCCTAACATCCGCTGTGCCAGGTCAGCGCCCCAGTTCCACTCTTTATCCTGAAGAAAGAGAGCGACGCCCCTTGTCACCGCACTTCTCCGTCAGCCAGCTGGACCTGATATAAATTATGCATGTCATTCATTTGTGGTTATGTATGCCTGCATGTTCTCCTTTTGTCTTTCAGGAAAAGAATCCAGCTGGGTGGACCCCTGTGGTGGAGTACGAGGTCGTACTCAGTTTAAAGCTGTGGGGTATGCAGTATACGGGCACTTTAACACCCGTTTACCATCAATCTGTTATGTTCTTTAAGCGTTTCATGTAATTGCCTGCAGCAATGTTGAAGGGTGTCATTTGGGTATTGGACCACTGGGGGAGCTGGTGAGCAGTTTATATATATAGCTAGGCCAAGGCAGGCTAGTGCAGTGCAGACCCTGGAGTCTGTGAGGGCCACATGTCTCAGGCCTAGGCCAGTTCAGCAGAAGTCAACCTGGAGGCAATCCCTAGAGCAAGAGGTACTAAACGTCAAGAGGAGGTACTCTATAAACTGGAGATTCAAGGATATAAGCCAGAAGTAGGGCATTGGGGCCTTGAAGCATCAATTCCAGTCAGGACGAGTCAGGAAGAAAGTGAGGTTCACCTGCAATTCCAAGTCCTGTATTATCACCCTCTGTTTAACCTTGCTGGATGTAAGACCACTGCAATTTTGATTGTCTGCAAAAAGGAACTGTTGGAAAGACTGCTTACTGTATCATCACTGTCTTCAGTAAAGTTTGAATTCTGTTTTCAAGTTACCAGTCTGCACCTCTGTTATTCCTACTGTAAATACGGTGTGCCACCGTTTACTGGCACTGGCGTCACGACATATCAGGGACTTAGCCATAGGCACGTTAAACCATAACACCAAGGGCACCTCACCTTCCACCTGGCTGTGTCCCTCAAGAACCCAGAGAGTGCCCCAGAGGAGCAGCGTGCCGGCCTCTCCATCACTGGCATTCCCCAGGTTAGTTCCTACACATTGCCCTGACTTGGGGGTGCTACACAGGTGGTATCCTTGATCCAGCAATGGGTGAACCAAATCCCATACAATTTTTCCGCTTATTCCAAGGGTGGGGATATTCTGGGGGTTCTATTTTAGAATCCTTCCCCTCATATATTTTAAAGCAATGCGTATAGCCAGTTTCACTTTCACACAATTTATACATTTTGATGCCGTATCTTGCCCTCTTGTTAGGCAAGTACTGTCGAAAATGCAGCCTTCCTTTGAAGTTCACTAGGGATTCGTCGACAACAATGTGTTTTTCAGGGGTATATATTTCTGCAAACATAGAATTGAAATGGGTGATTATGGGCCTTAATTTATACAATCTATCAAAATTGGGATCATCCTGGGGTGGGCACCTGGTATTATCACTGTAGTGTATAAATTTCATGATGGCTTCAAATCTCTTTTTAGACATGCCTGCACTGTACATTGGGGAGTAGTAAAGTATTTTTGTACTCCAGTATGCTCCTATAGATGTTTTTTTACGAGGCCCATACTTAATACAATGCCCCAAATGTACGCATCTCCCCAGTGTTGGTAGGGGGTCCATTTCTGGGCATGAAATGTTGTAGGATTTATGGCAATAAATTGGTTTGCATACAGATTGGTTTGCACAACCATCAATAAAATGAAATCATCAGTAAAGAAAAGCTTGGAAAAATCAACTTCTCTAAACCCAGTTGTATTAACATGTGTACCCGCATCAACAGTAAAGTCGGGTACCTGAGCCACATAGTTATCTGGGGGTGCCCAAATAGGTGCACTTGATTGGGTTAATGACTGATCATCAACCCTTTGGCGCCTTCTTGGGGGTTCATCGGATTCATTTGAAGATGAGGATGATGCGATAAAATTCATTTCACCTTCACTTGCAGAGTCAGTGTCTAAACAAATCATGGCGTACACCTGCTCTGCAGTAAACCGCCTCTAATGTGCCATATTTGAATTTTCAAATGACGTAACAGTCCAGTAACTGTAAAGGATTAAACCGTTTTTTGTTTTTTTTCCCAAAAAGGTAGTAACCGAAATATTTTTAACATATGAAGCAAATTTGCCTTTAAAATAAAAATACTAGCAGGATTGGGCTCACTGGGTCACTGGTTGGTGTTGATGGCCCACTAAGAATATGTATTGCTTGGTGTAACTCAATAGGGTTCACTGGGTCAGTGACTGATGGCTGTAGATGTCAATGGGAAGGGGGGTGAGGGGGAGGCCCCCTAGAAAATATATAATTCCTGCGATTCTGATAGGGGTGCTGGGCGTACCTAATAAAATAACGGTAAAACTGTGTCAGTGACTGGCGGCCATTGGCCTATGTGGATGTCGATTGGGGGGGGGGGATATGTAGTGCTTTGTGTGACTGGCAGGAGCACTGGGTGTAGTGGGGCTCACTGGGTCAGGGACTGGTGGATGATAGCCAGTGAGGATGATGATGAGGGGAATAAAGGGCCGCTAACAAAATTATAAAACTAAAAGACACCAAATATTTGGTCTGAAAAAAAAATATGGGCGCAGGATAGGGTTCACTGGAAAGTAATAGGAAGTGGATGGGGTGTTTGTAGTGATTGGTGCAACTCTGACAGGAGCTCTCAGCTACAATAACTCTCTCTGATCACCTCTCTGACAGAACTAAGGTGATCAGAGGGAGTGAAGTCACCTACCCAAACTCCTGTCTCCTGATTGGCCAACTTAGGACCATCTTGATTGGTCCTAGGTTGGCAAACTGTGATTGGTAGCTCTGAACCCGGACAATCCCTTTAAATACGGGCAATAATTGCCACCTGTTTTTTAAAGAATGAATGACCTCACTAATTGAACTCCACACTGCTAATTTTTTTGAACATGCCCCTTTCAATTTGTGATTTAATTACACAGAATCAGCAGCATGCATGTCATGGCTGTTGGGTCTGTTTGATTTATATTACTCTACTACACCTGCTAGTAAATTATTTGCCATGTAGAAATATAATTTCTACCAAAAACAGTGATTGATCAGTTTAGTGATGTCTGACTGCTATTATTTTAAACACAACCGTATATCGCAGGCCTCAATGAATATTTGGTGGAAACAGGTATATCGAACCCCTTAATCAGTATTTTGTGGAAGCAGGTATATTGCAGCCCTCAATCAGTATTTTGTGGAAGCAGGTATATCAAACCCCTTAGGGTACGTTCACACGACGACAATTGTCGCGCGACAAAAAGTCGCGTGACAAATAGGGCACAACTTCACTGCAACATTTGTCGCGCGACATTTTGTCGCACTATTGTCGCGCGACAATTTTTATAATGGGAGTCTATGGTGTCGCATTGCGACATGCGACATGCTGCGACTGCGACGCGACAGTCGCAGAAAAACCCATCTTGAATGGATTTTCTCCGACTTTCGTGTCGCAGTCGCAGCATGTCGCATGTCGCACTGCGACACCATAGACTCCCATTATAAAAATTGTCGCGCGACAATAGTGCGACTTTTTGTCGCGCGACAATTGTCGTCGTGTGAACGTAGCCTTAATCAGTATTTTGTGAAAGCAGGTATATCGCAGGCCTCAATCAATATTTGGTGGAAAAGGGTATATTTAACCCCTTAATCAGTTGTTTGTGGAAGCAGGTATATCAAAGGCCTCAATCAATATTTGGTGGAAACAGGTATATCGAACCCCTTAATCAGTATTTCGTGGAAGAAGGTATATCGCAGCCCTCAATCAGTATTTTGTGGAAGCAGGTATATCGCAGGCCTCAATCAATATTTGGTGGAAACAGGTATATTGAACCCCTTAATCAGTATTTTCTGGAAGCAGGTATATTGCAGCCCTCAATCAGTATTTTGTGGAAGCAGGTATTTCAAACCCCTTAATCAGTATTTTGTGGAAGCAGGTATATCGCAGGCCTTAATCAATATTTGGTGGAAACAGTTATATCGAAAACCCTTAATCTGCATCTTGTGGAAGCAGGTATATTACAGCCCTCAATCAGTATTTTGTGGAAGCAGGTATATCAAACCCCTTAATCAGTATTTTGTGGAAGCAGGTATATCGCAGGCCTCAATCAATATTTGGTGGAAACAGGTATATCGAACCCCTTAATCAGTATTTTGTGGAAGCAGGTACATCGCAGACCTCAATCAATATTTGGTGGAAACAAACAGGTATATCGAATCCCTTAATCAGTATTTGGGGGAAGCAGGTATATCACAGACCTCAATCAATATCAAAACCCTTAATCAGTATTTTGTGGAAGTAGCTATATTGCAGGCCTCAATCAAAATTTGGTGGAAACAGGTATATCGAACCCCTTAATCAGTATCTTGTGGAAGCAGGTATATCGCAGACCTCAATCAATATTTGGTGGAAACAAACGGGTATATCGAATCCCTTAATCAGTATTTGGTGGAAGCAGCTATATAAAACCCCTTAATTAGTATTTTGTGGAAGCAGGTATATCGCACCCCTCAATCAATATTTGGTGGAAACAGGTATATCAAACTCCATAATCAGTATTTTGTGGTAGCAGGTATATCACACCCCTCAATTTTTTTTTGCCACAACAGTTATATCACACCGCCCTGTATATTTGGGGCAACAGGTATATCGCAGCCCTCAATCGGTATTTTGTGGAAGATGGTATATCCCACCCCTTTATCAGTTTTTTGGGGGGCAACAGGTATATCACACCCGTTGCAAATAGTTGTTCCAATAGCGCTTGTCCCTCTATATAGGTGCGGTATTGCAACAGAACTTCACACAACTGCTGCACAATACAAATGCACTATATACTTTTTATGTTGGAAAGTATATTGTAGGTATATCATACCCCTCAATTAGTTTTTTGGGGGGCAACAGGTATATTACACCCGTTGCAATTAGGTGTTCCAATAGCGTTCGTCCCTCTATAAAGCTGCGGTATTGCAGAAAAACCGCACACAACTGCAGCACAATACAAATGCACTATATACTTTCTATGTTGGAAAGTATATCGTAGGTATATCACACCCCTCAGTATATCACACCTATCGATAGCACACCTATACTAGTCCTTAAAAGGACTTTTTTGGCCCTATTAGCTAGCGCTTGGTGTCCCTAACAGTCTGTCCCTGCTTCACAAAGCGACCTCTCCCTACACTGGCAAAACACAGAATGTAAAATGGCTGCCAGATCGGGTTCTGTTATAGGGTGGGGTTGTGTCCATGTGCTGAAACGTCTCAATTGGCTATCCTGGCCCACCTGATGGATGTGTCATGAGTCAAAGTTTGGCGCAATGCAAAAGAATATGACACCCGTGGACATCACCACATGTTCACATGTTCGGCGAACCGCGAGAGCGTAAAGTTCGCCGAGAAACGACCACAAGGTGAACCGCAAGGCCATCTCCAACTATAAGAGCGCCGGGAGCCTTCACAAGGCCCCAGGCTGTCATAGAAACCAATCAGAACCCTGTGATTTAATGACCAGGTTCAGCTAATTACACTTACACTGCACCAACAACGTGCAGTTACGTAATGGTGCCTGTAACAGTTACAGGCAAGTCTAAGTAAATCCACATTCTTCACTTGCAGTATTACAAAAAATAATCCATAATAATAATATTAGGGTTCTAGATCTATAGTAGTATACTCTATTAACACCTTATTTTCTGAAGTGCACAGCTTAGAGAGAACACTGCTGGGGGCCCAACACACAGGTGTTATGACTGGTGCATGACACAACCATTCACTGTTTAGTGTTCATTAAATCCTTGTGTCAAGGACCATCCCCTCAGGCTTGGAGTAGAAATAACACAATGGTGCACTTATGCACACCAAGCCACTACCCTTCTATACTGTTACTTCTAGAAAATCTCATACATTTTACAATGTAATCAGTTTCTAAAATTTGATGGCTCTGTCAAAAATCAACACAATTCATTTTACAAGACTGTCGAAGATAAAAGGCCAAGACTGACATTTTCCTGTGAGCTGAGCATAGGGAGAGAGTGACGTAACAAGATATCATGCACTAGGGACAGTGTTGCTGCAAACTAACAGAGAGTGTAGGACAATATTGGAGAGGGAGAGTACAAGGAGGCTGCATGGAGAGTGGAGGGAGAGCGTAGGAGATTGCTGAACTACAGACTGCTCCAATTTATTGCCCTGTACATAACTGTGCAGTGCACCAAGAGTCATGGCTAATCCATTCTGTTAGCTATAGAGTCACTGTGCCATCAGTATTACAGGCAGTTCTAATTTATCGCCATTTAGATAAGTGTGCAGTGCACCAATATTCATAGTTAATCTGATCTGTTAGTAGCAGAGTTACTGTGCATCAGTATTACAGGCCATTGTTACTTTTAGGTAGATTGTCCTGTGTATACCTGATATATGGTGATTTGTGACAAATCAATTCATAACAGATCGAATTTCTTGCCGAACTTCGGAGAATTTTTAAAAACTTTGTTCATCTCTAGTGGTGAGCTCCAGAAGCAATATAATCCAGACCACACGCAGTAAAGTCTACAGCAATGTACACATGCACCGTTTTTCTATCCGGCTCTATTTGACATCTTGCATCCCAACTGATGCGCTGTATGTATGTGCATGATCCCTGATAAAACTAAGGGATCAGCTTTGGCTCAGTTACCTTCGGTGTTTTCTGCTTCAAGCCGAAGGGGAACCGAGCCAGATCACCTGACATGTGTGAAGGGGTTATTCACAAAAGCAACTGCATATATGCCCTTTCTCTTTACTTACTTGTCAGGAACTCTTCCGCTGGGGACGTGGAACCAGCTCACAAACTGGCAATGATCACTAAGGACTGATAGTTAAAGAATTCCTACCCATACACAGTGGAAGTGCATACACAGTGTACATTAACCCTTGTAGCAGTATAACATAGTGCATTGGGACATTAGCCCCTTAGTAGTGAACCTCAGTACATTATAGCATTAACTCTTTAGTAGAGTTGAGCGAACACCTGGATGTTCGGGTTCGAGAAGTTCGGCCGAACTTCCCGAAAATGTTCGGGTTTGGGATCCGAACTCGACCCGAACTTCACCCCGAACCCGAACCCCATTGAAGTCAATGGGGACCCGAACTTTTGGGCGCTAAAAAGGCTGTAAAATAGCACAGGAAAGGGGTAGAGGGCTGCAAAAGGCAGCAAAATGTAGGTAAATCCCCTGCAAACAAATGTGGATAGGGAAATGACTTAAAACAAAATAAAATAAATAAAAATAAAAAAATATAAATTGGCAACTTGGAGGAGGAGGAGGTGGAATAGGAGGTTGGGGTGGCATCAGGTGGGAATGTTATGGGAGTTGATGTTCTAATCATAGCCAAAAAGTTTTCTTTTCTGCCTGCAGTGCCACAGGCCTCATTCACAGACTCAGGGCCATGGCACCCAGACAGAGGAGAGGTTCATTCAACTTTGGGTTGCCCCACAAAATAATGGTAAAATGAAAAATAGAGGATTCAATAAAAAAGTGCCCCAAAGTACAAGAATATATGGTTGAGGGCGAGGCAGTTATAAATGTCTATTCTGCACAAGGGATGGACAGGTCCTGTGGGATCCATGCCTGGTTAATTTTTATGAACGTCAGCTTGTCCACGTTGCTTGTGGATAGGCAGCTGCGTTTGTCAGTAATGACGCCACCTGCCGTGCTGAATACACGTTCAGACAAAACGCTGGCTGCCGGGCAGGCCAGCACCTCCAAGGCATAAAAGGCTAGCTCTGGCCACGTGGACAATTTGGAGACCCAGAAGTTGAATGAGGCCGAACCATCAGTCAGTACGTGGAGGGGTGTGTACATGTACTGTTCCACCATGTTAGTGAAATGCTGCCTCCTGCTAACACGTTCCGTATCAGGTGGTGGTGCAGTTAGCTGTGGCGTGGTGACAAAACTTTTCCACATCTCTGCCATGCTAACCCTGCCGTCAGAGGAGCTGGCCGTGACACAGCTGCATTGGCGACCTCTTGCACCTCCTCTGCCTTCACCTTGGGCTTCCACTTGTTCCCCTGTGACATTTGGGAATGCTCTCAGTAGCGCGTCTACCAACGTGCGCTTGTACTCGCGCATTTTCCTATCACGCTCCAGTGCAGGAAGTAAGGTGGGCACCAGGGATCCAGCAGGGTGGCAACTCAGTAGTCCGCACACATTAAAATGTGGGCAACTCTGCTGTCGTTGCGCAGGCACTGCAGCATGTAGTCGCTCATGTGTGCCAGGCTGCCCAGAGGTAAGGACAAGCTGTCCTCTGTGGCAGGCATACCGTCATCGTCCTCCGTTTCCCCCCAGCCACGCACCAGTTATGGGCCCGAGCTGCGTTGGGTGCCACCCCACTGTGAACATGCTTCATCCTCATCCTCCTCCACCTCCTCATCCTCGTCCTCCTCGTCCTCCAGTAGTGGGCCCTGGCTGGCCACATTTGTACCTGGCCTCTGCTTTTGCAAAAAACCTCCCTCTGAGCCACTTCTAAGAGACTGGCCTGAAAGTGATAAAAATTACCCCTCTTCCTCCTCCTCCTCCTGGGCCACCTCCTCTTCCATCATCGCCCTAAGCGTTTTCTCAAGGAGACATAGAAGTGGTATTGTAACGCTGATAACGGTGTCATCGCCACTGGCCATGTTGGTGGAGTACTCGAAACAGCGCACCAGGGCACACAGGTCTCGCATGGAGGCCCAGTCATTGGTGGTGAAGTGGTGCTGTTCCGCAGTGCGACTGACACGTGCGTGCTGCAGCTGAAACTCCACTATGGCCTGCTGCTTCTCGCACAATCTCTCCAGCATGTGCAAGGTGGAGTTCCACCTGGTGGGCACGTCACATATGAGGCGGTGAGTGGGAAGGCCGAAGTTACGCTGTAGCAGCAGGATGTGAACGCTAGAAGCGCGCACAGACGGCCCGCACTTTATGCAGCAGCTCTGACATGTCGGGGTAATTGTGAAGGAACTCAGCACATGCGCCAGGCAAGGGATGTGTGTCAAACCGGCTAGTCCCAGAGCTGCGACGAGATTTCACCCATTATCGCAAACTACCAGGCCTGGATGAAGGCCCACCGGCAGCAACCACTTGTCGGTCTGTTGTTCAATACCCCGCCACAACTCCTGCGCGGTGTGGGGCCTGTCCCCCAAACATATGAGTTTCAGAACGGCCAGCTGATGTTTACACTGGGCTGTGCTGAAGTTGGTGGTGAAGGTGTGTGGCTGACTGGATGAGCAGGTGGAAGAAGAGGAGGAGGAATCCGAGTAGGAGGAGGAGGCTACAGGAGGTAAAGAATGATGTCCTGCGATCCTTGGCAACGGAAGGACGTGGGCCAAAGAACTCTCCGCCTGGGGCCCAGCCGCCACTACATTTACCCAGTGTGCAGTTAGGGAGATATAGCGTCCCTGGCCGTGCTTACTGGTCCACGTATCTGTGGTTAGGTGGACCTTGCCACAGATGGCGTTGCGCAGTGCACACTTGATTTTATCGGATACTTGGTTGTGCAGGCAAGGCACGGCTCTCTTGGAGAAGTAGTGGCGGCTGGGAACAACATACTGTGGGACAGCCATGGACATCAGCTGTTTAAAGCTGTCTGTGTCCACCAGCCTGAATGACAGCATTTCAAAGGCCAGTAGTTTAGAAATGCTGGCATTCAGGCCCAGGGCTCGAGGGTGGGTAGGTGGGAATTTATGATTTCTCTCCAAGGTTTGTGAGATGGAGAGCTGAATGCTGCCGTGTGACATGGTGGAGATGCTTGGTGACGGAGGTGGTGGTGTTGGTGGCACATCCTCTGTTTGGTGGGCGGCAGGTGCCAACATTCCTCCCGAGGCGGAGGAAGAGGTCGAGGCAGCAGCAGAAGAGGGAGCAGGGGGAGCCTGAGTGAGTTCCTTGTTTTTAAGGTGTTTACTCCACTGCAGTTCATGCTTTGCATGTAGATGCCTGGTCATGCAGGTTGTGCTAAGGTTCAGAACGTTAATGCCTCGCTTCAGGCTCTGATGGCACAGCGTGCAAACCACTCGGGTCTTGTCGTCAGCACATTGTTTAAAGAAGTGCCATGCCAGGGAACTCCTTGAAGCTGCCTTTGGGGTGCTTGGTCCGTGGTGGCGGTGGCCAGTAGCAGACGAACTCTCTTGGCGGCAGCTGTTCTGCTTTTGCCCCCTGCTCCCTCTTTTGCTACACTGTTGGCTCGGTCTCACCACTGCCTCTTCCTCTGAACTATGAAAGTCAGTGGCACGACCTTCATTACATGTGGGGTCTAGGACCTCATTGTCCCCTGCATCGTCTTCCACACAGTCTTCCTCCCTGATCTCCTGTTCGGTCTGCACGCTGCAAAAAGACGCAGCAGTTGGCACCTGTGTTTCGTCATCATCAGGGATGTGCAGACTCCAATGAGGTGGTATTCCCATGTCCTCATCATCAGGAAACATAAGTGGTTGTGCATCAGTGCATTCTATGTCTTCTACCACTGGGGAACAGCTAGGTGGATTCCCTTGGAAAACCCTGCCAGCAGAGTCTTCAAACAGCATAAGAGACTGCTGCATAACTTGAGGCTCAGACAGTTTACCTGATATGCATGGGGGTGATGTGACAGACTGATGGGCTTGGTTTTCAAGCACCACCTGTGCGCTTTCTGCAGAAGACTGGGTGGGAGATAATGTTGTGAACGTGCTGGATCCACTGTCGGCCACCCAATTGACTAGCGCCTGTACTTGCTCAGGCCTTACCACCATCCTTAGAACGGCATTGGGCCCCACCAAATATCACTGTAAATTCTGGCGGGTACTGGAACCTGAGGTAGTTGGTTCACTAGGACGTGTGGCTGTGGCAGAACGGCCACGTCCTCTCCAAGCACCAGAGGGTCCACTAACAACACCACGACCATGTCCACGTCCGCATCCCTTACTAGATGTTTTCCTCATTGTTACCGTTCACCACAATAAGAAAAAAATTATTTGGCCCAATGTATTGAATTCAAAATCCGGCCTTTTTTTACAGGCACTTAACACTATCTGGCTATTTATTTATGTACCATATTACACTAATCCAAGCACAGCAGTAACCACAGATTTAGGGGAATATCAATTGTAGTCCTAGTATTTAGGCCCTGGATGAAAGGTAACCTTTTACGGACAGATTTACACTTTGAGATGCACAGTAGCGTGTGAAAAAATATATAGGATTATGCTTTCAGCACTTGTATTTTAACACTTTGTGTAATATACCCTTTAACAGAAATAAATACACTTAGAGATGCAAAACAGTGTGTGAAAATGTAGAGGATTATGCTGTACACTTACTGTAATATACCCTTTAACGGAAAGAAATGACTTGGAGATGCACGCTGAGTGTAATATACCTTTAACGGACAGATTTACACTTGGCCTGCAACAGCTGGAACACCAGATTTTGGGTATTGCTATTTTGGCAATTGAATTTCACCCCAGAAAAAAATATATCCTTTACCGGACACTATTAAACTTGTCCAGTCACAGCTGGAACATCAGATTGAGGTATTTATATTTTGCAACTGAATTTCACCGCAGAAAATAATATATCCTATGACGGACACTATGAAACTTGCCCAGTCACAGCTGGAACACCAGATTTACGGTATTTCTATTTTTGCAACTGAATTTCACCCCAGAAAATAATATATCCTTTGAAGTACACTATGAAACTTGTCCAGTCACAGCTGGAACACCAGATTTACGGTATTTCTATTTTTGCAAATTAATTTCACCGCAGAAAATAATATATCCTATGACGGACACTATGAAACTTGTCCAGTCACAGCTGGAACACCAGATTTACGGTATTTATATATATATATATAACTCAGTATGTTAAGTGTGCAGCATCCTCGTCTCCTAGGTAAAAGGGGGCGGAACGGACCCGGCCGCACACCTTTCCTCAGCGCGGCTGGCGTCCTCGGTTCCACCAGGAACCAGGATAAGTGTGAGCACCGGTGCTCAGCTGTGTGCTGCAGGGTCAGTCATGTGACACTGGTCATGTCCATGACCCCTGCTAGTCAGTATTTAAACAGGCAGCCTGCTGGCCACAGGTTGCCTGTTATTTAGGTTCCACCTGCTGTTTTGATTGACCTGGTGTGTTGCTTCCTGCTGTTGTCCGACGATCCTCTGCCTGCTCCTTGTGTACTTCGCTGCTCTCTTGGTATTCTGACCCCGGTTTCCTCCTCATGATCCTCTGCTGACTCCTTTGGTACTTTGTGACTCTCCTGGTATTCAGACCCCGGCTTCTCCTGACGATCCCCTGCTTGCTCCATTTGTACTTCGTTGCTCTGCTGGTATTTGACTCGGTCCGTTCATGTTCTGTTTTGTGTCTTGTCCGTCTTCCCTGCACTTACACCAAGCTAGGGACTGCCGTCCAGTTGTCCCCTGCCATTAGGACTTGCGAGGCAAGTAGGCAGGGCCAGGGGTGAGGGTTGAGCGCAGTGGTCACTTCCCTCTCCCCAGTGTTTGTGTGTACGCGACGATTACAATAGCATTGACAGCATTTTCTTCAGTTTGTTTCAGCATTAAGAGCTTTGTTGGAATACTGTGCTTGGCTGGCATTATTTTCTGGCTACTGCTATCTGTTGGATCATGTTTGACGATTCGGAAGAAGAGGTTTTTCAGTGCTGGCTTATTTCCCGGAATTTCAGACGGCAGCCAACTATGCGGACTGAGGAACCGAGGAGGAGGCATTGGGTTCACCCAATTGTCTCTCAGTGGCGCAGGAAGGGCCACTTCCACACGCTGTACATGGATCTGCGACAGCATCTTGAGAAATTTCATGGATTTTGTCGTATGTCTGTGAGCAGCTTTGACATTTTGTTAGCGGCTCTGCATCCTGGCATCACATACCAGGAAACAAATAGGAGGCGCTGCATTTCACCAGAGGAACGGCTCACCATGACATTAAGGTAGGTTTCCTACATTAGTTTGTGTATTACAATTCTGTTACCTTTTATAGTGTCATTTTTAATATATTTCCTGATGGCTATGATATAGTCAAATGTAATTGTAATATAATTTTTATTTTATATTTTTACACTTTAGATTCCTGGTAACCGGCAATTCATTTGCTTCACTGCATTTTGAGTTCCTGCTGGGCGTCTCAACCCTTTCTCAGATTATTCGTCAAACATGTCAAGTCATTGGCAGCAACTCCAGAACACGGTGATGCCAGAGCCCAAAGTAGATGATTGGCTGCGAATCGCTGAGGGCTTTGAACGTGATGCGCAGTTCCCAAACTGCATTGGGGCAATGGAAGGCAAACACATCCATATGAAGAAGCCGCCTCACTCAGGGTCACGGTTCTACAATTATAAACAATATTTTTCCATAGTGCTTTTAGCTTTGGCTGACAGTACCTACAAGTTTATCATTGTAGATATCGGGGCCTATGGGAACACCGCAGATGTCCACATTTTCGTGGCTTCTAGAATGGGTGATCGGCTTCAAGTCAATCAACTTGCTCTCCCAGAGCCCAGGAAGCTGCCAGGATCTGCAGGTCCACCGGCTCCTTTTGTAATAGTGGCTGATGAAGGGTTTTCTTTGACACCCCATGTTATGCGACCCTTCCCCAGACGCGACATGGATGACAGCAGACGTATATTCAACTATCGGTTGACAACAGCCTCAGTATGTTGAGTGTGCGTTTGGAATACTTACCAATAAATGGAGAGTATTCTTGTCATCCTTACAGATGTCACCGGACAATGAATCCTGCACATCTTCGTCAGGATTCATGATGCTCCTTCAGATCCTGGAGTGGACTAAATTCTGACAGCTACTGTCATATGTCATATCTGTTGGATATGATCATAGCCGCCATAGACGACCTTGTTCAACTGGAATGGCTGTTGGGGAAATGTATGCCAACTATTTCTCCAGCCCTGAGGGGGCACTGCCATGGCAAATGGATGCAGTTCGTGGCAGACATTGATGAATGCTAGACTCTGAGCATCTTAGTTTTTATTATTATTTGCTTGATGTGCAGGGACTCGCAAGACAATGAGGACCTTTGACGTGGGCTTGTGGGCTGGGGTATATAGTGGGCAAATAACATGGTCAATCTAATCATTTCATCTCGTGTTCCAGTATATTGGCCATAAGAACATTTGACAATAAAGTGACCATATATTTGAATATATATACCTTCTAATACCGCACTAAATGTTTAAATCAAAGGGGTTTTAGACTTCTGCAAATAACATTGTTTTATACCATAAACTTTATACAAGCCAGTTACTAATGTATTGTTATTAACCATATTGTTTCCTTTGATGGCAGCCTTATTTTCTACATCATATTATATGCTTGTTTCCATTGGTACCGACCAGCCACCAATCCATCAGTGGTGGTAGTGCTTGAACACTAGATGAAAGAACGATGGCTTATGTGCGCTCCCATGGTCCTGGCCACTAAAGACTTCTGTAATGGATCATCTAGTGTTAAGTCACTACCAGCTCTGATGGATAGCAGGGTGTTGTTCATACCTTGGAAATGAGCAATGTATAATGGTTTGTACTAACCATACAGCATAGGAAGCAATAGAGCTACTACAGTCTTAGTAATCTGCTTTTATTTACTTTATCATGTAGGAATTCAAAATTGTATACGTTATCCAGCCCCTTTAATTAGAAATGTGTGCTTATGTGTCACTAATTTGTCATTTTTGTTCTTTGTTAGGTCCTATTGTCAGGATGAGAAGTGGACGTAGCAAACCATAATTGTCCTTGAAATCCCAGAAATGGCTCAAAATATTATAATGTTTAAATGTACATATGTATGTGCTAATAAAAATTTTGTGTTTATGTTATGTTATGAAAAGTCTCATACAATGTTTTTGTGTAAAAAAAAAAAAAAAAACGTATGCCAAATAAATACAGTAGACAATAAAGGAGTTAGTGTAAAGAACAGTATTTATAATGTAGGAAAAATAAAATAAATATGGCTTTTACTCAATAGACGAATATATTACAATATAAAACACAAATGAAATAAAATTATAATACAAACAGCTCCCTTGTAAAAGGGCCTTGTCCATGCCTTGGAGGCACACCCATTTCCCTTGGTGGGCCAAAAGAAGGATGGTGGCCAGAAACAACTGGACGCCCATAATAGGGCCTTTCTTGACTAAAAAAAGGCTGGGAAAACCTGCCTGAGTTTGCCCTTGACTAGCTGAACTCGGGCCTGGTTGGGGGTGTATATCTCCAGCCAGTGCCGGATGTTCGTTGGTCCACACATTTCACCAACTCCAAAGGATCCATGTTGGTATCCATTATATTGATGACCGATGTCATTACATTAGCAAATATACTTTGTTTCTGATCTGAATAATTTTTAATATAGGGAGCAAAGGCTTTTAGAAGGCGCTCCTCCTTTTTTTCGTCTTTTTTTTTTTCTGGAGATGCTCGAGCACATGTTGGTCTATATTAGTGTTGAGCGAGAATTTTCTAATTGCGAATTTATCGTGAATTTATCGCAAATATCGGCACTTTGCAACATCCCTAGCAACCAATAGGAAAGTTGCCTACCCCTTAGTGTTGATCATGAATATTCTAATCGCAAATTCTTATTGCAAATATATTACATTGCCGATTTTTGCAATCAAGTAAATAATGACTGGAGATCAGGAATTCTCGAATTTGCGAATTTATGGCGACTATTCGGCCAAAAATTTGCAAAATATCACGAATTCGAATATTGCCTATGCCGCTCATCACTAGTCTATATGTGCACGAGTATCTCCAGACTCTGTGGGATGTTGCCTCCCACCTCTTCTCGCCCATGGCCCCAGCTAGAGTGGCTCTGTGCTGGATGGCGCATTCTCTGGTGGCTCGGGATTGGCAGCCTCTTCTGTTTGCTCCTGGCGTTGGGGCTCCTGGGTCGGGATTCCTTGTCCCTCTGAGAAATATGCCGCTGGGGAGTGGGGCTCTGCTGGCTCATCTGGGTTGGAGGAGGACTCGCCGGCAGCCTCTGGACGAAGGTTGTCCACAGTACTAAAAGGAGAATGACGAAAGGTTTAAAGAGTGTCAAAATACACAAAAATAGGGAATTACATTATGTGCATAAACACATATGTTCCCAATTACATTGCATTATACAATAATAAAAACGCAATCTTACTTACTTCCTTAGCTCCAGAACTGGAGCAAAAAACTGCAACTGGGCAGTGTATAAGTACTTTTTTTTTTAAGGGCACTGTCCCCACTGTGGCCCTTTAATAGCATTTGTTCCCTGTGGTACTGGTCACGGCAGGACTGCAAACGTGTTTTGACTGTAAAATAAAAAGAGCAACATAAAATACATAATTAACTTACTGCTCGCTTATTCAACTATGCAAAATGCACACAAACGTATGACTGTAACTTTAATCCACATTATGGCACATAACTAGTTAAATGTGCTTACATAGGGACAAGAGGCACGTCATAACCTCAAACAGGCACCCAGAAATAATGCAGCCATCACTTAGTACATGAGAGAATATGCAGTGAATAGAAAGCACATCGCTGCTATCAGACTGTAAATTATGCAATACCTACAAACACAGTTAATAGATGGGTTAAACTATGGTGGCACATAAATAAATAATTTAGGACATTACATGACAGTTTCTGGCTAAAACATACTCATAAAAACCTGCGCTATGTTGGTGGCCATGATATGGATATGGAATGCCGCTGATTGCTAAACAATTTCAATACATCACCTATACCAGGCATCAGCAACCTTCGGCTCCCAGCTGTTGTGAAACTACAATTCCCAGCATGCTCCATTCATTTCTATGTAAGTTCCTAGAAGAGCAGAGCAACTATGCATGCTGGGAGTTGTAGTTTCACAACAGCTGGGAGCCAAAGGTTGCCTACCCCTGACCTATACATTCTGCTTTATATGCAAACATTAAAGATCTGCAAGGGTTGGCTTACCAAGGTCTGCGCGTTTTCTTTTTGGGCATCCTTCCCACTCGGAGCCGAAGATGGTGCGCATAACCTCTTCCTATGACCGGTCTTTCCGTACCCGGTCATGGTAGTGATCAGACCGGGTATCCCAAAGCTCTGGCCATTCTTGTATTAAAGAAATCAGCTCCTCTACATCTAAATGGGGTATATTGGAAGCTCTGCTGTGGCCTACTACAAAGTGCACCTGTCTTCAAAACTTTATTTACAAACTGAAAGCACATGGCTTTTGTGGGCCTGGCCTAAGAATCCACAGCACGGATCTGCCAAAAACGGATGAAATACAGTGGCGTTCCGTGTGCATTCTGTATTTTTTGTGGATCCATTAACTTGAATGGTGCCATGATTTGAAGAGAATAATAATACTACATGCACTACTTTTTTGCGGAACGGCGAAGCGGACACACGGACACGGAATGCACACGGAGTGATTTCCGTTTTTGTTTTACGAACCCATTAAAGTGAATGGTTCCGCATACAGTCCGCAAAAAAAACGGAACAGAAACGGAAAGAAAATACGTTCGTGTGCATGAGCCCTAAGGGATGCGGACCCATTCACTTGAATTGGTCTGCAAACCCGGAGATGTGGTGCAGAAGCACGGATCAGAACCCCACGGAAGCACTACAGTGTGCTTCTGTGATGTTTCTGGCCGTGCCTCCTCAACGCATGCACTTCAAGTGAATGGGTCTGTGATCAGCAAGCGGCTGTCCCATGATCGGTGCCCGTGCATTGTGGACCGCAATTTGCAATTTTTTCTGTAAAATATCTTTCAACTATATGGTATGATGCACTAATATTTTCACCAACACAGTATTACTGCAAATTTAGCAGTAAAATTTTTTGAACTACACAGGATGATGCAGTATTATGTTCTCTAACACTGGCATAACAATGCAATGTTTGCACTAAAATGTTTTTAAACTATATTATATGATGCAGTAATGTTTTCACTGACAGGTTTAACAAAGCAATTGTTGCAGTAAAATGTCTTTGAACTACACATATGATGCAATAATATGTTCACTAACATAGGTATAAGAATGCAATTTTTACAGTAAAATGTCTTTGAACTAAATGGTCGGTTGCAGTAATGCATTCACTAGCACGGGTATAAGAATGCAATTTTTGCAATAAAATGTGTTTCATTAACATTGGTATAGGGCAGTGATGGGCAACATGCGGCTCTCCAGCTGTTGCAGAACTACAACTCCCAGCATGCAAAGCCTGTCTATAGCTATAAGCCTACTGCAGGGCTTGGTGGGAGTTGTAGTTTAGCAATAGCTGGAGTGCCCATCACTGGTATAGGGGATAGCCACATGGTAAGGTTTTCTGATGTAGTTTTGGAAGCCAAAATAAGAGTTAATTAAAAAAATAGTATACATTGTATCTGTCCTTAATACTTCCTCTCCTTTTATGATCCACTCCTGATTTTGGCTTCCAAAACTGCATGCGAAAACCTGACTGTGTGGCCGTACCCTAGCTGCCAGAGCAACCAATTGGATCAACTTGATGTCACCGCTGGGCGGTTGATCATGAGTCAAATGGAGTGCCATCCTTCTTTTTAACCTCACAGATGATGTGCAGATGCTGTGGTTGCTGTTAACTGCAGCATCAGAGGTATTAATTGACGGGAATCTGAATTATATTTGGGAGCCAACTCTATACATTCCCTGTGCACAAACAACATACAATTACAATGTGGTATGCATAGGAGTTAACCTGTCTTGGTACTACAATCACCTGTTCCATTAAACAATGTCCACTAACAATATGTCCTCATTCCATGACAGAACCACTCAATTATATTTAATTATGACAACAAAAGGAATCAGAGTCTGTAAAGTTCCCCTTTAAAATAGTTATCCTTTATTATTATTACATTAACAAAGAACAATTTTACTTAAAGTGGGATCCAATAATAACCGCAATATATCCTCTGTAAAATATCATAAGTACCACAATAACGCCTCATGCACACGTCAGTGTCAGTTTTGGATCAGTGGTAACACGGATAGTGTTCAATCCGTGTTTCCTCCCGTGACAGATCCGTGTTGGGTCCGTGGGTTCGTTTTTTGCTGCTTGGTGAGTTCCAGGATCTTTCCTTATTAGCACTTTGTTTGTATTAGCTTAGCCTGACTATTGTAGTATCTTAATACACATTGTCATTTTGGGCTTGCAATACTTTTTTGTGCGTATGGGATGTACTGAGGATATCTATATCACCAGCAGTGTCACATCTGTGAGGTGTTGTATGCTCCCTATTACTGTATTATTTATATTTATACAAGTATATGTTTTTAGTATTATGTATTTAATAAAATATTGAGTTTGATTTAGATGTGGGTCCTTGTGTTTTTGGGTTTGTAAAAGGAATCAGAGTCTGTAAAGTTCCCCTTTAAAATAGTTATCCTTTATTATTATTACATTAACAAAGAACAATTTTACTTAAAGTGGGATCCAATAATAACCGCAATATATCCTCTGTAAAATATCATGTATCAAGTACCACAATAACGCCTCATGCACACGTCAGTGTCAGTTTTGGATCAGTGGTAACACGGATAGTGTTCAATCCGTGTTTCCTCCCGTGACAGATCCGTGTTGGGTCCGTGGGTTCGTTTTTTGCTGACCGTGCGCCATCCGTTTTTAACTGACACTGAGCAGCTGGAAAATAATTTTTCAAACAATCTCTTTTTAATGATCCGTGAAACACGGATGCAACACGGATGGCATCCGTGTTGCATCCATGGTTTTCACAGACTCATTGACTATAATGGGCGTGAGGGATCCGGGAACAGGGACAAGATAAGACATGCATCCATGCTGAAAACACAGACCCACGGACTGTGCTAAAACACTGATGTGTAAATACACAATATTCAAATGAATGGGGACGTGTGCTGTCTGCGGAGAACACGTACAGCACACGTACGTGAAACACTGATGTGTGAATGAGGCATAATATTGCACGTATGCCCTATCTATAAGCCTATTCACATTCAGAGTCTGTTTGTAAACATAGAGTATATAGCCTGTAAGAGGGTGCAAGGTATCATAGTCGATGGCAGGTACGTGTCACCGAGGTTCCTGGCCTCGGTGAGGTGAGAGCCGGGTTTTATGTGTCTGCAGCAGCTAGTGCTGTTTGACTTTGTTACCTAGTTTGGCTGCAAAGCTAATCCGGGCCGGCTCTTACTGGGAGTAGGCAAAGAGCTGGGTGGGTGCCTACTTCCCACGGTCCAGGCCGGACTTTATCCGGGCCTTTAAAAAGGCAGCCTCCTTAGCAGCTGTGTGGTGATTGTCCTGGAGCTGCAAACAGGGCTGTGGAGTTCTCTGACTTAGAGGAAAGAGCTCAGCAAGGAAGTGTTGTTGTTCCTGGCACCCTGAAGGTGGATTCTCCTGCGGCTGGGCCGACAGCCTGGTGCGAACCTGCACCTAAACCTCCCAGGTGACTGAACCTGTGCTCCTGTTTTGTTTTGCCTCCTTATTTCTGATGTGCATGAATTACCACCAAGAGACTGTTTGTCGTTTATTTTTGTGTCAGTGTGAATAAAACACTGTTTATTGCACATTCTGGACTCCTTGTTTTGCCTCGGTACTGCACCTGCACCGCTATCTACCAGAGCGACTCCCCACAAGCCCTATTGCATGAATCTAACTACCATAAGAAAAAACTCATACTGTTCCAAAAATATAGGCTAAAGTGCAAGTAAGAGACTTATAAACATGAACCTACCTGATTGAGGATGAAAAAAAGCGTTCCATGAATTGTTTTGGTTGCCCTCTTTACACTCCACTCTGTTTCAGCTATGTCCTTCTTAGGCCTCTTTCACGTGGCCATAGGTGTAATGTGCCTGTATTGCGGACCGCATTTGCGGATCCGCAATACATGGGCACTGTTCCGTGGCCATTCCGCATCACGGATGCGGACCCATTCATTTCAATGGTTCCGCAAATCCGGAGGTGCGGAACTGAATGACGGAACGGAACACTACGGAAGCACGATGGATAGAACATGTCCTGCCTCTTTGCCGAACGGGCAGATCGCGGACCCATTCAAGTGAATGGGTCCGCGATCCTCTGCGGCTGACCCGCGGTATGTGCCTGTGCATTTTGCGGCCCGCAGCATTGGCACGGGACAACTACGGCCATGTGAAAGAGGCCTTAAAGGCAGATGCCTAAAATTGTACACCATATGCGTGGTTTAGGCCTCATGCACACGACCGTTTTTTTATGCTGTCCGCAAAAAGGGGTTCCGTTGTTCAGTGATCCGTGTCCGTTTTTGCCTTCCGTTGTGTTTCCGTGTGTCTTCCGTTTTTTTTAGCAGACATGACCCAAAAGATTTTACCAAAAGACAGGCTGACAATGTTTCCCAAGTGCCTGCCAAGGGATCCGCAAAAAAAACGGACACGGAACACGGATGACACATGGATGGCCATCCGCATTTTTCACGGACCCATTGACTTGAATGGGTCCGTGAACCGTTTTTCACGGACAAGAATAGGACAGGTTATATTTTTTTGACGGACTGGAATCACGGACCACGGACACGGAGGACAAACGGTGCATTTGCCGAGGTTTCCACGGACCCATTGAAAACCAATGGGTCCGCAGAAAATCACGAAAAACGGAGCAACGGACACGGAATCAAACAACGGTCGTGTGCATGAGGCCTTATGATTTGCACAGAGGCCAAACATAGTCTTTCTTTTGCTATTTTCATATAAAGATGTTATTGGAAAAGCACCTCGGCTATAGTTATTGCATGCACAGCCTTTCTTATCTCCACCATAGAAGATTAAAGATTATGTACACGTTCGTGGGCGATTTTGAGCCGCCTGACTGGAAAAAGTAAAAACACTTGCTACTAGAGAATCTCAAGCCTGTACAGAGAAAGGGGCTCATTTTTTTTTAACACAAACCAA
The DNA here is from genome assembly GCA_033119425.1 of Bufotes viridis. NCBI lineage: Eukaryota > Metazoa > Chordata > Amphibia > Anura > Bufonidae > Bufotes > Bufotes viridis. The sequence continues at coordinate 421,795,106 of CM065591.1, forward strand.
CTAAAAATATTATTTTTAGCTCAAGATGAGTACAATGCAATAATGAAAAAAATTGGGCCAAAGGGTGGCCACATTACATTTTCGTCTACATGGACACTGATGACAGCCTGCTCTCTGGAGACTTTTAGTGGTATAATATTCTTTTTACTTCCACGTACTGACGTGGAATATTCCTTATATTCTTCCCTTGAGTGGTACTTTTCAATGACTTTGTTATCCAGTTCCTTGTTTCTTTTTCTTAATTTTTAAAATTGATTTAGCAGCAGACTCACCTTCCAAATACATTCATATGTGTGCATAATAGTGATGAGCGGGAGGTGCCATATTCGATTTTGCGATATTTCGCGAATATTCGCTTGAATATTCGTCATATATTCATCGAAATCAAATATTCATCAATATTCTATATATTGTGAATGTTACATGAATTTATATTCGCATCGCGAGTTAAACTTAGAGCTGAGTTCCTAATGGTTGTAGTGCTAGAATATAACGAATATCGCAATGCGAATAATTCAGGTTATATTAATCGCATTGCGATTACAACTTAGTCAAATTTGTGAGATTGTGATTCTCACATCCGACAGTACATTTTAGCATAGAGGCGTTCCCATTGGGATGGGGACGCTCCATGCACACAGGAAGTCGGCAGAAGCGGCAACAGGCATTAACTGGAGCAGGCAGGGAGCCAGGAATCCTCCGGACAGGTAAGAGCAGCTTTTGGGAAGTGGGAAGACAACAAGAGAGCAACAAAGATTAACAACTAAAAAAAAAAAAAAACGAATATTCGAAATTGCGAATATTTAGCGCTATATTCGCTATAATCGCGAATTATCGAAGTTATATTCGCGCTCAACACTAGTGTATAATATTGATATTACTTGACTGCGCAAATGTTATATTACATGTCTGTTATGGCAACAAGGGGAATAGTTCTAATTTTATTAATTCGGTGTAAAAACTACTATGAATCTGGATTGATTTCTATTCATCAGTGGCTAAAAAGTTTATTTAATCTACTATAATCTAGACTTGTCAAACAATAATTATACAGGGCATAGCGAATGCTTTTTATAGGTACTGTACATATATTCACTCAACAGCATAGTTGCTAGAAATTGCCAGTGCTGATAATTATCTTATGATATACTGTATAGTTCAGTGGGTCAGTAAAAATCCACTAATTTTCATATACCTAACTATAGAAATCTGAGTTCATAGATGTTGCCCCCTGTTAGGATCCACACTGGAGAGCCATTATGAAGAACATCTCTCTTTCTCTGGAGAATCTATCCTATCCTGCATTGCAAACACAAACCATTGAGTTAAATGGTCATTGTATAGTGCTTGATGACCAGTTTTCATCAACAAGTAAACCCTTCTAAGGTTCTTTTCATATGCTGTATACAGTGTATGTTTATCATGTGTACCGAGAAGCCCACCACATATTTTAAATGAACCCTTAGGTCCGCATTATACCGACAGCCAATAGAGTGTTTTTTGGCCTCCATTTGGTGGTATACACTTGGTTTCTGCCTACTTTTACTGCATGGAATAGCACAGAAGACCATCCGGTATACTTTTTTTTAACATAGAGGACTATGGCATCCATTTCTTTGGGTCTGTTAGCTTTCCCAGTGCATTCAGTATACAAACACTGCAAATGTAGTGTGAAGAGACCCTAACAAGAAGGTGTTCTTGAAATCAGACAACAACTTAAAGGGGTTGTCCAACCATAACAACTTATTTCAACCATTGGGACACCTACGATCACAAGGTTGAGGACTAGTCTTGATCGCGAATATTCTAATCGCAAATTTTTATCTTGAATATCGGCACTTTGAGAATTCGCGAAGATGCAGAATATAGTGCTATATATTCGTAATTGCGAATATTCTGGATTTTTTTTTCTTATCGGTAACCTCCCTTCTTGCTTGTGGGCCAATGAAAAGGCTGCAATATCTTTGTCAGAGTTTAGCAACTTCCCTAGCAACCGATAGGAAAGTTGCCTACCCCTTCACTATATAAGAAACTCCCCAGCAGCCATTTTTTGCTGTTTTTATGCAGTTCTGAGGGAGAGAGCAGTGTCATTGCTGTGCTCTGTGCTTTTATCTAGATCCTATTTCTTATCCAATTATATTAGATAGTTAGTTAGCTCATATATATATAATACAGATAGTTAGTGGGAGATAGTCATTGTAGGTTAGATAGTGATATAGTGTAGATGGTTCCAGTGCAGGGTGTTGGGTAGTGTGATAGGAATTACTGTTTCTCTGCTGTCCATACATACATGCTATAGACATAGTGCTGTGATGTCACAACAATACTTGCAATACGTGCACCAATCGGTAATATGTACTCAGACCTGATAAAATATGAAGTTGCATGTATTGCACAAAAAATATGCGCATTATTAGTGCCGATTTGCGCAATCACGAAAATAATGACTAGAGATCATGAATTCTATAATTCGCGAATTTATTGCGAATATTATGCGAAAAATGTGCAAAATATGGCGAAAACTTCCCAGCAATCAGACCCCACCAGTCGGATGTTTATTACCTATTCTAATCCTCCCAATCACAGAGGTGGGTCAGGACTCTCTGATATATTCAGACCCCTCTGTATGTGTCATAATAAACAGCTGCACTTCGGCTCTGGCTGCTCTTTTTAGTTCAAGGATCTACTGCACAAGTCAACAGATTTTTTTTCCGTAACCTTTAGAGCATATGTTATTTTCCATAACTTCACTCCTTAGCTGCTTTCTGTGAAAGACTTAATGAAATCATGGCAACAAGATGGAAACAAAATTCCTTCTAAAATCATCTTGACAAACTATTGAAGAGATGACGTAAGCTCCATGCCCTCATCTATCACCTTACAGTTCTACATGAGCATGTTTTATACAAATTCTGTTGCATGCTATTTCAGAAATCAGTTAAAGACGACCTATCAGCTCTCCTGACGTTTCTGTTTTAGAAATTACTCACATTCCTCAGAAAATAACAATGGCGGACACCTATATTGAATATTTTTCTTTTTATTCCATAGTTAACCATTTTCTGATTTCAGCTGGAGAGTTGAAACTTTATTATGGTGCCGGGTCATTACCCGGATAATAGAATAAAGGTCCGTGATTTTACTATGCAGTGAGCTGGACATTTTCTGTTGTTAGAATAGAACCAATATTATATAAGCTTCAAAAATGGAAAATTAGTGACATACTGAGATGAGAAACTAAAGTTTACCATGATTTATAACAAGAGGTATAGCTAGGGTTTAGAATGGGTGGAGGGGGAGCCAAAAACATATGTGGCCTGGGTTGGCCCACAACCCAGGTAATGCTACAACATGACAACTACCAATATCATTAAATAGTGACTGAATAATATTACCATACTATTACTAAACAAAACACACAAAGAGTCAAAAAACAGTATTTCCTATAATACCAGCATACAACTACCGCGACATAGTGACTGAATATTAACACTATACTGTTACTGAATAAAAACAGTAAAAAAAAACAATGCCACCATATAGTCACCATATATTGGTAGCTAATACACAGGACCTCTGCAGACCATATGAGTGACTGCAGTCTTACTTCAGTCTTTTTTCCATCTGGCACAGTCCACTTCTTCCAGCCATAGCTTGTATCTGGATAGTTTGCAAAGGAGAAATCTTTGGCTCTATATCTTTCCGCAACTAACACAAATTCCTCGTTCAGCTGATATTCCCCACTATGTGCCAATTATTGCTCCATCTGCTGCTATTAGGGTCCCCACACATATAAATTTGGCTATATTTTGGCTGGTCTTTTTCTTTACTGATAAAATCAGAATAAGCACAAAAGTAGACCTACAGCATGCTATGTTTTTAAAAAGAAGACAGAAAGACAAAAACACTGCATCATTAGGAAAAACACCAGTACCAAAAAATTTTTGTTGGTCCTGCATTTTCTATTTCTCATAGACCTTCAACTATCATCTGCAGCTGGGTTTTTAAATGCAAACATTGCTGCAAAAAGAACTGGTGCAAAAAACATGAAAGTGCAAAAAAAGCCACTAAAAACTTACATGTGAAAGCACTCTTACTGTACCTACAGTGTGAGATGATGCCCCCCAAATGCTGTACTTTATAAACAGCATTATAACTATAATTAACCCCACAAATAAAATAACTAGTACCATATAGACAGCATCACCTAAACAATAGTGGCTGATGCTCCATATAGTGCTCCAGATGGTTATAGTGCCCTCACAAAGTAATGATGCCTAATGATGAGCCCCTTACAAAATAATCATACCACTTTTGTGCCTTTTAGAAATTAGTAATGGCCTATGTGCCCCTAAATAGTAACAATGCCCCTTAGAAATTACTAGTGCCCCAATTTTCCCCTATACAGTAATAACTCTTGTATGCCCCTTTGAAGAAATGTGTGCCCCCTCAAAAGTAATAAGTCCTGAGTGCCCCCTCAAAAGTAATAATGCCCCTGAGTGCTTCAAAAATTTATGTCCCCTAAAATCCCCCTTAAAAAAGGTATAATGCCCCTTAGTAAGGCCTCTTTCACACGGGCGTCATGTTTGACGCCAGGATAAGAGGCGGGTGCGTTGCGGGAAAATGCGCAATTTTCCCACGCAGGTGCAAACGTTTGTAACGTGTTTTGCACGTGCGTGAGAAAAATCGCCATGTTTGGTACCCAACCCGAAGCCGGACTTCATCACTGAAGTCCGGTTTCGGGTCTTCTGGAGAATTGATTATTTTCCCTTATAACATGGTTAATGGTTATATGGTTATGCTTAATAAAGAATGCATTGTAAAATAAAGTGGAAGGGGTTAAAAATAATAAAAGTTAACTTACCTTAGCCACTTGATCGCGTAGTTGCGATCTCTCCTCTCTTTCCCTGCATCAGCTAACAACTAAAGGACCTGTGATGACGTCACATCACATGGTCCAATCACATGGTCCATCACCATGGTAAGATGGACCATGTGATTGGACCATGTGATGTGACGTTATCATAGGTCCTTTAGATCTTAGCTGATGCAGGTAAAGAGAGGACAGATCGCAACTACGCGATCAAGTGGCTAAGGTAAGTTAACTTTTATTATTTTTAACCCCTTCCACTTCATTTTACAATGCATTCTTTATTAAGAATGCTAATATTTCCCCTTATAATCATGTTATAAGGGAAAATAATAGAGATCGGATCCCGTTGCTAAGCAACCATGCGGGAAAATCGCAACGCATCCGCACTTGCTTGCGGATGCTTGCGATTTTCCCGCAGCCCCATTTACTTCTATGGGGCTTGCGTTGCGTGAAAAACGCACAATATAGAGCATGCTGCGATTTTCACGCAACGCAGAAGTGATGCGTGAAAATCACCGCTCATGTGCACAGCCCCATAGAAATGAATGGGTCCGGATTCAGTGCGGGTGCAATGTGTCCTCCTCACGCATTGCACCCGTGCGGAAAACTCACCCGTGTGAAAGAGGCCTAACCCTTTAAAAAGTAATAATGGCCCTAAGTGTCCTCTTAAAAAGTTATAATGCTCCCTAAGCGAGCCCATAAAATAATATCACCAGTCAAATAATGGCCTCATCAGTGAGGTGTGCAGGCATGGCACATGACCAATGAGGCTCAGCATTGATATGCTGTGTCTGCACACCTCACTGCTGAGACTAGAAGTAGCGTGGATTAGAGCTGTGTCGCAGGAACCAGGGTGACCCGATCAGCTAAGTCCTTTTTTTTATTCTGACACCATGACTGACCATCTAAAAAATTTTCAGGTCTTAGACAACCCCTTTAATGTCTCAAACACTGTTTTGCTTCAGTTGGGTATTCAACAGATTGTGCACCCATAACCTTAACCAATAGTCCTATGTTGGTGAGCTGCCCATACACCTTTATACATAACTTGTATTTTATTCAGTTAAATCCCTGCATTTTCTATATTTAGGAGTCAAATGTGTGGTCTAAATAGTGTTTTGCTATCTCAGCAATCTCTTTATGCACACTTAGGCCTCTTTCACCTAAGAGTGACGGATTAGGTTTGGATGCATTCAGGGTGCGATCAGTGAAACTCGCACCATTTTGCAAGCAAGTTCATTCAGTTTTGTCAGCGATTGCGTTCAGTTGTTCAGTTTTTTCCGCGCTGGTGCAATGCGTTTTTCACGCGCGTGATCAAAAGCTGAAGGTTTAGAAACAACATCTCTTAGCAGCCATCAGTGAAAAATGCATTGTATCCGCACTTGCTTCCGGATGCAATGCGTTTTTCACTTAAGCCTCATTCACTTCTATGGGGCCAGAGCTGCGTGAAAAACGCAGAATATAGAACATGCTGCGTTTTTCACACAACGCAGAACTGATGCATGAAAAACAACGCTCATGTACACAGACCCATTGAAATGAATGGGTCAGAATTCAGTGTGGGTGCTGTTCATTCACATCACGCATTGCACCCGCACGGAAAACTTGCTCTTGTGAAAGGGGATTTATACAAGGAAGACTATCAATCACTAAGTTAGTCCGCCCACTAGACTCATAAGCAAATCTACACAAATTTAAGCTCTCCTGCTCCATCTGTTCAATGTGACAGGTTCCCTATAACTCAATGTGTCTCCCTCCCTTGCCTCATTCAAAAATATTAGGGCATCTAGCAAGGGGGTAACAATAGGGAGTGCAGAAAGTGCACATTCACACAGGCCCAAGAGCCTGAGGGGGATCATAAGGTCTCTGTCCCAAGATGAGGAGACCAATACTATGAATACAGCATGACAGGTGGGAGCCAGGTGCGGCAAGTTACAGTTCTGGTAATTGGACAGAGAATAGAGACTGGGAATGAGGTAATTTCCATGGACTTAGGGCAATATCTACAATAGATGGGGTAGTCGTGGTGGTGCTGGGGGGGGGGTTAATACTTTTTTCATTGTTTACATATTTTCCTCTAGTTTTTACTTTACTTGGGTTTTCATTGTATTTAAACTCTAAGATACTGGGTAACAGGGAAGGAATCCATGATCAAAATAGATAGATAAATGAATAGATAGATAGACAGACAGACAGACAGTCAGATAGATAGATAGATAGATAGATAGATAGATAATTAGATAGAAAGATCTGCCAATTTATTTTACTAACATTTACATAGTAACATAGTATATAAGACCGAAAAAAGACATTTGTCCATCCAGTTCGGCCTGTTTCCTACAAGTTGATCCAGAGGAAGGCAAAAAAAACCTGTGAGGCAGAAGCCAATTTTCTGTTTTTGGACCCTTTTTGAATATTGGCACCACATTTGCTATGCGCCAATCCTGTGGAACATTCCCTGTCAGTATAGAGTCCGTAAATATCGGAAATAAAGGTCTGGCTATGACATCACTTAATTCCCTTAGGATACGGGGGTGTATGCCATCAGGTCCTGGCGATTTGTCTATTTTAATCTTTTTAAGTCGCTGTTGTACTTCTTCCTGGGTCAGACAGGGCACTTTTAATGGGGAATTTACTTTTACATTCTGCATTTCATCTGACAGTTTATTTTCCTCAGTGAATATGGTGGAGAAAAAAATATTTAATAGTTTTGCTTTATCCTCGTCGCTCTCTGTAACACCCCCCACATTGCTATGTAGAGGGCCGACTCCTTCAGATTTATATTTTTTACTATTTATATAATTGAAGAACATTTTAGGGTTAGTTTTACTCTCTTTGGCAATTAATCTCTTGGGTCTCTAGTTATTTAAAATGAACATTTAAAATAAGGGAATCATTATGTTATAGTGTGTAATTATAAGTTTACGAGAGAATATTAAATTAATAGTGAATAAAAGGAAGGGGGTTATTTAATAGCAAGAATTCAAAACTGCTTATCCCTCCCTCAAAAAGAACTGTACAGAACACCCACATAGCATGTAAAAAATGTAAACACTTCCAAAATTGAAACAACAAGGTTTAAGCATGCTATTTTGGCACCTCACTCTCTGCCCAGGGCAAAGAACAAGGCGTGGCAGGATTTTGTGAGCCCTTATACTCCAATTTATTCCGTTTACCTTTGTTTCCTATTGTGTTTCTCATCCTTTCGTGGGTAATTCTGTACTAGGTAATTACTAAGCATTCCCTTAGTAAGAACAATGTCTCATCAAAAAGGCAGTGACTAACATATATACGTGAGGTGCATTAATTACATGTTATCTTGAAATGAAACTAGGACCTGTATGTAGGATTACATACAGAAAATATGGAGTCCCTGATTATAGTCAAAAAGAGGAGTCGCAATTTTATTCCTAAAGTTTTGATTATATGAATGTAGTGGGTTGCGGTGTTTTCTGCACAGTATATAGCTAATGTGATGGAGTGGAAAGGTGCAGTATTTTGCAACAATTGATTTTTTTTTTGCAAAACAACTTTACAAAATATTGGGACGGCCTCAACTGGAATATACAGCTCAGTTCTGGGGGCCAGTTCATAGAAAAGATATCCTATAGCTGGAAAAAGTACGAAGAATAGCAACAAAACTGATAAGAGGCACTAAGTTATGAGTAAAAATTAAAACAATTAGAATAATTGTCTTGAAAAGAGGCATCTAGGGCTAGTTTCACACTAGCATTAGGCTGTTCTGACAGCGGGCAGCCTCACTGAGACGTCTGGATCCGGCACTGCTAACTGGCCACTATAATGGAGACCAGCCGAGATCTGGCTGCAACCCAGCAAACATATTGGCCATGATTTATCATACCTTCACTCCAGAATTCTGGCATCAAAAAGTCCCAAAATAGGGCATTTGCGACTTTTCACACTTATTTGCGCACAATTTTACGACTTTTTTACATGTGTACACCACTCACTCCAGTTTTGTAAAAATGGACCATGCTTATCTTATGCAACTTTTTAATAGAACATGCGACTTTTTTGTAAATATGTAAGACTTTTGTAAAGCCGTTTACTGAAGGATGAACTGCTGCCATCAAACCACATTTATCACAGTATTAAAGGACCATTAATAAATCTGACTGCCAAAAGTGACTTTGGACTTATGTGAAATTGGAGTAAGATGGAAGTGTAATGATAAATCTGGCCCAATTGATTCTTGGCTGTACGAAAACTGTCAAGATTAAGAATCATGTCCTAGGTCTAGTCCTATCATTCTCCAGCATATGTGCACATAATAATTATCTTTCTTGGGGGCTTGTGGTAAGAACAAAAAATAAAAATAAAAACTATATTAGAAAAATTCAAGAACATAAATTGCCAATAAAAAAGAGATTGCTGCAGTCTTCCACATCCAATGTACATATGCAGTCTTATTGTATCATGGTACTGCATTACCAAAAAAGGTAACGCAATATATATATGGTTATTTATTTGTAGTTTCTTTTCCCATGATGCAGTTATAGGATGTATATCCACCAGTTCACACACAGAAACATATTATCACCAGCGATATTGCATATAAGCCAAAGCCCATCCAGATATCTACTTATTCCAAGATGTGGTTATGTGTGAGTCAGTATCACAAAGGACAGATTATATTATGAACTTCATAGAGCGCATTTATTAAGACGCTATCTTAATAAAGCCCTGCACTGGTGGTGGTTCCACTGAAGTTATGAAGAGCCACCAGACTCTTCATAACTTTGGCGGATCCTCCGCCAGTTCTAAATGTAAGGAGCTTCCGAGCTGTCTTAGGCCCCTTTCACACGGGCGAGTTTTCCGCGCGGGTGCAATGCGTGAGGACGACTGAATCCGCACTGAATCCGGACCTATTCATTTCTATGGGGCTGTGCACATGAGCGGTGATTTTCACGCATCACTTCTGCGTTGCGTGAAAATCGCAGCATGTTCTATATTCTGCGTTTTTCACGCAACGCAGGCCCCATAGAAGTGAATGGGGCTGCGGGAAAATCGCAAGCATCCGCAACCAAGTGCGGATGCGTTGCGATTTTCCCGCATTGTTGCTTAGCAACGGGACCCAATCTCTATTATTTCCCTTATAACATGGTTATAAGGGAAATAATAGCATTCTTAATAAAGAATGCATTGTTAAATGAAGAGGAAGGGGTTAAAAATAATAAAAGTTAACTTACCTTAGCCACTTGATCACGTAGTCGCGATCTCTCCTGTCTTTCCCTGCAGCATCTATGATCTGAAAGGACCTGTGATGATGTCACATCACATGGTCCAATCACATGGTCCATCTTACCATGGTGATGGACCATGTGATTGGACCATGTGATGTGACGTCATCACAGGTCCTTTAGATCATAGATGCTGCAGGGAAAGAAAGGACAGATCGTGACTACGCGATCAAGTGGCTAAGGTAAGTTAACTTTTATTATTTTTAACCCCTTCCTCTTCATTTTACTATGCATTCTTTATTAAGAATGCTATTATTTCCCCTTATAACCATGTTATAAGGGGAAATAATCAATTCTCCAGAAGACCCGAAACCGGACTTCAGTGATGAAGTCCGGCTTCGGGTTGGGTACCAAACATGGCGTTTTTTCTCACGCGCGTGCAAAACGTGTTGCAAGCGTTTGCATCCGCGTGGGAAAAACGCACATATTCCCGCAACGCACCCGCCTCTTATCCGGGCGTCAAACATGACGCCCGTGTGAAAGAGGCCTTACATTTAGACCTTTTTCTACAACAGAAACAGGCGTAGAAAATGGTAAATGAGATGGGCCAGCCCATTCCCTGCCACGCCCACTTTTTTAGACCTGGCGTGAGCGGCAAAAAATTGCATACTGGCTGTTGCACCGCAATCTGCACCTGAAATACGCCTAAAATAGGCATATTTCAGCTTAATTAATAACCCCCTATATCTTTATATGTGCCTTATTGCCAGCAGGTTCTTAATTAGTCCATTTGCCACTATCTTTGAAGACAAAACATCTCCCTTGCAGGATTATCCCATTTTCCCATGAATCCCATTGTGGGAAACTTAATTAAAATCCCTTTGCAGGGTAACTGGATCGAATCACTTAGAGGCAGTTATTATATGTGACAGTGGCGCTGTGTGCCTCTTACCACCTTCCAGTGTGCTGAACCGTCTGTCAACACTGCAAGTAGGCAGGGAAAGCAGACAGGATTGCAGTTAGGGCTCACTGTCCGTGACTGTCCTTACCTACTGACATTACATTATCAATGGCCCAAAATATTAGAATGGTACCTGCACTATTATGGACGCCATGGCGGCATTGGCCTCTCGGATGAAGGGTATTGCCCAATTAGTTCAGGACCTGGCAGAAAGGGCACAGTAGCAAAAGTCCTGCTCCACAGTCATTGCAGCTCTGTCACTCGTAGAACCTAACGTAAAGCTCCCTGACCATTTCTCTGGTGAACGAAAACATTTTTTAACTTTTCGGGGGAGCTATAAACTCTATTTCCGCCTTAGGCCTTACTCTTTAAGAATGAAAACTCAAAAGGTGGGCATCTTTTATGTCTCTGCTTCAGGGGGATCCACAGGAGTGGGCATTTTCGCTGTCACCCAATTCTTCTGAATTGTTTTCTGTGGATTGTTTCTTTTCCTCATTGGGTCTCCTGTATGAACGATCCAGTTCTTAGGTCAAAGATTAGATTAGGCCTTGCTTACACGCTGAAAGATCTTGTTAGCCATGCTACCCGATGATCCCTTGAGGAGGCTAAGAATCAATAAGAAACCAATGTGGATAAATAGAACCGTAAAGATAGCAATAAATGACAAAAAGAAAGCATATAAATCACTAAAACAGGAGGGGAGCCAGGGAGCACTCATAAATAAACTATAAGGAAAAAAATAGAATATGTAAAAAACTAATACAAATTGCCAAACTAGAGACGGAGAGATTAATTGCCAAAGAGAGTAAAACTAACCCTAAGGGCTCTTTTACACTGGCGTTTTTCCTTTCCGTCCTAGAGTTCCGTCCTCGGGGCTCTAGGACGGAAAGATACTGATCAGGATTTATCCTAATGCATTCTGAATAAAGAGAAATCCGTTCAGGATGCATCAGGATGTCTTCCATTCAGTATGTGAACGTTTTTTGGACGTTGACAAAACCGTAGCATGCTGCGGATTTGTCTCCATCCAAAAACCGGAAGACATGCCGTAACGCCGGATCCGGAATTAATGTCCATTGAAGTGCATTAATCCGGATCTGGCTTTAAGCTAAACGTCGTTTCGGCGCATCGCCGGATCTGACGTTTAGCTTTTGTGAATGGTTACCATGGCAGCCAGGACGCTAAAGTCCCGGCTGCCATGGTAAAGTGTAGTGGGGAGGCAGGGGAGAAGCATACTTACCTTCTGTGCGGCTCCCTAGTCCCGGGGCGCTCCACAATGACGTCAGAGCGCCCCATGAGCATGGATCACATGATCGCATGGATCACGTGATCCATGCACGTGGGGCGCTCTGACGTCATTGTGAAGCACCCCGGGAGCCGCACGGACTGTAAGTATCTGCTCTCCTGGCTCCCCACTACTTACTATGGCAACCAGGACTTTAGTAGCGTCCTGGCTGCCATAGTAACACTGAAAGCATTTTGAAGACTGATCAGTCTTCAAATGCTTTCAGTTGTCTTGCGCTGTGACGGATCCGGCGGGCATTTCCGGCGACGGAAGTGCACGCCGGATCCATACAACGCAAGTGTGAAAGAGGCCTAAAATGTTCTTCAATTATATAAATAGTAAAAAATATAAATCTGAAGGAGTCGGCCCTCTACATAGCAATGAGGTGGGTGTTGCAGAGAGCGACGAGGATAAAGCAAAACTATTAAATATTTTTTTCTCCACTATATTCACTGAGGAAAAAAAACTATCAGATGAAATGCAGAATGTAAAAGTAAATTCTCATTAAAAGTGCCCTGTCTGACCAAGGAAGAAGAACAACAGCTTAAAAAGATTAAAATAGACAAATCGCCAGGACCGGATGGCATACACCCCCGTATCCTAAGGGAATTAAGTGATGTCATAGCCAGCCAAACTCTATACTGACAGGGAATGTTCCACAGGATTGGCGCATAGCAAATGTGGTGCCAATATTCAAAAAGGGTCCAAAAACAGAGCCTGGAAATTATAGACCGGTAAGTTTAACATCTGTTGATGGTAAACTGTTTGATGGGTTTCAAAGAGATGCTATTTTGGAGTATCTCAATGAAAATAAGCAAATAACGCCATATCAGCATGGCTTCATGAGAGATCGGTCATGCCAAATGAATTTAATCAGCTTCTATGAGGAGGTAAGTTCTAGACTTGACAGCGGTGAATCAATGGATGTCGTATATCTGGACTTCTCCAAAGCATTTGACACTGTAGCTCATAAAAGGTTAGTATATAAAATGAGGATGCTCGGACTGGGAGAAAATGTCTGTATGTGGTAAGTAACCGGCTGAGTGACAGAAAACAGAGAGTGGTTATTAACGGTAGATACATAGATTGTGTCACTGACACTAGTGGGGTACCTCAGGGGTCAGTATTGGGCCCTATTCTCTTCAATATATTTATTAATGATCTTGTAGAAGGCCTGCACAGTAAAATATCTATTTTTGCAGATGACACTAAACTGTGTAAAATAATTAACACTGAAGAGGACAGTTTTCTGCTACAGATGGATCTGGATAGATTGGAGGCTTGGGTAGAGAAATGGCAGACGAGGTTTAACACTGACAAATGTAAAGTTATGCACATGGGAAGGAATAATGCAAGTCACCCGTACATATTAAATGGTAAAACACTCAGTAAACAATAACAGAAAATAATGCACTATAAAATTAGAGGCAAGCATAACATATGGACTAGGCCCTCACTCTTGATAAAAACTGAGACACTTGGTCAATACATTTTGATCAAAATACATCTAAGCCCACCTACCGGCGACAAGGTGGTCTCAGTTCAGGCGGGTTCCTATGCTAACCTATTCATGCTGTGGCGCGTTTTTCAGGAGCACAGTCCCCGCAAATATGGTGTGCTGCCCCTTGTAACCTCCATGTGCATCAGCAACCGGTGGGAGGAGAGACACACACACCTATATGTACCACCTTAATCAAGGTCACCTATTAGATAGGTGGGGCAAAAGTGCACATGAATATTACTCCCAGGGTAGGAGCGTATTCACACAAGATGGTGCTACTCCTTCAAGACATCCTGCACGATATGGTATTAAATGTGCGGATGTATATGGCTGCGTTTACAAAATAACAGAAAATAATGCACTATAAAATTAGATGCAAGCATAACATATGGACTAGGACCTCACTCTTGATAAAAACTCTTGGTCAATACATTTTGATCAAAATACATCTAAGCCCACCTACCGGCGACAAGGTGGTCTCAATTCAGGCAGGTTCCTATGCTAACCTATTCATGCTGTGTCGCATTTTTCAGGAGCACAGTCCCCGCACATATGGTTTTGTGCCCACTCCTGCTTTTGGCTTCCAAATCATGATCCAATCCTGATGCAAAATAGGGACTGTGTCACACAAGCCTTACGGCTGCTACAAAGACAGGATCTGTTGTGTTTCTCATTCTTCCATCCCTCTAACAGATCAGAAGAAGAGTAAAATAAAGCTGATGTCAACAAAGCCAAACAGGGACAATAACGCCCCAGTGACAGAGTGGTGAGGTGACAACAGCATGAGGAGTCAACACAGTGGCCCAGTGACAGAGTGGTGAGGGTGGCAACAGCATGAGGAGTCAAAACAGTGGACCAGTGATAGTGTGGTAAGGTAGCAACAGCATGAGGAGTCAACACAGTGGCCCAGTCACAGAGTAGTGAGGTGGCAACAACATGAGGAGTCAACACAGTGGCCCAGTCACAAAATGAGGTGGAAACAGCATGAGGAGTGAACACAGTGGGCCAGTGACAGAGTGGTGACATCCCTCTGCCGAACTGTGACAATTTGGCTATCAGTACGCAAGCAACCAAGCATGCATTGGGCCATTTGCGCAAGGTACTCCTTGCCTCCATCTTCACTGCATATTGCCACATTCCTTATCTCCCTCTACCTCTTCCTGCTCCTCTTCTCTTGTCACTTGTGCAGAAAAACAACCCATTTCTGTATACTGTATATTGCTTGTGCATGAATGTCCTCCTCCTTCTACTTCAGTTCAGCCCCCACAGCGCTCAGGTGGGCGTAAGATGTAGGTGCCACGTCTCCTGTCCCCTAGCCAGACACTTTTACCAGCATCTGTTCCAGGACATGAAGCAGTGGAATGACGTTGTTCATCCCATAGTCCTGGTTACAAATAAAGTGGCCTCCTCAAAGGACCTCAGCAATCGGCAGGTGTCACACATGAGCTGCCACTGGCTAACGTCATCAAGAAATCGTTTACGGCCTTCCTCTGCTCATATACTAGTCGGTCCGACATGTGGGGGGTGGAGTTCCAACGGGTGGAAACCTTGCATATCAGCCGATGTTGGGGAGTGCCATTCTGCCTTTGCAGCTCAAGAAGGGTGTGCGTGCAGGGTTAGAGTTGCTGAAGTGCCTGAACAGTTTCCTGACCATTTTCAGGATGTCTTGCAGATGGGTGGAAGACTTCAGGAACCGTTTTACAACCAAATTAACCACATGCGCCATGCAGGGGACATGGTTCAGTCCTCCTTGGCGCAGCACCGACACCATGTTCTTCCCATTGTCGGTGACCATGGTTCCGATCTTAAGTTGTCGAGGAGACAGGATTCGATTTCTTGATGGAGGATGTGGAGCAGTTCCTGTGTGACTAAATTCGCCCAGGCAAACTAAATACAGAACAGCGTGACACCGCTGTGCCCTGCACATATGCTGGAGGAGCACTCCAAATTGTACCTACAGTGGAGGCTGAGGACAAGGTGGAGAATGAGGAGGCAGCAGAGGACAGTGGCGCAGGACCCACAGCTTGAGACCGTGCAGGTGGCAGTGCCGTCACCGGGCCAAGTTCCTGATGTGGCTGGGCAGGAACCACATTTACCCAGTGGGCGGTAAAGGACATAAATTTTCCTTGACCATAGTTACAGCTCAACATGTCGGTGCTGCTGTGAACTTTTGCAGACAGTGACAGGCTCAAGAACTGGCCCACTTTCTGTTCAACATACATGTGCAGGACTGGTACTGCCGTTTTGGAGAAGTTGGAGAAGTACTGATGGCTTGGGACTCTCCACTTTGGATAGGTACAAGCCATCAGTTCTCTGAAAAGTGGAGAGTCCACCACATGGAAAAGGAGGGGCTGTAGTACCAGCAACTTGGCCAGGAGCACATTCAGCTTCTGCGCCATTGGATGAGTGCATGCATACTGTTTACTATTTGTAATCGCCTCTGGGATCGATTGCTGACGAAATGACTGATGGGGAGTAGGAGAAGCAGGAGCATCAGGACCAGTATATGATTGAAAGGAAACACATCTCCCTTCTGCTAAGGTGGTAGAGCTTTTACTTGTGGAAAAGGGGTGCAGGCCACTGGATGATGCAGCCTCAGGCTGTACCACTACCTTAGAACACGGTTTTCCCAGGCCACTTTATGGTGACGCTGCATGTGTTGACACAGGGCCATGGTGCTAACATTGGCACCCCGTCCATGCTTCACCTTCTGCCCACAGGTTCTGCAAATGGCCATGATGATGTTCTCCGGTGGCTTGATGAAAAATTGCCACACCGCCGATTATGCCATTTTCTGCCTGCTACCGCTGCCTCTGTAAACCCCTTCACCGCTACTTCTTTCTGGACAGGTAGGCTTCTGCATAGTGGGCAGTCTACCCCAGGCACATTTGGCTCCTGATCTCTCACTGCTGCCACCCTGCTATCTCACGGCCATGCTACCACCCAGGCCTGTCGCTGTGATTGCTGCTGCCACCCCCCCCCCTCCCCCTTCTTCTGCTGCTACTTCTGCCTGCTCCAGAAACATTTTGGCCACTGCCTGTTCCTTAGAAGGGCCTGTCACCTGTCTGTCCGACATACTGTAAATTAAAAGAAATTGTAAGGGGAAAAGAGCAATACTATCAGACTGCAATTTCACCCCAGAAGCAAGGATAAATTAGTAGTAGAAGTACTTTTATATATGAAATAAACACACCCCAAAGTTGTTTGTATCATACCGCACTTTTACTCCAAAAGAAAGGATGAATGGATGTACTTTTATATACTTAAAATTAACACACCCTAAAACTGGTTGTATCAGACTGCAAATTCACCCCAAAAGCAAGGATGAATGGACGTACTTTTATGTATGTAATAAACACACCCTAAAATTAGTTGTATCAGTGAGCACTTTCAACCCAATAACAGATTCTAGGATCACTGCAATTACTGTTTAAAATAACCTAAATCTCTTTTAACCCCAATTAGTGCAGCAAGGTGGGATAGATTCGCTCCTATTACCCAGGCTTTACACTCTTCTATTGGTCCCTGCTCTTTCCCTCCAGTGCAAAGAATGTGTGCTGCGCGCTGTACGTCCTGGCGCTGTTCGCAGTCAGGACAGTGCAGCGGGGCCCGGTGAAACTTATACAGTAAATTTTACGGTAATTAGCAGTGCGATACTGGCTTAGGGGACAATGGCAACTGTGATGGCTGGGACCCTATAGCTACGCCACTGAATTGTGGCAGCGGCAACACAACTATATCTACCGTACTTTTGGCTTTATAATAACAGAAAATCTGAAAAAAATACTTTCTAGGTCCTCTTTGAAGATAATACACACCTCAGCTGCTGTAAAACCTCACAATACACACCTCAGTTATTATTATTATTTATATTACAGCGACATTTATTCCATAGCGCTGTTCATATGATAAGCGGGGCGCATACATAATACAGACAATTGCACTAAACAAGAACAAGACGAGTTACAAACTGGTACAGAAGGAGAGAGGGCAAGGGCTTACAATCTACAATCTACTCAGTTTCTACCGAACCTCATAATACACACCTCCTCTGCTGCAGATCATCACTATATACATATTTGCTGCTACAGAACATCAGAATACACACCTCACCTGCTGCAGAACATCCGATTGCACACCTCCACTGCTGCAGAACATCACTATATACATCTTTGCTGCTGCAGAACATCATAATACACTCCTCAACCGCTGCAGAACCTCTTAATACACACCTCAGCTGCTGCAGAACATCACTATATACTTATTTGCTGCTGCAGAACATCATAATACACATCTCCACTGCTGCAGAACATCACCATATACATCTTTGCTGCTGCAGAACCACATAATACACACCTCAGCTGCGGCATAACATCATAATACATATCTCAGCCGCTGCAGTACATCATAATACACACCTCAGCTGCTGCAGAACATGATAATACACACCTCAGCTGCTGCAGAACATCATAATACAAACTTCAGCTGCAGAACATGATAATACACATCTCAGCCGCTGCAGAACCTCAACATACACACCATAGCTGCTACAGAGCATTATTATATACTATACACCTCGGCTCAGGGGCAGACACAGACAGCAGAGGGCCCCTGTGCAAAGAATGTGTGCTGCGCGCTGTACGTCCTGGCGCTGTTCGCAGTCAGGACAGTGCAGCGGTGCTTGGTGCATCCTATACAGTAAAATTTATGGTAATTAGCAGTGAAATACTGGCTTAGGCATTGGTGGATCCAGGGAAGGGGGTGGCAATGGGGCAATTGCCCCCCTCCCCGAGAATGTGGGCGGGAGCGACGGTGGCAGGGCACAGGGAGATGAACGCTTCCATTGCGGAAGCGTTTATCTCCATAGTCATCTGTATAGGGGTCCTCAGGACAGTGATACAGATGGCTGCGCTGTGGGGCAGGGATGGAGAGGCCTCTGATAGGCTGCCGGCACTAGGCCCGCAGCCTATCAGATGTTGGTGCAGGCGGCGCGATGACGTCATCTATGTCGTAGGAAGCCCCAAAAATCTGGGGGGGACAGCACTTATGGGGCCTCGGTGTCCCCGCCCACCCTCAAGCCCCACCCACATATCTCTCCGCCCCCCCCTTATGGGCCAGTGGGTCCGGTTTAAAAAAAAAACACACACAAAACAAGACACCTGTACTTACCTCCATCCGTCACAGCAATGCGATGCAGGCCTCTTCCGGCCTGTGTCCCGTGCTGTACGGCTCACAGACGGCGCAATGACATAATCGCACCGCCTGTACCAACATCTGATAGGCTGCCGGCCTAGTGCCGGCAGCCTATCAGAGGAGCAGGGAAGGGAGACGCCTCTCCCTCTCCTGCTCCGCAGCACAGCCGTCTGTATCGCTGTCCTGGGGACCGCGATACAGATGACTATGGAGATGAACGCTTCCACAATGTAAGCGTTCATCTCCCTGTGCCCCGCCACCGCCGCACACATTGCCCTGCTGCCGCTGGGGGGGATTTTTGCATACCTGTCCCCCCCGCATTATTTCCTGGGGGGGATTCGACCCCCCCGTTTCCCCTGCTTCCTATGCCCGTGACATCATCGCGCCGTCTGTGAGCTGTACAGCGCGGGACACAGGCCGGAAGAGGCCTGCATCGCATCGCTGTGAAGGATGGAGGTAAGTATTAGTGTCTTGTTTTGTGGTTTTTTTTGTGGTTTTTTTTTTACTGACCAAACCCACTGGAACATCATAATACACACCTCAGCTGCTGCAGAATATCCTATTGCACACCTCCCCTGCTGCAGAACATCACTATATACGTCTTTGCTGCTGAAGAACATCATAATACATCATAATACACTCCTCAACTGCTGCAAAACCTCTTAATACACACCTCAGCTGCTGCAGAACATCACTATATACATCTTTGCTGCTGCAGAACTTCATAATACACACCTCAGCTGCTGTAGAACCTCATAATTTACACCTCAGCTGTTGCAGAATATCATAATATACACCTCAGCTGCTGCAGAACATCATTATACACATTTCCGCTGCTGCAGAACATGATTATCTGATACTATATAACACATAGGGCTTTGATCACATCTGTGTTGGGGCCTCAGTCTCAGATCAGGTCATAAGTGCTGGACACAATATTGCAGCCTGCCAGGCTCCATGATGGAAACCCATCAGATCTCATAATAGTCAGCAGGATCCATTGGGAGTTGTTGTCCATGATGTGCGAGATCCGGCACCAGTAGGATTTTCATTGTTGTGCTCCTATGACTATTTTAATTGCTTATATAACATATTCCTTAGGGCTTTACAAACATTATCATCACTCGCTGTCCCCTGTGGAGCTCACAATCTAAATTTTCTATCAGTAAGTCTTTGGAGTGTGGAAGAAAATGCAAGCAAACATGAGCAAAATCAATGAGCCACTGTGCTGCTCATGGCATATTGCTTCATAATATGTATATCATATACAATTTAGCTCTATATTTTATGGTTAGATTATAGATAGATAGATAGATAATAGAGAAATACTAGATAGATAGATAGATAGATAGATAGATAGATAGATAGACTGATAGATAATAGATAGATAGAGAAATACTAGATAGATAGATAGATAGATAGATAGATAGATAGATAATAGAGAAATACTAGATAGATAGATAGATAGATAGATAATGATAGATAGATAGATAGATAGATAGATAGATAGATAGATAGATAGATAGATACTGTAGATAGATAGAGTGATAAATAATAGAAAAATAGTAGATGGATGGATAGATGGATAGATAGATAGATAGATAGATAGATAGATAGATAGATAGATAGAGCAATAGATTAGATAGATAATAGAGAGATAGATAGATAGATAGATAGATAGATAGATAGGAGATAGATATTAGATAGATAGATAGAGCAATAGATTAGATAGATAATAGAGAAATAGATAGATAGATAGATAGATAGATAGATAGATTGATAGATAGATAGATAGAGCAATAGATTAGATAGATAATAGAGAAATAGATAGATAGATAGATAGATAGATAGATAGATAGATAGATAGATACATTTGCATATATAATGTATGGCAAATCACTATATCTTATGTATAATGTACAGTACTGTATATGATATTTATATAATGTGTAGCCATTGTATCTTATCTGTATATAATATCCAGCTTTGCACCGGGTGTGTCAGTCATATGTATATACAATGCAGGCTATATATTATTTATAATCTATCCATTTGCATTATATAATATGTGTATATCATTTGAAAAGTTGCATTACTCGTAGTCGTATTGATAAATCTAATACACTTTAAGCTGACAGAATAATTATGAAATGTCAGCCGAGGTTTTGAGAAAGGTTATCAAGTATACATTGAGATTTTTCAGTGCCTTGTTTTTGTCTGAGTTTCTCCCACTGGAATGTGGCTCAGTCAATGGCCCTTCCTCCTCCCCCTCACTTCATGGCATTCCAATCCGCATCCCACATGTTATCCATGCCACATCTTCCTTCCAGCCCAAGTAACCACAGACAGCATGCTGAGAGCTGAGAATCCTCTGGGTCTCCCCATCCCAACCACACACAGTGCCTAGTCTGACTGCTCAGCCTTCAACGTATGCCTAAAAACTGAGCAAAAGAGACAAAAAAGAGGACAAATCCGAGCACCTTCTCCAGCTCAACAACAACTGGACCCTGAAACTGCAGGAAAAGTTACTGCTTGACTCAGAGACACAAGGAGGAGGCAGATTTCATGGAAATCAGATCACTCCTTCCTTGCTTCAGGGTGGTCCTCCTGTGAGAATGAAATTTATAATTACAACCAGAGCACAAAACAAGCACAAACTCTGCAGAAAACTCTCTTCTTCTTAAAGGGTTAATAGATCCCGAAAGAAAAGGATGTCTGGAGCAATCGCAGTGATCAACTAGAACATTATTTCATCTTTTTCTGAAACTTTTTTTCATCTGACTCTGGATGTGTCCATTTTTTCAACTCTTGGAAAACGTGGATTTTTAAGGAACATTTGGCTCCATGTAAAGAAGACTTGGAGAGCGAGGAATATTGGAGTCGGATGGTGGCGGAGCGTATTCCGGGGTGGTAATTGTCAGGTATGGCCAGAACATGGAGGCTTATCGTTTCCTATAGATTTCCTAATATAACAAGGGCAGAGGTTCAGGGGAACAGTTTTACCTTCTTTCTGCTCAAAATGTCAATATTGGGGCAGGATGAAAAGTTCTGCATTGGTAGAGCTGTCACAGTGAGCGCCCAGACACATGGAGGTGCCTGTTTTACTGGGGTTCAAGTAGCAAAGTAAAGTATTTGCATACAGATGTAGCAGAGCTGAATTTATCACATAATTGTTTCTTAAGTGTGACATGATTGCTACCTAAAGTTAACTTAAAATAATGCAGTCCTATGGCAAACCCTACAGTGATCAACCATCGTTATATCATGGTGACAAACTCAGTTCTGCTACATCGGTGCTTATTACAATTTACATTGCAACAAAAATACAATATTTTGTGAAATAGCCGGTGATATCTATCTATCTATCTATCTATCTATCTATCTATCTATCAATTGTCTATCTAACTACCTCATATCTATCTATCTATCTATCTATCTATCTATCTATCTATCTATCTATTTATCTATTACCATATACAGTAAGTTGCCTGTGCCTCATTTTACAATTAGCATCCCGTTCTTTGATGCAGTGGCTGGTTGCCTTGTGAGGACGCAGTAAATTTTGGATTGCCAGTCGCAGTGTTGGCTAGTAAAACGTCACCTGTTGCCTTACAGGGGGGTCTGCGATGTGCAATTACAGGCCTAATGATATAATTCTGCAGCCTCCTTAGCAGTGCTGTCAGAATAAATAACGTCCGCTCTATAATCATCGTATCCAATAGCATTTGCAGTTCTCTAAGGATTATTTCACTTTCACGTTTTTGGGATGTATGTGTTTTGTACTCAGATGTTCATCAATCGATGGTGAAGTACGCCGCCAACTTCTTAGGTGCTGCTCACATCACGTTTTTGTTCTACGTTTAACATATACGTTGAGGAACAATCAGGGATGCAAAAGTGTAGTGCATTATGTTTTCCCATCGATGCAGGATCTAGCAAAAAATATATACACATTTTCTTTTTACAATGGAACCTCATGGTGATGGATGCCACTGTATGGAGACATCTGTTTAACGTCTACGTCATGTCTACACGTTAAACGTTGGATAAAAAAAAAACGTGATGTGCCTTACATGTACATTGTGGCAAAGAGGCTTATTATACGTTACTATACAGAGCCTGTTGTCATAGCGATATACAAACACCATGTAGCAGAGCTGAACGAAGCTCAATATGATATTATACCTTGTTATTTGTCATATTCCACAGGACCGCAGGTAAGCCTATCCAGTAATCTCAACCAAGTAAGGGGTTCCATGACACATTCAGCCCTGCTACATCTGTGTGTATATTAGCTTGCCATCAGTCATCAATCTGATTCGTTTTTGTCCTAAATCCTGTTTTATTTTTTTTCTACGTACTTTGAGCATTTGACTAAGCAAAGTTTCTTGTCACCGTGTTCTCGTAATCCCCAACTTATTTGAAGTTGAAAAGCCCGGCATTAAGAGGGTTCTTGACTGGTAAACAATGATCAGCGTGCTTTCCCTCCAAAGTGCGTCACCAGCATGATAAATGTCGGAGGGAGAGAAGGACCACTTGGCCAGCCCCTTCATCACTTATACCATTCAGATTTGTTAATACTTATGCCTTTTTGGATGTCCGGTGTTCTTTCTGGCTGGCATTGCCTGTTTTAACAATGGCCCTAAGGGGCCACATTGTAGGACGAGTGAAGAGGTCCCACATTTGTAAGGTTGTTCTGTTCTTATGAAGGTTCTTACAACAATTCACTCTTCACTTAAAAGACTGACGTTGATCAAGAGATCCTTAAGCCTGACCTATGACAGACTAATGAAAGTAGCATATTTTTACATTGCTGAAGTAGAGGCTCTCAATAAACTGACTTAGAAATAAATGCCCGTACTCCGTCATATGTTTCAGTCAAAGATAACGGAGGAAATAGTGGGAAAAAAGCAAAAAAGATGGGGTACTGACTGAGTGCTAAACTGAAGAAGAAATATTTATTAGATAAAAAGATAAAATGAGGGAACAGGGTAACGCGTTTCAAGAGCGTTCTCCCCTTTTCATCTGACTCAATATAGGTAGGATTTTTGGTTTCAGATATACACAAAATTCATTTTCTCTCTGTTCTACAATATTAATGTTGTCACACAATTACAATAATAATACAATACGGCATTAAAGTGTCCCGTTGTATGGCATTTTATTACACTGTGGAAAATGGTTTTATATTAAACTGTAATCTGGCACTTTGCAGGTGTTTATTATTCTGTATTGATACAGATAATATAAATTTACTGAGAGTCCTATGTAAAATAGGCAAAAATGTGCCAATAGGTTGAGTCTGCTATTTCCGTATGTCTTTTCTGTTAGCATACGAGGGTATAGGATATAGTTCTGTCACTGACTAACTATCTTTTTGGCTGGGTTTATACAGCAAATAAATGAGGGTGATAGTTTCTAAAAACAACAGGACAATTTGACCCTGACATCAGCGTTTTTTTTTTTTTTTCAGGCTCATCGCTGTGATTGCCTTTTTTAGGATTATTTGCTTTGATTACTGTTTTGCCCCTGCTGCTCCACTGCTTCCCTGTGTTTGCAGTTCAGAAATGGGAATAAACAAGGCGTGCGCCAGATAAACACATTGGATCCATTAGTATGAGCTTATTTATTGACGGCTGTGTTGTAGAAGTTCTATATGTCATGGATTTATGTGCCACATGAGTTACCGCATCCGAGGAAAGTTCTTACTGTATAGAATAAGTAATGTAATGCTGGTCCAATATCTAAGTATGGGAGATGCAGCGGCAGCAGTCACACCAGGCCCAAATGCCTGACTGCCCCCATAGGAACATACCAGTGATGCATTATAGTGGGGAGCCCTGCTGCAAATGTTGTACTGGGGACCAGGAGCTTGGGGTTAACCCCCTGGGACTATGCACCATGTTTAGTGATGATGGAACGTGTTTACCTCTAGGCAGGCTCCTACTATTAGTCATTTTAAGGTACAAGAACATATCATATAATGACTTGGCTGAATAATCGCTTTGTACCATTCAAATGAAAGCCAAACCCTACACAATGCATTGATTGTATTTGATTATTAAAAAATAACTGCAGCATTTTTTTCTAATACACGTGGGATGAAAAGGCTGGTTGCAAACTAGAATTCCACAGATCATAAAAGTATTTCCTGCTATTTTTATATTAAACACATGTAGAAATGAATAATCGTTCTTGCATTTGGCCATCGGTTTCCATTGGTTGTTAAAACCCCAGAATAATTGTAGATTTTATGGCGCTTAGGAGGGGCTCAGTCTACTTTATAAACTCGCAGTACCTACTTCATATTATGTATGTAACCTATTAATTTTTTTTGTTGTTGGTTTGGTTTTTGTTAGCTCTTTTTTTTTTGGTTGCGTATTTTTGGGATTTCATGGATTTGTCGGACATTATGGCATCTTCTGTGGACGTAGGCCTAGTTCGAAGCTCCTGGGTCCAAATGCAAAATGTATAACTAGCATAATTTCTAGTACTGGCTCCTGGTGTAACCACAATCCATGCAACCCCCTGTAGTTATGGCCCTAATGAGGGTGCCAATGTTTACAGCTCGCAAAGTAATTGGGCAGATCAGGGTCATTAGACCACGTTCACATCTGCGTTGTGAATTCTGGCAGTCTGTTATATATGCCGGCTTTCAGCCAGACAAAAGTAGTATTTCTGTCCAGCCAAAAGCCGGCATATATGCCGTATACAGTGACCGGATCAGAGTGTCGGTCTTACTTGTGAGGCTACAGGCCTTGTTCACATGTTCTGTAGGCATACAAGAGAGAACTAGATAAAAATTGCACAGAAAGACCATGTGCTTGACATGCAGTTGTTTTCTAAGACTATGGAGAGGGGATAAAGGGACATTTCAAGGAGCTGTTATTATTACAGTTTTCATAGGAAACCACACATTGACCTATATGTTTATTTACAGCCTCATTCATATATGAAGTGTGCAAACTAGGACACCATTAACAAAATGGACCTTATATATGAAATCTGCTGCAAACAATATCAGAGGTGTTGGATTAAATGTAGATTTCTTGACAGATCATTTTCCTGGGTAAATTAAATTAAGGCACGGTACCCATTTCCCCTGCCTGAAATAGAACTCTGAATATCATTTGTTGTAAGATGAACATCAAGCCCTTTTTAAATGCTGTATTTATCAAAGTAGTTTAACTACACTAACTGTAAAGAATCCTTAAATTAATATTGATGGCTAAACAATAAGGAAACACACACACATAAGGAAATATATATATACTTCCAGTAGAACTATAGTATGGTATATGCTGGGATAAAAGAGTTAACAAACATAGTGATTGATTGTAGGGTCCTTGATTGTATTCACATATGAAAGATGTGCTATACGCAGTTGGCCTTGTATGGGAAAATGTATGTATCACCGTACAAGCTAGCCCAAGAGGGGTACCCTCACTATTACATCCATATGCCATAATGGAAAAACACAATCAAGGGCAAAAATAGTTGTACAGTAAATAAGTACAGTTTGTAGAAATGTATGAATACGTGGGATGTATTTTAATTTTCTGTATGATCAGTGCTTTAAATAATAATAATATCAGAGGACTCCAATGTGAAAGTAAGTGGCACAGGTACACGTTTTGCTAATCATTCCCATTACTGTTTGAATATAATAATAATAATCTTTATTTATATAGCCCCAACATATTCCGCCGTACTTTACAATCAGCGGGTTTATGTACAGAGTCATAAATCACATAGCAACAAACAAGTCAATGATTTAAACAGGAGTGAGGGCCCTGCTCACAAGAGCTTACAATCTATGAATATAAAATAGATATAACTTGAGCAAAATACAGTGTCTCACAAAAGTGAGTACACCCCTTACATTTTTGTAAACATTTTGTTCTATCTTTTCCTGGGACAACACTGAAGATATGACACTTTGATACAATGTAAAGTAGTCGGTGTACAGCTTGCATAATAGTGTATATTTGGTGTGCCCTCAAAATAACTTAACACACAACCATTATTGTCTAAACCGCTGGTAACAAAAGTGAGTACACCCCTAAGTGTGTAGACATTAATGGCTGTGTGTTGCGTTAGTCTGAGGGCACACTAAGTTTACACTGTTATACAAGCTGTACACTGACTACTGTACATTGTATCAAAGAGTCAGATCTTCAGTGTTGTCCCAGAAAAAGATAGAACAAAATATTTGCAAAAATGTGAGGGGTGTACTCACTTTTGTGATATACTGTAATTGCAACAAATCATAACTATCCTGTAATGACTAGAATATCATTTAAAATTCGTTCAATGGCACACCACCATCACCATCGAGTGCAGGAGATGGGTCAGTAATGTAGTAAGAAGGTTCAGCACTCCGAAATTAGTTGCAAGGCGATTCCCAGTACAATAACACACATAGTTTATTAAGGCGATTTCCAGCAAATGCTGAACTAGGAATAACCTTAATAAACTATGTGTGTTTACTGCAACTAATTTTGGAGTGCGGAGACTCCTTAACTACAATATAACTAGATCATAATGCAGTGTACTAAATGATTTCCCCCTTACACAGATGGTACTTAGTGCACACGTGCAATAAGAAGATCTTGCAGTGTGCCTCATATAGTTAAAACTGTGACAAGTGGCCAACTTTCTCATCAAAATCCAGGTTGATTTAGGCTAATACATCTACAACTACAAAAATGGTTAATAAAAAGAGTAAATATTGACAGGTCCTTAGACAATACTGTTTGTTCTGTCAACAGTTGTGCGACTCATGTTTGTAAGACACTTATGGCGTGCTGTATGCAAACACGATGAGAGGAAG
Source organism: Bufotes viridis (assembly GCA_033119425.1). Taxonomy (NCBI): domain Eukaryota; kingdom Metazoa; phylum Chordata; class Amphibia; order Anura; family Bufonidae; genus Bufotes; species Bufotes viridis. The sequence continues at coordinate 421,822,953 of CM065591.1, forward strand.
TAGTGGCTAAAGGCATTGATTTTAACCAGGGAGCTGACAATTCATTTTACAGTCTATATAATATTCCTGTAGCTGATTTGCAGGGCAATACAGTGGTCCCTCAAGATACAATATTAATTGGTTCCAAGGCGACCATTATATATTGAAACCATTGAAAGTCGAGATATCAGTTCCAAAGCCCAAAAATGTAATCCAAGATAAGAGAAAATGAAGATTTAAGAAAAATGAGCAGATAACTAAGACAGATAAAACAAGTCCTTACATATAACAGTCAGGAATAGCTGCTAACTAGCAACTAATACAGCTACTTTACCAGAGAAATGACCTTGATTGGTTGGATCTGAGTCTAAGACATTGTATGTTGAGTCTGGTTTCAACTTACGATGGGTCAGAAAAGACCATTGTATGTTGAAAATATTGTATCCTGAGACCATTGCATCTTGAGGGATTACTGTATAGAGTTAAACTTTTTTTTTGCAGCATTGCAGGAAATATGGCCAAAATTCAAACATAACCAAACATAGGCGGCTGTCTCAGGCTGACTTTTAGAAGTAAAATGGCAGCAGCAATAAACGAGTAGGTCTGGTGGCCTTGTGGTTAGACAGTTGCCTGTGAAGTGGAAGATTCTGAGTTGCGTTACACCGCAGCCAATGTTGTTTCATATTTTTAAACCCTGTCTGGCCTTACAAACATACCCAGAGCATTTGTTAGATTACATCTTCCCTCTACTAGTGATAAATGTTGTTCACGTTTATTATAATCATCAGCGTGTTAGTAAAATGACAGTTACAATGTTCCGTCCAGTGGACTCCTATCCGGCTTTTCACATCAAATATGAAACACCATAGTCAATGTGTCACATTTCAAATATTATTAAAGTATTATATAATACAGCAATCTAGGCAAGGGCAAAGAAAGGTTATATAAAGAACAGTTTTAAAGAGTTATTTAAAGAATGTCTTCCCATCTTGACTTTCTCTCCTGACAGACATCTAGTTGATGCGTGTTACAGAAAGGTTTTCATTATTGGATGGCTAGTAGTCCCTTTTAAATTTAGTTGTAGTCAATTTTAGAACCATGAAAAAGGACATTTGTGTTTATAGTTTTTTTTGTTTTGTTTTTTAATCAATATAGGTGTTGCAAAGAGAGACAAATGGACAGTTGCTACAATCAGGAAGCATACATACAGAAGGCTATGATACCAATGTTTTTTGTTTGTTTTTTGTCCCAATATCTACAGTAATCTGCATTGGGTCTTAATTGTGTGTCTACGATTCATATGCATCTCCATGGTAACAGACTACAAACAAACCCTGTGTAGTCTGAACCTGCAGTCATATTTCCTTCCAATTGTACCCTACTTTTACTAATATTTAGTACCTTTGTAAGAAGTAGGGGGCAGATGGAAGGCTGAAGACTACACGGCATAAGAATATACAGAATTTGTCTGCAGTGTCTTATCATAGAGACCTAAAGATCTGCATAGGAGCTGTAGACAAAAATGGTAGGAAATGTTATTAAAGGGGTTTTCTGAGATATTTTAGCTGATGACCTATTTATTTATTTATTTTACACACTTATACTACAGACATTAGCATCAAGCTGTCCCAATGCTTAGGTCATCAGTATTTCCCAGGACCCCCACCGATCAGCAGTTTGAGAAGGCGCTGGCACTCGAAGTAGCGCCATGGCCTTTTCGCAGCTTTGGCTACGCCATGTGATGTCCGGTTCATTAGTCACATTGCCTAGGTGCAGCTGAGCCCCATTGAAGTGAATGAGGTTGAGCTACGAGACCAGGCTCAGCCGCTATACCATGTACGGCGCTGTGCTTGGTGAACTGAGTGAAGGCTGTGGTGCTACTGCGAGCGCCGGTGCCTTCTCAAACATCTGATCATTAGGTACCCCGGTGTCGAACCCCCATCGATGAGATTTCATGACCTATCCAGAGGATAGTTCAACAGTTAAAAAATCTCAGAAACCCCTTTAACACTATAGACAATCTAAATTGCATTATTGGCAACAGTGACTGTTGACAAAAACGTACATACTATAGTGGCCTTTATTATAATAGCTAAGGCAGTCTACAATAGGAGAAACATTAGCGTATAGCATCATTGATGTCATTTTAGATTGCCTATGAGGATGTCACATGCAAAATACCGAACGCCTCTAGGTCTGTGTAATGCAATATTTTATAATATGCTAATATGGGGGCTGTACAGAGAAATGGAAGAAATAAAACAGCTAATCCAAATCTAATCCGGCCCTGCAGTTCGTTCCCGACAGTGTGACCCCAGCATCACAACATAGTTCAACCTATGTTCATTTGGACTGACAATAGAAACATGGAAATAGGAGACGTTAGGGTACGTTTTCGTGGTCTTTGTTATCCTGTCACTTTAATTTTAGCATGAGATGTCCATTTAGCGCCAATTATGCCTCCCTACAACTGTTACGGGTGTAATGTTTCCCAAACATGGAACCTATTCCCTGCAGGGGAGACTGTTTGTCTGAGACAATGCGGCAGAAATATCCATTTTGGCTCATAGAGAGAATATACTGCAGGGGATCAGAAGAAGAAACTTAAAAATGTCTTTATATAACCAATATATTCTTTTATTTTTATTTCTGCATTTTCCTACCATTATTTTCCTTCCTTACTAAACTCATGTTTTAATGCCAACCAAAGTTTATCAACAAAATTTCAGACCCTAATTTTGTTTGTTGTGCTTCATCAGAGGAGCAGAATAACCCATATAACAGAAGTGCCAGATTCAGCACATAACTGACCAGAACAGAGTCAAACAAATCCCATTAACTGTAATAGAGACTGTTCTGTTTCTGTTTGTGAGTCCACTTTATTAGTATAGAAAAAACCCTACATGCAGAAGCAGGAGTTTTCTCTCCACTGTTTTTGACTGAAACTGCGACAGAGGCCTCCAAACGGAGATATGAACAAGCCCTAATGAGTTCAATAATTCTTATATAAATCCCTCTACCTATACAAAAGAAAAAATATTAGATACCAGAAGAAACTGTTATCAGACGCAGATCCTATATATACTGTATATAAATATATATATAGAGAGAGAGAGCAAGGAACCATGCCTTCTATGAATTTTGCAAAGGAACAAGTCATAGGGCCCTGCCATGGTAAATCACTGGGAACGCTTAGAAAGGATATAGGGTTAGTTTACAAATCTATGGGGTATTTCCATGGGACTTACTCCTGCTTCCACACATTTAGGAAGCGTACCAAATAAATCAGTAGAAAAAAGCTAATCTGTACTATCCAGGCACTTGTTGCTCTACACCTGGAACCATTTGTACACCTATTCACATGCAAGGAAAGTCCTGCCTTAGGGGTCTATTGTTTCCCTATGTCCATCAGACACATAACAAAAGGCTACATTAGGAAGCTTGCTGTTGGAAATTAGTGAGTATCCCTCCCATGACATTCCAGCATTAACCCAATTTCTGTATGACTTTATGTAACGCCTCTAGGAGAGGTGTCAAGTAGTTAATTGAGATGAGAAGTCATTGTATTAACTGATGGGAGGTTCTGGAATATTGATTGCCATCATGGATACATGAGACAGGATGGCCTCTGCCCAGGGGAGCAACAGGCATTCCTGAGATGACTAGACTAAGCTGGGAAAGGTTGGGACAAGGTCACTTTTACAGGTTCAGGAAATGACCTACACAGGCAAATTAAGAGATGTCCCAAAAAGCTACTTATAGACCTGTTAAATGTCAGCCCATGCCCAGTCTCTATATATGGTGTAGCTGTATTGGACTAAAGTTGATGGGACAGTACTAACAATCTGGTTCATTAGACTAGTTTGAGAGGAGCTTACCAGATATTTAGGTACAATTTTCTACGTACTAAAACATTTAAAAACTCCATAAAACTCCAGATGCCAACTTCAGATGCAGTGATATGCCAAAAACCCTGACACAGTTGTCTAAAGGGGGAATCTCTTCCTTTTTGAAGAACGTCTGGTTTTGCAGATGTGAGGTAGACTTGCTCCTTCTGGAGGAAAGCAAATTTGCAACATTTCCCAATAAGCATTGCCTGCAATTAAATCTCAATACATGATTGGTTCTCTTCAGTGAGAATCAGTAATTAACCACTTCCTTACCAGGCGATTTTCTGTTTCTCTGGTTTCATTTTTTACTTCAGGCCTTCCCAAAGCCATGACTTTTTTTTTTTTTTTTTTAGACTTTTTTTTGTGGGTCAAGTTGTACTTTCTAATGACACCATTTAATATTGCACACAATATAGTGGGAAGCTTTCAGTTATCACAATTGGACAAACCCGCTCTGGCATTCAACTGATTGACTAAAATCTGGGTTGTCTAACCCTGATTTCAAGACCCCTTTAGTATAGAAAAGGTTGTTTCTCTTTTACCATTATCTCCTGTAGGACAGAAGAGTAAAATAACCCTCTACCTGGTACCCAACTTAATAATGTTATTAGGGAAAGCTCCATGTAGGTTCACATAGTCCTTAGGAAAAGGAATCTGGAAAGTGATACAGCTTAAATAGCTAAACAGATTTGAGTTAGCTTTTGAGATGATTTAGTTATGTCCATCAGTGTTGGCATTGTCACACCATCAATAAGCAAGCATGTTCAAGACATGTGCAACTGCTACTAAGGGGAAAAAATAGAATTTGAGTGAATCAGTACAAATGAAATATATAGTAGTATTCCGGTTGCATAGTACCATTTTATTTTTTTATTGTGTTGTATTAGCCTTTGTGGTAAGTTATTCTTACCTATTTTTCAGTCTGTGGAGGCAATGTCCTTATAACTTATCATACAGGGGCACATAATATAAGTTGTGTACTCAGCTGTTCTAATTGTCATCATGTATATGGCGCTGAAAGAGGAATCTCCCCATACAGTGTCTGGGATCTCTCCATTGGCCTATTATGGTAATCAATTTCATTGTTCTTTAGCTGTTCTTTCTTCCTCCCAGTGAAGTAGTGCATTGTCCTTCATCTCCTTTCTCATCTCTTTTTGTAAATTGCCATTCCAAGTGGAGAGAGGTCAGGTGTCTAACCTATTCTGGGGACTGACAAGATACTGGAGCTTAAGTTTTACATAAGTCCAATTTAAAAGGACTATTAAATTCACCGATCCTTAACCATATGTGATCTAGAGCATTAATGCTTAACTTATTCTAAATTGGAAAGTCAAAAGGATCCCAAGAACTGGTTCCAAACCAAAACATATTATGGTATCCCAATTTGCATGGGAGCTACAGATTATGTGGTGATATAGTCATACATTTTATTGCCATATTATTGTATAGTGAGGCTACAAAATCATTCATAGATACAAATATGACGTAAAATTAGCATCAGAGCCATGAAATTTAGCCAATGATCACTATTTTTTTTTTAGATGAAACCATGGCAGAGAAGACCAAATTCCGTGTCTTCTACTTGTGTCCTTAGCTGTACTCTTCATAGCCGAACACTGGTGTGAAAGGTTATTTTAGAGGAAACTTTCACTTCTTCGCCGTGTGAGTGCTGTGTTTGTGTTTGTATTGCAGGCTCTAAGAGTTAAGTCCTTCAACAAACACTCAGTACCAACACGGGAAGCAGCTTTCTCTTATGCTCTTTGTTGACCTGCTTTATTATATACTTTTGCAGTAAAGTTATCGCTATTTAAAGGCAAGTGATTAAGTGGCTCTTTGCCGTGGCTCCTCTCGGCTGACCTATGTGTTGAAGAGCTGATCCTATTCATATATACTGTAAACTCCTCTCATGGCTGCGCTTTCTTTTATTTTAACTTGGATTGTCGTGTTTTTACAAGGATAGCACTTGGAGCTCTTCTAAATGCTCAACTCAACAGCATGATATCCTTTTCTAACCATAAGCATCTATACCAATGATCCAAATGGACAAACCAATATAGTGATGTTTATAGAAATGCACAATTAATACAAATGCATCAGTTTTATCAGCGCCATCGTTCATCATGATTCAGTTAACATTACTAGACTGGTAGTAACAGTATCATCAATTCCTGGGACATGTACATAGTTTCATTATTATGCATTTTTGTCACTTTTTGCTTTTTCTCAATTCTGACTTCTATTTATTACTGTATTCTTCCTTTTACACAGATTTAGGTGACAGATTCTGTAGTTGAATGTTTCATTGGTTCGTAAGATATTGTGTGCATTAGCTTACAGGGTTATAGTTGTTTCATTAAAGGTGTTGTACAGCCTAGGAGCCGACAACTCCAATGTTCGTAACATGGGCAATAAAAAAAAAAAGCAACTCACTTGTGCTGTTTCTGCACCACTGCCCCCATTCCTCGTTGCTTCCAGTCCCCACAGGCCTGGAAGTGGCTTTTCCCCATGAGCGTTCTGGCCAATCAAAGGCCTCAGCGGTCACATATGCTAGAACTATGAATCACTGCTAGTGCTGTTCTAGGACATATGACCACTTAGGCCAGTGACTTTTTTTGTAATGTGCCATAAGTTATGACAGTATGGTGTTTTGTTTCTGCGCATATACAATGGATGTGTGCAAGATTCGTTCAGATGAATGGGATAGTCACAGAAAGTTCTGAAACAAAGTTGTCATCTGTGACTTATCTGCTGGGTTGTCTTGTTTGATTATAAATGTTGGCTATGACATTTTTAGCTTCAATTACTATATACAGCCTTTAATCTATTGGTCGCATACATGATAGGAGAGGTTATTGCTTCTCAGCACACACAAGTCAGTTTTTGGCCAACCAGCCATTTTCCTGGAGGTTGCCATTTGCCTTTCGTCTTGTTTTTATTTGCATATTTTTGGGGTCTGTGGATTGTCTGTAAACAACCAGGAATGGAACCCATTCATCAGACGCAAAGGTTATGACATGTGAGTTTCCACAGCTCATTGAGAAAATGTCGCTCTCAACTTTCCGCCTTTGAACAAGCAGGAAGCAACATGTTCTTTTTTTTTGCAATTATGTAGCAAACATGATATTGTAAAGTTCATGTCCACTACTCAAACCATGAGAAAAGCATGCAACAAATGGTAAATAGGCTTTGTAAACCACACATCAAGGAGAGTAACTGATATGTTCCTCATCCCAATGTTTCCCAGTTTTTGGGAAAATATGTAATATTATATCACTGCATATCTTATGCTATAAATATTCATAGCTCATCAATTTTCAATTAGTTTATCTAACAAACCTCATGACTATACAGAACAATATCAGGCATAACTTAGTACAGATCCCCACTATGCTCTGACATCACTTGATGCGCTGCTAAGGTTTGCCAGCCATCTGGTGATAGAAGGCTTTATTCTCCTATTGATTTGGGTTGGTGTTCCTTAGAAGGGCTTAGGAAAAATCCCCTATTAATGTGCAGCAAACACCTAGATAAGTAATTGTATGGCACACCCCATACCAAACCAATTCTAGAAGGAAACCTTCTATTATAAACTCTTAAATCCTTGTGTCAACTTATTAGGAAGGCGTGAACAACTGGTGGGATTCTGCTTTTCTCCTGCGACATTGTGCAGTAGGCATCTGTTTCATAACGGAATGGTAATTTGACAGTAACTGATCTAAGACAGATAATATTCATTAAATGTAAGCCCCATATCCACTTTTTAGCTTATGGACTGTTCAGAATGTAATCATTTTAAACCACAGGCAATATATGACTCCCTTTGCTTGAAGTCTTGCCTACAAACCAGCATGTACCATCCAATGACTGACAATGGACGTTGCTCCAGTTTCAGTTCTGCACCTTTTTCCTTCGGTTGTAAATACTACATAGCCATTGAGTTGATATATAAATTGTCTTGGGGTACTACAGTCACTCCACATTGTACCATAATGTGATTGCCACTAAAGCAAAGGCAAAGAAAGAGTCATTTAAAAGTCTTAGCTCACATTCTTCATGTTTTGCAGTACTTTTGTAATGATAACATCTATTGTTGCTATTCTGCTAGGTTTTCATTTACCTGGAGAAAAGATTCAGTTGGCTTCCCCAATGTGACTCGGGGCCCTTAAACTATTCATTAGTCACCCTCCTTCCCAGGTTAAGACCCAAGTACATATAGAAACTTACAAAAGATACCAAATATTTTCTTGATTACTTATCACACATGACATCTTATATAACAGAGCACTTCAGTTGTATAGCTGAAAAGGACCTTAAAGGGGTTCTCCAAGAAGTTGAAAAATGTAAATAGTGAAATATTACTTTATTATAAATATATTCCCAAATAACTTTCATTAGTTTTAATGGCTCATTTTGTTTAGGGAGTAATCATTAGCAGAAACAAAATGGCCGCCGTCCTATTAGTACACACAAAACCTGTCTTAATCACACAGCAGGACAAGTTACTTCACAACATTGAGATAGAGGAGTCTGAGACAGCTCTTTTCTACTTGTCAGGGATTATGATCCTGAATACAGATGATAAGAACGTTAGCTGAATCTCTGTAGGGATGGAGTTCATGAGGAGACAAGAAGCACAGAAAGAACGGACTATAGCTCAGTGTTGTGAAGTAACTCCTCCTGTGTGATTAGGAGTCGGACAGGTTTTGTGAGTACTAATAGGATGGCGGCCATTTTATTTCCCCTGATGATTGCAAGCCAATATAACTAATGAAAGGTATTTGTGAATATTATATTACCTAAAGCTGGCTGGCACTCAATATACAGAGTCATACTTTTTTACTTTATGCATCCAAAATTTATTGATAGCTACCTATTTCTCACCTATATATTTATAATAAAGTAATATAATATAACGTATATAATAAAGTAATATTTAAGTATTCTCATTTTCTTTGTTCCAGGAGAACACCTTTAAAGCAACATTAACTTAGCTATATAGGATCTGCAGAACGTCCAAATAGGCCAATGATACGTTTAAAAGGGACCTGTCCCCATGAAAATGCAATCTGTTGGCTTGTTATAGAGCAGGAGGAGCCAGGCAGTGTAAATATAATCACACCTGGCCCTATTAATCAAAGTGCAGAGGGTGCAGCAGTTGCAGAGAGAGCTGAGCCTCTAGAAGTAATGGCAATGCCCCCGTTGCTCCTAGAGGCTCATTTGCATATATTAAAACATAATTTTTCTCAGCAATGTGAGCACATATGAACATGGGACCAACACTGATGCATTCAAGTGCTAAGCACACATGTAACAGGTCAGCCAGTTCCATAGGTACAAATCTGCTGACAGATGCCCTTTAAAGAGAAAAAAATCTGAATCTGGACTTGTTTCCTCTATTGGAAACACAACATTTCCACAATCCCAACTGGTAACATTCAGATGTCAATTCTTTCATACATTTCTAGTAGATATAATAGAGGAATGGTACAGTGTAGGGTTCTAAGAAATGGTGCTCCATAATTGTTGTTCGACAGGGAAAACAATTATTAACTAAAAAGGGCATGTCAGGAGCAGTGGTCCTTTTTAAGTAGAATCTCGGCACTTAATTGGCCATTTAGATGTGGAGCATAAGCATTATATCTGAAGTGTCGTATTTCTGAGATTTTCTTCAGCAGCATTTCATTATTTAATTTGTTTCTTAGCCCAACACTCAAATCAGTTACCCGCAAAGTGGCAGTCTGTAGTCTGTTGCTAAGGAGCAGCAATTGTGCTTTAAATGTCATGTGGCAAAAACAGAGCAATTCTTTAATGGCTTGAATTCGGTTAAATCCACTACTGTGCATTTGCTAGTGAACTGGAAAAGCTGATGCTGCGACGCTTTGTTTTAGTTAATTTCAACATTGGTTGACTTGAACTTTTGAGGGGTTTACTTAGAGGAGGGTGAGTAATGTTAAAAGCTGCTACTTGGCTGAACTTCTTCTGCTATCAAAGTCTGTTAGCTATGGGAATAACATGAGGATCAAAATCCACTCTAATACATGTAATCTCCCAAAAATGCACACATAGACACATGCTCCGTTATCATACAGTACACGCACCAGCATAACGTAGATGCAGGAAAATGCACACACGCATAACCTGCTCTGCTTTCATCTGCCTTTTTTTTTTCTTCTTCTTCTTGGACCACCCTGAATACTCACTGGCTCTGTGCCCCTTTACGCTACAGGATCAAATTCCTTACAGACTCCCTGAACCATACACAATCTGCTTTCAGGCAGCTGTCTATCCTGCAGAGATTAGTAGCTCAGGAGCGCTCTGAGGAGGGCACACAGAAAAAAAGGGAGGGAGGGGGTACCTTCCACACTTCCAGGAAAGTTCATAAGGTAGTGTGTGTTTTGACAGGGAAAGAGATAGTAAATCAGAACCATGAGAAAAGTATGCATTGTCATTAATATCGATGGGCGCTTAGGAGGTACCAATTAAGTGCTGGTATAAAATAAGTATTTGCTGAAAATACCATCTTAAGTAGGACAGTTTAGTCTACAAAGGCACAATAGTTTGCTCTTTATGTCTTCAAATGCTTTACAAAAAAACTGGTCGCAGTTGCACCAAGGCCCTGGTGGCTGAGAGGACTATCTGCTGCATAAGAAGACACTGGTATTGTAAGTGGCATATGACTGATGGGGGAGCTCTTAGAGATTTTCTAAAGAGGCCCAAGAAGTTACAAGTTTTTCCTCTGAGGGCACTACTGTATTTTTGGAAGATCTAAAGCACTACTTAATAAAGTCTAGTTATGCTTCAAAAAAGCACTATTTTTGAAAGATCCTATCACCCGTTAATAAATTTTGCGCACACCTGGATGAAAATGCCAAGTAATGCTCAGTGCTTTGTGTGTCTTCTTATGCGGCACAAGGGTCTTTGGGAAACCTCAGGCTCCTGGGCCCGGTAGCGACTGTTACCTCTGCACCCCCTATAGCTACGCCCATGGTCAAGACATAGAACATTTTGTGTACCGACGATCATTTTAATCAGAACATGAAAATTTCAGTAGCACATCGTGTGTCTTCTTCCCCAGGCATTTAGACTTCAGATTTACAGAGATTAATAAATGTATTATATTTATACCAAAGGGAGAGGACAATATTAAAATAAAATAAAATTGGAAGTCTAGACTAAATAAGGGTGGGCTCAAGTCAGGACATGGAAAGCGTGAAATGTTATTTCTAGGACACCTAGGGGTTAAACCAATCAGACTGACCCCAGGGGGTTGTTTGAAAAAAAAAGAAAAAAGACAGAGGTCATGACTGGAAGTTGTTCATAGGGAAAGAAGGAGGATTTAACTGAATAGGTTGTCCAAGTTATTCACAGACATGTATCAGGTCTGCTCAAGACAACATACACAATGATCTGCTAGGAAATGACTTAAGGTACCTTTACACGAGGCGATTATCATTCAATTGAGCAAATCTGCAACAATCGGTAGATTTCTCGTTGGTTCGATCGATTGTGTGGGCACAAAAATCATCGTTGGACATTAACGATTTCATTATAAACATGAGTCATTCACTGCACCCACTATTACAATTACATTTGTGTAAGGGCTCATGCACACAAACGTATATTCTTTCCGTGTCCGTTACATTTTTTTTGCGGACCGTATATGGAAGCATTCATTTCAATGGGTCCGCACAAAAAACGGAACGTAAGGGCTCATGCACGCCCGACGTAGTGAGTTATGCTGCCAGTGCCCGTCCGCCTGCCTGGCCTCCTGCCTCCTCCTCCTGCTTGATACTGACATTGATACGGACATTAGTAAGTGAATATTAATGGATTGCATTAAAGATTATTATAGATTAACAGTGGCTACAGTTATAGATAGTATTACTACAGTAAGCGGGGCCCAGTGCAATAGAATACAGTGACTGCACCGGGCCCCCTGCCATTACAAAACTAGATGCCGGCCCCCAGCCCCTCCTCCCTCCCCACTGATACACCCGCCGACCGCGCTGTACAGAGTGCAGTCGGCGGGGAATTAGTGTAATCTGCAACATTTGCATCATAAGACGCACTGCCATTTCCCCCCCACCTTTGGGGGGGGGGAAAGTGCGCCTTATAGGGCGAAAAATGCGGTATATCTTAGTATCTTATTCAGTACTACAAGAAAATATATGCGCATTTCACTTCTGCAGTTTTTTCTGTTGAAAGCGTATAGGGGCGTATTTCAGTAAAAAAGAAAAATATATAAGCACTGCACTGTTGCAGTTATTTCTGGTGAAAGCATATAGGGGCGTATTTCAGTACTACAAGAAAAATATATACGCACTTCACTCTTTAATTTTTTTCTGGTCAAAGCGTATAGTGGCCTATTTCAGTCCAACAAGAAATATATATTTCTAAGCAAAATGGTATACGAGAGGGCACTGGAAGATAAGGATGTGTGGGAATGGTGCTCACCACCTAAAGAGATCCACCCACTCTTCAAGGATTAACAATATATAGAACAAAGGTGGGGCACTCATATATATTGGGAATCACTGGGTACTATTTAATAATTCAAAACAATTCACAATAATATAAAATAAATCACAATAATATAAATCACTAAAAAAGGGTATAATGTAAAATCTCCCATTCACAGCACATCGAATAAATGTCCAGTTGTGATAACATGAAGTAGAAATTGATATATTTAGGCATGAGACAATGTCCCTAATTCGATGCGGTACTACTGCAAATCATCTCCTCTAATCACGAGGAGATATATTTAAGACTTCGATATAAGTGTATACTTGTATCCTTTATAAAAAAAGGAAAGTTCATACAGTCTCTATCTCCAAAAATTGATATCTGCCGGCAGAGAAATTGCAGATGATAGCAGTCGGTGCTCTTAAACATTTATAATAGCGCTTTCCTTGAGAGATCCAGTGTGCAACTTTCCTTACATTATACCCTTTTTTAGTGATTTATATTAGTGTGATTTATTTTATATTATTGTGAATTGTTTTGAATTATTAAATAGTACCAAGAAATATATATTCTCAGGTCACTTCTGCAGTTATTTCTGGTGAAAGCGTATAGGGGCGTATTTCAGTACTACTACAAAAATATATACGCACTTTTCTCTTTGAGTTTTTTCTGGTCAAAGCATAAAGGGTTGTACTTTCGTACAACAAGAAAAATATATTGTCAGTGCATTTCCGCAGATAATTGTGGTGAAAACGTTAAGTGGCCTATTTCAGTACAAAATAAAAATATATTCGTTGCTTTTAGGGGTGTTTCCGTTTAATTTGTTTAGTTCAGCTACAGGTATGTCAGGCAGAGAAGTGCCAGGCCATGCACAGAGAAGTGGCAGAGGCCTGAATGTTTCTGGCGCAAGCAGAGGTCGCAGAAGAGTAAGGGGTCGTGGCAGTAGTAGTCGCAGCGAGAGGCCTGAGCTCCTGGTGTCATCTAGCTGTCGTGTCTTGATCAGCAACCCAGCGGTTCTTGATTGGTTAACTTGGTCATCCAAGTCATCCCAAGTGACATCAGACACCCCCAGGAAGCTTGTGTTGAGAGTGGTCAGGCTCCTGACCCAGAGGCCGTTGAGGAGGGCATCAGTGATGTGCAGACACTACTTGATGATGATGAAGCCGATTGCACTTGGGAGCCGGTTGAAGAATGGGCTTTGTCATCATCAGGAGAAGAGGGTGGCAGCTTGCCTGTCAGGCATGGGATGAGCCAGCAAGTCGCTAGCGTGGCCAGGAGTCAGCAGGGTGGCAGCAGTGGGAGGTTAGGAGCCAAACGGGCACGGGGTAGACCACCTGCTTTGCAGCAGCCTACCTGCCCGGAAAGGAGTGGTGCACGGGTTCACGGAAGCAGCGGCGGTAGCAGTCAGCCAGTGAGTAGTGTTGGGGGGGTATAACAGGTACTCGGCGGTGTGGCAGTTTTTTGTGAAGCCGCCGGAGGAGGTCAACATGGCCATATGTAGAATATGTGGGCAGAAGGTGAAGCGTGGGCAGGGCGCCAATGTTGGCACCGTGGCCCTGCTTCAACATATGCAGCGTCACCATAAAGTGGACTGGGAGAACCGTGGCTCCGATGTGGTGGTCCAGCCTGCCGCAGCTACCGCTACATCACCCAGTAGCACGCACCCAGTTTCAGCCAGTTAAGGCTCCACCACCTCAGCCGAAGGGAGCTGTCTGTCAATCCCATCTTTAGCTGGTCCAGATGATCCTGCTCCTACTTCTCGTCAGTCATTCCGTCAGCAATCGATCACCGAAGTGATTGCTTTTAGAGACAACAGTATGCATGCACGCATCCAATGGCGCAGAAGCTGAACGTGCTCCTGTCCAAGTTGCTGGTGCTTTAGTCCCTCCCTTCCCAAGTGGTGGACTCTGCACATTTCAGAGAACCGATGGCTTGTGCCGAGTTAAGGTGGAGAGTCTTTTTTTTGCGAAAAAGGCAGTACCAGCCCTGCACACACATGTAGAACAGAAGGTGGGCCAGTCCTTGAGCCTGTCGGTGTCTGCCAAAGTGCACGGCACAGCCACACCAGCAACTTGGACAGGTCACGCTGCTTCCGCCTCCACGTTATAACGCTGTTGGTCCTGCGAAAATGTCCGCCTCTGCCTTCTCATTCTCCACCATGTTCTCAGCCTCCACTACATGGACAAGTCACAGTGCCCTTCCAGCATACCACATGTGCAGGGCTCGGCGGTGTCACGCTGTTCTGCACCTGGTTTTCCTTGGCGAACAGAGTCACACAGGGAAATGCATCCGTGTGATGCATCAAGAAATCGAATCTTGGTTTTCTCTGCAACAACTGAAAGTCGTAACCATGCTGACCAACAACGTGAAGAACATGGTGTCGGCGCTGCATCAAGGAAGGCTGAGACATGTGTCATGCATGGCACACACGTTTAATATGGTTGACAAGCGGTTCCTGAAGTCTTCCATCCATCTGCAAGACATCCTAAAAATGTCCAGGAAACTTTGAATGCACTTCAGCCACTCGTACACCGCAAAGCACACCCTCCTTGAGTTGCAGCGGAAAAACAGCGTCCCCCAACATAGACTGATATGCAACGTTTCCACCCATTGGAATTCCACCCTCCATATGTTGGAGCGACCATAAAAACAAAGAAAGGCCATCAACAATTTCTTGATGATGCAAGCAGATAGGAGTACTCCCTTGTGTAACTTCGATATCAGCCAGTGGCAGCTCATGCGTTACACCTGTCGTTTGCTCAGTACCTTTGAGGACACCATATTATTTGTCAGTCGCCAGGACTACGGGATGAACAACGTCATACCACCGATTCATGTCCTGCAACAGATGTGGTAACAATGGCTGGTCAGGGGACAGGAGAAAGGAGGAGAGGAAGGAGGACATTGGAGCACAGGCAATGTGTAGCCACATGGGTGGTTTTTCTACTCAGCTGACAGGACAGGAGGAGCAGGAGCTACAGGGCATTGAGGAAGACAAGACAGAGGGCCGGGACACACCGTGGCAGTATGCAGTGGAGATGGAGGCATAGAGTCCCTCCGAGTCACTTGCATGCTCACTTATTTGTGTAGTGACAGCCGAATTGTCACCATTCGACAGAGGGATAACTTCTGGCTCTCCACCTTGTTGGACCCTCGCTACCAGTCCAAAATGGGGGCCTTTTTTACACCCACTGAGAGGGAGGACAAACTGAGCTACTACAGAGGCATCCTATGTAGTCAGTTGGCCGCTGCGCCATCGTCCATCCTCTCACAGGTCTGACCGGGGGGGCTGGAAAGTGAATCTTCTGCCCAGTCTGAGGTCCAGAGCACTATGTATTAGGTTTTCATTAAGAATATCTCTGTACTTTGGACCATTCAGCTTTCCCAAAACCCTGAAAAACACCCCCACAGTATGACACTGCCACCACCATGCTTCACTGTAGGGTAGGTATTTAAAAACAAAATAGCATAGAATTCCTGATTTCGTGCTCTAGCATAGAAACAGCTCTACGAGTCCCCAAAAGTCTCTGCCATCACGACTTGCATTTAAATATCCACTACAATGGGACTCAGAGCACAAATGTATTTTTTTTAAATTACAAATAAGGCTGTTTTATGTATTATGTGAATGATCCCACTACATGCGGATGCCAGGCACTGCCTCCCAATAAGCTTGAATCGTGGCACAGCATGCCAGCTGAATCATAGTCTTGGAATCTGTACACACGTCCGGCAACCACCCGGTTTCTATGCTCTCATATACACCATGTAGTTTCTCTGGATGGACTGATATGATCTTTAGATTGCACTTAGGAGGACAAAATAATGGAAAAGGCACCTGGGTAAGATCCACAAGATATAGGGAACGGCCTCAATTTTATTATACTCCTATAATAAAACTTCTTAAAAAGCATTAAAATGTTTCTTTCCCACTTGCATACATGAGCAATTTCGCCTTCACAGCTTTCTCATTTTTTATTTTTTTTGAAAAAATAGCTAGTAGCCCTATATACCCCAGCAATACACGCTGTTTATTTTATTTTTAACTGTCCCTCATAACAGTGACCTCCACAGCACTCGTCCCCTTAACTGTGACCTCCAAAGCACCCCAACCCCTTAACTGTGACCTCTACAACACTCTACACCCTTAACTGTGACCTTTACAGCACCCCGTCTCCTTAAGGGTCCATTTACACATCCGTAGGTGTTTTGCGGTCCGCAAATTGCGAATCCGCAAAACACGGACACTGGCAATGTGCGTTCCGCATTTCGCGGACCGCACATCGCTGCGCTATAATAGAAAATGCCTTTTCTTGTCCGCAATTGCGGACAAGAATAGGACATGTTCTATTTTTTTCGGGAACGGAATTGAGGATCCAGAAATGCGGATGTGGACAGCACATAGTGTGTGGTCCACATCCGTTCCGGCCCCATTGAAAATGAATGGGTTCGCTCCTGTTCCACAAAATTACGGAACGGATTCGGACCGAAGTTGTGGACGTGTGAATGGACTCTAACTATGACCTCCACAGTGCCCATCCCCTTAACAGTGAACTTCACAGTTCCCCAACCCCTTAACGGTGACCTCCACAGCACCCTGCCCCCTTAAAAGTCACCTCCACAGCGCCCCGACCCCTTAACAGTGACCTATTACAGTGAAGAAAAATGCCTGAGTTGTTATGGAAACTTGATGTAAGACTGTGTGTATGTGAGACGAAGACTAAAGGACCTGCGAGTTTCTATTGGCTAATAAAGGTCATGTGACCATGTGTATGTCAGTTAGAATATGAATGAAGGAGCTGCGAGCTTTCATTGGCTAATACAGGTCATGTGATGTGCCTTATTTGCATTTTTAGGAATATATCAAAAATAGTATGTCCTAGAGATCTGAGACGTTTATGAAAACCTTTCCCAAACCAAATTTGGTGCCCAACAGTTCAGATATTTGGATGCCTATAGAGAACAGACAAACATAGATTTAAAAAAAAAAAAATTGTAGTAACATTTTTTCACCCTTGAGGTGTATTTTGTGGTAATTGGTGTATTTTTTCAACTCACAGCATGTTCTGGGTATGGTGTTTTTTTCCTAATTGACTGGCATTTTTCTCCCACACACATATTTTTTTTTTTTACTTTGTTTTCTGGGGGTGTCAAAAAATGTGTGTAAAATGTATTCTGGCATTTTTAATGGTGTTCTTACATTCCTTGTTTTTTTTACTGATGTTTTATCCAGCTCTCCAGAGAAAGTGACATTATGGGACATACTGGGGTATGTCAGGCATACGAAAAACACCATTAAAAACACCAGATGTTAAAACAAACAGGAAAAAAAAAACACTTGGAAAAAAAGGCTACAAAAAAGTTGATCAAGTTAAGAGTTTTTTTGGCATAAAAAGGCACCAGGACCACAACCGTGTGTTGAAGCTCTTGGACTATTTTTGCATTTGCAGAAATTGCTTTTAATAAACTTTTTCTAGTATTATTATTTTTATATAGCACCGTTATCTCTCGTTACACTATTGGGGTAACATATTGTAACAGTGTGATAAATACTAATAAAAACATTTGACAGGACCTCTGCCATTCTGAGCTTACAACCTTAAATTGGTATCTGACTTATAATGTTGTTTTAATGAGTCCCACTCTCTGGTGCAACGTCCCTTACGTCTCCAGGGTCCAAATCCCAGAAACATAAGTGAACAGCAGATTGTTATCCAATGTCTAAGTACAGTTTACAGCCCAGTTGAAAGGACTGATCTCCTCTGTTTCTTTTGCATTGGTATTGTATGGATCTGTTTTCAGGCTTCTCTATGGCGTTGTGATTTCTGTATTTTATGCCAATTGTTGTACAAAATAAAATGTCTTCATTCTGATCTTGTGTACTTGATGTAATAGCAATATGTCTCATGTATTCTGTTCTTTTCTCTCAAGACAACGCCTTGCCAAGTGCTCTATTATGACATAGAGGGGGAAGGACCCACTTTTCCCCCCAGTTATTAGCCAGAAAGAATGGCCAAGAAAGAAGTGTCTCTTGCTCTGACACACCTAGCTCCTTCATGTATCACAATGATGGTCATTCATTTCAGTGGCTAATGCAAGGTTTTTGTATGGGAAATGTATAACTGGCCACATTGTACTCCTGGTTTCTAAACACCAACCTATGGCGATCAGATGAACGTCATACCAGCTACAATTCGAAAAGTGCTTGTCTTTAGTAACATGGAACCTGAAACGATGCATACTTTAGCAAATTTAGGTCTATATGAAAAATGCTACTTGCTGTATAATTGGCCAAAGCAAATGATGTGACGATGGGAGAAATAGTAAAGCTATAGGGTTTAGAATGTAAGCCCTCAAATGAATGACTGTTAAGCACAACAACATAGTATAGTTATTCAATCATGCCCTATGACTTCTTTTTTCTGAAATGCACATTTGCACCTACTGTATGACTATGTGTTATGGATTTGTAAGTTACTTAGCTTTATTTAAAGGGGTTTTCCAGTACTTACATATTGAAGGCCTAGCCTCAGGCTAGTTCATCCATATCATATCGGTGTTCGGTCAGAAACTGTATAGTAGAAGTAGAAGGTTCCTTCTATTGTGTAGTGGCCATGCAGGGGTAGCTTAGCTCCCATTCAAGTGAATGGAAGCTGAGCTGCAGTACACCGGATGTAGCCTTCCATCCACTATATAGTTTCCGGAGCCGGTGGGTGTTTAATTTAAGGACATTAATATCTAAATACCGGAAAAGCTCTTTAAATGTGGCATGTCACCGTTCTGATTATATTTTTGTATTGAAGGACTAGTTCCAGTGCAGCACAAAATACGGTCCACAGTATTCAACTGTATCATGGTCCAGAGGACGTCGATACAGTTGAATTCAGTAAGGCACCTGCAGCTGCTGACAAGGCAAGTAAAAGAGAATCAGTTCATTATGAACCTGGCTGGAGGCCATGAGAAGGGCTTGGGCGGCCCTCGTCATCAGCCCACTGGGAAATTTCCTTGTAGGATCTATGGCCAATCCACCGCTGCATACAGAATGAATGGAGCACCAGAACATTACCTCAACTGTTATTTCATACTCATGGGCAGGACCATGCCTGAAATCCAGAGAAATTATTCATTTTTAAGCAAATTAGGATGTCAGTACTTGATTGGCAGTGCCATGTTATCCAGTCCACCATAGCTCCCCCAGTGTCCTTTTTTTAATGGCCCTTTTGCATCTGTTTTTAATGGCCTATAAAAATGGATAAAATTCTTTGGCTTTTTATTTACAGACCAACCTTTGAAGTGCCCTCACAGTGTACATAGTGCCCTCCATACGTCACATGGCCCACTAGTGCCCCCCAGTATGAATAATGGACCCCCCAGTGTAAATAATGTTGCCCATAGTGCCCCCAAAAGTGCCCCCCAGAATCATTAATGTCCCCATAGTGGCACTCAGTATAATGAATGTCCCCAGTTCTGTTTGTATTCTTACTTTAGAAGTGATTTGGGAGCCTACAGACTCCTTTTAAAAGTAAACTATTAGTACTATCTTGTACCAATCTGGAGCTTCTACTATATCCCCGAGCAGTATTCACGTAATGCTTCAGAGTTGAAATCTACCAGCATTCTTTGCCGATTCAATGTCTTTCAGAGTTTGCTATGATAATTTTCATAACAGGAAATCTTACCTTTGTCCTAGACAATGTACAGTAATCTGATGTTAGGAAAACTAAAGGGTATAATACATGGGCAGATCTTCTGCCTGATGATCGCTAACTAGCGTTTGTATGAGACCCTTTAGGCCTGTATTGCAACAGATTATCTGACAGATTTTCTGAACAATCATGGAATGTACCCTAAATGTCCCAATGCATTAAAAGTGCTCAGCAAACTGTTAGGGGTGTGTATGGCAATTGAAAATGATGCAGTAGGGATACAATCCATGTATATGCTGTACATACACTGTAAAATAGTGTACAAATTTGAATATCAACCAAAAGACACAACAAAAGGGCCCAAAGTCGCTAAATACACTCATTGACAGAAAAAAATTATGCACCCAGATACAAATGTGGGATCATTGCAAAACTCAGCATGCAGTTATGTCTCAGGCAGATATGTAGGTGATTACAGGTGTGGTTTGATTGGACGCTTGGTCTTGCCAAAAGAACGTGTAAGTTGCTTTCCCTGATGTCCTCTAAAAAGGCTCTTAGAGGCTACCTTTGGGTAGTGTACCTCTTGTTGAGAGATCTTGGACTGCTAGGCATTCCCCTATGATGCATTTATAGACATTTTGCCCAGTAGACTTTGAGATGTGGTGCATCACTGGACTGAGAGAAGCAAGATACTCTTTTCGGTGAATTGCTCATGATTTACGCCGCTCTCATCTAGAGGTTGGGAGCAGTGGTTAAGTGAAAGTGAGCACACATGGCGAACAGGCTTCGGATTGTCCAGATAGACCACCAATATAGAGGATATCTGCCAACAAGCACAAGCAGCTCCCACAATTTCACTGTTCGCCATCCAGACACCTTACTTACACACCACTGTCTCTGCCCAGGCTATTTCCAAGCATTTACCACAAGGAAATTTGGTGTCACATCCATTATGTCTCCTGCCATCGACAACCAGCCACTGTCGCTTTTGTTTGCTGTGGTGTCATGAATAAGAAACCTGAACTGATATGGATTGGAACCATATTGTCTTTAACAATTAATCTACAGTCAAGTAAGGAGGCCTCATAGTGAGCGCTTCAATCCTACTTTTGTTTTGGAACGACATATTGCCCCAACTGCTGGTGTGGGGAGCCATCACATATTACAGTCAGTCACCCCTAGTAGTGATGTAAGAGACACTGATAACTCAGCGATATATACAGGACATCCTGTGGCCACGTTTGGCGCCTCTCATGGCAGGGCTTCCCACTGGCATTTTTCAGCAGGATAATGCTAGCCTACACACAGCAAGGCTTTTCCAGGAATGTATCCACCAGATTGCAACACTTTCTTTGCCTGTCCAGTCGCCAATCGAATATTGATGGGACTCCAGGTTCAGAAAACGACAAGTGTGCAGGATTTACAGGCCAGCAGCAATATCTATGGGCAAATGTGGTACAGGATACCATACAGAACTTGTATGTCTCCATGCCCAACCGTATCTCATTTTGTATCCACACTAGAGGCGGCCCAACAGGTTACTAGATTTACTAGATCATCCTTTCAATTGTACAGTTTTCCTGAGTAATCTTATCCTTTCGCTCTGTTATTGTAATCACTTACATATATCATCATTACATTTACACATGCAAAGATTCATTTGATTCCAACAACTCCTTCTTGGTGTGTTATGTTTTTTTTGTCAATGAATATATATATCCAATACATGCAGCATTCATGATGCAGTCCAAGAACAGATGAGACGGTAAATATAATGGCAGACGACCGAATCAGCTGAGGAATACTATCTGTCACTATGATCAGTCATTAGCAAATTACATTGATTGAGAACCATGTATATCAGATTAATTGCCATTAGTGTACAACCGCCACAGCACTGTAGATAGAAAGGTTATAGCTGTCTATGATGAATCTGATGGTCTAATCTTACAAGGGCTGGGAAAGCATAGTGAATGTTCACCTGCTGTGATTTCACACAATTTATATAAACACTCTCCATGGTTTAAGAATTTTGGAAGTCAACACATAAGCCACCAGCAAAAGTTCTTGTTCATT
The DNA here is from genome assembly GCA_033119425.1 of Bufotes viridis. Lineage (NCBI taxonomy): Eukaryota > Metazoa > Chordata > Amphibia > Anura > Bufonidae > Bufotes > Bufotes viridis. The sequence continues at coordinate 421,845,010 of CM065591.1, forward strand.
GTAAGCACTGACATCCTATCATATTTCTATGAACCCTACTCTGAATATTATTTAAATTGGATTGAAGGAGTATTTCAGCTTTAGGCAGATTCTTACATTTACACTGTGCTGTGCCTAAAGAAAGATATTTATTTTATATTTATTTTTTATTATTTACATATATTTATATTTATTTTAGACATTCATATAGCGCTGACATATTCTGTAGCACTTTAAGGAATACACTCGCCTGCTCACTGGGTTCCAGGCCTGTACACTTTCAAACAGGGTCACATGAACTTCTGTGAACAATTACTGGCCTTATTGGTAACGTGTGCCCAAGTGGTATGCCACTGCTCAGTTAGCCTTGGCGAAATGTCAACGATGATGCCAGTGATCGGCCACCGTGCCACATGGAACCTCATCTGGATGTGTACAGACGTGGGACTGGAAGTGCAGTAGCTGGGGTCTGGGGTGAGAGATCAGCGAATCGAAGTTGACGAAGTGGAATTCGATCCGAATTTCAGAAAATATTCGATTCGCACTGAAGCCGAATTTCCTTACGCTTCGTGGTAACAAATCACTTTTTTTCCTAAAATGGCTGCTGCACGTGTGAAGACATGGAGAAAGGAACTCTGGGAAGGCGGGATCACCCATAATGCCATGCATGCAGCCAATTAGCAGCCAGCCCTGTGATGTCACAGCCCTAAAAATAGCAGCAGCCATCTTAGATTCTGCCATTTACCAGCTTACTTAGTGTAGGGAGAGACGTGTCTGCAGGTGCTAGGGACAGTGATAGGAAAGACTTGATTGTGTTGAAAAAACGATTTATAAGTGCAGGGAAAAAATAGGGAGGAATCATTCCACAGCATTTATGTAGAACAGGGTTTAGTAGGGGAGGTTACAAACTGGGTAATAGGAAGAATCCTATTACACCTTGGTGCACTGACTAGGGATCCAAATTGCCATTATATAGCTCTGTCATTCTAGCAAACAGTTCTTGTTATTGGGGTGCAAGTGCTGTTTGATACAGCCATTAACAGGGTTTATTACAAGGAAATATTTCTACAGTACTTCTTATTTGGACTTGTGCGGTTCAGTTATATGTTGTAAAGCCCTTTTTACCGTATATTAGTGGCAAAAGAAAATTATATTTGCCGTTCTGCATTGCACTTGTCTGTTGAAAAGCCTTTTGTGTTGTGGAAAAGTGGAAACAAATTTGGGCCCAATTGCCATTCTGCGGTGCAGTGATATATTCAAAAGCCCAGTTTGCTGTGTATTAGTGGCGAAATAAAAATATATTCGCCGTTCCTCGTTGCACTTATCTGTTGAAAAGCCTTTTGTGTTGTAGGAAAAAGTGGAAAAAAATTAGGGCCTAATTGCTGTTCTGCCGTGCAGTGAAATATTCAAATGCCCAGTTTGCCATGTATTAGTGGTAAAAAAATATATATATTCGCCGTTCATCATTGCACTTATCTGTTGAAAAGACTTTTGTGTTAGGGAAAGGTGGAAAAAAAATTAGGGCCTATTTGCCATTCTGCGGTGCAGTGATATATTCTAAAGCCCAGTTTGCCATGTATTAGTGGCGAAATAAAAATATATTCGGCGTCTATCATTGCGCCTGCCACCTCCACACTATGTCACCTTGCCACTTTGTGGTTTCCTGATGCTGCCGCCACCTCCACACTATCATTGTACCACTCTGTGGCCTCCTCTTGATTCTGCTGCTGCCACCTACACACTCTGTCATTGTGCCACTCTGTGCCCTTCTCATGCTGCCATCTCCACATTGTCAATGTGCCACTCTGTGGCCTCCTCATGCTGCTTCCACCTTCACACTATGTCACCTTGCCACTTTGTGGTCTGCTGATGCTGCCGCCACCTCCACACTGTCATTGTGCCACTCTGTGGCCTACTGATGCTGCTGTTGCCACCTCCACAGTCATTGTGCCACTCTTTGGCTTCCTCATGCTGCTGCCATGTCCACAATAGGTCACTTTGCCACTTTGTGGTCTCCTGATGCTGCCGCCACCTCCACATTGTCATTGTGCCACTCTTTTGCCTCCTCCTGATGCTGCTGCCACCACCTATACACTCTGCCATTGTGCCACTCTGTGGCCGACTGATGCTGCTGCTGCTAACTGCACACTGTCATTGTGCCACTCAGTGTTGAGGTGGCAGCAGCATGAGGAGACCACAGAGTGGCAAGGTGACATAGTGGGGAGGTGGAAGCAGCATGCGGAGGCCACAGTGTCACCTTGCCACTCTGTGGTCTCCTCATTCTGCTGCCACCTCCATACTATGTCACCATGCCACTCTGCGGTCTCCTGATGCTTCCACCACCTCCACAGTGTCATTGCGCCACTCTGTGGCATCCTCCTGATGCTGCTGCCGCCACCTCCACACTGTCATTGTGCCACTCTTTGGCCTCCTGATGCTGCTTCCACCTCACCACTATGTCATAGGCCACTCTGTGGACTTCTCATGCTGTTCCCAGCCTCCCCACTTCGTGATTGGGCCACTATTTGCCTTTCGGTCTGGCTGACATCATAATTTATTTGACCCTTCTTCTGATCTGTCATAAGGAAGGAAAAATGAGAGGCACAACAGATCCTGGCTGTGTAGCAGCTATAAGGCCTGTATGGTCCCATCAGAATTGGCTTGTGATTTGGTAGCCAAAAGCAGGAGTGGGTACAAAACACAGAAGAAATGCAAATATTACATTAACATGTCATCTCTGTTTTGGATTCACTCCTGTTTTTTTGGCATTAGCAATACTGATGGATTACTGACCAAATGCTGACCGAGTGAAGGTGGATGCTCAACAGACAGGATCTGTTTTTTGGGGGTTATTGTTCTGACGGATCAGAGGAAGGGCAAAATAATCAGTGAGGTCAACACAGACTTACTGCTGACACCCCCTCCACTCAGTCGGGGGGCTCTACTTGTATGGGCATTTAATAGAACAGGTTCTGTTGACATCTATATGGAATCAGCTGACGATGATGTAAAAGGAGTGCACTACTTCTTGACCCTAACATTGACCTGTAAGGCTGAGTTCAAACTTGAGTTATTTAGTCAGTTTTGGCCCCCGTGACTGCCCAAATAAGTGTGCAGTGATTCTAAGAGCGAAATCTGTCATCTGCATGTCATACGGACTCACAATATTATTTCATTACCAGAGCAGACTCCCTATGCGTGTTACTGCAAGGCCCAGTATTTTACACCACTGTAAAGGCTCTCTGAAGCCAGGAAATAGCCGTTTTTTAACGTGATTCACCGCAAATAAATTCAGACCAAACCAAATTTTCCCCCAAAATTCGGGGAATCGGCGGATTGAGTTTTTGAAAAATTCGCTCATCTCTACCCAACACTATGGTGGGTACCCTAGACACCACCCAGGTGTCACCACATGTTGCTGCTGTCTAGAAGGGATGGTAAGACGTGGTGCACTCTGATGGGAAACAAGTCCAGAGAGTCATGCTCTGCAGTAAACCAGTGTGCTTCTTTACTTGAGGAATGTAAAACAACACAGGGGAGGCATAGGGCTGGCTTTTCCAATCTCTACCCAGGAAGACGAAGGGTTTGATGCTGAGGAAAGGCCAGAGCTTGCTGTCCCTCTCTCTGTCAGAAGGCTGGTACTCTGGCCAAAGGCTGGTGGCCAAGGTTCTGTGGCAGAGTTTCCCCATCTTAGCATCTTCTTCTGGTCACTCTAGTAGTCTGGCAGAGTCTGCTCTTCTTAGCTCTGTTCCATAACTGCAGAACACTAGGGGCTCTGACTGCTCTCTTTATATACAGTTTCTAGCTGAACTAGAACCTATTAATGGGAGAGGTGGAGTGGAGAAACTCAGCACAAACAAATACAATGTTACACTTTCCAGCTCTCATTGCATTAGAGCTTCAATAATACTCAATGGCAATGACACAGCAGTTTTCCAGACAAAAGCAGGTTTTCATGCATAATAACCTAACAGCACCTGGCATTCAAAAGCTTTTCCCGTCTAAAACATGCTCTTCTTTAAACACTATGGTAGCTGTGGAAAATTACCAGCTTCTAATTGTTAGCTAGAAAGACCCAAAAGTCTCTCAGTGTTCATTAACCCTTTCCACAATTCTGTGCAAATTCAGGGCAAATAAGGAGGATATATATACAACATATATATAAAATGCAGTCACACAGTATTAACCCTTTAAAGTGAAAAAAAAGTAAGAATTTGATGACTTGTCATTGGGGAAACAGGGGCAAATGTCCACAAATGCCCAGACTTCAAAGTATCCCTGCTCCAGGGAACTACAGAAGCATCGCTGAGTAGAGCTTCTGCACTAGAACTGAACATTGGGGAGCAGGTAACTGAATTTATTTGCTTAGGTCCAGTGCAGTACTGGTCAAATGTAAAAAGTTGCCTAAAGCTGAAATGTCCTTTTAAACGGGTTCTTCAACCATTTACAAGTGATAGCATATCATTTTCTATTTAGCAGGGGTCTGACACCCCACACTTCAGCTGTTCTGCAATAGCTCTGGCACTGGAACTTGATGCTGGAAATACACAGTCCATTGTGCAGTGGAAGGAGGTGATTACTACAGTGCTGCCTCCATTCATGAGTTTCAGCTGAGTTCCACCAGCACTGGAGCTACTGCAAAACAGCTGATCAGTGGGGGTGCAGTGTTCTGGACTTCACAGCTGAAATCTTCCAGCTGGCTCAAATTCTGCTCAGAGGTTGATCAAATAAATTGCATTTGTAAAGTACAAATTGTATATTAAAGGGAATCTGTCACCAGGTATCCCTCCCTATCAAACTATTTGCATAGACACGTAGCTGTGATTCACCTGATTCAAACACAATTTTTATTTTGTTGATCTGATGCTCCGTTCCCGAGTTATGATACTTTTTTGTAATATGCAAATTAAGTATTGGGTCCAATGAGGGCATCACAATTGCTCTTGTTGCACCCAAACTCCACTCATTTCTGTGACCTGCCCCTCCCTGGCTGCTTTGATTGACAGAGTCAATAGGTAATTAAATAAAAGTTAGGCTTTACTTAGAATTATTCATCAGTGATAATATAGCTATATAAAATATAAAATTGTGTTTAAAGGGGTTGTCCAGGTTCAGAGCTAAACCCAGACATATCCCCTTCTTCACCCAGGCAGCCCCTCTGAGATAAGCAATGCTCTGCCTTGCCCTGCATTGCATCTCGCAGGGCAAGGGCCGTTTTTATTATATTTTCACACTGCTAGGCGGAGCCTTCAACCTAGCAGTGTTCCCAGTGATGTCAACGGCACTAATGGGTGGGCTTTAACGCTGCCCTAGCCTATTAGTGGCAGTGACGTCACCAGGAACACTGCTAGGCGGAAGCCTCTGCCTAGCAGATACCCGGTACATCACCAGATCTATTGAAAAAGCCCTTGCCTTGCGTGATTCAGTGCAGGTCAAAGGAGAGCATCGCAGCATGAAATGGGTTAAGAGGGGGATATGTCCAGGTTCAGTTCTGATCCTGGACATCCACTTTAAAGTTGAAGAAAGTGGGTTGGTACTGTTACAAAGATAGACCCCTGTATTGTCATTCATACACTTACAAGATGATTATTATTTAGAAATGTAAGCATATAGAAAGATGATACAAGTATATAGTAGATAAAAACATAGTCGGTATATATATATATATATATATATATATATATACCACACACACGCACACACACCCTTTCCACTTCTGAGCATTTGAGCACAGAACAGAGCTAACTAAAACTTGTACATTCCCAAGTTTCTCCTTCATACTTCAGACTTCGTAATAGGCCACACAAGTTGAAAGCCTATGGGCATAAATCTAAGAGCAGTGCTGAAGTCTTTAGACGCAAGCAAGCTCTTCCCCTGCCTGTTCCCCAGCCAAGAATCCAAAATGAGACACACACTCTCTCCTTAGCTTGCTTGCCAAGAAATAGGATGCACCTCCACCTCCAGGAATACCAGGCAAGGAGCAGCTAAGGAGGATAGGAGGGTAGAGCACACTCAGGGATAAAAACAAATCCCCTCATGTAGTTTATACCAGCCGAGATTCCAGCTTTTAGTTGCTTGAGGTTTGTTGTATGTGGTTTGTAGTACATATTTGAAATAAGAGCGATGTTACATTTAATAATTTGGAGAGACTTTTAACTGGTGAGTCTGAGTTACTTAATTTTATACTTCAGGTTTCTTATAGTAATTTTCAGTCATGGCTCAGGACATCTAGAGCTGGGCTCAACTTACATCTCAGACACTGCCTCCTTAAACAGTAGTAATAGGCTGCCTACTATTACTGTGTGGACTGTCAAAGTATACAGTTCAATGCATGGTTAAATGTATATGAATATCACTTCTAATTAGTAACCATAACATTAACAACCTTTTCTGTGGGGTGTATGAAGTCAAGCATGCATGTTCCATAGGCATCAATAGAAGAATGTGTCAGACTGAAGAGCTCAATGACTTCCAATGTGGCACTGTTATAAAATGCTAAATTTCCAAACAGTCCCTGCTCTACTAGAACTGCAATTATATAGTGCAAGTGTTGTTATTATAAAGTATGTTCTGAAGGTGGCCATACACCTTTAATAGCTGTCAACCGATTGCTCATCTGTCCAACAGCTATTCCTCCCACCCCCTGCCCCCTGCCCCCTTACACATACACACTCGACTAGAACAAGTATGTCAGTGCCAACTCTGATGGTGGTAATTAATCCCCATGCAGATGACACAGTTTGGCATCCCCCCTCACATTGGCCTGTTCAGTCAATGTTAATTTAATGTGTAAGTGGATAGCAGTTCATCTAGAAAGTGGTAGGCTAAAACGGCTTATAGAATGAGATTGAAATGAATAGTAAAATTATGCTAATTGATCCCCAAACCTCTTGTTATATAACGTTAAAGTATTGTACATTTCCATAGAATGGTTTGTCTAATTTGACCATCCATGATCTTAGCCCCATAGAACACCTTTGGACTAGAATGCAGATTGAGATACAAGCTTTCATCTTCCAAAGTTTGAGCCCAACCTTACTAATGGCTAGATGGCCACACATCCTTGCAATCATGGTTCCAAATCTAGTGGAATGTCTTCCTAGAAAGTGGGGTCCAACTCCATACTAGTTTTTGAATGAGAACTTCAATAGGCACATAAATGTTTCCTTCTTTTCCCGTCTCTTTGGTTCAAGACTTATCTGCATGGATAGGTTGAGTTTTGGCTATGTCATTTATGCAAAAAGGTCCTAGAATATTGATGTTTCATCCGAAGTTGCTCATCCCTAGTCAATGTCAATGGTAGAATGAAAGATTCTGGACATTGACAGCATTAAGTTAGTTTGTAGTTGTTTCTACATCAAACATTGGGTTATATCCAGTGATAGGTTCACTATACAGTCTAATTGGAATTTACACTAGACAATAGGTAAAGCTGCTTAAAAAAACAATCCATGTTGTTCATTATACCTTTATCTACACTAAACAGCCCTGGTTCTTTAAATTGCTTAGCCTATTCTTTAGGACAGCTCATAATGTGTAATTTTGGAAAGATGTATTAGTCTTCTCTTGCAGGACAGTTTACTGAAGCTTTCCTCTCTACAGAAAATAGCTGAGATATATGGAAGAAATGGATGTTCCATTACAAACCCATAAAAAAGTAGAATGACTGTAAAAACATAATCACCATTGTTAAAAGGTTATAGCAACAAAATGGGTTTATTTTATTTTCTAACAGGAGGAGCAGCGGTTAGAAGAGAGGGATAGAGAGCACTGGTTATGGGTTGAGCTTTGCATCTCAGACCCTTAAAGGACTTGAACATTTCATATTTTCTATAGCCTGCTTGCAGTCTAAACATTACTGTCCACAGATTTCCTCTGGGGCCTTTGGGTTTAGAGCATGGGTTAACCCTCCCACTGCTTTTTCCTAGACTATTAAAGTAGTTGCTCTTTTTCATAGAGAACTACCATCATAGATTCAGTTTATATGAAGTCTTGAGCTGGCCCTAGTCACTGAGATGTTTGATCGCTCTAAATCGTTTGCATGTAAAGATTATTAGAAATTATTTTTTCCATTCCTGTTAACATGTTCATGCTATTAATCCTCTGCAGAATTTTTTTTTCAAAATGATCATTACATTTATAACAATAATATTTAAGTGTCACATTGTAGATGGGAGTTCCTTCTTGCACCGGGGCGCCAGAGCCTCAAGTTACATCTTTCTTGGTTAGTATGCACTGGTATAGCTTTTTGTATCATAGTTCCACAATTCCTTTGTGGTTTTCTTTTATAACTACAATGTGTAGGCGGATCCATCGCAATGACATATGCCACATACCCCGAAAGAACCCCATTGACTTACATTGGCGTTCATTGGACTCTATTTAAATGTCCTTCATTTTGATAGGAAAAACAGCACTGCACGCAACAATATTTTTCCTGTTAAATTTGAAGAACAGAACAGAGTCTCTGATACAGATGCAAACATGGCCTAATTGATCCATGCACTTCAACTTTAGCACTATGAGCATTTTATACACCAAAAGGGTAGCAAAGGGAATTTGGTTAAAAAACACTAATTTATTACATATCGATATATATATATATATATATATATATATATATATAGTCAAATAATATTATTTACCAGGATAGAGTCATCACAGTCACTTGGCTGCAGAGCAGAGGAATGTAATACATGATTTACCTAGGAAGAAGACACTGGATGATTGTTTGATACTAATATATTCAAGGCTTTTTATTTGCACTACTGTTTGCCCTGGTTTGCAGCCAGTAAACGCTAATAAATGAAGCTCAAGGCACAAAACAGGATCTGTGGACTGTTTAACTGTTTTCCCCCACATAGAAATATCCAGTATGAACTAGGCTTTGTATTTTACTTTACTTTACTTAATTCATATTTTGCCCCATTTCAAGTTTATCCTTTCTAACTGTATTTTTGGTGTTCATTTAAATAACTGTTTGCAGACAAGCCACAGTGAAGAGCACATATTGACCTAGAACAACTACAGCCAGGTAGAGACGAGACTCAAACATACACTGGCCTACAAAAGCTTAGAACCGATTGCCCAAAAATATTACACTGCCTACAGCAAGTTACAATTTTGCTGAATTGTGTTACTTGGCCATTGTTCTTTGAAGATATTCAAGACCAGTTTCAACCAATGTCTTCTGTATCTTTCCAAGGGTGTAACTGCATCTACAGTAGGGCAATCTTCCTGACATGACGATCTTCTTAGTATTAAATTAGATTGAGATATGGTGATTTTACCTGCTAGGTCATCAGTAATCTAACTCCCAGTTTTATCACCATATAGTCTTTACATTATCTTAGGCGTATGCTTCATATTGTTGACCTGCTGCAAGTTGGAATAGCACAATCATTCTAGGCGAAAATCCTAGAATTATATGTAAACCTCCTTTTAAAGTACCAAATTATCCCCAAAGAACTAAGTTTTCCTCCTACCATTAAAGTTTATCCATTTTGCTTGACATTAGTCATTTACACAAAAAAGTTCATCAGCTCTTCAGCACCCAGCAAGAGACGTGCAAGGAGCTCCTGGACCAGGAAACTTGCAATAGGAAAAAATGCACCAGCACTGTGGTTCGCTGTTAAAATTAAAGTTGTATTGAGTATACATTAAAAGTACAGTACTGTACTTTTAATGTATACCGAATAAAACTTTGATTTTAACAGCAGGCAACAGTGCTGAAGGATTTTTTCCTATTAGTCAATTACACGTTACTTATGTTCTCGTCTTTTATCCAAAAACCTTAACCTCATGCTCACTTACCCATAAACCCTTTTGCACCGGTCACAGAGCATGCCTAGAAAACTCTCCAATAGAAGTCAATGGAGTCAGCTACTGTCCATTGTGTTTGTGGCTTGTGTAGCTGTTCTCAAAAGACAGGAAGTATTAACGTATTTTAGGCCTAGTGGCCAGTGTGAAAATTGCAGGGATATACACAATTTTTTTAAATATAGATAGTGACATGGAAAAATGAAAAAAAAGAAAATCACCTAAAATTCAAGAAAAAAATGGTTGGTATGAAAATGTGATTTAAACAATAGGTCATTTTTTGATGACACATTTCCTTTAAGGCTTCTCATAGCTTCTACAAGATCATTAATAAAATATTGAAGAAAATAGGGCCTAATACTGACCCCTAGTGACAGTGACTCAATCTGAGTGTGTACCATTAATAACCACCCTCTGTTTTTTATTACTGAGCCAGTTACTTACCCACATACAGACATTTTCTCCCAGTCCAAGCATTCTCATTTTATATACTAACCTTTTATGTGGTACAGTTTCAAAAGGCTTTCAAGATATACGACTGATTAAATTAGTTTGACATGACCGATCCCTCATGAAGCCATGCTGATATGGCATTATATGCTTATTTTCATTGAGGTACTCCAATATATCATCTCTTAGAAAACCTTCAAGCAGTTTACCCACAACAGATTTTAAAGTTACCGGCCTATAGTTTCCGGGCTCATTTTTTCTTTACTCCTTTTTGAATATTGGCACCATATTTGCTAAACGCCAATTCTGTGGAACACTCCCTGTCAGTATAGAGTCTTTAAATATCAGAAAATAAGGGTCTGGCTATGGCATTACTTAATTCTCTTAGGATACGGGGGTGTATGCCACCTGGTTCCTGTAATTTGTCTATTTTAATCTTTTTAAGATGCTGCTGTACTTCTTCCTGGGTCAGACAGGACATTTTTAATGGGGAATTTACTTTTTCATTCTACATTTCATCTGAGATTTTATTTTCTTCAGTGAATACAGTGGAGAAAAAATATTTAATAGCTTTGCTTTCTCCTCATTGCTTTGTGCAACTTCTCTCTCATCACTCTGTAAAGGGACGACACCTTCAGATTTTTACTTTTCACCATTTATATAATTGAAGAACATTGTAGGGTTAGTTTTACTGTCTTTGGCAATTAATCTCTCTGTTTCAGTTTGGCTGCTTTTATTTGTCTTTTACATATTCTGTTTTTGTCCTTGTAGTTTTTCAGTGCCTCCCTACTACCCTCCTGTTTTAGTGATTTAAATGCTTTCTTTTTGTCATATATTGACCCCCTTATATTTCTATTCATCTGCAAAGTTTATTTCTTGTTACTAACCCTTTTATTCCCATACGCTATGTACCTCTCATAGAGTTTAGGATGATTTTAAAAATATCCAATTTTGTGGCTGCATTTTTGTTTTTGAGGACATTGTTCCAGTTAGAGAGGCCAATGTCCTTTCTTAGCTGGTCAAATTTAGCTTTTTTGAAGTTTGGTATTTTTGTTCCTCCCTGTAGAAATGCTCTTTTGAATGACAATTGGAAGGCTATTACTTTATGGTCACTATTTCCCAGGTGTCCCCCAACCTTCACATCTGTTGTTCTGTCAGGTCTATTAGTTAGTACTAAGTCCAGTATGGCCGTCCCTCTAGTCGGGTCCTGAACCAGTTGGGAAAGGTAATTGTCTTTGGTTATTGCCAAGTTTCCTTTATGCGATCTACAGCTTTCAGTTTCTCAGTTTATATCTGGGTAGTTGAAGTCCCTATAATAACGACCTCATTATGATTTGACGCCTCATTTATATTATGTGCCAAAAATATATAGACACATGTAAAAAAAAAATACATATAAATGGAGGAAAAACTCCCATGTCAACCCAAACCATAGTCAGTGCCACCCAAAACTAAAACAAAATAGAGAACCCATATAAAAACTGTAGTTTGCAGACCAAAGTTAATCTTTCCAGAATGATTGGTAAGGAGGGGCTTACTCAGGGAACTCATCTGACAGATTTATCACAGAATGACATTTTGCAACTTCAAAACAGATTCATAGCTCATAAGGGTGCCTTCACACACGGTGGAAAAATCCACCAGAAAATGTACAGGTGCAGATTTTTAAAATGGTGCGTATTTTGGTGGAATTTTGGTGAACATTTTACTTGCAGATTACGTTGTGGATTTTTGATGTGGACTTCTGTGCAGATTACATACCCTGTTGAAATGAATGGAGACCATCTGCTTCAGAAATTTTGAAGAATGTTATTCCGTAGCAGAACGCAGGGCAGGGATTGACACATTTCAATCCAATAGGATAACATGGGGGACGTTTTTTATGAAGTATATTTTCTGGCTGATTTTTCCGCCATATATGAAGGCACTGTACCACCTGCAAAGGATGCAAAGGCTCCCATATTATTTAACCCCTTAGTGACCACCCATACGTGTTTTTACGGCGGTCACTAAGGGGCCTTAGGCTGGGCTGCCGCGTTTTTACGGCGGCCCAGTCTAAGCGCTGCACGGGTCCCCCGTGCAGCGGGGAGCGCGGGCCCGGCTCTCACATGAGAGCCGCGGCCCTGCTCTAACAGCCCGGGCCGGCAGGAGTGCCGATCCGGGCTGTTTAACCCCTTACATGCCGGGCGCAATGGCGCCTGCGCATGTAAAGGGTTGACAGAGGAGCGAACTCCTCTGTCACCCATCAGCACCCCGCAGATGCGATCGCGGGGTGCTGATGTGCTGGGAAGCCTTACCTGGCTTCCGGCAGGGCCCCGAGCCTGTCCTCCAGTAATCTCCAGCAGGCTATGCCTCTCTGGCGTAGCCTGCTGGTCAAAGTTAGAATTGCACTGCATTTAAAATGTAATGCATTATAGATATAATGCATTACATTTTAAAAGCAATCAAAATACTGTATATTATAGTCCCCATGTGGGACTATTAAGTAGTAAAAAAATTATAAAAAATACACATTTATTAAATAAAAAAATTCCATGAAATATAAAAATATGCTTTTTTTCCATTGAAAATACGCTTTTCAATGAAAAAATTGCAAAAAAATTATCCCCATATGTTTGGTATTGCCGCGTCCGTAACGACCGGCACTACATAAATATTACATAAATTATCCCCTATAGTACACGCCGTTAAAAATAAATAAAAAAAAGCCAGAATTTCTAATTTATTCTTAATTTTCACAGAAAAAACGAAATAACAAGCGATCAAAAAGCGGAATTTACTAAAAATTATACCAATGAAAAATAGAAGTCGTCCCACAAAAATCAAGCCCTCACACAACTCCATAGAAAAAAATTAAAAAGTTATGGGTCCTGGGAAGTGGCAGTGCAAAATCATTTTTTTTTGTTAAAAAAGGGTTTTATTGCAAAAAAGTAGTAAAACTTAAAAAACTATAAGTATTTGGTATCCCTGTAATCGTACTGACCCAGGGAATGAAAATATTATGTTACTTTTACCGAATAATGAACACCGTAAAATTTATAATGTACAAACGCAGTGGCAGTAGTACTATTTTTCCCCTTCTCCCTCCCAGAAAGAGTTAATAAAAGTTAATAACAAAGTTATGTGTACCCCAAAATGGCGCTATTAAAAACTACAACTTGTCCCGCAAAAAACAAGCCCTCATACTGCTATATAGATGAAAAAATAAAAAAGTTATAGCTCTAGGAACGAGACCATGAAAAAAGGACGAAAAACGCTTGGTCAGAAAGGCACAAACAGGCTTGGTCACTAAGGGGTTAAGACCCACACAAGCTTTGTCATTGAGAGGTTACAATAGTGGAGTAAATCTTTGATTTAGGCCTCATGCACACAAACGTATTTTAATTTCGTATCTGTTCCGTTTTTTATGTGGACCGTATACGGAACCATTCATTTCAACGGGTCCGCAAAAAAAACGGAAGGTACTCCGTGTGCATTCTGTTTCCGTATGTCCGTATTTCCTCTCCACAAGAAAAAGAACATGTCCTATGATTGTCCGCATTTTGGACAAGACTAGGACTGTTCTATTAGGGGCCAGCTGTTCCGTTCCGCAAAATACGGAAGGCACGAAGATATTCGTGCGGATCCGTTTTTTTGTGGAACGCAAAATACATATGTGTGCATGAAGCCTTAATCATGAAGGCGCCTTCATGTCATAAAACCACCCTAGAATAATGCGCTTCTAGAGAAATCTACCTTCTTTTATCCACTTTGCGTCCATAATTGAACTGTAACACTGTCTGTGCACTCTCTACCATGCAAACCTAGGAAAGGCAGTTTGCATTACTGAACAAAATGGGATAAAGCTGTGTTAACATCATTGAATTCTTTGAAAAACAAACATTTCAGAGTGATTCCTAACTTTTGCATGCTAGTGTACACTGATGATCTGCAGTGAGCAATGTAACCTTAAATGTAAAGTGCTGAGTCAGGGATATTTAACGCTGCCTTTGTAGTTACGATAAAGGGATTTCAATTGAGTTCGGCTTAATTGCATTATATTTTGAAGATTGGATGTATCTAAAGCTTAAGTTACACCATGAGATAAACTCTTATGTCCATGAAGCCATATTTTGGGGGCAAGTTTAATATAAAGCAGTGTTACTTGCAGAAAGGTAACATATGTTGTCTTTCAGAGGAAGCTTAGTCTTGACCCCTCCCCTCATATTGTCTTGGAGAGGCTGTTAAGAACTACACTTCCCACCTGGGAGATGTTTACTATGGCGAGAAAACACACAGAAACTCAGCCACCACCTGTCCTGATAGCTGTCACTGAAGTGATCCACACATGCGTGAACAGGTGGGGTCGCCTTTTGTCCTTACATTACAGTAAGGGACACGGGCTGTGTACATTTAAAAATGTCTTACTCTTTTCCGAACTTTGATTTTTTTTTTATGTTAGTGCATCTTTTATTATACTGTGCAACAACTAGAACCCTTGCAAAAATTTGAGGTAATAGGTTAGCTACATCAACTGTAATATTGGACAATTACTGTAATATTGGCTTCCTGCAAAATGCTAGATTCTATTATGTAGAAGTTCACTTCAGCACCGTGGTCCTCGGACAAGTCTATTTTACTAATTCTTGCATTCAACACGCAATAATAATTCCGGAGCATCTTTTCTTAGAATGCTGCATTGTGCTAGAAATGTATGACTATCCCTCAGTTCACACTTGCGCGTTTTACAGCACGTTCGAACGCTCTGTAAAACGCTCAACAGGAGAAAACTCATGTTTCCCTATGGGCATAGTTCTCACCTGAGCGTTTTACAGCGCGTTTGAACACGCTGTAAAACGCCCTACGTTTAAAGAAGTTCTTGAGCTTCTTTGGGGCGTTTTGTCGCGCGTTTGCACCCATAGAATTCAATGGGAACGCGTTAAAGTGTAGATATGCCTTTTTCAATTGGTCTCCAGAGTCACGAACGCGCGTATGACGCGCGTTTCCTATTTGCAAAAACGCGCTGTAATACAGGGATCCAAAACGGATCAGTTAAGCCTCAATGCATTCTGAATGGATAAGGATCCGTTCAGAATGCATCAGTTAGGCTCCGTTCCACCTCCATTCGGTTTTGGAGATGGACACCAAAACGCAGCATGCGTCTGTATGAAGAGGCAGAGCCTAACGGATCCATTTTGAATTACAATGTAAGTCAATGGGGACGGATCAGTTTTAAATGACACAATATGGTGCATTTGAAAATGGATCCGTTCCCCATTGACTTTCAATGTAATTCAAAACGTATCCGTTTTGGACTTTGTCATTTTTCTTCAAAACTAATGCAAACGCATTATAATGCATTATAGGTGCGGATCCGTCTGTGCAAATAAACAGACGGATCCGCACCAACGCAAGTGTGAAAGTACCCTAAGGCTGTGTTCACATCACCGTTTAGCTTTCCGTTCTTCTGATCCGTCAGAAGAAGAGAGAGAAAAACAAAACAGGATACTGTTAAAAAAAAGGATCCTGTTGCATCAGTTGTCATCTGTTTGAGCTATTTCTGTCTGGGATCCGTTGTTTTAGACGGAAACAAAAGTACTACATCCAGGAATGCTTCCGTCAATTCCCAGGCTTCTCTTCTGTCATCCAAGATGGCTGCATTAGTTCTCAGTCAGGCCAATCCAAGAGCATAGCTGTACAAGTAGGAAGTGTCTAGGGTTACCGATGCACGTGTGAGAAGCGGCACGGCCATCTTGGATAACAGAAAGAGAGCCAAGGAATAAGGGGATCTACAACTAAAAAGATGAAGAGGAGGGACTATTTAAATATTCTGTTCGTTCCCCAGTTAATGTTAATTTTTTGTTCTTCTTGGAACGAAGAGTCTCTTTGAAGTGTTAGGGTTGGGAAGAAATTAATTTTATTTTTGCATAACTGTACTACCTGCCTGCAAAAAGATACTGAGTTTTACTGAGGAGCAAGGCATAACCATGTCTTGGGAAGAGTTGTCAGTTTGCAATGTATGCCAATATAATGCAACTATAGTTTACCACCCATTTACTGTATATACAACCTAGTCTATAGGAACACAGGCTGCAATAGCCATTTCTTTTTGCTTATGATATTTTTATATTCTCTATCTGTTGGTTTTAGAAAGTTAAATAGTTTACTTGCAAATTAAGTCCTAAAACTTTGGCATGCATGTGGTGCGGGGAAACAGCTCATCACTTAAACGCCTCTGTTTGCCAGCAGAAGCCTACTGTGTCTAATGATAAATGCCACCCTGGTTGAAGTCACTTCGATATTCCAGGTATATTCATGTTCTAGATGCCTATTCATGGTCCTATATGGAAATAAGTAAATAAAATAGCACTTTCATATGCTAAGTATAAGGCAGGCTACATGTGTAGCAATAAAGACTTTCAAGTAATTTAATCCCTGATTACTGTATTGTAATAGCCATAAAGCACCACACTTTATCATTGATTTTCTTCATTGCTAAAAGACTACCTTCTGTCCTCTTCTTATGTGTCATAGTGAGGAAAAAATGGATAGAAGGTGTGGTCTGGAAGATTAACATTTCTCCCAGCCATTCAAAACCCTCTAAGTCGGAGATCAAAGCCGATAATACTGAGACCCTTCCTTGTAGCTAACAATTCCTTAGTGGCCCCTTCCATTCAGTAACCAGTCCAGGCTTAGCTGTATTATATTCTCCTCCATCATACATTACAGCAACCTGCTTCTCACCATGGTTAGCCTATTCTTCCACATGCTAAATCTTTTCTTAGGGATTTAATCAAAAAGGGAGGATTATAATTCCGGGGCGCTAATGAAAAACTCAATTGAACATAAAACTTTTTTATACATTTTTTTAAATTGCTCTTTACCTTCTGTTTTAATATGTTGCATTTCTCACTGTCGTGGAAAAATAGTAAAATCTGCCTGGATCACCTATTACAACTCCATAACTCTACTGGTTTACTTCCTTAGATAGTTCTGTAGGTACAGAATATTATTTTTATGTCAAATTTATCAGATAAACGAGGCATACATAAAATGACTACCTTATGTAGTTATCAAATGCTAATATATTCTTCGCGTACTTCAAATATGACGTACTGTTGTTTGCAGCATATTCAGATTATAGATAAAATATGTGTTTTTGAAAATCACAAATACATTTATTAATCAGCCCGTTAAAGGACCCAGCCCTTACACTGCCCCATGCTACTATTCTAAAACTAATAGGTATGTTAATACTAGTAAATGACTTATTGGATGATGTCGTGCTTCATACTGAGTCATGGCTAGCAAAGGTAGACTTGACTTGTATTAAAAATTCTACTCAGTGTATAATAAATTAAGACCATAACCAGGTTGCAACAATGCAGGCATGGCTCAGTCCTCACACTGCCCCCTACATTGTATGGATGATATATTAGTAGCAGATCTATTGCATGAAGGTATCCAATATATCTGTTACCAATATATCTATTACTAATATCTATTACTAGTTCTAGAGTGGTACTGGGGTCTAGACAATGTATGGGCTAGGCCATAGCAGCATTGTTGTCACGAGGTTGTAGCCAGTATAAGGAGACTCGATTTGTCATAAAAAAACAGCACAATTGTTTATAAAAATTAAATTTATTTCTATTAACATGGTCAAGAAGAAGAAAAAAAATTATTCAGTTCCAGATTAGGTCTTTAAAGGGGTGAGTAGGACTGGTTGCCAGCACTTACAGAGCTGTCTAGGAGGGGTGAGGGGGCAGAGCCTCACTACACACAACATTGCTCTACATTAGACGTCAATGATGCGATCCTGCTATGATGGCTGAACATCCTGACAGGAACGCTCATCATTATGTAGCATATCCAAGTGCTAGAGCCTAGTGCGTAGGGAGGTCCCATCCCCTTAACCCCCCTGGGAAGCTCTGTGAAGTGGAGGCAACTAGTCCTGCTCACACTCTGGGACAGGTTGCTGGCAGCCATTTTAAATCATTCCCGAAAAATACCTTTAAGTAGCAGAAAAGTGGATGAGACTTTTAAAAAATATCCACACACAGAGAAAAATCTGTGCGGAAATGGACATGCGATGCGGTGTGGATTTTCACTGCAGATTTTACCCTCTGCAATACAGTAAAATCCACAGCGATCGAAAATCCATGTTAGGGCCCATATCCAAACCTATAGTGTATACTAAATTTGATCACTACAAAAAGACCATAGGAACAACTCTTGTTTTTTTTCCATACTGCATGCAGTTTTTATGCTCTTTTTACAGAGGCAGATTTTTCTTTTTTGTGGCATTTTTTTTCCTATAGAAAAGGATATGTCGAAATGCTGGAGAAACACCAAAAGCTTTTACAGGCTGCTTAAAAAAAAACAATTCAGAAACCTAAAAATACCAGTGCCCCACCTAAAAATAGCAGTGACAAAAAACGCTTGTGTGTCCTGCATTTTTTATTTTCTATAAACTTTCAGCTAACATCTGAAGCTGGCGTTTTTACTACAAAAAACATACAAAACGTAGGTGCAAAAAAACAAACACACAAAAATGCTCAAAAACACTCTGTGGATGTTGCAGTGGATTTCAGCCCAAATTCTGTGGCAAATGTGTCCAAGTCACACAACATGTTTGTGGATGGAACCGCAATCCAATCTGACCACTCATTTTTATCTTTTGAGCTTTCTTAATTTGAAGAACATGAGAAATAACATGCAGCCATGTTGGATAATGTCATAGCCATTTACACAATGATGCACTGTACAGTTGGTACGCAACAACTTTGCACATAAGATTTAATTACATGGAATTTTTCCAATAAGTCAATTTTTTAAAGTATTATATTACCATGTTGATTTGAATAACTGCATGTCTATAGTGTTGAACTTGCAATCTCCTTCTATGACTATATGTGTATTCATTGACAGTAAAACTTTACAACCATAGCAAGCAGACATGGTTGAAACATACATCAGCAAATTACCGTACTATTCCTGTGTCACATATCTACCTACCACACCAACATCTGTTTTAGTAATAAATATGGTAATAGTAGGACAGAACACATTACAATGGCTCCTAAAAGTTTACTGCTGGTTTCCATAAAGATCTGGGCAGTAAACATACGTTTCTAATGATGAGCCATGTTCTTGGCTCCTTTCAACAGTCTGGCCGTCACCTATATTCATGAGTGGCAAGAATGAGGCCAGTCTGGAAAATATTCATAGCATATACGTAACTGACCATACAGTACCTTCTCTCTTATGACCCCCCCAGTTAGGATTTCTGGGAGGTACATTAGCTTTATGGTAATTTAAAGAGATATCTGTGGAGACAGATTCTGTTTAAAAGGATTGATCACTGAGGCTGAATCGCATTCCCAGCCTTTGAGAAAAAAATCATACTTTGGAAACCCCTTTAAGTATGACATTGTATATGTTGATATAGATATCTTTGTGTATCATCAAGATCAGGGAAGCACAACCTTTTCTGGTCCAATGGGCACATTTTCAGATCTAACCAATACCAAGAGCTACAATAATGATAATGACTTGTGTTAAGCATTTTTTTTTTTTGAATTTTTAATTTGCTATGTAATTTTCTATGCTTAAAAGATCCCCAAATTTCGCAGTTTTCACACTTAAACTTGAAACTTAAGCCTAACAATATGTTCCTGTTTTGTATAGATCACTTTCAGTAGTCATCTCATTATCATCACGGGCAGGATTACATCTATAGATAGATAGACAGACAGACAGATAGATAGGCAACACAGGATCCACCATTCACAATGGGTACTTATCCATGCGTAGGACCTCTACACAGGCCACAAAACAAGCCTAGAATACTCTCCCATAGAAGTCAAAGGGTAAAATAAGCTCTTGACCATCGTGTGTATGGCCCATGTGTGTATGGCCTACATAGACAGTAGTATACTGAAACATGCAGATTGTTCCCAATTGGTGTGCTATTACTTTGTGGAACGTTTTGCAGAATGGTTCACAAAATATCAGCGTTTTTGTGATGAAATTGGTTCCATAGGAATGAATGGCGGAATGTTCAAAACTAGAGTGGGAGCTGACAAAATCTAGATTGTGAGCTGAAAAATCAGGACATGATTTCTAAACTGCCACCACTCCCTCATTTTCAAGCCTACCTACACAAATATATTTTATCTTATATCAAAACGTTCAGCTGTCCCTGCTGCCACTAAAAATGTCTACGGCTAAGCAATAGTCCTGATAGTTTTCACAATATGACCATTTGTTTGCAACTCACGCCGCCCATTGACATTCATTGAAACTCCACTCTAGCCACCTCAAATTTGAAGGGCAATTTCTAAACTGTGACTGTGCCTTCATTTTTTATATTTCTGAGACATTCTATGCATCATTCTATGCAAATGTAGGCCTGGGTCTTGTGATTCTTACAATATAAAGCTCTTCGCTGTAGGATTTATAATTTTTAAACTACAACACTTTGAAATGGCAACCTCCATTGAAGTGACTTCTCTTTACTGCTGGGACTGGGGTGTGCTTTCTATTGCTGTGTCTGTACAGAAGTCTAAGGGGCACTTGTCTCTATAGGAACAGAGGTGGGTGGGGATGTCATGTGAATACTCCTCTGCATGCTGCAGTGCATGCTGGGATATTTACTTTCACTTTACAGCTGCTCTGCCCACACAGCCTGCCTGAGGAAGCCTCTCAGTTACTCTACCCACTCCATAAAGTTACTCTGCCCAGTCCAGCCTTTCCACAGTTACTCCAGCCACTCCAACCACACAACAGTTACTCAAGCCACTAAACCCAGTTACTCCGCCCACTCCAGTTGTAGACAACTGGTGGAGGCAAGAACACTTCACACAATTTCCCCATAAATTGTAGCTTTTCTAGTTTTTTATATTCCCACCATAATCAATGACTAGTAAATTAGTAAATTTATATTGATATTGATGCTAATTTTACAGCGTACAAATCCATTTTATGTTGAACCAATAAATGCAGCCATTAATTGCCATGAAGTTCTTAGATTCATTATGAATGTCACTAATAATGTAGCGGTAACTACTGGTTTGGACCACACAGCAGCCAGTTTTGTCAACAACCCTTATGGACTAATCAGAAAAAGTAATCTTCCACATCCCACATAAATTCAGTCTGCACGCATAGAGGGAATGTATAATAAACAACAAGAAACCAATCAAGAGTCCCAGAACACTATGAAGAGTGCTGATATATACGGTAAGTAGTTGGTGATTTGTATAAAAACATGCTGAATGTAAGGAACCATCATGATGCAGACACCACCATGGCTGTACAGGACCAAATGAGTTAAGAATTACTAGGACCTCGTAAAAAGAGCCGAAAAAAAAAAAACAGCTTCCAACCGTCTAGGAGAGAAAATGTCACCACCTGGAATAACATAGCAAACCACCCTGAATGTATGGCACAGGAACAGGCAGACCGGCTAGTCCACCTCTGCAAACAAATTAAACCACCCTTCATCTGGTTCCCGTGGAACCTATTTCAAATGCATATGAGATGTGAGTGCCTGCAAGTACAGTAGTTCGCTACTTGAGTTCCCTGAGCTCAAGATTTCCACCCAAGCTATCCATAAAGGTTGGTGTGTGTCATGGAGCTCTGGTTATTTCTCTTGGAACAAATCCCCTCTCAAGGACCACAACGTCACTAAAGAATTACTAACCTAATTATAAAATATGCCACAGACTTACAGCAACATGAAAATGTTGGCAGAGGTCATGTTCATTTAGTGCGTCCCAAAACCCCTGGCAGGTATGCCTATGGGCAAATAAATGCTTTTGAAATGAATTTGTATGGTGTACCGGTATTCAGACATCTCTATTTACTGTATTTCAGCACAGCATTTAACATTCCACCACTGCTATTTAGGTGTATTTGATATACCGCAGCCCACGCATTAGACGTTAACTGGAATGGGTGCATTGGCTAAATTAGGAATCACCTCCTCGACAAACTTTATTTCCATATTTTTCTCAAGTGTTCATGGCGGTCTGCTACGTAGGACTAATTGTTGTTTTCCTATACCTACTTACGTTAAGAGGCTATTCACTTTTAGACAACCCACTTCTTATGGTGTTTGGCAAAAGGCCAGTCAAACCAGGGAGCACCATAGTTGATGATGGAGAAACATAACACGCTAAAGCTATATTGTCTATTATTTTATCCCTATAAGGCTACATGTACATGACCGTATGCATTTTGCAGTCTGCAAATTGTGGATCCGCAAAAAAAAAAAAAATGGATGACATCCATATGCCATCCGTTTATTTTTGCAGATCCATTGTAACAATGCCTAAAACAGACAAGAATAGGACATGTTCTATTTTTTTTGCTGGAATTTTTCTACGGAATGGACATACTGATGCAGACAGCACACGGTGTGCTGTCCACATTTTTTGCGGACCCATTGAAATGAATGGGTCGGCATCCTATACGCAAAAAAAAACGGAATGGATATGGAAACAAAATACGTTCATGTGCATGTAGCCTAACACGGATATAAATACAGGGTGATTTAAAATGAATGGTGCAGAATTCTAGCCTTGGTATTCATAACTGTGAGAATATAACCCAAATTTATTTACATGAAAAGACAATCTATTAATCCACGTTTTATCTACACACTACAAATGTTCAATGTGAGCACTGGTGACACGACAGAAGTTTAGGCTTGAGTCCAGTTCTGTCCAGACGCTTTTCTAGAATATCCTCATATATGGATTTTACTTTTTCAGTGATGTGTTGTCTCAGGTCGTTTAGATCTTGTGGTTGTGGGAGGGAGATATACACAGATGTAGCCCATCAGAAAGAAGTTGCAGGGTGTTAAATCTGGTGATCATGGAGGCCAGCACAACTTTGATAGACTGTTTATTCCGGCGCAGCCAATCCAACGTTCTGGTAGAGTTTCATTCAGGTATTAAGATTAGAGTTGAGCGAACTTTTGTTTTAAGTTCGGCTTTCAAAGTTCGGGTTCAGTTTATCAAAGCATCCCGTTATGGATTCCGCTACCACGGACTATAACGGCATTTGGAATCCATAAGGGGATTCTTCAATGAACCCGAACCTTGGACAACACGGAGGACCTGGGGTGACGTCACCATCATGTGATCAGTGCAGGGGGCGTGGCTCAGTACTGGATTAGATAAGAGGTGGTAGCCTACGACCTGTTATACAATCCAGTGCTGAGACACGCCCCCTGCACTGATCACATGACGGTGACGTCACCCCAGGTCCTTCACCCCGTGTTCCAAATGCCGTTATGGTATATTATGCGTGCACTGGGAACTGATAGTGAGTCAACATTGTAAGGGAATGTATAAAAAGCCAGGTTCTTCCTGACAGGAGATAACAGTGCTGGGCTGTGTGTGTGAACTTCTCCACATGCCTGTGCTTGGCAGACACTCCCTTAGCAGTGCTGGAGAATGTAGACCTCAGGGAGATCTGGGCTGCTCAGTGTATAAATAAAAGCCTTATCTGATAAGAGGAGAGCTTGTAGGAGGACTATAGGCTTCAGCCAGACCTGGGAACTTCACTGCAAGACCCCCCTATACAGTGCTGGTCTTAACTAACTTCACTGCAGGTGTCCAATGGATTAGCCTCAGGGCGGCCATTTTAACAGAATAGTGAAGTTGTAGTTTTATGCAGACTGGTTGCTAAGGGCTGAATCTTACTAAATAAGGGGTAAGTAAGTCTAATAGTTATTGATTCAGGAATATTATCATATTAGTAACTACATATATGAAAACTGAAATTAGTGTCTAAATGTGACAGTTATCCTTTAACATTGAGAATCTGATTGGAGCTGGGATCTGAGGTCTGATTAACATTGGGTGTCTGATTGCTGGTCTGACCTGAGGTCTAATAAAAAATATTTTTTCTTATTGTCCTCTAAAACCTAGGTGCGTCTTATGGGCCGGTGCATCTTATAGGGCAAAAAATACGGTAAATATTTTCTGCTTTATTGACTACTGGAGATATTTATTCTTCCAAATAATCTTCAAAGAAAATTGGTGTTGAAATCCCAAGTGATATTAAAGAATTAAGCAAGTGAAAACATAATTTAATTCTGGACATAAACCTATAGGGTACATCCGACTTTGGACTGATGGAATGATTCTTCTTCCATCCCTTGAAGGTCTGTCTGCCTTTACTCATCGAAAAGGAATGTCAATCATAGGAAGCATTTATTTCACACAGTAGATGTCAATCAAGGATCCTTTCCAACCTGTTGAAAGATGGGGATAGAACTATGTACTGTAGGGCTAAAATATACAAAAGGATTAAACTCTGTGGCAATTACTAGTAAGCACATAAACCAATGGTATATTCTTATTGCACATTTATAAGGGCATTTGTGGATATCTAGTTCTAACAAGTCACAGATTTAGGGCTTCCCACTCTACCACAGAATTCAGCTATATCAGTGCCCTGGGGATGCTGATACAGTTGTGAGTGCTACTAAACTGGGGATTGCCATTCCTTCCCAGGGGTGCCCCTTTATGTGACTGGGACTATCCTGCACCCCTGCTTACTATGTCTTATATGTGTGCCTAAACCAAAAATCATTCATTGAGATCCATACTTAGGCTAAACACAATAAATTGGTGAAATTTAACAAAATAAAGACGCTATCTAGGGAATAAATATCATTGGGAAAAACCTCCAAGTGGGAAAAAAATAAATAAAAGATTTAATACTGATGCCCCACCCCTTCCGTTCTGACGTTTGCCATGTCCTAGCT
This sequence comes from Bufotes viridis, assembly GCA_033119425.1. Classification (NCBI taxonomy): domain Eukaryota; kingdom Metazoa; phylum Chordata; class Amphibia; order Anura; family Bufonidae; genus Bufotes; species Bufotes viridis. The sequence continues at coordinate 421,870,022 of CM065591.1, forward strand.
GGTCTCTGCATCTTGATCCCATCTCGACACAGGAAATGTCTTGACCTGCCTGCTCAGTCAATCACTGGTCTCAGTGGTAACCTGCCTCAGTCAGTCATTAGCTGAGTGGTCATTTCCTGCATGTAGAGATATCAGCAAGAAGAAGAGACCAGTGGAACCTGGTAAGAATCCGAATGAGAGGGGGAGGGGATCTGTGAGGGTGAGTATGGTTACTTTTATTTTTTTTAACCCATTCTGAGGACTGTGTCAGCCATTTGTACCACATGAACAACCCTTTAACAATGTAAGCGTGCACCAATGCTCATATGCTATTAATATATGACCAAACCAATAGTCATGTTGAAGATACCTGGAGCACCATGAGGAACAGGTAGAGAATTAGGATGCAGATACAATTGAATCTGGTTGTCCCAAGAGACCCAGGCCAGGTGCTAACAATACCACTGTTAGCCAAGATTACTACAAATTCTCATCTTTAGGTTTAAGAAATGAAAAAAATGTCAGAATAAGAAAATTTTAATTAATATGACTGATGTTATGTATATGGCATACTTTAGGAATTGATTTCACAGCCAGTCAGTGGGTTTATAATTATCACTTGTTCCTATGGAACAGTTAGTATGAAGCACCATTTGGATGAGGGCCATATAAAGAGGCACTGCATGTTCAAGGAGGGTAAAGAGAACAAAGGGAAATTAACTATGAAAAAAGAAGTCTCTGAAAACATACAATCTCAACCTTCCAGTCTCTCACACACAAAATTCTGCACTTAAGGTCGAATGCCAGAAGGAACAGCTTCTTGAGATGCTCTCAGGAGACAAACAAAATGAAATAATTAGGATTTGAAAAGCTATAGAGAAAGCTAAAGTGGCTACAGAGCTCAAGTTGACATTCAAGTACCGATTTTGTTCTGTATCTAATCACTCTGAGTTCTCTACAAGTCATTTAATGCAGTTGGGTTCCTGGTTGCTGCTGACTAGCTTTCTAAAGATCCAAACAAAATAATTATATCGAATGTTAGGTAAGGTTGAGATAACAATGAGAAGTGGTTTAAAGTAGCAGAGTAAATGAAGACAGAAAGATTCACACACACTATGTGTTTCAGCATTTCGATCAGGCCTTGCATCCCAACATTCTTCTCTACAAAGATTTTGTCTGATTGAGAACTGTCAGCAACATTTATTAAGGTCCTCAAAGCTACAAAGTATGAAGTAGCCATGTATATCAATAATGCTTCTGAACAAAACCTCCTTAACTATCCTTTTCTCTCCTATTAACTGCTCAACATATTCAATTCACTCACTATGCTGCTGAGCTGGAGTATCTATGCATACATTATGAGATGACGATTTTTAAAAAAAAAAGGAAATATTGTGTAAAAAAAAATAATAATGAGCCACACTCACCTGAGTGATCAGCCATTGCTCCCGTTCCAGTGCTTCCTTGTCCCCGGCCAGTGTCTGCTTCCTAATGTTTCTCAACACACAGGATATGAACACTTAGCCAATATTGATAACCATAGAACTTTTTAAAGGGAATCTGTCACCATAATTTTGGACTATTATCTGCAGTAATACATGATGACTATTTTTTATTTTCCTTCTCCCCCCCCCGCTTCCCCCACTATCAGAAGTGAGAGCTGCATTGAAATACTTTGTCAGGACTTCATGCATCCACACAAGTCCTCTCCATTATGTTAGCAAAGCAGTCCTGATGTATTTCAGTGCAACTCTAAGCACTGACAGACAGTAGGATAACCAGGGGCAATAGAAAAATAAAGAATAGTGATCTGCACTCCTTATCTGGAGTACTTCTCATGTATCCCTGCTTATCCTCACACGCGGATGAAAACATCCGGTGTCAGGGGGGAGCAGCCAATGGCAGGCAGTGACGGGGATGAGACTCCCTAGTGTCACCCGCAATGCTAGGGAGGCTCGTCCCCGTCCCCGCCTGCCATTGGCTGCTCCCCTTGACACCGGATTTTTTCATGCGTGCACGGGGAGAAGCTACAGCAGTGGTGCAGGGACTAGGAGCGACGCAGGGAGCCATGTAAGTATATTCAATGTGAGGGGCGCAATATATTTGGGGCATTTTATATGCATTTTATAGGGCATTTTATTTGTATAGAGTACTTAGAGAGTTTGCAGTCTGCTGGATGACAGAAGCTTGGTTTTAAAGGGGTTATCCAATACAAAGCTTCTGTCATCCAGCAGGCTGCAAACTCTCTTAGTACTCTATATAAATTCACAAAGTTATAGTAATCTCATGTTTGTATCCACATAAAGAACATATTTCAGCAACTTGTCCACTTTCTTATTGATCATAGACCCATATTGGTGTTAGCTTTAGATTTATTTTTGTCCAGTGGATCAAAGTACATACTGTAGAGTGGGCAAAATATAGGGCACTAGGAGCTTCAGGCATTGGACCTAACAATTCCAGGACTTTTCATCTGCACTTTTATATTATCTATAATTCTGGTACCATTACCTTTATAATAGTATATTCGATCATATGTAATTTTATTTTTTTTTTATAAATAACGAATGAACAGCCAATTTGTTTTAAAGACTCTGTGTTGTTTAATGCACATAATCTGACACGTCATGTGAGGTGTCATTTCAGAACAGTAGGTTGTACGGATGCATCTTTTTCCCACAGGACATGTGATTCAGTTAATGGTCTTGTGCTTTCTGCTTCTAGACAAGAGGATACAGCTTTGTCACCAGGTGCTAGGTGTGAAATCTTTACCAATGTGTTAGTAGGAAGTACTAATGAATCTGTGTGGTCAGTAATGCTGGATGCAAAATATCTCAATATTCAGGGAATCGGGATCATGCTGGAGTGTACTGTAAAAACATTTATCCTAATATTAAAAAAATCAAAAAATAAACATAAAATCTAGAATAAGCAGAATAGTAACTAGGATTGCAAGAATAAAGGAGGTGCAGTGACATAAGAATAAAACTTAGCTTTTACCAATATACATAAAAGAAAATAAAAAGCCCCTAATGACCAACAAAAAACAAACAAAATATATGGTAGATCCAGAGCCCGACAGAGCGCTACAACAGAGCGTACGGGAGCAAGGGATCTGTCCGTCAGGGGGCCTGAGGGTAATCAGGACCACCTGATTGTTAAAAAAACACAGTTCTTATCCTATAGTGAAGACACAGAATGCAGTACAGAGCAAATGTGACTAATAATGTTCAACACAAAGAGACGGTGACTAGTAAATGTGGACCACAGAGAGTAAAGCTGACCCTGTTGTACCCTACTTGGCCTAGTCCACGTTATAATGTATCCTAGGTACGGGGTCCAAAAAGCCCTGCAAGGGGTGGCCCCGGCTGGAACCTGATCCTGATCAACTGGCCCTATACACGTGGTGTATGGGATAACCGCGGGTCCCTGATCAGTGGTTACAGAACTTATCTAGTAGTCTAGAAGTAAAAATAGAAAAATACTTGTATCTCTGTCCTGACCTAGTTTTTCTTTGACTAGTAACTAGGATTTCCTTCCCTAGAGCAAAGATTTAGTCAAATTCCATAGCTATATATTTGAGCAGACTATTGGTGCATATCCCCTCTTACCTATCAGCCAGAGCATATGTTCTGCCATACTGCTTCCAGATATACACATCTGCAAATGCAGGTAAAGGGATTATCCAGGCATGTAAGATTTGGAGAGACCTCAAGATAGACCTTAAATTGACTAGATAGGTGGATTTTCTTCACCCCTGCTGATCTCCTGCTTGAGGGGTCTGAGGTACTCCAGTGAGCACTGCAGCCTCTTCATTGCTTACATGTGTCCAGTTACTGTCTAACGCTATGGGTAACATTTATTAAGACCAGCATTTTAGACGCCGGTCATAATAAGCCCTATTGCTGGCGGTGGTTACGCTGAAGTTATGTAGAGGCCAGAGCTTGTACATAACTTTGTCGTATTCACCACCGATTCTAGTTCTAAGACAGATTCCTTGTTGTCTTACATTAAGAACATTTTCTATGCCTAAACCAGGCGTAGAAAATGATGAATCAGGTGGACATACCAGCCCATCCTCTTCACCGCCCACATCACCACCCCAGTTTTAGACCTGGTGCGAGTGGAGAATAAGTCACAGATGGCGTGTGACAGAATCTGTGCCAGATATACGCTACAAAAGTGGCGTATATCTGGTCATAGATGACCACCTATATGTTTAGTAGTAGTGGTGCAGGGTATTGCAGTTTTAGACTAATCTCACTCACTTTAAACCTATCTTGACCTCTACCATTAATTACTAAAACTTAACTTTTAATTTTTATATATATATTAATTTTCCCTAAACTTATTCCCCTTTTAAATTTGTCAGCCGAACACCTAAATATTTGCTTGTAGTGTATGTATCAGACTGTCTTTTCACCACTAGCAGTAGCGCGCTTCTGCCTTCGTGGTCCGGTTGTGTGCACAAGCTAAGGTGTTAGCGCTGTTTAAAAGTATTTCCCAACACTGCCCCCCGACATGTTTCGCTAGCAACCTAGCATCATCAGGGGTTCGGGCAGTGAAGGAAGTGGGTATTGCAGTTTATTCCCTTGAATAGCATACAGCTGCAATAGCTTGCACTGCTACAACTAAAAGTATGGGGAACAACAGTACAAAAAGTGTCAAGACACATGTAAACAATGAAACGGCTGCAGTAATCGCCCTAACGCCACAGCCCCTTCAAACAGCTAATGGGTGGGAGTCAGATACTATGAATAGACCGTGAATTTATAAAGCTGGTTCACCCCTTTAAGTTCTTAACACAGTATCCACTATATAAAACAATGTGATGTTTATTGCCCTCCCATCTCCAGTCATCTGTTTTCATTAGAAAAGGTGACATCCATGGTGTCATCATTGTATCTTGATAATCAATCATGGCAATGTTGTTTCATTTTTTTACAGTCATGATTATAATGTGTTTTCTGAATCTCCAAGAACTATTTTAATTTGAAATGGTGGGATTCATGTCATCCTTGTCTCAGAGAAAATGTAGTATACTGTCAAAGGTCATATAGATGAAAGATATAAATGAGCATGTTGACAACTGCAACAGGATTATTGAAGTTGAGACTTGACATAGCATATGACTCATTTGTGTCTTGCCCCTAGTGGAAGCCATAATTCCTGTCTGGTAGCTAAACGCTGGTAAGTCTCAGAAATAGAAGGGTTAAAGGTTAAGGTTAGAAGTATTATTTTAACAAAACACTTAAAATAAACTCCAAACTGAATTGATAGGTAAACGCTAAAAATACTGATCCATATTCACTGCTACAGTAGCATAGCAATGAGCAGCTCCAGAAATAACTTTGAAGCTAAGAAGTAAGTTGGCAGGCAAACCAATCTGAGTTTTCCATGTGTTTTCACATCTGACATCTGTCTAGTTGAGAGTATGAGAATAATGTTAGCACAATAGAACAGTGATGGAAGGTAAAAAATGCTATTACTTCCTGAGCCATCTGCATATTGACTTGTATGCAAGATAACACTCCTGGCGCTCCAGGATTAATACATATACATTATTGATGCTGAATAAAGAAGAGAACCCAAACCAGTAGAAAGGAGATTTTGAACATGCTCTCCCTGCAGTTATTCAGTTTTAGTCAATATTATTTAACTAACAAATCATAAAATAAATTCTGTTCTATGGGATTGAGGTTGCTGAAGGTCAAAGGTCAAAGTTTACTTTTTTCGACTCATTCATAAAGGACAGTATACATACAAAGATAGCAAGGGATGTATCCCATGTCCATAGAACAATAGTCCTTGAGACAAGGTCTAAGCTCAAGTCAATACCACATTTGTAGCTCTTTATAGTCATTAAATCTAAGACAGTTAAATGAGTTCCTATCTTTTCACCACATTTTAAGTTGGTCATACACATTAGATAAAATGTTGTAAATTTTGGTTAGACAAACTAACCATGTAATGTGTATGGTGACCTCCCAACTCTCCCCCAATTGCAGATGTTGATGGAGATAAGGTTCAGGTTCATTTCTCAACTGCCCAATGCATTTGTTCTCTCTGAGATAAAATGCCACAAGACGAGTCTGGCAGCAGCTTTCTCATCTCTCATGTTCAGGACACCTGCATTTTCAGCCAGCTATTTAGTATGTATGGGAGGCCTTAGGGCTGTATTACACCAACAGATTATCTGACCAATATCTCTCCAATCAGACAAAAGATCTGTATGTGTAAACAGCCATCTGACTAATGACTGGTCGGAAAATCAGTCAGATAATCTGTTGTTGAAAGACAGCCCTTATTCTAAAATGTGTTAAACATATAACTGTAAATCTCTGTTGCACTGAAAATTCCCAAGAGCTCAGTAGCCTCAATAATTCTTAAATGGAAGAAGTTTGGAACAACCAGGACTCTTCCTAGAGCTGGCTGCCCAACCAAACTAATTGAGGGAAATAGGCCTTGGTAAAAAGAGGTGAACAAGAACCCAATGGTCACTCTGGGTGAGCTCCAAAGATCATGTGTGCAGTTGGCAGAATCTTCCAGAAGGTCAACAATCATTGAAGCACTACAGTTTTGGGGCTTTATGGCTAAAAAGAAGCCTCTCCTTAGTAAAGGCATATAAATGCCTGCTTGGAAATTGCAAAAAAAGCATCTAAAGGACTTTCCGACTCTCATAAACGAGATTCCCTGATGAAACCAAGATTGAAGTGTGTGGCCTCATTTCTAAGCATTATGTCTGGAAAAAACAGGCACTGCTATTCACCTGCCCAATACCATCCCTACAGTGAAGAATTGTGGTGGCAGCATCATGCTGTAGGGGTGATTTTCAGTAGCTGGGGCAGTGAGACTGGACAGGATTGAGGAAAAGGTGAATGGAGCAAAGTACAGAGAGATTCTTAATAAAAACCTGATCTAGAGTGGTCTGGGCTGAAAGTTCACCTTTCAACAAGACAATTAGTGTTGAGCAAAGGTTTGAAAAATTTGATTTGGCTGCTTCGCTGAATTTCACAAAGAAATTCGCTTTGTGACTAATTACTTTGTCACAAAGAACATTTCTTTGTAAGTAGTAAGCACAATGACGAGAAACAGCGATTGCGCTGCCGCCCGTCATTGAACCCCTTAGATGCCGCATTCATTGCTGATCGCAGCATCTGAGAATAATAGTGAGGGCTTTCAGGGTTTAATCCAGTAAAAAAAAATTATAATAATAATACTCACCTTATCCATTTGAGCGCGAAGAGGCCGCCATGGCCATCTTGATTGAAGTCACAGCATCATACATCACTGCGCACGAGTTTTTGTGTAGGGTTTTCGATCAAGATGGGCGCTGCTCTCAAATGGATGAGTTGAGTATGTATTTTTTTTACGAGGAAATTCAGCTTCGCGGCAAATCAAATTTTTCCTTAAATTCGGATCGAAGTCTGGATACTTTAATTCGCTCAACCCTAAAGACAATGACCCTAAGCACACAGCCACAGAAGTGGCCTAGAGACAACTCTGTGAAAGTCGTTGAGTGGCCCAGCCAAGGCCCTAACTTGAACCCAATCAAACATCTCTGGAGAGACCTGAAAACTGCTGTCCACTGACAGTCCCCATCCAACTTGATAGAGCCTGAGAGAATCTGCAAGGAAGAATGGCAGAAGTTCCCCAAATCCAGATGTGCAAACCTTATGGCATTATATCGAAGAAGACTGGAGGCTGTATTTCCTGCCAATGTTGCTTAACCTAAGTCCTGAGTAAAGGGTAGGGTCTGAATACTTATGTCAATGCAATGTTTTAGTTTTTCCTTTTCAATTAATTAGCAAAGAGTATAGTGCTGCAACACAGCAAAATTAAAAAAAAAGTGAAAGCGTCTGAAGACTTTTCAAATGCACTGTCGAAATTGCCTGGTAACATCTATCTTTTTCCTGATTGTTGGGTTATTAACTGACCACATACTTTTGTGCAAACAACCTATGACAGACACTTGTCAAAATTGTTGTGTTGGACTTTCTCAGCAAAAGATTAAGCTATAGCTGCCAATTATGCACTGTAAAAAGTTTTGTATTCTATACAAAGTATTTATAACAGTTTTCAAATCTTGTTCTCTCTACTGCATCTGACATGTCTAGATGTACTTCATACTGTACCTTCGGTTGGCTGAACATCTGATGGCCAGGTTAAATGGATATACTGTAGGGCTGTGAAAGACATATCATGATCAGCATTTTTGTTAGTTCTGTGTTATGATGAGACATAATGTGAAGCTCCTGGATCCCAGTGGAACATCTGTAAAACGGCCTTCACCTATCATGTACTATTTACTATTTCTTATTAGATGGTAGGCCTTTTGGCACGAGAGCCCAGGTATGACATTTACCTCTGTAACTCCTATAGCCTGAATACAGTAAATTTAGTAGACTCTAATACTACCATTAACACACAATGGAACAAAAAGAATGTATATAATATGTGTTGGATGCAAGATGGTCCATTTACCAATATATTGCTTCTACATTTGTGTACAAAAGACATTTGTCACTAAATGCATCTGAAAAAAAAGAGAAAATGGCCCGCCCCTGACATTCAGCAGTACTCTTTTAAACAGGCATGTCCATACTGTGGAATAATACAAGGCATATAGAAGTCTTCTGTATATAAAAATTATTTCTTACATAGTTGCTAAACTATATAAACTGGTTGTTTCTAGTCAAAGATGTAATTTGCAAAAATATTACATATGTATTTTTCATTCAGTTCTTTAGTAAAAACAATGGAGCTAGATCATATTGAAAGGATGAAATATGTTGATCTCACCTATGGAGCTCACAATCTATATTGAATGCACTTTAGTGCAAGGCATCACCCCTCCTCTTTTGGCATATTTTCCCTGTCATTATGATTCAACCCACGCCCGCTGCTTGCACAGGCTTGTGTTAATAAGACAGTCACAACGGTTTAGCTTTAAATCACACAGCTAATAAAACCGACCCTTAGCCCCGTCCAATTACAAGACACAGAAGAGCCCAACCATTGTCATGCAGAGGGCTGTTTGGCATGGTTATATGTCTGTGCAGAATGCTGACCAGTGGGACAAAAAGGGGGTATTCAAGACAACGCCAGCAAAGTTGGGGAGGAGAAAGTTGGAAGAAAAGAGTAAACAATTTGCTCAATTACAAGACAAACTTTCTAAGTGGCCCTGCAAACTGCTTGGAGGATCTTGGAGTGCCTTGGGTTTAACTGTATGATTTTAAGGCTTTGGCTCTGTCGTCCTGACTTCCAAAGCAGCAGTTCATTGGCACCCACTTTGAGGTTGAAGAGATTTGCTGTACAAAAGTCAACAGGGCAGTTTAACCCTTTAAGACTATGGGAATCTGCATGAATTATAAGGTCTAAGTACAATCATTTAACATAACAAAAATTTATTCATTAATGATATAAATACAAAAACTTAACATGACATGCGCCAAAAGGATGAGGACAACACAGCCCATAAAATAGACGTGTGCACAGTTAATGTTAGAGAATCACTGGGAGATCATTGGGTGATTTGATGTCTGATGCATAATTTGGAATAAACAATATCCTTTGATAAAATAGTTTTATTTATAATACTGCAATAATGTATTTTGAGTGAAAATGTTCTATACAGTATCCTGTGATCTAATATTAGTTAAAGAAGTTTTATGGAAGTACAGTATTGATTACCTGGATCATCAATATCTGGTCAGTGGGGGTTCGACTTCGGAACCTGCCTATCGGCTGTTTGAAGAAGACATGGCACTCTAGTTAGTGCAGCGGCCTCCTCACAACATACCAAGCACAGCACTGTACATTGCAGTCGAGGCCTATTCATATGAAGCTATTATAGGCTATGCGACCGATGAACATGACATCATTGGTCTGGGAAGAGTCCACAGCACTCACTGCCATGGCCTCTTCAACAGCTGATCAGTGGGAGTGCTGGGAGCCAGACGCCCACCAATCAGATATTGATTACCTATCCTGAAGATAAGTCATTAATATTGTACTCCTGGAAAAGCCTTTAGTAATAACTAAGTTCACCAAAATACACACATAGGGCCAGATTTATCATTACACTCACATCTTACTCCACTTTCACATATGCCCAAAGTCACTTTTGGCTAGTCAGATTTATTAATGGTCCTTTAATACTGTGATAAATGTGGTTTGACAGTAGCAGTTTATCCTTCAATAAAGCGGTTTTACAAAAGTTGCACGTCTTTACAAAAAAGTCGCATGTTCTATTAAAATGTCGCATAAGATAAGCATGGTCCCACCTGGAGTGAAATTGCGCATTTTTTTTGCAACTTTTTTGTGACTTTTTAAATAGTGGCAATAGTAAATATGTCTAGAGATTCATTTAAATAAGAAAACACGCCCACTTTCACAAAACTGGAGAGCTTAGTGCAGAGCTTGAAAAGGTCACAAAAATATATGCAATCTTTAGCTAATGATAAATCTGGCCCATAAACGTTTACCATTTCTGTACTAGAATGCAAGGGGTGTACAAAGCTTAGTACCATATGTAGAAGCAGGCAATGCTATTATAATGGGTCAATAGAAGGAGTCACATCATTCCCCCTCTTCATTGCCATACCCATGTTCCAATCCATTGTTTATCACCCCCTCGATTACTGTAAATCTGTCTCCTATCTGTTCTCACACTTGTTGTTCTCAATGTCATTTGTAACTCTAAGGAGCTTGTGTAGCACTTCACAACGCCCACTGTTTGTTAATCTTGGAAATGGAGGTTTCCTTTGCTTCAGGGATTTTGCACTTGTCCTTCACTTTAAATTTGTAAGATTTTTATATTGCATGTGGAAAAAAAGTTGTACTTATGCCGCCTATATACATTCAATAGCCAATGGCTGAACAATGGGTGTCCCTACAAACATTAGTGTGTCGGCCAAACCCGCTGCTCTCGGCAGGTTGAGCCGACAAAAGACTATATATGGCCATCTTTAGATCAGTCTAACGTGTAAAAACCCAATCTTTTGGACCATGGGGTTCTCCAAAGGCTTCCATGGACATTGTATTGATGGCATTGTCTATGGTCAACTGGAGTGTAGCATTCTGTGTCTTGTTGCTACAATGGAAAACGTCTTAAACAATGGTATAGACTGACCACGAAAAGCTACGTCACAAAAATCTAAGTTACAGTGACATGATAACCAACTCAAACAAATGAGTCAAAAAAATTAGACTCAGTCAAATATTTATTGAGGAAAATGTTCCAATATCAGACCTCTGTGAGTCGCAAAAGTAAAGTGAACCTAGTTTTGTAATCTTTTCCATGCTTATAAGCATCAACAACTCTTCTTCTGCGGGCCATGATACACTTCCGCAAACATGTGTTGTGAAGATCCGACTTTGAGAGATCCCTGTCCTTTAAATAAAACAGGTCGTCCATTCACACCTGATTGTCATCCAATTGATTGAAACCATGTGACTCTAATTTCACCTTCAAATTGTCTGCTAATCCTTAAGATTCACATACTTTTGCCACTCGCAGACATGTGTTATTGGATAATTTCCCCCTATTCCCCCTATATGCTGGCAATATGCAGTAAGCAATAGGAAAAAAGATAAGAGAATTATTCTATCTGTGTATATGCCAATTCGATGATAAACGATCTTTTTGTGCACTCATACTGGTCAACCAGCAATATGGATATTTAGAAAACTCCAGGATAGAAAGGTAAACCAGCTTTCAGGACCACATATAATCTTTTTTAGCATAGCAGTAGTGTTTATAGGTATGTACGCTTCTGTACACAACTGTAGTATGCATGCTATTTATAACAATCATTGGTCGATGACATCACTATTTTGCATGGTTGTGTTTTCCATTAGGATTATTCTAAGGACATTTTAAGGATTTTCTTTCTATGTATTTACAAGTACCTGTAAATAGTACTTAATAGGAAAAGGGACTACCAAGGAACAGCTGCTTTCCCAAGTGTGGGAAGTGATACTTTCCATATAATGATGTACAAATAAAGCTGTATACCACATTCACTTCTAATTAATGAACATTTGCAAGTCAAACCACAAGAACTAAGTACACATTTAGCATGACAAAAGCTGTACATATCCAATCCTCTTTACTGGGAATTATCTCTCACTTTCACTCTCCCCAGGTTCAGCCACTTTTATTACACTTTAACACTATCCAAGTGGGAAGACATTAGATTGTGATTTAAGGTGAGCAGTAGAAGACACAATGTAGCCCTTGCACATGTAGATATATGCTTAGTAGAGATGACCATTCCTCTTCCTCTGTGATACATGGGCAGTAGTAATGTAGATGAGGCACATTAGGGAGGATCCTATAACTGGAGTTTGTACACAGACTACAGTCTATAGCACATGTATAAAACTTTTCCACTTGACCTTCTTTGGGTGTCCAATTATGGCTCCCTTTTGTTAAATGTGACCGTTTGTCAAGATCTGATGCGATTGCCCTGACTTTATCAGAAGTAGACCTTGAACGTTATGCTTAAAAAAGTACATCCCACATTTACATGACCATACATGGGATTCTTCACACAAAAAACTGCAATGTATGATGGAATTTCGCAAGAAGCAAACAACACAGCAGCAACTCTTTTAGGACAGCGTTTAGAGTCAGGGGGAAGTATAATTGGAATCTCCAGTGACCCAATGCAAAATTTGTTAGAGCCCCTCAACTTCCATGTGCCATTTATAATTCCAGTGTTCTAAATCCTCACACTGCTAACTCTGCACTCCTTGTTGAGTCCATTAATAAACCTATTAAAGTTTTTCAGTTTCCTCCATTTAGCTTAATTTCTTAAAATTCCAGACAACCCATTCAAAGGGGTTGTGCAAGTTATTTTTATTGATGACCTATCCTCAGGATCAATATCAGATCAATATCAGATCATCAGCATCTGACGCTGATCTGATGTGCCAGCGCTGCCTTCTTTTCATTGTTTTCTGATTTCACTTTAATGGGGCGGCTCATTCCTATACAAGTGTATAAGAACGATCCGTCCCTTTGAAGACCTCAGTGCGCCGGCGCCAATTACGTCATTGGTGTTCTGTGACGTAATTGACGCAGGCACACTGAGGACGGAGCTGGCGTCCTTCACTCAGTAAGCCTGCGCCGATTGAAGAATGTTACGGCGTAGGCACGGGACTTAATGAGAAGACAGGGCCAGCGGAAGGAGAGCGCTCGCTGGCACTGTCTATCAAGAGAAGAGGGGGCGTGTCGGCAACTGGAGGATGCGGCGACTACCAGCAAGTTACCGCACAACTTGGTGATAGTGAGGATATTTGCATATAATAAAAGTAAGAATTTTAAAAGAACGAAATCACAGGGGAATGTAAGAAAAGTATGTTTGAGATCAGCTGACATTAGCATATAGCTAATGTCAGCTGTTGAAAAATGCATTTGGGGGGTGACAGAAGCCCTTTAAGCTAAATGGAGGAAAGTGGAAAAACTCAATTAATTCCCCACCACTCCAGAGGTCCCCACTGGTTTTTATTCATTTTCCTGCAATGGTGATGTTCTACATATCCGCGCGACCACTGTAGGCAATCACTAGCCTCCATGCATGCATACCATACATGCTAGCATCATCACAGAGGCGAGTGATCGGCTGCTGGTCACATGACTGTACAGCAAGTTACCGCTGCAGGAAAATAAACAAAGAGCGACATGGACCACGGAAATGGCAAGGATTTATAAGGTAAGTAATTTTTTTATGCTTTTTTTATTTTCTCTCAATTAGCTGTGCATGAATTTTGTTAAAATTGCTGGATAACCACAACCCAACCTCAATGTTTCCTTATGGGAAACAAAGTCACTAGTGACCTTGTGATTGTCATAAAAGTGTAACCCTAATTGAAGAATATCACTGCATACTAATGTTCAACATGGTTTTTGTAAGCCACGTCAAGAGTAGTGATGAGCGGCATAGGCAATATTCGAATTTGCGATATTTGCGATAAGTTCAAGAATTTGTGATCTTGTCATTATTTACTTGATTGCGTAAATCGGCAATGTAATATATTCGCAATAAAAATTCACGATTAGAATATTAGCAATTAACAGTAAGGGGTAGGCAACCTTTCTACTGGTTGCTATGGATGTTGCTAAGTGCCGATATTCGCGATAACTTTGCGATAAAAATTTGTGATCAACACTAAGGGGTAGGCAACTTTCCTATTGGTTGCTAGGGATGTTGCTAAGTGCCAATATTCGTGATAAATTCGCAATAAAAAATTCCGATAAAAATTCGCAATCAACACTAAGGGGTAGGCAACTTTCCTATTGGTTGCTAGAGATGTTGCTAAGTGCCGATATTTGCAATAAATTCGCGATCAACACTATTCGGGAATACAAATATATAGCACTATATTTTAAATATTCGTAAGTGGCGATATTCACGATTAAAATTTGCGATTCGAATATTCGCTCTCAGCACTCAAGAGAGAAAATAAATGACACAAACTGATTAGGGATGAGCGAATCAATTCTACACAAATCAAATTCAATAAAAATTCCCCAAGGGATTCTTATTTTAACAAATCGCAAACTGTTGTGATTTGTCACGCACTAATCACACAAAATGGCGACCACAATTTTACAGGTCAGAATACTGAGAAGAAGGCATTGGCCACCAAAATAATTGAAAAAAATTGTGGACTGTTTTTTAATTAAAAAATAAAAAATCCGACAGTGCAGAGTATTTTAAACAGGCTGATGCTACCACCAGCTACCATTCATTTACCCATAGCCATATATGTCACTTTAACATTACTAATGCTGTCTTGGGGTTAAAGAGCTTAAAAGGGGTTGGATACGGACCTAGTTGACCCCATAGTGTCCTACACAACCGTTTCAGGGTAATCGAGGCATTTTGGATTCAGGTTGAATTTATTTGGAACAAATTGAATCTGACAGCCGATTTGACCAAATTAGACCCAAAAAAATTTTGGGAAATCAGCCGATCTCTAAAACTGATTTTGTAATTGAATTATAATATTCCTATATATCAGTCTTTCCTTTATTTCCTCACTTTAGTATCCACTAAAGAAAAGCATCAAGAATGGCTAGTTTGCAGATTAGGACGCCAGTGAGTGGATGTGCTCCATAACGTGAACTCTTGGGAAAGAAAACAGTGTAATATGACACATACAACATGTGTTCCTTTGGGGAGAGAAGTGATCTGTTGGGATAAATAAACTTGTCTTCTAGGAGTTAAATCAAAAATAGCATAATCTTTTTTCTTTTATACGGTACAATACTGAGAAGACTCCGGACAGACCGCCAAATAGTTTACAAAGTTTCTGATAACAAGGAGGGACCAAAAAGGGCCCTGCCGTACAACCATTCACTGTTACTTGACTGTAGAAAAGAGGCTATGAGCTATGTAAAAAATACTGGTAAAACACTTAGGATACAAGTTTTATCAGTAATTATTAACCCTTTCCTTTAGTCATGGTAACTAAGAGCAAATACACCGTCTCCTCTATCTCTATTACTCCGCAGCTTTACCCTTACTGGTTCAGCAGTTTAAGTGTTAAGTGCCTCTTCTAATTCTAACTGTTCTAATATTATTCAACTTTATTTTCCTTCTTGCCCTAACCTCTCCCCCTCCCTGTAAAGCTGCCCCTTCCCCTCCAGTTTTATCCCTCATTCACAGAGCAGGATCACAATGGTACCAGACAAGCCTTGAAAAGGAGATACCACGCATTAAAATGCCCTGAAAACGCTTTTATTTTCATCCTTTTCTCTCTCTTTTCTGCAGAGTTAGGGCCTTTTCCTCTCCCCCTTTCACTCTCCCACTACGTTTTATATTTCTTTTACGCTTTCTTTTTCCAGGCTTGCGGCAGGGGTGGGGTGGGGGAGGGAGGGAGGGCAGCCAGTGAATCATTGAGGTCTTGCAATGCCACACACAGACTTTCTCCCTTCCCCCACTTCACAGATTTTTCCAATTTGCCTTTACATGCAGCTGCAGCTCGCTGTGTGCTTGGAGATTAATTGGAGACAAATGTAATCAGATGGAAGCCGCTTTCCCAAAAAATGAATACGCGTGTTTTCAAAAACAAAGCAACAATTTTCACAACTTCGGCTAGCCCATTTGTAGATTGCCAGACGGGTTATAAAAACTTACAGCTGCTTTTACATGGGCAGTGGAGAACTTGTGAACTGTTTTACCTATCGCCATGCCTCTGTTCATTTCAGGTAGAAACAGGCCTTTCAACAATTTTTAGCACTTAGAGTGTAAGTATCTGCAAATAACATGCAATAAAGTATAGTAATAGAGCAAGCGATGCTTTAACGATTATGAACCCAACATATTCAACATTTCTGTCTAAAAAAAATCTATCACATAAAGCTCACAATCAGGTTCATAGTTTCATAGGTTCCTTTGGGGCTCTGTCAGGGTTTCTGTGTTGAAAGCAAGAATTTAATTGCCTGTGGCACCATTCTTGCCATACACAACACCAGAACCCTGGCGAACCCCTTTATCAGTCAGTAGGATCCATCAGAATTTTTCAGGGATACATTTATTTATTTTACTCATATAGCGCTGACATGTTCTGCAGAGCTTTACAGTCAGTACCATCACTTGCTGCCCCCAATAAAGCTCACAACCCACAAGTTCCGTATCACTACTGTATGTCTATGGAGTGTGAGAGTAAACTGGAGAGCCAGGAGAAAACACACACAAACACATAGAAACATTAAAATTCCATGCAGTTGTCATCCCAGGTTTGGATTTGAACCTAGGATCCTAGCACTGCAAGGCGCCAGTGCTAACCACTAAGCCACCAAAATGGATTAGTCAAATAATCTGTTATCAGCCTTTGATTGGTGGGAGTTTGACACTAAGGACCCCGCTGATCAGCTGTTTGAGAAGGCCCCAGCACTCCTGTGAGCACAGTGGTCTTCTCCCTCCTTCTCCCTCACAACCATCAGTTACACGGCCTAGGCACAGCTCAGCTCCATTCACTTGAGGTCCAGAGGATAGGTCATCAGTTACAAAGAGTTGGATAACAACTTTAAAACTAAAAGCCTTAATTTTATAAAATAAAATTGTATTAGGCAGGGTAAACTTTTTGTTGAGCTTGTTTGTGATGTTGGGACAGATATTGGAAAATATGTCTTACTGTAGTATATATGGTTAATAGGCAATTCAGGTATGTCAGAAAATTTAGTCTCCATTGGAAGCCTCCATTTTACTGTATCCTGATGATATATGCTGGGTGCAATGGACCATGCAATTAACATGATTAATTCAAAGGGATCTATGGTCAGATTCCGTCCTAGCTCTCCAAATGACCCAGATTTACTCATTCTCAATCCTCAGGAACACAATCTGGACATGTATAGCTTACATACACTGATCAGCTCTAACCTCTACCTGAACAATACTGTATAAGTCACTCTTGTACCAGCAGAACAGCTTTGAAGAACTATCAAGACGTTGACTCCACAAGACCTAGTCTCAACTGTAGTTCTTCTCAGACCAGGCAGGCTAGTTTTTACTCCACAAGTGTATCATTAAGCATTCAAAACCTCGTAAATGGTCTTTCTGTAGACCATTTTTGGTAGGTTCTTACCACTGCATATCAGGAACACTACAAGAAATACTGTTGTAGAGACATTGGGCTTTTTTTGCCCATCTTTCATAGCCCCTCTGCTGCTGCAAGAAACTCCTAATCTATGATGAGGCACAGGCCGGCAGCCCATGTAAGGACTGAAAACTATATCAGCCTCTACACCAGCCTCTAACTTGAGTAGTTTTCACTCCTCTTTTATGCCTGTTTTCATAAATGTTAGTAAATTTGACGGGTCTGATGTCCCGGTTCTGGTCTGGCCCCTTCCAAGCCCCACCCCTACTCCACCAGAGGTTATGTTACAGAGATTGTGGCATACTAGAATATTAACAAATATTAACAGCCCATGGTGTACCTATGCCAAAATACCTCAGTGATCCAGTGCTCTTATAGGCCATTAACTGAGCATAGTATCTTGCTTTATTCATTCCAGTGGTCCCTCCATGTTTTAACACCTGCCTAAATAATTTTTGGGCAGCCAAGACAATCCATAACCACCAGCACTTACTTCTCCATCCAGTCATGTTGGTCCTGCTATTGCTGGATACATATGTATCAGTTCCAGCTATTTGTAAAGCCTGGATTCATGGGCCTTTTTCGTCCTTATGAATTGTGTGTTCTGTGCAATTGCCATTTGTTAGTCTAACAATGACCCCTAATGATTAGTAATTAGTCTGTAAAGCTGGAAGTCAATAGCTATTGTGAAAGAAAAACCTGGGCGTTAAATATGTTCCTCTGAATACGAGAGACGTTTTGCATGAATGCTCTTTATCACACTAAACCTTTCAGGACATGTTAGTTCTACGAAAGGAATGCCAGCCTTCAGATGTGCAGAATATAGATTGATTTTCTTAATAAGAAAAATTGTTTTATCCAGTCCTCACGCCATGAGGAAAGTTGTCAGCTGAAATGCTCAACTATGTTGTCCAGTAAAATGATGGACAGCAATGACGGAAAACAGGTGGACCCCATTATAGTCAAAGGGGTCCATAGGACGTATTGGTGTCTATAATGTGACAAATCCATCTTTAAGGCTACTTTCACACTAGCGTTTTAGTTTTCCGGTATTGAGATCCATCATAGGGTCTCAATACGGGAAAAAAGTTAATTGTCAATGGGGACAAAACTGAACTGAACGGAATGCTCCAAAATACACTCAGTTCCGTTTATTTGCGTTCCTATACTGGAGAGCAAACCACAACATGTTTGCTTTCCATCCTGGGATGCAGAGCAAGACGGCATGAGCTCCAATGCAAGTCAATGAGGACGGATCTGTTTTCTCTGACACAATCTGCCACCATAGAAAACGGATCCGTCCTCCATTGAACTTTCAGTGGAGTTCATGACAGATCAGTCTTGGCTATGTTAAAAATTATACAACCGGATCCGTTCATAACGGATGCAAATGGTTGTATTATTAGTAACGGAAGCGTTTTTGCTGAACCCTGCCAGATCCAGCAAAAACGCTAGTGTGAAAGTAGCCTAGCTTGTCTTCCATCTTTCTGTTCTTATGATGGAATACCTGACGCAGATGTGAACAAAGCCTAATAGTCATTTCTTTTTCCAGCACTTAGGGAGTGATTACAATTTTTTCAGTACAAGTCTCTTAATCCAGCATTATTAGACCATTATGGGTGCTAAATTATCTAATAGTCTGGATTACTTGTCAACTGAAAAACCCGGATAAAAAACCCAAGAAAGACAGCTCAAAACATAATACTAATGCAGAATATGCTGCTGTCACTTTAAATTGGAGAAGTCTCCAAATTAGTCTTCTCCTGCTTCTGGAATTTGAGATTATCATGCAGTTTTGTATTGGAGACAATGTTATTAGAATTTCTCGATCATAGAATACTTTATTAAAGGAATTTCATTGTATATGCATGACATTGGAAGTTCCAAACAGATAATATATGTCTGTCTGTCTCTATATTACAAATAATAGGTGCACTGCAGAGAGTTTATAGGAAATTTTGCCCTAATGAAAAAGTGCAGTAATGGAACATTCATCATATGGAAATTGAACAGGGTTCCTCCCCATATTGTGGAGGAGATCACTGCACGTAAATACAGATGTCTCCTCCACTGATGAGCAGGCGCTTGCAGGGAAGATATGATTCCCTCCTAACAATCGTCCACTCCATTGAGCAGTGTGAAGGGGACTTTAGTGTTCAGTGTTTTTTCTAAAATCTGTAAGATCCTATCACATACCACTCTGATGAGCCTTACATTAAGAGCGTTGTCCGATATTTAAAAGAAATGTAGCCTCATGATGATAATGTAATAAAATAAAGGTATAATCCATACTCTTCCTGTAAAATCTCCTGCTGCTGCAATGTCAATGCGCAAGTTTGTCCAGCCTGTTATTGTTCACTTTGCTGCCACAATGATGTGCTGCACATCCACATGACAATTACAGCCAATCGCTGTCTTCACTGGTGGCATTTGTGTATGATATGAGACCACTGAGGCCAGTTATTGGCTGCAGCAATCAGTTGGATGGACAGTATGTCATAACTGCAGCAAACACAGATGTAAGAGGACCACTAGGGGATTGGCCCTAGAGAGGCAGAGGATTTACCAGGTGAGTAATGCCAGGAAAGATGAGATGGTGCGCTCCCAAGTGGTTGTGACTCCTTCTCGATTTTCAGGGACAGGCAAGATGACTATACAGGAAATTGGCCCTGTCAATCAAGAAGTAAAGGTAGGGGTGCACAGAGTGATTTGGGCCCACTCTTGTGCAGGTAGCGACAGGGGGAGGCGGAGTGTATTTGTACTCATGGTGGCAGTCCTCACTATGTCACTCGTTGGGTCCTGCAGTAATTAGAAGGACACACCCTTACTTCCCTTTGGGGCATACCATGGTTTTGGGGCTCCTGCTTGATGTTAGGCAGGGTGCCCTTGGTGTAGCTGGGTTTTGAGATGCAAGACATGGTCCATGAATGATGTGACTAGAGATGAGCGAATTTTTCTAAAATTCGGTTTGCCGAATTTTTGGGAAAAAATTTGGTTCAACACAAATTTATTCACGACGAATTTCGTTAAAAACGTCTATTTCCTGGCTGCAGAAAGCCTTAATAGTGGTGTAGAACATTGTGCCTTGCAGTAACACACATAGGGAGTCTGCTCTGGTAGTGAAACAATACTGTGAGTCCGTATGACATGCAGATAACAGGTGTCACTCTTAGAATCACTGCACATTTTTTGGGCAGTCACGGGCTAAAACTGACCAAATAACTGAAGTGTGAACTCTTACAGGTCGATGTTAGCGCCAAGAAGAAGCGCACTCCTTTTACACTGTCGGCACACATAGATGTCTACAGAACCTGTTCTATTAAACGCTTATACAAGTAGAGCCCCGCCGACAGAGTGGAGAGGGTGTCAGCAGTAAGTTTGCGTTGACGTCACTGATTATTTTGCCCTTTCCCTGATCAGTTAGAACAATCACCCCCCAAAAAACGGATCCTGTCTGTGGAGCAAACGAGGTGCAGAAGGGAAGGACAGACAGCTCCCTTGGGCTGAGGTGGTGGAGCCTTGACTGCCTGAAATCGGCTGCGTGCCACTGGGTGATGCAGCGATTGCTGCGGCAGGCTGGACCACTACATTAGAGCCACAGTTCTCCGAGGCCACTTTATGGTGACGCTGCATATATTGACGCAGGGCCGTGGTGCCAACATTGGCACCCTGGCCACTCTTCACCTTCTGCCCACAGATTCTACATATGGCCATGTTCACCTCCTCTTAACAAAAAACTGCCCCACCACCAAGTACGTGATTTTACCCCCAACACTAGGCACTGACTGACAGCTACAACTGTTGCCTCCATAAACCCGTGCACTGCTACTTCCCAGGAAGGCTCCTGCGAAGCGGGTGGCTTACCCCGGCACGTTTGGCTACCGACCTCCCACTGGTGCCACCCTGCTGACTCCCGGCCACGCTAGCGACTTGCTGGCTCTGTCGCTGCCTCACAGGCAAGCTGCCAACCTCTTCTCCCGATGATGAACCCCTTCGTCAGAGGGGGTGAAGACGTGATGACAAAGGTTTGCTACGTCGCTCCTCCCTCCGACCATTCTATCCCACTGCACTTTGCAAGACATAAGCCTCTCTATCTGAACCGCGGGACGCCCCCACCTCTGGGCCCTTTGCATTTTGCTGGACCGGACTCTTGGTGGATCCCCTGTGTTTGTCCGCTTTGTCTGGTGGACTCTCTTGGCTGCCTCGCTCACAGACTGGGCGGTCGCCCTACTTCTGATGTTTCGGTCTCCGCTGCTTCCTGCCGCCCCCCTCCTTGGATCTCCGTGTCGGCTGGGACCTGGTTACAGGTTTGAAGTTTAAAGTATCGAATATATGTTGCTACGTGTCCTCTTCTGCCTCCATGTTTGACCCCTCCTCCCCCATGCCCTATGTAAGCGGCTTCTCGATCTCCCTGCTTTGTCTATTCATTTATAGGGAATATGGGACAGAAGGTTAAAATTTCTCAACTTTATAAAGTGTTGCTTAAAACACGATTCAATAATACATGTTCTCCGGGATAAAAGGCTTGGCAAATTGATTGTCCGGGAATTTTCCTCGAAGATTGGGATAATATACTGGCGAATTTAAGCTTAAGACAGTGCCTGTCTCAAATATAATTCCATATACTTATCACATTGACAGGGTGATTCAACTAGACAAGAGCAGCACATCTATAGCAACAGGGGGGTGAGCCCCTATATTTTTTCCTTATTTCGAATTAAAGTTTTGTTTCTTAAAGTTTAAATCAAGTTTTGGTTCAATTTAATATTTTAAATTTAATTTAACAGATTGAAGAATGGGGACAATTCGATCTGATAATTGTCAGCAGTCCTTGTAATGGCTTATCTGTGGTTAACCTGCACCGGAAAGGCATTATGGGGGCACTGGACAACAGTTTTTTAACTTTTCTCAATTACTCAATAAAGTGTTGCCTAAAACAGGAGAGAATTGGCCAGTCTTCTGGTTATTCTAGAACGTGGTTGCGATGGAGAAAGCATTCCAAAAAACAATGTATCTTCACCTGGAGACGAATCCTATTAGGATAGATGCAAGTGCGGTATCTGCTGCTCATCGAGCCAGATACTTCTGGGGAAACCTGCCTGGCATGAACAGGCATCTAGTAGCTACAGACAATGAAAAGACAAGGCTTTAAGATTGCTTGGAGCCGGGAAGAGTCAGGAAGTTCATCAAGATTCAAACCATAACTACCAGCCCCTGGTCTCTTCATCAGGGAAAAAATCACGAGTTCCCAGTCATCATGGATGGAAAGGAGGACATCCTGTGGTGCACGGAGATGGAGAGGGTCTTCAGATTCTCCCCACACTATACAGAAGTCTCAGATATGAACCGCTGCTCCCGACAGAAGCTCCTGGGAAGGTCATGGAGCGTCCCGGTCATCCGGCATCCATTCGCCCTGCTAAAGGATTATTTTGAAAGTGTGTAGAAGCCACACGGGGCCCCCACGCTGCAGATTTATCATGGAGACACCTGATTTTATAATGTTACATTATTATATAAATAAATAAAAATGAATCCTCTTCGTCACCCGGCTCCCAAGTGCGATCAGCTACATCATCATCATCATCGAGTACTGTCTGCACGTCACTGATGTCCTCCTTAACCATCTCTGGGTCAGGAGCCTGACCGCTTACAACTCCAGCTCCCATACCACTCTCCTCATCACTGCTTGCCCGCTTAGTGGAGGAAACGGCGGATGTCTCCTCGACATCTTGGCTGTCCAGTAGCTGCTGACTGTCTTCTAGTAGCTCGTCCTCACTGCATAGTGGAGCTGAGCCCACAGCATACAGTACTTCTCTGGCTGAGGGAACAGAAAAGAACAGAGGCAGGTTGAGGACAGGTGAGGGCAGAGGGGCCTGATCCTGGGCCATGCCAACTAAGGGTTGTGCCTGACGAACCCACTGACTCTTGGCTGGGGGTGTCTGATGTCGATCTTGTCAAAGATCGAGTCAACCATTCAAGAACCGCTGGGTTGCTGGTCACAACACGACCGCCAGCTGACACTGGGAGCTCAGGCCTATCGAAGTGACCCTTGCTGCCACAGCCCCTTACTCTGCTGCGACTTCTGCCTGTGCCAGAAACATTTAGGCCGCTGTCACTCCCCTGTGCAGGGCCTGGTACTTCTCTGTCTGACATACTGTTAGATCAAATAATCAAATGTTAGATCAAATATTTTTATTTTGGCACTAATACATGGCAAACTGGGCTTTAGAATATATTACTGTACCGCAGAACGGCAATTAGACCCTAATTTTGTTTTACACAACACAAAAGGCTTTTCAACAGATAAGTGCAACGATTAATGGCGAATATATTTTTATTTCGCCATTAATACACGGCAAACTAGGCTTTTGAATATATCACTGGACCGCAGAATGGCAGTTTAGCCCTAATGTTTTTCCACTTTTACACAACACAAAAGGCTTTTTAACAGATAAGTGCAACGATGAATGGCGAATATATTTTTATTTCGCCAGTGCGCCACTAATACACTGCAAATTGGGCTTTTGAATATATCACTGCACCACAGAACGGCAATTAGGGTGCTTTCACACTAGCGTTTTTACTTTTCGGCGTAGAGATCCGGAAAGAAACTGATCAGGATTATCCTATGTATTCTGAATGGAGAGAAATCCATTCAGGATGCATCAGGATGTCTTCCGTTTAGTATGTGAATGTTTTTAGATGTTGACAAAACCGCAGCATGCTGCGGATTTGTCTCCGTCCAAAAATCCGGAAGACTTGCCGTAATTGTCTGTGCATTAATCCGGATCCGGAATTAAGCTAAACATCATTTCGGGGCATCGCCGGATCCAACATTTAGCTCTGTGCATGCGCAGCAGCAGTTCCATTCGGGGCCTCAGTGTAAGCTGGGGCTTCGATCGGTTACCATGGCAGCCAGGACGCTACTGAAGTCCTGGCTGCAATGGTAAGTACTCTGCAGCAGTGCACTTACCTGCGCTGCGGCCCCCGATCGCTCCTTTATGACGTCACAGGTCCGGGCGGTGCATTGATCAATGCGCCGCGGGGACCTGTCACGTCATGAAGGAATGCCTGGCGGCCGCAACGCAGGTAAGTGCACTGCCTCGGAGTACCATGGCAGCCAAGGACTTCAGTAGCGTCCTGGCTGCCATGGTAACCTGAAAGCATTTTGAAGACTGATTAGGATCCTGATCAGTCTTCAAATGCTTTCAGGCGACTTGTGTTCTGATGGATCCTCAGAACGCAAGTGTGAAAGCAGCCTTAGGCCCTAATTTTTTTCCACTTTTACACAACACAAAAGGCTTTTCAACAGATAAGTGCAACAATGAAAGGCAAATATATTTTTATTTCGCTACTAATACACGGCAAACTGGGCTTTTTAATATATCACTGCACCGCAGAACGGCAATTAGGCCCTAATTTTTTCCATTTTTGCACAACACAAAAGGCTTTTCAACAGATAAGTGCAACGATGAATGGCGAATATATTTTTATTTCACTACTAATACATGGCAAACTGGGCTTTAGAATATATCACTGCACCACACAAGGGAAAATATATTTTTCTTTTGCCACTAATACACGGCAAAAAGGGCTTTACAACATATAACTGCACCGCACAAGGGCAAATAAGTCGTACTGTAGAAATATTTCCTTGTAATAAACCTTGTTAATGGCTGTGGATAACTATTTAATCAGTGGGGGTCCAACTGCTGCATTGAGGACTGCATAACCCTTTTAACACAGTGAAATTAATTGCACGGCAGGTAACTCCATGAATTTCTATGGTGGCTGCAGAGATAGCAGATGTACTCAGCAATCTGCGGAACTCTCATAGAGATTTTGGGGGCGCCCTAAGGGATATGGGTTTCCAGCAGTAGGACCACCACTAATAGTTATCCTCTATTCTATGGTGTGATATAACTTGTAACAGTGGGATACCCGTTTAATAAGTAAAATTGTTGCTGTGGGGGTCCCAAATGCAGTCTGCACAGCAGCAGCATGGACATTTTACTAGTACGGTTTGCTGTACATACTGCATTTAAGTTCCCACAGTAATAATCTTCCATATTGAAGCCAGTCACAATTCCTACTTAGGCCACATGCGCCCCCCTCCCAGCCCCACTGATATGGTAAATCTCTCATGGCTGGGAAGTGGGCACTGGCAGTAGGCACTGCTGGCAGCCCCCACAACTCAGTAACATTCACTCTTTCAGCAGCCCCACCTGGGTCACCCCTTAAATAAAAAAAAATACCTTGCTACACTCAGTAAATACCTTGCTACATTCAGTAGTGCACGGACTCGGAGAATGTGTGTTTCTGCTTTTGCTCCACCTGCGCTTAGCCTTGTTTAGGCCCTAAGGAGGTGGTGGAAGCGCAGGCTATGACAGAGCGATACACGCACACTCATCAGTGTGTGCTTTCCAGGCACTCTCATAGGCCGCAGGCTGGTATAGGCCTCCAGCCTCTGCGGGCTTTACCCAACCAGCACGCAGAAGTGCTCAATGAAAAGAATCCATTAAGTGCCATGTTTTTTTCAACTACATATAGCACACAGTGCATGACCTGGATTCACTTTGTTTCTGCCAGAACTATTGGGTGAATCATTCACTGAAGGACACTGGCAGGATGTGCAATAGCCTATTTGTTTAACAGTGCCTGGGCCGCCCTTCCCCCTCATGGTACGCCACTGATGCCAGCCAGAAGCTGGCATAGACTTGAGCTACAACTTATTCCAGTTTCTGGCATAAGTTATAGTAGATCCAGCAGGTTGTGACAGACCCCACCTGCCCCACTAAGACCCGCCCCTTTTTACACCATTTCAGAAGAGTGACAAGAAACTCAGAAAGTCAAATTATGGTTCAAATATGACGTGTGCCCTAATTTGCAACTTTTGGCGTAAACAGGTAGATAAATGGTCCTCAGTATTGTTTTTTTTTTTTTTTACATATTTTTTACTATAAAATGTCAAAAAATATAATTAACAAAACTTTTGATTGGATAAATATGAGATAACGTGGATAAACTCAAATATCACCAACGCTCCCTCATCCCCATTGTCCATCTGTCAAAGATACAGAATTGAATTTGTATTACAATGCTATACTGAAGCTAAAATAAAAGCTAGGCATGCCAGTAAGAAAACGTAGCTGCTATTTTTTATTTCAACATTGGAAGGAATAGACAGAAGGTTATTGTCACAAAGTCACACACTTTTGGCTGTATGGCACTATAGTATTTCATACGCCCTCATGCACATTAGATCCGCTAATGTGTATATCCAGCATTAGTCCTGGCAGAAACTTTACTGGGTCAAGCTCTCTTGGTTTTGTGGCACTATATGGCACTATATGGCCAGCATAAGTCATAGCAGAAACCTTTTTGTGTCACACTCTCTTAGTTCTTAGTATTCTTATGTCACGAGAAACCCACATACAACTGGGCCATGGGTTAAAAACTATTTTGACCACCTCAAATACCAACCTTGGCCACACAGGAGAAGTTAGTGCTTGCAGCTGACCACAGACCAAATAAGTTGCTTGGAATAAGTACCTCTGGTCCTTTACGTCCCTGCTTTCTACCAGGGAAACCCATCGTGTATTCTGTAAATAGAATAAACCCCAATGGGTGCCACAAGGGAAATCCAGTCTAAATGCATTGGAAATTAATGTAATATCAGTCTCTTGTATTCTTACTATGGAACAACTATTCTCTGTTGTACAAAATCTCTTTGGGCCATTTTGGTTAAGTACTTCTGGAATAATTACTAGCCATCAGTTATTGGCTTGGCTTCCTCCCAAAGCAAACCCAACTTGTGCTATGTCATAACAGAACTGTAGCAGCGAGTCTACCCCATGGCTGTCTTTATAATATGATTCCAAACCATAACTAGCCGCGAACACCCACCTCGCATGTAACAGAATTAGTAAAATAACAGAACTCCGCTTCAACCACTATTGCTTACTCACTCCATCTGAAATAGAAATCCAGTTGTACTACGTTATCAAAGTGTTTATGTCTCCACTGGGCCGCTCTGCTTACGTTTCATGCTTAGCAGTCCATCTAGTTGTCTCTCTTGGCTATGTCTCTAACTTGAATTTCTTACATAAGGTTACTTTTTATTCTTATGCCACAGAGCTAGGGCCGTCAGCCTCCACTTTTTGATGCTGTACTTGCAGCATCGGTCCCATACTGTGTATTTCTCTCTCTTCGTGCTGGGTGGCTGAGCAGGAATGCAGATGTAGGGTGTCAGCGTCCTCTCTCGCAGCTCTGAGGCCTCTTCCTTTCCTGCCTCAGTCCATTAAGTGGTTTTTAGGAATGTCATCTCAGCACATTTGTTACCCTAGTAACGTTTCATGCCCCTACCTTCTTATTTTTTAATGTTACTTAAGAGTGTATTTTGGTAAAATAAATATATTTTTTGGAATTGTCGTGGGCCAGGCAGTAGCTAGTCTAAACATATTCCCTGTACGTCCATGTCCGTTCGGTCCACAATCTGTAACAAAAACTTATTTGTTCAATTTTACTTGATCCAATGACATCCTGCGGCCGTCTATTCGAGCTGCGGGCAAAATCTTTCAGGGAACAACCACAAGACATAAGACATAACAGGTGGATTTGACTAGTTGCTGTGGGTAGCACCACTGTGTATCTGTACACTACATTTAGGTTAGGGCTACATGGCGACATAAAAGTTGCGCGGCATTGCATCATGCACTATTATTGTCAATGGTGTTGCTATGAGACACTGCAGAAATCCTAACCATGGCTTTTACTCCTTTCACTTTAATGTAAGTCGTGTGCGACATATGACTCACCTTCGACTTTTGTTTGACTTTCATAATTTTTTTTTTTGTCCGAAAAGCCTAAAAAATGGCAGCTTTTTTTTTATGTTACATACATCATTTTCGATGGTGTTTTTTTCCAGATATTTTTGTGGTATTTGTTAAACATAGTAGGGAGGATGTATTAAGATTGGCGTTTTTTACACCCGTCTTAATAGTAAAGTTCGCTGGCTTACAATGCACCAGAATTATAAAGAAGTAATGATTTTGTCACATGATCGGGAGTTGTGGGAATGAGAGAAAGACATCTACGCCAGGTAGGGAGCCAGCAGGTTTGTAGTCTAATGTGCACAGCCCGTTTTCTGGTGCACATGTTGCTAAAAGAGTCATGCAGCAAAGTGAAATATTCCACCAGTGTTTTTTTCTGTGCTTTTTGCAAGACATGTGTTTTTTTTTAACCAGGAAAGTATGTACACCTGTCTTATGTCATTTTGTGTATAAATACAAGTCTATCACTAGAGATGAGCAAATTGAAGTTGACGAAGTGGAATTCGATCCGAGTTTCAGGAAAAATTTGATACGTACCGAAGCCGAATTTCCTCACGCTTCATGGTAACGAATCGCATTTTTCCCTAAAATGGCTGCTGCACGTGTGAGGACGGAGAAAGGAACTCTGGGAAGGCGGGATCACCCATAATGCCATGCATGCAGCCAATCAGCAGCCAGCCAGCTCTGTTATGTCACAGCCCTAAGAATAGCGGCAGCCATCTTAGATTCTGCCATTTTCCAGCATACTTAGTGCAGGGAGAGACGTGTCTGCAGGCTCTAGGCACAGTGATAGGAAAGACTTGATTGTGGTGAAAAAACTATTTATAAGTGCAGGGAAAGGATAGGGAGGAATCGTTCCACAGCATTTATGTAGAACAGGGTTCAATAGGGGAGGAAACAAACTGGGTAATATGAACAATCCTATTACACCTTGGTGTACTGACTGGGGATCCAAATTGCCATTATACAGCTGTTTGATACAACCATTAACAGGGTTTATTACAAGGAAATATTTCTACAGTACGTCTTATTTGCCCTTGTGCATTACAGTTATATGTTGTGGCAAAAGAAAAATATATTTGCCCTTGTGTGGGGCAGTGATATATTCTAAAGCCCAGTTTGCCGTGTATTAGTGGCGAAATAAAAATATATTTGCCGTTCATCGTTGCACTTATCTGTTGAAAAGCCTTTTGTGTTGTGAAAAAGTAGAAAAAAATTAGGGCAGATTTGCTGCTCTGCGGTGCAGTGATATATTCTAAAGCCCAGATTGCCGTGTATTTGTGGCGAAATAAAAATATATTCACCGTTCAGCGCTGCACTGATCTGTTGAAAAGCCTTTTATGTTGTGTAAAAGTGGAAGACATTAGGGCCACACTGTCATTGTGCCACTCTGTGGCCTCCTCATGCTGCTTCCACCTCCACACTATGTCACCTTGCCACTCTGTGGTCTCCTCATGCTGCTGCCACCTCCACACTATGTCACCTTGCCACTCTGTGGTCTCCTCATGCTGCCGCCACCTCCACATTCTGTCATTGTGCCACTCTGTGGCCTCCTAAAGCTGCTGATGCCACCTCCACACTGTCATTGTGCCACTCTGTGGCCTCCTCATGCTGCTTCCACCTCACCACTATGTCATAGGGCCACTCTATGGACTTTACATGCTGTTCCCATCCTTTCCACTTCATGACTGGGCCACTATTTTGCCTTTCGGCCTGGCTGACATCATACTTTATTTGACCCTTCTTCTGATCTGTCATAAGGAAGGAAAAATGAGATGCACAATGGATCCTGCCTGTGTAGCAGCTATAAGGCCTGTATGGTCCCATCAGAATTGTCTTGTGATTTGGTAGCCAAAAGCAGGAGTGGGTACAAAACACAGAAGACATGCAAATATTCCATTCACATGTCATCTCTGTTTTGGATCCACGCCTGTTTTTTGGCATTAGCAATACTGATGGATTACTGACCAAATGCTGACCGAGTGAAGGCAGATGCTCAACAGACAGGATCTGTTTTTTTGGGGTTATTGTTCTGACGGATCAAAGGAAGGACAAAATAATCAGTGACGTTAACACAAACTTATTGCTGACACCCTCTCCACTCTGTCGGGGGTTCTACTTGTATAAGTGTTTAATAGAACAGGTTCTGTTGACATCTATGTGGAATCAGCTGACGACTGTGTAGGAGTGCAGTTCTTCTTGATGCTAACATTGACCTGTAAGGCTGAGTTCACACTTGAGTTACTTGGTCAGTTTTGGTCACGTGACTGCCCAAATATGTGAAGTGTGCAGTGATTATAAGAGCGACGCCTGTCATCTACATGTCATACGGACTCACAGTATTATTTCACTACCAGAGCAGACTCTTTATGCGTGTTACTGCAAGGCGCAATGTTCTACACCACTATAAAGGCTCTATGAAGCCAGGAAATAGCCGTTTTTTAATGCAATTCACCGCGAATAAATTCAAACCGAACCAAATTGTTCCCCAAAAATTCGGCAAACCAGCAAATCAAATTTTTGAAAAATTCACTCAGCTCTATCTATCACATATTCATCAGGAAGACAGTGCTTGGAACTGTGATTTCTAAAGCAAGTAGTGTTGAGTGAATCAAAGTCCACAAAGTGGGCTTTCATCCCAATTTCAGGCTAAATTTGATTCGCCATGAAGGCGAATTTCCTTGTGCTTCGTGGTAGCGAATCAATTTAACCTGAAATAGTGTAAAAAATGAAAAAATAATACTTACCTGATCCATTTGCTTGAGACAGGCCGACCACCGCCATTTTGCTTGAAGATCTTGTACGAAATCCCGTGAACGGTGATGTATGACATCACCATGCTAGCCGATGTAATGACATTATCTCAGGCAGCGCAAGATCTTCAATCAAGATGGCAGTGGCCAGACCATCTCGAGCAAATGGATCAGGTAAGTATGATTTATTAGTTTATTTTTTAAATTTTACACTTTGTTATTTATATCAGATTCCGCTATCATGTATGATGCTCCCTGTCATTGCAACCACTACTTACAGAGAAACGTGATTCATGATCAAGCAATTCATCACAAAGCGAATGTTACACCATCAGACCTCAGATAAGCCCACATTGTCAGACCCCCATCAGACCTTATATCAGCCGACATAGTGAGACCCCCATCAGACTTCAGATCAGATTAAAATAAAAAACATCTCTTACCTGTTTTGCGCCGCGGCTCCTCACCACCTCCAGCAGAAGTTGCGCTCCCCTGTCTTCCCAGCCTGCGCTGCTCTGTCACCTGACTGTGTGTAGCGTCGGGTCATAGTGCGCACTCTACGTCCTGATGGTCTACGTGGTCAGGACAGTGCAGCACCGGCCCCAAGAATGAAGACCGGGAGGGTGAGTATTACAAGCTCTTGCAGCGCTTCATTCCCTACTCCCGGCACCTAAAACATACTAGTGAGCGCTTTTATAATGGAAGCGCTCACTAGTATTCGCTTTATAGACACACAGCCGTTTCCCTCCCACTTTTGGGAGAATAAAAGTGCGTTTTATAAAGCAAAAACTGCGGTATTTACTTTGGATATTTTAGAGGCAGCTATACCAATGATATTTGCTTACTTATTCATTTACTTTTATATGTAAAATTGGGAAAGAAGTGATTTCAATTTTTAATACTGTTGTTTTTTTATATTTAAAAAAAAACTTGGGTGAACATGCCTTAACAAAGCCCCTGGCTGTCTTGACAATCGAACCTTGTGAATTTGGCGTAGTAGGGCCAATCATATTTCATAGGCAGTGCCCTTCCCTCTGATTAACCAATCAGATGCCATGGTCACTATTAACTGCAAAATCTGTGGGCATCTGAGTTATCTCTGATCACGGTCACTGCAGGCAGGTGTATTACACATCCAGTACCTACCTTGTAAGGAGAGGGCTCAGCTCCTGAGCCTGTTCCATACTCATTTTCTGCCATTAAGCCATAAATGTATGGAAAATGTCACCAAGGAGTTAATAAACTATGTGGTAGATCTACAGCTGTGAGACCTACCTGCTGATAAATTTTAAAGAGGGTGTACATTATCTGTAGCTTTATATTTAGTTTTTTTTTTTTTTTTTACTGTAAAATACATTTGGAACCTGACACCAGAGTTCTCTATGTCTGAGAGTTTTCTCTCCAACAAGAGGAACCAGTTTAGCTCCAGTTTATTCTAAAGAAAGTAAGTTTCTGTGTATATAAACTATTCTAATCTAATAATAAGGATTGAGAGGAAAATCTGACCTCTAAATCTTACTGCCACTTGGTGAAACTGATTGTATGGGCAATATGTATAAACTGGTACTACCAGGGGTGGATTGGCCATAGAACTTACAGGGAAATTTCCCGGTGGGCCATTGCCCAGGGGGCCACCTGATCCCTCCTGTCAGCCAGCAAGTGGAAGTTTTTTGGAATCTATTTTGTGCTGCTGGGGCAGTATTTTGTGATGGATTGTGTTATATGGCTCTGTTGGGTTGGTATAATGTGCCACAATATGGTATTGTTGGCTGTGCCTTCCATCAATTTGGACCTGACTACAAAACAGGACCACTTTTAGTATTTTATCCAGGGCCACTTGGTACTACAGATTAGGAGGGCGTTAGAATCTGCATTTCAGCAAGAATACTGCGTTGTATAATAATCACATATTTTTCCATCTGTGTGCTGTCCTGACTGCAGAAAAAAAGTAGACACATCTTATAAATTGACCCTCTGGTTCAAGACTAAAAATTTACATTTACTGGGGAAAGAACAGATTACCTACCTGGTGCCCATCTTTTCAGCTGCAGATTCACCAATTTTTCAGGCTTCTCTCCTGTCTTCCAAGATGTCTCCACTGCTTCTAAGACTACCTGATACGTACTATGCATCTTGTAGCTCAAGACACTTCCTGCTGCCCTTGCATTGGTCGGCACTGCCCACATGAACAGTGCTGACCAATCCTAGAGCAGGGCTGGACAAGCAGGAAGTGTCTTGGACAGTGTCCACCAGATGGCCTGAGAAGTGGTGCAGCCATCTTGGATGACAGAAGAGGAGCCTGAGAATTAGTGGCTCTCCAGCTGAAATGATGGAAAGGAGGACACATATAAGTGTTCTGTTCATTCCCCAGTTAATGTGGATTTTTTTTTTTTCTTGAACCAGGGAGCGGTTTAAAAGTTCAGTTCAGATGTCCGCTGGTCTGTGTCGTTCCTGGCCATTTTAAATCCCAGAATCATTTATTTCAAAAAACGACACATCCTGCATTCAGAAATCAGAACGACTATCTAAATTATACCCTCTAGAGGTTTGGTGTGATATCATGCTATTTGTACAATAATAAACTTGTTATATGGAGCCATCTTATACAGTATGACATCATGATATATGACTCTCCCTCACACCATTGCTGGATAGATGGATCACCAAATAGTACCCCTGAACACTCCCATCAGCTCTACATCTGGTTAACTCTATATAATTCATGGTTCTGTCTGCTTCCTAAAAAGGGTTGGAGTGTCACATCTAGTTATAACAAGAAAAAACTGCTACCCCCTACTCCTGGTCCAGACCTGGTACATAAAAGTGGGTGAGCAGTATACATCTATGGACTTGTCAGTTAGTAAGCTTTTATAATACCCATGTTCAATATATTTTAGACCATGAACAAGTCTCTAATACTTTGGACTATTTTGAATTATTGGTCTCATGTACACAAATGATTATTTGCTTCACTTCAGCAAATGGCATTTATCATGTAGAGAAAGTTAGTACAAGGCGCTTAGTAATGTACTGTGATTGTACATGAGTAAGTGGCTTGTATTAACTTTCTCTACATGATAAATGTAATTTGCCGAAGTGAAACAACCCCATTAATGAACCCAACTTAGGGTGCTTTCACACTTGTGTTCTGAGGATCCGGCAGGCACTTCAGGCCTGCCGGTTCCGTACAGAACGCAAGGCGCCTGAAAGCTTTTTAAGACTGATCAGGATCCTGATCAGTCTTCGAAATGCTTTCAGGTTACCATGGCAGCCAGGACGCTACTGAAGTCCTGGCTGCCATGGTACTCCGCAGCAGTGTACTTACCTGCGCTGCGGCCGCCGGGCGCTCCTTCATGACGTCACAGGTCCGAGCGGCGCATAGATCAATGCACCGCACGGACCTGTGACGCCATGAAGTAGTGCCCGGGAGCCGCAGCGCAGTTAAGTACACTGCTGCAGAGTACTTACCATGGCAGCCAGGACTTCAGTAGCGTCCTGGCTGCCATGGTAAGCGATCGGAGCCCCAGCTTACACTGGGGCCCCGATCGGAAATGCTGCTGCGCATGCGCAGAGCTAAACAGCGGTTCCGGCGATGCGCCAAAACGACGTTTAGCTTAATTCCGTATCTGGATTAATGCACTTCAATGGGCATTAATTCCGGATCCAGCGTTACAGCAAGTCCTCCGGATTTTTGGCCGGAGGAAAATCCGCAGCATGCTGTGGGTTTTTCTCCAGCCAAAAAAACGTTTGGGTACTGAACGGATTTCTCTCCATTCAGAATCAGAATGCATTAGGATAATCCTGATCAGTAGTTTTCCAGCATAGAGCCCCGAGGACGGAACTTTATGCCGGAAAACAAAAACGCAAGTGTGAAAGTACCCTTATTCATTTATGACTCATAATGTTATTACTTCTTTTCATCTTGGAAAAGGAGCTACATATATTTCACACCAGGAGCAGTGCAGGTCATTTGCTTGAAGCTGAACATTATTAAAGCAATTTAATAAGAGTTAATTTCCTGGAATAACACAGAGAAATCCCTGTGATTGGAATACCGGCTTGCAGGCTATGTGCATCAGATCTCAATCTCTAAGGCTGACGCTCCAGTTCCAAAGATTTTGCTCATTTGTTTACTTGTTCAGAATCCTGGACTTGTAAGTGGCCTTGCTGCAGTCTTGTAGAAGAGTTGGTTGCTGGCTTCTGTCACACATACAGATTTATAAAGTTTATATAATGGGCAAATGGCACCACACTGTCTGGTATAACCCATACACATGGCTAAACTTGGCCTAGATCTCAAATCAGGAGCAAGCATTTTTTTTTTTAACGGAAACCTTTTGCGTTAAAGGTTAAGTTATTTTGTACTAAAAATATCAGTATGACATTAATTGTGACTTCTACTTTTCAACCTATAAGGGTCCATTCACACGTCCGTTGTTTTTCTATAATCCGAAAATAGGACAGTTTTTTGCGGATCCTATTTTCCAAGAATTCTTTCCGTTTGTCATCCGTTTTTTGCGGATCCGCAAAAAAAAACGGATAGAAGAATAACAAAGTCTCTGGGGGCTGGATTTAATAAAAAACAGGAAGTTCTTTCAATTTTTGCGGATCCATTGACTTTGCATTACACAACGGACCGCAATTTTCGGATTAGAATAGGACATGTTTTATTTTTTAACGGACACTATGTACTGAGAAAATTATGCGGACAGCACTCTTTGTGCTGTCCGCATATTTTATAGACCCATTGAAAATCAATGGGTCCGAATTCTGTCCGCAACTATTCCGTGACTAGTCCGAAAAATCGGGATCAGATGCGGAACTAAACAACGGACGTGTGAATGGACCCTAACTATAAGATTTCACATCATATCACAAGCTATATAGCTATTAATGTCCAAGTGATACCAGCATACAGTATCCAAATGATGCAAATATATACTGCACAATTGCACAAATAATACCGCCTGCCACTCATAGTGGAATATGTTACTGCTCCATTCACTGTTTGCTCCTAAAAAAACAGGGCCCTTGGCAATTGCCCTTCTTTTTTTTTGTAATGTATAGGGTCATTGATACTGACTATTTTTGTGAAATACTTTAATTACTGGTCATACATTTCTTAGAAAAATAGCTCTTAAGTGCCCCATTTCTTGCCTTAGTAGCGACCCCCGTCTTCTATTTACTGAACTGTGGAGTTGCGCTCCACACTGACTACTGCTGCCCTCACTGCCTCTCTCTTTCTGCATATATATATACCGTATGTATATATACATACGGTACATACTGCCTGCTCATGTTTCTGTATTGTTCCTATGTAAGCCTGTATGCCAGGAGAGATATGTAACAAGATGGCAGCTACACATGATTTACTGCGAGCAGTAAACGCTCGCTATTGAGAAGGCAGGGAGACAGGGAACAGCTGTTCTACACTATATAGGGACACTATCTTTATTCATAAAAATCTTGACAACTTTTTAAATTCTGTTCTGGAACGCAACAATATCTTATAACATAGGACAGATATTGCTTTGACAATCTGCTGTCTAGCGTGGTGCTAAACATGGCGTATGCTAAAGTCACCCATTAATGCTCACTATAGACAAAAGATTGCCTTTAACAAACTAAATTATTTTATGATCATTAATAATATTTATTTCTATCATACTAAAAATGATTGGTCCTCCAAATATTGCATCACTTATTATGCTGAAATGACCTGATTTTCATTGCAGATTTCACATTTTGCAATGCATTTGATGATATTTGTGGCAATTCTGTAATAAAATACACATGTAACACATGCAGCTTTAGCTGAGCAGAGGACCAGATACTGTTATTTGTAGAGAAGGTGTAAGACTGAGCTTCTACCTTTGTTTATTAATGTATAAAACTTGGTGGTTTTCTTCCATTAATTAGGCCATACTCCTTCCACTATGGTGCTGGGTTGTATATGGCCTCAGATGCCATGAGTGCTGGGGAATTATATGCCAGCTGGCCTTAAAGGCATGAGAAGGCATAGGGATGCTGGGTGAGATTTATCAAACTGGTGTAAAGTAGAATTGTCTTAGTTGCCCATAGCAACCAATCAGATTCACTCTTTCATTTTTCACAGCTTCTTGGAAAATGAAAGGTGGAATCTGATTGGTTGCTATGGACAACTAAGCCAGTTTTACTTTACACCAGTTTGATAAATCTCCCCCAATGTGTTTTTCACATGGGCTGTGGAAATAAAAGGGATTATTCTTAGGTAAAAAGAGGCGCATGCTCAAGCAATGTGGCATTGCCCCTGAGTGTGCCATGCTGGGTTGTCTGGTAAAGGCCACAGCAGAGGAGGAAACCGTGTGGGTGCTGGAGACACTACAGTGTACAGTTTGGAAGCCAGATGCCACAGCATTTCTTTGTGGGACACTGGCCATTTGGATACTGAAAGAGGAGGAGAAGCTGTGAGTTTGTCCCCAGACTACTGAAACAGGTCTGGCAAGAGGCTCTCCTGTAACAGTCACAGAGATCCCTGCATCGGGGAGGATTACAAATTGCTATACCACTTTCATTTTATTTGTGAGTTTGACGTTTAAAGCACTGCAACTCTCCTGGAGAAGACTTTGGATATCTCTGTAATAGGCCAGACTGTTGTCCTAAGTATGGCCAACTTGTTTAAATGAATCTGTCCCCAAGAAATTCACTGATAAACCAGGCACAATGCTAACACAGCTGAATGACTGTTTCTACGCCATTTGTACCTCAAATCGTTCCCTGCCTTGACTAGAACACTGATAACCTATCCCTAGAAAAGTGAATCCTGCTTGACCCCATTTCCTACCTTCACTTAGTATGAGAAGGGTTGGGTAATGCATTATCACGAGTTTCCATGAATGGCTGACTTTCCTCCCACTAGCCATCACAATTTTTTCCAATATCTATATTACAAGTAGGGGTGTTGGATACTAAGCATGTCGGGGCACAGGAACCAATTCAGGTGACGTAAGCAGACACAGCCATTCACACCTTACATTGGTGTTATCCAACTCCAGTCCTCAGCGCTCAGCTGCTGCTCATGATTTTATTTATTTTATGCACATATATAGCACCACTATATTGTGCAGTGCTTTACAGACATTAGCAGGCTGTCCCCAATGGGGCTCACAATCTAAGTTCCCTATCAGTTTGTCTTTGGAGTGTGGAACGAAACCCAGGCAAACACGGGGAGAATATACAAACTCCAAGCAGATGTTGTGCTTGGTCCTATTCAAACCTAGGACCAGCGCTGCAAGGCACCAGTGCTAACCACTGAGCCACCCTGCTTGAGAATATCCCAAAGAATGAATACCAGTCGTAAGTGCTGATGCATTGACACTAATTATATCACCTTGTCAATACTAAGGAAATCCTTAAACCTTGACCAGCAGGTGGGCCCCGAGGACTAGAGTTGAGGAACACTGCTTTACATGATCTATCAACAGTATATAAAGCCTTGTCCTGGTCACATTCAGCCTAGCAAGCATTGGACAGCGAGGAGAAGACAGCAATGTCGCTAGGTAATCTGGGTGATAGGGGAAGGTATGGTTACATCAGGTAGGCAGGCAAGTCAGAATATGTAGGAGCAGTCCAGCTGGGAGAACTGGTGGAAAAAGAATATCATCATCTAGGACTCTCCAATTGCAGCTTGTCAGGAAGTGAGAGATCCCTTCAGGGAGCTGCTGAATGCAGCTTGTCCATTGTTATTCTGGCTGACTGGATGCCTGGCTTCTCTCAGTCTTCCCTTCTACCACCCAAGTTGAAGGAGGAGCGTAGTAGCAATGTCAGCTGACCTGTTCCTCATTATGAAGCATGTCAGCTGTTGAACAGCTCAAGCCTGCAACATAACTGTCTCTCTATGACCTCCTTTGACCTAGCCAGATAGTTCCTGGAATTGCCCACAAAGTCATACATGTGCAAAGATATCTGCTGTTTCTTACATCTCGCCTATTTACAGTTTTTCAGTCCCGTCATTGTACTGTGCGTCAATGATAAAGTAACCCAAATTGCTTTGCATGCTTTCACCAACTTACAGCAGCCTATAAAACTGCAGAGAAAGTACATTCCACAGTTTTCAGCCAGCCTGTTTCATTTCAGCATATTATTTGGCTGACGTACTTTAGCCGTGGTAATCTCACGTTACTATCTGACACTGGTGTGTGCCATGTGTATACGGGCTTCTCACAATAAGCCTAAAGAACATCAGCTTTTTCAAAATGACACGAAAGGCGCCAACGATTAACCACGTCGTACACTGGCCAAAGGTACAAGGAACTCCAATTAGACCGGCGTTCCCATAGTTTCTCATTACTGAAGAATTTTGCGCTTGTAGAACAGACATTTCACTATTATCTCCATGAATTCGCCATGGAAAACTGCCCTGGCTTAGGGAAATAAAACTCGTCCAGTTGTTCAT
The DNA here is from genome assembly GCA_033119425.1 of Bufotes viridis. Taxonomy (NCBI): domain Eukaryota; kingdom Metazoa; phylum Chordata; class Amphibia; order Anura; family Bufonidae; genus Bufotes; species Bufotes viridis. Next base: position 421,909,636 of record CM065591.1, read on the forward strand.
TGATACCATGGTGATAATAGCTACTAGTTATAAAATTCAGCTAATTAATGTTGTAACGGATTTCCACAGGTTGAATACATTTTGTTACAATGGCCCACATTTGTTAATATGATTGCTATGATTGTATTTTATATTTGAAAAGTAGGTGGGGGATGATGTGGATAGCCTGTCGAGCTGACTGTGACTTTTTAAAACGTCGCAAAAATTGTGCAACATTTGGTGCAAACTACGAAAAGCCAGGCTCCTGCAAAACTGACTGTGGAGGGGTTCTCTGGAATTTAATAATTGATAACCTATCCCTAGGACAGGTCCTTAATATGATACTGGGCCCTAATGCACATTTCAAGCACCGTCGCTACTGCTGTTTGGCAGGGGTGTGGGGTGTCGGACCCTCACCAATCTGGTATTGATAACCTGTTGTAAGGATGGGTCATCAATTGTTAAATCCTGAAGAAACCCTTCCAAAAGTCTACCCCCCCATCCCCCCCGCCCATAATAAATCTCCCCTTGGTGCCTCTCCTATTGACGTTTTGCAGCAATATTGCATCCATTATATCACTGTCTCATTAAATTAGAATATACTGTCTTGCAAATCATGACCCACGTGTCTTATATCCGTGTGCTGTTACTTCCATCACTTTTACTCCTTTCTTTTATATACTCAATCATAAAGAGTCAAAGATTCAATTTACATTAACGTCTCCAGCTATTGTCTCATTTTACATAGACCACCTACATTTCATAGACTGAATAGTCCAAGAATCATGAAGGGGGGTTCAATAATTCCATCATGTTACAGATGTTACATTAGTTAAATACATTTTCTGCTACTTGACTTGCACATACTTTGCCAACTAAGTATATGGACTATTGTAGCACCACCTACTGGTGTATTTGCATATTGCAGTGGTTATTTAATGATGCTATGATATCCAGTGCTGTATGGGTACTGGGAAAATGAGGCACAAAGGGGTAATGAAGTACATAGGATGGAATCTATTGACATTGCATTAGCACAGTAGAATATTGACAGCAAAATTTAATATATTTCGACATAAATTTCAAAAGATAGTCCACTTTGACAATGCTTTTTTGTCAGAAGGGCCCCCAACGATAAACTGATCACAGTGTACTCTCCTGTTGGGACTATAATTTGTAGGGGAACCAGACAGCAAGTATTTAATCCCCCTGCAGCATCGCAGCAACCCACAGGAATAATGAAGCACTGCACAATTCCCATTGAAATTCATGAACTCCCAATGTTGGACGTGCCAGGTCAACCAGATAAAGAGATGTGTTTTGTAGCCATTCTTTGCTTTAGTTAACAAATTAATGAAGGACTATTATATATTAATATGTAAATAAGCATGAACACCATTATAGTATTTATACACTTTCCTAACAATATAGTGATGAGTAAATTGGTAATTGTAATACTATTACTAAATTCATGATGATCACTCAAGTAAACGCACCTAAGTAAAGGCAATTATATTTGGTAATTATTCTAGAAAATTAGCACATCATGTTGTGTCCCTGTCTGCCCATGAGCAGCAAATGATTTATAATAACCTCCTGAAAATTTGTATATACTATACGATTACTGGGATTTTGTATGATGTTTTTTACTTTTTGCTTTTATTTTGCAGAGATAAATGTGCCTCTGACTTGAGATTGCTCACACAATGGCATCCCGCCAGTGCCCGCCTGCGATGTTCAATTCCATGAACCATGGCTATGTTGAACATTGCTACCTGAGGTCACCCAATGTCATGGCTGAAGGTTAGTACATGGTTATGGTGAGATAGCTAGGTGCAGATTATGGAGTTAAAGTCAGACAAAGGTCATAGTTTTCCCACTTTTTTGCGCAAGTCTGAAGGCCGCCTGCCATGAGATGATTCAGTACATAGACAACGCGATGAGAGCCTTCCATTGTCTAGTAATTACTGTTCTTCTGAGTTAGCATCTAACAACATGCTCATATTCTTATTTTGTTCTTATAGTGTGTCATTATAAAAGTCATATTAACCCTGAACCGTAATTGTATCACTTGTCTATTAAGTCTGAATTGAGTTTATGCTACAGCACAAGCTTGGATTTGTTGCCATCATAACTGTGTTATTTTGGTGTAATTGGACTTCCAGGAATGAATGAGATGCCCTACTGCCACCAGAACAATCTCATGACCAGCCAACATGGTTTTAGTCTTGCACAAGCCAATGAGCAGATGGCTTCTGCGGATGGTGAGTATTTTCCTCTAAAGTATTTCAGATATAATTAAAAATTCTAGGGAACTGAGTCCTAATCAGAGGTCTCACAGAATGCAGCACCAACAAGACCTGTTACGTTTACAAGTAGAGGGTCATTGGCTCGTTTAATAAAACTGTTGCAGGGAATGTTTTATGTTAAACATATTTTCAATATTTTTTTTGGTGGTTATATTTACTTTTCCTTGTCAATATCTATATTAGAAAAAGTTTTTGCTCTGGCCACTAAAGCTGCCCATACATATTCAATAGATGTTGGCCGAACAATAGTTTGGCCGACAGTTGTCTCTTCTAGCTTCCTCATATAGATATATGTTCGGCTTGGCCAACTAGGTCTGAGTATTCTATGGAGAGAGCAGAGAAAGCTGCTACCAGACAATTCTGACAATGGCTCATCTCCCAGGAAAACAGAAGGATCAGGCAAAATTAAAATTTTGCCCAATCCTTGCCTCCCCCGACATCATCTGTAGGAGGAGAGTCCGGAGCTTCCTATACACATTATAGTGTTGGTTGAACCTGCCGCTCTCGGTGGGTTTGGCCAACAAAAGACTAATATGTATGGTCACAATTGCCTATCTTCTCACTCCTGACCTCTGGACAGGTCATAGAGATTGACTAGAAAATTCTACCAAGTCAATGAGGTTCCCTCCTGTCCATTCTGTCTATGGTCCATATGGCTGCCATAAAGCATATCTGTAAACGGTCTCTAGATGCTGTTAATGAGCCTCTGTCAGCATGATCAACCTTAATAAACTAGGCATATTGCCTGGTAGAGTTGACCTTGCTGAACAATACCTTTCTTTTCTTTTTAGCTTACACCGCTGCGAAGATATGTGGACTTTTATATTTATGCAAATTAAGGTGCTACTGTTACACCCCTCGATGCTAAAAATGGGTATTCCCATCTCAGACAATGGGGGCATATCGCTAGCACATCTAGAAGGTTGTGGAGGATGCACTGCACATACGCAGCCTCCCTCCATTCATTTCTATGGGGCTGCAGAAAATAGCCAAGCGCCGGCTCGGCTATTTCCGTTGGCCCCTAAAAATGAATGGGAGCAGTGGCCGCGTAAGCACGGTGCGCTCCTATTAAGTTCTATGGGGGCCACTACTTTCCCCAATCTGTTCTCTGGGACACTCACCTATCAGACAATGAAGGCATATCCTAGCGATATGCCCCTATTGTCTGAGATGGGAATACCCCTTTAAAGAGGACCTTTCATGACTTCTAAAGATATAAACCAAGTATGCTCACATGTAGAGCGGCGCCCAGGGATCTCCCTGCACTTACTATTATCCCTGGGCGCCACTCTGTTCTCCCGGTATAGGCTCCGGTATCTGTGCTCACTAAGTTATAGTGGGCGGAGCCTGCCCTTCATCTCCTTCTCCCAGAAGAAAAAAACTCCCAGGCTATGAGCTCTGCGCTGCGACTGGCCAGCGCTACAGCCGGGGAGAAGGAGATGAAGGGCAGTCTCCGCCTACTATAACCAATTCCAACAAGTCCCCGCCTACTATAACTTGGTGAGCGTCAATACCGGAGCCTATACCGGGAGAATGGAGCGGCGCCCAGGGATAATAGTAAGTGCAGGGAGATATCTGGGCGCCGCTCTCCATGTGAGCATCGTTAGTTGATATCTTTAGAAGTCATGAAAGGTCCTCTTTAATATACTCCCCTGTTTAATGCTGCCTGCACTGGGGCTCACTAATAATCATTGCTGGTTCAGCATTATTTGTGGTGTGAAAACAGTCATTGGTATCAGTGTGTTCCTCTTGGAATGCCTGATTTTACTAATGTGCTGCGGCCAATATATAGACATTCACTGGTGGCAGCAAAGCCTCTGCATAAGGGAGTGAGCGGTGTGCAAGGAGGAGAGAATACTTACTGAACTTTCCCTCCTCCCAGCTGCTGTGCTTCTCCGCTGTCTGTCAAGCTGCTGGCGACTTCAGTCCACCCTTCATTCCCTTTAAATTTGATGTTTTTCAACAGTCAAATATTTACAGTTCTGTGTCTTCTCCTTTTAGGATCTCGTTTCTCCACCCCTAGAAGTTCAGTAAAACTCAGCAAAAAGAGAGCAATGTCCATATCTCCACTATCAGATGCAAGTATCGACTTGCAGACCATGATCCGTACATCTCCCAACTCCCTGGTGGCATTCATCAACTCCAGATGTTCCTCAGCCAATGGCTCCTATGGTCACTTGTCAATAGGAACCATGAGGTATATAAATGCAAATATTAGTGCTTTACAGTGAACTCAGCTAGCATTGTGTCTATTTCATCATTTACATCTCATAAGTAATTCATATAATACACTTAAGTTGACAGGCATAGGTTTTACAGCTTGGGTAGTTTGGTAGGTTTTATTATTGCATTTTGCATGCTGCATATTTTGGGCTAAAAATCATTTTCCAATAGGTCTTTATTAAAAATGTTCAACAACATTTCATCTACAGCTTTCAGTTTCACTGCATCTGAAAACTGTGCCTTCTCCTTCTCAGTGAATCCATCAGAGAGCTGCTCTGACGGCTCAATCTGTAGCCCTTATCTCTACTTCCCTGGCTGCTCATAAACATTCATTTAGGTCATATTAGGTTATAGCAGTTTCATAAGAATTTAGCTTAAAAGGGTTGTCCTGTTTCGGGAAGAAACCATAAAACCTTTTAGATCAAGCTGCAATAAAGAATAAATATTTACCTGCCATATACCGCATTGCTGCTCTGTTTCTCCTGGCTGAGGTATAGTTACATTGGTAAATTGGTATTTACAGTGGTGACGTCAGGTTGCCAGCACTTGACATAAGCCAATCACTGGCCTCTTTGAGTGCACCACTGATTCCAGCAATTGGCTTTAGTGGTCAAAAGTTGAGCAGCAGCACAGCATCTGGCAGGTATATACTTATCGATTTTTCAATGCAGCTTGATCTGGAGGGTGGTCCTGAAACCATAAAACCCCTTTAAATGAGTGTTTACGAGCTGGTAATGGGGTTATCCAGTCATATATATTAATAGCCTGACCTATTCCTTAGCATAGATCATCAATATCTGATCGGCAGAAGTCTGACACCTAGCAGGCCCGCCGATTGACTGACAGTGCCTCTTCCGCCAATCAAATATTGATGACCTATCCTGGGGATAGGTCATCGATATACATGACCGGACAACCCCTTAAAAAAAGATATAGGATACAGATGAAGTTGACAGAGCAGCATCTGATGGATTCATTAAAAAGCAACAGTCAGCAGATGCAGTCAAACTGAGAACTGTAGTATTTTTTTAATAAAGACAAGTAAAAGTATAAGCTGTGGCTGTCATTTGTTTTATTTTTAATATTGTGTATGGACACGGATGTTAAACATGTTTGTTATATAATTTATTAGGGAAAGATGTTTCTTTATACTAGAAAACATGGGGTAAACAAGGTGTAAAGAGCCACTGAGCATTGCTAAGGAGATTCTGTCTCCAGTCTTCAGGTCTACTAAGCGCTGTGTGTAACATACTGTATGTGATATGTTTATTGTTGACATTATTTGTCCATGCGTGGATAGTCATAGATTAAAGGGAACCTTTCATCAACTTTATGCTGATTTCACTGAGGGCAGCATAAAATAGTGACAGAAATGCTGATCTCAGCGGTGTGTCACTCATGAGCTAAAAGTGAGGGGATGCCGAGAACCAGCATCATAACCATTGCAGCCCAGGCCTTGAAAAGAGTCAAATCTACCTGAGAAGAGTCATGGTTATCCATAATCTCCTGCACTCTCACCCATCTGCTGATGATTGGCAGTTCTCTCCTAGAGAGAAAGGGAGAGGCCTGTCAGTCATCAGCAGGTGGGCAGGGAGAGCAGGAATTCATGAATAACCATGACTCTTCTCAGGTGGCCGGGACTCTTTTCCAGGCCCTGTCTGCAATGATTGTGATGTTGGTTCTCGGCAACCACTTACTGTTAACTTTAATATGAAAGACCACTGAAATCAACTCACCTGTCTCTACTTTATTCTACCATTAGTATGGGCAACATAAACTTGATGAACGGTTCCCTTTAAAGGGGTTGTGCTACGATACTGATGACCTACCCTGAGAACGGTCCAACTCCCAGCACCCCCACTGATCAGGTATTTGTAGAGGTTGCAGCATTTGCATTGCATGCATTGGTCGTTAAGAAGTTAATCCGATATAATGCAATGTCATCATATCCATGTATTAGACAACTCTTCCAGTCCCTATGTTGCATTGTCTTGATTTGCAGTCCTTCACTTGGGTATCCAAATTGCCTTAATCACCAAAGACCACAAGGAGCATCTTATGGATCAAACCCTTTAATGTCTTACAATTCACATGAGCACTTGTCCAGCAGAGGAATGGGGGTTCTGCAGTCTCGCTCCTCAATCAAGCACTGTCAGGTAGGTATCTAAAGCTCTTCCTGTTTAAACATTATACCTACAGTACCAACAATTTCTCCTGTACATCCTGTGTATCTAAAAATAAAATCAATTTTACAAAAACTATTTTTATATCCAACCATGTTGTATCTATAGCAGCTATGCAGACCTATGTGTTTTTATGGTTACAGACAAGCAAACTCTGTAGTCTGATCCAGCAGTCATGTTCCACTAAACGTCTGCTGCCACCTTGCCCCACTCATCTACAAATGGTAGGAGAGAGGATTAATGGAGGGGAGTGATACATGACTGCATGATCTGCTGAAAATGCCCTTAAACATGGCCAGAGAGGGCAGGCAGCAACCTGCTCATTAGCTATATTTACATGATGATCAGGGATGTATGAGGTTAAATGCTCGTTACTATGATCGTTCGTTCCCATAAAGTTTCCTAGTTTATCCGTAGCACATCCATGTTTACACAGGGCAATCCACTGCTGACGAACAAGGAATTTATGTGCCGCATAAAATATGTGATCACCTAGCGAATGATTGGACGATCAGCCACACATTTAAACCACCAATTATCGGGAATGAATGTTGATATAAACGTTCATGCCTGAAAATTGTCCTGCTCCTCAATATTTAAGAGAGTTTGTTTGTGGTTTGTAGCCATGTATACCCATAGAAATGCATATAAGCTGTAGAGTTAAAATGGTTGGATATTTTTAAACAAGACTGTTTGTGGTGACTTTTTCAAAAGAGTAGGGCGGAGTAACAAAATAATTTAGTTGCAAAGGTTCTATACGTTGTAGAGGTTGTCCACTTTTTGGGGGTGTTTGGAAAAACTCCCTTCCTGGGCAGACTTGCAGAGGGAACTATACTCACCTTACCTTGCTGCTAGGTCCTAGCTGCTCCACTCCCCGGTCTCAGCTCAGGTCCCATCAAAATTAAGACAACTTATCTATTATTCACAAGATAGGGGATGAGTGTCTGATCGTCAGGAGTCTGACTGCTGGGGGCTCGTACTCCCCATTTGAAGGAGCTTTCAGGCATGCATGCGTGTCTTGCACTCCATCCAACTCTATGGGACTGGCTCAGATTAGTAGTTTAAAGGGCATCTGTCAGCAGATTTGTACCTATGAAACTGGCTGAGGCAGTTGCAGAGAGAGCAGAGTCTTTAGGTGTAATTTACACCTAATAATTTACACCTGTAATTTTTTTACCTGGACTTAATAAAAGTGAAGTTTTATTCTATTTCATTGCTCTAATTTTTATTTTTTATTTTTTTGACTCCTTGAGCAATTTGTGGAGCCTCTACCACTGTTTTGGCCCCTTTGATTTATTATTTCTTTAGGTGTAATGGTCAGGCCCCTGTTGCGCGTAGATCCTCATTTGCATATATTCAAACTTTCCTTTTCTCAGCAATGCGGGCACATATAAACATGGGACCAACACAGATGCCTTCAGCTGCCAAGTGCCCATGTAACAGGTCAGCCAGTGTCATAAATACAAATCTGCTGACAGATGTCCTTTAAAAATGGATTTTTAAGTTTATATATTTTTATGTAGAAAATTAATTTTAGGTAAACTACAGAGTCTCTACATAAATTGACCTGTATTAAGTTAATATTGTAAGCAACTAGTTAATACATTGAATGTACAACCTACTCCACAATATTTTGTTCCTTGCCGTAGCTGAAGTCAGAGCCACTATCTAGTGCAGGATTAGATGCCTTGAATAGTAAACGCCTGGAAGATGGATCAGAGGGTGACATCTCAAGTCCAGCTTCTGTCGGAACACAGGTACTATGATATTTTACTGTATTCTCTTCAGCAAGCTACTGTACATATTACATTATACTTAGTCACAGACAAACTAATACCTTATTAAAGAAAGCTAAATATGAAATTGCAAGCATCATAATGCTAAAAAGTTCTAGACTTTTGCAAGAATTGTAATTTTTTTTATAAGATGCCAGATGGATACATATAAATAATTTTACATCACTATAAAGCTCAAAATACAGGAACTGACTGAAATCTCTATTGTGCTGTTCCTATTGTCCTCAATGGCTGTTAATATGGGAAAGAAGAATTAGACAGAGATTTTCAGCATTTGTATACGGACACCATGATGCAGTGATAATAAATGACTTGTCAATATTGTTAGGATTTCTCGACAACCCTACAGAGAACTTAACCAGAAATGTGCTCAAAGGGTCACTGTGTTAGAAAACTTTTGATGTTATAGGGACGTATCAAAAGTTTTGATTGGTGGGGGTCTGAGTTTTGAGACCCCCACCAATGTTTAGAATTAGGGGAGAGGAGCACACGCATATCGTTTTCCCCTTGCTTCACGAGACAGGAGATAGATGGGCCGTAGACTTTCTTTTGCATCCATTTGGCTTCCTGTCCTACAGAAAGAAGAGAGAATGTGCTAAATGAGTACTTCTCTCTCCTCGTTCGTGAGATTGGTGGAGGTATGCTCAGACCTTTGTCCATCAAAACTTTTGATATGCAGCTATAACATATCAAAAGTTTTCTGAAAGCACAGTGATCCTTTAGTGGTGCACTTAAAAAAAAATGCTCAAACGTTTTGCCCATTTTTATTAAAAGGGTCCTACATCAATAAGCTGATCGCAGGGTATCTCACTGCTAGGAGCCTCCAATGATCAGCTGTAATGTGTGGGGAAACTCAGCAGCAACTATTTAGTTCCCCTGCAATTCCCCTGCAGCACATCAGAAATGAAGTATTACACAGTTCCCACTAAAATCAAAGAGCTAGGTCTGTAATGCATGGACGTGCTGGGTCTTGTAAACCTTTTGTAGCCACTCTCTGCTTTGATGAAAAGATGACTAGGTGAGGGTCCACTAATAGGGCATTTGGAGATGGGACAACCCCTTTTAGCTCATTATAACATAGGTTTGTTTTAATAGGACCCATTACTTGGCCTGTTGGATGGACGGGATGACTTGGAAAAAGAAGACGGGAAACATGAGCCTGAAACTGTTTATGAGACAAACTGTCATTGGGAGAGCTGCACTAAGGAGTTCGATACCCAGGAACATCTTGTACATGTAAGGCAGCTCCCACTCTTGACACTGCATTTCATAACTACATTAAAGAGTTTTTCCGAGTTTTTGATCTGGATGGCCTATGCTCAGGATAGGTCATCAATATCCGATAAATTGGGATTTGACTCCCAGCACCTGCGCCGATCAGCCGTTGAGACCGCTGAGCTACATGAAGAGATTGCGGCTCTCCTAGACCTGTGACATCACCTGTGACATCAGTCACATGGCCTAGGCACAGCTCAGTCCCATTCAAGTGAATGGGGCTGACTAGCAATACCAAGCAAAGCTGCTATCCAGTGCATGGCATTGTATTCGGTATGCTGTGAGGCGGCTGTGGTGCTCATAGGAGCACCAAAGCTTCCTCAAACAGCTGATCGGCTGGGGTTCCTGAAATAGGATCTCTTCCTACTTGCTATAGATGACTTTTCCCAAAGGATAGGTCATTAATATAAAAATGCCAGAAAACAAATTTAAAGAGAAACCTTTGTTAATAAACTGATGCAATTTAACTGTTCTCTAACAGCACATAAACAATGAACATATCCACGGGGAGAAGAAAGAATTTGTCTGTCACTGGCAAGACTGTTCTCGGGAACTCAGACCTTTCAAAGCACAATATATGCTAGTGGTCCACATGAGGAGACACACTGGAGAGAAACCTCATAAGTGCACAGTAAGTTATCTGGATATGTGCATGTGTACCATACTTTGGGCGAAGCCAAGGAAATTGTGATTGAACTATAGCAGGTATTGTGGACAAGGGAAAATATATGTAGGTGGTAATGTGAAATTCATAGTGCTAGGCATTTAGTTACATTGGCAACAGGTGTTTTTTATGATTGAATTTCCCCATAGTAACTGCATGTAATAATTGAGCCTCATTTTCAAACTTATATTACTTGCCTTTTTGCATTTATTTTCAGCATTTAAGTGAAACTGTTTGCCTTATCAATGACAACCTTTTCAAAATGTAGTGTCTGGGGCGATCATTGATCATCTACAGAAAACATCTGATGTTGCCCAGGAAATATGGCCAGTCAGGCATATAGTATGACAACTACAGGTGGTTGTTAGCTGCTGTCAATGGGAGATCCGTCACCCCATCCAGTCCTAGTCCCCATTACCATGCCAGAGTGGCAGCCTCTATAGCAGCAAAGAGAGATACCATCCAGTATTAATGTGACCCTGCCTCAACATATACCCTGCTACAGAATCCAAAATAAAGGGGCAACACCTTGGTTGCATCATTATTGACCAAGCACCACTAGCACCACATTCCCTTGCTCTGTAAGCAAGGGAGAATAAACATATAAATCTGTATTTTCTTTTCATTTAGTTTGAGGGTTGCAACAAAGCTTACTCACGCCTCGAGAACCTAAAGACTCATCTGCGGTCCCACACTGGGGAGAAGCCATATGTATGTGAACACGAAGGCTGTAATAAGGCTTTTTCTAATGCCTCTGATCGGGCCAAGCACCAGAATCGCACTCACTCTAATGAGGTATACTGGATTGCATAATCTTTTAGGGTTGAGGGGCATGCATCTGCATGTGTTGACAGTGTTAAACATATTAATGATTTAAACACAGCTTAACAATCTTTGTTATGTTTAGAAACCCTATGTATGCAAAATCCCAGGATGTACCAAGAGATACACAGATCCCAGTTCTCTCAGAAAGCATGTCAAGACAGTTCATGGTCCTGAGGCACACATCACAAAAAAACACAGAGGAGATGGTCAACCACGGAGTCATGCACCCCATGAAGGTGGTATGACTCAAGGGATCAAGAGTGATAGCCAGCAAGACTTGGAATCATGCTCTTCTCAGGCCAGGAAAGAGGAGGGAAGACTGACTGTGCCAGATATGTCATTGGTAAGAACTTTCATCTAATTATTAACAGTCATTGCCTATTGGTTTATCTGATAGGAGCAGACAATCAATTGATCGGTTGAGGTGCTGAGGAACAGATCCACACCGATTTGATACTGATGGTCTATCCTAAGGATAGACTATATGTATGAAAGTCCTAGAAAAGCCTTTCAAGTATTTCAATGTGCCAAAATGCACCTATTAACATACTGCTATGGCTATTTTTGTTTTTTTATGCAGAAGTCCCAGGCTAGCCCCGGTGGACAGTCATCTTGCAGCAGTGAGAGGTCTCCCTTAGGTAGCACCAATAATAATGACAGTGGAGTAGAAATGAACGCCAACACAGGAGGTAGTTTTGAGGACCTTTCCAACCTGGATGACATTCCCTCAGTGGAGTCTATTGGTACCGCAGGAGCTTCAGCTCTGAGGAAGCTAGAGAACCTCAGGATCGACAAGCTGAACCAAATGCGAAAGGCGCCATCTTCTGGAAAGTCTGTAAAACTACCTGCAATCCACAACACAGGTAAATACATTTACTACACTTGAAGTAAACTACTAAATAATATGGAGATGGTGGATTGTATATACAGCATTATTGAGCTCAACCAAGTTGCCACAAATGATTATATCTCATCTCTTTAAAACTTTTTTATATTTCTCATCTCTGTGAATGGGATCCTGTCTATAGTTTGATGATTGATTGCAGTCACTAGGAATCTGAATTTCTTCCAGCACTGTATTTTTTAAGTACTCCTCAAATGATCCAAGTTATTTTAATGGTTAAATAGTAAGAATTTCCTACTTATCATATATTCTTCAATGCATATATAGCCTACCTGGTATTATACCTTACAAAAACTGTTTGTGAAAAGTTTATTTACAATAGCATTTCTCCTTTAAAAAAAGTTATTGAGGTGTTATTTCTGTCAAATAGTTCAGGATAATGTTTGTTATTTATTAGTTATCTTTGTTTCTTCTTCTTTACAAATATGATACCCAAAAATCACTTACTACAGCAAATTTACCTTTAAATCTAGAAAGGACTGTCGACAACCTCTGTGAGCATATACAGTTTTCATGAAATTAATAGTTTTTTCTTATCTTTTCTCAGTTTCTCAAGGAGAATTGCCCAGTATTTGTGGTCTTCCCCACAAGAACAACATGATGGAGCTGACATCTAGTGAACATTTAGGCCATATAAATGACAGACGTAACAGCACAACTAGCACAGTAAGCTCAGCTTATACAGTGAGCCGTAGATCTTCAGTGGTGTCACCATATCTTTCGAATCAGAGACCAGGCGAGGTAGGGAACATGGTGGACACTTATGACCAACCAACATCTGATACCTCAAGACATTCCAATACTAATGGTCTTCCAGGCCTTACCCCAGCTCAGCAATATAGACTTAAGGCAAAGTATGCGGCAGCTACTGGTGGACCTCCACCTACCCCTCTTCCTAACATGGAGCGAATGAGCTGTAATAATCGTATGGCTTTTGCTGTCAATGACTACCGGGGATCTATCTCTTCAGCACTATCCAGTAATATCCAACGGAGACATAGCAACAATGAATACCACACTTATGGTACAGGAATAATTCATCCGTCTCAGGCACCGGGCGCTGGAATAAGAAGAGCTAGCGATCCTGCAAGACCTAGTGGAGATCCTCAAGTAATACCCAAAGTGCAGCGATTCAAGAGTATGTCAAATATGAACACATCAATGATGGGAAGACAGACTCTTGGACATCAGCAACCATATGGAGGATCTGATGCGAATTTGCAAAGACATATTTTTTCACCCCGCCCACCAAGTATCACCGAGAACGTATTTATGGAGACAGCAAGCACAGATTTAACATCTCAAAATAAGGAGCATGGTATGATAGTTGGTAATGACATGCAGCACTATGTAAACTATCAAGGCCAAGGATCTCAACCAACAACCAATAACCACATGAATTTTAACCACCAACTTCATGGGTTAGACATGCAAGCTCAAAATGCATACGCTAGTCCTCAGAGATCATTAGGCAGTATACACATGAATACAAATAACCATGCTTGCCAGAGTAATGTATTGAGTCATTCAGATTTAAACCAGTGTCAAATGACAACTCACAATCAGCCTTTCCAGAACGCAAGGCAAATTACTGGCAGCTCTAGCTTACCTGTACAATGGCATGAAGTAAGCTCGGCGACCATGGACATGACTGATGGCCAAAGTGGAAACCACCAGGCGGTACCACCACATATGTCACCTGGGAATCACTGTCATAACCAGTACACAAATCCAGTTTCTGAGGCAACCAAACAGGTGTCCCTTGCAAACAGTTCCTCTTGCCAACAGCAGGGTATTTATGGAAATAGTGAAAGGTATAACCACTTGGGTCAGGTTCAAATCAAACCAGAACAACAATTTCATCAGTCTATGCCCTCAATGATGCCTTGTCAGAAGCAGCATTCAATGCAGCAGCATGCTTTTAACCAGCCAAACACAGTAGCCTTATCTCCTGGGAATTCCAACTGTGAATACCAAGGACAACAGGAAAATCAACAAAACCTTTGTTACAATGCTGGCCTTAACCCAAACATGCTAAGCCCACAAGGACGAAGATCACAGACCCCGATGATGCAAGTCAAAGAAATGATGGTCAGAAATTATGTTCAATCCCAGCAAGCACTAATGTGGGAGCAGCAGCCCAAAAATATAGCTATGATAAACAGCCTCGGGGCTGGGGAGCATGTTGACACTGGACAGAACCAGCACCGGAATACAACTCATGCCCAAGCATACATGAGCCCCAAATACATAAATTATCAAAACAAGCAACCGCAAAACAGCTTATTGAGTCCAAACCCACATGATAACCAGTCAATTCATTCTAAAACCATGCGGAGTCCAGGAAATAGTGCAGGTATGATGCCACACCCTCCTTGTGGCCCAAAACCTTTAAGTCGGCAGCACAGCATAACCAGCCAATCAACTTTCATGGGGAGTCCTACTCAACTTAGTCCATCTTATCATTCAGCTGAATCTAGCCCTAGGAGAATGCCTACCTTGCCTTCTAATCACTCCCAGTCTGACACCAATAACACCACTGGCATGATGTATTACTCAGGTCAAGTTGAAATGCATCATGGGAAAATGGGAAACCCAAAACTTGCTACAGCACTAAATCACCCCCAAAGCAGCTGTGATGGACACCAGCATGGACAGTATGGGTCTAACCTGGGTTTTGTAAAGCCAGACACTATGCCATACAGTAGCTCTTGTCCAGCATCTAATCCTTTAGACAGTTTGGATTTGGAAAATACTCAAATTGATTTTGCGGCCATCATAGATGACACTGACCACACATCTCTGATGCCGCATAATTTAACTCAAAGTGGTCTACCAGGATCATCTCAACCTTCCTCCCATTTGAGTACACCCTGTAATCCAACAGCCATGGTTCCAAATGCAGCTGTATCAGACTTGAACTCTATGCTGTCCTCCTTAGTGGGAGAAAATAAATTCCTCAACACTATTTCCTGAATGCCCTAAAGCTTAAGTAAAATGGACGTATATGACAACTGCCCTGATCAAGCTGATCACTCATGGTGCAGCGCTTGCTCAAAATCCTGTCTCATTTTTTAAAATACTGGGACTTGATTATGCTGTGTGCTTAAAGATGCAAGTCTTTAGTTTTGCGGACATAGAAAAGTTCACTTGATATATTTTACATTAAATCTTTCTATAAATATTCATTTTTGTCATTAACGTATTAGTGTGACAAATTTGCACATATTCTACAGCTATTTTTGTATTATGACTGTACTATATAGGGTAGTCTTTTATTACCTATGTACTAAACACAATTCATAACACTGCTAACTAGTTTAGCAGAAACATTTCTGTATTAATAAGACATCGAGTTTCCCCAGATATTGTTTCTGGCTCTCCAGTCGTTTGACATCCCAGTAGATAAAACAGAACAGGGTTTCAGAATATCACATGTTGCCTTACTGAGTAACCAAACTTAAAATGATAGGATGGAGAATTGTGAGTATGATCATTATTACAATGCTGGCCAATGGCAAAACTTTAGGGCACTCTCATCCTGGTACCTGAGGGGTCAAAAAGGTCCCATTACAACATGAGAGGACAGCTTACTATAAATGCCACAAGGCAGTTGGGAGGCCCTAATTGATCAATTAAAAAAGTTCTCACATGTAACTCTTCTTTATGCATTCACAAGAACATTTCAGCCTACCAATTGACTCCATTAATCATCTGCTGGTTACAGATGTTTGCTTGTGGCCAATTATATTTTTTGGGATTGTTTTTTCGTGAACATTGGACTTGGTTAGAGTAAGACCATTTGTTATAGATCAATTACTATGTATCATTCACCACTGATATGTGCCTTCTGATTAAAGAAAATCACAATGGAGATATATTTCCATCTTAATATTAATAAGAGCTAAGAAACAAAGGCAGAAATGCCACACAGGCAACCTATTAGCTGGGGCCTGTTGGACCCAAATAAACTCAAGTTCTCTGGGTGTTGTGAACCCACACAAAGTCTTCATTCTCCAAAGACACTTCAAAAAGGGTGAGGAAAATGATCATGCTGCCTTTCTCTTTGACATTTCCTTTACTGAGAAAGATAGATAGGAGCAAGAACCAATCCCTGAAAAATAGATGGGTCCCCATCCACCTGAGAATGTTATAACGTTTTCTTTACGTACTCTGTCCAAAGAATTATGTCAAGGATTATTTGTGATAAGAATAATTACTGAATATACACTTCACGTCTCTGGAATGTGCAGCAAGCAAAGTTACAGTATTTATTTTCTACATCATGGGATGTAGCTATGTTTTTTTTAGAGAGTAACAGTCTTGCAACAAGTATCCTACAGGATAGAGTATTCGTAAAAATATACCATATTAATTCACTAATTGAGGAGGACTTCATAGATTATCTGGGCAGGTCTCATAACGACTTTTTTTTTAAAGTTTATGAATCCAAAGGTTTCAATTTTGGACAGGGTTTCAGAAAATTACCTGGTTGCATGATAAGGCTTTCCATAATTTTGAAGGATGGTTTACTGGGATATATAATGCCAACCATTTGGTTTGTTGGTGTGTACCCATAAAAAAATTGAAGTAAAAAAATGGAGTGAAGGCTAATCAAAGTTTTTGTTGCCCAAATATTTTATATCTGACTAAAATCCATTTTTGCATTTAAAGTGAAAACAAATACTGTATAATAACTTAAAACCAAAGAACATATTTCCTAAAAAAAAAAAAATCCCAACTTGCCTTTATGTTACTGTATATTTTACTGTACTGTATTTGGAAAAAAGATTTCTATAAATATAATGTAGACAATGAACTATTGAGGACACTAGAACTTTCTAATTTCACATTCAAAGATTTTTTTAAATGTCTTATGTAAAAAATACAAAAAATATATTTTTAACAGTTTGAGGGAAGGTTGTAAATCCCTTGTCTGTTTTGTACAGTGTGTATTTTTGTACTTGTAAATTCATTTTACTAGCCTTTTTCATAAGACAATAAAATGTCTTTTTTTGTCAGTTGTGTTTTCTTTAAAAAAAATTGTGTGAGATTTGCAGCTAACAAGAAATGTTTTTGTTTTTTTTAACTTTCCTCACAGTGTGAATGTGCTAGATACATTAACAGCATTGGAGTAAGCATTGGCTAGGGTAAGCCGTCACTTAAAAATCAGTGGAGATCTGACTGCCTGGACCTCACGATCATGAGAATGAAGGGTCAACCGGGCCAAGTATACAACTTATCCCCTATCTAAAAGATCATGGATTACTAATTGATCGGTGGGTCAGACCACTGAACCTCTACCGATCTCGAAAGCAGGAGTCCCATGTTCCCATCCTGATGGAGTGGCAGGCCAAGTACACGCCTTGCTGCTCCATTCATGCTGGAGATAGCTGAGTATAGCGCACAGCTATTTCTGGAAGTCCCATAGAGAATAAATGAAGAAGCAGGGTGCATGCTTGACCTGCCACTCAATTAGACAAAAAAAGTTCACCCTCTGGAAGTCACTAAAATAAAAGTTCTGTAGGATTTATATGAAATAGGTATCCTTCAAAAAGTCAAAGGGGGGTCATTTACTAATCTGAAATACGCCCAAATTGTATTATTTAAGGCGTAGATGGTGGTGCAATGGTTAGTTGCGCCTCTATCTGCAACTCTTCCCTGCTCACGTCAGGTCTAAAACTGAGGGCGTGGTGGGGAAGGGAAGGGGTCAGCAGGTCCGTCTCTTTCATCATTTTCTATGCCTGTTTTAATGGTCTAAATGTAAGACAACTCGGAAGCTGTCTTAGGCCTTATTCACAAGTCCGTATTGTTTTGCGGATCCGCAAAACACCTTGCCACCAGCCCTATAGAGATGCCTATACTTGTCCGCAATTGCGGGCAAGAATAGGACATGCTCTATATTTTTGCGAAGCCGCCGTCTGGAAGATCGGTGGTGTGCTCCACAAATGCGGATGCAGAGAGCACAGTGTGTGCTCTCCGCATCCATCACGTCCCCATTCAAAATGAATGGGTCCGCACCCGTTCTGCAAATTTGCGTAACGGGTGCGGACATAGATTACGGACGCGTAAATTAGGCCTTCCATTTAGAACTGGTGCTGGATACGCCGAAGTTATGGAGTGGCCAGTGTCTCTTTGTAACTTCGGCAGATGCACCGCTAGCTATGGGGCTTTATTAAGACCAGCGTCTAAAATTTCGGTCTTAATAAATGTGCTCCAAAGAGTCACAAGTAGGAATCTTTGCTGCTCACAAATGGATATTTAAGTATTGACCATATTGGTTACCTTTAAATACTTCAATACTATCCAATCTTATACATCTCCTTGAGACCTTGAGACATGACTTGGATAATAAATAAGCCAGCACCTCATCTGCAGACAGCTGTTTCGAGGTGATTGCCCCCTCATCAGTGTAGAACAGAAAGTACTGGCTTAACCTAGGCCTCTTACCTAGTTAATCCAGTCAGTGTCGGACTCGGATGCTTAGGGCCCACCAGTAAAATTTATTTTGGGGGCCCACCGTATGGATACATTCAAATATAATAAATAATTTAACAAGTTTTTTTATATAGACATAAGCTGGTTGAGGTGCTGTACATTGAATATATGTATGTTGTGCAGTAAATCTAATGTGTTATGTGCCACTTGTGCAGGGGGGGGGAGACTAGGGGCCCACCAGGGGATTCCCCTGTACCCCTGTGGGCCAGTCCGAGCCTGAATCCAGTACTCTCTGCTCTGCACTGATAAGGGGTAATCACCCCAAAACAGCTGTCTGCAGAGGAAGTGCTGGCTTATTCTGTGAAAACCTTGTGGGGTCAAAGTGCTCACTACAAATCTTAAAATTGTAAAAGTGGTGTAGTTTCCAAAATGTGGTCACTTTTTTGAGGTTTCCACTGCAGGGGTACCTCAGGGCCTCTTCAAATGCAACATAGCGTCCAAAGACCAGTCCAGAAAAATCTGCCCTCCAAAATCCATATGGTGCGCCTTGCCTTCTGAGCACTGTGGTGTGTCCATACAGCTGTTTACAGTCACATATGGGGTGTCTATGTAAACTGCAGAACCAGGGTAATACATATTGAGGTTTGTTTTGTTGTTAACCCTTGATGTATTAAAAACCACATAGCAATACCAATAACCCCATAAGGAATAAACAATAAACCATAATAGGTAAATAGAATTTATTAATCTTACAAATAATGACACAAATATAAAATAAGGGCCAAAAGCCCCAGAGTATATGCTACAGAAGAGAAGCCAGTGTTGGGCAGTTTAGACAAGGCCAATAGGATAATAATTAAATTAATTACATATAGATAAATATATCTACAATACCACACATAGCTACATCAAGAAAAATTAAACAATAATCAGCATATCCCACATTGTAACACAAGGTTGAGTTGACAGACATGCTACGTATAGAGGAAAGCCCAGAATAATACAAATTCATGCATGATAGTTCAAGGATGTAGAAAATGGTTAAAATGGTTAGCGAAACCAACCACAATATAACTAGGCAAAAATTGTTTCAATGGTCATATGTCCTATTATGTTGCCTATTATTTCAAAAAGTCTCTCACAAAAATAATATTTTTTGTATAAATACAGGTCCCCAAGCAGGATATACCATATATAGCTAGTCAATAAAGTATATAGATACCGATATTGGCAGTGGTCCCAAACTGCCCCGTACAGCAGACACCCTCGACATGCGTTTCGCTATACTAGCTTTGTCAGGATGCCCTTATTTTATTTTTGTGTCATTATTTGTGAGATTAATAAATACTATTTACCTATTATGGTTTACTGTTTATTCCTTATGGGGTTATTGGTATTCCTATGTGGTTTTTTGTTCTGATTGACTGGACCCCTTTCTTTACCTTTATATTGGTTGTTGTTGAGATAGATTGGTATTTTTTCAACCCTTGATGTATTACAGGAAAAATTGATTAAAATGGAAAATCTGCAAAAAAAAGTGAAATCTTAAATATCTAAAAACTGTTTTGAATAGTTTGAGAGGTGTAGTTTCTAAAATGGTCAATTATGGGTGGTTTCAATTATGTAAGCTCCTCAAACTGACTTCAGAACTGTATTGCTTCTAAAATTGCTTCTAAAATTCTGAAACTTCTAACATCCTAAAAAAATAAAATCGGGAAGTGTTTTTTTTAAATATGGGTTTAAGGTATGTCATTGAGCTATTAGCAGGCTCTGCCTCTGATGTAAAGACATTGACTTAAAGGGGTTCTGCAGTTTGTTACCACTGATGATCTATCCTCAGGATAGATCATCAGCATGTGATCGGCTGGGGTCCGACACCCGGGACCCCCGCCGATCAGCTGTTTGAGAAGGCCGCGGCGCTGCAGGAGCGCCGCGGCCTTCTCACTGTTTACTGCTGCTAGCGCCCCGCCCAGTGACGTCACGACTTGTATCCAAGTGGCGTGGGCGAGGCTAAGCTCTGTTCAGTGAACAGCAGCAGCAGTAAACAGTGAGAAGGCCGCGGCGCTCCTGCAGCGCCGCGGCCTTCTCAAACAGCTGATCGGCGGGGGTCCCGGGTGTCGGACCCCGGCCGATCACATGCTGATTATCTATCCTGAGGATAGATCATCAGTGGTAACAAACTGCAGAACCCCTTTAAAGGATAGCTGCCTTACATCAGAGGCAGAGCCTGCTAATAGCT
Organism: Bufotes viridis; assembly: GCA_033119425.1. Lineage (NCBI taxonomy): Eukaryota > Metazoa > Chordata > Amphibia > Anura > Bufonidae > Bufotes > Bufotes viridis. Next base: position 421,930,471 of record CM065591.1, read on the forward strand.
CAATGACATACCTAAAACCCATATAAACAAGACTGCAAGGATGGCGTCCAAACCATTGCATGTTTCGGAAGGAAGCCTTCGTCTGGGATGTCGAAAACAGGTACTGTATTTTGGGGCCAAGCCAAACACAAACATTAACCCATGTGCTGGAGAAATATATACTTGGTTAGTAAATTGCACCATGTATCCATGTGCAGCATCCTGCTCCAGTGTCGCAGTATACTGCATATTGCCCTTCTGTGTAATGTTTGCCATTACTAAATACAGTATGCAAGTGCACATGATAATGACATGCCATATTCATAGCCACCACTAGAAGGGATAGTTGTCATCCTCTATATAAATAAAGGAGTTAGAAAATTCTAGTGTTTAGTCTAGCCTACTGTAGGAAGGGCTAGGAGAAGGACATGCATGTGTGTTGCTGACATCTTAGGCCTCTTTCACATTTGCGTTGTGTGGATCAGTCTTCAAAATGCTTTTAGTGTTACTATGGCAGCCAGGACGCTACTAAAGTCCTGGTTGCCATAGTTAGTAGTGGGGAGCAGGGGAGCAGATACTTACAGTCCGTGCGGCTCCCGGGGCGCTCCACATTGACGTCAGAGTGCCCCACGCGCATGGTCACGTGATCCATGCGATCATGTGATCCATGCTCATGGGGCGCTCTGACGTCATTGTGGAGCGCCCCGGGACTCGGGAGCCGCACGGAAGGTAAGTATCTTCTCCCCTGCCTCCCCACTACACTTTACCATGGCAGCCAGGACTTTAGCGTCCTGGCTGCCATGGTAACCATTCACAAAAGCTAAATGTCGGGTCCGGCGATGCGCCGAAACGACGTTTAGCTTAATGCCGGATCCGGATTAATGCCCTTCAATGGGCATTAATTCCGGATCCAGCGTTACGGCATGTCTTCCGGATTTTTGGACGGAGACAAATCCGCAGCATGCTACGGTTTTGTCAACGTCCAAAAATCGTTCACATACTGAACGGAAGACATCCTGATGCATCCTGAACGGATTGCTCTCCATTTAGAATGCATTAGGATAAATCCTGATCAGTATCTTTCCGTCCTAGAGCCCCGAGGACGGAACTCTAGGACGGAAAGCAAAAACGCCAGTGTGAAAGCTTAGCTCGTCTTGGACCCATTACTACCCAAGACAAAACCAAAACACCTACAGATATCAGACCAGATGAGAGAAGTAGATGTAGGAAAAGATCAGCAGAGATAACTTTGCCTACTTTGCTGGAAAACACATTAACAAAACAAAAATAAAGTACATTAGAAAAATTAAAAGGGTTAGCCCATCTTAGACACTGTACCGCGCAAGCGTCGCCACTGCTCCATTAACTTCTGTGCCAGTGCTCGGTATTTCGGCAGGCCCATAAAAATAAATGGAGGGTGGCCTCCTGCACTTTTCAGGCACCTCTGGGACCCGCACCTATCAGACGTTGGAGGTATATCCTAGTGATATGCCCCCAATGTTCAAAATGGGGCAACTCCTTTAATTTTTATGTAAGTTACAATGAGTTTTAATAAAGTATATAGAAAGGTTAAGTATATTAAGGTTTTCAACAAAAATATTTCATTTCAATGCAGTTTTGTTACAGCAAGGTTCCCCAACCTGTGGCTGTCCACCTGTTGCAAAACTACATCTCCCATCATACCCTGACAGTTTGCGGTTTTGCAACAACTGGAGAGCCACAGGTTGGAGATCACCGTGTTACAATGTAGGTGCATTTGCCTCTTACTACTGTACAGTATAACTGCTGCATTCAATACTGAGCCTCAATAAGGCACAAAATCATGTGTGTACCTCTGGATGCCTGCAGAGGATTTTTCTGTTGTATAACATATGAATCCAACAGAACAAAAATTGACACATTCCATTTCCCATGTTGTATATTTGAAGGTATTCTCCCCCAAAAGCATTGCTTCTAGGATAGACTACATCCATGCACACATCCCCAAATGGAGCGTGTGCACCCAACATGGAAGGTGTACTGCTCCATCCTAGCAAGTCACAACTGCTGCTGTGCACATGGAGCCTGTCTGTAGTCTTATTAGTTTGTCCTTCTACCACTAGATGGCAGAATATGATAATGATGTGCTGCTATCTCACTGGACATGAACCCTAAATATAATCATATTGCACTGTCGAATGCATATAGAGGGTTACTGACGGATACAATCGGCCACAGAAGAATAAATCTGATACTATGGGCAACACTGACATTTTTATACATGAGGCTCAGTATTAGGGATGAATCGACTTTGGATGGTATCCTGTTAGAAGTAAGTATGGGAGTGTCCCGGCGCTTGCAAATGGATGAGGCAGGATTTTTATTTTTTCAACCCCTGAAACGCCATTTTTCACTAGTGTAACTTTTTTAACGGCCCTTAAAAATGGCCCTATTGATTTTAATGGGGTCTGTCTGGCCGTGAAAACAGCTAAAAATAGAACGTCCTGTTTTTTGAAGGCTGATATTTGCTATCTGTTAAAAAAACGGCCATGTGGTCACATGGTCCAATCATATGCTTCCAATGGTGATGGAAGCATATAATTGGACCATGTGACCCAGTGACGTCACGGAAGGTCCTTTACCCTCCAGCTGAAGACAGAACAGGAGACCGGCAGCTACGCGCTCAATTGGAGAGGGTGAGTTACTTTTTTTATTTTTAACCCTTATTCACCCATTTTACTTTGCATTCTGTATTTAGAATGCTATTATTTTCCCTTATAACCATGTTATAAGGAAAAATAATAAAGATTGGGTCCCCATCCCGATTGTCTCCTAGCAACCATGCGGAAAAATCGCACCACATCCGCACTTGCTTGCGGATGCTTGCGATTTTCCCGCAGCCCCATTAACTTCTATGGGGCATGCTTTGCATGAAAAACGCAGAATACAGAACATGCTGCGATTTTTACGCAACGCAAAAGTAATGCGGGAAAATCACCGCTCATGTACACAGCCCCATTAAAATGAATGGGTCCGGATTCAGTACAGGTGCAATGCGTTCACTTCACGCATTGCACCCGCGGGGAAATCACGTCCGTGTGAAAGGGGCCTTATGGTCTGAGGATGTTTTCGTGGCATTCTTTGTAAGGCAATCTCAATTGATTTGGGTATGAATCCATCCTTGCAAATCACAAACACCCATACATGTTAATTGTCTTCCCTGGGGCAGATGTAGTCTTCAAGCAAGACAACGCGACACGACATGTCACACAGCTAGAAATGTCCAACATTGGTTGGAGGAGCATGACCAAGATTTCTGGGCCCCAGACTGAACCTGATTAAGCATTTGTAGGACCACCTTGATTGTCGTATTCACTCCATGGATCTTCCCCCACACACCCTCCAGCAGCTGCAGGATGCACTGCAGTCATCATGGCTCCAGATACCTGTGACAACCTACCAGGCCTTACTCAATCACTCCTAACCCGTCTAGCTGCTGTCCATGATGTACACAGTGGTTACTCTGGATATTAGCTGGTGGTCATAATAATGTGACTCGACTGTGCAGTTTATGTTTTACATTTTTTAGGGGTTCAGGGGACTATGTGATGAGTATATTGGAGTTGCTTTGCCCCGTCCTACTCCTTATAACCTCTATTGCATGTTAGAAGTACTTACCAAATCAGGATCATCTATGAGTCAGCTGTGTGGTAAGCACAAGGAGGTTCTCGATTCTTCTGTCAAGTTGCTCGTGCCATTTAGTTATCAGCTGACTAGCCCGTCAGTTTCAGTGGCGGGAAGAATTCTCCTGTATATTGCAGCATTTCCAGGGTCCAGTGCCAGTTTGAGATGATTTCTGAAGACCACCCCTCTTATGTTCATCTTTGTCTCGATGTTTGTTAGTGGGTTTCATTGCCCAGCTGAAATACTTACTGATGGTTTTAATATTTATACATTACCTTATTTATTGAAATTAATTATTAATTAATGTATTGTCTTTTGGTAACCCTTAGGCCTCATGCACACGACCGTGTGTGTTTTGCAGATCCGAAAAGCGCGGATCTGCAAAACACAGAAGCTGCTCCGTGTGCGTTCCACAATTTGCCCATTGTAGAAATGCCTATTCTTGTCCGCAAAACGGACAAGAATAGGACGTGCTCTATATTTTTTGCGGGGCCACGAAACGAAGCAACGTATGCGGACATCTGTGTGCATTCCTTATTTTGTGGAACGGAACAGCTGGCCAATAATAGAACAGAACAGTACTTTTCTTGTCCGTGATGCGGACAATAATAGGACATGTTCTATTTTTTTGCGGAACAGAGATACGGAAACAGAATGCACATGAAGATGAAATTAATGGTTGTGCATACGGTCTGCAAAAAAAACGGAATGGACACAGAAAGAAAATACATTCCTGTGCATGAGCTCTAAGGTTAAGAATTATAATTGCTTGTGGGCGTGTGGGACGTTTGCCGCCATGAAGAAATAAACACAAGGGGGATATTTATCAAGACCGACATTTTTAACCCTGGTCTTAGTCTAAACCCCTCTGGCATCAGAAGTGCCACAATTTTTTAGACCCACACATCTCTTAGTAATTCTGACACATTTGTGCAGGTCCACGCACCAGAACTTAAATCTACCCCAGCGATAGACGTTGGTGTAGGTTTTAGTCATAATTAGAGTTGAGCGAACTTCTGTTTTAAGTTCGGCTTCCAAAGTTCGGGTTCGGGTTATCCAAGCATCCCGTTATGGATTCCGCTACCACGGACCATAACGGCATTTGGAACACGGGGTGAAGGACCTGGGGTGACGTCACCGTCATGTGATCAGTGCAGGGGGCGTGGCTTAGTACTGGATTGGATAAGAGGTCATAGGCTACCACCTCTTATCTAATCCAGTACTGAGCCACGCCCCCTGCACTGATCACATGACGGTGACGTCACCCCAGGTCCTCCGTGTTATCCAAGGTTCGGGTTCATTGAAGAATCCCCTTATGGATTCCAAATGCCGTTATGGTCCGTGGTAGCGGAATCCATAACGGGATGCTTGGATAACCCGAACCCGAACTTTGGAAGCCGAACTTAAAACAGAAGTTCACTCAACTCTAGTCATAATCTATGCCTGTTTTGTGGGGTAAATTGTAATAAACGTGCTAGGGATGGCTATACCCATTCCACACCGCCAACTCCTAGTCCTGCTGTGGCCCACTTTTTAGAAATGTGTCAAGTGGGGCACCAAACTCCCAAAAAGTTGCAAAATTCTGCACAAGCGGGACATGCGCCAAACTTTGCAACTTTTTGACACCATTTTCCTGGAGTAAAGGGGTTGATAAATGTCCCCCAAGGACAATTTCTGGTTATATGCTGAAAATGTATATAATAATAATTAGAGATGAGCAAATCGAAGTTGATGAAGTGAAATTCGATCCGAATATCAGGAAAAAATTTGATTCGAACCGAAGCCGAATTTCCTAGTGCTTCGTAGTAACGAATCGTATTTTTTTCTAAAACGTCTGCTGCACGTGTTAGGACATCGAGCAAAGAACAAGGGATCACCCACAATATCATGAATGCAGCCAATCAGCAGCCAGCCCCTGTGATGTCACAGCCCTATAAATAGCCTCAGCCATGGGTAATAGGAGCGATTCTATTACACCTTGCTGCACTAATTGGGGATCCAAATTGCAGTTATACTGCTGCTTTTATGTTGTTTGCACTATATGATACATCAGTAATTCCAGCAAACCTTGCTTGTTATTGGGGTGCAAGTTCTGTGTTATACAGTCATTTATGGGGTGTATTAATAGGAAAGATACGTATGTCCTATTAGCCGTTCTGCATTGATTTTATATTGTTTTCCTTTTTTTTTTGGGGGGGGGTGTAATAATAGGAAAAAAAGAAGGAAAAAATATGTCATAATTGCTTTTCAGCGGTGAAGTTACATTGTACTACAGCCATTTACGGGGTGTAATAATAGGAAAGATACCTTCGTCTTATTAGCCGTTCTGCGGTGAATTTTGATTGTTATACTTTTTTGGGGGGGTTTATTAATAGGAAAAAGAATACGTCTTAATTGCCATTCTGCGGTGAAGTTACATTGTACTACAGCCATTTACGAGGTGTTTTAATAGGACATATACCTCCATCCTAGTAGCCGTTCTGCAGGGAATTTTTAATTTTTTTTTGTTTGTTTTTTTTTTTTGGGGGGGGGGGTATTAATAGGAAAAAAAGAAGGAAAAAATATATGTCATAATTGCCATTCAGCGGTGAAGTTAAATTGTACTACAGCCATTTACGGGGTGTATTAATAGGAAAGATATGTTCGTCCTATTAGCCGTTCAGGCTGTTGACACCTCACCACTCTGTGGTCTCCTCATGCTGCTGCCACATCACCACTCTGTGGTCTCCTCATGCTGCTGCCACCTCACCACTCTGTCACTGGGCCACTCTGTTGTCTCCTCATGCATCTGCCAGCTGACCACTATGTCACTGGGCCACTCTGTGGTCTCGTCATGCTGCTGCCATCTCACCACTATGTCACTGTGCCAATCTGTGATCTCCTCATGCTGCTCCCACCTCACTACTCTGTTACTGGGCCACTATGTGGTCTCCTCATGCTGCTGCCACCTCACCACTCTGTGGTCTCCTCATGCTGCTGCCACCTCACCACTATGTCACTGGGCCACTCTGTGGTCTTCTCATGCTGATCCCACCTCACCTTTCTGTTGTATCCTCATGCTGCTGCCACATCACCACTCTGTGGTCTCCTCATGTTGCTGCCACCTCACCACTCTGTCACTGGGCCACTCTGTGGTCTCCTCATGCTGCTGACACCTCAACACTCTGTCACTGGGCCACTCTGTGGTCTCGTCATGCTGCTGCCACCTCACCACTCCATGATTGGGCCACTAATTTGCCTTTTTGGCCTGGTTGACATCATCATTTATTTGACCCTTCTTCTGATCTGTCAGAAGGAAGGAAAAATGAGGTGCACAACGGATCCTGTCTATGTAGCAGCTGTAAGGCCTGTATGACATGGTCCCTATTTTGCATCAGAATTGGCTTATGATTTGGTAGCCAAAAGCAGGAGTGGGTACAGAACACAGAAGACATGTAAATATTCCATTCACGTGTCATCTCTGTTTTGGATCCATTCCTGTTTTTTTGGCTTTAGCAATACTGATGGATTACTGACCAAATGCTGACCAAGTGAAGGTGGATGCTCAACAGACAGGATCCATTTTTTGGGTGTTATTGTTCTGATGGATCAGAGGAAGGGCAAAGTAATCAGTGACGTCAACAGAAACTTACTGCTGACACCCTCTCCACTCTGTCAGGGGGGCTCTACTTTTATAAGCATTTAATAGAACAGGTTCTGTAGACATTTATATGGAATCAGCTGACGTGTAAAAGGAGTGTGTTCTTTCACGCCATAGTAGGATCTTGGGCCTCTGCATGGTTCTTTATACCTGGCGCTAACTTCGACCTGTATGGCTGAGTTCACACTTGAGTTATTTGGTCAGTTTTCACCCCATAACTGCCCAAATAAGTGAAGTGTGCACCACAGCAGACTCACTATGCGTGTTTGTGCAAGACACAGTGTTCTACACCACTATACAGGCTCTCTGCAGCCAGAAAATAGCAGTTTTTTAATGCGATTTGCCACAAATAAATTCGGACTGAGTCAAAAAAATTTTTTAAATCAGATAATTTTTATTAAACATTTTTCTTGAAAAACAATGTAATACAAGCAATCAGGCCCCTGGGTCCTGGCCGACACCTGAATTCCCAGGTATTTAAAAGATGTGACTACCTGTAGCCCTGCAGTGGGGTTAATCTCACTGTTTGTAAATTGTACTATTAGACAATGGCATCAATACTGACTTTGTCCAGTTAATGACCAAGCCAGACAGCTTACCAAAGTGGTTTATTATCGACATGGCCTCTAGAAAAGAAGAAGCCCATTCATCCAATAACAGTAGTAGATCATCTGTGTACAAGGCAACCTTTTCGGTTAAGGACCCATATTGGAAGCCTCTTACTGCTGCTGCTGTTCTAAGCGCTGCCGCCAGAGGTTCCACCGCCACCGCAACTAGTAGCTGCGACAGAGGACAGTCCTCTCTAGTCCCACTGTGCACGGGAAAGGAGTCTGAGAGTCTTCCATTTACCCGTATTCGGGCCGTGGGACAGGCATAGAGTAGTTGTATCCATTTAATAAACTCTAGTCTGAAACCCATCTTTCGCCGGGTATTTACTGCTGTGGACATGTTTGGCTTAAAGCCAGCCTGATCAGTGTGGATAAGTGACGTTACTACTGAGTTTAAACGATTTGCAAGTACTTTCGCTAATATTTTGACATCCACCTGAAGTAGGGATATGGGTCTATGGGACTCCGCTGCTAGGACATCTTTACCCGGTTTGGGGAGCACCACCACTATGGCTTTATTCATGGAGGTTGGTAATCATACCATGCTTTCTGGCCTCATTATAAACCTCTAGTAAATGGGGTAAAAGGATTGAGGAATAGGTTTTATATATCTCCGATGGAAATCTATCTCCCCGGGGCCTTATAATTAGACATACTACCCATCGCCTCCTCCATTTCTTTTAGAGCCAAATTGAATTTTTGAGAAATTCGCTGATCTCTAATAATAATATTACATGAAATGTTTCTCTGCCTGGCAGGGGCAGTGGTCAGTCTGCACTTTACAGGAACTGGTGCCACACCTGATATTAGGTGCCATGTGTGAAACAGAAGCATGATGCGCTGCTAGCAAAACATTTTAGAAAATTCCTTCTGTTAATATCATGATATTATTAAAGTTATCATTATACCAGTCCATATTTCGAGTTAGTGTAGTGTCCCACTCCGTGATGGTGGGCACTACAGAAGGGTCACTTGGGTCACGTTGTTCCCCCCTGTGGGGAGATTGGTATGTCCTTTTATTGTACACTGTAAAAACCCTGTTACTGTGAATGTATTGCTATGTACAGGCCTGCTAGGGATGTCATTCCTCCTCTAGGTCAGTAGAGGGAGCTAGTGAGCCCTAGTTTATATATTCAGGCCCAGTCAGGGAAAGGCAGTGGAGTCCAGGCCATGAGTCTGTGAAGTCTAGTCCAGGCTATGAGCCTGTGAAGTCTAGTCCAGGCCATGAACCTGTGAAGTTGAGTACAGGCCACGAGCCTGTGAAGTCAGTCCAGACCTGGGAGTCTTAGGAGGACCCTGCTCTGGTAGCAGAGGGAGAACCAGCAGTGCCATCACCAGAAACCAGCTAGAAGCAAAGCTGAGAGGCAGAGGAAGGAAAAGTCAGTGCAAGAGGTACTATAGTACACCAGGGGAGGTACTATAATATTTCACAAGGATAAAGCCAGCAATAGGGCATACGGGCCTTGGATGTTTTACCAGTCAGGAATCTGTGGAGTTCAGCCTATACTGTGAGTTCTGATTAACCCTCTGTATACCTTGCCAAGAAATACCTGCCTATGTACTGTAAAGCCTGCTGTGTACCAATTGTCTTCTGTGGAACTACAAGGAGCGTGTGTGCTGTTTCAATCGTTCAGTAAAGAGGAGTTCTGTTTCACCTCAAGTGTCTGCACCTCCATTATTCCCACTGTCAATCGGTGTGCCACCGTCACGAACCTTAAGGGACCTAGCTATAGGCACGTTAAACCACAACACCAAGGGCACCTCACCCAACATCTAGCCTGTGTCCCTACAACAAGAGTGTGCCCCAGAGGACCCACGTGTCTGCCTCTCCATCACTGGCATCTCCTGCTGTCCCCTCAGTGGGGATGCTACATTAGCAGTGCCTATGAGAAAGAGATTCTGTGACATCTGTTAGCATGTGTCCTGCGTGCTAGTTAATCTAGTTATCTCCTATACGTACCTGTGGTTTTGCAGACATCTCACACACTTGGCTGATAAACCATTGAATGATGTGTATTAGCATATACAGGAAGAGGGGGGGTAACGCATCTATATACAGTAAGAAATGCTGATATCACCACGTACAGATAATTTGCAGGATATTAGCAGTAGTTAACCAGCTGTAATTTCTTCTGACAAGTCAGGCGCGTATGACTTAGTAATAAAAGGAAGCTATCTGAGGACATGATTAGACTCAGCTTTAAGAAAAGGGTTAACATCTGTATTGGGCAGCGATTCATTTTTAGGCTTTTGGTTTGCTGGAGGACAGCCCCTCCACGTGTGACATCATACAGGGAGTTGTGGGGTACTCCCTAGCATGTGTGTGTGTCAGAGTCAGAAATAGAAAGCTGAAGAACCTTCAGCTCAGATTGGATGTGTGATACTGTCCAAAACGCATGTACCATGTCCGAGGACCTGAAGGAGAAGCGCAGAAAACAAGCCCAGCCTAAGAGAAGTCAAGGTGAGCGGTGACACCTGTCTGCCACATAACTGACCACAAAACTGTGGACGCTCTGCTCTGTATGCAAAGCGAAGCAGCTGTTTAGTGCCGATTAGCTTGTAGTTATGCCTGATGGGGGTTATAACTCACAGAGTTACTACACCTAGATGCTAAATACTAGTAATATCAGCTTCTGCCTCTTTTGCCACGAGCTTCACATTTATTTCCATCGACTGCAAAAGTTCACAGCTTCTTGTGTGCACCTTCTTATCTATCATCAATGTTACCGTAGATGTGTCTGGTTGTGAAGCATTTGTGGTTAAGCAAAATAAATGAAGTATATGGAGAAGTTCATATTATTTTATTCTCAGCAACATACTTAGTTCTGTACAGTCTACTAAGCATTACTAATATACTATAATTAAAAAAGACTATATGCTTCACTACACTAAATGCTGCTGGGCCTATACTGTACCTGGGAGTTTTTTTCTGCTTTCATGAGCGTCCAAAAGGAAAAAAAAAATGTGTCAGGCACCAACGTGTGCTGTATTATGCACTAAAGGTGTTATCCAGGATTAGAAAAGCATAGCTGCTTCTTTCCAGAAACAGCACCCCCCCTGTCCAAAGGGCGTGTTTGGTATTGCAGTTTGGCCCCATTCAATTCAACGGACACAATCCAAGAACAGGTGCGGTGCTCTTTTTGGAAGAAAGCAGCCATGTTTTTCTAAGCCTGGATAACCCCTTATAAAACTTTTTGAGGCAACACACTGTAGCAGCAGAGTGCCTACAAGTCCATAATACTCATAGGGCAGCCTGTGCAGTGACGCATAGGTCCGTGTAAAAGGCATTGTGGTGTGCATAACTGACTGCAGCATATCCATCATATGTAGGTATGTCAGTGACACTTGTATTTAAATCAGTAACCATCTGGCAAGATATCCATACAGTGAAGTTATCAACCATATGTTGAAGACAATTCGTTGGAAGCAGCATTCACCTTGTTGCTTCTTTTATCACATCAGGAACATATCACTTTAATATTGCAACACTATAATGGGTTTTCCTGGGTACATTAAGAGCAGGTATTTTATTATATTATTCGGTAAGGCTGTCAAGTAACCAACAGTAAGGCCTCATGCACATGACCGTTTTTTTATGCTGTCCGCAAAAAGGGGTTCCGTTGTTCAGTGATCCGTGTCCGTTTTAGCCTTCCGTTGTGTTTCCGTGTGTCTTCCGTTTTTTTTAGCGGACATGACCCAAAAGATTTTACCAAAAGACAGGCTGACAATTTATCCCAAGTGCCTGCCAAGGGATCCGCAAAAAAAAACAGACACGGAACGCGGATGACACACGGATGGCCATCCGCATTTTTCACGGACCCATTGACTTGAATGGGTCCGTGAACCGTTTTTCACGGACAAGAATAGGACAGGTTATATTTTTTTGACGGACTGAAATCACGGACGCGGAGGACAAACGGTGCATTTGCCGAGGTTTCCACGGACCCATTGAAAACCAATGGGTCCGCAGAAAATCACGAAAAACGGAGCAACGGACACGGAATCAAACAACGGTCGTGTGCATGAGGCCTAAATCATAGGTTACCCAAATATGGACCTTCCACCTTTTACTGATGGTTTCACCTTCAAGTAAAGTAAATCCGCAGCTCTGTACAAATGTTTTAAGTCTTCTAATTGAGCAGCAGGAACAGTGTGTACATTGACCTACACTAGTGTGCGGTATAGTACAAGTATATGGTTCGACCGTGTAGGTCAATTCCAAACCCGGCCGCAAGCAAATTCCCAAGATTTTAAACACAATGTTTCAATTGCCCCTCCTCACAGTCCAAATGTTAAAGCATTTTTGGAGCAAATTCCTTTTCATTTATTATTTATTTATTTTACTCACTTATATAGCGCTGACATTTTCCACAGCGCTTTACAGACATTATGATTGCTTCCTGTCCCGTATGGATCTCACAGTCCCCTCAAAGTTCCCTATCTGTATGTCTTTGGAGGTGCATCAGATGCATTCACAACCTCCGACTTTTCTGGTTCTCCGTATGCCTTCAATTCCAGTAGATACGTACAGATTTTTTTTACCGGTGGACTCACCCTGACAGGAAATGTATTGCCAGTATTATATTGTAATAAATAGTTGTGATCAATTGAAGGATTTTTAAATGGAGGAAAGTCAAGGCCCCCTCAAGTCAAGTGGTGGAGGCCAAAACAGCTCTCCAAGTTTGCTTTCTCTTTGTAGATATATTCCGAAATTTCAGCATCTGAAAATCTATTTCGTACATGTGAACAGGGTTGTTTCTACAGGCATTTTTACAAACATATTTCTATATGAAATAGTTGCAGAATTTTTTGCAACAAATCTGCCAAGTGTGAATATACGTGAATATATGTGAATATCTGTCACTGGGTTTAGATAACATCTTAATACTACAAAATGATTTTCCTTAAGTTTATTAGTATGCTAATTTTAAACTAATGTTGTCATGCTGAGCGTCTGCCCCGCCATTTGTGTTGACAGTATGAGGCCTTAGAGATGCTATATTAAAGTCATACCATTATTGATTGTTGAAAGAATTTTATCCACTGGGTTCTTTTGCATTCTTTATCATTTTCTTTTTCCTTTTTCCCTTTTTGAGTAGTTGTGGTGTGGTTTTAAGTCATCCACAAATTATATCTTAAACTCGACAAACCCACCAGGAATGGATTTGGGGGTTTCCTGACTTTTCCCCCATATTAGTGGAAAACAATGGTCTTTAATGTTAGATTTCAGCATGCCCCATTCTTTTCTTCCATGGTAGTTGACATCAGCTTATTCCCCTGTCCCCACTGAAATAAACATACATGAGTGCATATTTATAGAAAAAATACCTGTCACCCGACAGCTTTCTACTTTCACACTTACGTTGGTGCGGATCCGTCTGTTTATTTGAACAGACGGATCCGCACCTATAATGCAAACGTTTGTATCCGTTCAGAACGGATCCGTTTGCATTAGTTTTAAAGAAAAATGACAAAGTCCAAAACGGATCTGTTTTGAATTACATTAAAAGTCAATGGGGAACGGATCCGTTTTCAAATGCACCATATTGTGTCATTGAAAACGGATCTGTCACCATTGATTTACATTGTAATTAAAAACGGATCCGAACTGATGCATTCTGAACAGATCCTTATCCATTCAGAATGCATTGGGGCTTAACTGACCCGTTTTGGACCGTTTGTGAGAGCCCTGAAACGGATCTCACAAACGGAATCCTGGCAGCTTCATTGCTAAGATGGATCCATCGACCTGCACACCGTCTGCTTTGTATCGGCGGTGGGGGATATTGCTGCTTCTTCCCATTCAAGTGAAAGGGAAAAAGCTGCAATTCTCTGAAGAAAGGCCATCAATATAATTAAGTAATATTCATGCGGCCTCTATTTGTTTTATCAGATTGTCATTAGGGATGTTCACAGGTTACAATTTTCTAACTACTACGTTACTTAAAGCCACCTCCTCTGTTTGACGTCAAACTTTAAAGTAATTTTATATTCTGCACATTTAATGCTCCACTGTCAAAATTTAACATAAAATAAATAAAAAAAACTAAACATTTTGAGAGTCGTACAGTCAGAATGTAATGTGTAATGTACATTGTATGAGTACATTATAGTGCATTAACCTGTAGCTGCTTTTAATGCCCTGTAACGGATTGATATCACATTATAATAAACTACTAACACATGCTCAAGTCAATAGGGTCATAAACTCTGAAACAGTCCAAAAACCATCCCTTGCAAAACATATTATGCAATCTCTAATTGTCATAATCTACGCAGTTATGTTTGGGCACTACTGAGCTGTAAGAGCTAATAGGTTATTTTATTTGATATAAATAACTCCAAAACCCCAAAAGGAAGTGATCTGCTCATCTGTCAGCTTCATATAGTTTTCCTCTGGAACTGATTGGTCCTTTATATGTTTTGGGCCCTGTTATCACATTAAAATCTGGGTGCATAGTAGGCCCCCTGGGGGGGGGGGGGAGCCTAACGCTCTAAAGATTTGGGCATGATACTATGAGGATTCTAATTAACTTCACAAAATCAGAAGGAGAAAAAGATATACAATATTTCACACAAAACAAGTTTTTCATGGAAAATCATTTGTATTATGGAAAATTGGCCCTAAGGTCATTGTTGCCCGATGGCAGGAAATAACATTAATTTGCAGCGAGTCTAGGAAGAAAGAGTGAGAGTATGGCAGTGGTATTGAAGGCTTGGATGTTGTTGGTAGTAGCACTCACAGTGGCTGTACTTACTCTGGTGCTCCCTGGGCATTGCAGTGAAAAGAGGGGTGCACTCTTTCTTCCCTTTAGGGTATACCCTGGTTTGGGGTCTCCTGCCTGATGGTAGGTGGGGCGCTCTTGCTGTCAGTGGGTTTTAAAGTGCAAGGCAGGGCTCCCTTAAAGTACTGGGAAATGGGCCAATGGTGTGGCATGGCAAGTTGGCAGTGCTAAGCAATGATGAGACCAGTTTTAGGGTAACAAGTCCAATGTACTTTACCAAAGTAACTTGGGCAGTTGGCACAAATAGGAATTTCCAAAAGTAGGCTGTCTTTACAAGTTGCATATGTAGTTTTCCCAAGGTTGTATATGGGATTATAGGACATACCCTGAGTCTCTTAAATCCAAGCAAACTTCCCAATTTGGTAAAGGGATGCAAATTCTCTCTCACAATAATTTCTCACTCTCAATATAGCACAATAATGCCCAAATGTAGGGTGTAGTACAGGAGCGTAGCTAAGGGCTCATGGGCCCTGGTGCAAGAGTTCAGCTTGGGCCCCCCTTCCCTCAGTGCTTTGTGTGTATTCTTATGTGGCACAAGGGTCTTTGGGTCCCCTCAGGCTCCTGGGCCCGATAGCGATTGCTACCTCTGCACCCCCTATAGCTACGCCCATGGTGTAGTATTTTAACAGATGGCCAGTCTGTATCAGAAGTATGACAGGGTACCTGAAGCTTATCAAGAATATAATGCAGTGAAATCCATCTCCAACATGCATGCATTACCTTCACTGACTTTTTGTCCTTGCACTGTCCCTTAAAATGGCCCTCAACCATCTGTATGGTTCAATGCTTCTTTCCCTTAGAAGCTGGCTTCTCTAAGGCCTCTTTCACATGAGCATGAACGGCTTGTGTCAGGATCTGTTCTGGAAAAAAACTAAACTGTTCAGTCAGTTTTGGCTACAAAATGCACCCCTTTACCAAATTGGGAAGTTTGCTTGGATTTACTGGAAGAGACTCAGGGTATGTCCTATAATCCCATATACAACCTTGGGAAAACTACATATGCAACTTGTAAAGACAGCCTACTTTTGGACATGTTTCAGTGTTTCGGTTTTTTCCGTGCAGGTGCAATCAGTTTTTTGATGTGTTTTTCAGGAGAAAAATAACAATCTACGTCTCCTAGCAACAATCAGTGAAAAATGCATTGCATCCGGATTGTATCCAGATGCAATCCGTTTTTCACACAAGCCCTGCTCACTTCTATGGAACCAGAGCTGTGTGAAAAATGCAGGATATAGAACATGCTGCGATTTTTGCTGAACAAAGAAATGATGCGTTCAGTCCGGATGGTTTGCCTTTGCTTCACGCATTCCACCCAGACGGAAAACTCGCTCGTGTGAAAGAGGCCTTAGGGCTTATGCACACGACCGTATTTTGTTTCCTTGTCCATTCTTTTTTTTTTTTTGCTGGGTCCGCAAAAAATGCAGACAGCACACCATGTGCTGTCCGCATCAATATGTCCGTTCCGTAGCCCCGCAAAAAAAATAGAGCATGTCCTATTTTTTTCTAATTTGCGGACAAGGATAGGCATTATTACAATGGATCTGCAAAAATAACGGATCCACAAAGAAAACGGATGCATTACGGACGTCATCTGTTTTTTTTGTGGATCCGCAATTTGCGGACCACAAAACACATCTGGTCGTGTGCATGAGACCTTAGAGTCACTTTCTGGATGATTTTGGCTCACAGGGCCGGTGTGTCCCTGTCTGCTGCTTCTCCTTGCAACTTTCATATTGCACAACCTGAATACAGCTCCTCAAGCATCAGTTACCGCTCACGGATTCTCCTAAACTGCTCCCAGAGCAGAGGGGTGGAACCAGCCCACTACTAACAACAAAATCTGGGCCTGGTAAATGAACCCTTTCTCCCATATACAGCTCTTGTTATCACAGAATGTACAGAAAAATCACATTAACTCCTTTAGCAGTGAACTACCATGTCACTGTACATTCATGGTGGCCTAGCGCTTGGGATTGTTGGGTCCAGGGTGTGAATTCATCCAAGGGTGGCATCTGCATGGAGTTTGTATGTTCTCCCCATGTTTGTAATAAATAGAAAAAAGGGAGAGAGGGGGACAGCGCCTCCTGTGTGGGACCGTTTGGTATAGGGAGTATAAAAATAATAAAATGTCCTTACCAGATGCGGTTGTGAGGAAGTCACAACCGCTTGTAGTGCTCTGCTGGTATTGCCCGACCAGCGTCCGGGGTTTTGCCTTGCTGCAGCCTCTTGTTCCTCCCGCTGGTAGAGCGGTAACGAGTAGATAAAAAAGTAAATAAAAAAGGAAAAAGATTTACAGGCGCTGCTTGGCTGGAGACGGAAGACTGGAGTAGTACTGGAATTACTGCTTTTATTATGTCAACGCGTTTGAGGTTTGCTTCCCTTCGTCAGGACAATGTGAAAAATGCAGCTGCATTTTCACATTGTCCTGACGAAAGCACCAACGCTGACATAATAAAAGCAGTAATTCCAGTACTACTCCAGTCTTCTGTCTCCAGCCAAGCAGCGCCTGTAAATCTTTTTCCTTTTTTATTTACTTTTTTATCTCCCCATGTTTGTGATATTGTACATGCACTTTGGCTTACTAGCACACTCCAAAACTATACTGATAATTAAATTTGGAATGTACATTTTGATCTCCAATGGTGACCAAGGTACCAATGCCAATCTCTGTATAGAGAGTCGACAGTATGTTGGATGTAGTTGACATTATTTTCACTTATTCATACTAATTTTACAAGTTGTTTACATAAAGGCCATGAAAAATATTGTATCGTGATCCACCAAACAGGTATGAGGGTCTTAGACGCTCTTGCCTTAAACTCATGAGAATGATATTAAGGGTTAATATATTACAATGTGTGAAAGTTTCCCAACTGTAATGTCAGTATTACCGCACATAGCTTACAACATCTCTGTGTATAAAGTGCATATACTACCTCCCCCTCAATACGAAAGATCCCCGGTGTACTGTGACTCACAAAGCCCACGGCACTTACTTCACAGTCAAAATGGGGTCTTCCTCGTAATAATTTCTTCCATGGGATTCCCCGTCCTCATCGTAACATATTATTTAGCATTTACATAAAAAAGATGTTGCATACAGCTAAGTGCAAAACATAGAGACCTGCCATTTATGTTTCTACAGGAGGCTGCAGAAAATGTTCATCCTCTGATACATATACAGCAGATTACACCACAGTAGCATTACACTTCATTTACGCCAGCATATTGAAACATATATTTCTTCTCACCTTCAGTTACTATAGAGAAGCACAAATATTTGATTACAGAAAGTGTTTGATTAATAATAGTGAAAACATCTTTATATATGAGGAAGCAAGCTTTTCCATCAAAGAATGTCCCATGCAGTATTGAGTACTGTATACATAAAAGTAATAACTCTATCATTCAGATAACTCCATCACTTTGGCTTCCTAGTATCCTACTGGTCATGATATACTCTATTCTTCCATGCAACATGCAAGTAGATACAAAAAAAAAAAAGACAGAGATAGACAGAAAGAAAGAAATAGATACAGATATGCGATAGAAAAGAGATAGAAAGATAGATCATGCGACTGCTATGGGGCCCAGGGCAAGAGGGGGCCCAGTCTTGGTTGGGATTATCTCCTCTTCTACTGGAGGTGAAAACATGGTCAGGACTCTACCCTCTAAAGGAACAACTTTTAGCAAATGAGGCAGTGGAAAAATGGCCCAAGGGTCATTGAAAAGGGTTTAGGCAGTCTGACAGTCCAATAATTCCATTAATCTTGTACTTATCTCTAGTTTTATTTCAAAATATCATAGTGTGTTATACCCACAGCTCATATGAAGACCTATATGTCTCCATGGTTACAGACTACAAGCCCCGAGTAGTCTGATTTTTTCACTCATATTTTCTTCCATCTGTCCCCTGTTACTTCTTTCTTACATACATACAGTTGGTAACCAAGAAGTAAGAAACAGAAGGAAAGGAGCATGCCTGTGGAATCAGACTGCACATGGTTCCGTGTCTGTAGCCATGAAGATGCATAGGATTGCAAGAGCTGTACACACAAGGCAGTATAATATTTGTATTTAAAACTGATTGCAATTTTGGTACAATTTTATTTTACATTAATTGAATGATAAAAGAAGTTGCCCAGGTTTTTTTTTTATTTCCATCCCTACCCCCAGTGGTACGTGTGAAGAGATACTTACCTGCTCCCTGTTGCTCCATTCCAGCTCCTTGACTCCCAGGCTGTCTTCAGTGCACTTCTGGCTGCCTCTCAACTTCTTACATGGATAGGGTCACATGCTCCTCTACAGTCAATGACTATCCTCAGCAGTGATATGCCCCATGGAGCATGTGACCAAGCAATCTTAGGCTAGTCCTAGGTTGAACCTGCACACATGACCCCATCCATGTAGAAAATTGCATGGTTACCAGAAGTACAGTAAAAACAGCCAAGGAGCCATGGATCCAGAATAGAGTGTTGCAGAGGAGGCAAGTATAGAATTCTTCACAGGTACCACATCGAGAAGGGAAGAAATTTAAAAAAAGAGAGAAATATTGGACAACCCCTTTAACCACTTCAGCCCCCCTAGCTTAAACACCCTTAATGACCAGGCCACTTTTTACAATTCCGCACTACACTACTTTTTTTATTGCTCCGTCATACAACTTACCACCCAAATGAATTTTACCTCCTTTTCTTCTCACTAATAGAGCTTTCATTTGGTGGTATTTCATTGCTGCTGACATTTTTGCTTTTTTTGCTATTAATCAAAAATGACCGAAATTTTTGCAAAAAAATGACATTTTTCAATTTCTGTTGTAAATTTTTTTAAAAAAAACTACATTTCTATATAAATTTTTCTCTAAATTTATTGTTCTACATGTCTTTGATAAAAAAAAAGTCCAATAAGTGTATATTTATTGGTTTGGGTAAAAGTTATAGCGTTTACAAACTATGGTGCAAAAAAGTGAATTTCGGCATTTTGAAGCAGCTCTGGCTTTCTGAGCACCTGTCATGTTTCTTCAGGTGCTAGAATGCCAGGAAAGTATAAATACCCCCCAAATCACACCATTTTAGATAGAAGACACCCCAAAGTATTCACGGAGGGGCATGGTGAGTTCATGTATAATTTCATTTTTTTTCACAAGTTAGCGGAAAATGACACTTTCTGAGAAAAAAAAAAAAAAAGTTTCGATTTCTGCTAACTTCTGGCAAAAAAAGAAATCTCAGACGGACTCACTATGCCCCTCAGTGAATACCTCGGGTGTCTACTTTCGAAATGGGGTCATTTGTGAGGTGTGTTTACTGTTCTGGCATTTTGGGCGGGGCTAAATTGTGAGCCGCCATGTAAAACCTAAAGGTACTCGTTGGAATTTGGGCCCTTTGCACTCAGGCTGCAAAAAGTGTCACTTATGTGGTATCGCCGTACTCAGGAGAAGTAGGGCAATGTGTTTTAGGGTGTATTTTTACATATACCCATGTTGGGTGAGAGAAATATCTCTGTAAATTGTCAACTTTGTATAAAAATTTTTAAAAGTTGTCGTTTACAGAGATATTTTTCACACAAAGTATGGGTATATATAAAAATACACCCCAAAACACATTGCCCTACTTCTCCTGAGTACAGCGATACCACATGTGTGCCACTTTTTTGCAGCCTGGGTGCGCAAAGGGGCCCTAAAACCAATGAGTACCTTTAGGATTTCACAGGGCAAAAAAAATGAACGGCACAGATTTCTTTATTCGCATCGATCAATGTGGATGAAAAAATCTCTGCCCAAAAATGTGCAAAAAAAAAAGTAGTAAGGCCCCATTCACACGTCCGCAAAAATGTCCGCATCTATTCCGCAATTCTGCGGAATAGATGCGGACCCATTCAGTGTGAATGGGGCTGGCGGTGATGCGGAGAGCACACTATGCGCTCGCCGCATCAGCATTTGCGGAGCTGCGGCCGCAAACTTCGGGTTCGGCCCCAAACATCCGGCCGCAGCTCCGCAAAAGATAGAGCATGTCCTATTCTTGTCCGCAGTGCGGACAAGAAAGAGCATTTTCTATATAGTTCTGGCAATGTGCGGATCCGCAAAATGCGGAAAGCACATTGCTGGTGTCCGTGTTTTGCGGATCCGCGGATCCATGGATCCGCAAAACACATACGGACGTCTGAATGAGCCTTACAGGGGGAAATTAGTGTCAGGGGGTGACATGGGGTGATCGGGGTTAATCAGGGGTTAATCAGGGGTTAATCAGTGACAGGGGTGGGGGTGGGGGGTGGGGGGTGGGGGGTGGGGGTGGGGGGATGGGTGGGGGGGATTCTGTGTGGTGATTTGGTACACTTATAAAAGTTTCCTTTGGTGGTCCCAAGCAAAAGGGACCACCAAAAGAACGATCAGCAAGCATATCAGACGCTGTTAACAAAACAGCGTCTGATATGCCATTTTTTTTAACTTCTACAGCCTGCCAGCGCACGATCAGCGCTGGCAGGCTGTAGTTTACCTTGTCCCCGACGTGATCCTGTGAACGCGCGCACGCGCGCGTTCACTCGAAATCTCGCCTCTCGCGAGATGACGCGCCCGCGCGTCAAAGAGGAATAGACCGACCGCCTGCAGGACGCAATCCTGCGTTAAGCGGTCGGTAAGCGGTTAAGATAAGCAGTAGCCCTTTGAAAATACATTATAGAAGTTCCCACATAAACCAATCAACATAAATCCAAATGTGATTTAAAGGGAATCTGTCAGCAGCATAGTAGCATTTTTTTTTTTTTTCATGCATCCTCGTTAAATAAAGTACCTTAATTCCATAACTGGTGTTGGTTTTCATTTTCGTCTTGTACTTTCTTCAAAAAAACGCTTTTTCCTATATGCAAATGAAGTTCCAGGGAGCCCAGAGGGGCGTTCCTATAGCAAGTAGCCCAGGAACGCCTCCCTGATGTGATGTGCCCGCCGAAAATGTTAAAAAACGAACGCCTACATCTTATTAAATCGCCTCCCACAGGTGAGTCTAAATGCTCCGCCCCCCCCCCCCCCCCTGCGCCAGGTCCTCTCTCCTCTTCTCCTGTAAGGGATGCGTCTCCCCGGCCGGCCAAAATCTCGCGCATCCAGCTGGTTAGGTAAACAGGGATCGCGTCACTGGGCTCGGCCCATGCCCAGTGACGCTGATGAGACTGTTGCCCTCACTTTCCATATGATCGCACAGGCAAGTGCCGGCACTGCGCCTGCGCAAGATTTCGGCCGGCCGGAGAGACGCATCCCTTACAGGAGAAGAGGAGAGAGGACCTGGCGTGCGGGGGGGGGGGGGGCGGAGCATTTAGACTCGCCTGTGGGAGGCGATTTAACAAGATGTAGACGTTCGTTTTTTAAAATTTTCGGCGGGCACATCACATCAGGGGGGCGTTCCTGGGCTACTTGCTATAGGAGGAACACCCCTCTGGGCTCCCTGGAACTTCATTTGCATATAGGAAAAAGCAAGACGAAAATGAAAACCAACACCAGTTATGGATTTAAGGTACTTTATTTAACGAGGATGCATGAAAAAAAAAATGCTACTATGCTGCTGACAGATTCCCTTTAACTGTTTTAAATCAGAATTTAGATTTTTTCTTTTTATATCTGAAAATAATTCTTGATCCTTGACCCAGTCTACACCCTTTTGTAGAACAAGCTACTCAGCACTCTTGGGAATATTGGTAATAACCCTGTGTTACATATTTTCTTCACTCCTCATCCACCTCATAACAAATGATTAGTAAGAATGGATTTTGTCATGGGTTTGAGTGGGTGGACTGAAACAATCTACTGGAAAAAGTTTGGGAAGGCTGCAGGTTACCAAACTTACTCTAGGTATCTGAATACTTTGAACAATATCCTTCAGTGTTAATTTTAGTTATATCTATTTAGTTGCATCTTTTTCCAGAATCAATCAATACCAGACTACAGTACCCGGCCGATAAAGATTAAGCAGTTACCACCAGGGCCGGTTCTAGGTGAAATGGGGCCCTGGGGCGAAAAACGAAAGGGGCCCCCCCACATGACACTTCGCCCCCCCATGGCACATTTATCCCACTCCAACCCATGGGCCATGTGGGCTGGCAGCAGCACATCTCTCCAACACCAAATCCCCACCCCTCATGGCACATTTCTCCCCATCTCTCCTTCTGTGCCCCATCCCCCCCCCCCCTGTAAGGTTAGGTTACTACTAGACGGTTACCGAACTTCACTTGGCTCAGCAGGGAGGGACCGGCAGGGCCAGGTGGGATGTGTGTCTGACTGGTTGGCCTTGGCAATGGCTCGTCGCTCCTTCTCTCTGGGGACGGAGCTCACAGCTCACTCAGCTCAGTGGCAAGGCAACGTCACGTAAAGACGTGCCTGTGCGGCAGCTACGAGCCTGCGGCACGCTCCAGACACTGCAGGCAGGCCAGGCATTGGTGCTCAAAGCGGCCGCGGGCCCCGCCCCCTCTTCACCCACTCTTTTAGGCCGTGCGCTTTTAGTCGGCCGGCGGCTGCCGACTGCAGCACAGCAGCAAAGTAGTAAGTAGCTAGGGTTGGTTGTTTGCGGCTAGCGGGCCGGCGCCGGGGGTCCTAAGGACTCGGGGCCCGGGGGCAATTGCCCCCCTTGCCTCTATGGTAGCGCCGGCCCTGGTTACCACTGTGATATTTAGTTCTGATGGGGAGGTATTTTGTGCGGCACTACAGTATTGCTGGCCACACCCAATTCTGATGTCCCTGCTTACTTGTGTTGCCCTGCATACTGTCAATTGACCCGATTGCAATATGGGGCCACTTTTGGATTTTCTCCAGGACCACTTTAAGTTCGCAGTCTGCCTCTGCAGAAAACCCTGTTAATGAAGACTGGTGGCCCCTATTGATTATATATTTAAATACTGGACAGTTGTTTAAACTAAAATTGTAGGTCGGACAATAAGTGTGCATTCAAAGCCTTGTTTACACTACATAGTAACATAGTATATAAGGCCGAAAAAAGACATCTGTCCATCCAGTTCAGCCTGTTATCCTGCAAGTTGATCCAGAGGAAGGCAAAAAAAAAAAAAAACCTGTGAGGTAGAAGCCAATTTTCCCCACTTAAGGGGGAAAAAAAAATTCCTTCCCGACTCCAATCAGGCAATCAGAATAACTCTCTATATCAATGACCCATCTCTAGCAACTATAACCTGTATATTATTACACTCCAGGAATACATCTAGGCCCCTCTTGAATTCCTTTATTGTACTCACCATCACCACCTCCTCAGGCAGAGAGTTCCATAGTCTCACTGCTCTAACCGTGAAGAATCCTTTTCTATGTTTGTGTACAAACCTTCTTTCCTCCAGACGCAGAGGATGTCCCCTCGTCACAGTCACAGTCCTGGGGATAAAAAGATGATGGGAGAGATCTCTGTACTGACCCCTGATATATTTATACATAGTTATTAGATCTCCCCTCAGTCGTCTTTTTTCTAAAGTGAATAACCTTAATTTTGATAATCTTTCAGGATATTGTAGATCTCTCATTCCAGTTATTACTTTAGTTGCCCTCCTCTGAACCCTCTCCAGCTCTGCTATGTCTGCCTTGTTCACAGGAGACCAGAACTGTACACATAACTCCATGTGTGGTCTGACCAGTGATTTGTAAAGAGGTAGGACTTTGTTCTCACCACGGGCATCTATGCCCCTTGATGCAACCCATTATCTTATTGGCCTTGGCAGTAGCTGCCTGACACTGGTTTTTACAGCTTAGTTTGCTGTTCTCTAAAATTCCTAGGTCCTTTTCTATGTCAGTGTTAGGCCTCATGCACACGACCGTTATTTGATTCCGTGTCCGTTGCTCCGTTTTTCGTGATTTTCTGCGGACCCATTGGTTTTCAATGGGTCCGTGGAAACCTCGGCAAATGCACTGTTTCTCCTCCGCGTCCGTGGTCCGTGATTCCAGTCCGTCAAAAAAATATAACCTGTCCTATTCTTGTCCGTGAAAAACGGTTCACGGACCCATTCAAGTCAATGGGTCCGTGAAAAATGCGGATGGCCATCCGTGTGTCATCCGTGTTCCGTGTCCGTTTTTTTTGCGGATCCCTTGGCAGGCACTTGGGAAACATTGTCAGCCTGTCTTTTGGTAAAATCTTTTGGGTCATGTCCGCTAAAAAAACGGAAGACACACGGAAACACAACGGAAGGCAAAAACGGACACGGATCACTGAACAACGGAACCCCTTTTTGCGGACAGCATAAAAAAACGGTCGTGTGCATGAGGCCTTACCCAGTGTTTTACCATTTAGTATGTACGGGTGACTTGCATTATTCCTTCTCATGTGCATCACCTTACATTTGTCAGTGTTAAACCTCATCTGCCACTTCTCTGCCCAAGCCTCCAATCTATCCACATCTATCTGTACCAGTAAACTGTCCTCATCCGTGTCAATTACACAGTTTAGTGTCATCTAAAAAATTTGATATTTTACTGTGCAAGCCGTCTAAAAGACCGTTAATAAATATATTGAAGAGGATAGGGCCCAATACTAACTCCTGAGGTACTCCACTAGTGACCGTGACCCAATCTAGTGTGTACCATTAATAACCACCCTCTGTTTTCTATTACTGAGCAGTCCAAGCATTCTCATTTTATATACGAACCTTGGAGAAGTCCAGATATACGACATCCATTGTTTCGCCATGGTCAAGTCTAGAACTTACCCCCTCATAGAAACTGAATTAGTTTGACATGACCGATCCCTCATAAAGCCATGATATGGCGTTATTTGATTATTTTCATTGAGGTGCTCTAAGATAGCATTTCTTAGAAAACCTTCAAACAGTTTACCCACGATGGATGTTAAACTTACCGGCCTATAGTTTCCGGGCTCTGTTTTTGGACCCTTTTTGAATATTGGCACCACATTTGCTATGCGCCAGAAATATCAGAAATATCAGAAATAAGGGTCTGGCTATGACATTACTTAATTCTCTTAGGGTTTGGGGTGTATGCCATCTGGTCCTAGCAATTTGTCTATTATAATCTTTTTAAGACGCCGCTGTACTTCTTCCTAGGTCAGACAGGGCACTTTTAAGGGGGCATTTACTTTTACATTCTGCATTTTAACTGACAGTTTAGTTTCTTCAGTTAATACAGTGGAGAAAAAAATATTTAATAGCTTTGCTTTCTCTTCATCACTCTATGCAACTCCCCCCTCATCACTCTGTAAAGGGCCGACACCTTCAGATTTATACTTTTTACCATTTATATAATTGAAAAACATTTTAGGATTAGTTTTGCTCTCTTTGGCAATTAATCTCTCGGTCTCTAATTTGGCCGCTTTTATTTGTTTTTTACATATTCTATTTTTTTCCTTATAGTTTTTTAGTGCTTCCTCGCTACCCTCCTGTTTTACTGATTTAAATGCTTTCTTTTTGTCATTTATTGCTTTCTTTACAGTTCTATTTATCCACATTGGTTTCTTCTGGTTCCTTTTTACCTTTTATTCCCATAAGGTATGTACCTGTCACTTGTAGATTTTAGGATGCTTTCAAAAATATCCCATTTCGTGGCTGTATTTCTATTTTTGAGGACTTTGTTCCAGTTAATTAGGCATATGGCCTCTCTTAGTTGGCTAAATTTAGCTTTTCTGAAGTTTGGCATTTTTGTTCCTCCCCGAAGAAACACTCTTTTGAATGATAAATGGAAGGTTATTACTTTATGGTCACTATTTCCCAGGTGTCCCCCAACCTGCACATCTGTTGTTCAGTCAAGTCTATTGGTTAATACTAAGTCCAGTAGGGCCGTCCCACTAGTCGGGTCCTAAACCAGTTGGAAAAGGTAGTTGTCTTTGGTTATTGCCAAGAACCTGTTTCCTTTATGAGATGTACAGGTTTCAGTTTCTCAGTCTATATCTGGGTAGTTGAAGTCCCCCATAATAATGACCTCATTATGATCTGCCGCCTCATCGACCTCGTTTAGTAGTAGATTTCTGACTCTGGTATATTAGGTGGTTTATAATAAACTCCTATTAGTAATTTATTATTGTTTTTGCCTCCAATGTGGCATACCAATGTGTATAACTGAGGCACTAATGTATCAACCAGTGTATTAAACTTACATGTTCGGGCTCCAGCGGCATGATCCTCAGCCTTGGCACAGCCGCTTTGGGAGAGATGCGCTGCTGAGCCACACCCCATGATGACTCGACCGCATCCTTAGTAACAGGATGCAAAACTCTTTTTCTCCCTGCAGCAGGCTCGTGCTGGTGAAGATTAGTAGTGTGCTGATTAGCTCTGCTGCTCTATTGCTGTGTTCTAGTGTTTCTGACTCAGGCTACATGTACACGAACGTTGTTTGTTTCCGTGTTTGTTTACGCAGCAGAAAAGACACTCCCCTTAAGCTGTCAGCTTGATCTAAATCTAGCAGAGGTACAGGTAATCACCTCGGGCAGCGCAGCCCTGGAGATAAGTGGGGGGGTGCGGTGGCAGCAGGGCCATGGGACATGAGTGCTTCCATTGTGGAAGCGCTCCTCTCTCTACATTCATCTGTATTACCACCCTCACGACAGCGAAACAGTTGGAAGCTGCGGCAGGGCACTGGAGAGGCATCTCCCTTCCATGTTTCTCTAATAGGCTGCAGGCACTAGGCCTAAAGCCTATCAGAGGTCGGCGCAGGCAGCGTGATGATGTCATCATTGTTGCGCTGCCCGAGCCGGGCAGCGTACATCGCGGGACACAGGCCAGAAGAGGCCTGCATTACATCGCTGCAGGGAGCATGGAGGTAAGTATTAGTGGTTTTCTTTTTATTTGGCACAATGCTGTTGGCTGCACTATGGGTGGGGGGGGGAGTAGCACTATGGGGGCACTATATAGGGACATTTTTTACTGGCACGTTATGGGTGGAACTATGAAGAAGGGGAGAACAGAAGCACTATGGGGGCATATACTGGGGGCAGTATATAGTGGCATTTTATACTGGCACACATTATGGGGGGTACTGTGGGGAAGGAGAAAAGAAGAGCACAAGGGGGGCATCCCACTGGGAGCACTATATAAATCTAGCAGAGCAATGAATGGGGATATCTCTGGGCATTTTATGCTGGCATACATTATGGGGGGGCACTTTATATTGAAACATTATAGGGGCACTATGAGGAAGGGTGGAGAGGAGCACTATGGGGCCATTTACTGGGATCACTAAAAGGGGGTATTTTTGCACTGGCACACAGAGCCGGGGCACCTTTGTACTAGTTTACATTATTAGGGGGTATTTTTTGTAATTGCACACACTATAATGGGACATTTTTTGTACTGGCGCACATTATTAGGCATTTCTTCTACTGTCACAGTCACATTCCCTGATTGTAGCGTGACCGAGCTCTGTCCGGTCCGCAGGTACAGAGAGCATCAGTCTCCTGTACCCGGCCGGACTGACAGGAAGTGCGCACACAGTTTGCACTTCAAGTCAGTCGGCTCGGTACAGGAGACAAAAGCTCCTCCTCCTGTATCCGCGGAGGTGGGTATGCAGAGCTCAGCCACGCTACAGCAGAGGTAGGAGGAGAGGAGGGGGAGAAGAAGGAGCATGACAACACGGGGTGGCAGAAAGCATGACAACATAAGGGGGCAGAAAGAGCATGACAACATGGGGGGAAAGAGCATGACAACATGGGGAGGAGAAGAAAGAGCATGACAACATGGGGGAGGGGAGAAGAAAGAGCATGACAACATGGGGGAGAAGAAAGAGCATGACAACATGGGGGGAGAAAGCATGACAACATGGGGGAGAAGAAAGAGCATGACAACATGGGGGGAGAAGAAAGAGCATGACAACATGGGGGGCAGGAAGCATGACAACATGGGGGGAGAAGAAAGAGCATGACAACATGGGGCGGGAGAAGAAAGAGCATGACAACATGGGGGGGCAGAAAGCATGACAACATGGGGAGGGGGAGAAGAAAGAGCATGACAACATGGGGGGGGCAGAAAGAACATGACAACATGGGGGGGGGAAGAAAGAACATGACAACATGGGGGGCAGAAAGAGCATGACAACATGGGGGGCAGAAAGAGCATGACAACATGGGGGTATAAAGAGCATGAAAAGATGGGGGAGAATGACAGGGGGCAGAAAGAGCATGACAAGGAGAGGGATTATGACAAGAGGGGGGAATGACAAATTAGTATGTGGGGGCACTGCTGTGTGGTTGAGGGGGTGTGGGGACATTACTGTGTGGGGGCAGTGTGGCGGACATTACTGTGTGGGGACACTACAGTGTGGGGTGGCATTATACAAAAGCTCTGCAGATGCAACTCCCATGTATTGGGTCACCACAATTTGGGTGGTCATTCACTAAATAACCCTGTTATGGGGAGAATCTGTGGATGACACATATTTGTCATCCACAGACACCCCCCCCAAAACAGGGTTAATTTACTGAATGACCACCAATAAAAATGGTGGGGTCACATATGCTATTTGATAATGACAGCAGGGCCAGTGCAGTGACTGTATTCTACTACACCCCCGCTCACTGGATATAATCTTATTAACTATATAACTGTAGTAAATCACTACAGTTATATAGTTAAGATTATATACAGTGTGTGTGTGTGTGGGGGGGGGGGTAGTAGAATACAGTCACTGCACAGGCCCCGCTGGTGCTGCCATCAAAAAAGCAGATACAACCCCACAGCCTCACCCCTTGTATTGGGGGTCATTCCTACACGGACCCTGTTATGGGGAGGGGGGATCTGTTGATGACACATGTGTGTCATCCACAGATTCCCCAATAACAGTGTCATCCATCACAGATCCCCCATAGCAGTGTCATCCACAAGTTGGAGGGGGGGGGGGCGCACTTGGACAGCTCAGCCTCTGTTGGTAGTGGACCTTGTCCCAGCCCTGTTCCATTCATTTGCCTAAAATGATTAAGGTATGCTGATGCTCGTACACAAGTGTTTTACAATTCGCTGCATACCATAGGAGTGAACTTATGGTGACCCTATAGTTAAAGTTAAAATCCAATATCCAACATCAAGATGATATTCAAAGTTGCTTTACTGACAAACAGGAAATTGAGGAGATCCTGGACACCCACACAGCAACCCAGCAGTACCGCTTACAGAGACATACAGATATTAACCCGTGGATGTGAAAATCTTAAAACATTATATACATTTGTATTTCTTAAGTTAATAAATTCAGTTTTTCACTTTACAGCTTTATGCCCCCCTGCATTTAAAGTAAAAGGTCTAGACAGTGGAGGACATCTCTTAGGCACACACTAACACAGGACAGTATGTGCCATCATTTTTTAGGCTTTAAACCCACATGCATTTGATGTTTGGCAAGGGTTGACTTCTGTACCCCATTATACTTTGATAGTAGTGGTGGATATATGTATATGCAGTTGTCTTTAGCATGCAGGCTGGCCATCCATGGTACACAATAATTTACCCAAATGTAATGATACCTCTACTTTAGTGATCTGTTGATTCATTCTGGAGAAAAAGTACTTTTATTATGTATGCAAATTTAGGGCGGGCCCAAGACACTCTGTGCACCCTTGCTCCTTGCCAGAAAAGCAAGTTTGTTAAGAACCAGCCTCTAAGGGAAGGAAGCATTGAATTTCTATAGATGGCTTTAGACTTTACTGCATATGGTCACAGTCAATTGATTCTGGCGCCTGCCACACTACTAAGACTGTCCATCCAATCTAGGACTGCACCCCGGAGTTGAGCACTGCAGAGAAATATTGAGTTTGCACACTTTTGTTTTTTTGGCATGGTATCTAAAGAAAGAGTTAGAGGGGACCATCATATTACTTATGCTGTATACAAAGACATTTGGGAAACGTCTGCCTTGTGAAATACTTGAGGACTGTGCCTACTGCTTGTATTTGCACTATGACACTCAGCATCTAGCCAGAGAGACTTTATTTTACTAGAATCAAGACGGCCTGGTTATTGGTCTCCATACCCAACCCTGCTCTCCTGCTTTGCATCCTGCTACCCATTCATCTATTATTAAGAACCGCCCAGACCCCCCCCCTCCCCCCGCCACTATCAAGCAGGAGACCCCAAAGTCCAGGATGTGCCCTGAGGGTTGCACTCCTCTCCGTTTGCTGCACATGCTGCTTAGGGAGCGGTGGAGCAAGGATTAGCCACCATGAGGACAACAACCACCCTTGTTGCCACTACTACCACTCCCTAAATCATCGCCAGCCCTGCACGACCTTCCCCTGCAGTCCGGCGTGCTGCACATGTATTACCTGCATGCTATTCATTTGCTTCCAGTAGAGGATAATGACCATTTTGTTGTGAGATGTTCTCCACTCTCTAGACAATAGGATTGACTAAATGCTAAATAAAGTGGGACAGAAAGACGTAATGTGAACAACTGAAATTTTTATGATCTTTAAAAATACAAATTTATATAATGTTTCTGATTTTCCACTCTCTGCTGGGTTGCTGTGTGGGTGTCCAGGATCTCCTCAGTTTCCTGTGTGTGAGTAGAATAACTTTGAAAGTGCCCGTGATTTTGTTTGACAAACAACCTCTTTGAAGCCTGAAATAACATGTTTGCAAGAGAGGAGAGAGGTACCTGGATGAGACAGGTACGCAGAATGATATCTGTACCTGCGGAACGCTATAAATCTCTCACACCTCCTTTCCCAGCAACTCCTCCAGAAAGGTGTAAAATGCACAGTCTGAAATATGTATTAATGACATAGTCCTCCTGCTGCACCCTGTGAAGTCAAATAAAGCAAAATGCAAGTAACCAAGTAACCTCTAATCACAACAAAATGCCTTTATTTCATGTGCTGGTTATTATAACCGTCTCTTCACACATAAGCACAGTACAGTACGGCTTATAGTAAAAAAAAAAAAAGTCCGGCAATAAACTGAATTTCAATTGTTATTTATTCTTTTAAGGGTCCATTCACATGTCCGCAAGTGTTTTGCGGTCTGCAAATTGCGGATCCACAAAACACGGACACCGGCCATGTGCGTTCCGCATTTTGCGGACCGCACATGGCCGGCACTATAATAGAAATGCCTTTTCTTGTCCGTGGCTCCAGACAAGAAAAGGACATGTTCTATTTTTTTATGGGGCCGTGGACGGAAGTGCGGATGCGGACAGCATGCTGTGTGCTGTCCACATCTTTTGCTGCCCCATTGAAAATGAATGGGTCGGCACCCGTTCTGCAAAATTGCGGAACCGGTGCGGACCCATTATGCGGACATGTGACTAGACCCTTAGAGTCTTAGGTTGCATGCGCATGATGGTAGTGTTGGTCCTTTTCGATATGCAAAAACTGCGGAAGCGGACCAAAACTACCATTGTGTGTATGTGACCTAAGACTCTTAAAGAATAAATAACATAAGAAATTCGGTTTATTGTCGGACTTTTTTTTTACTATAAAGCCTCATTCACACGCTCGTGTCCGTGCTCAAATCCGTAACTGACATCGTAGACTGACAGGTAGATATGTGCTTTTGGGCCCTTTTACTTTTAGTATTGTACATTTGCAGGGTGAAATTTATGCTTTTTGTAAGCTTCATCTATAGATAATGAGGTCATTAAAGGTTTTGGAAACCTTTGTGCACTAAAAATCAATAACCCCATATCTTACCATAATGCAGCACATAAGTGCACTTGTTCGTTTATTGGTATCAGCTTTGCTTCACATGCTCTTAGAAATGCTCTTCTATGAGTTTTGCTCAGTGCTGTCATCTCCTGGGAGAATCTGTGGGCGTTCCTGTTGATTTCACATGCACCAGTACAAGCTCTGCTGCCCCGCCCCACATCCTGTTACACAGCACAGCTAGCAGCCACTTACATATAGACTGCTGGAACTTGCAAGTAACTTGGTAGTAAAATTTCATTCCAACCCACAACATGGTGAGTCTTGTGCTATAGCCTGTAATCAGCAGATCTATTTCTCACTTTCCATTCTGTAGAAAGTCCATTATTTGTATACATAATAGATACTGACGCTCTCACCACATGCATTCTCTTCTGAATACAGTATTTGTGTGCAGTCCGTACAGTAAACTGTCACTTTTGAAAAAAAAAAAACAGAAATGAATGCACTCTACAAATGGATGCAGGCATAACATATGGACTAAGCCCTCACTAGATAAAATCTGAGACACTTGGTCAATACATTTTGATCAAAATACATCTAAGCCAACCCACCGGCGACAAGGTGGTCTCAGTTCAGGCGGGTAACCCGCCTGAACTGAGACCACCTTGTCGCCAGTGGGTGGGCTTAGATGTATTTTGATCAAAATGTATTGACCAAGTGTCTCAGATTTTATCTAGTGAGGGCTTAGTCCATATGTTATGCCTGCATCCATTTGTAGAGTGCATTATTTTCTGTGATTTTGTATTATGTAGCCATATACATCCGCACATTTAATACCATATCGTGCAGGATGGTTTATATATAGTTTTTTTCTTTGATTTCTTTGAACTGTCACTTTTCCCACACAGATTAGTATAGTGTGACGACACACAATGATATGTACACATATAAGTACACAGTGGGGGAGATTTATGAAAACTGGGGTAAAGTAGAACTGGCTTAGTTGCCCACAGCAACCAATCAGATTCCTCCTTTCATTTTCCAATGAAGCTGTAAAAAATAAAAGGTTGAATCTGATCGGTTGCTATAGGCAACTAAGCTACTTCTACTTTACACCAGTTTGATAAATTACATATATATATATATATAAAGAAAAAAATGACAGTACTCTCAAACACTTTATTCACTCCTGAGGTCGCAATGTTTTACGCTCATTCACAGAGTCTCTTTTCAAGCTATGAGCTAAAACGTTGCGACTAGTGTTGAGTAAGCTTGTGTTTCAAGTTCGGTGTACAAGAATTCCGTTATGGATTTCGCTACCACGGACCATAAGGGTCCATTCACACGTCTGTTTTGTGGTCCGCAAATTTCCTATCCGCAAAACACAGACACCGGCCATGTGCGTTCCCTCAACACATAGGTACCCTATCTGTGGCCTCTGTACATCCAGTGTCCACGCGATTGAAAATATTACCTTAGTGTGTGATCTGTATCCGTATGTGGTACTTCCACCAGGGTTTCACACTACAGGAAATTAAAAAGACAATGTCTTTTTTTATTTATTTTACTGTTTAATTTTTATTTTTCTCTCATCTCATTAAATTCTTTCTCTTTCTGCTTGGGTTGGAGCGCTAAATTAATTACATTTCTGTATCCGGCCCACATGTCTCTTTGCATGACGATCAGTTTTTTCCAGACGTTAGAGGTTTGTTCACACTAAGCGTTTTTATATAATCACCTTAAATGGATTGAATATGTACTTTGTAGTGGAGCTATAAACATCCACCCTTTTTTCTCAGACGTTAGAGGTTTGTTCACACTAAGCGTTACTCTGGGCCTTGTAAATCATTCCATGACCATGATAATATTAAAGCAAGATGTTATGCCGGGCCTTCTAGCGATGCGATCATGTGACTGTTTGAAGCACATGACCGCTCGATACTGCTGTACATTTCGATTAATTATACTGCTGTGGAACCATATTGCGATTATACTCATAGCAGCACTATGTAGCCTTGAGGGTGAGCGATCAGCTTGTTATCCCCACTGTCAATTTAAATACTTTCACTGATGGGCATATACTGATAGCAGAGACCAGTTTAGCTTCCGGCTTCTGCGGTAGCCTAGCAACACAGGATCATGTGAATGTGACCGGACAGGGGCGTAGCTATAGGCTCATGGGCCCTGGTGCAAGAGTTCAATTTGGGCCCCCCCCCGTTTCGGCCGTTCCATTCCCCTGCTCTGTTATAGGAGCAGGAGAAAGGAAAGTACGCATTCGGCACATAAATGAGCCGAACAGAGCCTAAGGATCCCATAGACTATAATGGGGTGTGTTAGGTGTCCGCTCCGGAGATGATTTTGGAGCGGAGACGAAAGCTGTGCATGCAGGACTTTTGACTCCGTTCCAAAATCATCTTCGAGCGGACACCTAACGGACCCCATTATAGTCTATGGGATTCTAGGCTCTGTTCGGCTCAATTATGTGCCGAATGCGTATTTCCTTTCTCCTACTCTATAACAGAACAGGAGAACGGAACGGCCGAACACTGCTGTGAACTTAGCCGAATGGTGTCCAGTGACATGGAGGGAGAGGCAGAGAAATGTGACATGGAGGGGGTCATGTGACATGGAGGGGGCGAAATGTGACATGGAGGGGGAGGCGGAGAAATGTGACATGGAGGGGGCGAAATGTGACATGGAGGGGGCGAAATGT
Organism: Bufotes viridis; assembly: GCA_033119425.1. Classification (NCBI taxonomy): domain Eukaryota; kingdom Metazoa; phylum Chordata; class Amphibia; order Anura; family Bufonidae; genus Bufotes; species Bufotes viridis. The sequence goes on from CM065591.1 coordinate 421,965,408, forward strand.
GACATGGAGGGGGCGAAATGTGACATGGAGGGGGAGAAATGTGACATGGATGGGGGAATGTGACATGGAGGGGGTCATGTTACATGGAGGGATCGAAATGTGACATGGAGGGGGAGAAATGTGACATGAGGGGGAGAAATGTGACATGGAGGGGGGAATGTGTCATGGAGGGGGAGAAATGTGACATGAGGGGGAGAAATGTGACATGGAGGGGCGAAATGTGACATGGAGGGGAGAAATGTGACATGGAGGGGGAGAAATGTGACATGGAGGGGGAATGTGACATGGAGGGGGTCATGTGACATGGAGGGATCGAAATGTGACATGGAGGGGAGAAATGTGACATGAGGGGGAGAAATGTGACATGAGGGGGAGAAATGTGACATGAGGGGGAGAAATGTGACATGAGGGGGAGAAATGTGACATGGAGGGGAGAAATGTGACATGAGGGGAGAAATGTGACATGGAGGGGGAGAAATGTGACATGAGGGGGAGAAATGTGACATGAGGGGGAGAAATGTGACATGGAGGGGGAATGTGTCATGGAGGGGAGAAATGTGACATGGAGGGGGAATGTGTCATGGAGGGGAGAAATGTGACATGAGGGGGAGAAATGTGACATGGAGGGGGAATGTGACATGGAGGGGGAATGTGACATAGGAGGGGGAATGTCACATGGTGGGGAAATGTGACATTTCTTCCCCTCCATGTCACATTTCTCCCCTCCATGTCACATTTCTCCCCCTCCATGACACATTTCTCTCCCTCCATGTCACATTTCTCCCCTCCATGTCACATTTCTCTCCCTCCATGTCACATTTCTCCCCCTCCATGACACATTTCTCCCCCTCCATGTCACATTTCTCCCCTCCATGTCACATTTCTCCCCCTGCATGTCACAGTCCTCCCCTCCATGTTACAGTTCTCCCCTCTATTAATATTATGTAAAAACATTCTGCTCACCTGGTCCTGGTCCAGTAGCAGCTCCTCTTCTCCTCTGTGTGGCACTGGTTGACTCCTCCTGGTATCTTCTCTCTGGCCTCCCGACAAGTTGTTGAGGTCTTGAGGACCTTTCACACTCAGCCAATCAGTGGCCACAGTTATGTCATGTGTCAGGCCAGTGATTGGCTCAGCAGAAAATCGCTGTCCTGACATGTGACACAGCTGCAGCCACTGATTGGCTGAGGGAAAAAGGTCCTCAAGACCTCAAATAACTTGTCGGGAGGCAGCTCTCTCCTGGAGGGGGCCCCGCGGGCCCCCCTGACTTAGGGGCCCGGTCGCAATTGCGACCGCTGCGACCCCTATAGCTACGCCACTGTGACCGGACTATTGTACACTCCCATAGCCCTAGGTCACCCTGGGCATGCGCAGTGTGCTCCTATGGACGCCAATGCACATGTTATACTCTCATGTTGGACTCTGTGGTTCCTCCGACTTTCCCCTATCATTTTAATGAATTATTTATTCAGCACATGTTCAGCTAATTGAACGATTATCACAGATGATGAAATATGCACAAAATGCACTTTGAATTGAGCACAGTTTCTACTATATGTAATACACATGGATGTTATATTGGTGCACTTGATTTTTATTCTTTATTTTTTTTCCCATGTTTTATGAATGTATATCACATTTATTTGGCTTTATTACATTATTACACTTGATTATGTAATTGATGAGACCCCAATTAGGGGACCTTTATCTACTTCACTATTGCATTGTTTTGTATCACTGTTTGAAAAAGGTTCCATTGTGCAGACCGAAACGTCGCGTTGGTGTAAATAAAAGACACTTGTCACTGGAGGTGCCATGGACCCCTTCTTTTTATATATATATATATATTATATATTACTCTTTTTGTGAGGCAAGGTAACAAATAATTGCTGTTCTGGCACAGTTTCTATTTTTTGTTTTTTACAATTGTCACTTGACAGAGTAAATAATGTTATATTTTTATAGAGCAGGTCATAACGATGACCTATGTCTATTTTTTAAATTTTATTTTGGATTTACACAATACATATTTTTTTTTAATCATATTTTTGTATTTCCATTTTCTGAAAGCCATATTTTTTCATTTTTTGGGCAATTGTCTTACGTAGGAGCTCATTTTTGGCAGGATGAGATGACGGTTTGATTGGTACCATTTTGGGGCACATATGACTTTTTGATCGCTTGGTACTTTTGGTACTTGGTACTTTTTGTGTTGTAAGGTGATAAAAAATGGCTTTTTGGCATGGTTTTTATATTAAAGTTTTTTTACGGCGTTCACCAGACGGGTGAGCTCATGTGATATTTTTATACAGCAGGTTGTTACGGACGCCGCGATACTAATATGTCTGTTTTTTTTTTATATATTTTGGTTTTACACAATAAGAGCATTTTTGAAACAAAAAAATCATGTTTTCTGAAAGCCATATCCTTGGGGTACATTTGACTCTTTTGATCACTTTTTATACTATTTTGTTGGAAGTGTGGTGGGCAAAATTGCAATTCCATCATAGTATTTATTTTTTATGCCGTTCACTGTGCGGTAAAAGTACATGATCCTTTTATAGATCAGGTCGTCACGGATGCGGCGATATCAAACATGTTTATTGTTTTTTATTTTTTTTTATTTTTTGCCAATTATATGTGCGGATATATGAAGAAGTTAGATTCTTTTTTTACTTTTTTTACACTTTGACTCAGACCCACTTGGTTCTTGAAGATCCGGTGGTTCTGATGCCTCTACAATACACCGCAGTACACTGTATAGTACACTGCAGTGTATTGTCATTCACAGTAAACCTGATCAGGCTCAGCTATACCATGGCAATCCGGATGCCTGTAAAGGAGTCTGGTTGCCATGGTAACCATCAGAAAGTTGCCACAGCAGCGCAGCGGCCAGATGGTTATACCCTCCATGCGGCGGTCCCTAAGGACCACAACATGGAAGGTGTTGAACGGCGGACATCGGTGCCAGCACCGATGCCGGCCGTTTCAAGCAGAGTGTCAGTTGTATGTTACAGCTAACACTCTGCCCTGCTGCCGCTCTGCAAACCTTGACTTGGCGGAGGAGCAAGGGGGGCCTGTTGCGTCACCGGCCATCCTGAAGGAAGGGGGTGGGGGGGCTTGTTGCCATCCTGAAGGGGAGGGAGGTGACAGCTTGTATGGAGGTGAGGATGGCCATCCTACACGGCGGGGGAAGAGGGGGGGGCATCGGGCTGCCATACACAGCGCCCACCTGATGCTGCCATACACAGCGCCCACCTGACGCTACCATACACAGCGCCCACCTGACGCTACAAGGCGCCCATGTGCATTTTTTGTCCGTGTCCGTTTGGTTTCTTTTGCGGCCCGTATGCGGAATAATGCAATTTAATAGGACCACAAAATAAACCTGAAATGTCTCTGTGTGCATTCCGTATCCGTATGTCCGAAAATCTGTTCCGCAAAAAAATAGAACATGTCCTATTCTTGTCCGTTTTGCGGACAAAGGCAGGCATTGTTTCAGTGGATCTGCAAAAAAAAAAAAAGATGTAACACGGATGTTAGACAGATGTAATTTTTTGCTCATCCGTGTTTTGCGGACCGCAAAATACATACAGTCGTGTGCATGAACCCTTACAGGGAGAGAGCTGCAGCAGAAATGCAAACTGACACCAAAATAAATTATTATGATTAGCTCCCATTTTGTTATATAATAAGTATAGTTTCACATGAATAATAGGACAGGTTTGGTTCGTGAGAGTGTTTTTTCTTTTATGTATTTTTCTTTTTTTTAATCTTTGTTTTAACTTACCGTATTTTTCGGACTAAAAGTGGGAGGAAAGTGGCAGTGCTTCTTATGGTCTGAATGCTAATGACCACTTCCATTATGGAAGTTGTCATCAGCATGCACGAGGCATGAGGAGTTGAGCGCAGTGCTGAGCTAGCTGTACTCACCTCTCCCTGGTCTTCTTTTGAGTCACACTGTGCACTGTGTTCTGACCGCACAAAGTGTCAGTACATAGTGCACGTAGGCACGCAACTATGACCTGATGCTGTGCACTGTCAGGTCACAGTACACAGCGGTATCCAGAAGAAGCGATTCAGAGAGCGGTGAGTCGTGGATCTGCAGCACCATCCGGACCAAGCAAGGTAAGTTTTTTTTTAGTTTTGTTTTGTTTTTGGATCATCTGATCTGAGGTCTGATGTGGGCTGGAGGGTCTGATGGGGAGCTGATCTGAGGCTAATGGGGGCTGGTGGAGTCCGAACTGAGACTGATTGGGGCTGATTTGAGGCTGATTGTGGGGGGTCTGATGAGGGACTGATCTGAGGCTAATGGAGGCTTGAAGGGCATGTTTTTTGCAATGCGATCTGTAGTTTTTACTGATACTGCTTTTGGATACATGTGACCTTTGATACATTTTTTTTCCATTTTTGGGTAAGGTGAGGAGACCAAAACAATTCTGACACTGGGAGAGGGGTCTAGTGAATTAACCACATTAACCATGCAAATGAATTGATGGGATATTGCAGTGGCCAGGTTTGGGGTGGCCCCAATGCTACACTGGGTCCCCCCGACACCGTTGAGGTCTCACCACGTGTTTTTGCTCTCTGGAAGGGATGGTAAGGTGTGATTCACCCCAATGGGAAATAAGTCCAGAGAGTCAGGGTCTGCAGTAAACCAGAGTGCTTCTTTACTGGAGGAATTCAGATACAAAACAATATAGGCGAGGCATTGGGCTGGCTTCTCCAGTCTCCTCCCTGGCAGAAGAAGGGTTTGATGCTGAGGAAAGGCCTGAACTAGCTGTCCCTCTCTCTCTTCAGAAGGCTAGTACCCTGGTCCAAGGCTAGTGATCCAGGGTCTGTGGTAGCGCATCCCCATGTCAGCGTCTTCTTCTGTAGAGATGTCGTGAACACAAAATGTTCGCGAACGGGCGAACCGCCATAGACTTCAATAGGCAGGCGAATTTTAAAACCCACGGGGACTCTTTCTGGCCACAATAGTGATGGAAAAGTTGTTTCAAGGGGACTAACACCTGGACTGTGGCATGCCGGAGGGGGATCCATGGCAAAACTCCCATGGAAAATTACGTAGTTGATGCAGAGTCGGGTTTTAATCCATAAAGGGCATAAATCACCTAACATTCCTAAATTGTTTGGAACAACGTGCTTTAAAACATCCAGTGTGTGTATACGATCAGGTATGATGTTGTATTGATCAGGTAGTGTAAGGGTTACACCCGCTTCACAGTGACAGACCAAACTCTGACAGACCAAACTCCCCGTTTAACGCACCGGAAACAACCGCAAACAGTCCATTTGCACAACCGCAAACTCCCAATTTGCACAAGGTTGGATACCAAGCTAGCCATGTCACGTTCCTTGTCCTCACTGATGTCATTGAAGGTCTCTTCCTCCACCCAGCCACGTACAACACTAAGAGTCCCCTGGGATGCCTGCTGTGGTTGGTCTTCCACCTCCTCAAAGCCACCTTCCTCCTCTGACTCCTCTTCTTCAGACTCCTCTCTCTGCGTTGCCGCAGGTCCAGCAATTGACGACGACAAGGCTGCTTCTGGTGGTGATGGTGACCACAACTCTTCCTCTTCATGCTTATCTACGACCTGATCCAGCACTCTTCGCAGGGCACGCTCCAGAAAAAACGCATATGGGATGAGGTCGATGATGTTGCCTTGGGTTTGACTGACCAGGTTTGTCACCTCCGCAAAAGGACGCATGAGCCTACAGCCATTGTGCATGAGCGTTCAGTAACACGGCCAAAAAACACCCAGCTCCGCAGAGGCTGTCCTCTTTTTTTTAAATTGAAAAAATCTGTTCTTACCAGTTTAATCTCTGTTTTGTCCCCTATCAGTATGGAATAGATTTTAGGAACCCGGAGATGGAAAAAGATGGTTGGTCGGTCCTCTTCCTTCCAATTTGGGGAACTGCGCGTGCGCCGTGCAGTGTACTGTGACACCCTATATGAGTGGTGTGTTAAATAGTACTATTCCTATCAGTTCAATCCCTGTTACGTCCCCTATCAGGGGACGTGAATAGATTTTAGTAACCGGGAGATGGAAAAAGATGATTGGTCGGTCCTCTTTCTTCCAATTTTGGGCACTGCGCATGCGCTGTGCAATGTACTGTGACACCCTATATGAGTGGTGTGTTTAGTAGTACTTTTCTTATCAGTTTAATCCCTGTTACGTCCCCTATCAGGGGACGTGAATAGATTTTAGGAACCGGGAGATGGAAAAAGATGATTGGTCGGTCCTCTTACTTCCAATTTGGGGCACTGCACGTGCGCCGTTCAATGTACTGTAACACCCTATATGAGTGGTGTGTTAAGTAGTACTATTCCTATCAGTTTAATCCCTGTTACGTCCCCTATCAGGGGATATGTATCGAATAGTTTTTAGGAACCGGGAGATGGAAAAAGATGGTTGGTCGGTCCTCTTCCTTCCAATTTGGCGCACTGCGCGTGCGCCGTGCAATGTACTGTGACACCCTATATGAGTGGTGTGTTAAGTAGTACTATTCATATTAGTTTAATCCCTGTTACGTCCCCTATCAGGGGACGTGTATCGAATAGATTTTAGGAACCGGGAGATGAAAAAGATGGTTTGTCGGTCCTCTTTCTTCCAATTTGGGGCACTGCGCATGCGCCGTGCAATGTACTGTGACACCCTATATGAGTAGTGTGTTAAGTAGTACTATTCCTATCAGTTTAATCCCTGTTATGTCCCCTATCAGGGGACATGAATAGATTTTAGTAACCGGGAGATGGAAAAAGATGATTGATCGGTCCTCTCACTTCCAATTTGGGGCACAGCGCGTGCGCGGTGCAGTGTACTGTGACACCCTATATGAGTGGTGTGTTAAATAGTACTATTCCTATCAGTTCAATCCCTGTTACGTCCCCTATCAGGGGACGTGAATAGATTTTAGTAACTGGGAGATGGAAAAAGATGATTGGTCGGTCCTCTTACTTCCAATTTAGGGCACTGCGCATGCGCTGTGCAATGTACTGTGACACCCTATATGAGTGGTGTGTTAAGTAGTACTATTCCTATCAGTTTAATCTCTGTTACGTCCCCTATCAGGGGACGTGAATAGATTATAGGAACCGGGAGATGGAAAAAGATGATTGGTCGGTCCTCTTACTTCAAATTTGGGGCACTGCGCGTGTGCCGCGCAATGTACTGTGACACCCTATATGAGTGGTGTGCACAGAGTACAGTCTGTGGGCCTGACACACACTGGAAGGCAAATGAAATTATATTAAAGGTTAAAAATTAAATTACTTTTTTATCTGCAAGGTACTGTGCCACCCTATATGAGTGGTGTGCACACAGTACAGTCTGTAGGCCTGCGGCCTTTCACACACAGGCAGGCAACTGCAATATATATATAGAAAAAATAAATAAAAGCAGACTGATGTACCAGCCCTAAAAAGGGCTTTTTGGGGTGCTCTAAGGACGCTGTCCTTACAGCAGATGAGTCTTTGAGGACTGGAGTGGACAAAGTACACTAGTAGCTAACGCTTTCCCTAGAATCCCTATATTAATTCAGCAGCAGCAGCACTCTCCCTGCTCTAACTAACACTGCAGCTTCAGAATGAATCTAAGATGGATGCTGTCCTTGCTTTTTGATAGGAGGTGGGAGGGTCTGGGAGGGAGGGTATGCTGATTGGCTGGAATGTGTCTGCTGACTGTGAGGTACAGGGTCAAAATTTGCTCAATGATGATGTATAGGGGGCAGACCGAACATCGCATATGTTCGCCCGCCGCGGCGAACGCGAACAAGCGATGTTCACCGGGAACTGTTCGCCGGTGAATAGTTCGGGACATCTCTATTCTTCTGGTCACTCAGTTGTCTGGCAGAGTCTCCTCCCTGGCAGAAGAAGGGTTTGAAACTGAGGAAAGTCCTGAGCTAGCTGCCCCCCTCTCTCTTTCAGAAGGCTGGCATCCTAGTCAAGGGCCAACAGTCTGTAGCTCAGGAGTCCGGGTGACTCCTTGGTCACAGGGCTAGTGACCCATGGTCTGTGGCTCAGCGTCCCCATCTCAGCATCTTCTTCTGGTCACTCATGCAGGCTGGCATGAGTCTCCATTCCAAGCACTAGTTCCTAACTACAGCACACTAGGGGCTCTGACTCCTCTCCTTATATACAGTTTTTGCTAGACTAGAACCTTCTAGTGGGAAGGGTGGAGTGGAGAAACTCATTACAAACAGATACATTGTTTCAGCTCCCATCTGGTATAGAATTACATTAGAGCTTCAATGATAATGGCAATGGCACAGCAGGTTTTCCAGACAAAAACACGTTTCCGCACATAACAAATAGCTAAAGCCAGACATTTGAAAGGTCAGGCTGTCTGCTTTTGGTGGTAAACAAGTCTGGGTTTTTTCCTCCAAAACAGGGTGGTAAAAAAGTCTGGGGTTTTCCCTTCAAAACATGGTCTTCTTTAAACCCTATGGCAGCTGTGGAAAACCAGCTTCTCAATCAAAGTCCTAACAGTCTCTCAGTATTCATTAACCCTTTCCACAGAGCCATGTAAATACAGTGATAATGAACAGGCTATATATCACATTTGCTTAATATTTTGGCCCCTTTTTTACATTAATTAACCCCTTAAGGACATGACGATATTTCACCTTAAGGACCAGGCCATTTTTTTCAAATCTGACCAGTGTCACTTTATGTACGAATAACTTAAAAATGCTTTTAGTTATCCAGCCCATTCTGAGATTTTCTCATCACATATTGTACTTCATGACACTGGTAAAATTAAGTAAAAAAAACTAATTTTTATCCGAAAAAAACAAACAAATTTACCAAAATTTTGGAAAAATTTGCAAATTTACAAGTTTCAATTTCTCTACTTCTATAATACATAGTAATACTTCCAAAAATAGTTATTAATTTACATACCCCATATGTCTACTTTATGTCTGGATCATTTTGTGAATGCCATTTTATTTTTGGGGAACGTTACAAGGCTTAGAAGTTTAGAAGCAAATATTGGAATTTTCAGAAATTTGCATAAACCCATTTTTTTAGGTACCAGTTCAGGTTTGAAGTCACTTTGTGAGGCTTACCTAATAGAAACCACCCAAAAATTACCCCATTTTAGAAACTACACCCTTTAAGGTATACAGAACTGATTTTACAAACGTTGTTGACCTTTTAGGTGTTCCACAAGAGTTATTGGCAAATGGAGATGAAATTTCAGATTTTACATTTTTTGCCAAATTTTCAATTTTAACCCATTTTTTCCACTAACAAAGCAAGGGTTAACAGCCAAACAAGACTGTATCTTTATTGCCCTGACTCTGCCGTTTACAGAAACACACCATATGTGGTCGTACACTACTGTACGGCCACACAGCAGGGCGTAGAGGGAAAGGAGCGCCGTGTGGTTTTTGGAAGGCGGATTTTTACGGATCGGTTTATTTACACAGTGTCCTGTTTCAAGCCCCCCTGATGCCCCCCTGGAGTAGAAACTCCTTAAAATTGACCTCATTTTGTAAACTACAGGATAAGTTGGCAGTTTTGTTGGGACTATTTTTAGGGTACATATGATTTTTAATTGCTCTATATTACATTTTTGTAAGGTAAAGTTAACAAAAATTGAAATTCTGAAATTTAATCTCCATTTGCCATTAATTGTGGAGGAACACCCAAAGCAGGTATCCTCAAACTGCGGCCCTCCAGCTGTTGTAAAACTACAACTCCCACAATGCCCTGCTGTAGGCTGATACCTGTAGGCTGTTCAGGCATGCTGGGAGTTGTACTTTTGCAACAGCTGGAGGGCCGCAGTTTGAGGATGCCTGATCTAAAGGGTTAATAAAGTTTGTAAAATTAGTTTTGAATACCTTGAGGGGTGTAGTTTCTTAGATGGGGTCACTTTTAGGGAGTTTCTGCTCTAGGGGTGCATCAGGGGGGCTTCAAAAGGGACATGGTGTCAATAAAAAAGGCCTTTCCTTTTGCGCTCTGCCTTTTAGTGATACAGCAGTTTACAACCACAAATGTGGCATTTCTGTAAACTGCAGTATCAGGGTAATAAATATTAAGTTTTGTTTGGCTGTTAACCGTTGCTTTTTTACTGGTAAAGACGGATTGAATTAAAAATGTGGCAAAAATCACTGTTTTGGCACCGTTTAATTTTTTTTTTTTGGGACCGTGTTAGTCTGGGGAGTTAGGTCATGGGGTATTTTTATAGAGGAGTTTATTATGGATGCGGCGATACATAATAAGTCTACTTTTTTAGAATTATTTAGGATTTAGACCATATTATCCTTTTTGATAAAAAATTTTTTTTTTGTATCTCTAAAGTCTAAGGCTGCATTCACACGGGCGAGTTTTCCGCACGGGTGCAATGCGTGATGTGAACGCATTGCACCCGCACTAAATCCTAACCCATTCATTTCAATGGGTCTGTGTACATAGGCGTTTTTTTTCACGCATCACTTGTGCGTTGCGTGAAAATCGCAGCATGTTCTATATTCTGCGTTTTTCACGCAGGCCTAGCCCCATAGAAGTGAATGGGGCTGCGTTAAAAATGCATTGCATCCGCAAGCAAGTGCGGGTGCGTTGCGTTTTTCACTGATGGTTGCTAGGAGATGTTTGTAAACCTTCAGTTTTTTATCACGCGAGTGAAAAACGCATCAAATTGCATTGCACCCGCGCGGAAAAATCTGAACAACTGAACACAATCGCAGGCAAAACTGAATGGCTTTGCCTGCGAAATCGCACAGTTTTCACTGGACGCATCCGCAACACATCCGGACCTAATCCGGACACGCTCGTGTGAACCCAGCCTAAGAGTCATTTTTTTAGCCGATTGTATTAGGTAGGAGCTCATTTTTTGCAGGATGAGGGGACGGTTTTAATGGCACTATTTTTGGAGGCATGTGACTTTTTTGATCGCTTGCTATTACGCATTTTATTATGTTTTATTATAAACTTTTTTTGCACCTTTTTTTCCTGTGTTAATCTAAGGGGTTAGGTCATGGGGTATTTTTGTGAATAATCATTTTTATTGATTTTGACACATCAAAAAAGAAAGGTCATGGGGTATTTTTATAGGGCAGATTATTGCAGACGCAGCGATACCTAATTTACTTTTTTTTTTTAATTGTTTAACACTATATTATCCTATTTGGGGGGCATATGACTTTTTGATCGCTTGCTATTACGGGTTTTGTTATGTAAGGTGACAAAAAAATTCATTTTTTTGCACCATTTTTTTTTTTCCCCATGTTAATCTAAGGGGTTAGGTCATGGGATATTTTGATAGGACAGATTATTATGGACACGGTGATACCTAATTTGTCTACCTTTTTAATAATTTTTTTAATAATTTTAGATTTATAAACTATCATTTAAAAAAAAAAAAAAATTTGGGTGTCTCAAGTCTGAGAACGATAGTTTTTATTCGATTGTCAGTGGCTAAATGGAAAAGCGGGTAATAAATTTAGAACTCCATGGAAGTGTGGTACTCCCTGCAGCAACCGTCAAAGCAGAGGCCCAGATGATCAGGGCACGTGTCACACTGAGTGGTGGTGTCCTTCCGTATCCCCTTCCTGTGACACACTCTGCCTTTTTTTGGGGTTCGTCCCTTCTTTCCAGTATGGTTGACCGGACCTAGAAAGTGTTGGCCAGGAACGATCCGGACGCCTTCAGTTCCCGAGGTACTCCGGCCTGCTCTTTCCCAGAAAAAATCAGGGCCTTGAGGACTGCCTCATAGAATGGGAGAAATTTCCCTGTATTGCCAGCGCTCTGGGACAGCACAAAAGAGTTGTACATGGCAACCTGCACCAAGTAGACTGCAACATTTTTGTACCATGTCCGGGTTTTGCGCATGGCATTATATGGCTTAAGACTTGATATAGGACTCCCATATACCGATTGTAGTCGATGATACAATCGGGCTTGAGGACCGTTGCCATGGTACCTCGCACAGGGACAGGGGAGATGCCGTTACCGTGAATTGTGGTCAGCATAAGGACATCCCTCTTGTCCTTATATCTGACCAGCAACAGGTTTTCACTGATAAGGGCACAGGTCTCACCCCTGGGTATAGGTTCCTGGAGGGGGTAGGTAGGGAGGCCGCGCTGATTTTTCCGCACGGTCCCACAAACGGACGTTGATCTGGCGGCGAGGGACTAAAACAAGGGGATACTAGTATAAAAGTTATCCACATACAGGTGGTAACCCTCATCTAGTAGTGGATGCACTAACACCCAGAGTGGGGAGACATTCTGGGGGTTGAATACGGGAATCTCTCCCCTCGTATACACAAAACTTGTAACTGTACCCTGAGGTACTCTCACAAAGTTTGTACAGCTTCATGCCATACCTCGCCCGCTTTGAGGGAACATACTGGTGGAAACTGAGTCTCCCCTTGAAAGCAATGAGAGACTCATCAACCGCGACCTCACTTCCAGGTACGTAGGACTCCAAAAATTTGGCCCCAAACTGATCGATGACCGGCCTGATTTTGTACAGGCGGTCATAGGCTGGATCACCTTGGGGGGGACATGCTGCATTATCTGCATGGCCTCAAACTGTGAGCGTGTCCTGGCCGTACTGTAAATTGGGGTCTGGTAGAGGACGTCCCCACTCCAGTACAGCCTGGCACTAGTTTTCTTGACTAGGCCCATGTGCAGTACGCCCCAAAACGTCCTCATCTCGGCTGCACTGACCGGCGTCCAGCCACCGATCCTAGCCAAAAAAGAGCGTGGGTGTTGAGCAACGAACTGTTGGGCGTACAGATTCGTTTGATCCACCATTAGATTCACAAAGGGGTCACTGAAAAAAAGACTAAAATAGTACTATCCCACTGTGGCAATCTGGATTCCTGGCTGACCAACAAAATCAGGAATCGCAGGCTCAAAATTCTCTGGGGTACACCATCCAAGTTCACCTTTTGGGGGCTCAGGTGAACTTAGCTGGTGGGCTGGAAAACTAGTACGAGCCCCAGAGCTGATCGAACTAGTGTGGGCCACAGGGTCCCTAGAATGGCAGTACCCTTGCTCTGCCTCGCGGCATCTCCGCCACCTTAGGGGCTTATCATCGTTAGATGATGAGGAGGACGCGGATGACAAAAGGAATGTGGGGTCATCCTTGTCCTCACTGGGACTCTTGGATTCGGAGGCAAGCTGGGCGTATGCCTCTTCGGCCGAGAACGTTCAGCGGGCCATAGGGGAGTGTGCGTGGGTGCGTGTGTATGTGCGTGTGTGTAAATCTTTATTCAGTGTGTGTGGGGGCATGGGTGTTCCCGAACTGTTCCCGAAAACCTAACAGGACAGACACCCTAAGAGGGTGGTGCAACAGGGGACAAAAAACTTTAACCCTTTAACTCTCCCTGCCTGACCTAAGCCTTTCCCTATGCTCTCCCTGACCTACCTAATAGTGCCAGATGGCACTCTGAAAGTGCACAGGAGGGTGCTGGGGAAAGTCTGGGCTGCTGATCACCATCCTGTAACGGGTTATCGGGTCACCAGAGATCCGAATAACCCGGAAACGCAGCAAACCGCAGGTCTGAATTGACCTGCGGTTTGCTGCGATCGCTGATACGGGGCGGTCACAGAACCCCCCTCGGCATTGTCCCAGAGTGCCTGCCGAATGATTTCGGCAGGCACTCTGTTCTGATCACCCGCTCCGCACGGCGGTGATCGGAACTACACAGGACGTACATGTACGTCCTGTGTCCTTAAGGACTCGGACATCAGAGCGTACCTGTGTTTTTTCACTTTCTCTTGTAATACTAACAGGCAGTCATTCTGACAGGCAGTCTATTAAGTCTTGCCAGAGGTTTTAACCTCTTAAGGATGCAGCCTAGTTTGGTGGTTAAAGGGGTGTCAAGCAATTCTATTAATTTATTTTAATCCCACCCACACTCAGCGATACCTGTGAAGAGATCTATAGTTAGTGGCCAGAACATAGCCACTCTCCATAGGCCTCTGATTTCAAGTATAGAGAATGTTTTTTTTCTGTAGAATATCTGTGTACATGTGGAGCCCAATGGAGTCTCGGCGGCAGTGCCCGGAGGCTATGAAGCACCACACTAGGACGCTATACAACCCCAATACACTGCCATTCAAGCTCTGCTATATGCGTAAGCCATAACCCGACAATTATATCTCTCCTGTTGCAAGTGATATAAAAAGTGAAAGGAAGGACATTTGGCTCAGGATAGTCAGTGAGATGAAATAATTACATCTTAATAAATTTATTATGCCTATGAGACTAATATCACATGAGCAATGTTTCCGTCCTGATGCATTTGGTTTTTACAATGGATAGCATCTCTATTGAACACTGATTCATTCATTTCAATAGATACATACACGAGTTTTGTTTTTCTCTGACCTTCTGTCCGTTCAGGAAAAATTGCAGTATGCTCTGTTTTCGTTGGTTTTTCACACAGCACTAGTCGATTCAAGTCAACGGGTCTGTGAAAACAACCAAAAGTGCATTGATAGCATCCATTGTTTTCACTGATGGAAGATGATGTGCGTTATTCTTCAGCTGTTTTTACACATGAAAATGGGTGACAAACAGATGTAATCCAGATGGAAAAAAACAGAGACTCTGAAGGCAATTGTAGATAGAACCGTTTCAAGCATGCAAAGTGATCCATTTTTTACTGAACAGTCTGTAACACATGAAAAGAGAAATAAGAGGTTTCACAGTAATATGCACAAGTAAAGCTAAGCATACTGTTATGTTCAGTTTTTTCAAAGGCATGGCCAGTGGTACTGTATGCCGTAAATGGTACATTAACTGTAATTCAAGGCCTGTTGGCATATTCACTGATGGACAAAAGGGTAACGATGTTTTGAACTTTTGACTTTCAGACTCCATATCTCACCATCCACTACAGCTTAGAACGTGAGACTACAATCATTTTATAGACAACCATCTGGCTATCTCATACAGAAATCGGACTTGCAACTATTTAGCATATGATTAGTTCTGCAGTTTCTTGTCATGTAACTGCATTTTTACCATCTTGTGGTGGAACAATCTTTTTCTTCTTGTATACGACAAATTACAACCTGTTCTCACATTCCCTAATAGCTCAGTGTGTTATTAGGTTGATTCCCAAGCAAAAGGTCACTGGTTCGAATCAAGGAGCAGCCATGAAAAAGATTTCCCATGAAAAGAGAAACAGCATCATGCAGCTCATCGATAGCGGTATCTCGGCCAAGAATATTGGCAAACTGCATCATGTGAGTGCCATGACAATTGGAAGAATATGGAATGAAGTCCATCCATACCTTCCAAAGCCAAAGTGGACATCCAGGCAAAATATCAACAAGTCGGCTCATCACAAGGTCTATCAGTTCGGGTGCGACAAACATGGCAGTGGAGGTGGCTTGTATGCGTCCATGCAAGCACCGTGTGATGAGCATTACGCAAGTAAAAGGTGAAGAAGCCTCGACTTCAATATCCAAATAAGAAGCGTCGGCTCGAGTTTGCAAGAAAAGTACAAACAGTGGACAGTAGAAGATTGGAAATGGGTGATTTGGAGCCATGAGATGAAAGTCAATAGACTGGGCTCTGATGGGTACAAATGGGTCTGGAGAAAACAAGGGAAAAGGGGGCTAACTGATTGAGAAATTGAAGAAAGCGTGATGATATGGGGTTATTTCACAGGTAAAGGCATTGGATACTTGACCAGGGTCGATGGTGGTCTCAATGCTGAATTGTTTTGTGAGTATTTTACAAGACAAGTTACTTCGTACATTCAAGTACTATGAGTATCAAAAGGATGACATAGTGATCCAGCAGAACAATGATCCAAAGCATACATCAAGATTGGCACAGAAATGGTTCAATGAAAATGAAGTGGAGGTGCTGGATTGGCCCCGACAGTCCACAGACCTAAACCCAATCGAATACTTGTGGGTAGAGTTGAAGAAAAAGCTCTATTCGTACCCAAGTGAGTCGACCAGTTTGCACCAGCATTGGGAACGTGTAGAAAAGACCTAAGAACAGATTTTAGTTGAGACATGCTTGAATCTGATCGAGAGCATGCCCAGAAGGATTCAGACAGTGTTTAAAGCCAAAGGTGGATTTACAAAATACTACCAAAATAATAAAAATTAAAATTAAGTATTTTAGAAGCAAAACAGTAACAATTCAGTTACATGACACGAATCTGCATAACTAACCATATGCTAAATAGCTGCAAGGCCAATTTATGTATGAAATGATTGTCTATAAAATGAAGGTAGTCTCACATTCAAAGCTGTAGTGGAAGGTGAGATATGCAGCCTGAAAGTCAAAAGTTCAAAACATTGTTACCCTTTTGCTCGTCAGTGTACATCAGATTTTAATGGCCTATACACCAACACTACACTAAAACATGGTGTGAATTGAGTCTTTTAGACACATAAATTGGTTGCATTCACACAAATAGACATTTACATATGACTTATTCGGTCCTGTAATTCTGCCGCTACAGAAATTACAATTTAATAGTTTCTCTGCCTGCAATCATTGTTCTACTGCTTCATATAAAGACTCACCACACCCATATGAATAGTTTAGCACTGACCACTGAGATGAGCACAAAGGTGGCACAGTAAAGATGCCATTTATTCTCACTTGCAAGTCATAAAAGACTCTTTTCTGAAGCATGCCCCCGGCTGCCTATGCCTTAGTAAGACATAGTAAGGACATTATAAATAGCAAGGACAGTGAATTGTTCCCATTGCTTCTCTGAGTTGCGGTGGAGAGTCTGGCAATAGCTATGCTATGACAGCATTTCACAACAAAATCCAGAAGACTGAGGCCTTTGTCACTTTTGGGGTGATAAGACATTCAGTTACACAGCTGCAGTGGCCTTGAGGGTAGGAGGTACAGTAGAGAAATGGGTAGTTGTAAAGCTCTCTACAATGATGTTGTGTTAAACTTTTGGATGGGGTAAGACAGGGTTCCAATTGATGTTGACTACACCAAGAATAGAAGGAAGCCTGGTCTAAGCCTAGAACACATGGTAAAAGAGTTAGATCTCATTCACCTCAGGGCAAAAATGGACAGTGAAACCTAGAATATATTTGCCTTTTAATAAAAAAGAACAAATATGTTTCTATATGAAAATGCTTTGAGGGTAGGTTCACATGGAGTTCTTTTGGAGAAGGTTTTGAGATTTTCCTGCAGTTTTTTCAACCAAGCCAGAAGAGGATCCAACAGGAGTATGGGGGTCATTATAAAACTGGTGTAAAGTAGAACTGGCTTAGTTGCCAATAGCAACCAATCAGATTCCACCTTTCATTTTGGACAACTCATTTGGAAAATGAAATTAGAAATCTTATTGGTTGCTATGGCCAACTAAGCCAGTTCTACTTTACACCAGTTTGTTAAATGACCCTCTATGAGTCCTACCTTGAAATTTCCAAATCCTTTCAAATCCACTTCCGGCTTTGGCTAAAAAACCTTCAGGAAAATCTCCCAAAACTCAGTGTGAACATACCCTTAAATTGACCAGAAAATTATAATCATAGTAGCTATACCCAGAGGTGTAAATGGTACTTAGGGCATTCATCACACAAGAAATCGTAATAATAGAGTTGAGATCCATTGATCACACCATCAAGAACTGTGCTCAGGCTCTCCGTCTCCTCACCAGAACAAAATATATACCAGATTGTAGTCCAGTTGCATGATGAAATTTGTACCAAAAGGCTCTTGACCTCATGGAATAACATAATGTTGCAAAATAAATTAAGACTTTTCTTTGTGGCTTTTCTTCTACCAGTTTCAGCATTCAAGATCTCCTCCACGATTTTTTCATTTGCTCTACATCCAGTAGCTGACATACCATATGTGCACCCATTATCAGTAAATTGTTTAGGAGACATAATGGTGTTGCTATGTGGTTAACTTTTGGAGAGCATTTGGCCCATGCTCAGCTACAAGTGAGCTTCCATTTCATAGATTGAGCTTTCCTTTGGAAGCACTAAAATAGTTGCTTCTAGGGAATAACTTGTTTCGAATTGTTCTTTATGCCCTTGGAGGACTCTACCACCATGGTGGTATGCATAGCCCCGTTGAAACACAGTGAGACCATATTCAAGATCAAGATCTGTTTCATATGGTCAAATACAATCATATGCATGAGGCATAGCTATACCCTAGGGCAGTGTATATACATTAGGTAAACAGAAGTTGAACCATCAAAAAATGTGGTGATAAGAAAGCAGGATGCGCTCATACCCATATGCAGTTGTGCATTTCTGTAGGGGAGCACATCCTGCACTTATAGTCCGTTGCTAATGGCAATCACCAGCAAAAAATGCATACAATGGATGATGCCAGCAACGGACTACAAGTACCACAATGGACATCCTACATCAGATGAAATTTATGTGGATGTGGCAAGAATTCAGAACAAACACAGAACCAGAGATAGGTGCACGCTGCCGTCACACTAAACCCTCACACTGATGTTAAAAATTGAGAGTTAGTTCGACATATCCTACTAGGAGGACGTGTCTTAAGCCTCGGGCACCAGCGTCAAGGTCTCTCAAGTAGCCCGTGGGCCCTAACACTCACCTACCTGCGCCATATGGGCGATATCAGGGGCCAGTGGGCAATTACAGGAGCATTAGGACGACTCACAAACATCTCCTCTGTTACCTCCAGCATGTGGCCATGCTTGCAATGGGAGGTGGGAGGTGTCTATGAGCCCTACCCAAGACCGACTGATATAGCCCAAGGCCAGGCAGGTGCACCCAAATGTGACCTGAAGATGAAAAACAGGCACATTTAAAATGGAGTTTATACACCTCCATACATATATATATAAACCATCAAAAATGTGGTGATAAGAAAGCAGGATGCGCTCATACCCATATGCAGTTGTGCATTTCTGTAGGGGAGCACATCCTGCACTTATAGTCCGTTGCTAATGGCAATCACCAGCAAAAAATGCATACAATGGATGATGCCAGCAACGGACTACAAGTACCACAATGGACATCCTACATAAGATGAAATTTATGTGGATGTGGCAAGAATTCAGAACAAACACAGAACCAGAGATAGGTGCACGCTGCCGTCACACTAAACCCTCACACTGATGTTAAAAATTGAGAGTTAGGCCCCATGCACACGACCGTTGTTTGTTTCCGCGTCCGTTCCGTTTTTTTTCACGGATTGGATGCTTCCCCATTCATTTCAATGGGTCCGTCAAAAAATGCGGATGGTCAACCGTTTGTGTTCCGCATCCGTGATCCGTGTTTTCATTCCGTCAAAAAAATAGTGCATGTCCTATTTTTTTCACGTTTGCGGACAAGGATAGGCATTTTTACAATGGATCCGTCAAAAAAAACGGTCCGTCAAAAAAAACGGTCCGTCATCCGTTTTTTTTGACGGACGCAAAATTTCAAGGAGGAGCGGACGCGGAGGCAGGCAACGGTCGTGTGCATGTAGCCTTAGTTTGACATATCCTACTAGGAGGACGTGTCTTAAGCCTCGGGCACCAGCGTCAAGGTCTCTCAAGTAGCCTCTCAACAGAAGTTGAACCCACCAATTTTGACTGGTCAAACATGTAATGTGAAAAGGGGCATCCTGACTCTCCCCTGATGGCAGATGTCTATGGAGAGTAGTTGTCTGATCTTTTTGTTCTCGGGTTGACAAGCCACTACAAAAAATGTCTGGAAGCAGCTTTCTCCCCTCTTCCTATTCACAATACCTTCTTCTGAGCTAAATAGGCATATGGATAATGGGGGGTTTGTGTGTATATAGGAGATATACCGTAGTTGTCTCCTGAGCAAGCGTTTGGCTGCCTATTTTCCTTCTTTGATGCCTTTATATGAAATCTTCATTTTTTTTTGTCAATCTGAACCATTGATTAACTTTCATCTCACAAAATAATCATTTGTAAATTTGACTTTGTAAACCCATAATTAAACTGAATCTGCTTGCTTTTATTGAACAGCTTTATATATATATATATTCCATTTATTTATTCATTTTCAAATACATCATAAAAAAGGAAACATCTCATCAGTATAATCCTTTTTATACCAAATCCACCCCCACTAAAATCAACTATGGAGAGAATGTAGAGAGAGAAAAAAAAAAAAAAAACTTTTTGGATCAATCTTATCTTTATAGACAGACATGTATATTAGTAAACCAATAGTTCAAAATTTGACTACAAAGGTCCATTCTATCATAGAACAGCTTTTAACTGTCTTTGAGGAACCTTTGGCATTTAAATACTATTTATCAAGGTAAAGCTTCACCTTTAAACATTTTATCACCATCAATGGGTCTCTGTGTGCTATATGTGATCTGGTCTGTAGAATGATAGGGTTGGGGTACTCATATGAACACTGTGTACTTTAGTCTTTAGGTAAGTATGCAGCCGCACTGCAGAAAATGGGAAATTCTGACCATATATCCAAGGTCTCATGATTTCCCAATCAGAATACAAAGGGGCATGGAGCTCAAAAGAGGTCCTCATATACTTTGATGATTGGGGGGCTACATGCTCAGATAACAATCAATGGTTTCTTCTGAGAGGCACGAAGATGTAGGGTCTCCAGGGAATAGGAGTGTCAGGGGATTGGTCAACCCCTTTAATGAGTTAATATACTTACGAAGTTACGAACAATGACATTGGTTGTGTATGGATTCTTATTTATTGGAAGAGAGAAGGGAAACATGCCTTTTTTTTTACCGGATCCTTTTTTTCCAGATGACACCGGAAAGACAGATCCGGTATATCAATGCATTTGTCAGACGGATCCCCATCCAGATCCGTAAACAAATGAAACCCATTTGCATCCGGATTTCCGGATTCTTCTAACGCTAGTGTGAAAGTACCCTTAAAGGAACGTGATGATTGTGGCTGACACTTTGACGTTGTGAACTTGTAGGTGGCAAGGTGTTGTGTGTGACTGAAAAGACATCTATTAATACCACATGTGATAAGGGGTACTAGGTAGTCCATAGTGTTCTGAAAAACATTCTAGGAAAATGGTGGTCTCTTGAGAACGCCAATCACACATTAGCCAAACAGTTTTCACACTTTTATTATTCTAGCCGAAACCAGGAGTGGCTTGTAAACCGAAAAAGTATAAAGAATAGAATACATGTCTTCTCTTTTTGGAATGAATCTTGGTTTTGGCTTAAAGAAAAATGTTAAATATTGTACAAATTTTGTGCTAATGGTTGTCCCATCTGGGCAACGCCTTTCTGTATATTAACCACTTACACACTGCAGATTTTGTTGCAGAAATTTCCGCAACTGAAAAATAATTTTCATTAATTTGAGTGGGTTGTCAAGCACATGTATTTCTGCAAGCCCCATTCAGGTGAATGGAACTACTTTTTAGTCAGAAATGTCTGCAACAAAGTCTGCAGCGTGCGTGAATGACCCCTTAGTGTATATATAAATGAAAGATGATGCATATTCTACTCAACCAGAGCATAGAGGAACCTTTCTGCTGATATCCTACTCAACCAGAGCATAGAGGAACCTTGCTGCTGGTATCCTACTCAACCAGAGCATAGAGGAACCTTGCTGCTGATATCCTACTCAACCAGAGCATAGAGGAACCTTGCTGCTGATATCCTACTCAACCAGAGCATAGAGGAACCTTGCTGCTGATATCCTACTCAACCAGAGCATAGAGGAACCTTTCTGCTGATATCCTACTCAACCAGAGCATAGAGGAACTGTGCTGCAGATGGAGACATCTAACATGCTGTGTTGTATACACTTTGAGGGTGAAATACTGCAGATGCATCTCCCTCTTCTCCCCTCCTCCCTGTCTTCTATTTACTGTTCTACTGCAGACAGATTTTTTGAGGACTTTCAAATTTCTGAACTTTTACAGAAATCTGCGAGCAAAAAAAAATTTGGGCCTACAGGATTCCAGAAGGTCAGAAAGGTGCCCTTTCCCCTAATAAGATATATTACAATGTTTTATATAAAGGCTGGTTGCTGTGTGTGTGAATGTTTGCAGAAGACCAGTTGTTAAAGAAAATGACCTGGAACTAGGTTTAATTCATTCTAGCTTTAAAATGGAAATGGTTATGTATATTTTTGAGTAAAGCAGATTTATTTCTTAAAAGATTTCATAAATATAAATCTGTATGGATACTTGGAGTTATACTCACCACTGGTCTCCCCATCTCTGAATCTGTGGTACAATATTTTTCAGACTTCTGTTTTTACTTATTGGCATTCTAAGGGTAGCTGCACATATTGCTGATTATTGGGTCCACAATCCGGAATGTCCAGTGCAGAATGGAGACAAGGAACCCCAGGGAAGCACTACGTGCGGTCCCAAATTGCGGTCCCCAATGCCTGTGTGCATGAGCCCTAACATAGTACCAGCAAAGTGAATGGAATCTGACAAATCTCATGTACACTTTGTGTATTTTTTACACCTGTCATGCAGAAAATCCACAGCATGTCAATTGTTTGTGTAAGTACGCACCTTCTATAGAGTGGTTTTCCCCATAGACGTCAATGGGGTTGTTAAAATAAACAGAAAAGCCAAAAACCACATATAAACCAAACAAAAAAAACAACAAAACCGAATATACATCGCGCATCGCATGATTTAGGCGATCTCACTGAGAGCAAGGAGGAGATTCGGCGGACGCAGGCGGTGCTGGGCTCCTTCACAGGGGGATGTGGCTAGGCACCCCTTGGGCACCGTCACAAGCGAATTTACATATCAATAAAATCATTTTTTAAACAAAATAAAAGCACACAGAACTATGGAACAGGTATATTGCAGATCTAGCCGTGCATGTCCGCAGCTCTATAGGGTAAAATGAGATGACAGAATCCCTTTAAGCATATTGCTTAGTCTGACCTCTGGTGATTGTTTTTCAGTACGACAGCTTCATATTCACTTTGACTGGACTAATTTATTTGCACATAAAAAAGTCGCATGTTTGCAAGAAACTCAGATTTTTAATGCAAAAAAATTGAACTTTACCATTGAAAACAGATGAAGAAAAGTACACGAGCCCTGGAGTGGAGTAGAAATTAGACTGTTTTTCCAACAAATACAGAGACAAAAAAGGCACAAAGACATAAATAAATTGAAAAAATATGCAAAAGTTAGACAACTTCTGAATTAGTCTAAAAGATCAATATAGTGGAACAAGGCACAAACACACAGGCGCAATTTCGGTAGTAAAAGTGACTACACACAGGCGCAATTTCGGTAGTAAAAGTGACTAAAAAAATAAGATTGTCTAAAACAGCAGTTTTTAGACTAAAAACACTTCAGTAAATGTGCCTCCATGTTCCCTGAACAGAACCTGACTCGTTCTGTATCACTCATGTGAAATAAGTCAGGGCTCATGCACATGACTGTATGTACTTTGCAGTACTCAAAACACGGATCTGAAAAAAATACGGATGATGTCTGTGTGCATTCTGTATTTTGCGTAATGTAACAGCTGGCCCCTAATAGAGCAGTACTATCCTTGTCCGGAATGCGGACAATAATAGGACATGTTCTATTTTTTTGCAGAATAGACATATGGAAACGGAATGCACACGAAGTAACTTCCGTTTTTTTTTGCGGACCCATTAAAATGAGCGGTTCCCCATCCAGTCCACAAAAAAAAAATGGACACGGAAAGAAAATACATTTGTAGCCTGTTTTGCGGGCTGCAAATTGCGGATCTGCAAAACACAGATACCGGCCGCATACATTCTACATTTTGCAGAACGGAACCTCTGGGCTATAATAGCACAGTCCTATCCTTCTCAGTAATGTGGACAAGAATAGGGCATGTTCTGTATTTTTTTGCAGATGCCACTGAACGAACAGTGAGTGCTGTCCGCATCTTTTGCGGCTCCATTGAAGGGAATGGCTCTGCATCCTGTCTGAAAAAAACGTGGATCGGATGCGGACAGAAAATAAGTTTGTGTGCATCACCCCTAAATCAGCAACAGTATATTAAGGGTCCATTCACACGTCCGCAAAACGGGTCCGCATTCGTTCCGCAATTTTGGGGAACGGGTGCGGACCCATTCATTTTCAATAGGGCCCAAAAAGATGCGGACAGCACACTGTGTACTGTCCACATCCGCAGTTCCGTTCCGCGGCCCCGCAAAAAAATAGAACGTGGCATTTCTATCATTTCTAGTGCCTGCCACGTACATTCCGCAAAATGAGGAACGCACATGTCCAGTGTCCGTGTTTTGCAGATACACAATTTGCGGACCGCAAAACATTTGCGGATGTGTGAATGGACCCTAACAAAGCTACTCCCTTTTTTTTTATTTTGGGGGTCATTTACTAACAGATATACACCACTTTTTGGCGTATAATAGTTGCAGATTGTGGTGCAAAGGTTATTTGCCTCTCACGCCAGGTCCAAAACAGGGGGTGTGGCTTGAAAAAGGGGGCGGCCAGGCAGGTCTGTCTCATTTATCATTTTTTACAACAGTTTTAGGGGTAGAAAATGGTCTAAATTCCTCCCTTGCTGGCATAGATTTAGACAAGCGGTGAATACGCTGAAGTTATGTAGAGGCCGGCGCCTAATTCTGCGCATCCACCTCAAGCTAAAGGGGTATTAAGACCGGCATTTAAAACGCCGATATTAATAAATTACCCCCTTTATTTATATAGAAATTGTAAACTGGTGCTCAGAGGTGAACAACTGCATAATATCTACAGAGATATATAAAATGTTCTGAACTACCGTTGGTTTAGACTTTAATTCATTTAGAAATGTACATGCGTTGGGGCACATTTACTAAGACCAGCTTTTTACGCCCGGTCTTAGTTTACCCCTCTGCCGTGCCACTAGATACGTCTAATTTAGATGTACATCTTGTCATAAATCAGGCGCATCTGTGGCAGTCTGTGCCCCTGGAGTAAAAAGTATGCCAGCAGAGGTGTAGCTATAGAGGGTGCAGAGGTAGCAGTCGCTACTGGGCCCAGGAGCCTGAAGGGGCCCAAAGACCCTTGTGCCACATAAGAAGACACCAGTATTATAGAAAGTATAGAAAGTGCATGCTGGTCAAGTTACACTTCTGGCTGGAGCAAAGGGGTTAGGTCAATAATTTGCCATGGGGGAGGTGTCGTCTCAATGTTTGCCTCAGGCAGCAGGAATCACAACGCACTGAGGGAAGGGGGCCCAAGCTGAACTCATGCACCAGGGCCCGTGAGCCCTTATTTACGCCCCTGTATGCCAGGCAGCATAGTTTTTACCTAACATTTGCACCTGTTTCTAGGTGCAAATGTAAGTAAATTTGCTGGAGCTGGAGTCCCAGTCCCAGCACGGCCCCCGACATGCCCCCGCCCCAACTGGTGTACAAAACACAAAACCAGCCAAGCGTCAAATTTGTGTCGCACGGCCGGACAAGTCCATTAGTAAATGTGCCCCTTTATGTACTGGGCTAACCCTAATGCCATATGAAGGGGCAGATTTATCAAAACTGGTGTAAAAGAAAACTGGCTTAGTTGCCCATAGCAACCAATCAAATTCTGAAAAATAAAAGGTAGAATCTGATTGGCTGCTATGGGTAACTAAGCCAGTTCTACTTTACACCAGTCTTTATAACGCTGGGTTCACACTTGAGCGTATTTGATACGCGCGTTTTTCGCGCGTTTTTGTCGCGAGTATTACAGCGCGTTTTTGGAAATAGGAAACGCGCATTGTACACGCGTTCGTGTGATTGAGCACTCTGGCGTCAATCACAATACGCGCGACAAAAAGCCCCAAAGAAGCTCCTGTACTTCTTTGGGCGTAGGGCGTTTTACAGCGCGTTCGTAGGAACACGCTGTAAAATGCTCAGGTGTGAACCCAGCGTCAATCTCCCACGAAGAGCAGACATTTCTGTGTTATAATTTTGATATCCCCTCTGGATTTACACAGCAACATCAATTTTAATGTTCATCAGCATATACACAAGTGACTTGTGGTTTGTAATATATTACAGGGCATACTTTTCAGAGTGAAAAGCCCAGTTCATACAAACCAAGGTGTCAGCATAATGCAGGAAACAAGATGAAGTACAGGCCCTCTATCATTCAGGGCATCTTCAAAGTGCAGACACCTGAACTATTTAGAACCAGTGCTCCTGGTGAACAACATATTTTTAAGGATGAAGCCTGCTGGAAAGGTA
Organism: Bufotes viridis; assembly: GCA_033119425.1. Lineage (NCBI taxonomy): Eukaryota > Metazoa > Chordata > Amphibia > Anura > Bufonidae > Bufotes > Bufotes viridis. The sequence goes on from CM065591.1 coordinate 421,991,513, forward strand.
AGAAAGCCAATAGTGACCCTACCAACCAGTACACTTTGCCCAAGCTATTCCTTCACGAATATAGCTAATCCAGGCCTGATCTAGGACACCACTACTGCTGACTAAGTGCTAATAGTTTATTTCCTGTTGACACAACATTATTGTGGTTTCTTTGTCAGATGTTGGAACTCAGGTGATGTCTACAATGGTTGATAATGTCCTCTTGTGATAAGAATAACATTTGTCAGCAGGAAGCAGGCAATGGCTCCTTCATACACAGTCTTGGGCCAAAAAAGGCCTCAGAAAAGTGCCTGACTTGATCACCGTTTTTGTAGCATTTTTCTTGAGAGTTTTCGAGGCCTTTTTGCACCCATCATTTAAAATGGTGTTTTTTTGCATGCCTAGTGTTTGTGTTTTTTTTAGAGGAAAATATGTAATGTCACTTAGTTATATAGGGGGGAAAAAAACATTGAACTGCTCCACCCCTGGAGTGGAGTAAAGATAAGATTCCTTTTTCGACAAAAAAAAAAAACCACACACCTAGCAGCACCCACACCATGAAACTATACAAGTCTAAAAAGACTCCAAAACCAGCGCAGCATGATTTGTAAATGTGGCTAAAACAATTAGTCGGTCCGGACAAGAAAAATTTTGACAAAAATAGGTGCAAACCACTATAATAAATGACCCTCAGTGTGTCCACCAAGGTATCAAAAAAGACTTCTGGGCTATGTTTATACTTTATCATTTATCTTATTTTTTGCAGTTTTCCACTGTTAGGGCTCATTCAGACGACCATTTGAATGGGTCTGCATCTGTTCCGCAAAGGATCTGTAGTTCCATTCCTCAGCCCCGCAAAAAAGAGAGAGCGTGCCCTATTCTTATCCGCAATCGCGAAAAAGAATAGTCATTTCTATCATAGTGCCAGCCATGTGCGGTCTGCAAAATGCGAAACACAGGCGGCCGGTATCCGTGTTTTGAGGATCCACAAAACACTACATTGGACCCCCAGTTACAGTAATTATAACCTGCTTCTGTCTTCTCCTTTTAGTCCCCAGATGTCTCTGACAGTCGACCTTCTCCGGCTAGATTGCAGGAGCATTAACGCAGCAACACCAAAATATATCACTGTAGACTAGGGCCTGCACTGCCCTCTATCAAAAGACGGTGGGCGGTTGTTAACGGGACCTGTCGCCAGTTTTCTACTGCCTAACAGCTCTAGCACCTGCCAATGAGCCCCCATATTCATGAGCTCACGGCTCTCCCCGCCCATCTGCCTGTGATTGACAGGTTTTACATATGAATCAGCAGCAGGTGGGCGGGGAAAGCCAGGAGCTCATGAATATTCCGGACTCATCTTTATATATTCAGTATAAGATTTTGACAAAACGGCTGGATCAATTAAAGAAGGTGACCAAGCGTCCCTTAGTTAGGAGTGGACACCATAAAACTACTGAAGGCTTCGCTTTAAGGGACTTAGGAACATGCTGTTTATTTGCACACAGTGAGCCTCAGCTATCAAACCTACCAGGTAAATTGGCCTTGTGGCCGATAGCAACTATTCACGGCGCACAGTGCACCTTTTGCCAGAGCAGTTTGTAAAGTTGAAGTTAAAGGGGTATTCCAGTAGGTAAAAGATATCCCTTATCTACAGGAACAACTATCAGATCGGTGGGGGTCCTACCTCTGGGACTCCCACCGATCATGAGAACGGGGGCCCATTACCCCCTGCAGGCCCCCTGCTGCTCCCCTGAAATGACTGCAGCTGCGGGAAATGTCCACAACAGGTCCCATGTCCCAAAAATATCTTTTGTGGCCATACCCTCCATAGACTGTATATAAATAAAGTTGGTTTTACACATAGGGCTCATGCACATGGGGCCGCAAAATATGACTACAGCACACCCGTGTGCTGTCCACGTCTATTCCGCTGCCCCGCAAAAAGAAAAACATGACCTATTCTTGTCCATATTATGGACAAGGATAGGACAGTTCTATAGAGGGCAGGACATTCTGTGCCGGAAAATGAGGAACACACACAGCCGGTATCTTTGTTTTGCGGAAAAAGTAAAAAAAGTAAAGGCCGTGTGCATGAGCCCATAGGGGTGAATTTATCATGGCAGTAATATTTGAAGTCAGTGGGGGTGGGGGAAATTTATCAAAACTGGTGCAAAAAAAACTGTCTTAGGTTACATGCACACGACCGTATGTTTGGTCTGAGCCGCATATTTTGCGGCTCGGGCGCAGACCCATTCACTTCAATGGGGCTGCAAAAGATGCGGACAGCACTCCGTTCTGTGGCCCCGCAAAAAAATAGAGCATGTCCTATTCTTTTCCGTTTTGTGGACAAGAATAGGCATCTATAACAAGCCGCCCGTTTCGTTCCGCAAATTGCGGAAGGCACACGGAGCGGCTTCGGTGTTTTGCGGATCTGCGGTTTGTGGGTCCACAAAACACACACGCCTTAGTTGTGCAGTCATTGGGGTCCCTTAAAGCAGTGTTTCCCAACCAGTGTGCCTCCAGCTGTTGCAAAACTACAACTCCCAGCATGCCCACACAGCAAAAGGCTGTCCGGGCATGCTGGGAGTTGTAGTTTTGCAACAGCTGGAGGCACACTGGTTGGGAAACACTGCCTTAAAGTACGTGTTTTTCATGATGCCAGTTGCAGTGAAGCAACAAGAGCACAGGGCCCCTTTTAGTGATATGGTAGTACAGGGATCAGCAACCTCCGGCACTCCAGCTGTGGTAAAACTACGACTTCCAGCATGCACACTTGATTGGTTGTTCTCAGGACTCCCATAGAAGCAAATGGAGCATGCTGGGAGCTGTAGTTTCACCAGTTTTGCCAGAGGTTGCTGATCCCTGTGGTAGTAGATGGTATCCAGGTGTAGGAATGCCAGAGTGGTGTAGGGTAGACAGGCTTTGTCCTGGTTCCCTGCAGGCTTTGACATCAACTGTGGCAGGCAAACTCCTCTCTGCTACGTCTGTTTCTCTCTGACTCTGCTGTGCTGACAGGCTGGCTATAGAACTCAGCTTCTTCCTTTACTGTACTTCACTTTGTAATCTGGTCTGTCTCTAGCATTGTCCAGGGAAAACTTTCTCCTCTAGCCCATTAGAGATAGTAGCGAGGCGCAAAGGTGGTAATGCCGCTCTGGGGCGTTACATTTGCCTATAGCAACCAATCAGATTCCACTTTTCATTTATCAGAGCTCCTTTAGAAAATGAAAGGCGGAATCTGATTGGTTGCTATGGGCAACTAAAACAGTTTTCCTTTACGCCAGTTATGATAAATCTCCCCCAGTTGTCCTTAAATCTGCATTGGACAACTTTGCACCATACTTAACAAATGGTGCATGTTGTGTGATAAACTTGTGTGTTCCCCATTGTCTAGAAATGCTACTCCAGTTTCCTGAACTACAACTACTGGAGTGAGTTTGTGACTTTTTGCAACTTTTAAAAAATAACCCCAAAAAGTCACAAAGCCCTGTTTGACACCAGCACTCTGGAGTGCAAGGCTTAATAATTCCCCCCATAGTTTTTTTTTTTTTAATTGGTGTTGCAGCATTTTTGGGGGTAAAAAAACAGAGCAGATGTTTGCTAGAAGGTCTGTAAGGCCTCTTACACACTTGCGTTCTGAGGATCCGGCAGGCTCTTCCGTCCCGCCGGATCCGTCAGAACGCAAGTCGCCTGAACAAATACGACTTTTCTATTTTCTTTACTGGTTTGACCTAGGCCTCTTTCACACTTGCGTTTTTGCTTTCCGTCCTTGAGTTCCGTCCTCGGGGCTCTAGGACGGAAAGATACTGATCAGGATTTATCCTAATGCATTCTGAATGGAGAGCAATCCGTTCAGGATGCATCAGGATGTCTTCAGTTCAGTATGTGAACGTTTTTTGGACGCTGACAAAACCGCAGCATGCTGCAGATTTGTCTCCGTCCAAAAATCCGGAAGACATGCCGTAACGCCGGATCCGGAATTAATGCCCATTGAAGTGCATTAATCTGGATCCGGCATTAAGCTAAACGCAAGTGTAAAAGAGCCCTTAAAAAAGTGCATAAAAAAAAAACGTGTCTAATTTTCTTTTCTTAGTAATGTTGCAGCATGCGACTGATGGCAGAAAAAGATCGCCTGGTAGTCTGCCCTTGTGCAGCATCATTTCCTGTTTCTCGTAGTAGAGATGCATGTTTTTCTCTGGCAGGTATACATTCACTTACTGGAGATTTTTCATATTAAAAATACTTCCCTACCTCTTTACTACTTTAACCGCTGATGTAATAATATGTCAGCGGGGCGTGAGAGGTGTATGGAGCGGGATCACAAGCAGCAGGTGCTGGCTGTGTAATATAGCTGACACTTGGCCACAATAACTGGGATTGGTGATAACGTTGATACCCGTCATTAACCCCTTAGATGCTGTGGTCAATAGCAACCATGGCATCTGAGAGCTTAAAGGGTTTCTGTCACCAGATTTTGGCCTTATAAGCTGTCTGACATTAGCTATGGGCCAATGTCAGACCAACCTAATAATGTAAATCAAATGCCCCTCTGACCTGCCATAACGCTAAAAAAACATTTTATATAATATGCAAATTAGCCTCTAGGAGCAGGAAGGGCGCGCTGATGTGCCCGCACATGCGCAGTGCGCGCCATCGGCGCACTCACATGTAACTGTAGTACAGCCTGCCAGCGCTGATCACGCGCTGGCAGGCTGTATAAGTTAGAAAAAAACGCATATCAGACGCTGTTTTATGAACAGCGTCTGATATGCCTGCTGTCTTCTCCCCTGGTGGTCCCTTTGCTTGGGACCACCATAGGGAAAAAAAAAAAAAAGTGTGCACCAATCACCCCCCCCACCCCCCCGTCACTGATTAACCCCTGATCACCCATGTCACCCCCACTGATCACCCGTGTCAGCCCCCCCCGTCACTGTTAACCCCTTATAAGGCTCATTCAGACGTCCGTATGTGTTTTGCGGATCCGCAGATCCGCGGATCCGCAAAACACGGACACCGGCAATCTGCTTATCCCATTTTGCGGATCCGCACATTGCCAGAGCTATATAGAAAATGCCTTTTCTTGTCTGCAATTGCGGACAAGAATAGGACATGTTCTATATTTTTGCGGATCTGGAAGTGCAGATCCGCAATTCCGGATCCGAGCAGGATAAAGTCTGTCCCCATAGAATTGAATGTATCCACAATTCCGTTCCACAAAATTTTGCGGAACAGAATTGCGGACGTGTGAATAAGGCCTACGGGTCCCTTAGTGATCGCAGCTTTACAGCTTTCCCCTCTTTTTTTTTTTTTGCACATTTTTTAGAGATTTTTTCATCCACTTTGATAAATGTGAATGAAGAAATCTGTGCTGTTCATTTTTTTCTTTCAGCCCAGTGGCTGAACGGAAAAAAAAATTCTCATTAACCGTATGCTCAATATAAGGAGAATAGCAAAAACTCCTAATTCTGGCCATACGTGTAATGATTGCGGAGACCCTCAAACGCCAGGGCAGTGGAAAAACCTCACAAGTGACCCCATTTTAGAAAGTAGACACCCCAAGGTATTCGCTGAGGGGCATAGTGAGTTCATGGAAGTTTTTATTTTTTGACACAAGTTAGTGGAAAATGAAATTTTTTGAAAAAAAAAATTCAATTTCCGCTAACTTGTGACAAAAAATAAAAAATTCCGTGAACTCACTATGCCCCTTAGTGAATACCTTAGGGTGTCTACTTTCCGAAATGGGGTCACTTATGGGGTGTTTCTACTGTCTAGGCATTGTAGTACGTCAGGAAACAGGACAGGTGCTCAGAAAGTCAAAGTGCGGAAACTCACTTTTTTGCACCATAGTTTGTAAACCCTATAACTTTTACCCAAACCAATAAATATACACTTATTGCATTTTTTTTATCAAAGGCATGTAGAACAATAAATTTTGAGAAAAATTTAAATTGAAATATAGTGTTATTTGAAAAATTTTACAACAGAAAGCGAAAAATGTCATTTTTTTGCAAAAATTTCATCAAAAAAAGTAAAATATCAAAAAAAGTCAAAATGTCAGCAAGAATGAAATACCACCAAATGAAAGCTGTATTAGTGAGAAGAAAAGGAGGTAAAATTCATTTCGGTGGTAAGTTGTATGACGGAGCAATAAACGGTGAAAGTAGCGTAGTGCGGAATTGTAAAAAGTGGCCTGGTCATTAAGGGGGTTTAAGCTAGGGGGGCTGAAGTGGTTAAAGAAGAGAATTCGTAGACATCTTTCAGATGTTCCATTCTTTGATAAACGCAGCGCATCAGCGGTAGAGGCATCCCATTATTAATTCTGTCATAATAGAAGTCTATGGCCAGCATAAGTGATCCTTAGGGTTTCCGTTATGCTGTAGTCCTCTCCTGCATAAAGGAAACCAGACGGATCCGTTATGCAGGCCATAGACTTCTATTATGACAGAATGAATAGCGGGATGCCTCTAAAGGCATTCCGTTATGCATTCCGTCATGGAATTGCATTATGGTCCGTGGTAACGGAATCCATAACGCAATTCAGAATATACCCCAACCCGAACACGAACTTCAAAATGTGAAGTTCGCTCATTCATCATAGTATTGGATAACCCCTTTAAGGACATTGCTGGCATAGATAAAGATTATTTTCTACAACTAAAACAGGTGTGGAAAATGATAAATGAGACAGCAAGCCCCCTTCCAAGCCATATCCCCTTTTTAGAACTGGTGTATATGGGGTGGTTGGAGAAGAAGTTGCAGATTCAGCCGCAAATCCTCTTTGTGACTGAATCTGCAACAGATATACGCCAAAAATCGGCATATATCTATTCATCTATCTATTCATAACTGACCCCCTTTGTCCCAGTTTATCCCATTAAGGTCATCTCTTAGCTAGTGAAAAATAGGCCTTCCACATGTGGCAGAAGGGCCTTTGTGCCCTATTCATAAGGATGTGATTTGTTGAAGAGGTTCGGAAAGCATCATGTCATGGCCATAGGATTATAGAGAAAATTACTAAGAAGTAACATATGCAGTGAGTAATGTGTTAGAAAAGTCATGGCAAATAGCAGTGCTAGATTTCTGCATATTACTAGAAACTGAAAAAAATGAAAATAGGTGTATCTAAATAGCATTTGTGTTGTGGAGGTGGCTTTCAGATGTGGCTAGAATGACTCAAGACAGGAACTTCAAACGCCTTCTTTTTTTTTCATAATCCTCTATGTACCAAGTAGTGAAGGTTTGGATTTTCTTTGCATACATCTTCCTGAATTGATTCACTTGCTACAAAATTTAATAGATTTGGCCTATTTATTTAAATACCTCTTTTGAATGGGTGGTATGTTTTTTTGTATAATCAGATGTGTTAACTTTAGTATATTTGGTAAGAAAGTGAAATTTGTACTATTAAAACTATGTTTTATATAAATCTTTGAATCATGATCATTTACAGAGGTGTAACTCAAAGCTACTGGGCCCCAATGCAAATTCTGTAACAGGGCCCTACCTACCATGCTGGTGTCGTCTTATATGGCAGACGGGCCTTTGTGCCCTACCAGGCTCCAGGGCCCTGGTGTGCCACCTCCACACCTATCAATCTGGACTTTGCACCCATCCTTTCAAGTTTGGTTTAATTCATTTTGTGACTTGATATGAACAAGGAGCATGATGTAAATTATATAAGTGCTCAATATTTAGGCCCAAACAATTTTTTTCTTTTATCTGACCTGATTTAGATTGCTTGCTCCTTGCCAAACTGACTTGATGGTTTTGTGACTAAGGCTGAGTTCCCATCAGTTTAACATATACAAAAAACGTATACGTTAAAGGATGCCTCAGACAGATGCCATATTGTGGCATCAGTTCACCATTGTTCCATTGTATAAAAATATGTTTTACCAGACTCTGGAGGATATCAAAGAATGGTGAGCTGCGCTTTTGTATCCCTTTTTTTTTTAAACGCCTAAGGCCATGTACAGATACAGCAAATTAGTTTGGGGTTTTCAGATAGAGCAGCATCCATATCTAAAGTACTGCACAATGCATATGAATAGACAATAACAACCCAAAATACATGCAGGAAAAAAAAATGGGCAAATTCGAGAGCACAGTGTAGATTTTTAAAGATTGTTAAAGCAAATCATATGGAATTCCCCTATTGCTAAGTGTTTTAGTGATTTGCATCAGTGCTTGTCATCCAAAACCAGAAATGGCAGCAAAACACAGAACCTGTGCAAATCTATCCATTGTACCTTATCTTGGTGGAGGATCCACTCTTGGATTTGGATAACAATATCCAATGCACAATACTGACCAAAGTATGGACCGAAACACTGGCATGTGAATGAGGCCTAAGAGAATGATGTTTACCACTGGACACCATGTCCATTTTGCAAACACCCACCTTTGTTAGGATCCCACAGAAGATACCCCAGACAATAGCTTTCCAGATTACAAAAGTAAGAAGCCTGTGGGAGTGGGACTTTCTACATTTAGGCCTCTTTCACACGGCCGTAGTTGCCCGTGGGGCAGCTGCAGCGGATAGCAGACCCATTCACTTGACAACTACGGCCGTGTGAAAGAGGCCTAAATATGCATTTTTAGGTTATTTATTTCAGGGAGGTACATACTGTACATAATACAAAAACAGGTACGGTACAATAAACATGAATGTTATGCCCTGTGTTAGGGCAACCTGCAGATTTTCAAATCTTCTCGATCTCCTATGTTGTGGGATTTTTGACACTCTGCAATGAAAAGGGTGAAATCCATGGGGAAATCCGCATATAGCACAACCAGTTTTTGTCGTGGATTTGAACATACCAAATGTCTTTATTTTATTATTATTTGAATATATTTAAGATTGTAAAAGAACTTTATTTGGAAATCAAATTTACTGTATGTTGTGCTCTAAAATTTTTAACTGTAAATATATCTCATGCTTGGCATTTTGCAGAAACCTCAAACTGTAGATATCTGTGGCATAAGGTTAAAGTATTTTTTTCCCTTTCGTGATCAGATCCATGTTCAGATGCATGTGTGCCATTTGGAAATTAATCACAATATCATAAGCAAATTCTCAAGAATGAATTAACTTAACAAGAAATTATCACTTTGCAAAACTGTGATACCAAAACCAGTGATGAGGAGATACAATTATGAGACACACAATTACGGCCATTCTGAACCTACATCATAGTAGAGGGATAGCAGATCTGATAGTAGTTTAAACAATATTTTAGCTTTTTTTGAGGACCGTTTACATAACCAATTAAATATTAGAACAAATTCTCTTTTCAATTATATACAAAAAAAGGGCCAGTGTGCAATATGATATAGGTCCTTTGTAGTTAAACTGCAGTACAGAGAACAGCGACTATAGTGCCATACTAAGGCCCACCAGTAAAATTCATTGTGCGGGCCCACTGTACAGCCACCAGCACATATTGCCTGCTCACACAGTGGTAGGAGGCAGCAGGACGCTTAAGATCATTGATTTATGGAGTACCTGCAGTGACTTTGAAAATACATATCCGTGGGGAAAGAGGATATTGGCTGGCCTGCCTCTGTGCCTAGAAGTCTTTTCCTCCACCCAATGCATCTATGATAATAAACTTGGTAGTCTCTTAAATAATCTACCCAGTTTTTTATATGGATGCATAAGATTCTGTTCGCTGCCTCACATGTAATGCAGTCAGTCTGTTGTGCCATGTGCCACCTGGGCAAGGGGTGGAGGACTGGAGGCCCACTCTTGCTTAGGGGCCCACCAGGGGATTCACCTGTTCCCCTGAGGGCCAGTCCGAGCCTGAGCTACTACAAAACATATGGTGTTCGGAGTATGAACCAGCCTGCAACCCAATGTAAACATAGAACCAGCTGTGTTGCTTGCACAAGTGCCGCAGCCTCTTAAAGTGACCCCAACTGGGGTTCAGAGAGTTGGATCCTCACCAGTCCAAGACTCATAGTCTATCATTAAGATAAGACATAATCAATTTTTTTGTGTGGGAACCACAGTGGTTGTAAGGCTGGGAATCACTGGTGTACATTATGAAAGGTCTAAGGCGTACTTTCATTATCGAGAAGTCAGTTGTATAATCAGAAGTATCAAGAGGGCTTGTTTGATTTGAGGGGTGAAATGTATGTCAGCAGTAACCTGTCAGCGTAAAAATACAATACCATCTGCAGGCTGCATGTTATAGAGCAGGAAGAGCTGAGCAGATTGATATATTGTTTTGTGGAAAAATATTTCATAAAAACTGTAATTTACCATATTTTTCGCCCTCTAAGACGCACCTGCCCATAAGACGTACCTAGGTTTTAGAGGTTTTCAGACCTCAGATCAGAGCCCCAATCTGACCCCCAATATTAATCAGACCTCAGTTCAGACCCCTAATGTTAATAAGATCCCCATTCACCCCTCAGATCAGACCGCCAATATTAATCAGACCTCAGCTCAGATCCCCAATCAGACGCCCAATATTAATCAGACCTCAGCTCAGACCCCCAATGTTCATGAGCCCCTATTCAGACCTCAGATCAAAGCCCCAATGTGAATGATCCCCCCCCCGCAGACCTCAGATCAGACCCCCATGCTTAGAGCAGACAAAAAAAATCAACTTGCCTCTCCTGCTCTGGACGCTGCTCCTGCTCCTGACAGACACGCTCTTCTTGTCCTTTCTGCTGCATGCTGTGCTGTAACCCAACGTTGCACAGCATGAGGTCACAGAGTGGGCCAACGCGTCCTCACCCTATGCGCAGTCACAGCACAGCGAGCGGCCGAGGAAGACTAGGAAGCGGTGTGTACAGAACCAGGGGACCGCTGCATTCACACTTCCCATTCTTCTAGTACTAATGAGCGCTTCTATATTGGAGGTGCTCATTAGTATTCGCCCCATATGACGCACTGACATTTTACCCCCAAGCCTTAGGCTGGGCTCAGACTTGAGCGTTTTATAGCGCTTTCCTACGCGCTGTAAAACGCCCAACAGGCGAAAACCCATGTGTCCCTATGGGCATGGTTCTCACCTGAGCGTTTTACAGCGCGTACGAACGCGCTGTAAAACGCCCTACGCCTAAAGAAGTACAGGAGCTTCTTTGGGGCGTATTGTCGCGCGTATTGTGATTGACGCCACAGTGGTCAATCACACAAACGCACGTACGACGCGCGTTTCCTATTTCAAAAAACGCGCTTTAATACGCGCGACAAAAACGCGCGTAAAATGCACGTATCAAATACACTCAAGTGTGAACCCAGCCTTAGTGTATGCATCATTAGACAGGCAAGTTTAGAAATCATTGAAAGGACTATTTTACCCTTTCAAAGCCCCAGGATTTTGAATTTTTGCATTTTGATTTTTTACTCCCTGCCTTTCCAGAGCCATAACTTATTTATTTTTCCATTCACGTAGCCAGATGAGAAAACAATTCTGCCATAGTTTTATGGATTTATTTTCTTATTTACATCTATAGAGCTGTGTGAGGGCTCATTTTTTGCGAGATGATCTGCATTTGAGAGTCTATATGTCTTTTTGATCACTGTTTATTTTTTTGAGAGAGATGAAACAACAACAAAAAATGGCAAATCACCCATTTTGTTGTTTTTTTTCTGTTACGGAGTTCACCGTATGGGATAAATACATGTATGTTTTAATAGCGGCGGTCCAAATGATCTTTTTTTTTATTTGTTTTTTTTATAAAAAGGGGGTAATTAATTTTATGTTTTTACATTTATATTAAGATTGTTAGATTATTTGTTCTATAGACGGCAGTTAATTATTATTGCAGCCTATGAGACATTCAGTAGATTCCTATGGAGCCCTGCCTATGACAGGGCTCCATAAGAACTATTGCTGTGGTAGACTCAGATACTTCAGAGGGACCGAGGCTACCACAGCAAACAGACAGATTCCCCGATCTCAGTGTAGGGAAGCTATTCAGGGCCCCCAGGGAAAAGAACTTCAAATGCTGTGGTCACAATCTGAGGTACCATTTGAGGGGTTAAATGTGAACAGAGTTTAAAACATCAGCAACCTGGCAGCTATGGCGTCCGCTGCGCTCTGAAGCAGGCTCCATCTTTACATATACAATGACTAAACTACACATTTCACAGAATCTTTTGCCACAAAATGATATCAGTCTGTTTAGCTTACTCTGCTCCATACCTTACTGCCAGCAGATTGCATTTCTTCTCATGGTGACCTGCTCCCTTTAAAATACATTTTGTAATGCATCTGCAGGCTATGTGATATGAAAGGCATTTCGTGGGGGCAAAAGAAGTGCTGTATAAAATAATTAAAACCACTGTGGATTGTCAGAAGAAAGAAGTTAGCTGCTTGTAGGTATGTTGCTTTGCCTATAGCAGCTGTAACCACAGCTGAAACACATTGTGCTATCATCTGATCACGGGAACATAAGTAGAGATGAGACTGCTGGACATAAATTTTCTAAAATAATGCTTACCACAATAAGGGCACTTTGCAAAAACCCTCATTTTCACACTCGCCCCAAAACGCAAACTATACAAACTGTGGTTGAGTGTTGGGCCCTCCACCCTTATGACAACTTTGCTCACTGTGCATCACCTTTCGAGTACCACCTTTACCCCTTTAGTCACCATTTAGCAGGCTTGTCATTATAAACCAGCAAAGTCCTCATACTGATAGCAATATTGAATTTTACTGCACTTACTGGTGTTAGCTACTTGAGCTCAGTCTTCCTCACGAAGAGCAATTCTCTAAGGTTAGCAATACAAAACAGTACATTTTGCCACTATTATTTTTTATATAACCATTTTACTTTAGGAACCATATTGTAGCTACTGTAACAGATCAATTTCTATATCGGGATAAGTTGCTAAAGGAAAAACTTAATATATGTCATAGAGGGAAGTCATCTGCTCAGGACCACCTTTTGTGAGCAGTTCTAGTGGATCATTACGTTCAAACGAACGGCTGCTACATTTCTCCTCCAGTATAACTGTCTAGTCAGACATGACTTCCCCCACCCCAGAAGAGATTTGATTGATTTATAGAGGAAATCTAATCATAATGGTCTTCTGATGTGACATATATACATATGAGAAGATCACATGTGAAGTCTTTGATCTAGGATCACCACGATTTCCAGAATGAAAGAGTGAACTCCTTTGGCACTCCTCGGAGATGGTGAGGAGTACCTTTGACATATAAGATCATTGTAATTTTACAGATAATTAAATCCTTCAGTTTGGCTAATATTCTGACTAATGTTAAAAGACACCATCTATGTGTATCTGTAAACTGAGACCACTTCACTGACTAAAGCCTGTATTACACTGCCAAATTTTACAGCAGTTAATCGCTAACAAGTATTCGCATGAACGCTCGTTAGTGATCATCTGTCAATGTAATACTGCTACTGATTGCCTCGATCATCGGGCAACCCAAATCTTTTGACATGTTAAAAAATTATTGTTTGCCGGCTTTAGATCGTTATTAGACACCACGATCTGCCGCTGGCAAACCACTATAAAGCATGGGGACAAGTGATGGCATAGCTATCACTCCTCCCCATGCTGCGGAGAAGATCGCTGCATGTAATAGCAGTGATCTCCTCCCCTAGAGAGCAGGTGATTGCCGGGAGGGAAAGCTTCCCTTCCGATAATCGTCTGCCACATCGGGCTGTGTAATACAGACTTAAAGACCCCCATACACATTATACTATTGTCGGCTAAACTTCCCGAACCCGAAAAAGGGTACAATCAATTCCAACACCGAAACTTTTTGTTCTCCTGGTAGATAAGCCACCAGCAGTGGTGTCTGGAAGCAGCCTTCTGCTCTCTCCCCATTGACAAAGAAACATCCTCCGTCGAGCATCTACAGTATGTGTATGGAGAATTCTTGTCAGATGTATGGGCACCTAATAGGAAGGGGCCCCTGAAATTCTATATTACATGTGAAGATTGTCTCTCTAAATACTGTACACATTTCATAGACCTTTCTAGTACGTTCTAGTAATATGTTAATTTAACTCATAAAGATTGTGTCAGGCAGCAGGGAAGTTCCTTGAGGTTTCAGTGTCTTTACATGCCCTTTATACAGCATTGTCAATCCACTTGCCACAGCCTCCCAGGAGATCTTGAGGAGTTTGAGAAACATTAGATTCTCACAGTAATTTAAATTATGATGCAACTGTCATAGTGAAAGAAAGTCTTGGTCAGTTTCCTCACTCAGGGGTAAAGCAAAATGTGTTATTGCTCAAATTCTTTGTCCATGTTAAGGAACCAATAAACCTGAAATAAGTAGTTCCTATATAAAGGAAAATAAACCTGTAATTACAGTTGCCTTGCTAAATAAAAATGAGTGATCCTGGGGGGGCTTGGAGGAATATTTACTGTGATGCATCACTGGAGATACCGGAGAGCAGTAATCGGATATCTCCAAAACGCCCATGGAGTGCAATGCACATGAGACCTGCCGCTCCCTCAGAATGAGGGAATGGGACCCCCATTCTCATGATCAGTGGGATTCCCAGTGGTTTGACCCAGAGTGATCAGCCAGTTATATATTTTATAACTTTTATATCTTAAAACTTGGCAAACCCCTTAAATTTAGAATTGATATGATATAGTAATGTCCAGGCTATGTATAAAGGTGTGTAACAAGTTGGGTTTTCTTCATCTTACTTATACATCATCCCACATCGTCACTGTGACACATAATTATAATTACAATAATTATAATTACCATATTTATGTTTTGTGATGTCTACTGTATATTGGCTTTTGGCAATTTCAAACTACTTTTGGAATCTCAGTGTGACAAGTGTATTTATATAATTTGTGTGTTTTTAATTTTACAAAAATGAGTTTTCTAACAAACATATGCCCCTCTCTATTTAAATACTCACCAATGAACACATGGATACAAAGAGAGAGTGGTGAAAATGAAAGACATACTGTACCTGCTATATGTATTGTCACATCCCCAGAATTGCCAACAGACTCTACCATCAAATGTTTTATCACATATTAACCACTTATATGTGGATATTCTATATATGTGTGAGCGTATGGATTTCTAGATATAAATTACGAAGTCACTCCAAGTATTCTACTTCTTGTCCGCTCTTTTTTTAACTTTTTTTTATTAGCACAACAGACAGTATTGCTTAAGGGTTCTCTGGGAATTAAGAAAATAAATTTACTGAAAATACTTAAGTATTACTTTGTTAGAAATATATTCCCGAATACCTTTCATTAGTTATAATGGCTTATTTTAACTGGGGGTGCAATCATTAGGAGAAATAAAATGGCCTCCCTCCTAATAATACACACAAAACCTGTCCTAATCTCGCAGGAGGACAAGTTCCTTCACAACACTGAGGTAAAGAGCTGCCTCATCCTCCTCTCTGCTCTGCTCGTCAGGGATTATTTTCCTGAATACAGATGATAAGATCTTCAGCTGAATCTCTGTAGGAGTGGAGGTCATGAGGAGAATAGAGATAATGAGGAGACTGGTGGTCACGAGGAGAAGGCGTGGAGGTTAAAAACAAACTTCATACACTCCGTATTCCTCTCCAATTTTCAAAACTGGTCTATGTGCTATTAGCAGTCTATAGGCATACTAACCTTACTTCTTTGAGGTTTTACATTCATGTGCTGTAGGTAGGTTAGATCTTAGAAAGATCATGAAATGAATGAACCTAGCCTTTAGTTGTGGGATGATCTGTGGTTCCTCTTTTTTGTCTGGATGTAAATTAAATGATGTTGAGGTTCGGAGCGCTGAACTTTCTCCCAAGTGCAACTGTTTAAATAGATGACACCACATCCTACAAGAAAGACGTGTTCTAATCTGCTGTAGGGTAGTGATACAGAAATGTATGCTATATATAGTCATTTATTATACAAGGAGTAGACAGGATTGAATGAATTCCCAGGCTCACCTCCTATCAATGGTGTACATAGAGGAGACGCCTTAGAAAATATTTAAAGAGGACCTTTCACCAATATAATACCCCCCAAATAACCCTCCTAGCGGATGGTGCGTCAACCACTGATGTTCCCCATTTTTTTTTTTTTAAATCGACCCCCTAATTCCTTCCTAATCGCCCCGTTTCTTCTGCCGCCTTATATGCAAATGAGGCGGACTTTTGTACGGGGCGTTGCTAAACATCCTGGTTGGGGGTGTGTGCTGGCTTCCCCGGCTGAGAGAGCAGCCAATCGCAGCGCTGGTCTCTCAGCTAGGGAGAAGGAGCTCAAGGTGATGGACCATGTGATGTGACGTCATCACAGGTCCTTTAGCTGGTAGCTGAAGCTTGAAGAGAGAAGACAGATCGCCAACTACGCAATCAAGTGGCTAAGGTAAGTTAAGTTTTTTTATTTTTAACCCCTTAATCCTCATTTTACACAGCATTCTTTATTAAGAATGCTATTATTTCCCCTTATAACCATGTTATAAGGGAAAATAATAAAGATTGGGTCCCCGTCTCCTAGCAACCATGCGGGAAAATCGCACCGCATCCGCACTTGCTTGCGGATGCTTGCGATTTTCTCGCAGCCCCATTCACTTCTACGGGGCCTGTGTTGCGTGAAAAACTCTTTCACGCAACGCAAAAGTGATGTGTGAAAATCACCGCTCATCTGCACAGCCCCATAGAAATGAATGGGTCCGGATTCAGTGTGGGTGCAATGCGTCCTCCTCACGCATTGCACCCGCGCAGAAAACTCGCACGTGTGAAAGGGGCCTAATTTTTCTCTTTTTTTTATGTAATCCTGGTTACAGCTAAAAGACAAGTCATCAAAAACTGAAGTGTGTGAACAAGGCCTTAGGAGAAAGTCCAAATTATTTTTGTCTATTTTGCTCCTTTCTCACCCTGTTATATATCATTTACCATATTTTATTTTACATTGACAATCAAATAAAAAAGAACTGCAATATAAAGATGTAAATGTAGCAGAAATTCGGACAATTTTACACAATACTTGGTAAAGAAAAGAAAGTGAAAATAGACATAAATTGGGGTTACTTTCATTACCGAATCCAGAAGATGCACTTTAACCTGATTTAAGCCCTTTATGGTCACCTACTGCATGAGATTATACAGCGTATTAAATGAAAGGCTTCATATATAGCTCCACTGTCATTTAACTCACAACGTTTAAAGAGCATCTATCAGCATGATCAACCCTAGTATACCCAGCATACTGCCTGGTAGAGTTGATCATGCTGAGTGCAATGTCCCCTGTCTTGTAGCAATGTGATCTGTCACTTTGAAGAAAATACTGTTTTTTTTTATGCTAATGAGATGCTCAGAGCACCAAGGACCAAGCCTATTCCCTCGTAACACCACTTCACGAATCCACCTTTCAACCTTAGTTACTCATTCTCTCCCACTGATTTACAGGTCCCGGCATCATCACGGCAATATCTGTGTAACCACTGTGTCAGATTTGGCTTAGGGCTACTACTAAGGGGCGTTATCCTGGCAGTACCTTGGCATTCACCCTTTAAACCCTGTATTGGGATCAGGACCTCATTGCCAGGCTGATACCTCCCGGAGTGGTCTCTGAATGATTGACAGCAGATCCAGAGCACCGAGAGGTCAGGCAAAATCTTAGGGACAGGCCGAGGTCAATGTAAACATGCAGCACAGTAAATAGTCCAAGGTCAGGGTGGACAACGAAGGGTCAATGTGGAGGTAAGGCAGAGGAGGGTTACAATCCAAGAAACAGGCAGAAAGTCTGTACATGGGCAGACAAACAAATACAGCACATCTTAGGAGACTACTAGCAAGCTATTAAACTTCCCACGGGAAGGGGCATTAAGTACCACCAATGTGGCCAGCCATTGGCTGGTGTGAAGTGAAGCACACATGGGCAGAGGAGGAGAGACCTTGCTGGCAAGCAGGCCACAGCTTGCGGGGAACGAAACAGCAGACATTGGGGTGAGGCCTCCCAGGAAAGGGGAGTGGGAGGCAGGTCCTTGCCACCAGAACAGGCGAGCAGAGTAGCAGTGGCCTCAGGCCTGGCCCTGATATCTAGTGCATGCTCTGGCAACAGTGTAATCAGTACATGCACAGTAGATTTCATGTGGCTTCCCTACTCCTGAGATCTGAACTGCGCTGAATGAACTCTTGCCAACACATGCGCAAGATTTTGGGGTCGGGCATTAGAACATTGATGATGGCAGGTCCTGTCAATGAGTGGGAGAGAGGGAGTGACTAATGCCGAGAGACAGAGGTGAAGCGGTGCACCCAGACACCTCATTAACATGTATGCCTGGTTTATTAGGGTTCATCATGATGACAAGTGATCTCCAAGTAGAACTATTTTTCTTCATCGTAAGGCTTTTAAATAGATTCTAACTGCAAACTAGCTCTCATTACACATATTTTCCAACAATATCTATTCAGCGACAACACAAAAATGTTGAGCGATGGACTTCAATCACTCAACCAAAATACTGTTGGTTAGCTGACTTTGTAGAGAAGATGGTTTACAACATTGACTGTTTTCTCAGCACTGGACAAATAAAAAACAGAAACCACAAGGCAAATGCCCACTTCCCCTTTGCCAGCTTTCTGCATGTTTCACACGTTTTTTAAAGGGTGAATATTTATGGAGGTTGTTACTTGAGGTGACAAGATTCATGTGAAACATGACAGCAGCAAATAGCAGTCTTTCAAACAAATTACTGCACTTGAGGTTTGATGTTGTGTATTTTCAGAGATGCCACCTACGAAAAGGTAAATTAGGACAATATCATCTGATGCTTAGAGCCAGTGCATAAGACAGAAGATAATATGAGATTAGGAAGCATATACGAGCTGTTCTCATCCGTGTGCTGTCCAGCTGCAGAAGGTACCGCACATGCAGAACACCAACATATTAAAGTCAATGGGCCAATTCACATGCGCAGTTTTCTTCATGGACCATCGGTCTGATCAGAAAAAAATTGCAGCATGCACTAGTTTGATCTGATTGTCATGCTAGACTCAGCCCCTTCAAGTCAATAAGTTTGTGAAAAAAATGGACAGTGTGTGGTCTGGTTTTCATGGATGGTTGCTAAGGGTGGGTTCACATCACTTCACATCACGTTTTTCCCATCCGTTTAACGTGTACATAAAACGTATACGTTAAATGGAGGCTTCAGACTGATGCCATACAGTGGCATCCGTTCACCATAGAGTTCAATTGTACAAAAAACTTGACTGTGCAGGATACAAAAATGTGGTGAGCTGAATTTTTTGTATCCTTTCATTTCAAACATATACGTCAAACAGAGGCATAAAACGTGATGCGAACCCACCCTAAGAAATGCTTATGTGGCCATTCTTCCATTTTTCTTATTTATTTATTTTTTTACTTATTAACTCCATACGAACAAAAAAAAACAAAAAACAGGGAACACAGTCGGAAACAAAACTGATTTCACACTGGTGGAAAATCATTCGTTTTTAGCGGTCAAAACATGGACTGATTTTTACATACGATTTTTACTATAACTATGTATGCCCTGGTATTATGGGTACCAGTCACTAGAATTAAAGGGCAGTCCGGGCACATGAAGAATATACTAGTGAATAGGCTAATATCCGCAAAATGTTTAGAAGCCATAAAGATATTCTGTTTGCAGCGCATTTTGCTTTACTGTCTTGTGGCGGCAACATTAAATCAGTATGCCCGTAGTGACTGATCTGCCACCATACGTTGACTACCACTTCTAGCATGTCTCAGATAATACATAGGGAGACTAAATAAGGGTGGGTTCACACCAGCGTTATGGTTTCCATTATGGCTTTCCATTATAACATGGTTATAACGGAAAATAACGGAATCCATAAGACAGAATGCAAATCAGAAGCCTTTAAGAGGCATTCTGTTTTGTTCCGTCCTAACAGAAAGCTATGGGAAAGCATAACAGATCCGTCTGGGTCCCGTTATGCAAGATGGAAAACAAAGTCCTGTCGACAGGACTTTGTTTTCCGTCTTCCATAACGGGAACCAGACAGATCCATTATGCTTTCTCATAGACTTCTATTAGGACGGAGCAAAACAGAATGCCTTTTAAAGGCTTCCGTTTTGCAGGCATTTTAAAGGCATTCTGTCATAATACAAGTCTATGGGCTCCAGAACGAATCCGTCCGCCGTTTTATGGATTCCATTATTTTCCGTTATAACCATGTTATAACGGAAAGCCATAACGGAAACCATAACGCTAGTGTGAACCCACCCTTAGTCCCATCAAATCCTGCAACCAATGACATTGTAAAGACTGCACATGAAGAGGGCGGAGAGTTACTACAAGGTGAGAGAAATGAAATTAGTTTCAGTCTCTTACAGTATGTGGCTGACGGCTTCTTCTTCCACAGAACTTCAAGTTGTCAAAAGTATGCTTAGTGATTCAGGTGAGTGTGAAAAGTGTTAACTGTGTAAATGGTTGAATAAAGGATGACACGCAGTATGTGACATGACAGTTCATAGAAAGTTTCACTATCGTTTTTAATATCAGGGACAGTACCAGCTTTAAAAAAGAAAAAGTTTTAAAGTTTTAAAAAATGAAGTAACTTTTTGAGTCAGCTGAAATGTCTTAATAACACAAGAATTTTACAACTATGCTTTTGCTACAGAGTATACAATGAGATACTGGAATTTTCAGGACCGCTGAGACAGTAAGCATTCATATAGTTGGATACATTGTATTGCGTATTCGTAGTTTTAAAATGTACACAAATGTACATAAGGTGGGTCACATAGGTATGTACCATAAATTGTCTAAAAGGGGTTTTCTCACTTCAGCAAATATATATCATGTATAGAAAGTTAATACAAGCCACTTACTAATAAATTGTGATTGTCCTTATTGCTTCTATTGCTGGCTGGATTCATTTTCCATCACATTATACACTGCTCGTTTCCATGGGTTATGACCAACTTGCCAACCAGCATTGTTGGCTGTGTTTGCACACTATAGGAAAGACCATTGGCCTATGTGAACTTTCATAGTCCTGGCCACCAGAGAGACTGGCACTTTTTCCTATAGTGTGCAAGCACGACCACCGAGACATAATGGACAATCACAATACATTAGTAAGCGCCTTGTATTAACTTTCTCTACATGATAATTGCCATCTGCTGAAGTGAGACATCCCCTTTATGTCCTGAAAGTGTATTTTGTCACTTGCCTTTTTTTAGATTTTCTGAGCAGGAGCTGTTCATTTTAGCCCTTTAGTAAGGCTTTTATTCCCCACTCCTTTTAAGTAATTATAAGGAGCGCATATTCTAATAAGGTAACTTGCACACACGAAATCTTGCGATAGCTGGATACCGCTAACGTAGGTGTGCGACGGAGATGCCGGAGTTTACTCCCGCGCCGCTCGCCCCTCATAGAATCGAATCGCCAGATACTTTGGGGCTAACGAGGTAAGAACTCGATAAAATCTGCAACAACTAACCTCGTATATACTTTACCATTGCATTGATTATTTGATGGATTGCTACATTTTGGAGCCAAGCACATAACATTGTGGATCTACTCTTAAAGAGACTACGGAACAGTTTTCAACATTACTAACCAATAAGTAACTATACCAGACCTTATTTTACAGCCTAATCTACTACATATTGGTATTACTTTTATTAGGACCATCGATTTAATTAATACGGGCCTGGTCTCTAATGTAGTATTCATATTTTGGTACATATGTTGTATATGGATCAATTTTAAACTAATTAATTTTTTTGTATCCTGGACTATAAATTATGCGTATTTGGACATAATCAGCTGATCATTTTAATTTTTCTCATAAATAAATTCTTTATTATATAGTTACCGGTGTCAGGAGTGCTCGCTCTTATTAAATATTTGGTATTGCACTTCTTTCCAGGGGTAAGGGAAACCCCTCCCTAGTGCTAGTAGCACCCTACATAGTCATTAGGTTGTGAGCCAACCACACTATCATTTTTCTTCAATTTATGAAGCAAATGCACCAAAAAAGATTAATCCACTGCCCCATCTCACCTATTTTGGTTTGGTTTTCCAGCTTGACAAGGGGGCACGGCTTAGTGGAGAGGGCACTTGGCTTGCAACAATGCATTCCAAGATTGTGCAAATTGTTTGGCGGCACATAATGTTGGCACAAATTAAACCAACCAATAGTTAGGCAAAAGTGTCCAGATTTATCATTCAGTGTGAGCATCTTTTTCACATTTTAAGCAGGATTAATAAATCTGTACATTGTTGCACTGATTTACATAACAGACTTTGGTTATACATTTGACTGAGCATGCAGGTTTTTTTCAAGGAAAGGAACGGTTAATAAGCAAGCTAGAAGCTGTCAGACCCCTCATCTTATCTCCCAAGGGATCTGGCCACATCTGTATTTCCCCCAAATCCAGGGTCAACTCAGGAGGCCCCCATGTACATTATAGCATCATCTAATCCCGCTGAAACCTGCACGGTTCAGCTGAATAAATCCAGAGAATCTGTCACTAGTTTTATGCTGTCTTACATGAGGGAAGCATACACTAGTGACTGACTCTGATTAAAACACTGGGTAACATACTTGTATTATTGACCAAGTCGATATTTTTAAATCAATATTGAACAGCTCCAGTGGAAGCTGAGCTCTGAGTCCGCTCAACAGCAATTTTAGCAAAATGGTTATAATACATTTTGGGGCAATAGTTCTCTACTTCAGATAATAGACAGAATTAAAAATAACTGCATATTTCCCCCCTAAATATCTAAATAGTCACTAAAAAGCACCAAAGCACATACAGTGTGTGTGTGTGTGTGTGTATGTATATGTGTTTGTGTGTATATGTGTGTGTGTATATATATATAAAAAGAAATCTGATGATTAGCACCACAGTATTGTAGTAAAAATGGTGAAGAGACGATCCACCAACTATACAAGATAGAAAATTAAGAGCTCCACGGCACTTCGCAAAAAAATGCGCGTTTGCTTTTTGGTGAATAAACGCACCAGAAAAAAACAGTGCAGTGGAGTTCTTCATAATATATATATATATATATATATATATATATATATATATATATAATCATTTATTTTTATTTTTTTAATAACATTTAATTTATGGATTTAAGATTTATTACATAAAATTAAATTATTATTTATTTTATTATTTATTATTATATATTTTATATATAATTTTATCCTAAAATAACTCTTTAAGAGGTAAATAAAAATGAATGAATAAACTGACAAAGTTTTGGCATTCAGACAATAAATATGATAAAACACGGCAAAAACATTATCCTAGAATAGCAGAGTAAATCTATAGATTGCAAAGGGTTTGACTTTGCATATTTGTATACTGGTCTCAGGAATCGATGCACACTCCCACAATTGGTTCTTTACAGATCTCTAGGATAGTAATCTCTAGACTCAGCACATACATCCCATGCAGATTAGTGATATTACAGTATTGTGGGGGAGGCAGTCTCTAGGTTTACAACTAATTTATCTATTAAAAACCTTAAGAAAATAAACAGGGAAGATATGATTGCATCTGTTTGAATGAAAGCTTTATTTGAGTAATGCTAGAGCAATACAGAAGGTTAGCATCATAGTATTATACTCTAGCAATACAAAAGGTATAGAAGTATAATAATATGATATTGCATTATAGCATTACCCAAAAAGATTCTATATAATTGTTGATCAAGCTTATTTTAGACATTTTATTTAGACATTTCGGGGCTCATTTATTAAGACCTGCGTTTTGCTGGTGGTGGATCCACCAAAGTTATGAAGAGGCGCAGTCCTCTCCATAACTTCGTTGCATCTAGTGCCAGTTCTAAATGTAAAACAACTTCCTAGCTGTCTTACATTTAGACCATTTTCTACGTCTAAAACGGGCATAAATGAGATGGGCCTGCCGGCCTGTCCCCTTCCCTACCCACGCCACGCCCACAATTTTTGACCTGGCATGAGCGGGGCGAAGTCACAGATAGTGGCGCGACTAACCTTTGCGCTGCCATCTGCACCTGAAATACACCTGAGTGAATGACCCCCATCATTTAGAAATGTTAGGGGAAATGGCATTTATCACTAAAGTGCACCTGCAAGTGTACCTAATCGTACAACTAAACTTTATTAAAACAATTGTAAATGTGCTGAATAGAATATAAATAGGCACGTGAAGTTCAGGGGCCTATTGCATGTTGCAATCCATACTCCTGTGTACATCACTGTGTACTCGAGTACTGATTCCCCTGGGGCGGCACTGAGCGATCTGCCTGCCAGAACATTGCTGCTCCTGCCTGTACCAGCGCTTTTCTGCTAAAGCCTGGCATAGATGTCCTATGTCAGGCTTTGAAAGGGTGGGCACAGGCATTGGAGTGATGTGCTATGTGAGCTCCTGCCCTGCGCTCACTCCGTTCTGCTAATAGCCTGCACACCACGTCGGTTTTACTGTGCTCTCAGAAAACTTTTAATATGTTATAGGGATATATTAAAGGTTTTGATGGGTGGGGGTCTGAGTGCTGGGACCCTCATTGGTCTCTAAAACAAGGGGAGAGAAGCATTCTCTTAGCACAATCTTTCTCCTCAATGCAGGACAAGAAGCACAAAGGACTCAGTAGAAAGTCTATTGGACTGTCTAGCTCCCCTCTCAGAGGGAAAGCACGGTAAGCAAGCGCTTTTCTCCTCGTTCTAGAGATTGTGGGGGTCTCGGTGCTCAGACCTCACTGATCAAAACTTTTGATATGTCACTATAACATATCAAATGTTTTCTGAAAGTACAGTGACTCTTTAAGTGAAGTTTCTATGTTAAACATATTGTTTTACAATTTTTGGTGATATTAAAAAAAAATCCATGTCCTTACCTATATTTAAAAATAAAAAATCCCAACATCATGCAGTTATCACACTTTTTACTACGCCTAAAATATAGCAAGACTTCCTGTTCTTTGAAAGTAGCCTGTATAGTGGTGTAGAACACTGTGCCTTGCGGCAACACACATAGTGAGTCTGCTGTGGTAGTGAAACAATACTGTGAGTCAGTATGACATGCAGATAACAGGCGTCGCTCTTAGAATAACTGCACACTTAACTTCTCTGGTCAGTGACGGGGCCAAAACTGACCAAATAACTCAAGTGTAAACTCAATCTTACAGGTCGATGTTGGCGTCAGGTATAAAGAACCGTGCAGAGGCCCAAGATCCTACTATAGCGTGAAAGAGCGCACTTCTTTACACCGTCGTCAGCTGATTCCACGTAGATGTCTATAGAACCTGTTCTATTAAACGTTTATACAAGTAGAGCCCCCTGACAGAGTGGAGAGAATGTCAGCAGTAAGTTTGTGTTGACGTCACTGATTATTTTGCCCTTCCTCTGATCTGTCAGGACAATAACCCCCCAAAAAACAGATCCTGTTTGTTGAGCATCCGCCTTCACCCGATCAGCATTTGGTCAGTAATCCATCAGTATTGCTAGTGCCAAAAAAAAAAAAAGATTTGATCCAAAACAGAGAGGACATGAGAATGTGTTGCATGTCTTCTGTGTTGTGTACTCACTCCTGCTTTTGGCTACAAAATCATAAGCCAATTCTCATAAGACCATACAGGTCTTACAGCTGATACACAAACAGGATCCGTTCCCATTTTTCATTCCTTCTGACAGATCAGAAGAAGGGTCAAATAAATGATGATGTCAACAAGGCCAAAAAGGCAAAATAGTGGTCCAGTCATAAGGTTCGGAGGGTGGCAACAGCATGGGAAGTCCACAGAGTGGCCCAATGACATAGTGTGGAGGTGGCAGCAGCATCAGAAGACCACAGAGTGGCAAGGTGACAAGGTGTGGAGGTGGCAGCAGCAGCATGAGGAGGCCACAGAGTGTCAAGGTGACATAGTGTGGAGGTGGCAGCAGCATCAGGAGACCACAGAGTGACCCGGTGACAGAGTGGGGAGGTGGGTGGCACTAACAGTGCCCACTGACAATGGTGGGTGTAAGAAGGAGCACTTGGCATCAGATGTGTGGCATCAGGCGGGTGACAAAATCAGAATAGTAGTTGAGGCAGGTAGCCAGAAGAAACCAGTCACTTTTTTCAAGGTTTGGGTAAGGCAGCATGGATGATCTAATGTGATGCATCAGGCATTGGTGGGTAGAAATCCTGGCTGATCCACGCCTGATTCAACTTGACAAAGGTCAGTCTCTCCACATTTTGGGTGGACAGGCGAGTTCTCCTTGGGGTAATTATGGCCCCCTGCTGCACTAAACAACCTCTCTGATGCCACAATACTGGCCGGGCAAGACAGCTTTTCCAGGGCAAACTCGGCCAGTTGTGGCCACAAATCCAGTTTGGCTGCCCAGTAGTCCAGAGGATCTTCAATGACGACTAGCAGGGTGCACTCCAAGTATGCCACCACCTGCTGGTTCAGGTTCTGCTCTATGTCTAGCTGCTGGTGAGTAGTTTCTTCACTATGCGGGTGAAGAAAGATGCTGATCAGCGACTCTAGACTCAGGCTGCTGCTGATAGAGCTGGAACTGCTCCTGCCACCGCCCAACCAGCAGCCATGGTAGTGGAACGTGAGTGCCGACCTGCAAGAGGATGGACAATGGCGCAGATAGGCAGCGGCCAACTGACTACATAGGATGTCTCTACAGTAGTTCAGTTTGTCCTCCCTCTCAGGGGGTGTAAAAAAGGCCCCCATTTTGGACCGGAAGTGAGGGTCTACCATGGTGGAGAGCTAGTAGTCATCCCTCTGCCGAATGGTGACAATTCATCTGTCACTACGCAAGCAAGTGAGCAGGCATTGGGCCATTTGCTCAAGGGACTCGGAGGGACTCCCTGCTTCCATCTTCACTGCATACTGCCACAGTGTGTCTGGGTCATCTGCCTTGTCTTCCTAATCTCCCTTGCTCCTCCAGCTGCTTCTGCTCCTCCTCTCCTGTCACCTGTGTAAAAAAAACACCCATTTCGCTACACATTACTTGTGCTCCAATGTCCTCCTCCTCCTCCAGTTCAGCCCCCACAGGGCTCATGTGGCCATGAGATGTAGGCGCCACGTTTCCAGTCCCCTGACCAGCCAGATTTAAAAGTATCTTTTCCAGGATATGAATCGGTGGAATGACGTTGTTCATCCCGTAGTCCTGGCGACTGACAAATAAAGTAGCCTCTGGCTAACATCGAAGTTACACAGGGGAGTACCTCTGTCCGCCTGTATCATCAAGAAATCATTTATGGCCTTCCTGTGTTCATACAGTCGGTTCCACATATGGAGGGTGGAATTCCTAAGGGTGGAAATGTCGCATATCAGCCTATGTTGGGGGAGGCCGTTCTGCCGCTGTAGCTCAAGGAGGGTGTGCTTGGCGGTGTACAAGGGGCTGACGTGTATGCAAAGTTTCCTGGCCATTTTTAGGATGTCTTGCAGATGGGTGGAAGACCAGGTAACGCTTGACAACCAGATTGAACAACACCATGTTCTTCTCGTTGTCGGTCACCATGGTTCCGATTTTGAGTTGTCGCGAAGAAAGCCAGGAGTTGATTTCTTGATGAAGGACACGGAGCAGTTCCTCCCCTCTGTGACTCCGTTCGCCCAGGAAAACTAGGTGCAGAACAACGTGACACAGCCGAGCCCTGAATGAATGGTATGCTGGTGGGGCTCTGTGAATTCTCCCTGCAGTGGAGACTGAGTACAAGATGACAGCTTCCTTTGGCTGAGGTGGTGGAGCCTTGACAGCCTGAAATTGGGTACGTGCCACTGGATGCTGCTGGCAGGCTGGACAACCACATTGGAGCCACGGTTCTCCCAGGCCACTTTATGGTGACACCGCATATGTTGACGCGGGGCAGTAGTGCCAACACTGGCACCCTGGCCACGCTTCACCTTCTGCCCACAGATTTGACAAATGGCCATGTTCACCTCCCCTAGCGGCTTAACAAAAAAACTGCCACTCCACCGTGTAGGTGATTTTACCCCCAACACTCCACACTGACTGACTGCTACCACCACTGCCTCCGTGAACCCCTGCACCACTACTTTCCGGGCCGGTAGGCTCCTGCGAAGTGGATGGTCTACCCCAGGCACGTTTGGCTCCCAACCTCCTACTGCATCCACCCTGCTGACACCCGGCCACGCTACCGACTTGCTGGCTCCGCCGCAGCCTCGCGCGCAAGCCGCCACCCTCTTCTCCCGATGATGATAAAGCCCCTTCGTCATCCGGCTCCCCAGTACTGTCTGCACGTAACTGATGTCCTCCTCAACAGTCTCTGAGCAAGGAGCCTGACCGCTTGGAACACCAGCTCCCAGGCCAGACCGGAGGAAGTGCCAGATGTCTCCTTCGGATCTTGGCTGGGCAGTAGCTGCTCACTGTCCTCTAGTAGCTCGTCCTCGCTGTATAGGGGAACTGAGCCAACAGCATATAGTACTGGCTGAGGGAGCAGAAAAGGACAGAGGCAGGTTGAGGACAGTTAAGGGCACAGGGCCTGCTCCCGGGCCATGCCAACTAAGGGTTGTGTCTGACAAACCCACTGACTCTTGGCTGGGGTTGTCTAATGTCATTTGCAACGAAGTCGAAGATCAAGTCAACCATTCAAGAACCACTGGGTTGCTGGTCAAGACACCACCGCTAGCTGACATTGAGAGCTCAGGCCTCTCGAAGTGACCCCTGCTGCGACCTGTGCCTGCACCAGAAGCATTTAGGCCTGCGCCCCTCCCCTGTGCAGGGCCTGTCACTTCTCTGTCTGACATACTATTAGATCAAATAAGTAAGTAAAAAGGAAATTAATACATGCCAAAAAGCCTTTTTCTTTTTCCCTACTAATACACGCCCAAAAAAGGCTTTAGAATATATAACTGCGGCCGTGAACAGAAAATAATTTTTTTTTTTGCCACTAATACACGCCAAAAAGGGCTGTAATTTTCTCACTACACCACACAATGGCTAATGAGCTCCTCCCCCCCCCCCCACTAATACACACCAAAAAGGGCTGTAATTTTCTCACTTCACCACACAACAGCTAATAAGCCCCTTTTTTCCCCCCTCACAAATACACTACAAAAAAAGGCTTTAGGACATATAACTGTGGCTGTGAACGGCAAATAATATTTTTTTATACACCGCCAAAAAGGGCTGTAATTTTCTCACTTTACCACACAACGGCTAATAAGCGTCCCCCCCCCCCACACTAGTACACACCAAAAAGGGCTGTAATTTTCTCACTTCACCACACAACGGCTAATAAGCCCCTTTTTTTCCTCTTACAAATACAAGACAAAAAAAGGCTTTAGGACATATAACTGTGGCTGTGAACGGCAAATAATATTTTTTTTTTGCTACTAACATACGCCAAAAAGGACTGTAATTTTCTCACTTCACCACACAACGGCTAATAAGCCCCCCCTCCCTCTAATACACAACAAAAAAAGGCTTTAGAACATATATTTAAAGGCACTGCGCAAGGGCTAATAGGACTACAATAACAAGAAAGGTTTGCTGGAATTACAGAGGTACTGCAAACCTGAAATGAGCAGCAGTATAATTGCAATTTGGATCCGCAGTCAGTGTAGCAAGGTGTAATAGTATTGTCCCTATTACCCAGGCTGTACACTCTCCTATTGGACCCTGTTCTGCTTCAATATTGTGGAATGATTCCTCCCTATCCTTTCCCTGAACTTCTATACAGCAAAATATAAGTTTTCAAGTCTTTCCTACCACTGCCCCTAGCACCTGCTAACGTCTCTCCCTGCACTAAGTACACTGGAAAATGGCTAAATCCAAGATGGGTGCCGCTTTATAGGGCTGTGACATCACAGGGCTGGCTGGCTGCTGATTGATTGCATGCATGGCATTGTGGGTGATCCCTCGTTCCCAGAGTTTCTTGCTCCATGTCCTAACATATGCAGCAGCCATTTTAGAAAAAAATGTGATTTGTTACCACAAAGCGTGAGGAAATTCGTACTCGGTGCGAATCGAATAATTCCTGAAATTCGGATCGAATTCCACTTCGTCAGCTTCGATTCGCTCACCTCTAATTGAGACCCTATGACAAATCTCAATACTGGAAACTAGAAACGCTAGAGTGAAAGTAGCCTTAAACAATAGGTCATTTTCTGATGACACTCTGACTTTGTGTTGTCACACAGAACACACTTTTTTAACCAAAGCCAGAATTGGGTTAGAAAGGCATAATACATTTAAAGGAAGGACTTCTCCACAAACTGCCACTAAAAGCTGTGTGTGACACCACCCTAAATATTCACTCTTCTCATTTTTTTTTAATCAGATGGGGGTCATATTTTGACCCAAGTGAGAGCAGAAACATTCTGTAAGGAATTGTTCCCCGTTTCCCATGTGCTGAGACGTGATCTTACTTGTGATGAGAAAAGAAATACAAGAGAGTTGATCTCTGGAACGTGATGTGCAAGGAGAAAACTGTCTCATCAAGCTAATATAACGGTTTCTTATGATGAATAAACATTTTCAAATAAAAAAATGTAAAAGTGACTTTATAAAATTCGACAATTCTTGTCAGGTTGTCCCCATTTTATTAAGTGATGGCTATCCTCAAGACATATTAAAAAATGACTAGGCTCACCCTCTACCAAAAGGCCTCAGAATAGACACAAGAAAATATACAATTGGCTATCTCATGGTAAAACATCACATTTATTATTTAAAAACATATACCCTTATAATAATAATAAAAAAAATAAAAAAAATGTCTTGAGATCTCATAAGGAATATGCTCCCCAATGAAATATTATCCTTATGAGATCTCAATATATAGTTTTCATTTATTATTACAAGGGTATATGTTTTTAAATAATACATGTGATGTTTTACTGTGAGCTAGCCAACTGTATATTTTCTTGCGTCTATTCTGAGGCCTTTTGATAGAGGGCAGGTCGAGCTCCAGAGTATATACCCGATGAGCCTAGCCATTTTTTAATATGTCTTGAGGATAGCCATCACTTAATAAAATGTGGACAACCTGATAAGAATTATCGAATTTTATAAAGTCACTTTTACATTTTTTTTATTTGAAAATGTTTATTCATCATAAGAAACCATTATATTAGCTTGATGAGACAGTTGGCTCCTTGCACATCACGTTCCAGAGATCAACTCTTGTATTTCTTTTCTCATCACAAGTAAGATCACGTCTCAGCACATGGAAAACGGGAAACAATTCCCTACAGAATGTTTCTGCTCTCACTTGCGTCAAAATATGACCCCCATCTGATTAAAAAAAGATGAGAAGAGTGAATATTTAGGGTGGTGTCACACACAGCTTTTAGTGGCAGTTTGTGGAGAAGTCCTTCCTTTAAATTTCTTATTTCTTTCCAACCCAATTCTGGCTTTGGCTCAAAAATTTGTGTGTGACAACACAAAGGCAGAGTGTCATCAGAAAATGACCTATTGTTTAAGGCTACTTTCACACTAGCGTTTCTAGTTTCCAGTATTGAGATCCGTCATAGGGTCTCAATTAGAGATGAGCGAATCTTGGGATGTGGTAACACAATAATGAATTTTTACAAAAATAACACTCTTTACAGTACTAAAGCTCTAGGTATTTTATATCTCTGGTTTGTACTGATTCTATAAAACAAAGTTAACATATACATGTAAATAAATATAATAATAAATAACAGAAATGGAAACACAACGGAAATAAAAAAAACGGACCGCAAAATACTGAAAAAGCCATACGAGGCCTCATTCCAGAAAAAATAATCAGTAGTAGTAGAGATAACACTCCAAAATTATGCAAAATCATGTTGCTTTTTTCCCAATTTTTCTGACTTTTTGGCTGACATGGCTTTTTTCTAGCATAAATAAACTTCAAATGGTATACATTATTGATGGGTGGATCGATTTGTTCATTAAACAGCGAAAGGCTGGCCCCGCTGCTCAAGAGGCATCTCCATCCACCTTGATTGACAGGGCAGGGCAGGGCATCTCATCGGACCTGTCAATCTTGCAACTTGCACCATTTCCCTGAGTAGCACCGCAAGCGCTCTGAGCTACTACACTTCCAGCGTCTGTCAGCATCTACACTGCTCCAGTAACAGCAGCAAAGACTCTACGCATGTGCCGCTTCTCAGCAGATGTCCGGCCGTGTCAAACAAGGGGGAGGAGAGAGCCTTGTGAGCAGCGGGGCTTCAAGATGTCTGAACAAATTGATTCATACTAATTGATTCACAGATCAGTAGTAAACTGTATATATATATATATATATATATATATATATATATATATATATACATACATACAGAGTGATATCGTCATTAAGGACTGCCAAGGTGTCACCTGATGGTGTCACAGTGGTCAAGATTAACTAATCAAGTGTAGGTTCATAGCTCACAGTATAGGAACAAAAGGTAGCAAAATCACACATAAAATCAAAATGAAAATCATACGTACATTGTAAACAAACATAGCCCCACAAACTATAATATAATGTTTGAAAATATAAAGCTAATAACATCTGTTGTGTTGGATGTTGATGGCTTGCGTGTGGCTGGTGTCTGGATTGCTGAAATGATGCCATCAGTAAAACTACAACACTACTCCTGTGCATCCATTGACGTCCGGTTCAGTGCACATTAGCAAAGAAGGTAGTGTATGCATAAAACAATGTAGTGCCTAGTGGGCAGCTATTGTCAGAAAGGGGTTATCCCGGGATAAATATAAAAGATGAAAATCGGACATCATACAGTACATGAAAATATTTTTCTAAAACAGCTAGAACCAGCCCTGTACCTCACATGGACACAGAGATCTCCCCATCCATTGATCAAATTGCTCTGCTTAGATTTATATCAAGCTGGCAGCTCATGGGCCATGTCTTTCTTCAGCAGCTAAGGGTACTTTCACACTTGCGGCAGAGGGTTCCGGCAGGCAGTTCCGTCTCACAAATGCATTGCAAGTGCGGATCCGTCTCTCCGTTTGTCATGCGAAAAGACGGATCCGTCTATATTTTTTATCACAGTTTTAAAGGTCTGCACATGTGCAGACCGGAATGGCGGATCCGTCGTTCCGGTATTTTTAATGACGCATCCGGCACTAATGCAGTTATATGGGAATTAATGCCGGATCCGTCATTCCGGCATGTCTTCAGGCACTTTAGACGGAAATAATACCGTGACTGAACTGAAGACATCCTGATGCATCCTGAACGGATTTTTCTCCATTCAAAATGCATGGGCATATGACTGAAGCATTTTTTTACGGCATAGAGCCCCGACGACAAAACTCTATGCCGTGTGTGAAAGTAGCCTTAGGGTTGTGTGTCCTTTCTGCTGCAGCCCGCTCCCTATCACAGCTCAGGAGACAGAAGAAGGATGAAACTGAGCATGTGTGCCCACCTCAGCAAGGTGGACAAAAAAGTACAAAAAGAATAAACAGCAGATGGCACTATACAGATATTGGATATGCAGTAGAAACAAAAGTGCGGGCGGCACTACAAAGGTCCATATATGGCAAAATCCACGCTGTGCCTGCGAACACTCCTCCGGTCAGAGTAGCAGTAAATACGGTGCTCAGCCCAAAGAATGACAGTCCATAGATACCTTGTAGTAGAGAGATGAAAAACGGCGGCACTCGTACACGTGTGTAGAAAAAGTTCCTTTATTACGGGCATCCAGTGTATCAACAACCGGGTGAGGGGCGGCTTTCCAACTCCTCGCAAATAGGTACAGTGGCGACGGCCGTTTCGCGCAACAATGCGCTTCGTCAGGCCACCTAAAAACGATTGATTGCAAAAGTGTTTCACAACCAACACTAATGTTATGTGACCTCCACATTCTTTTATCAGGTGACTGTTATGAGCAACTCCATACAGAAAAGGAATTTTCATCCAAAATAGAAAGAGATGAAAAGAGAACATCGAGGACCCCTCTTACCTTAACCGTCCCAACAACACTGAAAAGCGAAGCCAATGTGGGTGTGGCGCCGGCAGAGAGTAAGTTTTTTATGTATTATCTCAGGCTAAAATAGCGGACACTTTGGTTTTTTCAATTTCTGTATTCAAATGACAGCAAAAAGTAAAACATACCATACACTGGACAACATATCTATAAAAGATTCGCTCAACACTACTGGCCACAAAATGGGAATTGGCAAGTGGGCAAGTCTCCCATACATAATCCAGAAGGAGGAAATGTAATGAAAAGGACCATGGCTGTGCATGTGTGGCATCCACAGGGTTAATGTTACAATGTCAGTAAGCTTCCTTTGGAACTGACCAGGAGAAAATGTATATTGACGCGGACAGACTGGGGGGGGGGGGGAGAATAAGTGGCCCATGCTGTTGGTGGATCCAAACTAACAGCCAACAAAAGTAGGCAAACCCAGCAATACCATAGTGCAGCACAAAATACTCCCACTCTTGCCACACTCATCAACTGTATCATCATCCTAAAGAACAGATTACTGCTGAGAGCATCCGATCATTATCTGGATGCCAGCTATGAGCAGGGGCAGACTGGGAACTTAAAGGGGTTGTCTCATCTCTGATAGGTGCCGGTCACACTGCTTGGACTCGCACCTATATCACCTATACTCGCACCTATATCAAGAACAGAGCCCTGAAACTGGTGGATTGTGCATTGCGCATGCACATCTGCCTTCCATTTTATTTTCTATGGGGCCACCGAAAATAGAAGAGTGTTGGGCCCATAGAAGTGAATTGGAGCGGAGGTCGATCATGCGCAGTGCGCTCCTATTCACTTCTATGAGGGGAGCACTTGGTGGTGGCTGGACCGGAGTGGTCCAGCCACCACATTGCAGGACTTCATTCCCGATATAGTTGCAGGTCCCAGTGGTGGGAACTGCACCTTTAAGACAATGGGAGCATATCCTAGCGATGTGCCCCCATTGCCTGAGATGAGACAACCCCTTTAAAGTGTCTCTGGAAAAAACTAAAAGTGGCCCCATGTTGTAGGCAGGTCCAAATTGTCAGAAGCATGCACTACTTTTTTGCTGTGCAGAGGCATGGACAGAAACCCCACGGAAGCACTCTGTGGTACTTCCGTGAGGTTCTGTGCCTCCGTTCCGCACCAACCTCCTGGATTGCGGACCCATTAAAGTGAATACGGCAACGACCGTGTGCATGAGGCCTTAAGCAAACTTCCCACCGCTACTATAGTAAAGGAATTATAGGACAATCAGATACTTAATATTCCACCAGTCCCCCTTATACCTACTGTCCAGTATAAAATTATTTTGACTAATAAATTACTGGAAGGTAACCTGGACCCAAAGCATGAAGGTATGAAACACATTTGAAACATTAAATCAGGGTTCATATTTTCTGGGGGCAGTGAAGACTGAGTGTGAATCCATTTGCTCTAACTATCCTCTAGGTGCAGTCAGGGGCGTAGCTATAGGGGGTGCAGAGGTAGCAGTCGCTACTGGGCCCAGGAGCCTGAGGGGGCCCACAGACCCTTGTACCACATAAGAAGACACACAAAGCAGGGAAGGGGGGCCCAAGCTGAAATCTTGCATGGGGCCCATGAGCCGTTAGCTACGCCCCTGGGTGCAGTAGACTTGTAAGTGTAAGGGCTCCTATTATTTTCTCCCTTTTATTTTACAACTGTTTTGCTTGTTTGTCATTTCGATTTCTCTTTTTATATTTTGCAAACACTGTATTTTTTAATGTTCTTGTAGCTCTAAATAATCACCAGCCTTAAAGGGGTTGTCTCACTTCAGCAAATGGCATTTATCATGTAGACAAAGTTTACCGTTTCCTGACATGGCAATTTTCCATTTTTGCGTTTTTGTTTTTCGCTCCCTTCCTTCCCAGAGCCATAACTTTTTTATTTTTCCATTCACATAGCCATATGGGGGTTTATTTTTTGCGGGACCAGTTGTACTTTCTTATGAAATTATTTAATATTACATAGGATGTAGTGGGTAGCAGAAAATAAATTCCAAATGGGATGTAATTGAAGAAAAAAATTTACAGTTTTTTTTACGGCGTTCATTATGCAGTAAAATTGACTTGTTCTCTCCAGGTCAGTATGAATCTAGGAATACCACATATGTAAAGTTTTTGTTGTGTTTTAATACTGAAAAAAAAACTAATTTGGAAATTTTCTTTTCTTTACATATTCTTACCTTTATAACTTTTTCATAGTTATGTCTACAGAGATATGTGAGGGCTCATTTCTGCGGGATGATCTATTGGTTTTGTTAATACCATTCTAGATGTGTGACTTTTTTATGTTTTAATAGTACTGGCGTTTTCCCACGCAGCAATGCCTATGAGGTAATTTTATTTTGGTTATTTTTATTTTGGGGAAAAGGTACTGTTACTTTTCCTCGAAGATCGCAGGTTCTTTTCTGCGTAGGATCCTCTGTGTGCTGTGGGTACTTGGTGCGGCTGCAATCCTTCAAAACGCGTATGGTTTCTCAAGCCCTGGGAAGCGCTTCCAAACTGCCCTGCACCATCAGGCTGCCTCCACCCACCGACGATACCAGGAACTAAAAGTGCGCGAAAAAAGCGCACGGAAAAATTGCTGCGCGTGGCAAGAACGCCAGACACAGCCAACAGCCCTCTGATCGGAGGAAAAAGAGCGCAACATTCATATCGACTGTCCGCTCCGCAAACAGCAGCTTCTAGCGATCATCGCATCCTCCTGCAATCGTGCTGCCAGTCGCACCAAGTACCCACGGAACACAGAGGATCCTACGCTTAAAAGAACCTGCGATCTTTGAGGAAATGTAACAGCGACCAGTGAGCCAATTTTCGGTGGGACGCCACCAGGCACTGGTTTGCTGAAAAATATTTTCGCATAAATGAAGGCTATTTTTGCATAAATGAAAATCACTTTCACATAGCTGCATATACTTATACATCGGGTCTGGAAAGCTGCTGCTGTACTTTTTCCACTGAACTCATCCCAGAGCATTGACTATACTTTTACAATATTTTATCATTATTATTTTTTTTCTCTGGACATATAGCTCAATACAGGGTGTTTTAATATCATTTTAACACCATCATTTTTTCACAACCCCCTCTTTTTATCTTTTTTTCCTATCCCCATTTAATTCTTACCTTTTTATCCAATTTTTCACCACTATTCCCCTCTCCCTGTCCATTGGGAGTGACCTATATTGAAATACGTTTTTTTTTATCATTACTACTACTAAAATAAATATAGTTTTTTAACATAGCTATACTGTCTTTTGTTGATATGTGCTGGTGACTAGAGATGAGCGAACATTAAAAAAAAGTCCGTTGTTCGGCGTTCGGGTGGTGGTAAGTCGCGCATCCCGTTATGGATTCCACTATAGCGGCATATGGAATCCATAAGGGGCGGCTGCCACCAACCCGAACTTTTGCACAGCCGAAGGACCTGGGGTGACGTCACTGTCATGTGATCAGTGCAGGGGGCATGGCTCAGCACGGGATCAAATCCAGTGCTGAGCCACGCCCCTGCACTGATCACATGACAGTGACGTACCCCAGGTCCTTCGGCTGTGCAAGCTCGGGTTGGTGGCAGCCGCTTATGGATTCCATATGCCGCTATAGTGAATCCATAACGGGATGCGCGACTTACCACCACCCGAACGCCGAACAACGGACTTTTTTTTAATGTTCGCTCATCTCTACTGGTGACCTGATATAGAGTGCCTGTCTTCCTAGTTTCCTATAAGACTATTTAATTACTGTCATATCTTCTCTATCTCATAGTCCAAAAAATGCCTAATCCCTTTAACTCCCTATACTGACGGTTCGCAGCGACTGCACTGTTCAGTTGGTCTGTATTGTTAATGGCCGCATTGTATTGAAGGTCCTGCTCAGCCATTAACAATACTGATCTACTGAACAGTGCTGTCTTTATTAGTTTCATTAGAGCTCACTGCAGAGCTGCTGCGTCACAAGCACCACAAGACCACACTGTGTGGTTGTACCCTAACTCTCCATATCACACCTCATCATCACCTGTCCACTTGACCCAATCCCATTCCACCTCATCCCCAACCTTACTTAAACCCATCTGTTCAATCTATCACCAACAACAGGCATCTTTTCCCATATTGTTTTAAACATGAAACCATGACTTCCGTCTTTTAAAGGGGTTGTCCTGTCATGGTCAAGCGCCAGCCCGCAGTGGCCAGAGTAACAGAAACGGCCATGTAGCTGGTGGTCCACTGTTTCTATAATTCTGCCTCCCCCGGGTACTAACTTACTTTGTGTTATTCCCATCTCAGCCGTGAAAGGCTGAAATGAGACAACCCCTTTAAAAAACAATTATTTGTCCAGCTATTGTTCTCATCTCACAACTCCCATTGAACAACTTGTTCACCTTGACATATCTTCCCACTTATCATCCAACTGTCTTTTCAACCAGACCCAATCTGGATTCCGACCCCAACACTCTACTGAGATCGCCTTAAAGGGGTTGTGTTATTTCAGACACGGGTGGCATACTGTTTCCTTCCCCTTGTAGATTATAGGATCCTCTCTCCCTCTGTACCAGTCTGTCACTTCATGTTTATTGTACTTGTTTTTTAGTCATATCTTATGTACCTAAAGGCTATGTACACCTTCGGTGGCAATTTGTTTTGTTATTGCATTGTAATTGTGCATTGTAAAACGCATTTTGAGCTAAAAAATCTTTTTTTTTATTGGTCTTTATTAAAAATGATGAGCCGTTTTTCCTGCACAGCTTTAAGTTTCAATACTAACAGGATCTGTATTTTCTCTTTGCTCCATCAGGCATGGAGCTTATTCATAAGGATGTGGCTTAAATACGTGTTTTGGACCTCTTAGTAATTTAGAGATAAGGGTTATTAGATGACCGGCACAAAGTGCGGCACAGACCCAAAAGACCGCGGAAGGGCTTCTGAGTGTTTCCATGGGCTTCCGGTCCGTGCCTCTACTCCACATATGATAGGACATGTCCTCTCTTTTGCCGTATCTTGTGGATCGCGGACCCATTCAGGTCAATGGGTCTGCATTCACAGCACGGAGTTCACATGGCCGATGCCCGTGTATTACGGACCCGTTGTTTGCACGGTGACCATACAGTCGTGTGAATGAGCCCTATCAGAGAGAAACTATAACAGGCCAGTTCTGCGTCTTCGTGTTTTTGAATCCACACCTGGTTATAGCTTCAAAACTGCATCAGAAAAGCTGAAAAAAAACTGATCATAACCTAAATGTGTACAGACAGCTTGATAAGTGAAAATATCCAGTTCTATCATTAAACTGATTCTTAGTCATTTGTCTAAGGGTACTTTCACAGTAGCGTTAAAGTTTTCCGGTATTGAGTTCCGTCATAGGGGCTCAATACCGGAAAAAAAAACGCATCAGTTTGTCCTAATGCATTCTGAATGGAAAGCAATCCGTATGCATCATGATGTCCTCCGTTCCATCCCTTCCACGGTATTTGGCCAGAGAAAATACTGCAGCATGCTGCTGTTTTTCTCCTGCCAAAATTTCCGGAACACTTGCCGGATCAGGCATTGTTTTCCATTGAAATGTATTAATGCCGGATCCGGTACCAGACCTTTAAAAATGTGAAAAAGATAAATACCGGATCCGTTTTTCCAGATGACACCGGAGAGACGGATCCAGTATTTCACTGCATTTGCCAGATGGATCGGCATTCGGATCCGGAAACAAATGATATCCGTTTGCATACTGATTTCCGGATCCAGCAGGCAGTTCAGGCAACGGTAGTGTGAAAGTACCCTAGTACCGGTAAGATAATTGTAACCCGGGTGCCAAGTTTGGTATCACAATAAAGGACATTCATGTGGGACTGAGTTTTTTTTTTGTTTTAGATTAGGAAATACTGGTAATTTGTTATTAACTAACTGAACTGTGTATACTAATGCAAATACATTAATACTGCAAAGTATATAACACATTATCCCCATGCCCGCGAAACCAGCCCGTTGGCCAGCGCATGCACAGTAGCTATAGTGATGCAGTGCCCACAATGGGCATCGCAGTGCGCATGCCCTGGCCCAGCGAGGAAGAGAGCAGGTGCGGGATAGCGATGGGAAAGAAGGAGGACACGAAG
Source organism: Bufotes viridis (assembly GCA_033119425.1). Taxonomy (NCBI): domain Eukaryota; kingdom Metazoa; phylum Chordata; class Amphibia; order Anura; family Bufonidae; genus Bufotes; species Bufotes viridis. The sequence goes on from CM065591.1 coordinate 422,031,478, forward strand.
GAAGAGAAGGGCGGTGTGGGGAATTGCTCTGGTAGACAAGCTTGCGGACGCAGTATAGAGGCAAGGTACACAGTTCTCTGGGTAAAGTAGAAGTGTTTTATTCACACTCAGCAACACAAAAACAGGCTTAGTGCTTGTTCACACGAGGAAAACAGAAACAGTCTTAGTGCTTGTTCACACGAGGCAAAACACAAGGCAAAAATATCAGTCCCACAGCAAGGTCACCTGAGTGGTCGGTGTTAGTTCACACCTGGCAGTTAGCTCGGCCACGCAAAGTTTCCACCAGCGGCTTCCAGGTAGACTGCACGCCTGTTTGCAGACTCTTGCTTTCAGCCCTGAGAGCTCCACAGTAACACCAGCAGCTTCCAGGATAATCACCCCCCACCTGCTGAGGTGGCTGCTTTTTTAAAGGCCTGGAAAAAGTCCGGCCTGGACCGTGGGGAATAGTCTCCCACCCAGCACTTGACTATTCCCAATAAGAGCCGGCCCGGATTGGCTTTGTAGCCATGCTAAATATCAATGTGTCATACAGCACTAGCTGCTGCTGACACAAAAAATCCGGCTCTTATCTCGCCGAGGCCAGGAACCTCGGTGACACGTACCTTCCGTCGACGACGGAACCTTGCGCCCTCTTACATACCCCCCCTTTGTTCAACCCTGAGGGGGTGAACACATGTGAGGCAGTGGACGCGGGACAGGGCATCTGCATTACCCTGCAAGCGGCCTGCCCTGTGTTCCACTGAGAACTTGAAGTTCTGTAAGGACAGGAACCACCTGGTGACCCGAGCATTCCTCTCCTTGGCCTGGCTCATCCACTTGAGAGGGGAATGATCGGTCACCAGATGGAACTTCCTCCCTAACAAATAATAACGGAGAGACTCGAGTGCCCACTTGATAGCCAGGCACTCTCTCTCCACTATGCTATACCTGGTCTCGGCTGGGTTGAGCTTACGGCTCAGGAAGACAACGGGATGTTCTTCGCCGTTGACTTCCTGAGACAGTACAGCACCGAGGCCTACCTCCGAGGCATCCGTCTAAACTATGAATTCCCTGTTGAAGTCGGGTGTCACCAAAACCGGGGACCCACACAGGGCCGACTTCAATGCAGAGAAAGCCTCTTCCGCCTTCCCACTCCAGTGAACCTTTCCGGACCTTCGTCCCTTCAACAGGTTTGTCAACGGTGCTGCTATCGTGGCAAAGTGGGGCACAAACCTCATGTAGTACCCTACAATCCCCAGGAACGATTTTACCTGCCTGGTGGTGACCGGTCGGGGCCAATTACGTATTGCCTCTATCTTATTTACCTGAGGTTTGATGAGTCCCTGCCCAATGACATACCCCAGATACTTGGTCTCTTCTAACCTAATTGCACACTTTTTTGGATTAGCGGTTAGTCCAGCTTTTCTAAGGGCATCCACTACCGCCTGCACTTTGGGCAAATGGCTTTCCCAGTCGGTGCTGTGGGTGACTACATCATCTAAGTAGGCCGAGGCGTACCGACGATGAGGTCGCAGCACAATGTCCATTAACCTTTGAAAAGTGGCGGGGGCGCCATGCAGGCCAAAGGGTAATACCTTATAATGATACAGGCCCTGTGGGGTAACAAAAGCTGTTTTTTCCTTGGCTGACTCCGTTAAGGGTACCTGCCAGTACCCTTTAGTGAGGTCTAGCACAGAAAAATAACGGGCTTGCCCTAAATTCTCAACAAGCTCGTCTACCCGGGGCATGGGATACGCATCAAACTTGGACACTTCATTTAACTTGCGAAAATCGTTGCAGAACCGCAACGTCCCATCTGGCTTGGGTATTAGGACTATGGGACTGGCCCATTCACTTTTCGACTCCTCAATGACATCGAGCTTCAACATTAATTGCACTTCCTCCGCGATGGCCCGTCGCCGAGCCTCGGGTACCCGGTATGGTTTTAACCGGATCTTGGCCTGAGGCTCCGTGACGATATCATGTTGGATGAGGGAAGTGCGGCCAGGGAGGTCCGAGAACACATCCATGTTCCGACTGATGAACTCCCTGACTTCCTGAACTTGTTTGGAAGACAGGCTGTCTGCAATTTTTACCGTGGTTACTGCTTCACAGGCCTCAAACTGTGGGGCTGAACCCTTTTCACCTAGAAGCCCTGGACGGGGGCTGTTGTCGGACGAGTCCCTATCTTTCCACTGCTTTAGTAAATTCACATGGTACACCTGCTCCGGCTTGCGCCGCCCTGGCTGGTGTACTTTGTAATTTACTTCCCCTACCTTCTCGATCACCTCATAGGGCCCCTGCCACCTAGCTAGGAACTTGCTGTCAAGGGTAGGTACCAGAACCAAAACCCGATCTCCCGGATTGAAAACCCGTACCCGAGCCTGACGATTATACACCCTACTCTGAGCTTGTTGAGCTGCCTCCATATGCTCCCGGACCAGCGGCAACACCCTTTCCATCCGTTCCTGCATCTGGGTGACATACTCAATGACACTTTTGTGGGGGACGGGTTGTTGTTCCCACGATTCCTTGGCGATGTCTAACAGGCCCCGAGGGTGTCTGCCATAAAGTAGTTCGAAGGGCGAGAACCCAGTAGAGGCCTGGGGCACCTCTCGCACTGCGAACATGAGATAGGGCAGAAGCAGGTCCCAGTCCCTCCCATCTCTAGACACCACCCTTTTTAACATTTTTTTTAACGTTTGGTTAAACCTTTCGACGAGAACATCCGCTTGCGGATGGTAAACGGACGTCCGCAACTGTTTAATACGCAGCAATTTACATAGTTCCCTCATAACCTTGGACATAAAAGGGGTCCCTTGGTCTGTCAGAACCTCCTTAGGCAGGCCCACCCGGGAAAACATGTCTATTAACTCCTTAGCTATGAGCTTAGCTGATGTATGTCGCAGGGGCACCGCCTCCGGATACCGAGTGGCGTAATCGAGCACGACCAGAATGTGTTGGTGGCCCCTAGCGGACTTCGGTATGGGCCCTATTAGATCCATAGAGATTCGCTCAAACGGTACCTCTATGATTAGTAGAGGTACCAGAGGACTACGGAAATGTGGCTGGGGGCTATTTACCTGACAGGTTGGACAGGACTTACAATAATTTTCTACCTCCTTGAACACACTGGGCCAATAAAACCGCTGCAGTATGCGGTCCTGAGTTTTCTGCCATCCCAAGTGTCCCCCAAGAACATGTTGGTGGACAAGCTCCATAACGAGCTTGCGATACGCTGTGGGCACCACCAACTGTTCAATAAGCTCACCCCGGATTTTGTTCACCCGATACAACATTTCCTGGTGAACAACAAAACGGGGAAACATTAACTCAGCCACAGGTTTTTGGGGTTTACCATCAATTATCACAATGTTCTCCCAGGCCCTGGCTAGGGTTTGGTCCCGGTGTTGCGCGGTCCCAAAATTTTCTCTGGAGACATTGAGGTCTGCCAACTCAGGCCCCGGTGGCAAGCCCTCCATGTCTCCCACCATTACACTCAGTGGGGTTGTCTCCTCCTCTATCACAGAAGTAGTGGTAACCCCTACTGCTGGTGCCTCTGCCTCGGGTTCCTCGGGTTTGGGACCCGGACATTTTTCTTCCCCACAGGTAGGCAACCCGTTCCTCCACAAAGACCAGAACAGAGGAAAGTCCCTCCCCAATATTGCGGCATAAGGGAGCCGTCTCCCCACTCCCACGACATGTGGCACCTCTCTCCCACCCACCGTCAGGGTAACCTTAGTAGTGGGATACTCCCTGCGATCCCCATGTATACAGACAATGGTAAGGGTTCGCCCTTCTGGGAGTTTTTCCGTTACCAACGACTCATGGACCAGAGTTACCAGGCTCCCAGAGTCCAGCAGGGCCTGCACGGAGTGTCCATTAACCATGATGTCACACATCGGAGGGGTGTCCGCGGCCAGCAGGGGGTCAGCTATATACACTGGTTGGGCAAAAAGAGAGGACCGGCGAGCGAACCCGCAGTCCATGGGTTCGGATGCCCTAGGGCAGTTGGCGGCCACATGTCCCCAGTCCTGACAATGCCAACACCTGACCCCCGCAGCCTCCTCCTCCCCAGGGTATTCCTCCCACGGACTGGAGATCCACTCCCTCCTTATGAGGTAGGATCCCTTTCCAGGATCCCGGGTCGGCACCTGGGGCTGACGTGACTTCGGTAGTACCGCAGAGTCCTTCAACAAATCCTGAGTGGCCATATACCTCTCCACCAGGCTAACCAGTTGTTCCAGGTTGCCTGGATCGCCTTGTCCCACCCAGCGCTGTATGGCTCTCGGGAGGGTACGCACAAACCTGTCGACCACGACCCTTTCAACCATCTGAGAAGGGCTCAACAGTTCAGGCTGGAGCCATTTTTTTACTAGGTGAAGTAAGTCATAGACTTGTGACCGGACGGGTCGGGACTCGGAAAACACCCACTGACACATAGGTGTTTACTCCCAACCTGGCCAACACCTCACCTTTTAGCATCTCATAGTCTTTTGCCTCCTCGCAGCTGAGGTCAAAATAGGCCTTTTGTGCATCCCCCACCAGAAAAGGCGCCACCACCTCAGCCCATTGCTCCAATGGCAGCCTCTCTTGCTCGGCGGTTCTTTCAAACACCGTCAGGAATGCCTCTATATCATCTTCTGGACCCATTTTCCTCAGGGCTGATCGGACTTTGCCCCTGGCGGTAGACACAGTCGGGGCTGTCGTGGTTGCAACTCCTTGCTGGGACGTTCGCACCGACTCCTGCAAGGCTATCAGCTGCTGCATTAGGAGATTGTTCGTCTGCTGCTGTGCCTCCTCATGTCTTTTTTGCTGTAGCTCATTAGCCTGTTGCTGCTGTATGTTAGCCTCCATGAGAGCTTTCACAGCAGCCTCCATGTTGCCAGAAACCACAAAAGTTGCAGGCCTGATATATGACATGCAGTCCAAAACAGCAAAAACAAAAACTTTCGGCGTTCAGGCCAGCCTCACTGCGCATGCCCGCATCCGACACCAAATGTGGGGAATTGCTCTGGTAGACAGGCTTGCGGACGCAGTATAGAGGCAGGGTACACAGTTCTCTGGGTAAAGCAGAAGTTTTTTTTTATTCACACTCAGCAACACAAAAACAGGCTTAGTGCTTGTTCACACGAGGCAAAACAGAAACAGTCTTAGTGCTTGTTCACACGAGGAAAAACACAAGGCAAAAATATCAGTCCCACAGCAAGGTCACCTGAGTGGTCGGTGTTAGTTCACACCTGGCAGTTAGCTCGGCCACGCAAAGTTTCCACCAGCGGCTTCCAGGTAGACTGCACGCCTGTTTGCAGACTCTTGCTTTCAGCCCTGAGAGCTCCACAGTAACACCAGCAGCTTCCAGGATAATCACCCCCCACCTGCTGAGGTGGCTGCTTTTTTAAAGGCCTGGAAAAAGTCCGGCCTGGACCGTGGGGAATAGTCTCCCACCCAGCACTTGACTATTCCCAATAAGAGCCGGCCCGGATTGGCTTTGTAGCCATGCTAAATATCAATGTGTCAAGCAGCGCTAGCTGCTGCTGACACACAAAAAATCCGGCTCTTATCTCGCCGAGGCCAGGAACCTCGGTGACACGTAACATAGTAACATAGTAACATAGTATATAAGACCGAAAAAAGACATTTGTCCATCCAGTTCGGCCTGTTTCCTACAAGTTGATCCAGAGGAAGGCAAAAAAAACCTGTGAGGCAGAAGCCAATTTTCCTCACTTAAGGGGAAAAAAAAATTCCTTCCCGACTCCAATCAGGCAGTCAGAATAACTCCCTGGATCAACGACCCCTCTCTAGTAGCTATAGCCTGTAATATTATTACACTCCAGAATTAAATCCAGTCCCCTCTTGAATTCCTTTATTGTACTCACCATCACCACCTCCTCAGGCAGAGAGTTCCATAGTCTCACTGCTCTTACAGTGAAGAATCCTTTTCTATGTTTGTGTACAAACCTTCTTTCATCCAGACGCAGAGGATGTCCCCTTGTCACAGTCAGAGTCCTGGGGATAAATAGATGATGGGACAGATCTCTGTACTGACCCCTGATATATTTATACATAGTTATTAGATCTCCCCTCAGTCGTCTTTTTTCTAAAGTGAATAACCCTAATTTTGATAACCTTTCAGGGTACTGTAGATCCCTCATTCCAGTTATTACTTTAGTTGCCCTCCTCTGAACCCTCTCTAGCTCTGCTATGTCTGTCTTGTTCACAGGAGCCCAGAACTGTACACAGTACTCCATGTGTGGTCTAACCAGTGATTTGTAAAGTGGTAGGACTATGTTCTCATCACGGGCGTCTATGCCCCTTTGATGCAACCCATTATCTTATTGGCCTTGGCAGTAGCTGCCTGACACTGGTTTTTGCAGCTTAATTTGCTGTTTATTAAAATTCCTAGATCCTTTTCCATGTCAGTGTTACCGAGTGTTTTACCATTTAATATGTAACGGGTGACTTGCATTATTCCTTCCCATGTGCATAACTTTACATTTGTCAGTGTTAAACCTCATCTGCCATTTTTCTGCCCAAGCCTCCAATCTATCCAGATCCCTCTGTAGCAGAAAACTGTCCTCTTCAGTGTTAATTACTTTACACAGTTTAGTGTCATCTGCAAAAATAGATATTTTACTGTGCAAGCCTTCTACAAGATCATTAATAAATATATTGAAGAGAATAGGGCCCAATACTGACCCCTGAGGTACCCCACTAGTTACAGTGACCCAATCTGAGTATCTACCGTTAATAACCACCCTCTGTTTTCTGTCACTCAGCCAGTTACTTACCCACATACAGACATTTTCTCCCAGTCCGAGCATCCTCATTTTATATACTAACCTTTTATGAGGTACGGTGTCAAATGCTTTGGAGAAGTCCAGATATACGACGATCCATTGATTCGCCTCTGTCAAGTCTAGAACTTACCTCCTCATAGAAGCTGATTAAATTTGTTTGGCATGACCGATCCCTCATGAAGCCATGCTGATATGGCGTTATTTGCTTATTTTCATTGAGATACTCCAAAATAGCATCTCTTAGAAACCCTTCAAACAGTTTACCAACAATAGATGTTAAACTTACCGGCCTATAATTTCCAGGCTCTGTTTTTGGACCCTTTTGAATATTGGCACCACATTTGCTATGCGCCAATCCTGTGGAACATTCCCTGTTATTATAGAGTCCGTAAATATCAGAAATAATGGTCTGGCTATGACATCACTTAATTCCCTTAGGATACGGGGGTGTATGCCATCCGGTCCTGGCGATTTGTCTATTTTAATCTTTTTAAGTCGCTGTTGTACTTCTTCCTGGGTCAGACAGGGCACTTTTAATGGGGGATTTACTTTTACATTCTGCATTTCATCTGACAGTTTATTTTCCTCAGTGAATATAGTGGAGAAAAAAATATTTAATAGTTTTGCTTTATCCTCGTCGCTCTCTGCAACACCCCTCATTGCTATGTAGAGGGCCGACTCCTTCAGATTTATATTTTTTACTATTTATATAATTGAAGAACATTTTAGGGTTAGTTTTACTCTCTTTGGCAATTAATCTCTCGGTCTCTAGTTTGGCAAATTTTATTCGTTTTTTACATATTCTATTTTTTTCCTTATAGTTTATCAGTGCTTCCTGACTCCCTCCTGTTTTAGCGATTTATATGCTTTCTTTTTGTCATTTATTGCCTTCTTTACGGTTCCATTTATCCACATTGGTCTCTTATTGTTCCTTAGCCTTTTATTCCTATAAGGTATGTACCTCTCACAATTAGATGTTACAATGCTTTTAAAAATCTCCCATTTTATGGTTGTATTTTTATTTTTGAGGACTTTGTCCCAGTTAGTTAGGCCTATGGCCTCGCTTAGTTGGCTAAATTTTGCTTTTTTGAAGTTTGGTATTTTTGTTCCTCCCTTTAGAAACTCTCGTTTGAAGGATAATTGGAAGGTTATAACTTTATGGTCACTATTTCCCAGGTGTCCCCCAACCTGTACATCTGTTGTTCTATCAGGTCTATTGGTTAATACTAAGTCCAGTATGGCCGTCCCTCTAGTGGGGTCCTGAACCAGTTGGGAAAGGAAATTGTCTTTGGCTATTGCCAAGAACCTGTTTCCTTTATGGGATGTACAGCTTTCAGTTTCCCAGTCTATATCTGGGTAGTTGAAGTCCCCCATGATAACGACTTCATTATGATTTGCCGCCTCGTCTATCTCGTTTAGTAATAGATTTTCTGTGGACTCTGGTATATTAGGTGGTTTATAATACACTCCTATTAGTATTTTATTATTGTTTTTGCTCCATGTATTTCTACCCACAGTGACTCCACATGTTCATGTCCCTCAGAGATGTATTCTCGAATTACGGGATTTAGACACGACTTCACGTAGAGGCAGACTCCTCCACCTCTCCGGTTTTGACGATCCTTTCTAAACAGATTGTAACCTTTTATATTAACTGCCCAGTCATAGCTATCATCCAGCCATGTCTCAGTTATTCCCACTATGTCATAGTCCTCCTCACACATCACTAATTCCAGTTCACCAGTCTTGTTAGTCAGGCTTCTGGCATTAGTATACATACATTTGAGAGGTTTATGTGTATTTTTTACCCTACATCTTTCATTCTGAGCTGTTCTAGTCCCCCCTTCCATTCCTCCCCCAGACACACTACCTCGCCCCTGGTCTCTATCTGCAATATCTTCCCCTCCTATAACGTAATTACCCTCCCCCAGTCCCTAGTTTAAACACTCCTCCAACCTTCTAGCCATCTTTCTCCCCAACACAGCTGCCCCTTCCCCATTGAGGTGCAGCCCGTCCCTACGGTAGAGCCTGTAGCCAACAGAGAAGTCGGCCCAGTTCTCCATGAACCCGAACCCCTCCTTCCTACACCAGTTCTTGAGCCACTTGTTAACCTCCCTAATCTCCCGCTGCCTTTCTTGTGTGGCTCGTGGTACAGGCAGTATTTCAGAAAATACTACTTTTGAGGTCCTTGCCCTAAGCTTTTGACCTAAATCCCTGAAATCATTTTTAAGGACTCTCCACCTTCCTCTAACTTTGTCATTGGTTCCGATATGGACCATGACCGCTGGATCTTCTCCAGCCCCTCCCAGTAATCTGTCAACCCGATCCGCGATGTGTCGAACTCTAGCGCCAGGAAGACAGCACACTGTTCGGCGATCACGATCTTTGTGACAGATTGCCCTATCTGTACCCCTAATAATTGAGTCTCCCACTACCAGCACCTGTCTGGCCTGCCCTGCTCTCCTGGTCCCCTGCTTACTGGAGCTGACATTCCCCTGACTGGCAGAGGAAGTGTCTGGCTGCAGCGGTGCCGTCCCTGAACTGTCATCCCCTCATCTGCCAACCGTGCAAACTTGTTGGGGTGTGTCAGATCAGGGCTAGCCTCCCTGGCACTCTTCCCTCTACCCCGCTTTCTTACTGTTACCCAGCTAACTACCTCACTCTCCTCAGCCTCCTCGCTACCACCCTCCCCCACATCTACCCCATAGAGTGCTTGCTCAGTGAGCAGCAAACTCTTTTCCAAATTGTCAGTGGCTTTCAGTGTTGCAACTCGCCTGTTTAGAGACTCGATGTGCGATTCCAAACGGGTAATTTGCTCACATTTTGAACAAACATACACCCTCGAACGGCTGTTCCAGGACTGCATACATCATACAAGATGTGCACTGGACGGCGCTGTCAATAATGGAAGTCATACTAAATGGGGATTACACAGGAAAAGAGAGGGAAAAAATAAATAAATACAATATAGAGCAGTGATATCAAGATTCTTACTTACTGTGGTCCCTTACAGCAGTAGGAAGACTAGCTAGAATCAAACCAACTGTATACAAGGATGATCTAATGAATCTCTGTTTCTTGCTCCTTTTCTTAAACTCCGGTTTCTTCAACTCCACTTATGAAAGCAGCCACTTAGTAATGCAGGCCTCAGGTAGAGCAGGCTCTGGAAGAGTTGAGTGGTCTAATTTATAGCACCTGTTAGGCCAAGCCACTCCCCTCACCAAGCAGAGAAAAAAAACTGCTTTAAATGACACTACACAGCAGAGAGAAAAAAGCGGTTTTAAATGGCAGAACTAAACTGCAAGCACTTAACTTTCTAGGTAAGCAGCTTCACACCACACTCAGACACTTGCAGTCCCAACAAAAAGACACTCAGCAGTAGAACTCCGGTTTCTTCAACTCCACTTATGAAAGCAGCCACTTAGTAATGCAGGCCTCAGGTAGAGCAGGCTCTGGAAGAGTTGAGTGGTCTAATTTATAGCACCTGTTAGGCCAAGCCACTCCCCTCACCAAGCAGAGAAAAAAACTGCTTTAAATGACACTACACAGCAGAGAGAAAAAAAGCGGTTTTAAATGGCAGAACTAAACTGCAAGCACTTAACTTTCTAGGTAAGCAGCTTCACACCACACTCAGACACTTGCAGTCCCAACAAAAAGACACTCAGCAGTAGAACTCCGGTTTCTTCAACTCCACTTATGAAAGCAGCCACTTAGTAATGCAGGCCTCAGGTAGAGCAGGCTCTGGAAGAGTTGAGTGGTCTAATTTATAGCACCTGTTAGGCCAAGCCACTCCCCTCACCAAGCAGAGAAAAAAACTGCTTTAAATGACACTACACAGCAGAGAGAAAAAAAGCGGTTTTAAATGGCAGAACTAAACTGCAAGCACTTAACTTTCTAGGTAAGCAGCTTCACACCACACTCAGACACTTGCAGTCCCAACAAAAGACACTCAGCAGTAGAACTCCGGTTTCTTCAACTCCACTTATGAAAGCAGCCACTTAGTAATGCAGGCCTCAGGTAGAGCAGGCTCTGGAAGAGTTGAGTGGTCTAATTTATAGCACCTGTTAGGCCAAGCCACTCCCCCTCACCAAGCAGAGAAAAAAAAACTGCTTTAAATGACACTACACAGCAGAGAGAAAAAAAAGCGGTTTTAAATGGCAGAACTAAACTGCAAGCACTTAACTTTCTAGGTAAGCAGCTTCACACCACACTCAGACACTTGCAGTCCCAACAAAAAGACACTCAGCAGTAGAACTCCGGTTTCTTCAACTCCACTTATGAAAGCAGCCACTTAGTAGAGCAGGCTCTGGAAGAGTTGAGTGGTCTAATTTATAGCACCTGTTAGGCCAAGCCACTCCCCCTCACCAAGCAGAGAAAAAAAAACTGCTTTAAATGACACTACACAGCAGAGAGAAAAAAAAGCGGTTTTAAATGGCAGAACTAAACTGCAAGCACTTAACTTTCTAGGTAAGCAGCTTCACACCACACTCAGACACTTGCAGTCCCAACAAAAAGACACTCAGCAGTAGAACTCCGGTTTCTTCAACTCCACTTATGAAAGCAGCCACTTAGTAATGCAGGCCTCAGGTAGAGCAGGCTCTGGAAGAGTTGAGTGGTCTAATTTATAGCACCTGTTAGGCCAAGCCACTCCCCCTCACCAAGCAGAGAAAAAAAAACTGCTTTAAATGACACTACACAGCAGAGAGAAAAAAAAGCGGTTTTAAATGGCAGAACTAAACTGCAAGTACTTAACTTTCTAGGTAAGCAGCTTCACACCACACTCAGACACTTGCAGTCCCAACAAAAAGACACTCAGCAGAACTCCGGTTTCTTCAACTCCACTTATGAAAGCAGCCACTTAGTAATGCAGGCCGACGACGGAACCTTGCGCCCTCTTACAGCGGGCAGAGGCAGAGGATGGGGCGTGGATATGAGCCAAAGAGGCAGAGCAGCCTGGGCTCCAACGAGGTGAACGCCGCCCCGAATCACTTGCGAGCCCTCATTTACATACCAATAAAAATCAGTTTTGCCTCCGGTGAGCTTCACCAGAAATCAACAAAGGTATCATTAGAATAATCTACTGTTATGCTAATGTGCTATGCACTCGGTCTATTATGGCCAAATTTGGTGACAGACTCCCTTTAAAATAATTTTACTGTACCATAAAATAGGCAGAGTCGAAGCACCCACAGTATGAAATTGATCCAAACACAATACGAGTCATTATATATTTTATTTTACAGAGAATCTTTACTTTGCAATTACTTACTGTCATTTTCTTTAAGGAACAGAACTGAAATCTTGTGGTGGCTGTGGAAAGGATAATAGCTCAACAGACAATGGCTGCCAGATAGACTCTTCTCTAAATGCATGTCACTGCCCAGATATTCCCCAGCAGGACCTACAGGTATGGAAATATATTCTTCATTTAAAATATCAACTAGAGTTTTACAGAATAGTTTTTTGTATTCATTTTTAGCACAACTTTTACAAAGCCTTTCAGGAACCTGATCATTGAAGAATGTCATGAACTCAACATCTTTCTCTATGTCCTATTAGAGCATATGGACATGATACAGCTTGGGGCCTCCCTCTAAAGCGGTTCACCCTTTAGCTAGAGTGATGGACCACTAGCGAAGTGACTGTAGCAGACCTGGCCCATCTATGTATAATATGTAAAGAAGCAAAAAAAATGTGACTTAAAGGGAATCTGTCACCAGGTTTGAGCCCTGTCAGCTAAACATATGCTGACGTTCAGGGTCTCATTAGCATGCCTAATATGGGCTCATCTAAACAAATGGTAGCGTAATTTTGTCAAAAAACAGGTTTAACTAACCTGTCAATCACACATATAAGGAGCCCAAGGGGAGGTCCAGCGATGCAGGGTGCCCGGCCGCAGACATCGCTGTATGTGGCCAGCGCCGCCTCCTAATGCTCCGTGCCGCCTCTCCCTCCCCCTCCTCCTGCTGTAAGCGCTGGCTCGTACGCACACGGCGCGTGCGCACTTCACTTGAAGAAGCCGATCCAAGAAGTCCGCACGGGTGCATGCCTGTGCGCACGCGCGGACTTCTTGGATCGGCTTCTTCAAGTGAAGTGCGCACGGAAACACAACGGAAGGCAAAAATGGACAAAGATCACTGAACAACGGAACCCCTTTTTGCGGACAGCATAAAAAAACGGTCGTGTGCATGAGGCCTTAGCCTACATGCACTTGGCAGTGGTTTTTTGCGGCCTCTGTTCCGTTTTTTTTGCGGATCCGATTGTTTCCCATTCATTTCTATGGATCCGTTAAAAATGCGGATGCCTCTTCCGTTGCGCGTCCGCTGTCCGCATTTCACATCCGTAAAAAAATATGGCATGTCCTATTCTTGTCCGCAAAAAACTGTTTGCGGACCCATAGAAGTCAATGGGTCTGCAAAAAATGCGGATGACCAACGGAAGCCATCCGTTTGTCATCCGCATCCGTTTTTTTTTGAGGATGGGTGCTTGGAAACCAGGGCAGTTGTACAGATACTTTAAGAAACTGTTTCAAGCCTTCCGTTTTTTTTGCGGATCCGCAAAAAAAAACGGAAGACACACGGAAACACAACCTACAAAATTTGCGGACACATGAAATGGATGTGGATGTGAAAAAAAAAGGAAGACAGATCCGCAATTTGCGGACAGCAAAAAACGTGTGCATGAAGCCTTAATTTGCAAACGATAAGGTAAATGAATGATGAAGGAGAATTCCGCTTCAGTGTTTCCTCATCTCTCGTCTCACCTGTCTATCCTACGTACATACATATATACTCCTTCCTCTACTTTTGTCTACTGCAGCATATATACACCTACTTTAACAAGTCCACAGCCATATAAACTATGAAAATCTTTCATCAAGAACCAGCCACTGCAGACATATAAGGCTACTTTCACGCCAGCGTTTTTGCTGCATCTGTCATGGATTACCAAAAACGCTTCCGTCAGGATAATACCACCGGTTGCATCCGTTATGAACGGATCCGGTTGTATTATCTTTAAAATAGGCAAGACGGAACAGTCATGAACTCCATTGAAAGTCAATGGGGGACGGATCAGTTTTCTATTGTGTCCGTTCCTATTGACTTACATTATGTGTCATGAAGGATCCGTCTTGCTGCGCACCACATCGCGGACAGGAAAACGCTACTTGCGTCGTTATTCTGTCCGTGATGGAGAAGCAGCCAAATGGAATGGAATACATTCTGGTGCATTCCGTTTCCTTCGGTTCAGTTTTGTCCCCATTGACAAACAAAATGGAAGCGTTTCCCCCGCTATTGAGATTCTATGACGGATCTCAATAGAGGAAAGGGAAAGTAGCCTAACTTTTACTTTACAGTTCCCTACATATCCCCAGCACTGAGCATTTACCAGTGCTAGGGGTAAACATGCCCCAAAACTGAAACGCGTATGATGGACACAAGAATACATACAGCTGCACCAGAATCTTCAGGGGTGCATAACATATCCCTGGATGCCCCTCTTCAAGGTGTTTATTGATAAAAATAAAATAAGAAAAATACTATTATTATATCTACATAATGACCTCTTAGATATTTTCATACAGTAAATGATTTTGCAGCTTGACAGACATTATGGCTACAAAATGAAGCATTATCTAATATCATGTGCATAAAACATAGGAAGGAAGACACAACTTAATAAAATTACAGTATGTATTTAGCATGGAAGATGACTGTGTCTGCAAACCTACAGACATTTTCTTTTGATTGACTGGTTATATGAATGCTAGGGTCCTGATTTAAAATCTAACCAAAGACAATATCTGCATGGAGTTTGTATGTTGTCCCCATGTTTACATGGATATTTCTGGGCACTCTGGTTTCCTCCCACAAAACTGGTATGTTGATTTGCCTACTTATAATAATTGTTCCTCTTATGTGTTTTTGAGATTGCGTCAGGGATTGGTGTGAGTTATGACAATCTTTGTACAGCACTGCGCAATAACTTGTGGTTGTATTAGCAACAGGAAATAAATAAATAATAAATTAATAATAATAAATAAATAAAAGATAAAACTGATATAACTGAACAGTAACAAAATTGATTCTGCGATAATTTTATTAAAAAAAAATTCTTTCACAGTATTTGTTTCTGTGGCAACTTTTTTTCATGTGTTCGATGATTCAGGGATTTCTTGCATGGATAGCTTGTTTCAAATTCCCCCACAGCATCTCTTTGAAATTTACATCCAGCTCAACAATCCTTCATGTCCTTTTCTTTAGCCATATTACAGTATCTCACAAAAGTAGTCAGTGTGCCCTCAAAATAACTCAACACACAGCCATTAATGTCTAAACCGCTGGCAACAAAATTGAGTACACCTCTAAGTGAAAATGGCCAAATTGTGCTCAAAGTGTCAATATTTTGTGTGGCCACCTATATTTTCCAGCACTGCCTTAACTTTCTTGGGCATGGCGTTCACTAGAGCTTCACAGGTTGCCACTGGAATCCTCTTCCACTCCTCCATAACGACATCATGAAGCTGGTGGATGTTAGAGACCTTGCACTTCTCCACCTTCCGTTTGAGAAAGTCCCACAGATGCTCAATAGGGTTTAGGTCTGGAGACATGCTTGGCCAGTCCAGCACCTTTACCTTTTCAGTTTCATCTTGGAGGTGTTTTGGGGGTTGTTATTATGTTGAAATATTGCCCTGAGTCCCAGTTTCCAAAGGCAATTCATGGTTCCCTCAAGGAACTGTAGATCCCCACAGTCTGCAATACTCATGCAGTCCCAAACCATGACACTCCAACCACCATGCTTGACTGTAGGCAAGACACACTTGTACTTACGCTTGATACCATCTGAACCAAATAAGTTTATCTTGGTCTCATCAGACCACAGACATGGTTCCAGTAATCCATGCCCTTAGACTGCTTTAGAAGAGGCTTTCTCTTGGAACGACAGCTGCATGTGCGGCGTATGGTCTGAGAAGATAGAAGAAAATTGTGGTGTATGGT
Organism: Bufotes viridis; assembly: GCA_033119425.1. Classification (NCBI taxonomy): domain Eukaryota; kingdom Metazoa; phylum Chordata; class Amphibia; order Anura; family Bufonidae; genus Bufotes; species Bufotes viridis. Next base: position 422,047,253 of record CM065591.1, read on the forward strand.
CTAAGCACTTATAGGCTGACCCCTACCCCCATAACCTCTGTAGCAATGCTGGCAACACTTATACTTATTTTTTGAAAAGACTACCTCTGGATATGACACTGAGCATACGCACTTAAGGAAAGGCCTGTTTGAGTGGAACCTGTCCTGTTAAACTGCTGGTCTTGGCCACTGTGCTGCTGCTCAGTTTTAGGGTGTTGGCAATCTTCTTATAGCCTAGGTCATCTTTATGTAGAGCAATAATTCTTTTTTTCAGATCCTCAGTTCTTTACCATGAGGTGCCATGTTGAACTTCCATTGACCAGTTTGAGAGAGTGTGAGAGCAATAACGCCAAATTTAACACGCCTGCTCTCCATTTACACCTGAGACCTTGTAACACTAACGATTCACATAACACTGGGGAGGGAAAATAGCTAATTGGGCACAATTTGGCCATTTTCACTTAGGGGTGTACTCAATTTTGTTGCCAGCGGTTTAGACATTAATGGCTATGTGTTGAGTTATTTTGAGGGCACACCAAATTTACATGGTTATACAAGCTGTACACTGACTACTTTACATTGTATCAAAGTGTCATATCTTCAGTATTGTCTCATGAAAAGATATAATAAAATATTTGCAAAAATGTGAGGGTAAACCTCAGACCATAACATTTCCACTGTCATGCTTTACTGTTGATATCAGATTCTTCTGGTGAAATGCTGATTTTAGTTTTGTCTTCTGCATATAACTCAGATACTGCAACTCCATACTTGCCTCATCTGTACAAAGCTCATTGTACCAGATGTTCTGGTGTTTGGATGGCATTACTAATGGTGACCCCTAGGGTTTCCAGACACACCTTTAAAAGTCTTATGTTGTGCTCTTGGATGGAGTTGCCAGGAGAGTCTGACCTGGAAGATTTGGCAGCTGTCTGATATTTTCCCTATTGGTAGTGGTAGATAGTCTTTTAGACACTGAAAGGACTGATGTCCAGTTTGGTGACCCCCATTTTTTAAGTCTCAAGCATCTGTAACCTTCTTTCTGAAGGCCTCAGGAAGGCCTCTTATGTTGTGCTCTTGGACAGACTTGCTAGGAGGGCCTGGCCCAGAAGAGTTGGCAGTTGTTTGATATCTTCTCCACTCGTAGTGGTAGATAATCCTTCAGACAGTGAAAGGACTAATGTCCAGTTTGGTGAGCTTTGAGTTTTTCAGGCTCAAGAATCTGTAACCTTCTTTCCAAAGGACTCAGGAACCTCTTTAGATTTTGGCATGGTGATGCCACACATGTGAATAATAAAGAGCAAATCAAATTAAATGCCTGAGTTACAAGTAAAACCTGTTCCTCCAACATTTTATATGATGGTAGACACATATTGCAGCTTCCTTGTGTGACTGAATCCACACAAACATGCTTTAGCCAATGTGATATTGGGCGTGAAACTGAGGCATTGCCCTCAAAACTGTGCAGATTACCTAATATTGGCGAGGTTTGGCGAGCTGGTGCACTTCATTCTCTAGTTCATCATGTGATAAATGACATACCGTATTTTCCGGAATATAAAACGACTTTCTAACACTAGAATTGTTTTAAAAAAGATGGGAGTCGTCTTATACGCCGGGTATAAGGCAGCACAGGGGAGAAGGAAGCAGTCCCTTCCTCCCCCTGTGCTGCCCGCTGCCACTAATGATGAGAGAGGGGAGGAGGAGGGACCTGTGGTTTATTTATTGCAAATAAACGATTTTATAGATATACAAATTACCAGTACCGGTACCTTTGTGCCCAAGGGGCTGTCGCCGTTTTGTGCCCAGTGCCGCCCCTCTCTATTTATTCACTGTACTTCCATTTTTTTATCTTCTGAAGCCGCTCGTAATCTCGCGCATGCGTAGTTAGTTGGAGCACTCGCTCGTTCTTGCTGTGAGGGCGGAGGGAACAGAGGAGACAGCGCCAACTAACTGCACATGCGTGAGATTACGAGCGGCTTCAGAAGATAAAAAAAATGAAGGGGTGGCGCTGGGATCCAGGATTCAGGGCGCGGCTGGGCACAAAACGGCGGAGGGACAGCCCCTTGGGCACAAAGGTACTGGTAATTAGCATATCTATAAAATCGCTTTTTTGTAATAAATACGGTAAACCACAGGTGGGGTTAACAAAATAGTACAGTTTTAATTTTTATTTAGTGTGCGTCGGAAGAGGGGTATACCTATATGGCGAGTATAGCCCAAACCCTATATTTTAAATAAAAAGTTGGGGGTTGTCTTATACGCCCAGTCGTTTTATACGCCGGAAAATACGATCTGTACTCATTTTGGTTAATACACTACATGATTGCAAAGGGAAATTGCTAGTGCTCTTATATTGATGTGTTTACCTATTTTTGAAATGATTGAATAAAAACTTGGTGTGTTCTTACTTTTCTTACGACTGCACACAGGGAGCAGTAAGGAGAGAAAGACAAGTTACTTCTGTCACACAATCAGTGTCGTACTGGAGTGCTAAGAACCAACCAGTGAAATTCATACTGTAGTCCCAATGTGAAGCTACATGCAAATGTTGCCTGTTCACACAGTGGCAGCAGCAAGACGTTTAAGATCATTGATTATAGGGGTCCCTACAGTGACTTCAAGAAGGCAGGTCCATGGGAAAAGCTGTCCTGCCTCTGTGCCTAGAAGTCTTCTCTGCCACATGATGCATATATGATAATAAACTAGGTGGTCTCTTAAATAATCTACCCAGTTTTTTCTATGGACGCATAGGCTGGTTGAGATTGTATAAACTGCATATTCGTTTGTAGGGCAGTCAATCTACTATGCCATGTGTCACTTTGTGCAAGGGATGAGGAACTAGGGGCCACTTTAGCTCAGGGGCCCAAAGGGGGATTTAATGGTTCCGATCTGGACCAGTCTGAGCCTGCACTCGATTCATTTGGAAAGTGCATGATCAAGGTATGCAGCTCTGGGGTCAAAGAAACAACATGTCTATAAATACATTCATATGGAGGTGTCAAAATGAAACTTCTGTGGTAGAAGAAATGTAACCTGCCAAAGATCCTGTACTCTAATCTGTATACAATACTTGGCCATATAATACTTCTTATACTTTTTAGCAATAATAGTGTATGTATATGTGAATACACTGTATATTGTGCACATAATTATATAGATTTCCTTTGCTGCTTCTTCTGCAGTATATATGATGGTCATTTATTCTGCATTACAGTGAACTGCAAAAATTTAGGATAGATAATTCCCAATATACACTATGGCAGAGGTCATTAATTGAAACATGGACAGACAAATGTATAACGTACCACAAACTACAGAATCCACTTTCCTCCACAAGATAAAAGCATAAAGCTACCTTTCCTCCACCAGTAATCATGTACTTACAAACTGGGGGAAAAAAAATTCACGTGTTTGCCTCCTAGGCATAAAGGGTAACCCCTCCAAGCCAATTGGCTGCTATTTACTGCTACTGCTACATTTGATCTTCCGCTATTTACTATGCTCTCATTAACATCACGGCAACTAAATTTAGACACAAATGAGGTTTCCTTTCCACTTTTCCAAAAAAGGGGGCATGGTGGTGGCAGGATGTGGATGGGGTCATCATACCCAGAACATGTATCATCATTTACACCAACCTAGCTTTCATTACAGGCACATGGACTGAGGGAGGATCCTCATGCGGGTGCAGGGGATATCAAGAATGGCACAGAAAGTGCCGTTCTTAATAAATAAACCCATAGTGCATAGGTCCCTTTAACTTTAAAAGCAGTAAAGTTTAAAGTTTATTATATTTACAAATGTGCATTTATGAGGAGCATATCGGGTACTGTACAGTTAAAATCCTTTAAAAGTCCATGTGCTGAATAATGCTGCTTGGTAAAACCCAACTCGAGTTTCACCTGGGCTGGCTTCTTCTTAGGCATCAACTCTGCTGTCCATGTGTTCCATTTATATCATTCCTCTCAGCACTTAATCATCTTCCATAAAAAAAAATTTTATAACTTTTATGTAAGATGATAATTGAGTTTTGAGACTTCACTTTTCATAAGTTTAGCAGCACCACCTAATGTCCCCTACCATGGATTTTGCCTTGCAATACAGGATGGCCTCAAGGACATGGCAAAGATCACCACAAGAAGTGCAGCAGAGGCCATTTTAGAAAGATACTGAAATAGAGGTACAGAGAAGTAGGGTTGCTAAGGACATCAGAAAGGTAAAATTAACTGAAAAATAAAGCTTCATGAATATCTTCCCTTCAGCATCATCAGGTAGTGAAATGGCAGTTACACTTTAAAGAATTCAATTCAGTACACGAAGGGTTGGGCTACAGCTCAAAGGCCCCAGTTATCAAACATGTAGAAAACTGCAGCACTCTACTTATATTTTTCTCCAGGGTCTATTTATTGACCAAACTTAATAGCAACCTTTCGCTTGCACAGAAGTCTTTATCAAGTCGAAACATCGCTATGAAGTTCGGTCAATAAATATACCTTGGAAACACGGATATAATAAGGAGAGTGATGCAGTTTTTTTCTGCACGATTGCGTTCTGGGAGACATTATATAAATGGAACACGTGTGGACACTTAAGCATGGTGAGCACCATTCCTGAGGAGAAGGAGATATTTATGCGCTGTTTGAGATCAGTTCTAGTTAGTTAGTTGGTTGTTCGGAGCTGATGGTACACATTAGAGAGAGAAAGGTTGCAGATCCTGCTGGAGGATTTAGGTTAGAGAAGAAGACAGGTGGTGACCTTTGCCCATCTGTATGCAAGTTTGAAATTAAATGGGACCTGAGCATAGACAGTGGTGTCGCTGCATGAGAACTAACCGAAGCACCCACTGAGATAATGCAGCTCTGACACAGGCCAGAGAGAGTGAGTACTACCAGAAATGTACTAAACTATGAGCAATGAGCTGTTATCTCAGTAAAGACTGGCCCATTGTGGGTGGGCGAACCATCCCCATGCGATGAATCCTGCAATCAAGACTATTTGCCTCCATGTTTTCTCACAAATTGTCATTCACTGTTACTTTCTACTTTGTGCTTCTCTATGAAAACCACCACACTTAGAGCCTGTTAGTGAGAGAAAACATTAAGCCTGTGGACTTGAACTGTAACCATAAAGCTTCTGTACTTGACTGCAACTATTAAGCTGTGTGTCAACTTAAACTGTTAAGCTAGGGTCTAATAATTTAAAGTGGTTATCCCATGGAAAATTTAAAAAATGAAACAAAGCTAGAACCAGTCCTGTACCTTACATTTCTTGTTCCAATTGTTTTTCATTTTATTGATTCATTTGGATGAACACCTAATTTTTTTCTTTCAGATTACAGGGAAGAATACAACAGAAAACAGGAAATTTAAGTGTGTGGAATGTGGAAAAGCATTTAAGTTCAAACATCATTTAAAAGAACACTTTCGCATACATAGCGGTAAGTGTCTGGAGCTACACATTTTCTGCATCCATTGCCTTAAAAACTCTTCTTTTTTTGCTCCATGCTTCTATGACAAAAATGTGACTAGTAATGACAGAAAAAATGGAACTCCATGCAATGATTTATGTGACTGCATGAAAGATGCGATTACCTGATGAACTACGCTTGTTCATCGGGTAAATGGAGGCAACTCTACACCAGCAAATCATTGCTAACAAGCATTCATACGAACGTAAAATGTAATACAGCCCATGTCTTACAAACAGCAGCCAAACTGAGAACATGTTAAAGATGCCCTCAATCAGGGCTGATTATGTTTGCTCTACTGCTCCAAATTAGTGGTAAGCCAAGGCTTTTACGTGCACGGAGAAAATATCAGTGACACACATTGGGGTCAAAATAATTTCTAATTTATTACAGGAAGTACAGCAGTTTATATAGACATCAGAGAGGCATTCCCTCTGAGGCATGTGGCATTGTTACATTGGCTGGAATATGAAAATATGAAAAGAGATAACACTTGGCATCTGCGCAGTGTGCATTTTTTTTACTAACTCTGGTATGTAAACATCTAGCTATGGCGGCCATCTTGTAATGGAGTCTATACTAACAGCAGAGAAGCATATATGACGCAGCAAGGAGGCTTGGTTTCTTTGGTAGGATGGAACCTTTGCTTTCTGGAGGAGATAAGATTTTGTCTGAGAGCTGGAGTACATGGGAGCTTTCTTACCTGAATCGAAGAATGATTTCCACATCTCTATCAGTCCCCCCTTGGACCTCATTCTTTCCCTAATGAAAGCCTAGCACATCTGCCCCAATGTCACGGCATCCACTTCTCCAGCTTCTGTGACAACCTATCTCTTGTGGATAACCTCCCACGACACTGGTTTTTAAGGACATATGGGTCAGATGTCTGTCCCTATGGTCGATGATCTCCAGGTGGCATCGTAAGCAGGGGAGGACTGACAGAACTAAGTGGACTTTGTCTCCCATCCTCATGAAAGTCTCTCATAATCATCTCTGGGGTAGCCTCAGCTACAGCTTTGAGCAGGAGCCTCCTAATGCAGGTCCTTGCAGAACAAAGTATTTGTATACACTCGCCATCACAAATACTAAGCGCCCCCCTTCACAAAAAGAGACGCTTTATATACACGGGTTCATAGCTGCAACAAATACCTAGTTTCCTTCTATATAAGCAGTGCACCATCAGCATTGTTTTACACAAAGTGTCTCATTATCTTAATGAACTACAAATAAACGTTATTTTTTAAGAAATACAATAAGGTACACTCAGTCTGTAATATAAAAAAACATTTAAGACTAATTTAACAGCTGAGGCTACAATGCAGCTACCATAGCTGTGTCCTGATAAATCAAAATCACCCATGGAGCTAAAGCTGGGCATATACATTAGATGTATATTGGCTGAACCTGCTGACCCTGGCAAGAATGTGTATAGACCTCCCAACTCTTATGTCTTTTTGTTCTCAGGGAGATAGGCTGTCCACCAGAGATGTCCAGCAGAACCTTTTTACCCTCGCTCATTAACAACACATGCATGCTGAGCTGTGCTAAACATGCATATGTATGGAGAGATTAAGAAAGATAGCTGTTGGCCGAATGAGCATTAGGGTTTGTCTCACTTCAGTAAGTGGCATTTATCATGCAGAGAAAGTTAATACAAGCCACTTACTAATGTACTGTGATTATCCATATTGCTTTCTTTGCTGGCTTCATTTGTTTTTCCATCACATCGTTTCCATGGTTACGACCACCATGCAATCCAGCAGCGGTGGTTGTGCTTGCACACTATAGTAAAAACGTTGTGCTATCTGGTGGCTGGGACCGTGGGAGGGCACATAGGCTGGTGCTTTTTGCTATAGTGTACAAGCACGGCCACCACTGCTGGATTGCAGGGTGGTCGGAACCATGGAAATGAGTAGTGTATATATGAATCTAGCCAGCAAACGAGGCAATATGGATATTAACAATACATTAGTAAGTGCCTGGTATAAACTTTCTCTAAATGATAAATGCTATTTCCTGAAGTGAGACAACTCTTTAAGACAGTTATCTCCTTTGCATGGCCAAATTAAAGGGGTTGGGCACTTTCTGTTTACTGTTATAACATGTAAAGTGTTTGTAAGATGTCTATATGGCACCTCCTAATATAGCCTTTGCTCAAATTCTGTACCATTTTTTATATTTCATAAGGTATTCCCCCTTGTTTGCCAAGTCTTTTGTGCTGTCCACATGGAGTTGTCTAAAAATGGCTTCCATGTGATGAATTCTCTAATCAAATATATTGCATCTGCCATATTCACTTGCACTGTGGGGAGTTTAGTGCAGGTGCAGCGTGGAGTGACTGCCTGGTCACAACCTTCCATTAGCCTCCATCTTATGGATAGGACCTGTATGTGGACAGCACAGAAGGGAACATGGACCAACAAGGGAACATGGCCTATGAAATATAGCAAATGGCACATAATATCAACAAATGCTATATTAGTAAGTGCCATATAGTCATTGTATCAACACATTGGTCACAAGTAGTCACACAGTGGCCAACCCCTATAACACTGAAGCTGGTTGATAATATGGAGTAGTTTACTGAATATAGTATAAAAAAATGGAATTTTAGAGTCTTTGACTATGTTAACAATAGATAAAAAAAGACTCGCACAAATACCTAGGGGTTTATTTTTAGCAATATCTAGCCCATGAGCATCTCTTCCTATAAGGTCTCGTGAACCTGACCGTAGCCTGTTTTGTTGTCTGCAAATTGCAGATCTGCAAAACACAGATACCAGCCATGTGTGTTTCTCATTTTGTTAAACAGAATGTCCTGCCCTCTATAGAACTGTCCTATACTTGTCTGTAAAATGGAGAGGAATAGGACACGTTCTATTTTTTTGCAGAGATGCAGGACAGACATACGGATGTGGACAACACACAGGTGAGGTGACCCATTGAGGTGAATGGGTCCGTATCTGAAATGCAAAAAATGCGGATCGGATGTGGATCAAAACCATGGTTGTGTGCATGAGCCCTAAAGCTATCGTTTCTTCTGGGGCCTTAGCACCCAAACCATGGAAAAGCCGGGTACTCATAAGAGTTGATAGCTGTCCCAAGAAAGGTACTGTACATGCATTGCCATAAACTAATATAAGTGTTCACAGAAGATAGAAACAATTACGTTCTAAACCTTGCTTGTTGAGGCCAAAAACTCCAAGCATTATGGGTTTGTAAGTAATAACTGTTACAGAAACCTTGAGTAATGCGATCCATAAGATATCTTTTCAGAGCTGAAATGACTTGGTTAAACATAGCATCAGCAGAGCTGAAATTACTTGGTTGTAATAATTTGCTCTATCTATTTCTGTAGGAGAAAAACCCTATGAATGTTCCATATGCAAAAGAAGGTTTTCCCACTCTGGATCTTACAGCTCTCATTTAAACAACAGGAAATGCTTCCCTGCTAAAGACAGTAATTCCATACTGCCTCCACTAATGCATTCATGTTCCCTTCCTGGAGGACTTGACTTTGAACAAAAGTATAGAGATCAAGCCAAACTACAACACTCCCACAGTAAAAACTGGCTAATATATCATCCAGTTGCTGATCCTTTACCAGCCCCGCATGTCACATGGTGTAGCCATGATTTTAATATCACACCTGGATCTCTTGAGAACATCCCTTTTGACATGGCTTTGAGTCCGCAGTTGGGAAAGGTTTCCGATCTTTGGCATTTTGGCACCAATTCCTGGAGGAATTTGCAACAAACCCGTTCCAACAGGTGGCCAGAAGATGATGTTAGACAGTGGGGCTCTCAGGAAATGGATCACAAGAATGCTGCTGTCTCTCAGTGTGCAAAGTATCAACCTGAAACACTGCTTGCCAGGAGGCACTATGAAACCGAACAAAACACAACTTCTTTAATTCAGTACCATAGAGATTACCCTACTGAAACTATTGGAAATGATTTAGTAATAAATACAAATGTTCCACCGAGAAAGCCCAGTCCAGAGAACTTAGAAACTGAAAAAGAACATCAGGCAACAAAACATAATGGATGTGACCAGCCTTCATCTCCTAAATGTCCACAAAAGCTGTTATCTCCAGCCAACAGACTGGAAACATCACATCACTGCCATTCAAGTCAGTACTGCAGTTCAGAACACATCAAGTCAAATTCTATAAGATCTGTTAATGCACCCTCTGACAATCCTCTAAAAGACACTCAGATTGAGCCTCTGGACTTATCTATACCAAAAATACAGGCCAATCCACATGTAAGGAAATATTTAAGTGAGGGACCTTTGAAACAAGCAAATTATACATTGAGAAGTAAAAGTCCCAGACCAGATTTATTTTCACCTTACATTTTGCCACAGCATGTGTCCAACAATTTGTCATGTACTTTGCCAGACGTACTACACAACTTTATTCAGAATCGTTATCCATTTCTACATATTAATCATAGTTTCAGTGGACTCTCATTCTGCCCCTTTATAAGCTGCTTGTATGGAACCCAACCAAATAACTTGGGGAGGAGAAGTGAAGACTTCACACCAATGGTGAGTTAACCACTAATTCCTTATGGGAATACTAAACTCATGATAGTGCATGAAGGTTGTACAACTCCTTAGTATAGCATTATACAGCCTTCCATTAGAAACATTGCTTCTCTAGAAGCAATATTTCTAAAGGCAATTATGGAATCCATATGGAGTCTCACACAAAAACCTTGGTATCCTTATGTATAAAATAAAAGGGATAAGGTGGTACAGTAAAGGCCATGTGTTTCTCCATTACAGCTCTACAGCTTCAAGAAAAAGTAAGTAAACCCTTTGAAATTACCTGGATTTTTAAATTGATTACTATTAAAATAGTTTCACAGTTATGACAAACACAATCTAACTAAACTAATAACACACAGAAAGTAAAGGCACATTTACACTATGAGAGCAGTAGACAATTGTTGGGAAGGAAGCGTTACTTCCCGATAGTCTGTAGAAATAATCAGTCAGCACTCTGGAAGAAGGTGGTGCTCGTATCCTGGGTTGCAGGCCCATACATCCAAGTACAAGAAGTGGATCAGCACTCACTTTTTGATGCTAAGAAATCTTGACATTATTGCCATAAACAAAGTACAAAGTACACGTTTCCGCTAAACAGCCTTTTTCAAACAAGCATGTCACATTATACAGCATAATGGATACAGATGCAGCCGAGTTAAATTTGATGGTTAACAGCGCGTTAAGTAAAAAATGGCAAGAAAAAGATAACTAACTCTTTAATGGATTTCAATGACTTTTGTCACGAGATAACCAAGATAACACTGTGCCATGTGTTACCAGAGTCAATTTTAGCTCAGCTACATCTGTACATATAGCAAAAAAGAGGCATATTCAAGATGTGAGAGAAAACTGTGAAGCCTTTCCATTCAGCACCAAGAAATATTATTATATACACACACGTGGACAAAATTGTTGGTACTCTTCCATTAAAGAAAGAAAAACCCACAATAGTCACTGAAATAATTTGAAACTGACAAAAGTAATAATAAAACAAACTAATGAAACTGGCCTGGACAAAAATGATGGTACCCCTAGAAGAGATTAAACATAATATGACCATAGAGACATGTTAAACTAAGGTGTGGAATGAAATTAGCATCACAGGTGTCTTCAAACTTGTAATCAGTCAGTCTGCTTATTTAAAGGGTAAAAAGCAGTCACTGTGCCCTTTGGTATCATGGTGGGTACCAAACTGAACATAGACCAAAGAAAGCTAAGGAGAGAGTTTTCTCAGGAGATTAGAAAGAAAATTATAGACAAACATGTTAAAAGTAAAGGCTAGAAGACCACCTCCAAAACGTGATGTTCCAGTTACTACAATTGCACATGTTATTCAGAAGTTTAAGGTCTATGTGACTGTAGCCAATCTCCCTAAACATGGAAAAAGAGAAGAGAAAAATTGATGACAAATTGAAGAGACAAATAATACAAATGGTAATCAAAGAGCTCAGAACAACTTCTAAAGAGATTAGAGTTGAACTCCAAGCTCATAATACATCAGGTTCAGATCACGCCATCCGTCACTGTCTTAGCCAAAGTGGACTTAAAGAAGACCTTTCACTGGTCCACAGTTTATGAGGTAAAGCTATGTACATGGAGAGCAGCACCCAGGGATGTCCCTGCACTTACTTGTATCCCTGGGTGCTGCTCCGTTCGTCCTCTGTAGCCCCCGGTACTGGCGCTCATGCTGCTGATAATTTTGCCTGGGGCGGAGACTTCTTCTTCTGCCCTGGGCGTCTCCTTCTCCCAGGGCTGGAGTGCTGGCCAATCGCAGCGCTCAGCTCATATTCAGGATATGAGCTGAGCGCTGCGATTGGCTAGCGCTCCAGCCCTGGGAGAAGGAGATGCCCAGGGCAGAAGAAGAAGTCTCTGCCCCAGGCAAAATTAGAGCAGCAGGAGCGTCAGTACCGGGGGCTACAGAGGACGAACGGAGTGGCACCCAGGGATACAAGTAAGTGCAGGGACATCCCTGGGTGCCGCTCTCCATGTACATAGCTTTACCTCATAAACTGTGGACCAGTGAAAGGTCCTCTTTAATGAAAGACGACGAGAAGAAAACCACTGTTGAAAATAAATCCTAAAAAAGAGAGACTGTAATTTGTCAAAATGCATATTGACATGCCAAAAAACTTCTGGGAGAATCTCCTTTGGACAGATGAAACAAAACTGGAACTTTTTGGCAAGTCACATCAACTCTATGTTCAGAGTCGTGAAAATCAAGCATACAAAGAAATAAACATTACAGGTCATTTTTGACCGGCGTTACAGATGCCGGTCTTAATAATCCCTATATCTGGCAGTAGATCAGCTGAAGTTATAAAGAGGTGCCGGTCTCTACATAGCTTCGGCGCAACCAGCGCCAATCTAAATGTAAGCCAGCTTCCTAGATGATTTACACTTAGACCATTTTCTATGTCTAAAACAGGCATAGAAAATGGTGAATGAGACCCCTTCCCCGTCCATGCCATGCCCACTTTTTTAGACCTAGTGTGAGTGGGGAAAAGTCGTAGATTGCTGCGCAAGTAACTGTTGCACAGCAAACTGCGTCTGAAATAGGCCTAATATAGGAGTATTTCAGGATAATAAATGACCAATTGTAATCTAATGTGAAACATGGAGGGGGCTCGATTATGTTTTGGGTCTGTTTTGCTGCATCTAGCACAAGACCCCCTTGTCTTGAATCTGTGCAGGATACAATGAAATCTCAAGACTATCAAAGTATTCTGGAGCAAAATGTCCTGCCCCATGTCAGAAAGCATGGTTTCCCTTGCAGGTCATGGGTCCTCCAACGGGATAATGACCCAAAACACACAGCTAAAAACATACAAGAATGGCTAAGAGCAAAGCATTGGGCTATTCTGAAGTAACCTTCTATAAGCCCTGATCTAAATCCTATGAAACATCTGTGAAAGGAGCTGAAACATGCAGCCTTCAAACCTGAGACAACTGGAGCAGTCTGCTTCCAAGGAATGGGCCAAAATTCTAGCAGAAGTCTCATTGAGAGGTACATAAAACACTTGATTGCAGTGATTGCCTCAAACATGTGTAACAAAATATTAAGGGTATAATAATTTTTGTCTAGGCCAGTTTCATTAGTTTGCTTATAAATTATTTTGTTGAACCACAATTCTAAAACAATGTTGATTTTCAGTAAATTTTTATTTATTATTAATTTATTATTCAGTTATTTAAGTGAGGGTTTTTCTTCTTTCTTTAACCGAAGGGTACCAACAATTTTGTATATGCGTTTAACTGTCATTTTAAATGGAATCTGTCAACCGATTTGTACCTATGAAACTGTTACATGTTCGCTTCACAGCTGAAGGCATTTGTGTTGGTCCCATGTTCATATGTGCTTGCATTGCTGAGAAAAATGAAGTTTAAATATATGAAAATGAGCCTCTAGGGTCAACCAGGTGTTGTTGTTACTCCCAGTGTCTCAGCCCTCTCTGCTAGTACCATACCCTATGCACTCTGATTGACAGGGCCAGGCAGTGAAAACGATCATGCCTGTCCCTGACTTCTCCTAAAGTCAATCAAGGTGGAAAGGGCGCGTTAGTTGCAGAGAGAGCTGAGCCTCTAAGTGTAACTGCAACCCCCCCCCCCCATTGCTGCTAGAGGCTCATTTGAATATTTTAAAACTTTATTTTTCTCAACAATGCGGGCACATATGAACATGGCAGCAACACAGCTGCCAAGTGCCCACATGTAACAGGTCAGCCAGTTTCATAGGTACAAATCTGCTGACAGATGCCCTTTAATAGGCATTTATCCTTTTCGGCTATATACACATGCCATTATTTTTTTGCAGTACATAATCTACCTCAGCAGTATATGCAATATGTCAATGAATACAAATACTCACTAGTATTCAACCTACCATATTTTTCACCGGCCCATAAAACGCACCTCAGATTAGATTAGCAATCAGACCCCCAATATTAATCAGACCTCATCTGACAGCCCCAATCAGATCCCCAATATTAATAAGACCTCAAATGAGACCCCCATGCCTCATATCAGCCCCCAGCCATGAACAATCAGCCCCCAGCCATGTATAATCAGCCCCCAGCCATGTATAAGCAGCCCCCAGCCATGAATAATAAGCCCCCAGCCATGAATAATCAGCCCCCAGCCATTTATAAGCAGCCCCCAGTCATATATCAGCCCCCAGCAGTGATATTTCAGCTCACATCAGCCTCAGATCACAAAATAAAAAAACACTTACCTCTCCTGCATGCCGCCACTCCTCACCCACAGTGCAATCCTCTTCATCTAGCCGCCAGCTGTGCTGTGAAGGCTGTGCACATCGTGTGATTACAGAGCACACTCGCGCTGTGCGCAGACTTCACAGCCGAGGACCAGGAAGCGGTGAGTATAGAGCCTTCACCACTTCCTGGTCCTCCGGTACTAATGAGCTCTTCCAATAATGGAAGCGGCTCATTAGTATTTGCCTCATAAGATGCATGGGCATTTCCCCCCACTTTTGGGGGAGGGGGGAAATGCGTCTTATGGGGCAAAAATACGGTATTTCAAGTATCACACAGTGAGTCGCTCTATAACTTATGCCATTCTGTTTAGACATTTTGCCCTCTACTTTTGTGAGTTCCTAGGAAATGACAAGTTCCCTAAACATGAGAATTCATTCTTGTTCATAATATTCATGGAAAAAGAATTGCTTTAATCTGTGATGTTGTATTTCTTGTGTACAGTGGTCACTCAACATACAGTACATTATTAATTGGTTCCAGGATGACCATTGTATGTTGAAACCATTTAAGAAAGATAAGCAGATAACTAAGAGAGATAAAACAAGTCCTTACATATAATAGTCTTGAATAGCTGCTAACTAGTAACCAATCCAGCTATTTTACCAGAGAAGTGATTGGTTGGATCCGAGTCTGAAGCATTGTATGTTGAGTCTGGTTTCAATTTACGATGGGTCAGAAAAGACGATTCTATGTTGAAAATATTGTATCCTGAGCCCATTGTATCTTGAAGGATCACTGTACCTGGTTAATTTTGTAACTAGGGCAGATTCCCTTGTATTATCATGAAGAGAAATTAGTCTTCATGGGTTTTAGAAGTGAGATGGTAGTATATTAGTGGACTCCATGCTACATGCAAGCTAAATGTTATATATTTATTTAGGTTTCGAATCCTGAGGGCACTATTTCTGTTTATGTGTAAGGCTGAGTTCACATCACGGTTTATTTTAACATTATTTGATCCATCAGAAGAACAAAAAAAATAAAGAAACAAACGGATCCTGTAAAAAAAAAAAAAAAAAAAAAAAAAAGATCCCGAGCATCCGTTTTTTTTAGACAGGAAAATAATTTTTCCATCTAAAATAATCTCAGACAGAAATGACTCAAACGATATCAAATGTGCATAATTGTTGTTCAGGATTTGTTGTTTTCTTTATTTTTCTTTTCTTCTGACGGATCAGAAGATTGGAAAGATAAACAGTCATGTGAACTCAGCCTAAGCTCACTTTCCAAAACGGTAAAGAAAGTTGTGCCTCTGCTTTCACCAGCTGTATGAAGATGAGGTTGAATAGTGACTTATAGGATAGCTATCTTTCAACGGAGGTACCAGAGACACAGCTTTCTTTTCTTTTTTTTTTTTTTAAAGAGAGCTAATCTGAATACCCTTTCCCAGAGAAACGTTGCATGACCTATAAGACTCCTTAGGATACTTTCACACTTGTGGCATGGCTATCCTGCAGGCTGTTCCAGCGGGTGAACAGCCCGCCGGATCCGCCATGCGCAAGTACTCGTGTGCTGCCGCTCTGTCCCCATTGACTATAATGGGGGAGGGGGCGGAGTTACGGCGCAGCACGGCAGTGCACGGCAGTGATTGCTGGACTAAAAAGTCGGACATGCAGTACTTTTAGTCTGGAGATCTCCGGCTGTGCACTGCCGTGCTGTGCCGTAGCTCCGCACCTTCCCCCATTATAGTCAATGAGGACGGAGCGGCAGCACACGGGTACTTGCGGCATGGCGGATCCAGCGGGCTGCTCACCCGCTGGAACAGCCTGCCGGATAGCCATGCCACAAGTATTAAAGTACCTCTACGACTACTAGGGGCTCTCCACAAGAAGAAATAGTACCCCCAGATCCCGAAAACAAAGTGTTTGAACAAATTAACTTCGGATTTATGGTCCAAAGCTCAATTCGCTCAATAATGATTGCAGCTCAAGTGAATAGAGCTGAGCTGCGCTTAGGCCATATGACCGATGGATGTGACATCACATGGCCTATGAAGAGGCCTGAGCACTCACAGAGCACCATGGCCTCTTCATACAGTTGATCACTTAAACAAAGCATTAAAAGTATTCCATGTTTGTATTCATCTTTAAAAACTGTGGCTACAAGGTAGGATTTGTAGGGTGTGTATTTAGCTATACTGTAGGTGTCCACATACTCTCCTTTAGGGTTACAGGTAGAGTTCAATGGTAGAGTGGTTTTTGGATAATAATGGAAAACTCACGGCAAAATAGGTTTAGGGTGATGGAGTAGAAGCGGGCTGGACTAATTCACAATGTATACACATCCTGCTTCATAAACATGTTTGGTAACTCTTTCTTCAATGTTTGATTCTTGAAGAATATCTCAGAGGAAGGGAAACAAACTGAAAGTGCACCACGGAAGAAGACCAAGAAAGCCGAGAATGGTTTATATGCCTGTGATCAGTGTAATAAGAGTTTTCAGAAAAGCAGCTCTCTTCTACGCCACAAATATGAGCATACAGGTAGGGTTATTCACTATTGCGTCTACATAATCTGTGCATATACCTCTCCTAATTCTAATCAGAAGACATTGTCCCACATTTATTATTCTGTTTACTTTGTTGAATATTACACAGGTTAAAAAGTCATATCTAAAATTGTGTCGAATGTGCGCAGAAGGTTGTGACAATCATTTAACCAGTTATTTGTTGGGCTGTGTTGTATACAAAAAACAGCATCTTTTCACTTGGGACAAAAATGTGATTTGAAACCAGCCTTTTATGGAATTTCATTTGTGAAATAACAATGACCCTTTCAGGCAATTACTGAGTTCGGTATAAAGAACATTTCACCATTGCAGCCAGTGATTGACTGGCATGGTCACATCAAGTAGGCTATGCCATTACTGTGGCCAAGTAAGCAGAGATCATTGGGGAATTACCAAATGTTTGGCGTGGGAACAGTGGGGGTTGGGCGTTATTAGTCATTTTTTTTTTAAAGGTCAGAAAAACCCTTTGAGAAAATTTTATGTAAAGTCAAGTCAAAAGCTAATATGATTACGTTTTTCTTTTTTCTTACATCTAGGAAATAGACCGCATCA
The DNA here is from genome assembly GCA_033119425.1 of Bufotes viridis. NCBI lineage: Eukaryota > Metazoa > Chordata > Amphibia > Anura > Bufonidae > Bufotes > Bufotes viridis. The sequence goes on from CM065591.1 coordinate 422,064,587, forward strand.
ATGTGAAGTTTGCAACAAAGCCTTCAAGCACAAGCATCACCTCATTGAGCATATTCGGCTACACTCAGGAGAAAAGCCATATTGTTGTGATAAATGTGGCAAGAGATTCTCCCATTCTGGGTCCTTCTCTCAGCATATGAATCATCGGTATTCTTACTGCCATAGAACCTCTACAGATCTCCCAGAAAATTGTGAAATGACTTGGGGAAATACATCTAACCAGTCTGAAAATTACCCAGTGTTGCCTTCTCTTGAGACACTGAGGAATATGGTGCAGAGCTAATGGGTGCCCATAGGGTACATAAAGAAAAGCACTACAATTGCTCTCTAAGGAAGTGGATCAATGGACACATGATTGCAGAATCAGCAACATGACCCAGTTTCATTCGAACAATTAAAGGGGTTGTTGAATCTAGGGCATTTATGGCATATCGATGACAGCTCCTTTCTGAAGGATGGGGCCCCACAGACGCACAACTTGCTCTACATTCACTTTGTTCTTGACATAATAGCAAGTCCCAGATTGACCTGCTCCTATTGGATATTTATGGCATATTCTAACAATATGCCATAAATGTCCCAGATGGAAAAACTCTTTGAAAGAATACACAGTATTACTTTTTCGAAATAACAGGTCCAGAAAAAACAGGATCTATTTTTAAGGGTTTATACACAAATGACATATTAGATCTTCTTGGTGATATGTCCTGTGTGTGCAATAATAATAACAAAGATGACTACTATTAACAAAGTTGATGTGCCTATGTTCTGTATAGGCTGACTGAGTTTTCCCGTCTGACTTGTTATATTCCAATTATTTGAATTTAGGGGAAGAGGGAACCAATAATGCAAAACCTTGAAGGCTGGAATCCAACATATATAGATTTTTTTAGGTCTGTTAGGTGTTTGAGTGGATCCAAAAAGATGGAAAGGTATACGGAAAAATGATGCTTCTTTTTTATATATACCCCTGTGTTGGGACTTAAAAAGTGTACCAAAAACTGCTACAAAACTGTACAGTATATGTGGTTCCAGAATAACATAGCCCCAACCTTCTATGTGCTATTTAAAATACTAGTGTCTTCTTATATGACAGACAGGTCTTTGGGCCCACTTAGGCACCGGGGCTCAGAGACAATTGCTACCTCTACACCCTCTATAGCTACACACGGCACTCGGCACTGTTTTAGCACACATTGCACTCATGCTGTTTTTATAATCTGAACTATGGTGTGCTATATGTAACAACCACTATTCTCTATGTATTTATGCAAATTTCTGGTGCTATTAATGCTTAAATAGGTAAATGATTCCCATCTCTTTTACTCACAGCACTCATCTCTGGCTTCTTTTTAGTTATGTTACTCAGTGGTACTAGTGTTACATAAAGGTCCAGAAAAGTTTGAAGGAGTATGTTGCACAATATTAGGAGAAATTATATTATACATAATACTACTGTATGGCTAAATATATATTACTAAAATACAATGTTGCAAATATAAAATATTGTAATAACATAAGATTTTTTCCCACTAACAATAAACATGACATTTAGTGCAACACTAGAACCGAAATCTATAAAAAAAACATAAAAGCGTTATCTAATGTTGAAAACCTATTTTCAAAGGTCCTATTATAAAACGTTCAGAGTGGGATCCACCACCCATGACCTCATAGTAAAAGTCTACAGAAGGGAAGTGTCTCTCTCTGGCGTCAGAAAAGACAATTTACTAAATTTCCCCCTATCTACTTCTACTCATAATTAACTAGACCTCTTAGAAAACTTGAAGATGTTTTACCATGTTCATGGGATTCTTTTGATTAAGGCCTAGTGCACATGGCCGTTGTGGGTCTGTTCCGTGCATTGGGGACTGCAATTTGCAACGTCCGTGCGGCAGCCGGAAGGGATCGAGACCCATTTAACTTGAACGGGTCCGTGATCCGTCCGCACCGCAAAAAAATATAACAAGTTTTATTTTTTTGCAGTGCGGAGGCATGGACAGAAACACGGATGTGCTCAGTAGTGCTCCTGTGGGGTTCCAATCCGTGCTTCCGTTCCCGCATCCCTGTGATTGTGGAACCATTCAAATGATCCGTGATGTGGAGTGCACACGGGACAGTGCCCGTGTATTGCAGGTCCGGCGTATGCGGGCCGCAATACGGCCACAGGCACAACAATTTGACCTGGGTGATCTCCTTGGTCTTGGAAATCAGTTGTCATATGTGTCCAAAATTTCTACCTTGCTGTCCCCAAAGAAATGTTTCTTGTCCCTGTAGGTGTAGATAGACTATTGCATCCTGAATGGTAGATTTATCTACAATTATGAAACACGAATTTACTGAAAGACTGTGTGGTCTCTCCAATGTATCGGTCTAGGTAGTAAGCACAACACTGGAAATACTATGGGGCACAGGAGGCACAGTCCATGAGGACGCAGCTGGCACAATATAAGGGTGCACCTGGGGTAGCACAACAGGTGCAACACTATAGGGAAGCTGGGCAGCACAGCAGGCACAATATCAAGGACAGCAGCAGGAACAATATTGGGGGTAGCAATAGGTGAATAGAAGTTAGAAAAGAGTCTCTAAATCTTTTTAAGAGGGGCCAACCTGTCCTTTGCTATATATATATGCACCTAATATGGGTGCCTAAATACTTTCCTATTACGGTTGAGTGAAACCAGCCTTAGTAGTAGGCAATGCTCGTTCTTACAGTTCCTATGAAAGCCATTTCCAGATTGGTCATCATCCCAGTAAAACAGACCTAGCAGTTCTATAAATTGGCATATGGGATTACACACAAAGTGGTAAATGACTGCAAAACAGTTTTAATATTTTTTGTATGTAAGATTTTAATATTTACATTATTTACATATTTTATATCATATTGAATATTTCTGTTTCCTACATATGCATTTGAAAATGTACCAGCAGAAATTGTATGTACTATGTGCATGTCAATTTCTAGATATTTCATGACTTGCTATCTGTCAAATGAAAGATGCACCTGTTCGTAAATGTAAAATACATGATATTTTTTTTTACCTTCCATAGATGTACAGAGTTCAATTATTTCCTTATGCATGGTAGAAATATGTACTTCTATTCACCAATAATGACAATAAAACAACTCTATATATAACAGGAAATAAAATAAAAGACATATTGTCACATAACATTGTGCTACCATAGACTGTATTCTATCCTGAGGTGTAAATTGTCATATAAATAGATTATTCTGTATGATTAACAACTGTACTCAGTATACTAATAAACATTTTAGTCTCTAAACGGGGTGATTTTATTGTGTAGTCTCATTGGCAAGAGAAGTCAAATTTGCCATTAAGCCTCACTCACATACTAGTAAAGCTGAAATACAGCTGGGTAATACAGTTGTTGATTTTTGACATTCATCTTTCTTTGAATTATCATCCATGTTTATTTCATATTAAAATGTGCACATCCCTATAGAAAAGAATGGGTCCGGATTCAGTGCGGGTGCAATGCGTCCTCCTCCCTCGCCTGTGTGAAAGGGGCCTTATGCTTTTCCAAAGACTTGTATTATGACGGAAAGCAAACGGAATGCCTTTTAAAGGCTTCGGTTTTGCACTCCGTCATAATAGAAGTCTACGGGCAGAAGAACGGATCCGTCCTTCCCTTATGTTCTGTTATAACCATGTTATAACGGAAGGCTATAACGGAAACCATAAGACTAGTGTGAACCCACCCTAATATGGACAACCATATACCTGGACAGATTTACTAAGGGTGTGGCCACACGGTCAGGTTTCCTAATGCAGTTCTTAAAAGGAGTGAATTTAAAAAAAAACTGGAGAAGTCATATCTGTCCTTTATACTTTCTCTCCTTTCACGATCCACTACTGGTTTTAGCTTCCAAAACTGTATGCAGAAACCTGACAGTCTACGCGTACCCTAATGGCGTTTTCAGACGAGCGTATCTGCAATGCGTATATAGTCCGGATTTAATGTACCAGAATCCGCTGATAATGTTAATGAATGGAGCTATTCACATGGGTGTATCATTTCCATCAGTATTTTAAAATTCCTCAGCATGTCCAAGTGTTGTCCGGATTTGTTTCCAAATACGCACATTACAGTCTGTGCAGTGCATAAATAATGAAGGAAGGAAGAAATACGCATGTAAATCCTGATGATAATACTGATGGTATATCATCAGGATCCTGAGCAAGAATACTGACGGATTTCAATATGCTCGTCTGAAAGCGGCCTAAAGCCTCATTCACACGTCAGTGTTTGGTCAGTTATTTCCATCAGTGATTTTGAGCCAAAACTAGGTGCGGCTCTAAACACAGAACAGGGGCAGATCTTTCCCCTATTCTAGTCTCAGTCTAAAGTCCGTAGAAGAGAAATGCGCTGAATTTATTAAGTCTCACGCCTCTTATACAATTTGGCACATCTTCTGGCAATCTGTGTGCCAGAAAATTAAATGTATTTCAGTTTTACGCCAGTTTGTTTGGAAAAGGGGAGAGAAGTGTAAAAAATAGACAGCTTTGTGAATAGTTACATTCACTAACAAAAAAAATAAAGAAGGGGAGGGCATACAGATGAGATTTGCACATCAAAAATATTGTACCAGTGAATAGCACTTTATTGGTTAAAGCCAGCAATTAAAAATCTGCACAAATATAAACATGGTGATAAGTAACCCATAAAAAGAGTACACACACGGCTGGGCATATACAAATAATAGCAGACTGGGTTAGACTGATAATGCGAATACATACAGGAGTCCCCTGAGGAAGCAGTACGCATAGGGCAGGGTTTGGCTAGGGCATCTGGACCCTGCTTTTGACTCATACTGTCTACTTGTGGTAAAGGATTGTTGCTCTGTCTGATTTACTAGCATTTACTGTATATCTAAATTCATTGGTGCATATTTATGTCATACCGTTAATATCCCTTTGCTGTATCTGTATTATCAGTGTAACCCTCTCTGGGCTCTGCTATTATTTGTATATGCCCCGCTGAGTATGGAACCTTATTATAGGTTACCACCATGTTTGTGTTTTTGTCTGTGCAGATTTTTAATTATTGCCCTAAACTAGGGTTAAGAGAATCGAAGTATCAGAAGTGGACATCGATCTGAATTTCAGAGAAAATTCGATTGGCCGTGAAGCCGAATTTCCTCATGCTCTGTGGTAATGAATCGATTATACTCACCTCATCCATTTGCACGTGAAGAGGCCGCTGGGGCAATCTTGAATGAAGAGCGCCCGAGAGATTTCGGCGTAATGACGTCATCACGTTACCGTGCAACTTTTCTTCAATCAAGATGGCCACTGCGGGATTAACCCCTGAAAGCCCTCAATGTTCATCTCAGATGCCGTGATCAGTGAAGAACGCGGCATCTGAGTGCTTCAATGAAGGGGGGCCGTGCAATCGCTGTTCCCTGTGATTGCGCCCGCTAATTACAAAGAAATGCACTTCGTGACAAAGTAATTGGTCATGAAGTGAAATTTTACAAAGCAGCGGAATCTGAGTTTTGATCATTAGTCATAACCAACAGTGTTTTTCATTGGTACAATATTTTTAATGTGCAAATATCATCTTTACATCTCCCCTTCTTCTTTGTATTTTGTATCTGGTTGTCTAGGGACATACACTCACTTCACATTAACTAATATGAGCACCCCTAGATATGGGCATAAATTGCTCCAAAAAGTGGTGCAATTTGGCATATCCAAATTTAGAGAAAGCCTCTGTGCCTTGTCTGAAAATGGGTGTGGCTTAACAGGAAAGGGAGTGGCCTAGCTGGATGAAGGTGTGGACCAATAAGTCCCATTTTATGTAAAAATAAGCCAACCAATTGTTGATATAGAGTTAAACAGAAGTGTCTATCCCCGCACCACATTTATCGTCCAGCCATTACTTTTGGCCTGTGTGCCCACTTTCTTTTTTAGTGGCTTCACAATTAGAAACTTCCAAATATGAAACTGATATGGAGATAAATCATATTTGTGTAACATAGCTTAAATGTAGCTGCAGTCTATACAGGGAATACAGTGGGATAGTGAACCAATTGTCTAGAGACATTTTAGAGATCTGAATGAACTAATACTTGTCCCCTTACACCCTTTTAAAGGGGTCATCCAGCCTTTTAATAGTGATGGCACTCTGAATACGAACACCATTCAGACGATGTAGGCAATGAAATGGCCACTGAGCTCACCCTGAGCAGCCCCTTCAAACAGCAGTGTTTGAGCCCAGTGGCCTTTTCATTGGTTACATCAGTCCAGATTCCACACCTTAAGTAGTGGCTGTTCTCAGTACTGCAATTAAATGGGGCAAAGCTACAATACCCAGAGCAGCTGCTACAAGGCATTCTTAACAGCTCCGCCGCCCCATCAAACAACTCTTCGGCAGGGAACTGGGAATCAGCCCTCCTCTCATCTAATATTGATAGCCTATAGTAAGGAATGCCCATCAATTTTAAAAAGTTGGACAACCCCCTTTAATGCACAAAAAACATTAAAGGGGTTGGCCAGTATCTATTACTAGCCGCACATGTGCTGGGAACAACACATGCACGCAGCCAGCAATAAGCATTACTAAACTATTGGCACCAATGTCCGAATAGTTTAATATGAATAATTCATGTTTACATGCGGGTCTGCGCTCAAAAAATGGCCACTGATGAAGGGTTCTGTCCATCAGTGGCTTCCATTCATTTACACTGTGGGCGGATTGCACAAGTCCTAGTTTCCTTGTCTGTACCCAATGTAAATGAATGGAGGCCGCTGACAGAACCCTCCATCAGCGGCCATTATCAGAGCGCAGCGCCGGTAAGCAGGTGAACGGACCTGCGTATAAACATGAATTATTCATAGTAAACTATCGGATATCAGTGCCAATTTTTTTAAATTACTTATTACTGCCTACAAGCGTATGCTGTTCCCAGCACATGTGCGGCTAGTAACAGAAACTACCCAGCCCCTTTAAATATTTTACGAAATTCCAACAAGGATCGTGGTGTTGTTTAGGGTGGCCATACATATAGGAATTATTATTATTATAATAATTATTATTAGCACAACACAATAAGCAATGCTGTTCTTAAATGTCATTTATGACCACCACACATGCTGCCACTTTTTTAATGACAAGAGTTGTAATCTATAGATTGGTGCTACACATATGCACAAAAGCAATGGAAGATATAGTAGATTTTTTCCATTTTAGTTTTACCTTTTCTGTGCATTGTCACAATGGGGTTCCTGGGGGCCCACCAGAGGAAATTATTCTCAAGGGCAAACTCCTACATCATGAATTAAGTTTAATAGGTTTTGAATCAAAGAAATAGACCGTAGAGGCAAGTGGTCCCAAAGGCATCTCCAAATCTGATTTTTCTCCTGGACCTTAGTAGCCGACAATGCTTTCAGAAACTGGACTCACCGGAGGATCCTCTCATGCTCTAATGGACCAGTCCAACCCTCTTTCTGAAAGTAAGTACTGTACATTACTAATCAAGGGAGAATGGTTAGTTGCAAACAAGCTAAGCCCTCCTATCTCCAGGCAGTATGAGGGACATTGACTAAGTTTTTAACATTAGGCCCACTTCCCCTAGCTCAGGCATCAGCAACCTTCGGCTCCCAGCTGTTGTGAAACTACAATTCCCAGCATGCTCCATTCATTTCTATGTAAGTTCTTAGAAGAGCAGAACAACTATGCATGCTGGGAGTTGTAGTTTCACAACAGCTGGGAGCCAAAGGTTGCCTACCCCTGCCCTAGCTGGTCTGACTATTCAAATCTGTAAATGAATCAGCTTATGTGTCCCATGTTTCATTTCAGCCTGTAGCCATTGGGGTATGCTAGAAGTTGTAGATTTGCAACAGCTGGAGAGTCACAGGATGCAGATTTAGGCAGTATACATTTTACTGCTCAACCTCATACAAAAATAGCCCAGAATAAAAATGTCAAAATACTAATATTTTGAGCATATTATAAAAATAAAATAATACATTGCAATTCATTTCTACATCTGCATTCAACAAAGTATAGACCTTGCCATCACCTTCAATTACTTCAGTGTATGTGAGTTCCAGCTGTGGCTGTCTCTTCAAACAGGAACATGTCAAAGCCATTTGGTCCAGAGACTGAGCAATATTATGCTAAATAGCTAAAACAGTCATTGTACCTTCAATACCTTCTACACTTTGCTTTACATCCCCAACATAATTGTCCATTCCAGATGCAGAAGGACTGGGAAACAATAAGGAGGTTCGTCTTGGAGGCTTTTACTGAGTTTGTTATTATAGTCCTACAAAGGGGTGGACAGTATTATGTGGGGTTTAGACACACATTCGGGTTCTGCACAGGGTGAATTTCTGTACTCCTCTGGACTGTCCTGGAAGATTTCATCATAGTGATTAAGAAACGTTTCCACAACTTGGTTCTGATACACCATATTAGCGGCAATGTTAGCAAACTGCTCTTTCTCCGGTCTCATCAGTGTGGGCCCAAAAACAATGCCGATGTTCTGAGTGGTCATTCGATTAATCTCGGAGTGCTCTCTGACACTGGGGAGAAAAAAAGCAATATCAGTCAATTTCCCATAAGAACAGCCATACACATTTAATAGCTGTTGTCTCTCTCCCGACACCCTCCCGAATGCCCAGTCACATACACTTTTGACTCAGCCAAAAGTGTATATATTTTCAATGGGCTTCACTGTAAGCAAATAGATGGCCTAATGATGGATTGTGGGTCCACAGAAAAGTCAATTCATTTTACTTTTGCAACACATTAGAATGAGCTGAAGGAGGGAGGTGGTGAGAAATGTACTTTGTGGTCCTCTGCTATAGTTTTTCTTTTAGAGGGATGTCCATGGGAGATTCATCAATAGGCTGCATGCATTTACAAGTCAACAAAAATGGATCAAAAAGAGACATGTGTCCTGATGAATTTGGTGCAGCTTACTAGATACCATATGTTAGACAGTTCTCTGTTCCTTATTTCTCTTCATGACTGGTGTACAGATATAACAGTATTTTGCATCCAAAAATATGTATGGGGGAGTTTTTTCACGTTTCTAAGTTCAAGTCCAAGTTCGCAAACAAGTTTCTGACTTGTTGACTTTTTCCAATACCCTCGCCACTTTTCCAAGTGGGCAGGAGGAGGCGGGCCTGGGGGGAACCTCCACAGCCCGACTCATTTCACAACATGTGAGCCAGAAGACTGGTGCACATTACACTAAAAACCTACTCTGGTTCCTGGCTGGACTAGGCTTGCCTCCTAAGGCTACTTTCACATGTGTGTTTTCCCTTCAGATTTTGAGATCCAGCAGAGGATCTCAAAACTGGAGGGAAACACTTAAGTTTTGTCCCCATTCATTGTCAATGGGGACAAAACTGAACAAAGCAGAACGGAGTGCATAATAATGTATTCCATTTTGATTTCTTGCTTTCTGTAACCGGACACAAAGTGAAAAGTGCAACCTACCATGCTTTTCAATAGATCAGGGATTGCTGGAGCCCAGTGGGCAAATGTACTGTACGTCAAAAGGATAACCTCTTGGCATATGTATTAGCATATATGTCAGGAGAATATCCTAGTGTATAAGGTGATTAGCAATTCACATTATGAGACCCTTTTAAAGAAAATAGGAATAAGAATAATTTTGAGTTTATGGAAGCTAGACTTACAGATTCCTTATCACAGTATGCAAAGTAAAGAGAATAATTGAAAAATTAGTACAGTTAATTATTCATATTCACTACAATAGCTATATATCTGACAAGTTTACCTAGACCAGGGATGGGCAAACTGCAGCTCTCCAGCTGTTGTAAAACTGCAATTCCCACCATGCCCTGCTGTAGGCTGATAGCTGTAAGCAGTCTTTGCATGCTGGGAGTTGTAGTTTTGCAACAGCTGGAGAGCCGCAGTTTGCCCATCCCTGACCTAGTGTATCTTCTTTCCCGTGGGGAATACAGCTGAGGTATACTGGTGAAAGGATTACAATGCACTCTGGTGCTTACATTTCCCTTATATCACAAATGAGAGAAAAGCAACTTTCTGGGAGCCTGTGATTCCTGCTTCTTCCACCGACACGCTGTGATTGATAGCTCTCCCTATATATGGATTCACTCTCTCAGTCACTGTATGGGCGGGGAAGGAGGACTTATAGGCTTTCCTTAAAACTGCTGGCACCATTTCAACATCGTATATTAAAACACTGAATCATATCATAGAAATTAATTTATAACAAACAAAACTAATATCACTATGACAGCTATGCATTTGACTGTTATGGTGGCGGTCTGTGCCTGCCGACACTCTGCTCCTCTTGGTGGTCATGGCTGCCACATTGCTCACCCGTTCCCTGGATCAAGTTTCTAGTGGTTCAGGCCCTCCAGCAACCCTCTCTTTCTGCCCAGCAGCTAGGGTAGTGCTGCTCCATCCAATTCACACAGGCTGCGGCCTACTTCCTGTTACTGTACCTTCTCCTGCCATGGGATGCACACGAACACTCTCACCGGTTCTGAAAGGGCCAGCATGCATGCACCCTAATCAATTCCAGCCTACAGCAGAAATCCCTGGGATATTTAAGGCACCTTCCCCTGTGGGAAGGTGCTTGAGCCATAGTTTCTAGTTCTCTAATTTCCTACAAAGGTGCACTACTTCTCTTGTTTTGCTCTCCAGTGTTTTTCTGCCTGGCTCCGGATCTGACCTTTCGCTGCCTTACCTGACCTCTGCCTTATCTCCGTACTGACCCAAAACTGAAGACCTAATATCAGCTTATTCTTGACTATGGTTTTGGCTGACCCTTCAGTGCCCTGTACCGGTGTCTCTTGACTCCCCTAGGTCAGCAGTCTACTAAACAGAGACTACTCTAAGAGGAAGTGGTCTGGAGGTCCCACTGCAGTAGTGTCCAGATCCCTGTATGGTGGATAAAGAGTGAAGATTGGGGGGGACACTTAGATAACACCCTTAGGTGGAGCCTTAAGTCAAATCTGTTCAGTACACACAGAGGATCCACATCTGCTTTGTAACATTGGTGTTCTGTTTGAATCCAGAAGGTCCTGATATGTGCTATAAGTCTGTAGTTTGTGCTCTCTGAGATAGGAAATATGATGTACTGGTCACTGACCTGGTCATTTCCATTACTCATTGGATAACAATGAATACTATACTTGTAGATAGCACAGATTTCAGCGGTTTGTCTGGAGTAAGTTGATGTTCTTGCAGGAAGAATTAAGCTCAGTCACTTCCCTTTAATTTGTCAGGCATGTAGATCCTGAATCACACAAGCTAACCTGGCCACTGGATGGACTTGTATCTGGCAGCTGTTCACAACCCTAGAGAAATTTATACATTGGCAGCCAGGAAGTAGACAAACATGACTCAATACAAATGTGAACCAGAAGAATACCAAGAAAATAATTATTTCTTTATTAATTCTGCCTCTAATGTAACCTGTCCATACATTCTGTTTAACTTCTGGTTAACCTTTCCTGGCAGAAAATGACCTCTGTAAGGCAGATCCATTGTGCGAACCAAAATAGAGAATGACAACCACTATTAACCTCTTCCTGTTGCATGCATGTCTAAAATGTACCTAAAATGGTCAGTGCCATGCATTCACATTGCTGTTAGTCATGGACACAGTGATTGCGGGGTTATGGCCAGGATCAGATACAACGCTGAAACTAGAAAAGGATGGGGTCCAATTGTTTTTAAGGGCCAGATCGAGGCCTGACAAAGCCCTAGCTGCTCTGGGAGAGTGACTGTAAAGGCTACAATGATACAATAATGTCAACCCAAATAATAAAAAAGCTATGACTTTTGGATTTTGGTGAGGCAAAAATCAAGTTTTAATATGTGTAAAAAAGTTACAAACCCCAGCTTTACAACTTTGTAAACACCATTTACGCAAACAGTTTTGGGCAGGTGGTTCTTAATGTTGCCCTTGCCACTTTTCAAAAAGGGGGTGTGTTGATGGTTTTGTGTGCACGGGCTATCAGCCCCATCAGATTTATCATCATTTACACCAGTTTTCTGGCGTAAATGATGACCAGAATCTACACCAGCTACAAGTTGGCATAGATTGCATTCTAGGCACAGGAACTGTCAAAGGACATGCTTAATTTATTGACGAGGTGTCCACCACATTATAAATTAAGTGCATTATCTGGTGGACTATGGGGATATCAAGACCGCTCTAGCAAACACTGGTCTTAATAAATGACCCCTCACTGTGTTCTGATTAAGGGACTAACCATTAAAATTAAGGGGATTATCCATTAAAGGGGTGTCTCACTTCAGCAAATGGCATTTATCATGTATAGAAAGTTAATACAAGACACTTACTAATGTATTGTGATTCTCCATGTTGTCTCCTTTGCTGGCCCGATTCATTTTTCCATCACATTATACACTGCTTGTATCCAGGAGTTACGACCACCCTGCAATCCATCAGCGGTGGCCGCGTTTGCACACTTTAGGTAAAAGTGCTGGCCTCTCTGTTTACTGGGACCGTGAAAGTGCACATAGACACGCATGCACAGCAGCTCCTATCCGGGCCACCTCATATCTTCACTGTAGCTGTGGTCGTAACCCCTGTATACGAGCTCAGTACAATGCAATGGAAAAATGAATCAAGCCAGCAAAGGCGGCAATATAGATAATAACAATACATTAGTAAGTGCCTTGTATTAACTTTATCCACATGATAAACATCATTTTCTGAAGTGAGACCAGATTTTACCACCTTCATGTTGTAAGAAAAACACAACTTACAAAGGAGGAACATAGGATTTGATTTGACAACAATTGTGGTAACTTTACATGTTACGAAATATACATAAAGAAATTTTATAATACTGTTGAGGGGGCCCTGATAATAAAATCTTTCAGTCTTCATCTTGAGTGGGCCCCTTCTGAGTACGGGCCCCGAAGCAGCCGCTTCCCCTATAGCTACCCCCCTGAGTATGGGCAATTGACTGAGGGTTGATAATATACCTCTGAATGAAGTAACAAATCTGTTGTATCGTCCCTAACCAATCATGAGGTGGCATAAGAAAAAGTGTCTAACATACTGTTTCGATGCCTTGTGTGCCATTTTAATACATTTACCTTAATCCGTGCCAGTTTCCCGACTTGTCATTTTCTGTATCATAAAATACTGCTGATAAACCTCCCTGTATGTGTATCTGATTGGGGATGACATACTGTAATGGCCAGCTTACATGACGCCACATTCTCCAGAGTCTATAGCAGACATGGGCAAAATGCGGCCCTCCAGCTGTTGTAAAACTACAACTCCCACCATGCCCTTCTGAAGCCTGATAGCTGTAGACTGTGCAGGAATGATGGGAGTTGTAGTTCTGCAACAGCTGGAGGGCCGCAGTTTGCCCATCCCTGGTCTATAGCCATCTTAACTGTAAACTCATTTGGTTTCTGCCATTCTATGGTTGGGTGAGAGAGACTTTCTTTTTCTGTTTCTGATTTCCTGACCAGAGCAATCTGATTCATGTCAGTGAAAAACAAATGATCAGTGGTTTACTCAGCATTACAAAGGGAAAAGGTAGCGCAAGCCATTAATAGAAGGCAGTGAATCCCTACGCAGGAGTGTACAGGCTGCCAAGGGGAATTTTATTCTTACTCTACGTATTAAAGAGAGGATGTCATTTCCGGATTATGACACAAGACATTCTGGTAGCATGAGAATACATCTGAGTTATTCTGCAGCTGAGGCAGGAACTGGCCTTCGTTCGTAAATTAATATCACCTGGGCTTTTGGTTAATGGCTTCTTATTTCTAGAATCCCTGAGGGACTGTTGTGGGCGGCCTGCTTTATACGTGTTTATTTAAAACATGACCACCATCCGGCTTAGTCATTCTTCTGACAAATATTTCAATATTGCACTGATACAGAGAATGTCTATGAACATAAATGCATGTGAATATTGTCAGTAACATGTTTAGTACAGCTAGAGTATAAATGTCCCATGTTTCCATACCTGTTCTGCTTAAGGCTGGGGCTGCATGGCGACTTTGACAAGTGTCATGCGACCAAAGATCGCTGTGTAGAAAGCAGTCCCAAAACATAATGGAACTGAATGGGATCGCAGCATGACATGCAAATAGCTGCAACCCCAGAATCACAAAAAATCTGCCACTGCTGGATTTTCGGAAATTCTGGGATCACAGTCATGGCAACTCGTGAGTCACGCTGCAACCTCATTCAGTTCAGTTATGTTCTGAGCTTGCACTGTTACACGGCCATCTTTAGTTGCACAACGCTTGTCATGGCCAAAGTCACCATATAGCACCAGATCTAAAGGGGTTGTTCACCCCGTGGGATGTTTCTTACAGAGAGCCCAGCATGGCCAGATCCATGGTGGTAATCATCCTTACCTAATTCCCATTGATAGGTTCCAGCTCCATTGATCCCCCGCCAACTCTGCGGGTCCTGGGTTTCTCCATGTCAACTTCCAATTTGACACGAATAATGTGACCGCTGCAGCCAATGACCAGCCACAGCAGTTACATGTCACTGATACACGACCAAGTAACATGTTGCATGGGAGACACATAAGTGCTCGAGTCTCAAATCAGATGTTGAGGCAGGGAGACCCGGCAGGGCCAATGGGGGAGCCATGGAGCCGGAACCTAGCATTAACAATCAGATAAGTATGATTACCTCCACAAGTCCATCCAGCCACACTGGGGACTCTGTAGAAAAAGTCCCCAGGGATGAACAACTCCTTTACAGTGCAGAAATGAATGAGCACATATAAGTTCACTAAAGTTCATTCAGATAAAAGAGATTGCGCTGCCAAGAAAACACATTTTTTTCCTTCACAACTTCTCTCCTCGGACAAACAGGAAAATCTGGGTTTCCACCAGATCCACAAGATGTAGCAGTTTCCTCTCTGATATCTACAGGTACCTATAGAATGCCAATAGAAACACCATATGGTGAAGTACTGCCACCATGTTTTAAAACCGCAGGGAGATATCGTACTCACAAGATTCCATAACAGTGTGCGTATTCAATAGAATAGGAGAAGTTGGCTTAAAGTCTGTGGATTTGCGGAGACACGAGTGGTATTGAATACGCACACTGTGAATGGAATCTTGTGAGTACGATATCTCCCTGCGGTTTTAAAACATGGTGGCAGTACTTCCCCATATGGTGTTTCTATTGGCATTCTATAGGTACCTGTAGATATCAGAGAGGAAATTGCTACATTTTGTGGATCTGTGGAAACCCAGATTTTCCTGTTTGTCCGAGGAGAGAAGTTGTGAAGGAAAAAAAGTGTTTTCTTGGCAGCGCAATCTCTTTTATCTGAATGAACTTTTGGTAGTGACAGATACCCACGTCACTTTTGTGGATTTGCAGCGCCGAGGATCTGCCGTAATATAACCAGAGACGTTTTCTTTCTTATATTGGAAAGTTCACTAAAGTGCCACTTATACACTTGTAGCTCTAAGCAAGTCAGGACCTTCAAGAACTTATTCTCATTATTTATTTGGGGTAATGGCCTATGTGTTCACCTTTCTGTGCCTTTTTCCGAAAGTATAAATTGATCAGGACCTCCAAGAAGCCTCACGAGTCTATAGAGTAGGAAACAACTAATGTATTCAGCATGCGCAATCTTTTGCTCCCCAATTCGGATGAATAAAAGGCAAATTAATGGGTTTAAATGCACCAGACTTTCATTATTAGAGCACCCACCATAAAATAAAACAGTTATGCCTCTTGCACACGACCGTATGGCTTTTTCAGTATTTTGCGGTCCGGAACAGCTGGCCCCTGATAGAAAAGTACTGTCCTTGTCCGTTATACGGACAATAATAGGACATGTTCTATCTTTTAAGGTCTATTCACACATCCTGCCCGCATCCGCAATTGCGGATCAGCACTTCCGGGTCCGCAATTGCGTTCCCGAAAAAAATAGAACATGTCCTATAAAAGAAAAGGCATTTTCTATTATAGTGCCGGCGATGTGAGGTCCGCAAAATGCGGAACGCATATTGCTGGTGTCTGTGTTTTGCGAATCCACGGATCCGCAAAACACACACGGGCGTGTGAATGGACCCTGAACGGAATGGAAAAATGGAAATACGGAAATAGAAGGCAAACGGAGTACCTTCCGTTTTTTTTGCGGATCCATTGAAATGAATGGTTCCGTATACGTAACGCAAAAAACTGAATGGAAACGGGAAAAAAAACATTCGTGTGCAAGAGGCCTTAATCTGATAAGGCTAAATTCAACTCACTGGATTGTTAGATACTGTCCTGTCAATCTATACATCATATCTACAGTTAATTACAGGTAATTATATACATTGCATAAAATTGCCATTGACTGCATTTAAAAAAGTACGCAGTTGTACTTGCAGTAACCCAGTGGATCACTGTTAAAGGTTATTTGTTTGCAAAAAGTTAAATGTTGTGATGTAATGCTAGAAGCACTTATCTCTCTATGCACTATGTACTCCAAATAGTTGTGTATGGATATAAAACTGTTAATGATGGTAGTCTTGGTTAGGTTGTTGTGAAGACCCGCTGGTCCAGACTCCTCTGGTTACAGTCGTAGCTAAGCAGAGCTAGAAGCAAGACCTACATGTGCGAGCTCCTGCCAAGTAGGCCCAAAGAGAAGTCTTATCAAGGAAACACCATTCCTGAGACTGAAATGCTGCCAGAGAACAACTTGAATGAGAGACTACCCTTGAAGAGAAGAAACATTTCTAGAAGGTCTAGAACCACCAAGGCCGTGCTGGATTAAGACAGTAAAGTACTGCACGTTTATGGCAATGAGACTTTACTGCTGTGGAAAGGGTATATTGCTTCAGCGTCTGCCACACTTTAAGACGGATTGGCTATCCAGATCTAATATTTGCTCCCTGAAACTGGGAACTGCATAAAGAGTTAATAAGAATAGATTTCCATGCCTGTGGTTATTTGGAGAGACTGCACAGTGTACTTAGAGAGAAACAGGGAGTACTACAACTGCCATCATTGTTGCCTATACAAAGCTATTGGGAAAAGACCACACTGTAATATCTATTGTACTACTACAACTCCCATAATCAGTTTGGTAGAGGGAGACTTTAACCAACAGGTCTGGTCATTGACTCCACCATCCATCCGCCAGCATCTACATCTGCACTCCTGCCTTGCACTTATCTACCTAACATCAAGAGCACCCCACCTAACACCAGGCAGGAGCCTCAATACCAGGGTGTGTTGCGAGGGAAGTAAGGGTGCGTCCTCCATTCGCTGCATGGCTGCAGGGAGCGATGGAGTGAGGACAGCCACTGTGAATCAAACACCATTCCCCCCGCAGGTTCTCCCCCTGTATGTCGGTGCCTACTAAAAAGTGCAGTCAACTACATCTTTCAATACAGTAAGGGTTTCAGAGTTTTGAGGTATCCTGGTCAAATGTTTGCCAACAAAAAAAACTCTTTGGCCAGTCTATGGGTACACCAGCATGACATCAGCGTGTACGTTGAAGGATTTTCCCAGTGTACACACGTGCTGTGCATCACAGAAGTGATGTGAGTGGAGTAAGAGTAAGCGGAAAGCACAGAAGGGTCTTGAAATTAAAGGTTTTATGAAACAGCTTGCAGATTTAAAAAAGAGTATTTCTTCCAGATTTCTTGCATTGAACAGCACGGAATTACAGTATTATACCATGCATTTGCATACGTTACATAGCTTTGGCCCATTTACTTTCTTTATATTACTACTTTGTGTATTTAAAGTAGTAAACTGCTATTACTGTTCATAACTAGACACAAGCAATGTCAATATGCATTCAGTAGATAAGGGTACTTTCACACTTGCGGCATGGCTAAACGGCAGGCTGTTCCTGAACATTATAGTCAATGGGGACGGAGTGGCAGCATGGCAGCACACGGGTACTTGCGGCATGGCGGATCCGGCGGGCTATTCAAAGTGGAAGTACCCTTACTGCAATATTCACAATGGGTATATAAAACAATACAGGCAGACTCGCATACTTATAGTCCATGAGCATTATAAGAAAGAAATACTGTGAAACATTGAAGAAAGATTGCGCAGCGACTGACACACACTTCAGAGACTTAGCAATTCCCAGTTTCCTGCTTTCCTGCTCACTCGCTGGACTGTGGACAGCAGGGCTATATCAGCTGCTTACTCATCTTTCTCATTCCAAAAGCAGAGCTGCCAAAATGTGATGCAGCGGCATAGTGCTAAAGGCTGGAGCCAGCAGCAATGTTCTTAAAGAGCCAGCAGCATTATATACTTTTACACTTAAAGTTGTCAAATAGAGAAAGTTAATACAAGGCACCTACTAACGTATTGTCATTATTAGAGATGAGCAAATCGAAGCTGACGAAGTGGAATTCAATCCGAATTTCAGGAAAAATTTGATTTGCATCGAATCCGAATTTCCTTATGCTTCAAGGTAAAGAATCACATTTTTTCCTAAAATGGCTGCTGCATGTGTTAGGACATGGAGCAAGGAACTCTGGGAACGAGGCATCACCCACAATACCATGCATGCAGCCAATCAGCAGTCAGCCAGCCCTGTGATGTCACAGCCCTATAAATAGCCTCCGCCATGATGGATTCAGCCATTTTCCAGTGTACTTAGTGCAGGTAGAGACGTCAGCAGGCGCTAGGGACAGTGGTATTAAAGACTTTCAAACTTTTATTTTGCTGTATAGAAGTTCAGGGAAAGGATAGGGAGGAAACATTCCTGAGTATTGAAGCAGAACAGGGTTCAGTAAGGGAGTTTACAGCCTGGGTAATAGGAACAATCCTATTACACCTTGCTGCACTGACTGCGGATCCAAATTGCTATTATACAGCTCTGTAATTCCAGCAAACCGTTCTTGTTATTGGGGTGCAAGTGCTGTTTGATACAGCCATTAACAGGTTTTATTACAAGGAAATATTTGTACGTCTTATTTGCCCTTGTGCGGTGCAGTTATATGTTCTAAAGCATCTTTTGCAAAAATTACAGCCCTTTTTAGTGTGTATTAGTGGCAAAAAAATATATATTATTTGACGTTCAGCGGTGCAGTTATATGTTCTAAAGCACTTTTTTTGAGTGTATAAGTGGAAAAAAGTAAGGGCCTATTTGCCTTTCAGCGGTGCAGTTATATGTTCTAAAGCCTTCTGTGGTGAAGTGAGAAAATTACAGAAATGACTTTTTTGGGGTGTTTTAATTTCCTTTTTATTTATTTAATTGATCTAACAGTATGTTAGACAGAGAAGTGCCATGCCATGCACAGGGGAGTGGCAGATGCCTAAAAGTTTCTGGCAGGGGGTGTGGCTCAGCACTGGATTGGATAAGAGGTGATCCAGTGCTGAGCCACACCCCCTGCACTGATCACATGACGGTGATGTCACCCCAGGTCCTTAGGGTTGTCCAAGGTTCGGGTTCAATGAAGCACTCCCTTATGGATTCCAAATGCCGTTATGGTCCACGGCAGCGGAATCCATAAAGGATTATGCTACGATAACCCGAACCGGAACTTTGGACGCCAAACTAAAAATAGAAGTTCGCTAAACTCTAGTGACCGACAACGGAAAGAACATGGTGTCGGCGCTGCGTCAAGGAGGGCAGAGCCATGGACCCTGCATGGCCCATGTGTTCAATCTGGTTGTCAAGCAGTTCCTGAAGTCTTCCACCCATCTGCAAGACATTCTAAAAATGGCCAGGAAATTTTGCATGTACTTCAGCCACTCGTATACTGCAAAGCACACCCTCTTTGAGCTGCAGCGGCAGAACGGCATCTCCCAACATAGGCTGATATGCGACATTTCCACCCGTTGGAATTCCACCTTCCATATGTTGGACCGACTATACGAACAGAGAAAGGCCATAAATGATTTCTTGATGATCCAAGCGGACAGAAGTACTCCACTGTGTAACTTCGATGTCAGTCAGTGGCAGCTCATGCGTGACACCTGCTGTTTTCTCAGGCTCTTTGAGGAGGCCACGTTATTCAGTCGCCAGGACTACGGGATGAACAACGTCATTACACTGCTTCATGTCCTGGAACAGATGCTGGTAAATCTAGCTGGTCAGGGGACTGGAGACGTGGCGCCTAGATCTCACGGCCCTGTGGGGGCTGAACCGGAGGAGGAGGACATTGGAGCACAAGCAATGTGTAGCGAAATGGGTGTTTTTTTCTACACAGCTGACGGAGAGGAGGAACAGCCAGAGGAGCCACAAGGCGATGAGAAAGACGAGGACCCAGACACATCGTATGTCACGGTGGGGAGTGGGGAAAACCCCCCACTGTGCAATGTCTGCGGCTGCTACGCCGGAAAGCAGGGAATAGGGAGCAGGTCACCTCCTGAAGCGTCCCTTATACTCGCCCTGGTCTCCGAACAGTATGAGCCAACACAGAAGGTAGGAGGGCCCATAGTACTGGAACCTAAGAGCCCTGGCGTCCCTGTCTCGCCCTAAGATGGTATGAGGGCAGAGACCACCTGCTCATCCAGGAAAACGGATGAGCAAGCGTCTCTAGAGGCCCCACAGCAGCCGGGAACCAGACAGTGCACGACAGGTAAGTAACAGAGCAACCACATCCACAAAGCCCACACTTACCTGCCGCACTGGAGAAGCCAAACCTACACCAGAACCTCCTGGACCCCCATGCGTACATCAGATGCATGGGGCCTCCAGGCACAGGCAGGGCAGCACACAGTCTGGACTTTGCTTAAACCCCTCCGGGAAAGCAACCCCCTTCTGGAGGAGACACACCATAACACAAACCTCCAAATAAAGCCCACACCATCACAACATACACCAGGTGGGGTAGGGCCAACAGAAGTACACAGGAGGGGACACACAAACTGAGAAAGGGAAACAATCAATATAACAAATAAGGGTGGCTCACACAGACAATACAGGGGAAACAACCAGCAACCTCCAGCACATGCTCACACCATGGCTGGAGACAAACAAACTGACCTCAGGCTCCAACATACCAAGATATAAAGAGGCCTGAGGTCACACCCACCAAACCCAGCACACAGATTAACCCTGTGCACACCGCACCCAGGAAAAGTACACACAAACAAGAGAACAAACATGCATGCTGAACCTATCAAGTTGCCAGCGGCAACCGCACGTAAGGCTACCACTTAATAGCCCACAGGTGCTGCAACCAGAAACCATGCCACTGGCAAGAGCATGCAAAACTGCGGAACACGACCAAACCACAGGTGGTGGCACACCTGTTGCCAACGGCAACCGCACGTGAGGCTACCGCGTAATAGCCCACACGTGCGGCTACCATAACATAACCGCCGGCAACAGCATGCCACCAAACCAAGTCACGTCCTCACCACAGTTTGTGACCCCGTGGCAGTCTGCAGTGGAGATGGAGGCAGTTAGTCCCTCCGAGTCACTTGCACAAATGGCCTGATGCATGCTAACTTGCTTGTGTAGTGACAGCCGAATTGTCACCATTCGGCAGAGGGATGACTTCTGGCTCTCTACCTTGTTGGACCCTCGCTACCGGTCCAAAATGGGAGGGAAGATAAACTGAACTACTATAGAGACATCCTATGTAGTCAATTGGCCGCTGCCTATCTTCACCATCGTCCATCCTCCGACAGGTCTGACCGGATGGGGCCCTCTGCGCTCACGTTCCTATGCCGTGGCTGCTGTGGCAGGTTGGGGGGGTAGGAGCAGTTTCAGCTGCATCAGCAGCAACTTGAATCTAGAGTCGATTATGAGTAGCTTTCTTCACCCGTCTAATGAAGAAACTACTCACCAGCAGCAGGAGGAGCTGGAGCAGGACCTGAACCAGCAGGTGGTGTCATACTTGGACAGCACTCTGCCACCCCACATTAAAGATCCGCTGGACTACTGGGCAGCTAAACCGGATTTGTAGCCACAATTGGCAGAGTTTGCCCTGAAAAAGCTGCCCTGCCCGGCCAGTAGTGTGGCATCAGAGCGGGTGTTCAGTGCGGCGGGGGCCATCAGCATCAGGCTAGGTCATCCATGGTGCCACACCAACACAAAAGAGACTGGCTTATTCTGGCTACCTGCCTCAGCTACTATTCTGATGCTCCCAACAGCCTGATGACACACATCTGATGCCAAGTAGGGAGTTTATACAAAGAAATAGAAAGCCATTTTCAGAATTACCAGGCTGAGCCCTTGTCATTAGTGATGTCGCGAACATGTTCGCGAACGTGTGAACAGTGCGAACTGCCATAGAGTTCAATAGACAGGCGAATTTTAAAAACCAAAGGGACTCCTTCTGGCCATAATAGTGATGGAAAAGTTGTTTCAAGGGGACTAACACCTGGACTGTGGCATGCCGGAGGGGGATCCATGGCAAAACTCCCATGGAAAAATACCTAGTTGACGCAGAGTGTGGTAGTTGTAATCGCAATGCGATTAATACAGGTTATATTAATCGCATTGTGAATTCAACTTAGAGCTGGGTTGCTAATAAGAAAGAAATTCTAGCAATACAACCATTAGGAACCGAGCTCTAAGTTAAATTTGCAATGGGATTAATATAACCTGTATTAATCGCATTGGGATTCCAACTTAGATCTGTTCCTAATGGTTGTATTGCTAGAATATAACGAAGATTGCGAATAAAGTGCTATATTCTCAATCTTCGTTATATTCTAGCAATACAACCATTAGGAACTCAGCTCTAAGTTGTAATCGCAATGCGATTAATACAGGTTATATTAATCGCATTGCGAATTCAACTTAGAGCTGGTATCAAATGGGGAGAAAAAAAAGAGACTGGATCGCACATCCACAGTGCTTAACCCTTAATATACGCTCTTCAGCTAATTACTATGGTACTAATCCCCCATATCGCATGTAAATAGTGGAGACATTAGTTTACATTTTGATCAAAAGGTAGTAAGAGCTGGGTTCCTAATGGTTGTTGTATTGCTAGAATATAACGAAGATTGAGAATATAGCGCTATATTCGCAATCTTCGTTATATTCTACCAATACAACCCTTAGGAACAGATCTAAATTGTAATCCCAATGCGATAAATACAGGTTATATTAATCGCATTGCGATTACAACTACTAACACTGCAGCTTCAGAATGAATCTAAGATGGATGCCGTCCTTGCTTTTTGATAGGAGGTGGGAGGGTCTGGGAGGGAGACTGATGTACTAGCCCTAAAAAGGGCTTTTTGGGGTGCTGTTAGGACGCTGTCCTTACAGCAGAGATCAGATGGGTCTTTCAGGACTGGAGTGGCCACTGAATACACTAGCCTAGCTATCGATTTCCCTATTAAATCAGTAGCAACTACACTGTCCCTACTCTCACTAAGACTGCAGCTTCCGAATGAATCTAAAATGGATGCTGTCCAGGAGATGGGAGGGTCTGGGAGAGAGGGTATGCTGCTGATTGGCTGGAATGTGTCTGCTGACTGTGAGGTACAGGGTCAAAGTTTACTCAATGATAGGGGGTGGACCTAACATCACATATGTTCGCCCGCCGCGACGAACGCGCACAAGCTATGTTCGCCGGGAACTATTCGCCGGTGAATAGTTTGGGAAATCTTATTTGCGAATTCAATTTAGAGATGGGTTCCTAATGGTTGTATTGCTAGAATATAACGAAGATTGAGAATTTAGCGCTATATTCTCAATCTTCGTTATATAATTCTAGCAATAGAACCATTAGGAACCCAGCTCTAAGTCGAATTCGCAATGCGATTAATGTAACCTGCATTAATCGCATTGCGAATTCAACTTAGAGCTGAGTTCCTAATGGTTTTATTGCTAGAATATACGTTATAACAATACAACCATTAGGAACTCAGTTCTAAGTTGTAATCGCAATGCGAATAATACTTACAATTATAAATCACTTTGCGAATCCATTTGATGCCTCTATTTGATTGTATATGACGGTTGACTATGACTACCACCAACGTTCTGCTGCCTCCAAAGCAAGATATCTGAACCCCCCCAGGGGCATCAAAAACGCATCAAAAACGCATCTGCATTTTTATAATTTTTTAGTTTATTTTTTTGTGTACTTTGCCACATTTGGTTGCATATTTACATTTGGTATAGGCAAATATGGTAGTCTAGATCATGTGTCTATACCAAAACCTAGGATCATTGTTTGACAGCATATTTTCTAAGCCATGTAGCTGAATATAGATTTGGGCAGAGTAATGATCTAGACTACCATATTTGCCTATACCAAATGTAAATATGCAACCAAATGTGGCAAAATACACAAAAAAATAAACTAAAAAATGAAAAAATTATAAAAACGCAGATGCGTTTTTGATGCGTTTTCTATCGAAAACGCCCAAATGGCCCCTGGGGGGTTCAGATATCTTGCTTTGGAGGCAGCAGAACGTTGGTGGTAGTCATAGTCAACCGTCATATACAATCAAATAGAGGCATCAAATGGATTTGCAAAGTGATTAATAATTGTAAGTATTATTCGCATTGTGATTACAACTTAGAGCTGAGTTCCTAATGTTTGTATTGCTAGAATATAATGTATATTCTAGCAATACAACCATTAGGAACTCAGCTCTAAGTTGAATTTGCAATGCGATTAATGCAGGTTATATTAATCGCATTGAGAATTCAACTTAGATCTTAGTTCCTAATGGTTGTTGTATTGCTAGAATATAACGAAGATTGAGAATATAGCGCTATATTCATTATCTTCATTATCTTCTAGCAATACAACCGTTAGGAACTCAGATCTAAGTTGTAATCGCAATGCGAATAATACAGGTTATATTAATCGCATTGCGATTTACAATTACTATTACTGCAGCTTTAGAATGAATGTAAGATGGATGCTGCCCTTGCATTTAGATAGAAGGTGGGAGGGTCTGGGAGGGAGGGTATGCTGATTGGCTGGAATGTGTCTGCTGACTGTGAGGTACAGGGTCAAAGTTAGCTCAATAATAAAGTATAGGGGAGAACGCGAACATCAAATATGTTCGCCGGCCGCGGCGGACGCGAACAAGCTATGTTCGCCGGGAACTGTTCGCCGGCGAATAGTTCGGGCCATCTCTACTTGTCATAAAGCATGACATGGTGACTGAGCCTGGACAAAAGGTAAGACAGAAGCCATATCAGGTACCAGAGGCTAAGAAGCAGGCCATCTCAGAGGAAGTAAAAAAAAAAAAATTTGTCTATAGGGGTGATAGAGAAATCACAAAGTGGCTGGTCAAGCCCTATAGTCCTCATTCCCAAAACTGATGGTAGTCTAAGATTTTGTAATGACTTCTGGAAGTTAAATGAAATATCAAAATTTGATGCCTATCCTATACCAAGGGTCGACGAGTTGATTGAGAGGTTAGGACTAGAGATGAGCGAACTTCAAAAATTAGTTCGGCGTTCGGGTTGGGGTAATCGCCGCATCCCGTTATGGATTTGATCCAGTGCTGAGCCACGCCCCCTGCACTGATCACATGACGGTGACGTCACCCCAGGTCCTTCGGCTTTTCCAAAGTTCGGGTTCGTGGAAGCCGCCCCTTATGGATTCCATATGCCGGGATAGTCCGCGGTAGTGGAATCCATAACGGGATGCGGCGATTACCCCAACCCGAACGCCGAACTAATTTTTGAAGTTCGCTCATCTCTAGTTCGGACCTGCCAGGTATATAACACCTCTTGACCTCACTAAAGGTTAATGGAAGGTTCCCCTTACTGAAGAGGCCAAGGAAAAAACAGGTTTTCCACAACCGATAGCCATTTCCAGTATGTTGTCCACCCATTTGGCTTACATGGTGCCCCGGGCACTTTCCAGAGGCTGATGGACCTTATTTTACAGCCTCACCAAGGATATGCAGCTGCCTATTTAGATGATGTGATTGTTTTCAGTTCAGACTGGGAGTCCCATCTGGCAAAAGTCCAAGCAGTTCTGGACTCAATTTCGGAAGCTGGTTTAACTGCGAATCCAAAAACATTTACCATAGGCCTAGAAGAAGCTCATTACCTAGGCTACAACATTGGGAGACGCATCATCAAGCCTCAAATTGACAAAATTGAGGCTATTAAAAACTGCCTCGACCGGTATCCAAAAATCAGGTCAAAGCCTTCTTAGGGATAGCTGAATATTAGAGAAGGTTTGTACCAAATTTTTCCACATTAGCAGCTCCTCTCACCGATGTTACCAAAGGGTCCAAATCCACCATGGTAAAATGGAGTGAGACGGCAGAGCAAGCAATTTAAAGGTTGAAAGAGGTATTGTGTAAAAGGCCTGTGTTGATCACTCCCAACTTCAGAAAATAATTTTTGGTTCAAGCAGATGCCTCAGATGTTATGTCTGGAGCCATCCTTTCTCAGGTGGTAATGGTGAGGAACATCTCATCATGAACATTAGCAGAAAGTTATCCTCTGCAGAAAAGAATTATGCAATAATAGAAAGGGAATGCTAAGGCTACTTTCGCACTAGTGTTTTTGCTGGATACGGCAGGGTTCAGCAAAAATGCTTCTGTTACTGATAACACAACCATCTGCATCCGTTATGAATGGATCCAGTTGTATTATCTGTAATATAGCCAAGACAGATCCGTCTTGGAAGGTCCTTTTCCTTCCAGGTCATCAAAGAAGAAGAAAGAAGACGAGCCAGGCTGCGCGATCAAGTGGATGAGGTGAGTTTATTTATTTATTATTATTTTTTAACCCCTCCATCACTATTTTACTGAGCATTCTGTATTAAGAATGCCATTATTTTCCCTTATAACCATGTTATAAGGGAAAATAATAAAATCTACAGAATACTGAACCCAAACGCTTTTAACTCACGCTGAAAAATCGCGCATTTTCCCGCAGCGCACCCGCACAATCGACGCACGTGTGAAAGAGGCCTTACTCTGCAGCCACTTGATTAATGCAGCTGGGCTGAGGCCTACTTAAAGACCCAGGCTGCATTATGTGGGGGACAGCCAAACAGGGTAGTTGATCTGTGTGAGCAGAGGGTACAGGTTGCTGTTATTTTGTTTTATCTGGGAGGTTTTCTGTTTGAACCGTGCATCCAGTACATGTGCTGCTGCCTATTTACGCCTATTTACGCCAGAAATGACTGCGCTTTAAAACCTTAAAGTCTGTCTGGGTCTCTATAGCATTGGACTTGCTCGGACCAGTGAGCTGAATAGAAAAGACCACAGTATATTATAAATTATAATATAGTTTTATATTATAAAACAATTATAAAAAAAATGTATATTTTATATTTACATGTTGGGGAAAAAGCGGGCGAAAAGTAGAGAATCTCTTTACATCCATATAAAACATTTCTTTAGTTATGCCTGTCATAACTGCCCATAGCAAATGTTTAAATCATTTCTTACATTTCCCAGTTTGAAAATGAGATAAATGTCATCTGTTAGTTGCTTTGGAAGACGAATCCAATTCTGCAAATAGCCAATTAAATAACATTCCATATGTCCCACACAATTTACTGTTCATTGCCTCCAATTCATAGTTATCAACATAGCATTGAGTCATAAAAAGCAGAGTTTAACCTAGACAGAGAGAGTCTCACAATACACCACAAAATGCCATTTACTTAAAGAAGTGCTGCCGAGTTCTCTGCTGCCATCTACAGGCTAACTGCAGGAAAAAAACATTCTAAATGAGTCCAACTGCCATGAAAGAGATATTTACTACATGCTAAACATAGGCGTGCGCATGGGGTGTGCCGGGTGTGCCTGGGCACACGGTATTCAAGTCGACTCGAGGTTTTGTCACCTTCGTGCTGCACTGCTGTCTTCCGTGCCATTATGCAAGCGCTGACTGGTACCGGAGGGTTGGGAAGCGCTGAAAGTGCTATAATTCCCTCTTCCTGGTCCTCAGCGCTCCACTGTGAAGGCTGCGCACAGTGTGACCTCACACTGTGACCTCACACTGTGTGCACCCACATAGCAGACTGTACAAGAGGATTACAGAGCGCGGGCAGTGAGGAGAAGGAAAGGTAAGTGTTTTTTTTTTTTTTATTTGGGGGCTGATGGAGGCAATGGGGACTGAAGAGGGGTAGTGGGGCTGATATGAGGCACTGGGGGGGCTGAAGAGGGGCACTGGGGGGCTGAAGAGGGGCACTGGGGGCTGATATGAGGCACTGTGGCTCTTATCTGAGGTCTGATTGGGGTCATTCACATTGGGGTCTGAGCTGAGGTCTTATTGGGGTCTTATTAACATTGGGGGTCTTATTAGGGCTGTCAGCTTTGGTCTGATTAACATTGGGGGTCTGATTGGTGGTCTGGCCTCAAGTGTAATGAAAAATATTTTCTTATTGTCCCCCTCTAAAACCTTATGAGCCGGAGGGTCTTATAGGGCGAAAAATACGGTAAGTTTAAAAATGATTTCTTCTCCCTTCATTATATTGATAGTGCGGGTCTGTATGTATGTATGCAGAGTGTTTATATAAATACTGTTTATATACAGTATGTGTGTGTGTGTGTATATAATATATACATACATACGCACACGGCGTGTGTGTTTGTGCTTTAGAGTGCACACCCTAATGCAATAGGATGTGCATGCCTATGATACTAAATACAGTATGGTTTTACATATGACATTTTTTGAAAAACAATGCAAGGTGGAGTCAAAAAGAATAAGAAATATAAAGGAATGACTTCTACTTCTTCCTGCTGGATCAACTTCTGCCTTTGACTCAAAAGACTGCATCAATAACTGAAGTGGCTTTAAAAAAAACATTGGTCCAGAGTTACTAATGTATCTGCACCTAAAATCTTTTTAAAAAGTGGTGCAAACTGTACAACCTGGCATATCTACAGATTCTACACTTTTTTCCAAAAAAGGAACGGGACTTAGCTGAAAGGGAGGTAGTTTCACTGAAAAGAGTGTGGACAAAGGTGCACCATTTTGCGCTACGATTCTGGCCTTAAATTCTGACTCAATGTAAGCTAACCAATCAGGGGAGCAGCTAAAATGCCTTTTCCATTCTGTGCGTTGCTCTGAGACAATATGCTGGAATTTATTGTATTTGTTTGTATTGTTTTAATAAAAACATCAATAAATATGATCTGATTAAAAAAAGAAATCAAGGTCATAGCAGGAGCCTAAGGGGGCCCAAAGACCTTTGTGCCGCATAAGTAGACACCGGTATTATAGAAAGTGCATGCTGATCAAATTACACCTCAGGCTGCACGAAGGCTATGTGCTTCCCTGCCCCTGGCCACAAAGCACTAAGGGAAAGGGGGCCCAAACTAAACTCCAGGGCCCATGAGCCTTTAGCTACGCCCCTGCAGCCAAAAGTTGGTATACAGTAGTGCTGGACAAGAGCATCTATCCATGCACCAGATTTATCATCCAGCCTGAGGCACTGTGAACAATTTGGTTTAGATCTAGACAACCTGACAAAGTGTATGCCATCTACAGGATTAGTAAATCAGCCCCACTTTATGTGAAACCAGACTTATGGTACCAAAATCATCACCTTATCGGAATCTTCTGGCCCTACCTACAGCACCCAAGCTGAGATTTGGACAGATAAATACATTTTTATTTTTGCTTCGATATTTTTTTTACTCAGATTACACATTGTGTCATTTCTCCTTTAAAGAAAACCACCCATACCTGTTCAGGTGGCACACTATGTAGTTCAAGGTGTGATGGTTTGGTTCTGGTAGATTTCTCACTAGCTCTTTCAAGAACTGCACTTTCTCATCAACATCAGTCATTTCTGTTTGGAAAAAAATGTATTTATTAAATGTTGTACAAAGTTGCAAACTTTTTTGGGGGGCTGAATGAATAACACTCATGTAACAGTGACGACATTAACATCTGGCCTTAAGGGAACTTTCACACTAGCGTTAGAGAGGATTCCAGCAGGCAGTTCCGTTGTGGATCCGTCTAACAAATGCATTGCAATACCGGATCCATCTCTACGGTGTCATCCAGAAAACCGGATCCGCATGTGCAGACTGGGAAACCGGATCTGTTTTTACGGACCACTTGGTACCAGATCCGGCATTAATACATTTCAATGAATGTGTTCCTGAATTTTGGCCGGAGAAAATACCGCAGCATGCTGCAGTATTTTCTCCGGCCAAATACCGTAAGAGGGACAGAACTGAAGACATCCTGATGCATACTGAACGGAATGCTCTCCATTCAAAATGCATTAGGATAAAACTGAAGCATTTTTTTTTTTATCCGGTATTGACCCTCTGTGACGGAACTCAATACTGGAAAACATACACATTGGATTTCAATATACAACCACCTACTCATATTGTTACTTTATATGTAAAGCTCAATGCATCCCTCCAGTTATACAAGAAAAATTATAATAGTGCGTGACTTCCTTGTTGTGGTTCAAAAGCAATATACCTTAATACAATGGCCAGATTTACTAATCTTAAAGAAGGAGTAAGCTTAGACAGGCTGTCTAGACCTGCACCAGATTTATTATAGGGGCTCAGGCTGAAGGATAAATGTGGATGATAAATGTATTTATGATAAATTCTTAAAATTGTGTGCATTTTAGGTTTTGCCCCCTTCCTGTGAAGATCTGCCCCATTTCCAAGTAGCCCCACCCCTTTGTCGAGCATGTCGGAAAAAACTGTAGAAACTCTAGGTGACAAAATTGCACCAATTTGCACGACTTTGGTGCAAACACATAAGTAAATCTGGGACAATCATTTAACAATAAATTATTATATTATAAATGACTGTCATTATTCTTCTTGTATAACTGGAGGTATGCTTTAATGAATATATGCAGACTGTAGCAACATTCTATAAAGTCTGTTTTCATATATACGCAATGTATAATTTATTGCTGCATTTTGGTTATATGGATTATATTATAAAATCTACTTACGAACAGCTGCTATAAATTCGTCAAAAAAACTGAAAGGGATGACTGGCTCTGGAAGTTCACGGAAGAACATCTTCAGCGCACCGGTGATGACATGAATGTCTTCCCAATCGGGACTGTTCAGATCCAACTTCTCCTCTGCATCATCCAAAAATATAAACTCTTATGACAAAGTCCTCTTATAATGTAAAAGACAGACATTAGTATTGCCATCCTTTGCCCGGGTAAAGCAACGCTGCCCTATTCATTACCAGTTTCAATCTATATAGAGACTTTGCAAATACCTGACATTGTTTGCATTATGTTGTACTTGTCTTAAATAAAACAATACCAACTTCCTATGCCCTTTCAAAGCTGTATTTAAAATTCTGCTGTTTTCCAGGGACATTTTTTTCACCTTCCAAATATCTGATTATCCCGGATCATTGGAGAAATGCAGGTTTTTGTTCCAAACAACTACATACCATGTTTCGTATGGTAAAAAAGGAACACAAAGGATATATTCCCACATGGCATAGGGATTGTTTCAGATGCATTGATTTTTCAATGCTTCGCTCCAATGAATAGAAAAGTAACAGAAATGTCTGCAACAAATGTCTGCTGCATGCCACTTAAAATGGTTGTGCTATGACTGGAAGGATAGGGGATGACTGATCGCTAAGACCCACACCAATTCCTATTCCCTGTCCTGACAGAATGACAGGTTGAACATGCGTCCTCCATGCCATCAATTCTCTATGGGATTTCCGGAATAGCTGAGAGTTGCATGAGCAAATCCACAGAAAATGTATGGGGCAGGAAGGTGCATGCTCGGCCTGCTGCTCAATCAGGAAAGGGCAACGGGAGCCCCGTTCTTTGCATCGGTGGTTAATCTAATGGTAATCGCTAATAGAAATCGCTAATCTTGCTGAGTGGTGTTATAAAATTGATCCAGTGAGTGGCTTTTGACTACTGCCTATCTCACCTGCGCTGTTCGATGGATAATAGCGTGACTCACACTACCACTTATTATAGCCTGTTCAATCTGTCTTCTATCTCACTTGGCATCCATATCACTGCATAGATTGGGAGCGCTAGTAGTCACTGTATCGTGCTACATTAGTCTTGCAAACTTTAAGGGGGAGCAGTAATATTCGCATTTTAAAGTTTGCAAGACTAATAATGCCGATACAGGGACTGACCTGCAGGCGCTCCCTGGTCTACATGCAATTGATATAGATACCAAGTGAGCAATGGAGATAGATAGAAACAATTTGAGACATATAATAAGGGGTAGTGTAGTCAGCACTATTATCCATCAGACAAAAGGAGGTGAAATAGGCAATGTCAAAAAGCCACTCACCGGATCAATTTTACAACACCAAGATTAGCGATTTCTATCTCCGATCGGGATGAGTGTGTGAATACTAACACACTATCCTACATTAGTGTTTCTCTTTGCAAATGAATACAAAAAGGTGGCATTATATAGCTTCATGTACCTTTTAAGATTTGTGGCTCATAAAGCTATTTTAATAAAAGTATAATAAAGGTTATATTTTATATACACCTGGCCAAAAACAGAATCTTTATAGCCTAAGGCTATTTTGTGTGAAGTTCATACAGAATTGGACACAAATATTACAAAATGCATATACAACCAAAAATTATAAACAAGAAACAACTAATACACAAAATGCAGTATTATTGCATACTATAATAAGAAAATACATTTTAATAAATGTGCCAGACACCATAACAGTAGACAAAACAGAGATTGTTAACAGCTAGAGCAGGAGACGTCATTCAGAGACAGGCACAAATATAACATAATGCATAAACAAATATGAACAAGGAACAACTAATTATTCAGTATTATTGTATACTATGTATGTTCCTTTGACAATAATAAATAATAATAAACAGTACTAGTACGAACTAGTCTGGAAATTGATCTTGAATCCAACTCAAATACTTCTGAACTAGACTTCAATCCTAATGCCAGGTTGTGCAAAGAGTCATGGGGTAGGGGAATCTGTGGTGAAGGACAGGAATAGTGGGGTGATGTAGCGGTAGCAGAGGTGAGGGAGGACATGCCCTGATGCTGTGAGGGATAAGACATGCTGTGGAGCCAATAGGCTGAGCCCCATTGTAGTTGTGGTTGTTAAGGTAATGCAATGCACTATATAACTGTCCTGGATATTATTGTTGTATTAAGCTATATTTTATGTCTAAAATTCTGCTCAAAATCGCCAGAGGAGGGGTCCTCAGCCTCAGCAATTGGACCCACACTGTTTAAGACAAACAGCAAAAACGATGTTATAAAATGTACAAATACAGCAAAGCCAACAATAGCACTGTTCTGTCAGACGCATGTTTCTCAGACAAAGGCAGATATTGCAGACAAGGCAGCGGGGGTGTTATTGGCCATATGAGATGGGACATGCACAAGCTTGGCATCAGGACATAAAGGTCTACCTTGGGTGAGCTGTTCCGGAAAAAGGTATCGTCCATCTGTTGTTACTGCCCTCTCTGTAAAATAATGGGTCAGCCTCCTGATCAGTTAAAGGTATCAAGGTAATACAACAAAATGCAGTTTCGGGCTGGGGACATACACCAACGAGTAAAAGGGTAACAATGTTTTGCACTTTTGACTTTTAGGCTCCATATCTCACTATACACTACAGCTTCGAACATGAGATTACCATCAGCGTATAGACAATCATGTTGACTATCTCATACATTAATTGGACTTGCAACTATGTAGCATATGATTAGTTATGAGTTATGACGATTCTTGTCATGTGACTGCATTGTTACTGTTTTGCTCTTAAAATTCTAAATTTTTATTTTTATTATTTTGCTAGTATTTTCTAAATCCACCTTTGGCTTTCAACATGCCTAAATCCTTCTGGGCATGCTCTCAATTAAATTCAAGCCTGTCTCAACCAAAATCTGTTCCCAGGTCTTTTCTACACGTTCCCAATGTTGGTGCATACAGGTAGACTCAATTCGGTACGAATACAGCTTTTTCTTTAACTCTACCCACATGTGTTCAATTGGGTTGATGTCTGGGGACTGTGTGGGCCAATCCAGCACTTTTACTTCATTTTCATTGAACCATTTCTTTGCCAATCTCGACCTATGCTTCGGGTCGTTCACCTGCTGGAACACTATGTCATCCTTATCATACCCATAGTACTTAAGTGTACGAAGTAACTCATCTTGTAGGATACTCACATATAGCTCAGCACTGAGACCACCATCAATCCTGGTCAAGTATCCAACACCTTTGCCTGTCAAACAACCCCATATCATCAGGCTTCCTCCACCGAACTTGACAGTTCCTTTAATTTCTCGATCCGTTAGCCCCCTTTTGCCTTGTTTCTTCCAGACCCATTTGCACCCATCAGAGCTCAGTCTATTGACTTTCGTTTCATTGCTCCAAATCACCTGTTTCTACTGTCCAATATTTGTACTTTTTTGCAAACTCGAACCGACACTTTTTATGACGATATAGAAGTCGAGGCTTCTTTACCTTTTTTCGGGGAGCCATTCCAGACTTATGTAATGCGCATTGTGCTTGCATGGACGTCTGTGATCTCATTATTACGAGGCATACGAGTTACCTCCACTGCTGTGTTTGTCGCACCAGAACTGATAGACCTTGTTGACTCTGATATTTTGCCTGGACATACACCTCTTGGCTTTGGAAGGTATGGATGGACTTCATTCCATATTCTTCCAATTTGGTAATTGGAAGCAGTTTGGTAATTTTCTCGGCCGAGATACAGCTATCAATGAGCTGGATGATGCGGTTTCTCTTTTCTTGGGAAATCTTCTTCATGGCTGCTCCTCGATTCAAACCAGTGACCTTTCGCTTAGGAATCAACTTAATGACACACTGAGCTATTAGGGAATGTGAAAACAGGTTGTTATTTGTAGTATACAAAATATATAAAGTATAAAAAAGCTTGTTCCACCACCAGGAGTAAAACAGTAACAATGCAGTTACATGACAGGAATCTGCATAACTAATCATATTCAATAGTCCAATAATCAATAGTTCAATTTATGTATGAGATAGGCAAGATGATTGTCTATGAAATTATGGTAGTCTCATGTTCAAAGCTGTAGTGGAAGGTGAGATATGGAGCCTGAAATTCAAAAGTTCAAAACATTGACACAATTTGTCTTATTTCCTCTTCAAATAATACTAAAATGGCAAAAAATTGCAGTCAACTGGCAAACAAAATGGATTAATTTTATAGCAAAGGACTCACCAACCACTTACCCCTGTCTACAATGAACCTCAGTTTCTGTATGATGGATAAATTTCCATTAACTCTGTAAATCCCATCTACATCCAGGCCTGGTATACAAAAAAGAATAATTGATGACTGTATATTTAACAAATGAAAATTAATAAAAAATGAAGTTTTTCTGTATATGTACAAAATAATCGGGGTCATTTATTATCAATAGCTTTTAGTATAAAAAAAAGTCACACGGCCCCGTTTTCCAACTTTTAAAACTCGCGTGTACCTAAATTGAGGTGCAAGTGGCGTTTTTACACCAGCCTCAACACTGGGAATTGGCAGGGAGGTGCGGTGGCGTTAGTCTCGGCAAATTCACTTCAGCTTCCTAGTGTAAATGACGAATGAAATCTACTCCATCTAGGAGCTGTAGTATTCAATCTAGGTGTACAAACTGGTGGAGGACGCTCCTAATTTATGACGAGGCCTATCATAAATTAAGCACATCCTCCAGCAGCACAGGGGATATCAATGACAGTATAAAATGCCAGTCTTTGATAAATGACTCCCAAAATCTTTTTTATTAAATCTTTTGCACATACCTTTTTCATTTACTGCTTCTATACAAAGTCGCACAAACTTTGGGATTGTGCTGCGCTCTCGATAACACAGAGCATCCAACCGGCAGCCAAATACTTGATCTACAAAATACAAGGATGGTTACCAAACAGTTACCATTCACATTTCTTTGAAGGGACTGTGTATGTTTTTTAAAGCATTTTTCTGCAAAGTTTTAGCTTGCAGGATTAAAGGGGTATTCCGGTTACCATAAATATATATCATCATCATCAATAATAACCTAATATAATGTAAATTTCACATATTTACCGTTTCGTAATTATAAAAGTAGTTTTCTTTCTCTGCTTCCCATTGTGTTTTCTCATAAATTACCATGGCATCGACCTGTAGTTCTGAGTCTTTGTTAGGTCGAGCATGCTCAGTGTGTTGCTATCAATTCTCTAGCTGAATGTTTTGTGAAACATAGGGAGTGTTAGTGTGCTGGTGATTATTGAGTAGAGGGGGCGTGACTGGGCTGTATATCAGGCAGCAAATCAATAAACATCAACACTCTCAGCAGGAAAGCTAGGGATTGTAGGAAGATCAGGCGCCATGATACTCTCAGTGTGCTGCAGGCTCACAAAGGAGCTAGACAAATGATTTGCAAGGTAAAATGAATCTCTGGTTATATGTATAGATACGGGTTCTGGTTCGGTCACAATTTTTTAGCCTTAACCTCTTAAAGTCGCAGGGCGTACAGGTACGCCATGGTGTCCTGGTACTTAAGGACTCAGGGCATACCTGTACGCCCTGAGAATTTCCGATCACCACTGCACAGGTGGTGGTGATCGGAACAAGGTGCCTGCTAAAATCATTTAGCAGGCACCTTGGCACAATGCCCAGGCGGGTCTTGTGACCCCCCCCATGTTGGCGATTGCAGCAAACCACAGGTCAATTCAGACCTGCAGTTTGCAGCGCTTTCTGTAGTCTTAAAAAATGCCCCAAATCTATCATTTTTAACCCCCTGCCTCCTTTATAATGCTTCCCTGGTGTCTAGTGGTTATAGCAGAGGGTCAGCACATTGCTGACCCTCTGCTATAAACTGCTGACATCTGTGCCGTACAGATGTCAGCAGTGTAACCCCTTCCATACCGCGGTCCATATGGACCACTATATGGAAGGGGTTAACAGGGAGGGAGCTCCTTCCCTCTCCCATCGGGGGCTGCTGTGCCCTTGCAGCCCCCGATTCTTCATGGGATCGCAGAGGGAGGGAGCCCCCCTCCCTCCCCATCACCCGCTTCTCTGTTTTGGCAGTGGGTGATGGTTACCATGGCAGCAGGATGCCTTCAGAGGCGTCCTGCTTGCAATGGTGATGTAAGTCTAATCAGACTTCTCCTAAAGGCAGAAGTCTAATCAGACTAAGTGTAAAAGTAAAAATACAGTTCAGTATACTATATAGTGTACTGTACTGTATTATACAGACACCAGACCCACTGGATTTTGAAAAATAAAAAAAACACATATCACTGAATACAAATTTAAAAAATTAAATACACTACACATATTGTATCGCCGCGTCCGTAAAAATCTGCTCTATAAAAATATCACATGACCTAACCCCTCACGCAAATACCGTAAAAAACAACATCACCTTACATCACAAAAAGTGATCAAAAAGGTGTATGCCTCCCAAAATAGTAGCAATAAAACCGCCATCTCATTCCACAAATAATGAGCCCCTACATAGGACAATTGCCCCAAAAAATAAAAAAATATGGCTCTCAGGCTATGGAGACACTAAAACATTATTATTATTTTTTTTTAAAGTGCTGTTATTGTGTTAAAGTAAAATAAATTTAAAAAAGTATGCATAATCGGTATCGTCGCATCCGTAAAAACCTGCTCTCACATGATCTAACCCCTCAGGTAAATATCGTAAAAAAAAAAAATGTAAAAAAAAATTTTTGTCACCTCACATCTCAAACACTGTAATAGCAAGCGATCAAAAAGTTATATGCACCCAAAAATAGTGCCAATCAAACCGTCATCTCATCTCGCAAAAAATGATACCGCACATAGTACAAAATAAAAAAATATGGCTCTCAGACTATGGAGACATTAAAACATGATTTTTTGTTTCAAAAATGATATTATTGTGTAAAACTTAAATAAATAAAAGAAAAGTATACATATTAGGTATCGCTGTGTTTGTAACAACCTGCTCTATAAAAATAACACATGATCCAACCCCTCAGGTGAACACAGAAAAAATATATAAAAATACCGTGTCAAAAGTAATTTTTGTCACCTTACATCACAAAAGGTGTAATAGCAAGCGACCAAAATGTCATCTGCACCCCAGGATAGTGCCAATCAAACCAGCATCTCATTCCGCAAAAAATGAGCCCCTACACAAGACAGTTGCCCAAAAAATACAAATTAAAAATATGGCTTTCAGAATGTGGAGACACAAAAAAATTATTTATTTCAAAAATGCTTTGTCATGAAAAACTGAAACAAAAACCCCCAAAAAGTAGTCATATTTGGTATTGTCGCGGTCCCAAAACAGCTATTTTTTTGCATATTTTCCGTTTTAATCAATTTTTCCAGTAACAAAGCAAGGGTTAACAGCCAAACAAAACTCAATATTTATTACCCTGATTCTGAAGTTTGCAGAAACACCCCATATGTGGTCGTAAACTGCTGTATAGCCAAATGGCAGGGCATAGAAGGAAGGGAACGCCATATGGTTTTTGGAAGGCAGATTTTGCTGGATTGGTTTTTTGACACTATGTCCCATTTGAAGCCCCCCGATGCACCCCTACAGTAGAAACTCCCAAAAAGTGACCCAATTTTGGTAACTATGGGAAATTCTGAAATTGCATCTGCATTTGCCAATACAATTGGCCATACAGCAGTTTACGACCACATATGGGGCCAGATTTATCATTACACTTACATCTTACTCCACTTTTACATATGCCCAAAGTCACTTTAGGATAGTCAGATTTATTAATGGTCCTTTAACCTCTTAAGGACACAGGACGTACATGTACGTCCTGTGTCCGGTCTTTAAAGATGGCACCGGTCCTGCTCCATGCGGGCGCCTTAGCGATCCCCGTGTGGCGATCGGAGTAGCCGGAGCACTCCTGTAGTAGCCTGGGTCTCTATGAATGAAACCCAGGCTGCTCTGTAGTATTTCCTATGGAGCCTTGCCTGTAATAGGCTTCATAGGAAATATGCGATTTTTTTATATATTCCAATGCTATTGCATTGGAATGGAATTGGAATGTATGAAAATCGCAATCAGATGATTGTAAGTTCCCTATGGGAACTATATAAAAGTGTTAAAAAAAAAAAAGTTAAAAAAATAAATAAAAAAAGTTCAAATCACCCCCCTTTAGCTAAAATAAAAATTAAAAAACTAAAAAAATTAAAAAATACACATCATGGGTGTCGCAATGTGCGAAAACGCCCATAGTATAAAAATATAAAAAAATATTCCCCATACGTCAAACAGCAAAACGGAAAAAAGCGTCCAAATGGCGGATTTGCCATTTTTGGTCGCTTCATTTTCCACAAAAAATTACATAAAAGGTGATCAAAAAGTTATACACACCCCAAATGGTATCAATAAAAAGATAAGATTATGACGCATAAAATGAGCCCCTATACAGCTCTATACATATAAATACAAAAAAGTTATAGGGGTCAAAACATGGTGAAAAAAAGTAAAACTGATTTTTTCCCACTTTTGAATTTTTTTTTCACTATCAAAACGCAAGAAAACCTATACATATAGGGTATCGTCGGATTCAAACTGACCTGTAGAGTAAAATTAACCGGTCAGTTTTATTGCACATCGAATGTCGGAATTTAAAAACCCGCAAAACTGTGGTGGAATTGCTTTTTTTTTGCAATTTCACCCTATTTGGAATTTTTTCCCCGCTTCCCACTACATCATATGCAACATTAAATGGTGGCGTTGGAAAGTACAACTTGTCCCGCAAAAAACAAGCCCTCATATTACTATGTGAACCGAAAAATAAAAAAGCTATGGCTATGGGAAGGCAGGGAGCGCAAAACGAAAACTCAAAAAGTAAAAAACCTCCGGTCCTTAAAGGGTTAATACTGTGATAAATGTGGTTTGACAGTAGCAGTTTATCCTTCAGTAAGCGGCTTTACAAAAGTCGCACGTCTTAACAAAAAAGTCGCATGTTCTATTAAAAAATGACATAAGATAAGCATGGTCCCCCCTGGAGTAAAATTGCACATTTTTTTGGTGACTTTTTTGCGACTTTTTAAATGGTTGCAATAGTAAATCTGTCTAGAGATTCATTTGCATAACTAAGAGAGCTTAGTGCAGAGCTTGAAAAAGTCGCAAAAAATGCGCAATTTTACTGATTGCGCATTTTTTGTGACTTTTTCACTCCATTAAAGTGATTTTAGCTAATGATAAATGTGGCCCATGGTGTGTTTCTGCAAACTACAGAATCAAGGCAATAAATATTGGTTTTTGTTTGGCTGTTAACCCTTGCTTTGTTACTGGAAAAAATTGATTAAAATTGAAGATTTTCCCAAAAATTGAAAATCTGAAATTTGATCTCCATTTGCCATCAACTCTTGTGGAAAACCTAAAGGGTTAACGATGTTTGTAAAATCAGTTTTAAATATCTTGAGCTTCTAGAATGGGGTCATTTTTGGGTGGTTTCTATTATGTAAGCCTCACAAAGTGACTTCAGACCTGAACTGGTCCCTAAAAAGTGGGTTTTTTAAAATTACTGAAAAATTTCAAGATTTGCTTCTAAACTTCTAAGTATTGTAACATCCCCAAAAAATGAAGTGGCATTCCCAAAATGATCGATACATGAAGTAGACATATGGGGAATGTAAATCAATAGCTTTTTTTGGCGGTTTTACTATGTATTAGAGAAGTTTTTCGACTCCATTTTACCACTGTCATGAAGTACAATATGTGACGAAAAAACAATCTCAGAAGGGCCTGGATAAGTAAAAGCGTTTTAAAGCTAGCACCACAAAGTGACACTGGTCAGATTTTCCAAAATGGCCAATCCTTAAGGTGAAATAAGGCTGCGTCCTTAAGGGGTTAATGGAGTTTTTCAAAAATTAAGTTACTTTACTGGAATACCCCTTTAAGTGAGATTCTATGTCAAATAAAAGAATAAAGGTATAAAACCTTTACGATATAATGAAATTTTACTGACCACCAATAAAAACTGACCATGTTTTGGATGACTCATTAGAGGATCAAAAGCATATTGCACCCACACGTAACTTTAGTTACACTACCTGGACCCACAGCAGAGAAACATTTTCTTGACTTTATGGAATGCCAGACACTTTTGGATTTTAATATTAAAGGCTATGTACACATTTGGGGGAAATTCTTTTTATGATTGCAATTTACTCATTTTGGGCTAAAAATTATTATTTTTTCAATTGTTTTTTTAAAAAAAATAAAAAAACAGGGTTGACTTTTTCTAGCTGTGTGAATGTACTTTTTACTTTCACTTTGTGCCATTCATCTAATAAACCTTATTTCTAAATTACTAATAGGTTGTAAACACTTATTTAGGCCACATTCCTATCAGTAAGATAAGAACTGAGCTATGACGACTGTTTATAAGGTCAAAGATCAGCGATAAGGAGTTGCCTTATGGAGCAACACAAAATTCAGATCCTGCTACTAGAGAAACTTTCAAAATTTTCAATAATGATTAATTGAAAAAAATGATTTTTAGCTCCATATCAGTACAGTGCAATAAT
The DNA here is from genome assembly GCA_033119425.1 of Bufotes viridis. Lineage (NCBI taxonomy): Eukaryota > Metazoa > Chordata > Amphibia > Anura > Bufonidae > Bufotes > Bufotes viridis. Next base: position 422,105,986 of record CM065591.1, read on the forward strand.
GGAAAAAAAAATTCCGCAAAGGTGTACATGGCCTTTAAAATATATCTTAATTTTATATTTAGATACATAGTCAGTGTTTAAGGTCACCTATCTAATACTGGGTAAGCTTAAAGGGAACCTGTCACCATGAAAATACAATGTAAGATATAGGTCGCATGTTATAAAGCTTTAAAGTCCAGGAGTTTAGAAAGAGCAGGAATTTAAATACAAGTTTTACTAAATCTTTTGCCATAAAACTATATATCAATCTGCTCAGCTCCTCCTGCTCTATAACATGCTGCCTGTAGATCAAACACCAAGTTCAGCGTAACAGGTTCACTTTAAATTCTTTATCACACAAATTAAAAAAAGGTCCTGAACTCAACTCTTAGGGCTTCCAGTCTAAACAATCATGCAGTTGCTGCAGACTTCTTGGTTTGAGACCTTTCATCTGACCTCTCTCACTAACAGCGCATTTGTACCTACAAAACTGATGTTCGCTGGATGCTTGTATAGCACATTATTCAAGGTAACTATTAGACTCATGTGACGCCCATGGAAATTCCAACAAATCATCAGTTCTTAGGATGATTCCATGATCAACGTCACTTGGATCATATCTGCCTACCACATTCTGACCACATCCATAGCCCGGTATACAACGAGCTGCTGCTACATGATTGGCTGATTAGATATTTGCGTTTAGTTTAATTTGAAGCTAATAGCAATTGAATTGAATGTGAGTCGCCCTACATACAAACTAACCTTTAATAAGTCCTTTCTCTTGTAATGTCTGGAGAGGAGGCCTCTTCATTAACATCTTCTTTAACCTATGCTTTATCTTCTTTTTATCCACACCGCCGGCATTATTGCTCACCCAGGGCACTAGATAAGAAACATCAGGGAAACGTGTTCAGTTATACTATACACCGAAATTATCAAGCATGATCCTCAATGCACAATACTTTCTATAATAGATTACATCTGCTATATGTATCTGCTATAGGGGCAGCACTGGGGCTCAGTGGTTAGCACTGGTGCCTTGCAGCGTTGGGGTCCTAGGTTTAAAACTGACCAGGGACAACATCTGTATGGAGTTTGTATGTTCTCCCCGTGTTTGCGTGGGTTTCCTCCAGGTACTCCGGTTTCCTACCACACTTTAAAGACTTACTGATAGGGACCTTAGATTGTGAGCTCCACTGGGGACAGCAAGTGATAATAAATAATGTCTGTAAAAAGCTGCAGAATATGTTAATGCTATATACGTGAGGATAATAAAATAAATATAAATATAAAAAAAATGGAGATTGCAGTCCGCACAACCCAATACGCAGGTGCACGTTGCTATGGTGAAATACACATACAAACGTAAAAACAAAGGTGCAATGGCACACTACAGCTAGAGCTCCGTCCTGCCACTATGCTGGATGTTAGATGAGGCATTAGTTTATATTTTGGCCAAATTATGTAAGCCACCCACCACTTCACGGTTGCCTCTCGAGTGGTCCCTAACATTAATTCTTACCTTTTATGGGCCATATCAGCCACACAAAATCCAGGGAGTGCAGGTGCAGCATGCATGCCAGATACACTCTGCTTGTAACCCCGTCTGGTGCCATACAGCATTCATCAGATCAAGGGATGCAAATACCAACATGCATGCTGAGCCCACTAGTACTTCTCCTGGAACCAAATGGCTTCTGGTAAGTTCTATAAAGCAGACTCAGTTTTATACTGACTTTAAAACCAGCCTACAGGGCGGATTCACTAGTCAGGTGTGCATGACTGCATGGAGGTCACCACGCCTCCCATATATGCTACAAAGGAAGAAAAAAAATGGAGATTGCAGTCCGCACAACCCAATACGCAGGTGCACGTTGCTATGGTGAAATACACATACAAACGTAAAAACAAAGGTGCAATGGCACACTGCAGCTAGAGCTCCGTCCTGCCACTATGCTGGATGTTAGATGAGGCATTAGCAGAAGACTCCATCCACTGACTAGTGGCCATGCTGGTGTACTGCAGCTCAGTTCCCATTTAAGGAATGGCAGCATAGTGCAAGTGAGGTTCCCTTTAAGATTCTGGAACTGGTGGCTAGCACAAACAGCTGATCAGTAGAGTGTCTGGTGTTGGACATTGGTCATTGACATGAAAAAGTCATCAATATCTAAAAGGTTCCAGAGTGGGATTAGGCTAAAATTTGTGATCAAAATAAAATATTTATCTGTACAACATACATGAAAACTTCCGGCTATCTTTTGTCTTTAAATGGCTGTCCTCTTCATAATCACTCCCATCCAGGATCTCCATACTTCCAGTTCTCCTCAAAATGATTTGCTCTAATGGATTTTCCCGTTCCTACATTAAACAAAGTGAATTTCTTATACCACAGTTTGTCAACCTTCTTTTTGAGAAACACACCAGTAGGTAATGTTCACAACATATAGCTTACTTACTCCACTACTGAGGAGAACTGTATGATTTTACGGTTCAAGGAGACCTATCTTCAGGACAGGTCATCAATATCAGATCAGCGGGCTTATATAGCTGGTATAAATGTGACTTTCTGGCACATGGAGGGCCAGAGATGTGCCTAAATAATTGGGCACATGTCACTCCAACACAGCTCTAGATCAAGACTGGCGTATGACATGCAAGTCTTGACATATTCCCTACTTGGTTTGCTTTATGTATTTAAACTAAAGGTTGATGAACATATCAGGATTTTAAAAGAATACCAGGAAATAATGAGAATAAATGTACAAACATCCTCACAAGCATACATATACACATCTCCAAAACATTTAGTCATGCCCGAAAGGCTGGGACTACATGGTGATCTATTCTGACTGCAAAATCCATTGCATGACGAAAGATTGCTGTGTGGCTGTGCAGCAAATGAATAAAATGGGGTTGCAGCCTAACTCACAAGTTGCCAGTGACATGTGTCTTGCCAAAGATCGCCATGTATACCCAGCCTAAAAAGTATTTCAAGGTCTTCAAAGGAGACCGTGTTCAAAAACTAGCATAAATACTTTGCTAAATCTGCCCAAATATGTGTTAGGCCTCATGCACATGACCTTATGTGTTTTGTTTTGGGGTCTGCAAGATCCGGAAAAAAAACGGATGACGTTCCGTATTTTTTTGCGGATCCATTGTAATAATGCCTATCCTTGTCCGCAAACAAGAAAAAAATAGGAAATGCTATATTTTTTGCGGAACAGAAAAACGGACATACGGAAATGGAATGCACATGGAGTACCTTCCGTTTTTTTTTTTTTCAGACCCATTGAAATGAATGAAATGAAAACGGACCGGACACGGGAAGAAAATACGTTCGTGTGCATGAGCCCTTATTTAGTATGACTTTTCTAAGGCTACTTTCACATCTGAGTTTTTGCTGGATCCAGAAGGGTTCAGCAAAAACACTTCCATTATGATTAGGGATCAGCGAATTTGTGCTTCAAGTTCGGCATGCAAGGTTCAGGTTATCTAAGAATTCCGTTATGGATTCCGCTACCACGGACCATTCTGGTGCACTCTGTTCCGTTCAGTTCAGTTTTGTCCCCATTGACAATGAAGGTGGACATAACATACGCATTTTCCTTAGGTATTGAGGTCCTATGACGGATCTCAATACCGGAAAGGAAAAACGCTGATGTGAAAGTAGCCTAAAGCTGTAAGGAACAAATGTAATAAAACTTGCTGATACTCGTGTATGAAGTAAAGCACATAAAGTGAAGCATAAACCCATATTACAGTTTAGACCATGTAACTTCACATGGATAATGTATTATGTATAAAGCTTTGCATCATTACATTCCCTTAATTTAAAAGTAATGTAATGTCTAAATCTTGAATTATGTCAAATCAATATACAAATCACATCCCTACTTACTACCTAAAGACTGTTCCTAAGCTCTCTCATTGTGCTAGCTGTGAGTTACCATCAAGTCAAGTGATGCCTGTCCCATTATCACAGCAGAACATGCTAATGTCTGAGAGAACTGCTGTGTGATCTATATACGTCCAAATACAAACTACTACAATTAATATTATTGCAACATAACAAATGCAGACGCAACAAGCCATCGACTATACAACTCACCAGCCTCTCAGTGACTCTCTGCAGGGCATCATACCACTCCTGGACAACACCCTCCTTGTCAGACTGCAGAAGAAACTCATTACCCGTTACCATACGGAGCTGCAGAGGGCAAAGATCAAGAACTTGGGTTAAAGCCAGTTTATGGAGAGAAATAAAAATCAAATCCTGTGGCGCATGACCACTAAACACTCAAGAGACAGGAGGGTACTCTATTAAGCAGAGCAGTCAGGATGCATGCTTCACAAAATCCATTATGGTATGCATGCGAGGTACTGAGATAAGCCAGAGTTCATAAATATGCCAAGGAAGTTCTTTTCTATGTTTCATATGCAAGTAGTTTCAGTTTAAAGGGGTTCTCTGGTTAGGACAACCCAATTTCACAAACCCTATTAGGTCATAATGAGTTAACAGAAGGGTATCTCCAATTCAGGAACTTCATTTATTAGCCAGCACAGAGAAAGGCTACAACGAGGATATCATACTCTGGAGGACCCAACACAACCTTGCATTACATTAAAACGTCATAGATTTCAATGGGAACTGTGTAATATCTAGGTTAAACGTGAATCATATACACAGACGAATACCGTGTCAAATACTCTCACAGACAAACAAAAAATAGAATTTTTTCCACCAGGGATCCAGAAGGGGAGGAAAAATGAAAAATAATGGTAGGGGTACATGAGTTAGTTGATATAGAAGGGATTAAGAATCTGTCCCTAATTCTAACCCTATGGTTTAGGCTTATTGCACATGACCGTATGGTTTTGCAGTCCGTTTTTTACGTATCCGTTGTTCCGTTTTTGTTATCCGTTGTGTTTCCGTTGTGCTTCCGTTTCCGTTCCATTTTTCCGTTCCGTTTTTCCGTATGGCATATACAGTATACAGTAATTACATAGAAAAAATTGGGCTGGGCTTAAAATTTTCAATAGATGGTTCCGCTAAAACGGAACGGATACGGAAGACATACGGATGCATTTCTGTATGCGTTCCGTTTTTTTTGCGGACCCATTGACTTGAATGGAGCCACGGACCGTGATTTGCGGGCAATAATAGGACATGTTCTATCTTTGCACGGAACAGAAAAACGGAAATACGGAAACGGAATGCATACGGAAACACTTCCGTTTTTTTTGCGGATCCATTGAAATGAATGGGTCCGTATACGGACCGTATACGGAACTCATAAAAATGGCCCGTACACCCGCAAAAAAACGGTCGTGTGCATGAGGCCTTACTCAGCCCAGGGACACCTCCTAAAAGTGGGGGTGCCCTGTCCCCGTACCTAGATCTGTTGTTCCCCTAAGTTGCCCTATATCCAATACCATAGGCAGAACCAGTAAAGATAGTCACTAGGGATGCTCATGGAAGGATACTAAAGATATAGTAATGATGTATGGAAACACATAACCCCGACGTGTTTCTACCGCACCAGCGGCTCATCAGGGGGTAATAGTAAGATCGTGCAACATATATAGTGATAAATGAAGAAAAAGATACTTAGCCGAACTGATCAGAGAGCTAAAGTGAAGCTTTATTTAGCCTGTGGTGGCACCTCAGGGAAATTGAGAGCTTTTGCTGAATTTCTATTACATACATTTTGAAATTGTTATAGTCCAAAGTGGACAAACCCTTTAAAGGGATTCTGTCACCTAGATTTTGCCTATAGAGCTGCGGACATGTACTGCTAGATCGCCGCTAGCACGTCCGCAATATACATTCCCCAAAGCTCTGAGTGCTTTTATTTAGGCAAAAAAACGATTTTATATATATGTAAATGAGGCAAGTAAGGCGCCAAAGGGGCTGTCCCTAACGTTTTTGGAGCCCAACCGCGCCCACTGTAAAGGAGCTCAGCACCACCTGCATCCTCAGAATCTCATCCTTGCTCCCGGACATCACAAAGTTAGAGCGCCGTAATCTCGCAGCTAGCGCATGCGCAGTTCATTCCCTGAGGCTGATGCCAGCACAGGGAAGAAACACTATGTCGGCACTGACATGCGGCGTACTCGTGCATGCGCGAGATTACGGCGCTCTAACTTGGTGACCTCGGGGAGCAAGGAGGAGATTCGGTGGATGTGACCTTTGCTGGGCTCCTTCACAGTGGGCGTGGCTGGGCTCCAGAAACGTTAGTAACAGCCCCTTGGTCTCCTTACTTGCCTCATTTACATGTATATAAAATCGTTTTTTTTTTGCCTAAGTAAAAGCGGACGTGCGGACGTGCTAGCGGCGATCTAGCAGCACGTCACTGCTCTATAGGCAAAATCCAGGTGACAGAATCCCTTTAAAGATCAATGCTACAAACTGACCTTGAATGACATACATATTTTTTAAAGCATAATTGAGTTTTCAAAAATTACATAATGGCTGTGCTTCTATGTACTATCATAACTGTGAAGGAACAAGTCTTTTTTGGGCTTCCCTAATGCCTTTTTCAGCCTAATTATTCCTCTTGATAGCTGCACAGATAGATGCATTTCTCTCAGAAGTAGGGGCCATCTCCCTTCTGTGGAATCTGCCATCAGATGCTGTAATGTGCTTTCCTTTTCTTCCTGTTATGTTTGTTCTCAGCTCTAGAGCTCACAGAACAGATAAGGAGGGGGAGATCCGACATACAGAAAGGCAGAAAGTTCTTGGGAATTCAGAAGCTGTGTAGAAGCAGTTCTTTTATCAGGCTCAGGATCTCAGTTAGCTATGACACGCCCCCATGTCCTCTCTGAGTCTGTGTTACCGGGGCACCTGCAAATCAGGTGGAACTGAGACCCCAAGTGGCCATGACTTTTTTCAGGTGAATGCAGGCAGTTTTTTTTAAATACAGTGATTTCGAAATTTGCTATTTACACCATTCTGACAATGAAATTGTGTGAAAGTACAATGACCCTTTAAAGTGTGATTTTGGTTGTGAACTGGTTAATTATTAAGATAATAGTTATCTTATCAACAGCATATAAATGTTAGATGTTGTAATGTTATAGCTCCACATCTTGCTTTCTAGCCTTTCTAGTTCTAACCAGCATTATTATAGCAAGAGCCTTAAAGGGATAGTCCAACAGATAAGACTTTTTTAAAAGCATAGGCTATCAATATAAAAATCTCAGGTTAACAATATTGTACATCTCTCTGACCTTCACTGCTGACTACTGACTGCTTCTTACAACATGCTCAAGTCTATTACCATTTTCTGATTTAACAGGATCTTTTCTTAAAATATTTTTAGCATAAACGGGGTGTAATTTTAAGGGGTGCCTATAGCCCCTCCAGACAGCCCCTCTTCACGTAAGAAGACTCCACTATTATAAATGACACAACAGGCTACAGACTAAACATGCCACTGCTTGAATTTAGGAGCTTCATGTTATGCTTCTGATCCCCAATATTATTTCAGTGATGACCCAGTTTTAGTTGCTTTACAGGGTATACTAGATATCGCACTTCATAACTGCTCCATTTATAGTAAGTAAGATAAGTCTATCAACCAGAGCATAAAGCTTTGACCACTGTGGAGGACCTGGAATGTCTAATCATTGATTTCATTGGGTGCCACTCATCCTGCAAGGAAACGAACAATGAAACCCACTTCATTATCATATCATCAGAAGAGCTTCATAATAAAATGTAGTCCACATCAGACAAAGCCTTTGATAAGCTGACACAGGCAACTGCCTAATTTTATTTAGTCTGTAGCAAAGGCTGCTGTAAATAACACTTGTACTCTGCTGGTGGTACCTACAGAGCACTAGTGGGAAGCTGAACTCCCTGCCGTTCTGACAGATTATTGCTCTTTTGATTCTGATAACTCTTCCCTAATACGAACATTAAAGGGTTTTCCGGGAGGAGAATAATCCTCAGGTTGGTCATCAATATAGGATTGGTGGGGTTCTGACTCCCCACCGATCAGCTATTCGAAGAGGCTGCAGTTCTCCGGTGAGTGCTGTGGCCTCTTCCTGGGCCAGTGAAGTCATGGCTATCAGTCACATGAAATATGTGCATCTCAGTCCCATTAAAGTGAATTAGCCTGAGCTGCAATACCAAGCACAGCTTCTATGCAATGTATGATCCTGTGCTTGGCATGCTGTGAGGAGACTGCAGCGCTCACCAAAGCACCATGGCCTCTTCAAAGAGCTGATCAGTGGCGGTGGTGGGAGTGGCAGTCATCAATATTCTATTCAAGGAAAACCCCTTTAAAGAGATTTTATGAAGGCAACTCCTTTTTTAAAAGAAGCCACGGGCAGATTGTCCATAGACCATACAGGGAACTTTCCTGGTGGGCCGATGCCCAGGGGGCCACCCATGTCCTTCTCTCTGCCGCTGACTGGGTACATAATGAGCTATCAACACTAATCAACGCTGTGAGAATCAGGTACTCATGTACTCAGCCAGCAACCGCACATGTCTTCCTGAATTCAACTTCTGTGGCCCACATCTCACCTCCTAAGGCTCCTGCTCCATAGACAACTGGAGGAGGAGGACAGAAAATGGTAGTTATTGATAGTCACCACAGAGTGCCAGCTTTTGGGGCAATATATTATTCTACACTGTGTTATTTTGTTCTGTTGGGATGGTATTTTTCACTATGGTACGGTTGACCACGCCTACTAGTGTTGCCCCTCCTTCTGTTAATTTCGACCTGCCTACAAAATGGGGCCACTTTTATTTTTTATAGGACCACTTTAAGTTCCCAGTGTGCCCCTGAAATAAGCCATTAGATCCAGCTTATCTAAACCCTGGAGATCAGTTGTGTTAGGGAAGCCACATCTAGACCTACATTTCCCTTGCAACAGCCCCTGCAAGGAAATGTAGCATTATATGTTGGCAATTGAAATGAGCGGCTGTCTATGTAATGCATAGATGTGCTGTGTCCATCAGACCGGATCTTATAGGACATATGAATAAGGGTTTTCATTGTAAGACAACCCCAAAAGCCCAGATTTTTTAGGATTTGTGACCGTTCCATTTCAGTAGTACTATGCCAGGTAAAATGAAATACAAAATATTGTCTTTTTGTAGAAGTCAAACACAAAGGATAAGAAGATATTATCAGTTTACTGCTGCTGTGAGGGGAAGACGTTATTTGAAGGATAATGCTCAATATAATGGTAGGTAAAGAATTGGGATGACAGTGTGACTGCTCTATTGATAGGCCTAGATAAATATGCCCACAGAGGAGCACTGCACTTATCAGTGTGAAGCTATCATTAAGTCACTTGCCAGAAATGGCCTGTACGAGGGAGTTAAGCGAGACTGCTGTGCTAAAAGTCCAAACTAAGAGGAAGTTGAAGAGCCAGGACAGGAAGTAGAAAACATGGAGTGACTTTAAAAAATGTATTGAGAAAATGATCTATTTTTTTTATTACATATAAAATTTACATATAGACTCTTAAAATGTGATTTCAAAAATGTCCTTTTAAAGTTTCTCCAAAACTCCAGCCATGTAACATAAAGTGGGCTTGCAGCATGCATGCATTTACCTCCACTGTCCTCAATACCCTGTTACTTATATTGATGCTTTAATATGCCAGTGATATGAAAAAACTGAAAAATATTAAAACTGTATCAGATATAGGAATCAGATTTAAATGAATCTTTGACTCACAGTAGAAGATCCTCTCTAAGGATATTAAGACTAATTCTCATAGACTGAATCTAAGGTTTGTTTGTTACTTACATGAATGACATTCTTTTTGCTAGACATGTCTTGAGCCCAATCTATGTAGGCGCCTCGGAGGTCCATGCTGCTCTCAGGCTTACTGTTAGAGGGTTTCTGAAACAATGAAGACACTTATGGATGAGGTGATGTCACTAGTGAGCACATTGCATAATTGTCTGTACACTGTTTGGAACTGTATTTTATTTTAGATTCAATAACTCAAACTATGGAGGGAGGCATTCTATAATTATCAACTTGCCCCCTAATACACTCTAAAAACATATTGATGAGTTCACTGGATTCCACTGCTGTATCTGTGCGTACGGCCTCATGCACACGACTATCTGTTTTGCAGTCTGCAAATTTGCGGATCTGCAAAACACAGATACTGGAAGTGTGCATCTCAAATGTAACCCTTCACACGTCCCTCCCTATGTTAGAAATGCCAATTCTTGTCTGCAAAATATTGTGTAAACGCATGGTAAACATGATCACTACTGTTCCTGTCAAAGTGAAGAGGGCGCTGCAGTTGCAGAGAGAGCAGAGCCTCTAGGTATAAGGGCAATTACCCCGTTGTTCCTAGAGGCTCTTTGCAGATACAGTGATCCCTCAAGATACAATGGCCTCAGGATACAATATTTTTAACATACAATTGTCTTTTCTGACCCATAGTAAGTTGAAACCAGACTCAACATACAATGCCTCAAACTCAGATCTGACCAATCAAGGTCACTTCTCTGGTAAGATAACTGAATTAGTTGCTAGTTAGTAGCTATCCTGGACTGTTATATGTAAGGACTTGTTTTATATATCTTAATCATTTGCTTATTTTTCTTAAATCTTCATTTTCTCTTATCTTGGATGACATTTTTGGGCTTTGGAACCAATTACTCAACTTACAATGGTTTCAACATACAATGGTTGTACTAGAACCAATTAATATTGTAACTTGAGGGACCACTGTATTAAAACTTTTTCTCAGCAACGTGGGCACATGTGAACATGCTACCAACATAGATGCCTTCAGCTGCCAAGTGCACATGTAACAGGTCAACCAGTTTCATAGGGACAAATCTGCTGATAGATGCCCTTTAACATATAAGACTTACCCAACCAGAAGGAGCCTGAACTTTTGGGTCCTTATAAAATACTAAGCTGTTTCCTGTCAAAACTACTAAGGATGTGATCCAATTTTTCCTGAAATGAAAAACAGAAACAAAGGTCCTTCAGATTATGAAATAATCATACAGTACTATACAATATTAACCAATTAAAGACCGGGCCATTTACTCCTATTCCTAAACAGTCGCATTTTTCGTTTTTTAGTACATGTGTCTTGGAAAGCCATAATTTTTTTTCCCATTCAGTTATGTAAATGTTTGACTTTTTTCGGTGATACATGGGGCTTTATTTTTATGTTGTTTTTTTTTTTTTGTTTGTTTTTTTTACAGGGGAATCAGATGCAAAGTTTGTGATTTATTACATGTGAAGCACACAAAGCATGACTAAAAGCAAATTCAAAGTGCTTGAGTATTCAAAGATGCAGTGTGGATTGTATAGCAAAATGGTTGATTTTCCACAGTTTCTGTTGCATTAAACATCACTTGTATAACACGTTAGTCTAGATGCTTTGGTTCACACGGGCCTTTTTTCAATATGTCGCAAATAGGAGAAGTAGGAGGTCGAGGAATGGCGCTGTATGGTAGGAATGTCTGGGAATTTTTTCAGTAGGTAGACGATTAGCGTGATGCTGCAATCTCTCCTGAGGATAGGCCAGCAATATAAAATACTGGACAACTCCTTGCAGGCTCCTTGGATTTTTAGGGGAAAATCCATATGTAGCATACTTTTGACGCTGCAATTGCACCGCAGATTAGCCACAGATTTCACCGTATCCATTGCCAGGATAAAAGCCGCTGTGATATTCCGGTGCATTTCTGAACAAGAATGTTGTGAGTTGAAAAAGCCCTGATTTTCAAGAGTATTTTTTTACTTTACATGTTCTGAAAACCTCAGTTACTGTACATATTTTGTACGATAAATTGCCGTAGATTTGAGGTGCACATCACAAGTCTGTAGTTATTCTGCCACATGTGAACATAACCTTACACTGTACACCGACACTGCCATCTACATTAGTGTCGTACTTAACTAGAATAAGTTTCATAATAAATCTACAATTTTTCAGTCCCCCAAGATAACTTCACACATGAACAATGGCAGAAGAAAATACAAAAGTTTTCTTTTAACAACCCTGTGTTTTCCCTTGTTGGTTTTGCAACCCAGCCACATTAATTTGAATGAGACTAAGGGCTCATTCCCCCGACTGTGCTGTGTTTTGTGGTCCACAAATTGCGGATCCGCAAAACACGGATGTCACCAGTGTGCCTTCCGCAATTTGCTGAACGGAACGGGCAGCCCTTTATAGAAATGCCTACTCTTGTCCCACAAAAGGGACAAGTATAGGACATGACTTATAATTTTTGTGGGGCCACGGAACAGAGCAACGGACACGGAGTGCTGTCCGCATCTTTTGCGGCCCCATTGAAGAGAATAGGTCCACACCCGAGCCGCAAAAAATGCGGCTCGGATGCGGAACCAAACCACGGTCGTGTGAATGAGCCCTAAGGCTGAGTTCACACTTCAGTGATTTGTACAAGAGGTAGATCAGGCGGCACTCCGTGATTTGAGTGGTGGTGCACGTGTCCAGGGTCGGCGTCCCACGTGAATCAAGGAAGAAGACCGGCACTCGCTGATGCTGATGATTTAACTTGTCCTCTGAGTGACAGAAAGTAAATAAGATTGTATTGACATCAACGAGTGCCGGTCTTCTTTATTGACTTCAGTGATTTGGTCAGTAATTTCCGTCAGTGATTGTGACCCAAAACCAGGTGTAGGTCAAAATCACAGAACAGGTGCAGATCTTTCCATTATACTCTATCTCTGTGTAGGCTTCACTACTGGTTTTGGCTCACAATCACTGATGGAAATCACTGACCATTAGGGCTCATTCAGGCGGCTGTTGTTCGGCCGTTCTGTACTTTGGGGGCCGCAATTTGCAGTCACCAATGCACAGGCACCATCAGTGTGGCTGCCGCGATGGACTTGAATGGGTCCGTGATCCGTCCGCACAGCAAAAAAATAGAACATGTTCTAATTTTTTGCGATGAAGAGACATGGAGAGAAATCCCATGGAAGCATGCAACCTTCCGGATTGTGGACCCATTCAAGTAAAGGGGTCCGCATCTGTGATGCGGCATGTACACGACCGACGCCCACATATTACGGACGCTCTATTTGCGGGCTGCAATATGGGCATCGACGAACAATGGCCATGTGAATGAGCCCTAACACTGATGTGTGAACTAGGCCTACGCTGGAATACCACACACAGCCCCTTGGACAAGAGTAGCATGTTTCTAGGGGAAAAGAGCAGACCTAATAATAATAATAATAATAATAATAATTATAATAACCCCTTTAACTGCACCCACTATTCATTTTTTGGTCTAATTTCCAATGCCGCAAACTTATAGGTATACAGTATAAGGGCACAATAAGCATAGTTGATTGTAAAATCAGTTAATTCAGGATATAGCTGCATGATGTGTATTATGTAATCCTTTAACTTACTTCAGTTTCCTTCCACCTTCTGCTATCTTAGTCTTGTTTAACTGGCCTGCTTTCTCCACCTCCTGGACAAGAACAAGCAAAAGACAGAGGAAAACCAGTTATTGCTACAAAACACACAGTATAAATATCTGCTGTGCACTTATGTTCATAAAGCATACAAAACCCAAAATTTCCACAACTTAAAACTTGGAGCCGTTCTACCCCCAAGCGGTAAGTCTCAGGTCACGTGTATGGCCTCTGTTTAATGTATAAACAGGGACATCTGCATACACATTCCCTTCTACGGATGTCATGCTGTAGCAATAGCATCAATCACCCATACGGTACTACAGTAAAAAAAACATATACTTAAGGCTACTTTCACACCTGCATTTTTGCTGAATTCGTTATGGATCAGCAAAAACGCTTCTGTCACGATAATACAACCGTCTGCATACGTTATGAACAGATCCGGTTGTATTATTTCTAAAATAGCCATAACGGATCCATCTCTAAAACCATTGTAAGTCAATGGGGGACGGATCCTTTTTCTTTTGTGTCAGAGAGAAAATAGATCCATCACCATTGATTTACAAAGTGAGTCTTCCTCCGCGTCCCAGGATATGGAACGGGATGTATTCTGGTGTACTCCGTTCCCTTCAGTTTAGTTATGTCCCCATTGACAATGAATGGGGACAAAACTGAAGCCTTTTCCCCAGCTATTGAGATCCTATGACGGATCTCAATAGCGGAAAGGGACTGTGCAGGTGGGAAAGTAGCCTTAAGCAGTTGTCCGGCCTTGGAGCCAACAACTCCAGGGGTTCTAATCCTGAACATTATAAAAACTGTTCCAGTTTTGACTTTGTAATCAGAACACAACATACATGAGCATATGAAGCACGAAAGTTAAAGAGGACCTTTCACCAAAAAAAAAAAAGTGTAATAGTTATATTACCTTTTAAGAGACCTGCCCCTGAAGTCTTCACCATATTTTTTTTTTTTAAATGACCCCCCGTTCGGCCGCCTTTGTCCCCGATATGTTCTGCACCTCATATGCAAATGAGGCACAGAAAGTTATAGCAGGCGTCTCCTCGGATGTTCTGGTGGGTGTGCCTGGGCGTTTCTCCTTCCTGGCTGCAGCGCATCCAACAGCAGCGCTCGGCTCTTAGCCAGGGAGAAGGAGCTCAAGTTCTCACGAGAACCGCGAGAACTTGAGCTTGCTGAGTCCCGGAACCCGCGCCATCTTGGATTCCCCAGCGCAGAAGAGGAGCGTAGCGGTGTACCAAGATGGCGCGGGTTCCGGGACTCGGCAAGCTCAAGTTCTCGCGGTTCTCGCGAGAACTGGAGCTCCTTCTCCCTGGCTAAGAGCCGAGCGCTGCTATTGGATGCGCTCGCAGCCAGGGGGAGAGGAGAAACGCCCAGGCACGCCCACCAGAACATCCAAGGAGACGCCTACTATAACTTTCTGTGCCTCATTTGCATATGAGGCGCAGAACATATTGGGGACAAAGGCGGCCGAACGGGGGGTCATTTAAAAAAAAAAAAATGGTGAAGACTTCAGGGGCAGGTCCCCTAAAAGGTAATATAACTATTACACTTTTTTTTTTTTGGTGAAAGGTCCTCTTTAAGGCCTCTTTCACACGAGCGTGTCCGGATTAGGTCCGGATGCGTTGCGGATGCGTTCAGTGAAAACTGTGCGATTTCACAGGCAAAGCCATTCAGTTTTGCCTGCGATTGCGTTCAGTTGTTCAGTTTTTTCCGCGCGGGTGCAATGCGTTTTGATGCGTTTTTCATAAAAAACTGAAGGTTTACAAACAACATCTCCTAGCAACCATCAGTGAAAAACGCAACGCACCCGCACTTGCTTGCGGATGCAATGCGTTTTTCACGCAGCCCCATTCACTTCTATGGGACTAGGGCTGCGTGAAAAACGCAGAATATAGAACATGCTGCGATTTTAACGCAACGCACAAGTGATGCGTGAAAAAAAACGCTCATGTACACACACCCATTGAAATGAATGGGTCAGGATTCAGTGCGGATGCTATGCGTTCACGTCACGCATTGCACCCGCGCGGAAAACTCGCTCGTGTGAAAGGGGCCTAAGTGTTCTGAAGCTTTACCTGATCGAATTTATTACTACAGACAGACAATTATTGTTAACAACACTAAAATCAGATTTGTTGTGGATTTTACTTATTTCAATGCAAAGAGATAGAAAGGACCTATTACAGGTTCTCAGGTTACAAAATGAATACCTGGTGCTGTAGGGCATGTGATATTGCTATCCAATCACAGTGGACCGCGTCACAGCCAGGAAGAAGGTGAGCTTTTTTTTTCTCAAAGGCTGTGACGTGGTACGGGAAAAGGAGGTGCTCCCTGAGATACGCGGCTGCCTCCTCCTCCCTGTAATGATGGTATGAATTAGCATACAGGGCAGAAAAACAGACCAGGGGCACAGAGCCACAATGGAGCAGAGTATCTGAAAAAAAATAAAGATATCACATCTCCTAAGCATGTCCTACAGTGCCAGGTATTAATATTGTAATCTCAGTGAAAGGTCCTCTTTAAGGGACAACTGGGGCAATTATCAGGAAGGAGCACTCCTGATAACTGCTCTATGTAAAGGTGCCAACAATCTCCCAATGAACAATAAAAAGGTTCTCTTAAAGTATTGCTGGTGCGGGTAACTAAATTATAATTTCCAGGCAGCAGATCAGACTGTGTAAACAGGGATCTGCTGCCCAGAAAAAAATTATTCTCTATGGGGACAAGTGATCACAGTAGAGACCGTTTATCTCCATACAGAGGTGATGATTGCTGCATGTAAATGAAGCTCTCCTCCTGACAAGTAGGGAATTTTTGAGGAACGAATGGTTTGTTCATTGTAATTTACTGCACAGTGGCCCCTTTACCTGGGCCTTTAAATCTGTAAAATCTAGCTCAAAATTTTTGTGTAACACAAGCATATTTTGTCACAGATTACAAGTCACTTCTGCTGTAGGAACCAATAAAATATTTTTTTAACCTAAATTTTTTTTTTTAACTAACATTTTTTACAAACGTATTAGTCTCACAAGGGGACTTAAACATGCGATCATTTACTTGTACTTTTTATGCAGTACAGTGTAATATACTGTCAGTACCTACCTTCATTAGGCCCCCCACAAGACATCAGCACCCCACAATCTCACAGGGATGACGATGCCTGATAGAGAGAGGCCCTCCCTCTAACTCTAAACCACTTAGATGCTACGGTCGCTATTGACCACAGCATCTAAGGAGTTAAGCGGTCAGAATCAGCGCTTCTGCTGATCCAGACCATTAGAGCAGGATCCTGGCTGTCATATTAGAGCTTAGCTCCTGTTCTCCACTGCACAGCAGACCGATGCAGTGCTTATTGTAGGCTGCCATAAAAATACAGCGACCTAGAATAAAGCCTGTAATGACTGCCATAGAAAAACGTATCATTAAGGGCTTGAGGTGCAGTAGAGATCCCATGCACCTCTATGGAGGCCTTATTATGACTCCATACAAAACAGAGCTGTAATACAGACCTGAGCATAAGCCTTTAGGCCACATGTCCGATTTATGTTCCTAAAAAAAGTCAGTCTTTTGTCTGCAAGTTTATCTGTGAAGAAGTCATTTTTGGTCCACATGTCTGTTTGTTGCCCTCCGAGTCATCCACATTCCACATGCACTGTTAGGGTCCATGCACACAGCTGTTGGTCGGCCATTCCGTGGATTGGGACCGCAATTTGCAGTTCCCAATGCATGGGCAACATCAGTGCGGATTTCGCAGACTGATCCAGACCCACTTAACTTGAATGGGTCCGTGATCTCTCCGCACTACAAAAAAATAGAGAGGCATGTAGAGCTTCTCTGGGGTTCCGTGCCTCTGTTCCACACCGACCTTGTAGATTGCAGGCCACAATACAGGCACTGCCGTGCAACAGTCGTGTGCATGAGCCCTTAGGCTGAAAAGTGGATTTCCGGGACTTTTTGTAATAATGGTCAGTGAAAAATGATTGATAGAAAATGGATGCATCACAGACTAAAGAAGTGCATGTCTTCTTTGTTTTCCTCACTGACTCATGGCCAGAGTTAAAACAAGAATGTAAGAATGAACAAAAAAAATTAATCAATGGATCTGTGTGCTGCCGTGGAAAACACGGATAACAAATGTTCATGTAAAAAAAACTTATGCTTTATCTAGTGTAACATTATACCACACAAGTCCTTTAGTGTTTGTGGATACGTTTCATAATATTTATAAAGCCTATCAAAAACGAAACCTAAAATCAGGTTTTACAGCATTTGTTCTTCACTGGATTGTTTTATGACACGTAGAGACTTACATGGGGAACATCCAGCACGGTGACTGCAGTGAGCTTATTAAGGTCTGCATTTAAGTTTGCATTATTAAAGTCTTCAACCATGTGATAAGACAGGTTTCTTTTGTGACTCTGCAAAAAGAGGAAGGATTTTATTACTGGAAGTATAAAAATATCAAGTGTAAAAACAGTAACCGTAACAAGAAAGAACTGTGTGAATAAATATTATAAATATATATATAGAGAGAGAGGGGGGCAGATGTACTAACACTAAGAGCCAACTTCGATCAGTCGAAAATTCAACACATTTGTCATTGATCAGTGGTTGATGCTGAATGAGAAGTCTGGTGCAAGTTTAGAAGGTCATGAATAACGACTAGTGTTGTTGTCCAAAACATGTTGACCAGGGGTTTTCTTCATGTTTTCTTCACATTTTTTTAATGCATATGTTTCCAAGTGGTTTTTATGCTCTCACCTCCTGCACATGGAGCTATTACCTGATTAATCACCATATTCCACGTGAGGCTGGAACACCCACTGCAGGAGGTGCAAGCACATTATTTGCATATCTGTTGCATGCATGTCAAGATCTAATAATTGAAACGCGTTGACAATCGCAATATGACATGAAACTTTTTAAACTAATAAGAAATAACTATTTTAATCTCCTTGTGGGACAACTATTTTGTGGTTTCCCCTGTGTGTATGTACATGCTCTGATCTGTATAATCATTTTCTGCTACTTGCATCATGCATCTGGGGAGAAGGAACCCACTATTCGAATATCATATTGGCAGTTCTGTGTTAGCCAGGTCTTCGGAAGAGAAGGATCTAAGTATCCTGATATTAGTCAGCTTTAAAATGAGTGCACAGTGTGGGCAGGCAACTGAAAAACCAAGCAGGATACTTGGCTGTATAGCTCGAGGTAGAACGAGTGGGAACCCCTGTATAGAATGCTAATAAAACCATATCTAGAATACAGTGTATAGTCCTGGAGACCACCATCAAAAATATAAACATAAAATGGAATGGGTGCAAAAGTGGGCTACAAAAATGGTGGAGAATCTACTCTGAAGCATAAAACATATCAAGAGAGACTTTAAAAACTTCTGTATAGCCTTGAGGGAAGAAGGAAAAAGCGGGACATGATCAAAACCTTTAAAGGGGCTCACCAGAATTTTAATATTGATGACCGGTTCACTACTATGTCTATGGTGAGCAGGGAGAGAGACGGGAGACCTTCTCGTCATACAGCTAATCGTGGGGGTGCTGGGTGCCGGACCCCGCCGATCTGATATTGATGACCTATCTTAAGCATAGGTCATAAATATTAAATGCCTGGAAAACCCTTTTAAAGGGTCATTTCACAAAATTTTGATATGTCATAGGGAAATAACAAAAGTTGTAATCAGTAGGGGTCTAAGTGCTTAGACTCCTGCCAAACTCTAAAATGAGGAGAGAGAAGTGCGCTCTCTCGCTTCATGATATGGGCTCCATCTAATTTAAGGGAAGACTAGATTGACTATGTGGTCTTCTTCTGCCTTCAATCTTCTATAATTTTAAAAGAAGCTTTAAAAAAGAATAACCTTTTAACCTGGAGAATTGTGTTGGATCTTACCTGCACCACAGCACCTTTAGACAGTCTAGTCTGCTTATATTACCTATCAGTCTGCTTACTTTGCTCCAAAATTTTGCAACAAAATCGTGGAGCAGTTAAGGCAAACAGAGGCGCATGTTAAGAGCTCACCCCAAAAATGTTAAAGTGGATTAACCCCACTGAATGTTACTGAAGGGAATTTGAACACTTTCTCTGAAAAATTCTAGCTATTCACTAAAGGTCCTAGCAATAAGAGATTCTATGATTAGCATATAATTGGGGAGTTCTTTTAAAAAATAACGATGGTCTAAAACGGATCCTAAATGCAGAGTGCTTGATGGTCCTCCTTGCATCATGTTCAGTAGAAGCCCTAAAAACAATTTATATTTTGGGATATAAGATAAGTAAATGCAGTATGGTATATACCTTACCAATAAGTAAGCATTAAATCATGAAAACTCATAAAAAAATCAGACGGTCTTAAAGAAGACCTGTAGCCTCTCCTGACACGCCTGTTTTAATAGCTACAAGCATTTCCCATGTAATAACAATTCTGGAGCCTCTATTCTTATGGCTCTATGTTGTGCCGTTCCTTTATTATTTCTGCTAGAAGTTATAAATAAATTACTAGCAGTCTGCAGTAAGGGTACAGAGGGGTGGTAACAAGTTTGGGGGGTGTACCTTCACAGACTCACTGTATCCAATCAGTGCTGCAATTTTCAGACTGTGCAGGTACACCCCTAACTGGTTACCACCCCTCTGTACCCTTACTGAAGGCTAATAGCAAATCATTCATAACTTCTAGAAGAAATAATAAAGGAATAGCACAACATAGAGCCATAAGAATAGATGTTCCAAAAATCTCAGGAGTGGTGACAGGTCCTCTTTAAAAAGGTAACTGGGAATACATGTACATCTATTGCATCTAAAATTGTAAAAAAAAAAAATCAAGCCTCTTCATCTTTATTTTGCATCTACACTTCCAATGTAAACCCATGTGTCTCCCTGGTCACAGACAACAAACAGACCCTGTGTAGTCTGACCCTGGAGCCATAACCACTTTCATTTGTCCCCCTACTTTCTGCTGACGTATATCTGTTTAGCACGAAAACTTTGTTGAAAAGGTGTACATACCCTATACTAAAGAGTAAATAGTCAATAAATGTAAACTTTTAAAACGCAGCAACGATTTCCAAATTTACCCTCTGCCTTTGTGAATGGGACAGGACCATAGACCTGGTGTAGTTGAGTCTTGGTTTTTCTCCATCACTGCTGGGGCTGCACAAACTGCTGCTGGAAGATGACAAACTACCAATTGTGGGAAAAGTCTGGCCCTCAGAGTCACCGATCTGTAAAATACAGAAACCATACTGTAACATGATATACAGCACAATGTATCACACTGTAAGCACTCTACATACAGGAAGTTACAATAGATGGTGGATATAGGAACCAGCTGAACTACTTTTCAGTTTCAGTGATTATAGTACTGGATGTAGAACTTGAATAAAGACAAACATCACATGGATGGAATTTCTTTACTCCTGGGTGTAAACAAACTACGGTAATGCAATGGGTATATTTCCAACTTATCTGCATTTGTAGAGGTACATCTGAACATAAAGAAAGCTGTGTTTTTCAAGTACAGTGACACCTCTCCAAAAGGCCTCCTTACCCAGACCATATTTACTCCAACAAAAGTTCTAACTTGTATTATGCAAACTGTCCATCTTATTTGAGAAGACCATTTTGTAATGTCATTTTGGGACGTTCCACTGTATATTGTTTTCTTATCTTCTGTATGTCCTGTAAGTTTTTAAAAATTTCCAAACAGTAACAATCTTGAATGCCAGTTTGAAGCATTTGCCTGTGTGATAATTAAATATAAATAGAAAGAAGGATGGGGCTGTTTGATTCCACATGCCAATACTATTGTTCTCAAGGTGATAAGCCACCACTAGAGGTGTATGTCAGCAGCTTTCTTCCCTCTCCCGATTCAGAATGCATGAATGACGAAGTCAAGCTTACATGTGTATGGGGAGGGTCAGAAGGAGTCAGATATCTAAAGTGAATGGTCAGCTTGAAATGTCACTGCACTTTGAAAAAAAACTTTCGATATGTCATAGCAACATATCAAAGAGTTTGTTTGGTGGTAGTTCAAGTACCGAGACCCTCACTGATTGGTAGAACAAGGAGAGCGGAACACTCACATAGCTTGCTCTCTCTCCTCAATGCAAAATACAGAAGCAAGATGGACTCAATAGAAAGTATATGGACCCATCTTGATTCTGTCTCCTGCAGTGAGGAGAGAGAGCATGTTATGTGAGTGCTTCCCTCTCCTCATTCTAGCAATCGGTGGGGGGCTGAGTTCTGAGACCCCCACGGATTGCTAGAACAAATGTCACTATGACATACCAAAAGTTTTTCAAGGTGCAGTGACACTTTAAAGAGGTTGGCCACTTTTTGGCTACTGTGCGTCAGTGTGTTTGTAAGAGGACTATACTGTATGTCACATACTTATATAGCCTTTGTTGATATTCTGTGACATTTTGTATATTTCGTAAGGTGTGCCCCCTCGCTGGCCAAGTGTTTTGTGCCGTCTCCACAGATGATCTGTCCATAAAATGTCTGCTGATGGAGAGTCAGGTGACCAGGAAAGTCCCTCACTCTCCTCCATTCATCTCCCATCTGCATTTGCACTGTTGGGAGTTTAGTGTAGGTGCAGTGTGTTTGAATGGAGGAAGCACAAATGATTTGCCAAACATGGGGTCATGGCAAAATAAATAAACCAACCGGTAAAGAATATCAACAATGGCTATATTAGTAAGTGCCATAAAGTCATCTTGTATACACATTGGTCAACAGTAGCCAAAAGTGTCAAACCCCTTTAAGACTGTGGTGAGAGCTTTAAGGAATCTTAGGATGGGTTCACATCACGTTTTTGCCAACTGTTTAAAATATACCTTGTAAAAAAAAAAGGGATGTTAAAGTGTAGTACACCACGCTTTTCCATCCTGCAGAGTCTGATAAAAAAATAGGTTTATGTTAATGTATACGTTTTTTGTTTTTTTTAACAATGGAATTCTATGGTGAACAGATGTCACTGTATGGCATTCATCTGAGGCATCCTCTAACATATACAATTTTTATACACGTTAAACGGATGGCAAAAACGTGATATGAACCCACCGTTGATGGCATCAGCATATACAGCTGTTGGTGGCACTCACTCTGTCTACCTGCCAGCTCCATTCGGTTTTTTCTTTACCCCTATCAACATCAGTAATCAGGGGTGGACTGGGAACTTAAAGTGCCCCAGGAAAAAAAAAACTAAAAGTGGCCAAATGTTATAGGCAGGTTCAGATTGACAGAAGGCAGGGTAACACAAGTAGGCTGGGACAACAGAAGGAGGTGGGGCCAGCAATGCCTTAGTGCAGCACAAAATACCTAGCTATGCCTAGCTATGCCAAATACCACAACGCAGCACAACATACTGTGCCAGCAGAAGCAAATACCACAACGCAGCACAACATACTGCGCCAGCAGAAGCAAATACCACAATGCAGCAAAAAATAATGCCACCCAAGAACAGTGGTAAAGTTGAGTTTAAAAGGGGACCTGCGGCCACTGGGCAGGTGCATAAGTACCTGATACTTCTAGCATTATTGATGCTGAGAGCATCAGATTTCTTTTATGTACCCAGCTGGCGGCCAGGAGGAAGGCTTGGGCAACCCCCTGAGCATCAGCCATCTGGGAAATTTCTATTTAGGGTCTATGGCCTGTCCCACCCCCTCCGGTCATTATACCGGACATTGGCTTTGAAGTACAGTAAATACTTCACATTCTTCCTGACTTTTCCTCAGATCAACATATTGTTATTCCCAGTGGGTATAGAAATGTTTCAGAAAGAGTAATAGAGTGACTAGCGTTGACTAGCAGAGTTTCAAAGGGCGAGGTGCAGCTTCAATCTAATTATGTTGCTTGGCTCTATAACACACCTTCTGAGAACTTCTCAAGTCCATCGATGCATGGTTCACATGTATGGGCGAACCAAGAAGAATTGTTGTCGGGCGAGTATGCATTTTGCCGACAACTATTAAAGGTATACGATCACCTTTAATTGCAATTGCAAGAGAAAGTAAGTGAACCCTTCGGAGTTGCTTTAGCTGATATACTTGTGTGCTTTCATTGTGTTGATTGGCATTGACATCACCATGTCTCTTCAGCTTAAGGTCATGACCTGGGACCCTTACATTCTCCTGCAAAATGTTTTGATACACTTTACAGTTCATCGTTCTCTCAATGACTGCAGGGTGCCCAGGCCCTAATGCAGCAAAGCAGCCTCAAACCATGATGCTCTCCCTACCATGCTCCACCATGCTTTACAGTTGGGATGAAGTTTTGGGCTTGGTTTTCAGTGTTCTTTTTCTTTTAGACATAGCTTTGTGCATTTGTGTTAACACGTTTTGTCTCATCTGTCCATAGAACATTTTCCCAGAAGCAGTGTGGAATATCCAGGTACTCCTGGGCACACTTGAGATGGGCCACAATGTTTTTTTGGATAACGGCTTCCTTCTCATTATCTTTTCATAAACACCATTCTTGCTCTAATAGTAGACACATGAACACATTTTCACATTGCGAAGTCTTCTGAAGGTTTACCATTGGGGTTTTTCTCACCTTTTTCAGGATTGCCTGTTGTGCTCTTAGAGTGAACTTCACAAGATGTCCCCTCTTAGGGACAACAGAATTTACTATGTGTAGACAATTTGTCTAACTGCGGATTGGATCTTTTGCAATTCTTTTCCAGCTTCATACATCTTTATAACACATCTTCTGAGAACTTCTCAAGTCCATCGATGTACGGTTCACATTAACCAATCTTTCATGAAAATAACAGATTTATCAGTAACAAGGCTTTGTGTGCCTTTAATTAATGGGAAACAGTGGGTCACAGTACAGCAAAACGTAGTAGACTACCACAGCAAGGACAGAGATTGGAAATTTCTGGTTTTGGTGGTTTTACCACGTAGATGCCATGGTCAATAGTAACTTTGACATCTAAATGACTTTAACAAAAGAACAGGGCATCTCCTGTCCTCCTATTACCAACACAGGGCTGACAAGCCCACATAGCAGCTAGGGGCCCAAGAAAAGTCCCCATAATTGCTATTTGTATGAAAAATGTAAAAAAAAAAAATATGATTGTTAGAACACAATGAGACAAAATGAAAAAAATTCCCTGCATCTTCAAGTCCAAATTGGCTGTATCCATTATGGGGTTATAATTTTTTTCCAGCCCATAAATTGTTTTCAATGCATGGACCAGTTCAACCTGGTCCAGTGATAAAGTGTCACCTTCATACATGATCGCTGCAGCCAGTTAATCATCTTTTTTTGTGTATATATTGTACGTCATGGTGAATAGTTTCACATTTTCAAAAGCCAGAGATGTCTTGTTTTGCATACACGATGCATTTCCTTATGTCCCCTTGACCATGGCCCAGAGTTCACAAGTTGTGTATCACATTGCTTGAATAGTGTGATAGATTCTATCTAAATGATAACTGCAAAGATAAGTTGGTTTGAGAAACGCCAAGGATTTTGTTTCCTTGTGTGAGTGATGCACTCTACGTTCAGTATTTACACAGTGCACACTCTTACATATCTACTACATTCCCTAAGGTAATAAATCACAAGGGACTTTGTAAGTGAAGATTTCAAACACTGAGTTACACATACAATATTGAAGAACTTAACATAAGAATATTTGAGAACTGAACATACGGGAAGACTAGAACCACAGTTTTTTTTTATCTTTGACATTGTGACTAAGATGATTTCCTGTTAAACTACACAAAGACATGGTTTAAGAGATTGTCTTGTGTCGGCCAAGAAATTTCTGCAGTAGATAACGCGGCAAAAACATGGCCTGTGCATACATTCACTAAAAAGAAATGCTTCATCACATTATTTTGAGGGGTACACGCTATTACAGGCTAGACAACGGCTGACAGCAATGTCCTTCAATGGGATAACTAACTAGAAGTCTAGAAAATGTCTGCCCCCTGATAATTACTATATGTAAACTTTTTTACAGGCAATTTTTTTTGTTATTGTTCCAGTGCATCTTCTATGTAAATAGTTTTGATAACAAAAATCTACTATTTTGTTCCTATACCAATACAGACTACATGCAAAACCTTAGAGTAGTCAGTCAGATGCAGAAGCCATGAGTTCCACCCCATTTTCTACCATCTACAAACACAACAATGCAGCCGCACCCTATAGGCACTACATGTGCATAATCTGAATATTTCAATGATTTTAAAGGGAGCCTGTCACCAAGAAAATGCAGTGTAATGTGCAGGCAGCATAATACATAAAAGGAGTAGCAGAGCAGATTGATATATATTATGGGAAAGGATTCAGTAAAACTTGTAATTTATACATTTAGATTTCTTCTCATTCTGGACTTTGACATCAAGGAGGGGGTCCTATCAGTGACTGACAGCCTTCCCTTTATGACTATGTATACAGAGATAGCTGTATGGAGGAGGAGGTCCTATCAGTGATGACAGCCTTCCCTCTATGACTGTGTATACAGAGATAACTGTATGGAGGAGGAGGTCCTATCAGTGATTGACAGCCTTCCTCTATGACTGTGTATACAGAGATAGCTGTATGGAGGAGGAGGTCCTATCAGTGATTGACAGCCTGTCCTCTATGACTGTGTATACAGAGAGCTGTATGGAGGAGGAGGTCCTATCAGTGATTGACAGCCTGTCCTCTATGACTGTGTATACAGAGATAGCTGTATGGAGGAGGCGGTCCTATCAGTGATTGACAGCCTTCCCTCTATGACTGTGTATACAGAGATAGCTGTATGGAGGAGGAGGTCCTATCAGTGATTGACAGCCTTCCCTCTATGACTGTGTATACAGAGAGAGCTGTATGGAGGAGGAGAGGTCCTATCAGTGACTGACAGCCTTCCCTCTATGACTGTGTATACAGAGAGAGCTGTATGGAGGAGGAGGTCCTATCAGTGACTGACAGCCTTCCCTCTATGACTATGTATACAGAGATAGCTGTATGGGAGGAGGAGGTCCTATCAGTGACTGACAGCCTTCCCTCTATGACTGTGTATACAGA
This sequence comes from Bufotes viridis, assembly GCA_033119425.1. Classification (NCBI taxonomy): domain Eukaryota; kingdom Metazoa; phylum Chordata; class Amphibia; order Anura; family Bufonidae; genus Bufotes; species Bufotes viridis. The sequence continues at coordinate 422,132,415 of CM065591.1, forward strand.
GAGAGCTGTATGGAGGAGGAGGTCCTATCAGTGACTGACAGCCTTCCCTCTATGACTGTGTATACAGAGAGAGCTGTATGGAGGAGGAGGTCCTATCAGTGAATGACAGCCTTCCCTCTATGACTGTGTATACAGAGAGAGCTGTATGGAGGAGGAGGTCCTATCAGTGATTGACAGCCTTCCCTCTATGACTGTGTATACAGAGAGAGCTGTATGGAGGAGGAGGTCCTATCAGTGATTGACAGCCTTCCTCTATGACTGTGTATACAGAGATAGCTGTATGGAGGAGGAGGTCCTATCAGTGACTGACAGCCTTCCCTCTATGACTGTGTATACAGAGATAGCTGTATGGAGGAGGAGGTCCTATCAGTGACTGACAGCCTTCCCTCTATGACTGTGTATACAGAGAGAGCTGTATGGAGGAGGCGGTCCTATCAGTGACTGACAGCCTTCCCTTTATGACTATGTATACAGAGATAGCTGTATGGAGGAGGCGGTCCTATCAGTGACTGACAGCCTTCCTCTATGACTGTGTATACAGAGAGAGCTGTATGGAGGAGGCGGTCCTATCAGTGACTGACAGCCTTCCTCTATGACTGTGTATACAGAGAGAGCTGTATGGAGGAGGGGGTCCTATCAGTGACTGACAGCCTTCCCTTTATGACTATGTATACAGAGATAGCTGTCAATCACTGATAGGACCGCTTTATTGACGTCAAGGCTCAGAATGAGAAGGAATCTAAATGTATAAATTACAAGTTTTACTGAATCTTTTCCCATAAAACTATATACCGGTATATTAAATCTGCTCAGCATTTCTTCCGCTACAACATGCTGCCTTCAGTTCAGACCGTGTTCAGCGTGACAGGTTCCCTTTAAATGGAATTAAGACTATATTTACTCTGAGGTTCTGCGTAAACATTTTCATTTAATGCTATGAGCCCATCTGCCACAACAAGGAAAAATGCCCCTGCGTATAATGGGGCGAATACTAATGAGCGCTTCCATTATGGAAGCACTTATTAGTACCGGAGGGCTAGAAAGCGGTGAAGGCTCTGTACTCACCGCTTCCTGGTCCTCGGCTGTAGGCCGTGCAGTGGCTGTGCACAGCATGAGGGCGCTCTGTGACCTCAGGCCATGCTCGGCGGGTCACAGCACAGCCGTCAGCAGGAGGAAGAAGAGCGCGCGAGGTGAGGAGCAGCGGTGTCCAGGAGCAGGAGAGGTAAGTGGTTTATTTTCTTTTATTAAACATGAGGCAATAGGGGCTGATCTGAGACAATGGGGGTTGCTGGGGGCTAACATAAAAGGCAATCGGGTCTGCTGGGGGCCAATATGAGAGACAATGGGGGGTACTGAGGGCTGATATGAGGCAATGGGAGCTGCTGGGGGCCAATATAAGAGGCAATGGGGGCTACTGAGGACGGATATGAGACAATGGGGGCTGCTGGGGGGCCAATATGAGAGGCAATGGGGGCTACTGAGGACTGATATGAGGCAATGGGGCTTTTGGGGGCTAATATGAGAGGCAGTAGGGGCTGCTGGGGGTTGATATGAGGTCTGATTGGGGTCTGAGTTCTGATTAGGGGTCATTCACATTGGGGTCTGAGCTGAGGTCTGATTGTGGGTCTGATCTGAGGTCTTGTTGGAGTCTTATTAACATTGGGGGTCTGATTGGGGCTGTTAGCTGAGGTCTGATCTGAGGTCTAATGAAAAATATTTTTTTTATTGTCCTCCTCTAAAACCTGCGGTGAATCTTATAAGGGTGAAAAATATGATACCTGTGCAAAATGTAGAATGTAGAAATAATGCTATATAATGCAGAAATGGTTACAAGATACAGTAAGAGCTTACAATCTAAAGAACAAGCTGTGTCACTAGGAACAGAGTCTGGTTTGTTTGATGACAGGTAGCTGTGATTCATCGTCTAAGTACATGGTCCAAAACAGATTGTATGCCTGTTTGAAGAAATCAAGGGTGGATCATAATAAGAGAGAAAGTATACAGGACAGATATGACTTCTCATGTTTTTTGAATCCACTCCTGGTTTTGGCTTCCAAAAAAGCATCATGAGACCTGACCATGCGAGTGTTATCAAAGGGCTCTTTCACACTTGCGTTTTATCTTTCCGTCCTAGAGTTCCGTCCTCGGGGCTCTAGGACGGAAAGATACTGATCAGGATTTATCCTAATGCATTCGGAATGGAGAGAAATCCGTTCAGGATGCATCAGGATGTCTTCCGTTCAGTATGTGAACGTTTTTTGGACGTTGACAAAACTGTAGCATGCTGCGGATTTGTCTCCATCCAAAAATCCGGAAGACATGCCGTAACGCCGGATCCAGAATTAATGCCCATTGAAGTGCATTAATCCGGATCCGGCATTAAGCTAAACGTCGTTTCGGCGCATCGCCGGATCCGACGTTTAGTTTTTGTGAATGGTTACCATGGCAGCCAGGACGCTAAAGTCCCGGCTGCCATGGTAAAGTGTAGTGGGGAGGCAGGGGAGCAGATACTTACCGTCCGTGCGGCTCCCGAGTCCCGGGGCGCTCCACAATGGCGTCAGAGCGCCCATGAGCATGGATCACATGATCGCATGGATCACGTGATCCATGCGCGTGGGGCGCTCTGACTCCATTGTGGAGCGCCCCGGGAGCCGCACGGACTGTAAGTATCTGCTCCCCCGGCTCCTCACTATTTACTATGGCAACCAGGACTTTAGTAGCGTCCTGGCTGCCATAGTAACACTGAAAGCATTTTGAAGACTGATCAGTCTTCAAATGCTTTCAGTTGTCTTGCTTTGTGACGGATCTGGCGGGCATTTCCGGCAACGGAAGTGCACGACAGATCCTCACAATGCAAGTGTGAAAGAGGCCTAACAAGTTCCTTTACAGATGTTCAGATACCTCCACAGTCTGAAAAAAAATCTATCCAAACTAGTAAATAGAAAAAGTTCAGTTGATCAGTGGAACCCCATTGGCGGTTCCAAAAAACACCTTTAATACTGGTACACCGTGCAAAAAGTGTGCCAGTATCTCTCCACTGTGCACTACAGTATGTACCACATTCATGAACGGGACACACACCATGTTGATGAACAGTGTAGACTAAAATCAACATCAGGTCAGACCTAATTAGAGTCTGAGTTCTGTAACTACTTCCAGATCGCCCATAGATTTTAAATGTCCAGGCAGTCCGTGCTTATCCCTGCTAGGATGTTCCTGTAAGCTAGCTGGGAGCCTGTGGTCTGTAATGGCTAGGCTCCCCATAGATGTACTGTTCCTGAGGAAGGGGTAATATTAAACTCCGAAACGCGTTGAGCCGAACTTCAATAAAGGAATTTGAACAGAAGCCATCACTTGGGCTGCTTTCATTTCCAGCGATTCTACAGGTGACTTTGGCGAGGGGGGTGAGTCTGGTTTGGTGTCTTGAGCTTATCCAAACCACTCCCCCCTGTAAAGTGAGTAAGAACCTCTTTAAGCATACTTCAAATTATTAAAAAAATGGTCCTTTAATAACAATTCTTAAAGGTATTGAAATTCACCTTCCAGCTTTATATGTATGCTGCTAACAAACTTATAAACCTACCAACTAACTAAACCCACAATTCTCCTATCTACTGTTTGGGGTTGGCGCTATTTCTGGTGACTTATCTGTGGTAAAGGGGGCGCACTGGACAACACAGCCAGCGTTCACCACCTTTAACAGCCTCATCTCACTGTATCTTCCCATAGATAAGGCAGAGACAGTTTTTTTATGTCTCTGCCTTCTCCATCACTGTATACACAGCACTCAAAAAGCGTCAATGCGGCCACTTCCTGCTACAGTCCTAGGAATCACGTGAATGTTACGATTCCGAATTATCTGCACAAGGCTTTAAAGCTTGGTACAACTTCTCTGGTATTCCCCCTGTAACTTGGGCTAGTATGTCAGCCACAGTTACAGGAGAAATTAGCAGTAAAAAAAAATGCAATTTTTAAAAGGTCTTAAAGATCATGTATGAACTTATGGAGGCGAAAAAGTGCAAAATAAAAACAAAATAATAATAATATATACTAATTAAATAGTTGCATTTTGTGCTAGTAAAAATTTGAAAGACTATTTTCCCTTTCTTAACGTTTTTCCTGGGTGTAAAAAATTAAGGCAAAAAAGACTAACATGATTTTTAAAAATAAAGCCCCATGTATCACCAAAAAAAGGCGCAAAAGTTATCCACGTAACCAAATGGTTATGGTTTTCAAAGACGCATGCACTAAAAAAGCGGAAAATGCATTTGGTCAGGAAGGAGGGTAGATGGCCTGAAATTGAACTGGTCAAATAGTCTCTGCATCCTGGTTTCCATCATCAAAGGAAACTATGCTGCAGTGCTGGATCTGTCACACGATGGACCCCATTGACTTGGGGTCTGTTGGAGTCTCCTGTGGTTTCTGTTGTTTTGGTGGGATACAATAGTGCAGCATGCAGAATATACGGTGACTTTGGGCGCTATTTCTTTCAGCAAAATGATGGACACCTTAGTGGGACTTGATTAAATATTGTGCTCCAGGCACCAGCGCTATCTCTTGTTTTGTTTCTGTTGTAAACAACTGAATCTCCAACCACTTTTTTCTACACATTCAAATGTCAGAAACATTGCTGAAAAAAAGGAGCAACTGAAAACCATTTCAATTCATCTGAATCCACGTGCTTGCTGCCAAAACCACGGGCGTAGGAAACGGGGGGGACGAATCCCCCCCAGGAAATAATGCGGGGGGGACAGGTATGTAAAAATCCCCCCCAGCGGCAGCGCAATGTGTGCGGCAGTGGCGGGGCACAGGGAGATGAACGCTTCCATTGTGGAAGCGTTCATCTCCACAGTTACCTGTATCGCCGTCCCCAGGACAGCGATACAGATGGCTGTGCTGCGGAGCAGGAGAGGGAGAGGCGTCTCCCTTCCCTGCTCCTCTGATAGGCTGCCAGCACTAGGCCGGCAGCCTATCAGATGTTGGTACAGGCGGCGCAATGACGTCATCGCGCCGTCTGTGAGCCGTGCAGCGCGGGACACAGGCCGGAAGAGGCCTGCATCGCATCGCTGTGACGGAGGGAGGTAAGTATAGGTGTCTTGTTTTGTGTGTGTGTGTGTTTTTTTTTTTAAACTGGACCCACTGGCCCATAAGGGGAGGGGAGAGAGAGAGATTTTTGGCACTTGGGGGGGGCGGAAAAATATGTGGGCGTGGCTTGAGGGTGGGCGGGGACACGTGCCCCATAAGTGCTGTCCCCCCCAGATTTTTGGGGCTTCCTACGCCCATGGCCAAAACAACCCATTCAGATGAATGGAACTGATTTTCAGTCCCAGAAATTTCTGTAACTAAATCTGCAGTATGTGAAGGCAACCTAAACACATTGATGAATATCTAATGTTTAAGAAAAAACATAAATGCTTTCAATTAAGGGTGGTGTCACACATAGGCCTTTTGGCATTTTTTTACATTTCAATTTTTTTATTTTTTTATGCATCCATATATTAGTCTATCATTTCAATATGATATGTTTCGTTTTGCTTTTTTTTTTCAAAATACAGAATGATCCAGGTATGGCATTTTCATCTGGTGTTTTTCCAAATGATTCAAGAATTACAAGAAAATTGCCATTAAAAAATCTGCAAAAAGCCACAAAAATGCTTCAAAAAGTAAAAAACTAATAAAATTCCAAAAGATAATGTTTGTGTAAAGGAAGCCCTTTAAGCTGGACATACACGCTCAGACCAGCAACCAAATATGAGTGATTCCTTACCGACAATAGGCTGCTCATTCAGGGAAGGTGAAGCACCACATTTAGGGTCCAATCACACGTCTGTGTATGTGTCCGGATCTGTTCCGCAATGTTGCGAAACAGATCCGGACCCATTCATTCTCTATGGAGCAGGAATGGATGCGGACAGCACACAGTACATCCGCAATACACTACGGACGTGAGAATGGACCCTTGCACGCAGTGATCATCTCCACAGTATGGGGATGAGTGATGGCTACTGCGATCACTCATCCTTATACAGAAGCATTGATCTGGGCAGCAGAGTGATGTTTAGACAACACGATCTAATGCCTAGAATCAACACCGTACCTCATAAAAGGTTAGTATAAAAAATGAGGATGCTCAGACTGGGAGAAAATGTCTGTATGTGGGTAAATAACTGGCTGAGTGACAGAAAACAGAGGGTGTTTATTAACGGTACACACTCAGATTGGGTCACTGTAACTAGTGGGGTACCTCAGGGGTCAGTATTGGGCCCTATTCTCTTCAATATATTTATTAATGATCTTGTAGAAGGCTTGCACAGTAAAATATCTATTTTTGCAGATGACACTAAACTGTGTAAAGTAATTAACACTGAAGAGGACAGTTTTCTGCTACAGAGGGATCTGGATAGATTGGAGGCTTGGGCAGAAAAATGGCAGATGAGGTTTAACACTGACAAATGTAAAGTTATGCACATGGGAAGGAATAATGCAAGTCACCCGTACATATTAAATGGTAAAACACTCGGTAACACTGACATGGAAAAGGATCTAGGAATTTTAATAAACAGCAAATTAAGCTGCAAAAAACAGTGTTAGGCAGCTACTGCCAAGGCCAATAAGATAATGGGTTGCATCAGAAGTGCAATGGCAGCATTCCTAGTATTCTTCTTTATTCAGACTTCATAGCAGACATACAAAACAGCAACGTTTCGGCTGTAACCAGCCTTTATCAAGCTCGTTCCTATACAAGTGTATATTACAGAGCCATCCCATTGAAATGAATGGAACGGCTTAGGTGTAGTTACACCTGCTCACCGCTGCAGATGCAATGGCGAGCAGGTAAACAATGAAGAGGAGGCAGCGCTGGCACGGAGCTGATCGGCAGGGGTGCCGGGTGTCGGACCCCCGCTGATCTGATATTGATGACCTATCCTGAGGATAGGTCATCATTAAATATAACTTGGACAACCCCTAAGTGATGTCGACCATGCTGTCTGTGATATGTTTAAAGGGGTTGTCACCGAGACATAACCCCTTCTTCCCTCACTCAGCATGAATGATGCTCCCCTTTGTCCTGCTCTGAATTGTGCAGGGCAAGGGCTTTTTCTTTAGATCCAGTGATGTACCAGGTCTTACCATGGGTATGCTAGGCAGAAACTTCCGCCTAGCAGTGATCCCAGTGTCATCACCAGCATTAATGGGTGGGTGGCTAGGGCAGCGCTATTGTCTGCCCATTAGTGACGATGACGTCACCGGGATCACTGCTAGGTGGAAGCCTCCGCCTAGCAGTGAGAGTGTAAACAAAACAGTCTTTGCTGCGATTCAGCACAAGACAAGGGGGAGCATCAGAGCAAAAAATGCTCTGGTGCTTCACTCATTCATGTTGAATGAGTGAAGACAGGGTTATGTCTGGGTTCAGCTCTGAACCCGGACAACCCCTTTAACTTGCTGGAGTTCTGCTTGACTTGTCTAGACAATTCTTTCAAAAGGGAGACACTGTGGAACAAGCCTCACACAGTTTATGGTTTCATTTCTAGGCCTGTTGATTGCAGGTGAATAAGTGGTTCAGAGTGCACTAGCACTAGCGACATGATGGTATCAACAATTCTGATAAGCAGAAAATTCCTGTTAATGTACTTCAAGTAAAGTTTGGAAATCAAAATCAAATTTGCTATTTGATTGATTAATTTTTGTACAGGAAAAATTTATAGAATGGGAAAAAAATTGTATCTAGGTATTAAAAGCGTCTACTCAAGAAAGGCATGATGTTTTCATTCTTCTCTCTCGCCATTCTCTGGAATTCTGCCTTATCTCTATTATTACAATGTTTTATTTTGTTAGCTGTAACGGTATTAAGCTTTCTGCACAAAAATCTATCTCCTGACATGCCATAGAAACAAGACAAAGTTGATGGAGGTGCAGGCACTGAGCTGCCAACAATATCTGGTAGGTCATTACTTAAAAGGGCTACGAGGCAGTTCAGCGATGTAGATGAAAAAGTAGCTAAGCTCTCAGGACGTGGGCTACAAATGCAATAATGGATAATTATAATAATTATCTTCTCACTCTTACAAGCCTCAGCGGGAGACTAAGCTTGATTCCCATATGCCTCAACAAGGCCAGATTTACCAGAAGGATAAGGCAAAAAGGTAGAAAAAGTTGCAAGACTACAGTTGTTGAACAAGACAACTTTATTTTTCCATAGCTTTTAAATTTATTTTTTATTTTTTTCAGTTTTAGGTCCATGCCCTCACGTCTGTCTTGGATGTTATTCACTGCATCAATACTCTGACCAACTGACCGACAGGAAGCCTCTCCACATTCACAGGCTAAGCCCAAAAATGTTTGGTGCTCTTTTTATGTAGCTGGCCAGCTAAGACCTGCCCTAGGTTGCTAATATGACTTACAGGTATATACAGCTAGACCTGCTAATAACCTTAATACAGTTCATATGTTTACATCTTAAAGACAAAGCAGAGTTATTTACTGTGACTTCATGTTTTTGGATGTCATGTAACAGTTATATATTGTGTTCACAGAAGCAGAAAAGATAATATGCCTTTAAGATTCATTAAATGACTGTAAGGTAAGCTCAATGACACAGCAGAATTAGCAGAAAACATAGAGTTAGGGTCCATTCACACGTCCGTGGTGTATTGCGGATCCGCAATACACCGGGCCGCACATGGCCGGCACTAAATAGAGAAGTTCTATTCTTGTCCGCAACTACTGACAAAAATAGAACATGCTCTATTTTCTTGTGGAGCTGGAGACCGGAAGTTCGGGGCCGCGCTCCGGAAATGCAGAGGCGGAGAGCACATAGTGTGCTCTCCGCATCTATTCCGTCCTCATAGAGAATGAATGGTTCCGCACCTGTTCCGCAGAATTGCGGAACAGGTGCGGACCACATTCACGGACGTGTGAATGGACCCTTAAACTGTTGTTACTGCCCAGGATTCTTAACCAATCATAGCCAGCCTCACACTGAGCAGGAGTCTTGGCCAATTACAGCCTCACACTAAGGGCTCGTTCACATCACCGTTTGTCTTTTCCGTTCTCCGGCTCCGTTCAGGAGCAGGAGAACGGAAAGGACGGATGGTGTACATAACTGACACCTAACTGACACCAACGGAGCCTAAAGACCCCCATAGACTTTAATAGGGTCCGTTTGGTGTCCGCTCAGAACATGATTTTTGAGCGGACACGAAAGTCCTGCATGCAGTACTTTCGTGTCCGCTCAAAAATCATGTTCTGAGCGGACACCAAACGGACCCTATTAAAGTCTATGGGGTCTTTAGGCTCCGTTGGTGTCAGTTAGGTGTCAGTTATGTACACCATCCGTCCTTTCCGTTCTCCTGCTCCTGAACGGAGCCGGAGAACGGAAAAGACAAACGGTGATGTGAACGAAGCCTAAGCCTGTCTGGGAAATTCCCTAGCAGGAGCTGCTAGAATGTATTACACCAGAGGAGAGAAGCTGAACAGACATTCACTCCACTGAGAGTATAGTTTTATGGAAGCAGAAAGTCCAAAATAGGTGTTTAATACAGTTATAGATGTTCCTATTGTTAATGTAGTGATTAGAACTGTATGCTGAACTAGTTATATGTGTCTAAACACCAAATTGCGACCAAATTGCATAAAAGCATTCTAACTACGCAAACAACATACAGTCTGCGACCTGCTCATACCAGATCATATAGAGCAGGTAAAACTATTGGTTAAGCCTCAGATATACCTCTCAGAGAGATCATAAAGTGCTTAACCACTTGAAGACCACAGGTTTATACCCCCTAGTGACCAGGCCCTTTTTTACAAATCCGCACTACACTACTTTCACCGTTCATTGCTCGGTCATACAACTTACCACCCAAATGAATTTTACCTCCTTTTCTTCTCACTAATAGAGCTTTCATTTGGTGGTATTTAATTGTTGCTGACATTTTTACTTTTTTTGCTATTAATAAAAATGTAACAACATTTTTGCAAAAAAATGACATTTTTCACTTTCTGTTGTAAATTTTTTTTTTTTAAACTACATTTCTATATAAATTTTTCACAAAATTTATTGTTCTACATGTCTTTAATAAAAAAAAAATCCAATAAGTGTATATTTATTGGTTTGGGTAAAAGTTATAGCGTTTACATGTGTTTTGGGGTGTATTTTTACATATACTCATGCTGGGTGAGAAAAATATCTCTGTAAATTGTCAACTTTGTCTAAAAAAATGTATAAAGTTGTCGTTTACAGAGATATTTCTCACACAAAGTATGGGTATATATATAAAAATACACCCCAAAACACATTGCCCTACTTCTCCTGAGTACGGCAATACCACATGAGTGACACTTTTTTGCAGCCTGGGTGCGCAAAGGGGCCCTAATTCCAATGAGTACCTTTAGGATTTCACAGGGCATTTTTACACATTTGGATTCCAGACTTCTTCTCAGGATTTAGAGACCCCTAAAATGCCAGGACAGTATAAATACCCCACAAGTGACCCCATTTTGGAAAGAAGACACCCCAAGGTATTCCGTGAGGGGTATGGTGAGTTCATGTAAAATTGTACTTTGTCACAAGTCAAGAAATTGATATATATTTTTTTTTTTTTACAAAGTCTCATATTCCACTAACTTGTGACAAAAAATAAAATTTTACATGAACTCACCATACCCCTCACGGAATACCTTGGGGTGTCTTCTTTCTAAAATGGGGTCACTTGTGAGGTGTTTGTACTGCTCTGGCATTTGAGGGTCTCCGCAATCATTACACGTATGGCCAGCATTAGGAGTTTCTGCGATTCTCCTTATATTTAGCAGACGGGTAATGAGATTTTTTTTTCCGTTCAGCCGCTGGGCTGAAAAAAATAAATAAATGAACGGCACAGATTTCTTCACTCGCATCGATCAATGTGGATGAAAAAATCTCTGCCAAAATCAGTGACTGCGGTGCGGTGGGCTGGGCGCTAGCTACCTAACAAGTAGCTAACTAACTGGCGGTGATAAGGGACCCTTATGCCCCATTCACACGTCCGAAATTCTGTTTGCGGAACGGAATTGTGGACCCATTCATTTCTATGGGGACAGACTTTGTCCCGCTCGGATCCGGAATTACGGATCCGCGCTTCCGGGTCTGCACTTCCGTTCCGCAAAAATCTAGAACATGTCCTATTCTTGTCCGCAATTGCGTTCTGTGCGGATCTGCAAAATGCGGAAAGCACATTGCCGGTGTCCGTATTTTGCGGATCCGTAGATCCATGGATCCGCAGATCCATGGATCCACAGATCCATGGATCCACAGAACACATACGGACGTCTGAATGAGCCTTACAGGGGGGTGATTAGTGACAGGGGGGGTGACAGGGGGGGTGACAGGGGGTGATCAGGGGGGGTGACATGGGTGATCAGAGGGGGTGACATGGGTGATCAGGGGTTAATCAGTGATGGGGGATGGGGGGGGTGTGTGTAGTGATTGGTGCACTTTACCTATGTTTCCTCTGGTGGTCCCAGACAAAGGGACCACCAGACGAGCAGACAGCAGGCATATCAGACGCTGTTTACAAACCAGCGTCTGATATGCGATTTAAATGCATTTTTTTCTGCATCTACCGCCTGTCAGCGCATGATCAGCGCTGGCAGGCTGTAGTTTCAGTTGTCCCGGCTCCGATCACATGAATGCGCGCGCACGACGAGCGCGCGTTCATGCGAAATCTCATGTCTCACGAGATGACGTCGATAGGCGGCAGTGAGACCTGAGAGAGACGCCGCGCTGACGCCCATCGGCGTTAGCGTGGCGGCAAGTGGTTAAACAACTTAAAGTGAAAGTAAAGATACTGAAGAGAGAAATATATCCACCATTTTATGTTGAATGGCAAGATTGAACAGTTGAACTGCCATTTTGTGATACTTTATTCAACACGTGTACATGGGCTGTCTGCTGCGGAAGTAGCAGTGTTATATATGAAAAAAAGTTGAAGTTAATAAAGAAATGATTTCAAGCATTTGGTGTGCTCTTTAAACCTACTGCTTCTATAGAATGGCATTGGAGGAATCACAGAGTAATAGACAGTCTGGTTAGACTAGAAAAGTTAGAGATATCAACATTCTTTTAATGCCACAGCACAAAAGGCACTTTATAGTGCTGCGCCTATCACATTTTATCCCTTTTGAATCCACCTCCGAGAGCGCCATGTTTCCATGTCTCTGCATTCTCATGTAAAGATACAGGGCTCCCAGAGAAGACTCTGAACTAATTAAATTGCCTCCCCTTTGCAGTTGTGCCAAGACAGAAGCTCCTAGTCATCAATCTAAGGAAGAAATGGAGACTGATCAACACCCAGGCAAACTGAGGGAAATCTTGTAACCTGTAATTATGTATCATGTAATCTCTAATCTCACAAGACCTACTTCTCTGTTCTGCTCTTTACACAACTGACTACAAGATTTCTCATGTGCCTCACCCCTACTCTGGAACTCGCTACCCCAGCACATTAGACTCTCCTCCAACATCCTAACCTTCAAAAGTAACCTGAAAACCCACCTCTTCAGAAAAGAATACCACCTGCAATGAGCATCCTGCCACCACACAGCTTAATGAGCAGCATTTACCCTCTGTGTTCTTCCCCCTTCCCTTGGAGATTGTAAGCTCTTGTGGACAGGGTCCTATACCCCTCTGTACCAGTCTGTTAATAATTTCTTGTTTAGTGTTTTTTCATATTATGTATGTTTAATCCCCCTCTTGATGTACAGTGTCATGGAATTAATGGTGCTTTCAAATAAATAATAATAATGTGCCAGCCAACATAATATGCAGCTGATGTATATAGGTATAGCAGGCCTGTAGGCATAGGCGCATCACATATAAGAATAAAGAAAATCTTACCTCTCCGCAACATTACATACAATATCCTGGTTCTAGCCAAGGTGGAAAATATACATATAGGTACACTGAACATTGAGGAAACATGTGCAATAGTCTGATTGTAATTGCTGTAGATAGAGACAGATGAGGACAGTGAGTCCCTGGACCTGGACCCCATCCACTATCCCTACCTACTTGCCATACAAGTCCTAAGCAGCTAGACCGCAACGGTCCCTACGCTACTAAGGTGCAGAGATGGACAAACAAAACACGCAGACAGACAAGCACAATAAACTAGAGTTGTTAGAAATGGTTCAAGATGGGCCACTCAGGAACAGGGAAATAGAAATACACGCGAGTGAGCCAAAATAGCTTATCACTGGCAATGGTTACCTGACAATAGGGGATTTAAATAGACAGCCAGGTCCCCGGACCAGAACCAGAATTGGTCCGGTGACCTGACCCTCGACAGGTCAGACACCAACCTAAAAAGTGATAGGGCAGATAAGCTGTCATTCAGCCCACTGCCCGTCTCCTGGGTCACTGGGGGACATGGCTTTACAGTGTGTCTCTCTCGCCATGCAGAAGCTGAGGATCGCGCTGCTGGAGCCTGGACAGGTACATTTATTACGCTTATAGTCCGAAAAATATGGTAGGTTGCTACTGGCAATTCCATATAGCAAAAACATTATGATCACCATTAAATACCTATTATTGATTTCATTTTGCAATCAGATTTTGCATCGCTTGTTGCCGTTTTCGCTTATTTTGATGTTACTTTTCTGTTACTAAACTTTTGAAATAAAACCATTTCATTTCATGTGCTCCAAACCAAGGAATATTGTGATATTAACATCACCCAGAATAATTGCAGGATCCTTCTGCTCTCTATAGGAGTCACGTGGTAAAGTGAGAGACAACAGGTGCATCCGTTTGGAGACAGACATGTCATATAGTTAGAAGAAGCAGAGAAGGTGAATTGTCTGGGTCACTTACATAGCCAGGACTCATGTCCCAAAATACATCAGCGTAGTCTTCATCGTCAGGATTCCTCTGTGACTGCTGTCTAAGCACAACCTGCTCCATGTCCTCAGAGTAATAAGGAAGTAGTGAACTGGTTGCTGTTGAAGTGTCAGCATTGAAATGCAAGGGGAGGGCAATAAGTACTTAGGGGTTAGAATGAGGAAGGAACAGAATAAAGCTGTACAAGAACTGTAAGATCAATGCTCCAGCAGTCTTAAATTAACAGAGATGCTGCGTCTTGGTGTCATTTTACTTTTTCTTTTTACTATTTATGTTGTTTTGCTTGTACTTTATAATAAATTTATTAATATATACAGCAGAGGTCAACACTGAGGTTCAAAATCTCTCTCTATAAAGAAGTCTTACAGCTTAGGGTGCTTTCACACTTGCGTTCTAAGGATTTGACAGAACGCAAGTCGTCTGAAAGCATCTGAAGACTGATCAGTCTTCGAAATGCTTTCAGGTTACCATGGCAGCCAGGACGCTACTGAAGTCCTGGCTGCCATGGTACTCCACAGCAGTGTACTTACCTGCGCTGCGGCCACCGGGCGCTCCTTCATGACGTCACAGGTCCCCGCAGCGCAGGTAAGTACACTGCTGCGAAGTACTTACCATGGCAGCCAGGACTTCAGTAGCATCCTGGGTGCCATTGTAACCGATCTGACCCCCAGCTTACACTGAGGCCCCGTTCGGAACTGCTGCTGCGCATGCGCAGAGCTAAACGTCGGATCCGGCGATGCGCTGAAATGACGTTTAGCTTAATTCCGGATCTAGATTAATGCACTTCAATGGGCATAAATTCCGGATCCAGCGTTACGACAAGTCTTCCGGATTTTTGGACGGAGACAAATCCACAGCATGCTGCAGTTTTGTCAACGTCCAAAAAACGTTACAATACTGAATGGAAGACATCCTGATGCATCCTGAACGGATTTCTCTCCATTCAGAATGCATGGGGATAAACGGATCAGTTTCTTTCAGGCGTAGAGACCCGACGACAGAGTAAAAACGCAAGTGTGAAAGCACCCTTACAGTAGATTTTTTAGACATATTTTCTACATTTTAAGAATTTTCATAAATTAACCTGTCAGGTGACTTCTGCTGCCCTATGTAAGCACAGCATATGATGGAGGCAGACAATTTGAGCTCTGTGATATATAGGATCATATGAGTTGAAGCAGCAATAAACAGCCGAGTAAATCCTGACAGGCCTCCTAGGAGAGAAAGTGAGAGTCCTAAATTACTCCACCCACAGACAGTGATTGAGAGATCCTCCTGTATCAGTGTGGTAACACAGAGATCAGCCAATAATCCTGTGTGGGAGCGGAGTAATCAAGACTCTTACTTTCTGAGTCCTGTCAGGATTTTAGGCACCTCACAAATGACAGATTTTGTTACAGAAATTTCTGTGACTGAAAATCTGTTCTATTTATCTGAATGGGGTTGTTTTAGTGGTAAGCACATGGATTTCTGCAAGTCCAATTAAGATGAATGGACAGCTTTAGGGGTCTTTATTAGGCTTAAACTGTCTGTGCTAACTGTTATGCAAGCGGGTGTGGACCCTCTGTGCCACTGACCCGCTATACCCTGGTGGGGAGTGACTAAGTAACTACCTGGTCTTCACTAGAGCCTCTGATGGTGAGGATAGGCTTGTGCCATTAGGGTAGTTACCAGGTAACCTACACGAGTTCTGGTGCAGCAGCAGACGTGGAAGCCTAAGGAACTGAAGACCAGTGGAAAGAAGACACTGGACGATACAGTCTACTCCAAACGACATTTCATTGTATTGTACATTGTATTTCATTGTATTGTACAGTGACAATAAAGTCATCTTATCTATCTTATCTTATCTACACTAATGTGCTACCTCCTTAGCACATTCCTGGAAGGGCAAATCAAACCAGGTGGCCAGGGAAATAAGGTCATCCAGTGTAGAAGGGACATCCCTACCGGCCAGTTTATCCTTAATTTTCCTGAAGAGACCCTACTAGAAGGCAGCCACTACAGCCTCATTACTCCAGCCCAATTCAGAGGCAAGTGTCCGGAACTAGACTGCATACTGGCCCACGGACTGACTTCCTTAGCGCAGCCCCAGTACAGAAGACGCGGCTGAGGTAGTGCGTCCTGGCTCATCAAACACCCTACGGAAAGCCTCTAGGAAGGCCTGTAGAGCCATAAGACGAGGTCACCTCTTCCAGAGTGCGTTGATCTAGGACAAGGACTCACCTGTAAGGGGCGACATTAAAAAAGTGACCTTGGATCTGTCAGAGATTAACTGATGCAGCAACAGTTCAAAGTGCAGAGTGCACTGATTAATGAACCCTGTGCATTGTTTAGGGTGTCCATCAAAGCGTGGCAGAGATGACACATGGAGGCTAGATCCTGTCACATAGGGAGTCAGCAGAGCAGGTGCCAGGTTAGTCGCTGCAGTAAGAGCTGGTGGTGCAGGGTTGGTGGGTGTCAGGTCATTAAGGCGCACGTTCACATTGTGTAGATAGGACAGAATCTGATCTTGATGTTCGCTCTGCTGAGCCATCTCCTGGTTCTGATCAGCAGGGTCCATGGCCTGAGCAAACTACTATGCAAGCGGGTGTGGACCCACTACGCCACTGACCACCTATAACTACCTGGTCTTCACTAGAGCCTCAGATGGTGAGGATAGGCTTGGGCCGTTAGGGTAGTCATCAGGTACCACTCCAGAGCAGTGTCTGGGCCAGTGGCAGCTGACCTGGGGGTCAGAGATACCGGAGCAAAGCACCAAGTGAAAAGACATGGACAGAAAGTCCAGAGTCGGGGCAGACAGCTATCAAGCAAAGTTCGTAATCAAAGTCTAAGGTCACGGGCAGGCAGTAATCACGGGCAGGCAGTTTAATCGAGAAGCAGGGTCCAGTACACAGTATAGCAGAAACTTCACCTTCACACAAGGAACTAGACTGGCTAGTGACCAGCATTGCTCAGGTGCCTTTCTGAGGCAGAAAGCGCCTTTAAACACATCCTGCAACCCAGCCACTGGGGAGATAGAGGGCGTGTCCGTACTGCCTGACAAAAAGAGGATCGACATGCCCGCGCACATGCCCTAACAAACAGTACAGGACTCTAAGCAGGACGGAAGGAATCTCCAGCACGGGGTGTAGATACAACAGTTTAAGCTACCTGTTGCCCGTGCTTGTCAGCATGGTACACGGCAGCAGGAGGGAGTAAGGGAACCCGGCACCCATACCTGCATGTAGGGGCAGCAGCGCAGGCATGGAGCGCTGGGATAACACTAATCCATTATCTCCATACTGATCAATAGACAACAAACTGCGCCCCTTCCCTGTGTTAATTCCACATAGTAGTAATAATCTTTACTAATTGAGGCATGAGATGTAAAAAATACATAAACTTCCACCTCTATTCATTTATATAGTACAATGTATAACAAAATGTTTAATATTAATTAATAACATAAATTTCACAATGAAAATTAATGAAATTCTTTTTTCAAATCTTTCTTTAGCCCAGAGGTAGGCAACTTTTAGCACTCCAGCTGTTGTGAAACTACGACTCTCAGCATGCCCACTTTGTCTGCTCCTCTCAGATGTCCCACAGAATTGAATTGAGACTGCTGGGAATTGTAGTTTCACAATAGCGGGAGTGCCAAAGGTTCCTGATCTCTCTTCTAGCCTATGGTAGAGCAATCGTGACTATGGATACATTATTCAGGGCAACATGCAAATACAAGGCACATTCACTAAGCAGCAACCATCTGCCCTACTAGGGCACTAGATAGCATACATGGGAGATCCCCTTTAGGGAAGCCCTACTGAAGGTCACCATCGGGGCAGTACTGGTGGTACTGCAGCTATGGGCCTGTAGCAGCTGAGGGTCAGGACCTATCCACTTCAGGTCTGTGACATCGCCAATAGTGATGAGTGGCATAGGCAATATTCGTTTTGGCAATTTTTTTTGCATAATATTTGCAATAAATTAGCGAATTCTAGAATTTGCAATCTCCAGTCATTTTTGCGATTGCGCAAATCGTGACATCACAGCACTATGTCTAACAGAGATACTAATCCCTATCACAGCACATTAATTCCTATCACACTACCTAACACCCTGCACTGGAACCTATCAGCTACACTATATCTCTCTATCTAATTATCTGTATTAGATATATGAGCTAAATATCTAATGTAATTAAATAAGGATCCAGATGAGTCTGCAAAGCACAGAGCACAGCAATGACACTGCTGTCACTCTCTGAACTGCAAAAAACAGCAGAAAATGGCTGCTGGGGAGTTTCTTATATAGTAAAGGGGTAGGCAATTTTCCTATTGGTTGCTAGGGATGTTGCTAAGCTCTGACAAAGATATTGCAGCCTTCTCATTGGCCTGCAAGCAAGAAGTAGTAGTACTGATGAAAAAAAAAAAATTTGAATATTCGCGATTAAGAATATATATATATCTTGGATTTTTGCGAATTCTCGAAGTGCCGACATTCGTCAACTTTGTTAGTATTCACTTTAGTGTAGTGAATGCTAATAAAGTTACGTGGCCCTTCTATTCGATGTGGGTTAGGGAACCGGCCCTCTCCCAACACATAGACTTCCACTAAACAAATTCTTTTGTAAGTTATTATAGAAAAATCAATGTTTTGGTTATGGCAGAAAAGTTTAACTGTTTTTCCATGTTTTTGTTTACCATAAAAGAAAAGCTGGAAAATAAAAGGTACATTTTTCTGCCATAACTAGAGATGAGCGAACACCTGGATGTTCGGGTTCGAGAGGTTCGGCCGAACTTCCGGAAAATGTCCGGGTTCGTGATCCGAACTCAACCCGAACTTCATCCCGAACCCGAACCCCATAGAAGTCAATGGGGACCCGAACTTTTGGGCACTAAAAAGGCTGTAAAAGACACCCAGAGGGATAATATACCGCAATAAACACATTGCGATTACAACTTTGAGCTAACGATCACCATGGGAACGCCTCCTCCAGTAGAATGTACTGTCGGATCTGAGAATTAAGTTGAAATCGCAATGCGATTCTTATATATTTGCTTAATCGCATTGCGATTTTAACTTAGCATTGCTAAATAATTCCATCCATATCGTTAACTTACTGAGTCAGTAAGTTAACGAATATGGATGGAATTATTTAGCAATGCTAAGTTGAAACGGCAATGCGATTAAGCAGATATATAATAATCGCATTGCGATTTCAACTTAATTCTCACATCCGACAGTACATTCTACTGGAGGAGGCGTTCCCATGGTGATCGGTAGCTCAAAGTTGTAATCGCAATGCGATTAAGAATACATAAGAATCGCATTGCGATTCCAACTTTTAGTACTCAACTTTTAAAATCGTACACCACTTTAAGTTCCAAAGTTGCAATCGCGTTCGAATAGAACTTAAAGCTGTCTCTTAGTCAGTTTTAGTATTGGTGTGCTGTAATAGAAGTTACATTCGTACGCGAATATAACTGAGAGCAATACAGTCAACTTTACACTGTTAGTTTTATTATCGCGATAATACAACTATTCAAGAATCGTGTACGTGCGTCTGTACGTGTGTGCGTTACCTGGACACTATTCTATTTTGCCAGCCACAGCTGAAACCACTGATTTATGGTATTGCTATTTTGGCAATTGAATTTAACCCCAGAAAATAATCTATCCTTTGCCAGACAGCAGACAGTATTATACTTGTCTAACCAAAGCTGGAACACCAGATTTAGGGGATTGGTATTTGGGCAATTGTATTTAACCCTTAATAAAATATAGAAATTTCTTTCCTGAGTTTCTAGGGGTGACAATTAGCACAGCCAAGCCCCTGATGTAGAATATAGCAAAAAAAAAACTAGTATTGATGGATTGATGGACTTGGTGGCAGCTTCTTCTGGCGCACCACAAGTCACAAAATGGCCGCCGATCAACCCAGAAAATAAGTGACAGAAAACGCTCTGTGCAGCCTGAAAACCAGCGAGCAAGTAACTAGCAGAAGTTCAATGATTCTCAGCTGTAAATTGATCCGTTCATTAGGTGCTGTTGCTGACTTTAACCTGCCTAATCTCGCCCTGACAGAAGCTGCGTCCTCTCCCTACACTAATCAGAGCAGTGTGACGTGCGGCGCTACGTGACTCCAGCTTAAATAGAGGCTGGGTCACATGCTGCACTTGGCCAATCACAGCCATGCCATTAGTAGGCATGGCTGTGATGGGCTCTTAGGGCAAGAAGTAAAACGCTAGCTGATTGGCTGCTGTGCAGCCCTTCAGAAAGCGGGAAGTAATCGACGAACACCGAACCCGAACCCAAACTTTTTTGAAAATGTCCGGGTTCGGGTCCGGGTCCCGGACACCCCAAAATTCGGTACGAACCCGAACTATTCTCGAACTGTTTGCTCAACACTAGCCATAACCTTTACTAAACAAATATTTTATGGGCTTCTGTTGCAAACGGAACCCTCTATATGGCATGCAACAGGTTTACCACTAAACCATGGAAGTATACTGTTATAAGCAGGGGCGTAGCTAGAAATGACTGGGCCCCACAGCAAATTTTTGTATTGGGGCCCCCCCCCCTACCCGTGCGTTTCGCTCCCCCTCTATAATGTGCCAGCCATATAGCCCCCTATAATGTGCCAGTAGTCAGCCATATAGCCCCCCCAGCCCCCCTATAATGTGCCAGTAGCCAGCCATATAACCCCCCTATAATGTGCCAGTAGTCAGCCATATAACCCCCCCTATAATGTGCCAGTAGTCAGCCATATAACCCCCCTATAATGTGCCAATAGTCAGCCATATAACCCCCCCTATAATGTGCCAGTAATCAGCCATATAACCCCCATTAATGTGGCAGTAGTCAGCCATATAACCCCCTATAATGTGCCAGTAGCCAGCCATATAGCACCAGATGCCCCCATAGTGCTCCTCTCCCCATAGTGCCCCCTATAATGTGCCAATATCAAGCCTCTGTCTTCCCCATCCCAATATCATAGTGCCATCCTCTCCCCTGCCCCCTAATGTGTGTGCCAATATGAAGTGCCTATCTCCCCCCCATTTGCCAATATCATAGTGCCAATAGCCCCCTCCTTCCCTGTGGCAGTAAAGTAAAAGTCCAGTATTTAAAAAATAAAAAAATAAAAAAAACACACATATACTTACCTCCATGTTAGGCAAGCCTCATTTATCCTGTCTTTCAGAAAAAGTTTGTAAGGGGAATCGAACCTGTGACCATTAGGATGAAAGGCAAGACACATACCCACAAGACCATATGAGCTGCATAGCCTGGTAGCTAAAAAAAAAAAATAAGACCTCTAGATAAGGAGAACTTTGATAGTGTATCTATACACATTACAGCTGCCCCAACACACCAAGCTCTGCTACATCCATATACAATGTGCTGGTGCAGCTGTAATGTGTATGGATACACTATCAAAGTTCTCCACATCTAGAGGTCATATTTTTTTTTTTTAGCCATCTGGCTAGGCAGCAGATATAGCCTAGTGGTAAAGTAACTTGCCTTTAAACCTGATGGTCGTAGGTTTGATCCCCAGGGCAAGCTTTTCTGAAAGAAAGAAGAAATAAGTTTTAAATAAATAGACAAGGGCGAGAGGACACGTGCTGATTACCCGGGGGAGGAGAGAAGTGAGGACAAACACGTGCTGCCCGGGCCCCGAAGCAGCTGCTTCCCCTGCTTCCCCGGTAGTTACGCCCCTGGTTATAAGGATAGGATTTTCGGCTACTAAATAGTATTACTGGTTTCTCAACAGAATTATTGTGTAGTAGCTTAGAATTCTTATAAAAGTGCAGTTCTATAATGTACTGAAAGACCTGCTCTCTTCCCAACAGACGTGTAAAATAAATTGTTGTTATGGTAAAAGAAAAGCTGGTAAGTAAAAGTTACATTTTTCTGTAAAATTAATTAAAAAAAATAACTGAGTAAAAACCATTACAGTAAATGCATTTTGTAACATACTTACTATTAAATATCACAAAACAGTTTTTTGTATCCATGCAATTAAAATAACCTGTACAATATACTGAACACATTATTTAAAGGGATAAGTAAACAGTTTATATAAAAAGGGTGCAACTTTTTTTTTCCTGCATTTCAACTATAACAGTTGATAGAAATTAAAATCCTATTTATATGTATGGTAAAATGGCCTGTTGCAAAAAATAGTTATAGCTGTTATGGCTATGAATCTGAGAAGGACCGTGGGGGGCCATGTGGTTGGCCCAGATGAGGCCTAGAAAAACCTGTTGGCAGCCCTAGTCCTCCCATCAGCCTGAATTGAGAACCTCTGGAAAGAGTGACTCATGCTCTGGTGGACTCAGATGGTCCCAAGGCATTTCAGCACCGGAACCCTGTGATCGTCTGATTGCAGATCACTTTTCTAGTTGGACATATCCCATCTTGACAACCTCTTCTCAGTCACCATAGTAATAAACTGGTTGACAACAGCCCAGCTGCTGAAATCCATGACAATCACCTGTTATTGTCAAGGGAAGCTACGGGGACCCACTCATATAAATGGGTGACAATAAATGGCTACGTTGGGTCTACTAGAACAGGAGCTGATCTTTCCATTAGTGAGGGTCCAGATGTTGTATAGACAGGTTTAAAATATCATATATGATACTAAAAATACAACACTCATATTGATCCTTACCTCTGGCTGTACTTTGGATGGGGGATCATCACTTTCTTCAGTTGATTCACAATCTGCTGGGGGCGTCACTGCCTGTTTATGAAGAGGAGGTATAAATGGAATCACATAAGGTTAATATTACTATAAAGGGAGTTTTATAATGCAACACAACCATTTAGTTTAAAGCAGTTTTGAACATAGTTTATGGCTATGTTCACAAGGCAGTTTATGGCACCAGAATTTGGGTCTCTGATTAAAAATTCTGGTGGCGGCCGCGTGGTGTCTGCCTCATATTGTTTTCAATAGGAGGCAGCACTGCAGTGGAGGTTTAAAGCCTCAATGGAACCAAGAAGGGATATTCCATTCAATGGAGCTAAGCCACGAGCAGGTCCGTGGCATCCAAAGTGAACAACCGCGTCAGAAACGTGTGAAGATAGCCTAAGAGAAAATATGGGGTGCAGTAGTAATATCTTGTTAAAAGGGTTATCCCGTGATTAATGTAAAAAATGAAAAATCGGACATCATATAGTGGATGAATCTCTTTCTAACAAAGCTAGAACAAGCCCTGTACCTCACATGGATCCAGAGATCTCCTCATTCATTGCTCTGCTAGATTTATACCAAGCTGGCTGTGCAAGGGCAGTGTCTTTTCTGCAGCAGCTCAGGGGGCGTGTCCATGATCTCCCTATCACAGCTCAGGGGGCGTGTCCATGCTCTCCCTATCACATCTCAGGATAAAACTGAGCATGTGCAGCCTTCTCAGTGAGCAGGACAAAGAAATAAGAAAACGTACAAATAGCAGGTGGAGCTATACAGATACATTTGATTGAATAACTCAGTGGCTATTTAAAATTTTTTAATTACATCCAATTACAAAAGTATTCAGATCCAGGTGCTGGTTTGAAAACTGTAGAATATTTTTTGTGGGACAACCCCTTTAAAGCTTACATAGATATAGTATCTAGGAATATATAATCTCTAAAAGTTTCTGGCAGCTTGTCTACCCTTTTAAAAGCATCATTTTTACCTGCACCCGCTGCTATGGTCCCCCACCCCCACCCCAACGTCTCCATCTTTCGATCTTTCTGGTGTGTTTTCTTCCTACTAAGTAGGGGAGTCAGACTGCCAGCAACCTTTAGAAACTATGTATTCCCAGACAACCTCTTCAAGATCATTGTTGAGAAAAAAGGGGAAAGTACACTACACTACACAAAAGTCTGTTGAAGGAACTCAACTAATGTGTTAATGTTTTCTTAGGGACCCTCACCTATCACCAAGACCAGAGAAAGTAACAGATCGCTCTCTGGAGGAGTTGGCACATCCATGCATTACACAGACAGCCCATTGATTTCAATGGGAAGGGTAAAGGCTGAACGCATTCATAACAATGAAGCCCAAAGACGAGCATTTACACTAAGAGTATTACTGTAGTTGCCATACGGCAAATTGTATATACAGTTGTTGTTTGAGTACAAAGTCAGTTTGGACGAGAAACCCTACAAACAAAAATGGAATATCATCACAAGAGTATTCACAAATGATACAGATACCCATAACTGATACAGATATCTGCACCTGATACAGTCCACAACTGATGACCTATCTGATTATTTTACTATTTTTAGCATTGCCAGAGTGTATAAAATATATAACAAAAATTGCCGTAACCTACATAGCTAGTTAAAAGGTGAAACTTTGTTACATCCTTTCCCAAGGTCTGATGACACCAGCACTTCAACTACTGTAATTATTTTTAACCTTTCAATAGTGAAAACAGAAACAGAAAATACACCCACACGTCCTGGAGTCCTCGACCTTCTGGGTGGCTTCCATGTTTTTTCTCTGGTCTCTATGTTAATGAAGAAGTTCCTGCCTGTAATAGGGTCGATGTGATATTCCCAGTTTTCCACAATGAGGACAGGAGAACACGTAGGGCTCGGAGGAGCTCCTTTTCTCTGCTTCATCTCTTCCAAGTTGCAGTAAACTGGTGTAGTATCCTGCATTGTGCTAGCCAAACTCACCTAACAGGAGCAAAAACATAAAAATATATAGTACACAAGTAGAATTCACATACATAGACAATATAAAACAGACAGCAAATATGTATGGAGTTAACATAAGCAATGTATAGCATGATACGTATGTACTGCAGTAACATTCTGTGCATACAGAGTTTCTGATTTGTACAGTAGATCATATCCCTTTTGGCCAGCTTGTTCTACAATGAACCATTTAAAAGTATCACATCATGTACTCCAATGATTGGATTGATGATATTGGGGGTAATTTATCGGACCGACCCTCATACATCTTGATACCCACCGCCGGAGGATGTGCCTAATTTATGACAGGCCTCATCACAAATTAAGCACATCCTCCGGCAGTCCATACACCTACGTTGAAATCTACTCCAGCTAGTAATTGACGTAGATTTCAGTCATCATTTATGCCACGCTCCATCATGCCTCCTTTTTTTGGAGGGGGCGAGGGCGGTTCAGAAACACCACTTCTTCCTAACATTAGGTCCAATGGTATTTAAAAAGTTTTGTGCCAAAAAAACTGATGTAGAGGCATAGTAAGGTGTAATGGGGCTACAAAAGATGTGGACAGCACACAATGTGCTATCCGCATCCACATGTCCATTCCGTTGTCCCGCAAAAAAAGATAGAGCATGTCCTATTGTTGCCAGAATTTGTGGACAAGAATAGGCTTTTCTATCACAGAGAAGGATGTTCCATTCTGCAAAATGCGGAAGGCACATGGACGATATAAGTGTTTTATTGATCCTCAATTTGCAAACCGCAAAAACTGATACGGTCATGTAAATGCCCTTACACTACGGCATCATCAATACAAACAGGGCTCAAAACCCATACCCACAGTATAGGCCACTAATATGTTATCAGTGGGGTCTAACACCTTACACCCTCAATTTTTTAGATGTATCATTCGCTTAGGAATTTTGCTCCCACAAACCTATTTTGCAAAAATGCATAAAAATGGCTTACCTAGAACATACGATGAAAAAAATACATAAAATATGAAAATCATTAAAAACAGTATGCCCAAAAATTACACCCTGAGTGAAGAAGGCCTTACATACCCAAAAGTGTGCCAATCAACTAATTAAATAGAGTTTCTTGAAAAAGTGTTCATACCCCATAAACATTTCCACATTACACCCACAAACTTAAATGTATTTTATTGGGATTTTATGTGATAGACCAAAACAAATTAGAAACTATGTGTAAACTGAAAAAAAAAATTATACATATTTTTTAAATAAATGAATATCTAAAAAATATTGGTGTTCATTTGTATTCAGCCATCCTGAGTCAATAATTTGTAGGACCACCTTTCACTGAAATTACAGCTGCAAGTCCTTTGAGGTATGTCTCTCTTTGCACATCTAGGGCTTGAAATCTTTGCCCATTCTTCTTTGCAAAACGTAGCTCAAGCTCAGTCGGATTGGATGGAGAGTGTCTGTGAACAGCAATTTGCAAGTCTTGCCACAGATTCTCAATGGGATTTACATCTGGACATTGACTGGGCCATTCGAACACATGAATATTCTTTGATCTAAACCATTCCATTGTGGCTCTGGCTGTATGTTTAAGGTTGTTGTCCTGCTGGAAGGTGAACCTCCGCCCCAGTCACAAGTCTTTTGCAGCCTCTACCAGGTTTTCCTCCAGGATCGCCCTGTATTTAGCTCCATCCATCTTGCTATCAACTTTGACCAACTTCCCTGTCCCTGCTGAAGAAAAGCATCCCCACAGCATGATGTAGCCACCACTATGGTTTATGGTGGGGATGGTGTGTTCAGGGTAATGTGTAGTGATTTCTGCCACAAATAGCGTTTTGCATTTTGGCCTCATCTGACCACAGCATCTTCTTCCATATGTTTGCTGTCTCCCCTACATCCTTTGTGGCAAATTGCAAATTGAACTTCTTATGGCTTGCTTTTAAAAATGGCTTTCTTCTTGCCACTGTTCCATAAAGGCCAAATTTGTGGAGTACACGACTAATAGTTGTCCTGTGGACAGATTTTCCCACCTGGGCTGAGGATCTCTGCAGCTCCTCCAGAGTAACGATGGGCCTTTTGGCTGCTTCTCTAATTAGTGTTCTTCTTGCCTGGGCTGTCAGTTTAGGTGGACGGCCATGTCTTTGTAGGTTTGCAGTAGTGCCATACTCCTTCCTTTTTTGGATGATGTATTAAACAATGCTCTGTGAGATATTCAGAGCTTGAGATATTTTTTTTTTATAATATAACCCTGCTTTACACTTCTCCACAATTTTATCCCTGACCTGTCTGGTTTGTCCCATGGTTTTCAGGATGCTGTTTGATTGCTAATGTTCTCTAACAAACCTCTAAGGCCTTCACAGAATAGCTGTAGTTATACTGAGAATAGTTAGGGGTATCAGAGTACAGGGGGCTGAATACAAATTCATTCTACACTTTTCAGATTTTTATTTATTGAAAATTTTGAAAACCATGTATCATTTTATTTTCACTTCACACATACTTGTTACTTTGTGTTGGTCTATGACATAAAATCCCTATCAAATACATTTATGTTTGTGGGTGTAACGTGAAAAAATATGGAATAGTTCAAGGGGTATGAATACTGTATCTCTGCAAACTATACATAAAGATTCTACAACTGACTTACACCCACATTTGGACATGTGGGAGGTAGAGTATAAGGGAGAACTAACCAGGGATATACAAGAGACATATGTCACGTGGTCTGCCTCCATTGGAAGTGCACATTAGTACTAGAATATTTTTTTTTTTATTAGGTGTCTCAGCATCTTTTTCTACTTCACACAAGCCCTTTCAACTTGCTGACTAGATGGATTGAGCAATTTTCCCAGCAAATTCCAAATCCAAAGCATTCGGAATTGCTGAGTATTTTCCAAAGATTTCACTCTTTGCATTAAATCAACAGTCAAAGCCTGCAACATAAAACTGCCTGATTGACAGGGTCAGTTTCCAGCATAGTCATTTTGCTTAGCACTGTCAATCAAAAAGGAGAGGAAGGGGCTGGTAAAGGAAGCAGGAGGAGCAAGGGTGCACAGAGTGGCTTGCACCCACCCAGGGTGCACTTGACTACTCATTTACATATAGATTAAAAGCACACCAGAATGAAGCAGTGGATTGCTAAGTGAAATGTATCATTACATTCAGCTGAGCTGGCCTTACAACTCATTGTGCCTGGTTTATCAGTGAATTTACTGGTGACAGGTGCCCTTTAACAGTGAAGGGTTTATAACACGTCATGAAGGATGACTCAAAGTTTAAATTATTCTAAATTAATTAAATCGGTGTTATATCTAAGGTAAAGTTCAGGAATCAAGGAGATAACCTTCAGAAAAGAAGGAATTTAGCTTCAATGATACGTGAATGTGTACCAGAATGTACATTTGCTACCTTCCCATGTCACAAAAACATTTCAGGAACCTGTTTCATGGAGGTGCTCCTTTGTGTTTTCCAGTAATAATGCCTCCACACAATGATAATTTTCCTTTCATGCCCCCACACATAATAATTGTGACTACTAATACAAACAAAAAGTCACCTGAGCCCATTACCACGTTCAGCTCCTCAAAATCCCATGTAGTGGACTTAGCATCGGTAGTGCTATGATGTCACTGCATTTTTCCGCCTGCACCAGCCTGTTCATGGCCTAGATTAAACAATTCCCTGCTCTGCTACAGTATTTCACTATATCTGCTTCCTGCGGACGTGAATACAGGTAAATAGGGCTGTCACCCAGGGATCCATGGCATGAGACAGCAAATCTGGAGAATGCACCCCGGATGCATGGCGCTAGTGATGGCATGTTTTATGTAGATGTTATTACCGTGCTGGTCATACTGTTTGGACTACCCTATACAAAAGGGGCTAAAGTGTGGAACATCTGAATGGTGGCACTACTGTGTAGGCACTATGTACACACATAGAAAGCATCAATCTGCCAAACCAGGGCTTGCAGTGAACACAATATTCTTCTATGACTATAACTAGTGTTGTTTTGGAGTTGCAGTCAGTATAATAGAAGTTAGGGTGTAAATCTGAAATCATGGCTGCAGCATGTGCTTCTGGTTCGTGAACAGCAGTTGTATAACCATTGTGGCTCCCATAGTGAACTCGACATCCATGGTACATATATTCCTGCTGAATGTCGTCGTCCTGTGTGATGGATACTCTAGAGCTGATTATTATGTAACTTTTCTTTTAAGTGATTTTTTGAAAATTTCCCAGGAGACATTAATCAGAAGGTCTATATTTATTTAGGTCTTCTATGTATGTAAAAGAGGACTTTGTATGCAAAGAAGTAATATTTCTGACTTATTCTTCCATATTAAATGTGTAAGCCTATGAGAGAAAGCTCTGGTCTGTCACCATTTCTTTAATTTTACTGCCTAATGACCAGTCCATGCTGCTATATCGCTATAGGACAAAGAAATGGACTAATAGAATCCTTATTACGAAAAAAAAAAATGTATTCATTATTTCAATGTACTAAGAGGCACACGTTAAGGTTTTGAAATTATGAGAAAGTTGCCCCATGAATTATATACCAGTTATGTTGCAAGAAAGTGTCACAAACTGTTGCAGCAGTTCAGCTGTGAAACATTATTTGTAGTAAACACTGAGTCCATTGATTGCTATGAAGGTGTATAACCTACAAGTACCATATCTCTGGGCATCGAGCTATATGCCATCATAGTTGGTCAGTACAGTACTGGAAAGGGTCATTACTAGAGAGCAATTCAAAATCAATTATCTACAAAATGTAGCATTGCTTTGAGTCACTTGGATTCTACTGTGGATTACTGTTATTGTACAGAACAGAATCATCAAAGTACCACTTTCAAGGAGAGGTAATAATGGTGGCAGTCAGTGTTTTATAAGTTTAGCTCTCTTTAAAAGTAGATGCCCACGAATGGCATACAAACAGGTTTAGAGTTAGGTACCCATCCATATCGAGGTCACCTTGCTGTTCGTGGATGGGCCTGGATACTTTTTGATCAAAAATATATCTCCTAAGAACCTCAGATTGCATATTAGATATATGTATTTAGGTATTAGTTTGTATATAGATCAGACACAGTTAATTTGAAGAATGCTGCTATGCCTGTATGACTTTCACATTCACAGAATTTCCCTAAGCCACTCTTGTGTTGTCTTGGCTGTGTACTTACAGCCATTATCTTCTTGGAAGGTGAACATTTGGCCCAGTCTGAGGTCCAGAGCACTCTGGATCAGGTTTTTATTAAGAATATTTCTGCACTTAGCACAATTCAGCTTTCCCTCAACCATGACCAGACTCCTTCTCCCAGCCACTGAAAACCCCCCAACATGATACTGTCACCACCATGCTTCACCGTAGAGATGGTATTGGAAAGATGATAATCAGTGTCTGGTTTGCTCCAGACATTATGCTTAGAATTAAGGCCAAAATGCTCAATTTAGGTTTCAGCAGACCAGAAAATCTTGTTTTTCACAGTCTAAGTCCTTTAGGTGCTTTTTTGCAAACTCCAGGTGAGCTTTCATGTATATTTTACTGAGGAGAGGCTTTTTTCTGGCCACTGTGCCATAGAGCCCAGATTGGTGGAGTGCTGCAGTGATGGTTGAGCTTCTGGAAGTTTCTCCCATCTGCACACAATCTTTGGAGCTAAGCCAGAGTGACCATGGGGTTCTTGGTCACCTTTCTTACCAAGGCCCTTCTCCACTGAGTACTTAGTTTGGTGGCACAGCCAGCTGTAGTTAGAGTCCTGGTAGTTCCAAACTTCTCCCATTGATGAATTATTGAGACTTCTGTTCACATGGGAATTTTCAGTCCAGCAGAAATTTCTTGTACCCCTCTCTAGAGCTGTGCCTCCACACCACCCTGTGTCTGAGCTCTACAGGCAGTTCTTTCCTCCTCATGGCTTGGTTTTTGCTCTTATATGCATTGTCAGCAGTGATACTGTCACAAACCAGCGGGTATGAACCCACTTTAACACATGTCCTACCTCCTCTAAGGGCATTGTCTAAGCGATCCCCTTGTTCTTCACAGTACCCCTGATGGTGGGGATAGACTTTCCCGAAGAAAAACACCAGGTTGCTACCTCTTGAGGAGGACTGGTGCATGTAGCAGCTGGTCCAGGCGGACCAGGAGGTACCTGAACAAGATGCCAGAGGTACAGACGTAGTCAGCAGGCTGAGTGGTAACAAGGAGCAACAGTGCAGGATGAGGCAGAGGCGAAGGCAAACAAGCAATAAGTTAGGGCTGGCGGCACAGGTACAGGTCAGGCAATCTGAGTCGGATACAGGAGAGTCGAGGCAAGCAGGCAGGGATCAAAAAGGTAGCAGAGTCCAGAAACACAAGCTCGGGTCAGGTACACAGGAACACAAGCAGTGAACAAGCAGCAAGCATGCTGTGGCCAGGGCTGAAAGGAAACTGTAGAGCAGCTCCCAGAACAAACAGCACCCACAAAGACAGAGCTCAGAACTGCAGCGGTGAATGGGGAAGCACTAGCAGCAGATCACCGCTGAACACGGCGCCCAGGACCGCGGTGGTAAGCAGGGGAACAGCGGCACACAGCAGCCACTATTACACAGATACCTTATATATACAGAGCCATGTCTTTCCAAATCATGTCCAATCAATTGAATTTACGACAAGTGGATTGCAATCAAGGCATAGAAACATCTCAAAAATAAGAAAGAGAAATCAGAGGCCCCCAGAGCTACATTTCAAGTGTCATACTAAGGCTTTTAATAGTTTGCAAACATTTCTAAAATTCTGCTTGCACTTTCTCATGATGGAGTACTGAGTGCAAATTAAATTATGGGGAAAAACTTAAATATTTTTTATTTCGGCACAAGGCCGCAACATAACAAAATGTAAAAAAGTGAAAGGGTCTGAAGATTTTCCAAATGCATTGTAGGGGCCTTTCTGAACCGCTCTGTGCTTAAGGTTTCATAGAGCAGCATGAAAAAAATTTATCAGTCATATTCAGTATCAAATCTGTGAAAATGATACTGTGTTCCATTAGATACTATGTTAAGAAGTTCTCCCCAAAAGGATTACTTTTAGGAGACAATGGGAAAGATTTATCATCTCCCTACGGCATAGTTTTCACATTAAAAAGTCACAAAACTCAGTTTTGCCACTAAATCTAGTTGCAAGTGGTGTTGTTACGCCACCTTTGCCAGTGTCCAAAAAGGGGGCATGGTGACAGTGGAGTGATGGCAGGGCCATCGGCTCAAAAACATTTACCATTGTCTACACCAGGAATGGGCAAACCGCATCTCTCCAGCTGTTTCAAAACTACAACTCCCAGCATGCAAAGACTGCTTATAGCTATCAGCCTACAGCAGAGCATGGTGGGAATTGTAGTTTTACAACAGCTGGAGAGCCGCAGTTTGCCCATCCCTGGTCTACATCACAGGCTAGGTATGAGCTAGTTTAGATTTCAGTCTGGTGCACAGACTGTCGGAGGAGGCATTTCATTTATGTCGAGGGCCATCAGGAACAGTGTAGAATACGCTTGTCTTGATAACTTTGAATAATAATGCCAAATGGAGCAGCACAAAAATGTAATAGGAAAGGGGTGACCAGTTTAGCGTTCTTGCAGAAGGACTGTGCATATGCTAGACCAGGGGTGCACAACCTTTTCTGGTTGGGGGCCACATTGTCAGTCTGAACCAATTCCAAGGGCCGAAAATAAAACTTAAAGGGTGTATTATCAACTGAAATACTGTATTTTTGGCATATTTAACATACAGTATATACTATAAATATCTAGTTACAGTTCTAGGACTCCTATCTAATAGGAGAATACATGAAAGACACATGTAAGAAGCCATAAGACATAGACCTACATGTCTTTTACCAGATATTTGGGGGCCGCACAAAATGGTATCAAGGACCACATGTGGCCCCCGGGCCGCAGGTTGTGCACCCCTGTGCTAGACTATTGATTTAGGAAATTTAAATCATGGTCAGTTGTTTCTTGAATGGCCAGTAAATCCATAAACGACAATGAATGGCCAGCAATAGGGCAAAAAAAATAACAAAACAGATAAAAATTTTAACAGATTGCCATTGATCAGCGTTCATGGATTGTCTTTATTTCATCTTTTACATGGGATTCTTGTCTACTCTCTAGGGTAGCTTAAAGTTGTACTGTACTTTGATCAAACTTTTGATATGTTGTAGGGGCATAAGTTTAGATTGGTGGGAGTCTAAGTGCTGACACCCCCACTGATTTCTAGACGTAGGGAAGAGAAGTATGCATATTGCAATCTCTCTCCTCACTGCACAAGATACCGGCAAGACGGGACCAAAGATTTTCTGTTGAGTCTGTCTTGCTTCTTGTCAAGTAATGACAATAGAGAAAGCACTAAGACAGCATTTTTCTCCCCTTGTTCAAGAGATTAGTGGAGGTCTCCGTGCTCAAACCCCGACCAATCCAAACTTTTGATATGTCCCTACAACATATCAAAAGTTTGTTGAATGTACAGGGCCACTTTACAGCCTTTTACACCGGCTGAGGATCAAGACAATTTTTGAGGACAAGCTAGTGCTGGTACCCGATAATTGCCCAGGTAAAGGTGCCTCCGATCATCCACTAAACAGGCACTTGGTTGGGTAATCACGTCTTTCATGTGGCAACTAAAATCCTTATCCATGTGCATCACATCAGCCTGAGTAAAAAGGAATGTACTGCCAACAAACAAGGACACTGTAGGAATGATCATCGTAGTGATCCATCATCCCATATATTCTCCATAATTGCTGCATGTAAATGCGGTTAACACGTGGGCAATGATTAGGATAGGAATAAATGTTCCTATGAATCGCTCCGCTCTTGTAAAAGGGCCCTTATATTGGCATCCAGTCACTATATAACAATCCTTCCCCCTCTCACTCTGCAGAGACATTGTCACAAAGGTGTCACAACTTATCGCTGACCCTGTTGTGCCTGGGGTCAGAAGTTGGCAGCGGGTGGCTACTCGCTCGGTTTCAAGAGATTGTTCCATGACCTAGTGGTGGGACTGGATTCCGGTCCAAGTTTTCCTGCTTGGGTTTGCGATCCTTTTTATCCCATTTAGGAATCTGTAGCTTTTGCTTTCAGCAGTTCTCTGTCAGCCACTCCCAGCTACTATATAGTCTCCCTTTATGCTTCCCTTGTTGACAGATATAGACCTTCTTTCCAGATCTTCTATTCTGACCTCTGGTGGAGTTGGAGTTGCTGTGGAGCTGTTGGAACTTTTGCTGTCGGATCTCCAGTTGTCTTCCTTTGGGGACTGTTTATTGTGTTTGTGTTGTTTGTCCTTTCCCTGTGGTTACCCTGGGTGTCAGTGGTGAGGACTAGTACTCCCACCGCCCTATTCACTAACTAGGGCTATTTTCAGGGTAAGCAGCCCGTCTAGGGACATCAGGGAAGCCAGGTGCCAGTGCTAGGTGAGTTAGGGGTCACCACTCCTCGCTCTCCCTAGTGAAAGGGTACTCCTCTTCCCTCCCCTCTGTGCCGCACGTCTGTTACCTGTTATATCAGACGTGATAGACATGTATGGTTGAGCAGACATGTGGACAAATCCAAGGCATTTGCCAATGCACAATGCAAATGTCTTAAAAATGTACATCTACAATCTCTGTTCTACGGCAGCTATGAAACTAGATGTCTCACGGTGCCAGGAGAACTTTGGAATGCAGGTTAGCACTTGTGGTTTTACAACAGCCGGAGAGCCTTAGGTTTCTGGTCATTGATGTTAAAGTATAGTCATCCCACTTGCACAGATGTTTCTGTACTGGTTTCTGTAGGTCTGGCCAGGCTATCAGGAGCATGCATTGCTCGAGTACATGCAGTAGCTCCCAGTCTGGCCACCTCTCTGCACTTCTGTTGCTTTTGGTCCATTGCATCAGGTTGTATTGTGTTCATCAGCATCATATAAAGGAAGAGGAGCAGCTGTCATCTTTACTCTTTATGAGGAGGGGTAACAATAGCCTGAGAGCCCTCCTCTCACTTCCGTAGAAGTGCACAGTGTGGTATTCCTACTGCTGCCATGTAATGCAATGCTGCGTTGAGTGCTCATGGAGAAGGAAGCAGCGCTGCAATGCCTTAAAGGGGTTGTCTCACTTCAGCAAGTGGTCTATATCATGTAAAGAAGGTTAATACAAGCCACTGTCTAATGTATTGTCCATATTGCTTCCTTCGCTTGGCTGGATTCATTTTTCCATCTCATTATACACGTCCTCATTTCCATGGTTACGACCATGGAGCAAACCATCAGCGATGGCTGCGCTTACACACCATAGGAAAAAGTGCCAGCCTCACTGGTGGCCGGGACCATGGGAGGGTGCACAGGTCACCGCTTTTTCCTATAGTGTGCAAGCACGGCCACCGCTGCTGGATTGCAGGGTGGTCGTAACCATGGAAACGAGCAGTGTATAATGTGATGAAAAAATGAATCAAGCCAGCAAAGGAAGCAATAAGGACAATCCCAATACATAAGTAAGTGCCTTGTATTAACTTTGTATACATGATAAATGTTATTTGTTGATGTGAGACACCTCCTTTAACAGTAATACTTGATGGAAAACCGGGCACAAGAAGCAGAACCAAGCCATCAAAAAGTGGAAAAAGGGGGTTAAGCAAATAGAATGGAGGGGATCTTTTTAGTTGAAAATTAGATTTGGGGCTAAAAAATGGAAAACGGAAGATGGAAATAGTCTTTTGAATCAACACAAAGCAACACATATACATATAATGCATATAAATAATGTATGTGGGCAGTGATGACACACATAGGTAAGTATTGACACCATGAAGCTTCCCAACAGGTAAGGCTCTCTTCACATCTGCATCATGATTTCCGTTACAATCAGAAACTCCAATGCAGTGGCTGGTCTGCCACATGATGGACACTGCCGATGCCCAAACAATCCCATACACATACCATGGGGTTCATCAGGTTCCATCAAGAAAAATAGATTTAACATAATCTATAAATGTAGCCTGCAGCACATGTGTGAACATAGCCTAAGCTTGCTGGGAAATGCAGTTCAGCGATGTCTCCTGTCACAGAAGTGGAGTGCGCAGCTTATCTGCAGTCTAGTGCAAAAGAACTTCCTGTGGTTGAACATGAATTTCATGGGCACTTAGTATTTCATGGGCCATATTTTAGGTCCCATAATGTCATCTCCTATCCAGTGCATAGGAGACAACTGTTAGATTTGTTGGAGATCTGACGGTCTCTGATTGAATGGAGTAATGGTCGAGCATGAGCACCACCACCCACTATCCCACAGAGTTAGAATTAAGAAGTAGTGTGCATGTTTGGCATCTGCTCCATTCAAATGGAGGACGTGGGGCCCACCATTCTCATGGCAGGTGTAGGACACCCACCAATATAGCAGTTATCCCCTATTCAGTAGATAAAGGATAGTTTGTTGTAACCAGACTACCCCTTTAGTATGTGTTGATCTCATATAATAGAACACTATAATAAGCAATGTAGGCATCACCGGGAGACCGTACTGATTAATAATATCACATTGTATGCACTGTGTCCATACATACTGCTATACATGCAATAAGCTTGGTTAATTCATTTACACATAAACTATATAATAAATGCATAGCACAAAGGAAATAACTTGTTGCATACAGCTAAAGGTACAGATTTGAAGGAAGCAGTTACATACTTGGATAAGGCACAGTTCTACAGGCGGTTTTTCTTTACCTTTGACATGTAGACTCTCAGCAGACTGGTAGCATTACCATTTTTGATTTGCATGCATCTCTTGTGCAGCGTTCACTTGTTGCCTACTCTTCTGGCTTTGTATCTTTTTGCTATATCCTGTTCCTCTTTTGAAAGCGGAACATGAGGCATGATTTTGCAAGGACATCTTTTCTTTAAAGGGGTTGTCTCACTTTATCAAATGACATTTATCATGTAGAGAAAGTTAATACCAGGCACTTACTAATGTACTGTGATTGTCCATATTGCTTCCTTTGCTGACTTAATTCATTTTTCCATTATACACTTCTTATTTCCATAGTTACGACCACCCTGTAATCCAGCAGCGGTGGTCGTGCTTGCACACTGTCGGAAAAGGCACTGATCTATGCTTACTCCCATGGTCCCAGCCACCAGAGAGGCTGGCGCTTTCTCCTATAGTGTGCAAGCACGGCCACTGCTGCTGGATTGCAGGGTGGTCGTAACTATGGAAATAAGAAGTGTATAATGGAAAAATGAATTAAGTCAGCAAAGGAAGCAATATGGACAATCACAGTACATTAATAAGCACCGTCTTAACTTTCTCTACATGATAAATGCCATTCGCTAAAGTGAGACAACCCCTTTTAAGTAACAGTTCTTGATGCTTATAGTTACTTATAGGTATAAATGTGGAAAAAGAGGCAGGACTCCGACTTCAGTAAAAAAATTAAAAAAAAGTGGATTCCTTTATTCACCCATACTCAATGCACTGTTTTAGCTCAACTCAATGGAGAGCAAGTTATTTTACTAAAATGATGCATCCCTAGGCAGTATCCTCATTTACCGTTCAACTTGCTTGCCCTGACCTGCAGCAACCACTAGAGGCTCCCTGGATACAGATTTATACAGTTCCCACTGAGCTCCGTACTAGCTGTATTCATTCATATGCAGTTGGCGCCCCCTTGTGGTACTGTATTCAGCCACAATTATATCATTTCTAAACTAGAAAATTAGGCTTTTGATAGATATACACCACATGCCAATGTTTTTCATCCTCAATCTCTAAACCATGACAATAGGCTTTGCAGTCCCATGTGAATAATAAATGATATATCAGTCATTAGTACTGTATATACTGTAGATGTGCATGCATCTGAATAACATATACATAATGCATAATAATGTTAGAATGAACTACATTTGTTTGGTCCAACTTCTAAGAAATATACTAAAAATAGATAAAAACCATAAAATATAGATAGGTTGGAGCTATACCGCATCACTTACTCACTGTCTTACAAAGGAGACAAGGGACAGAGGAAAGGGGGACATTATGCTAAAGCGTGTTTCATTTGGGGGGAGGGGGTTAAACGACATCTTTGGCTGCCCCACATGTTGTTTGGCCAAAGATTACAGGATCTCAAAATAATTTTATTGTACATTGCATCATAAGGAAAGTGAATGGGGTCACGTTGCGAGTCACAACTTGCTGCAACCAAGACTTGACAGTCATAAGAAATCCAGCAGGTTTAGAAACGTGGAAACATACAAGACTGGTGGCAGAAAAAGACCACAGGGTGCTTCTAGTCTGCCCTTACATTATCTTGTATTTAACTTAGGGTAGACATGAGTTTATCTTTAAATTCACTTACTGTAGATTTCCCAAACCGAACTTAGTTCCAAGCCTGAACTACTCTTTCGATGTAGTAATATTTTCTGACATTGGTTCTGATCTCCCTCAATCAATCAAGCCTCGCCCACCCCCCTTCCCTTCTTTCCTCAAGGCTATACAAATTAAAGGGGTTCTCTGGGAATTAAGAAAATGAAAATACTTAAATATTACTTCATTATAAATATATTCCCAAATACCTTTCATTAGTTCTAATGGCTCATTTTATCTGGGGAGCAATCATTAGGAAAAACTAAATGGCCGCCGTCCTATTAGCACACACAAAACCTATCCTAATCACACAGGACGACAAACTACTTCACAACGCTGAGCTAAAGGGCTTTCTCCTCTCTGCTCTACTTGTCAGGGATTATGATCCTGAATACAGTTTAATATGGTCCTAAACTGAATCTCTGTAGGAATGGAATTCATGAGCAGATGTGGCTAATGATCAGCAGCTCTTGTATGCAGTCTCCATTACCACAGCCCTACATTACCACAGCCTGTCCTGTCCATCATCTCTGTACTTCATGTATCCTCATTAACTCTATTCATACAGAGATTAAGCTGAATTTCTTCTCATCTGTATTCAGGATCATAATCCCTGACAAGCAGAGCAGAGAGGAGGGTGAGGCAGCTCTTTACCTCA
This sequence comes from Bufotes viridis, assembly GCA_033119425.1. Taxonomy (NCBI): domain Eukaryota; kingdom Metazoa; phylum Chordata; class Amphibia; order Anura; family Bufonidae; genus Bufotes; species Bufotes viridis. The sequence continues at coordinate 422,170,970 of CM065591.1, forward strand.
GTGTTGTGAAGTAACTTGTCCTGCTGTGTAATTAGGACAGGCTTTGTGTGCACTAAAAGGACAGATGGAACAAAGTAAAAATTCAGAGCTGCTAGAGAATCTTTTTTAGCACAAAATGGGTATAATGCAATAATAAAAAAAAGTTGCCCCCAAAGGTAAACATAGCCTTTAAGTCTATTCTGGTAAGTTTTATGCTCCACCATTTTTGTAGCCCACCTTTGCACCTGTTCCATTATCTTTTTGTAGGTGGGGACTCCAGAATTGTACACAGTACTCCAGATGTGGTCTCACCAGAGCTCTATACAGCAGGATGATGATCTGTCTTTTCCTACTTCTAACTCTACAGCCAAGCAGTCGATTTGCTTTCCCATCCACCTGCCCACTCTGTGCACTTATTTTGAAGCTGTCTGATAGTCAGGTAAAGGGTTCTTTTTCCTCAAGTGCATTCTTTTACATTTGGAAACATTGAACTGCAGTTTCCATTGTTTAAACTGTTTTTCCAGAGTATCTAAATTTTTCCATGTTACAAATCCTTCCAAGAATATAAACCATATTACACACGTTTGTGTCATCTACAAACAGGCAGACTTTGCCTACCAAACCTTCTTCTATGATACCTACAAAAATATTAAAAAGAATAGGACCCAGAACACACCCTTGAGGTCCACCACTTGTAACTTGTCTTTCCTCAGAATGCACACCATTGACAACACTCTGGTGTCTATTCATCAACCACAAAACAGTGCCCCTATTGGGGCCCACGGGATAGTAAACAATTTTGCAAAAAGGTCTATTCGACCCAAAAAATCCCTTTAGGGGTCCCAAATATTTTCCTCATAAAACTTCACTTTTATTAAATACTATTAAACCCCAATAGGCAAACCCAACCAATTGTTTAAAATTATCAGGATGCTCAAAAGGGGTCCCTTTATTCACAGCTCTCACCCAGGACACCGAATGATATTGTTTATTTATGCTTCTACATTGATAAGTGTATCTGGTGGTCTGAAATGTACTTGTCCACTTAAATCTGTTAATCACAGATCCTACACCATTCCCATTCTCAATGTTTCACTGCAGAATACTATGTATCACATCATAGGTCACATTTGTAGCTCATAAAAGCCTTTAGTTACATAGTTGATAAGTTATTGCGGTGCACTTATTGTGGCTGCAGATCCAGAGGCAGTAAGTTAATTTTCCAATTGTATACTTAATTAATGTGCGGTTTTATTCACCACATCATTAATAGTGAGATAAATTTAGCCCACAAAAGGCTGCTGGGTGTATGCCCCAAAATTATCCCCATTCAGAGACAATATATTTTTTGCAGCATCACAGCAAGTACAGAACCACCATTCATCAACCAACTGCGAATCTACTGAACTAAGGATTAAGTCCAATCTTCAATCATTTATCTATCAGCTCTTTATGTGGCACTGTATCAAAGGTTTTGCTGAAGTCAAGGTAGGCAATATGCAGGGCACCTTCATCCAACACTTTTGTGACATAGTCCAACGAAATCTGTCTGACATGATTTGCCCTCGGTGAAGCCATGCTGTTAGCAATCCAACAAGTTGCTGGTTTTTAGGTGGTCAACTATCTTATTTTTCAGGAGGGATTCCATTATTTTTAATCCTACCGAGGTCAAGCTAACTGTATCTGTGTTACGATTTCTGTTAATGTGTTCCATTGTATGCCCAGGTGGGCTGGTTGCCAGACACATCTGGGTTGTATCTAAGGCCATGTGTCGTTATCGCAGTGCACATTCGCCTGTGTCTCGTGCGTAATGCCAGTGGAAACTTGTGGGTATACCATTGTATTTCGTGTGGGCTGGTTGCCTTGTTGTGCGTACTGGCGGTGGATACTCCTGGTGTAAACTGGTCTATTGTCTTTGTATCTCCTTTCTTTTCAGCAAGGCTGGGGTTAATTGCCCTTGCTTGCTGTGTGCTCTGTATGCCTTGTAGAGGGTAATGCCTGTTCTGAGCACCTGACTCATGTCCTCATTTCAGTCTGCTATATTAGTTCCCGAGTTCGGTGTCATTGTTGGATTTGTCTCTTGAGTGCTAGGACCCGCCTAGGTTTTGCATTTATGTCATCTTATGTCTTGTCTGCTGAACCATGCTTTTCCTTGTTCTGTTTGGAATCTGTCATTGTCCTTGTCATAGTAATTGCCCAGATTTGTATGGAGCTTCAGTCTGTCTGAGTGTCCTTGTGCATGTTCTGCCATGTCTGCTGTGTCCGACCAGTGTCAAGTTCCTGAAGTCAGTCTTGCCAAGTCTGTTATTTCTAAAATACATTCCAATTCCTGTCGTCCATCTTGCCAAGTCTGCTATGTCTGTACAAAGTCCTAGATCTAGCAGTCCGTTCCTGTAGTTCATGTCTCCTAGTGCATGAAGTCTGTGTGACTGGGTCCTTGATCTGTTTGTCTGCCAGCAGTCCAAGTCTTGACTGGGGTTTGCCTTGGATTTGCACCAGAGTTCCTGAGTCCAGGTGTCAGCAGCCAAGTACACCAGGACCATCCCAGGAGGTAGTGGTCTGGTCGCTAACCCAGCAAGCAGCGTTTTGGTGTCCGCCTCCAAGGTGAAATGGAGGCGGAAGGGAGCCAAACTGATGCATTCTGAGTTGATCCTTATCCATTCAGAATGCATTTAGTGCCAAACTAATCCATTTTGGACCGCTTGTGAGATCCTTGAACGGATCTCACAAATGGAAACCAAAACGCCAGTGTGAAAGTAGCCTTACTCCGGCAGAATTGCTTGCTGAAAATCCGCAGCATTGAATCTCATCCACCCTCTGCACCAACACATAAACACATTTATTTACTTACAGGCTGCAGGTTCTCTGTTCTCCTCTGTTGTCTTTTGAAGGGTAAAAGACCTGCGATCATGTGACAGGTCATTTAGGCCTTCATACTCTGGTATGTATACCTATGACAGGCAAGGGTCCTAAACGTGAATGTATCTGGAGGGGGCCCGGCCTGGCCTGAATTGTACTAGAACAGACACTGCTCCCGGGCCCCGAAGCAGCTGCTTCCCCTGTAGTTACGCCACTGTGGCTATTGTTTATTTATGTAGTACCGCTCCTGATTAAAGGTATATGTTATGTTGCCCCTTGATGCACTGATCTATTTTTAATCATTTATTTGCCTTTTAGAAGATACCCATTAACCCCTTCGGGATCCTGCCATATTTCACCTTATGGACCAGGCCATCTTTTGCAAATCTGACATGTGTCACTTTATGTGGTGATAACTTTAAAATTCTTTTACTTATCCAGGCCATTCTGAGACTGTTTTCTCGTCACATATTGTACTTCATGACAGTGGTAAAATTTAGTCAAAAATGATATTTTAATTTATAACAAAAAAGACCACATTTATCAACATTTTTAAAAAATGTGCTAATAATCTACTTTTATAATAGATAGTAATACCTCCAAAAATAGTTATTTTTTTACATTCCCAATATGTCTACTCCATGTTTGGATCATTTGGTGAATGCAATTTTATTTTTTGGGGACTTGAGAAGGCCTAGAAGTGTAGAAGCAAATCTTGAAATGTTTCAGAAAATTTCCAAAACCCACTTTTAAGGACTAGTTCACGTCTGAAGTCACTTTGAGAGGCTTACATAATAGAAACCACCCATTTTAGAAACTACAAAACTAAGGTATTCAAAACTGATTTTACAAACTTTGTTAACCCTTTAGGTGTTCCACAAAAATTAATGGAAAATGGAGATGAAGTTTCAGAATTTCACTTTTTTGGCAGACTTCACATTTTAATCCATTTTTTCCAGTAACAAACCAAGGGTTAACAGCCAAACAAAACTCAATATTTATTGCCCTGATTCTGTAGTTTACAGAAACACTCCATATGTGGTGCTAAATTGCTGTACGGGCACATGGCAGGGCGCAGAAGGAAAGGAATCTCAGATAGTTTTTGGAAGGCAGATTTCACTGGGATAATTTTAAGCTGCCATGTCACATTTGAAGACCCCCTAATGCACCCCTAGAGTAGAAACTCCAAGAAAAGTGACCTCATTTTACAAACTACACCCCTCAAGATATACAAAACTGATTTTACAAACTTTGTTAACCCTTCAGGTATTCCACAAGAATTAATGGAAAATGGAGATGAAATTTCAGAATTTCACTTTTTTGGCAGATTTTCAATTTCAGTCCATTTTTTTTCCACTAATGAAGCAAGGGTTAACAGCCAAACAAAACTCAATATATATTGCCCTGATTCTGTAGTTTACAGAACTACCCCATGTGGTCGTAAATTGCTGTACTGGCACACGCCAGGGCGCATAAGGAAAGGAACGCCATATGGTTTTTTGAAGGCAGATTTTGCTGGACTGGTTTTCTGACACCATGTCCCATTTGAAGCCCTCCTGATGCACCCCTAGAGTAGAAACTCCAAAAAAGTGACCCAATTTTGGAAACTACGGGATAAGGTGGCAGTTTTATTGGTACTATTTTAGGGTACACATGATTTTTGGTTGCTTTATATTACACCTTTTGTAAACCAACGTAACAAAAAATAGCTGTTTTGGCACAGTTTTAATTTTTTGTTATTTACAATGTTCATCTGACAGGTTAGATCATGTGCTATTTTCATAGAGCAGGTTGTTATGGACGCGACAATACCAAATATGACTACTTTTTTGGTTGTTTCAGTTTTACATAATAAAACATTTTTGAGAGCTATAGTTTTTAGTTTTTTTTTGGGCGATTGTCTTAGGTAGGGTATAATTTTTGCGGGATGAGATGACTGTTTGATTGGCACTATTTTGGGGTGCATATGTCTTTGTGATCGCTTGCTATTACACTTTTTGTGATGTAAGGTGACAAAAAATGGCTTTTTTGACACAGTTTTTATTTTTATTTTTTACGGTGTTCACCTGAGGGGTTAGTTCATGTGATATTTTTATACAGCAGGTTCTTACGGACGCGGCAATACATAATGTGTATACTTTTTTTTTTACACGAAAAACAGCATTATTTAAACCATTTTTGTGCGATTGTCTTAGGTAGGGACTCATTTTTTGTGGGATGAGGTGACTTTTAAATTGGTACTATTTTGGGGGGCATACGCCTTTTTTGAGTGCTTGGTGTTGCACTTTTAGTGATGTAAGGTGACAAAAAAATGTTTTTTTCTACGGTGTTTAACTGAAGTCCCAGAAATGGCAATTTTGCCCCTGAAGAAACACACATAATTCAGTTCAAGGTTTGGATCACATTGCACATGTAAAACGGAATACATTATTCACATAAAACTATACGGTGTAATACTAGTGCCTCACTGGTAAAAAAAAAAAAAAATCCTACCTTTTCAGAAATGCACTTTTGGAATGTGTTTTTCTGCTTTTCACTTTTAGGAAACTGTCCATGCCAAGAAGAACTCAAAGAGAAGCTGGCACTCTTTTTATGTGCTCTTGTCAAGCTGCCTGTTATTTTTCGCATGTCGGGCTCCTTATTTCGAGAGTCCTCACAAGTTTGGTTACTACAACTTTGTTCTTCCATTTTAGAGGAGGAGAACGGAGGAATGAGGAGGTTATCCTGGGATCTATGAAATAATTTACTGGCTGTCACAGAAAAAAAAGACAAGACAAGATCATTAAGAACAGACCAGCAACATAATGCAGATTCAACTCAAGCTTCATCTGCCTATCTACCTAGCCATGAGGACATCCTGTGGTTACGCCTACTGCCTTATCTGATCTCTGTGATCTGAGGGTTTAGCTGCATATGCTGCATAGTTTATTTCTGACAACTCTAAGTAGCCATACACATTAGACACAAGTAGGTTGAAGATTGAACAGACAGTTCAGTCCATTTTGGCCTTTACAGTCATTCACATTAGTTACATATTGTCAAGTACACAGGGAGCGGTCAGTATGAGACTGTTCTGGGAAAATTCTTTCTTTCAATGAAAGATCAATTACGGACTAGCGACTATTGGACAAAAATGGCCGACTGCTTTCAGAGGATAGTGGTCTATTATCAGTTGGCTATAACAATGGTTTGTGGTAAATTTCATCTGAGGCACAGTCGTTTTGGTTGAAATCGTCTGTTTTCAAAGACCTTAGACTAATGTGTATAGCCACCTTTAGGCGACATTTGTACAATAGTGTACCAGAATCAAATAAATTAACTGATGATAAACCCCTTATATGTAGGGTGGAAGGAGGGACTTAAAATATGGCGCCCCTCACGAGTGCAGTGAGCGCCATAGCCACCGGGTCTCTGCTGTTTTAAACAGGAGAGGTCTAGGGCTAATGCCTGCGACCAGCTGTAACACCGATCACAGACATTTAACCCTTTAGAAGCCAAGGCCAAGTATGACCACGGCATCTGACCCTGGGTTCAGACCTGAGCGTTCTAAAAACGCACGTTTTACGCGCGTTTTTGTCGCGCATATTTCAGCGCGTTTTTGCAAACAGGAAACGCGCGTTCGTGCGCGCGTTCTTGTGATTGACTACTGTGGTGTCAATCACAAAACGCGCGACAAATGCCCCCAAAAAAGCTCAAGTACTTGTTTATGCGTCGGGCGTTTTACAGCACGTTCAAATGCGCTGTAAAACGCTCAGGTGAGAACCAGGGCCATAGGAAAGCATTGGTTTTCATGTGTTGAGCGTTTTACAGCACGTTTGAACGCTCAGGTGTGAACTTAGGGTAAATGCTAAAAACCTGGAAACGTTGCGCTTCCGGGCTTGGAACAGCTTCCCCGCTATCTATATTTTCAAATCTTAAAATCCTTAAATTTTTACACTGCCCAATAAACCTGATGATAGACTGACACCTCCTGCTCAGTACAGATCACTTTTCAGCAGTCATCTTTGTTATCATCATAGGCAGCATTACAATGCCGGGTAACACCTATGACGTCTGCCCAGGTCACAGAGTATATCTACAAAACTGTCCCATACAAGTCAATAAGTCACCTCCTGTCTATTGTATGTGACTGCTGTACAGCATACTGTATCTCTAAATGCAGTTAAACGCAGCTTGGGCAGGATGACTGCCCCCATAATAATGTTCAGGACATAGAATTAAAGAAATCAGAAAAGCATTGGTGACACATCAGTCCTTTAAACAGTCACTGACTTCCTTCATATTGTACAAAAATCTGCACATGGCTTGTGATTGATAACTAGCTAATTTAATGCTGTACACTATGTTGTTAGGACACAGGGGTAGGTTGGCCAAAGACCCTACCGGTAAGTTTCCCAGTGGGCCAATGCCCAGAGGGCCATTCAAGCCCTCCTCACAATCACCGGCCAGGTACGTAATGGCCTGACGCTCAAAGCATTAATTAATTACTTATGTACCCGGTCAGCAGCCACAGGTACTGTCCTGAATTCAACTGTATCGCCATCCTCCGTCATAGGCCACAGGCCACTAGGCCTAAAGCCTTTGAGGCAGTGCATGAATGGGGCAGGTGGTTGTGAAGTGGAGAAGATATCAATGAAACAATTTGTGCTGGGATGCAGGTGGCATGATGACATCATCCAGTGTCTCAGGTCACAGGCTGAGTATTAAATTTTTTTTTCTTGGCCACTTGGGTAGCATACTATAAGGGCATTACTGGGGGCACTATATTGGGGCATTTTGTTTATTACTGGAGACACAAATGAAGGCATTTTTAATACTGGGGTACTATGCCACATTACTTGGGGCACTATAGGGGGCATTACAGGGGATCCTAAAGGGGGCATTAATGGGGGAATATTAAATAATTGCATAAACAGTAGTTCTCTCACAATAGTTCCTTTCCCTACATGTAGGAGTCATCTGATAATATACTTGCAGGGCTTAAGGTACAGTTGGCTTCACATTAAGGGGGTCATTTATCAAACTGGTGTAAAGTAGAACTGGCTTAGTTGCCCATAGCAACCAATCAGATTCCTTCTTTCATTTTCCAAAGGAGTTGTTCAAAATGAAAGGTTGAATCTGATTGGTTTCTATAGGCAACTAAGCCAGTTCTACTTTACACCAGTTTGATAAAATGATCCTCTAAGTTTGTAAGGTTACAGGTTACATTAGCCTGAGAGACCTCGTGTGCTCTTTTTGGCTGGTAAACATCTGTCTAGGGCTGCGACGACGGGTAGACGAGCGTAGGCACCCGCCTTGGGCGCCTCCTTGCTACCCATAAGAGGGGGCACTATCATGACACTATAGAGGTGCCTAGGGAGGCACCTTCCAGGGGGGCGGCAACAGTGAGCAGGATAAAAAAAATTGCTGTCAATTGCCTATTTTAGGTGCATTTCAGAATAGTAAATGACCCCCTAAATGTATTATTATTTTGAGGGTAGTGGTAAGCTACAAACAGTACATAGATTCCAGTACATGACACTGTGGTGTGCCCTGCATTTTGCAGTAGAGCAAATGAGCCTTGGAGAACACAGTCCAAACCACTGATCACCAAGACTGGCTGTGCACTAAGGTAGCGGTGATTACAATGGCGTAGCAATAGGGGTTGCAGCGGTCGCAATTGGGACCGAGCCCCTAAGTCGGGGGGCCCATGGAGCCCCAAAGGAGAGACATTATAAAGCCGGCCACTTAAGTCCCCGGGCCCTCCCTATATTTTGGGTTGCTGTACTTACATGTCAGCGCAGGACCTGTGACCTCCCGCGGCAGGTCTCGCGGGAGGTCATAGGTCCTGCGCAGCAGTGCTGACATGTAAGTACAGCAGCCAGGAATGAGAAGCGGCCGCTGCTGCCCCAGGTATGAGAAGCCCGCCCGCTGGCCCCCGCGGCAGCTCTCAAGTGAGGAGAGCCAACGAGTTAGTTTTTTCTTTTAAATAGCGGTGTCAATCTTCGTATGGAGGGGGGACATGAATTATAATCAATTGTGCCGTGAGGCAGTGTGTCTGAATTCAGATTGGCCCGCACCGGCCATATGAGGGCAGACAGGGGCAGCAAATAATGAGGGGCCTGGGGGCAAATAAAAATGAAATACTCTGTGGGCAAAAAATGAAATGTATAGAGGGAGTGGGCGGGGGCAAAATGAAATATAGTGAGAGTCTCACTATATTTCATTTTGCCCCCACTTTCTCTATATATTTTAAATTTTTTGCCCACAGAGTATTTCATTTTGCCCTCTTATTTGCTGCCCCTGGCTGCCCTCATATGGTGGCGCCCCCTTCTTTCTGAATTCAGACACACTGCCGCACGGCACCACTGATCATCATTCACCGCCCCTCCATCCTTTGAATGAAGCCAGTGTGTGCCATACATCTAAAAAAATAATAATAAATTATAATATATATATATATATATATATATATATAATATATATAAGTGACTAGGTTTTTTTTTGTTTTTTTTATGTACGGCTTCATACAGAGGGGGGGTGGAGGTAGCGGCAGAGGCTTGTCGGGGCTCGTGGGGGGGGGGCCCAATTTTCAAAGTTTGCCCTGGGGCCCATAGAACTTTAGCTACGCCCCTGGGTGATTACATTTAATAATTGTGCCAGCAATATGTATTTTTACGGCATCACCACTGATGCTCATCAATCTTCTGTGTTGTTAACATTGACCACTGTATTAGGACACTTGTGCAGAAAAAAGCTAATCATGGCAGTAATTGGCAAGTGTAAATGTGCCTTTAATGGGGATGTATTCAACCCCAGTGCTTCGGGCAGCATGAACTCTAATTACATCTCTGCAATATATACTAGCACTGGGGGCACATTATACTGGCACTGGGGGGAGCATTATATACTGGCATTGGGAGGAGGATTATATACTGGCACTAGGAAGAGCATTATATACTGGTATTGGGAGGAGGGTTATATACTGGCACCGAGGGAGCATTATATACTAGCACTGGGGAAGCGTTAAATACTGGCACAGAGGGGAGCAGTATATACTGGCACTGGGGTGAGCATTATATACTGGCATTGGGGGGAGGATTATATACTGGCACTAGGGGGGAGCACGCACTATATACTGGCACTTGCTACTAATCAGGGAACTCTTGGGGAGCATTATCACTATTGTGGGCACTATTACTAATGAGGGCAGTCTGGGAGCACTATTAATATAGGGGATCTGTATGGCACTGTTATTTCTGACAGTATAGTGTTTGTGGGAGCACAGTGGGCACAGTATTGGTAGCAGTAAAACGTTGGAGAGACTTTATTATTTTTTATTTTTTATAGTTTTTTGTCTTCTACTAGCAGCAAAAGGATGACAGTGGTCTGTATAAATTTGGGGAATGATTTGCAAAATCTGTAGTAGTACCCCATAATGATTAGCAAAATCTGTAGTAGTCCCCCATGTGCCATATAGTAATACTGCTGTCTTCTTATGTGGCAGAGGGGGCTGTACACCCCTGACCAAAGACGTCTGCCTGTGATGGTCTGGACCAAATGGAGAAGAAAAGGAAAGTGAAGAACTCAAATCCGTTGAGATGTAACCTGTAAATCACTGGATCTGCCATGACTGCTTCTTTTAAATGTGTTTTAATATCTCCGCCTAGGGCACCAAAATACCTACTCCTGCCCCTGCCCTGGTAACCTATGCTATTCCATACAATGATATCCATACGTGTATATATTGGAACCCTACAGGTAGCCGATGCCACTGTATTGTATCTGTCGGAAGCATCCATTTATGGTATACCTCCCAGTATATATACTGTATGTTCACATGATGTGAACAGAACTTTGTTCAAACACTCAGTAACTGCACTGTAAGTACATTAGCAGAATGCAGGCTACTTTGGAACAGCAGATACAGCGTGATTATGGTAAATCCACAGGAAAAGTGAATTCCCAACTGCTTCTCACTTTATCTCAACTCACAGTTGACAATAAAAGTTATATAAGGAAATAGCATCATATCCATTTGTGTTTTTGGCTTATAACTTTATATACCATTATATAATAATATGCATACAGATTGTTTTATCTGTGAACATAAGACTATCACAGCAGGACATGCTACAGTAGGTCACAATAATAGTATATTACCTATACGTTCTGTTCTGCTTCGCTGCCCCAGATTTCTGTGAGTGATCAGCTCGTTGATATAAGAAGTGGGCACATCGAATGGTTTGTTGGTTTCACAATCTCCAATCTTCCTGACCTGCCACCAATCTTTATCCAGCTTGTTTAGCAGTAGAAGGATATCCCCCTCTTTTAGATTAATGATGCTTCCATCAGCCACCTTGAACATATAGCTGCTGAGGACTCGCAAGATGACTGGCTTTGTTGAAGGGTGTGACCTTTTCCAGCTACGGCCCTCCAGTGTCCAGAGTCCAGAGAACATCTCAGGAAACCTAACAAAAAAATGGAAGATCAGTCAAATTGATGAAGCCATTTCAGTTTGGGGCTACAGGGTGATCTTGCCCCAACACATGTCACATGACCAAAAATCGCTATGTAGCAGAGCAGCCTTTCCAGGGAATGGGGTCGCTGTGCAACTTGCAAGTTGTCGCAACCTCAGGGTTGGATCTGGAGTTATTTCAACCTGCGAGTTCCACTGAGACCCCGTTCGGTTCAATGGCTACATGTCTACAAACCGATCTTTGGTCAAACAACAGGTCTCGAGGCCAAGATCACCATGTATCCCCAGCCAAAAAGAAATATGACATCAGGTTTATGCAGCCCATCTGAAGACAACATAATCCAGTAACAGAGGCCCTGATTCCAATGTAGGGTCACTTATTTTGTTTCATACGAGTAGTTTCCTTAAAGGGGTTGTCCGGGAATTAAGAAAATGAAAACTACTTAAATATTACTTTAGTATAAATATATTCCCAAATACATTTCATTAGTTATAATGGTTCATTTTGTCTGGGGAGCAATCATTAGGAGAAATAAAATGGCAGCCGTCCTATTAGTACATACAAAACCTGTCCTAATCACACAGCAGTACAAGTTACTTCACAGCACTGAGCTGCCTCATCCTCCTCTCTGCTCTACCCCTGGGTTCAGACCTGAGCGTTCTTGAAACGCGCGTTTTACGTGCGTTTTTGTCGCGCGTATTTCAGCGCGTTTTTGCAAATAGGAAATGCGCGTCGTACGCGCGTTCTCGTGATTGACTACTGTGGTGTAACAAACACCCCAAAAAAATCTCAAGTACTTGTTTATGCGTATGGCGTTTTACAGCGCGTTCGTACGCGCTGTAAAACGCTCAGGTGAGAACCATGCCCATAGGGAAGCATTGGTTTGCATGTGTTGAGCTTTTTACAGCGCGTTCGAACGCGCTGTAAAACGCGCAAGTGTGAATTTAGGGTTCTTGTCAGGGATTATAATCCTGAATACAGATGATAAGATATTCAGCTGAATCTCTGTAGGAATGGAGTTCATAAGGAGACATGAAGTACAGAGAGGACGGACAGTACAGACTCTGGCAATGTGGGGCTGTGGTAATGGAGACTGCATAGAAGAGCTGCTGCTCATTATCTACACACCTACTATCCTCTCTGTACCTCATGTCTCCTAATGAACTCCATTCCTACAGAGATTCATCTGAAGATCATATCAAACTATATTCAGGATCATAATCCCTGACAAGTAAGAGAGGAAGATGGTGCAGCTTTTTAACTTGTCCACCTGTGTGATTAGGACAGGTTTTGTCTGGTTTTGTCTGGACTAGTGGGATGGCGGCCATTTTATTTTTCCTAATGACTGCTCCCCTGACAAAATGAGCCATTATAACTAATGAAAGGTATTTGGTAATATATTTATAATGAAGTAATATTTAAGTATTTTCATTTTCTTAATTCCTGGAGAGCCCCTTTAAATCACTGTTAATCATCTGTAATGAGACCTCAGTTTTGGTATTCTTGAGCTGTTGTTCCCTCCATGGATGGTTGACAGCCTCCTTCCTATACCGTGTAAAGAAAAAAAGTTAGCAAATCAGTATGGGAGATGAGGAGACAGTGCTTAAATATTTCTCTTGTTTATATAGTAATGACATATTCCACAGAGCTTTACAGACATTATAATCGCTCATTGTCCCCGTCAAAACCTACAAGCTACTTTCCCTTTCAGTATGTCTTTGGTGTGTGAGAGGAAACCAGAGTACCAAGAGAAAACGCACACAAATGCATGGAGAGCATACAAATTCCATTCAGAAGTTGCCCTTAGTTGGACTTGAATGTAGGGCCCTCAGAACCAGTACTAACCGCTATGCCACCATGCTGCCCATGAATATTTAGGACTTCAAACAGGGGCACACCACTGATGAGGCAAAGTGAGGCAGTGGCCTCAGGAGGCACTCTGCTCGGTCTGCATGGGGTGGCAATTTAGCCTCCATTCCTGACAGCCCTGAATACACATATGTCACATAACTGTATCCAGGGCAGCATAGGGATGAATGTTAAATTGTGTGGTTTATTGTACATAGTAGCTTTCTAGTTTTTTGACTCAATTCATGGAAAAAGCATGACAAATGCACAATAATTCCAACATCACTGTATTCAGGAGATGCTAGAAGACCTTTGTAGAAGATCACTATGTACACATTTGGGGGAAAGTTTTTTTTTTATTATTATTGCTTTGTACTCATTTTGTGCTAAAAATATTTTTTTTAAATGGGTCTTTATCAAAAATAAATATTTCTGCTCTCTGACATTATAAACACTCATTATAGCTTAAGCTCATATAAGACGTGCAGATTATCGCTAACAAGAATTCGTAGATATGCTCGTTAGCAATGATCTGGCAGTGTAATACTGACGCCGATTACCCAATGAACGAGCTGAATCTTTCAACAGATTTAAAAATCGTTTGCCGGCGCAAGATTGTGCTGTGTAATCATGATCTGCTACCGGCAGATAATGATTCAGTATCCGGATGAGCGATAGCATTAGCGATCATTCCTCCCCATACTGTGGAGGAGATCACTGCATGAAATAGCAGCTGCCTCCTCCACTAACGAACAAGAAATTGCCGGGAAGGGACGCTTCCCTCCCGACAATCACCTGCTTCCTCTGCGTGTCTAATAGTCCTTATCTTACTGATAATAATGGCTTAAATAAATGTTTATGACCTTTTCATAAATTAGAGATTGGGGTTATTAGATGATGTCACAAAATGAAAGTAAAAACTACAAGTCATACAGCTAGACAGATAACCCTTTGTGAAAGAGCGGCTCAATATTTTTAAGACCAATTGAAAAAATTATTTTTAGCCCCAAATTAATAAATGCCATCATTAAAATGAGGGTTGTTTTTCACGCATCACTTGCGCGTTGCGTGAAAATCGCAGAATGTTCTATATTCTGCGTCTTAGAGTGAGCTCAGCATGCATGTTGGTACCTGCATTCCCTGAATTTAATGGAGGCCATTTTGGCACCAAAAATGATAAAAAGCAGAGTGAACTCAGCATGCATTCTTTCTGGCATAGAGCCCCGTCGACGGAACTCTATGCCGGATCCTGAAAACGCTAGTGTGAAAGGACCCTAAGACTTCCACTACTAGTGTCAACCAGTATAAGTCTCTCTGTGCAGAATGTGCAACACTGCAGAATAGGGTTACTGCAAAAGGGTTGATTGTTACAATTTTATATTTCCAAAGTGAAATGTTTTTTGATTTAATGTGTTTGTGTACCTTATAGCACTGTATGGGTGTCAGGGTTAAACACCTTGACCCAGCTCCTTTTAGATCACCAGGAGAGGGACCTGGTTCTGCCCCTGGTTTGAGAAAGTTCCAGTCTAGCTGTGCTACAGAGAGGACCTATGTTGTGTGAGCTCCTCAGAGCTGGCCCGTGTTTTAGAGAACCATTATCTCTAAGACACAACTACTCAAGCAAGCTATTGAACCACCAAAAGTGCTCCAGAGAAACAGAGAGAGAAAAGAAACAAGAGTGTCCAGAATCTTCAAAGCCGTGCATTGTAGTTAGACAGTAATGTATTATTGTAACGCCGCGGTCCCAGGCGCCATGTTCAGCGGTGATCGGCAGCCAGTGCTTCCCATTTACCGCTGCAGTCCTGGGCTCTGTCCGTGTAGGTACTGTTGTTCTGGGATCCGCTCCACAGTTTGCTCTCAGCCCTGGCCACAGCATGCTTGCTGCTTGTTTCATGCAGCACTTCCTTAAGGGCCGGTGCGCGTCACTTCCTGGGCTTTATGGGTTAGGTCATATGACCTCGCTGACCTATCCTAGCCCTCCTGCACATATATAAGTGGCTCTGTCCCCTTCCCAGATGCCTCAGTGTCAAGGTCCTTGTGTCCTGCTAAGGTTCCTGATATCCGCTTGTGTTCCTGACTCATACTTGTGTTCTGTTGATGCCTGCTTACCTTGACTCTCCTGTTGCCGACCCAGATTGCCTGACCTGTACCTGTGCCACCTGCCCTGATCTTTTGCCTGCCTGAGTTCGCCTCTGCCTCATCCTTCGGTCCTGCACTGTTGCTCCTGGTAATGACTCGGCCTGCTGACAAAGCCTATACCTCTAGTAATTTTCTCAGGTACCTCCTGGTCCACCTGGACCAGCTACCTCGTGTGTCTATCCTCCTCAAGAGGTAGCCACCTGGTGGTCCCCTCAGGAAAGTCTATCCCTACCATCAGGGGTACTGTGAAGATCGAGGATAGGGAAAAAATTTTTAGATCGTGGGGGTCCTACTTCTGGGACCCTCACGATCATGAGAATTGAGGCCCTGTACCCCCTCTGGAGCTCCCTTGAAATGAACAGAGCGGCTGGTTGCACATGCGTGTGGCTGCTCCATTAATTTCTATGGGACTTCTGGAGACAGCGCTCCACTATCTCCGGAACCCTCATAGAAATCAATAGAGCAGCCGCAGGCATGCCTCACCGGCCACTCTGTTCATTTCAGGGGGACTGCAGGTGATACAGGCCCTCGTTCTCGTGATCATGGAGGTCTCAGCAGTAGGACCCCCACCAATCTAATAGTTATCCCCTATCCTGTGGATACGGGATAACAATCTAACTGTAATACCCCTTTACATCCATACTACTACCTCACACCTGGGAATTATAAAACCTATACCAAAGACCTTAATTGCAAGCCTAAGGTTCTGAAGAGAGACCTTAGAGGAGTACCGCAACCCCCATCATTGCTGTTATCCATCCATACATTGCTATTGGGGAAGGAAATTGCACTGTGCTCTGCTTGGAATTGTGCCTTGATACTGCTGGATGCACCCTGCCAAAACAAGTAACACCAAAGGCACCCCAACTACCACCAGGCAGGAGTCCAAATGCTAGGGTATGCCGCTAGGGAAGAAAGGCTGTATCTTCCTACCACTGCACGCCACTAGGGAGCGCCGGTGTGAGGATTTCCACCATGTTCCATGTGCACAATTATCATTGCCAGAGCCACTACCACTCCTATCCTGCACACGGTCCTCCTGGACCTACTGCAAATGTGCCACATTTATTAAGAGGCAAATCTCCAGAAATTCATAGCTACGGCAACCATGAGCTGGCATAGATTTGAGATATAATTTTTGCTAGTTTCTGGCAGAAATGATAGCATATCTGTCAGGTCTTGGAAGGCCATGCTCCTCCCACAAAGCCCCAAGTGACAAATTATGAAGCAAATATAGCATGTGCAACTTCTGTATTCCACAATAGTGACATCCAACATGTGAAAAATTTCCCTAAATGTGCATCAGTTGCTAAATTTTGGGAAAAGTATACCAATGCAAAAACTGACTTGAAATATTCCCTCTATGATAAATCCCCCTATGTGTTCCAAAGTTTCCAAGTGTGGTGAGTCATGGGACATCCTTATATGAAACTGATAAATTGCTTGTTTTAAGAGGACCCGTCCCCTCTCCTGACATGTCCATTCTAGTAACTACTTGCATTCACCATGTAATATTAACTCCGGGGCATATTTTCACATAACTGTATGCTGTGCTGTTCCTCTATCATTCTTGCTAGAATTTATGAATAAAGGTATGAATAAAGCTACAACTGGGTGTTCCTGCAGAGTCTGACACTGCTAGCACACTCAACTGGGAACACCTAGTTTTATGTTTATTCATAAACTTCTGGCAGGAATAATAGAGTAATGGAACAACATAAAGTCAATAAAATAAATAATCCAGATTTGTTATTACATGGAAAAATTATTTACTAAAACTGACATGTCAGAAGTGCTGACAGGTCCTCTTTAAAGGCACTCCTACCAAAAAGGAATTTTTGTCTGTTTTTCTTTTTCATCTCGAGTCGTCAGTACTATACAATTGAAAATTAAATACAAAATATTTTGCAGCATTCACCATAGAAAAATTAAACTCCTGTACTGATAGACACGGTGATGCCTAGTAGGTCTAATTTTTTTAGTGTTTATTTATTTTATTTTTCACTTTTCACCTCAAATCCCAGGCCGATTTTTCAAAATTTGACATACGTCATTTTATGTGCTAATAACTTTTACTTATCCAAGCCATTCTGAGATTGTTTTCTCATGACACATTGTACATCATGACAGCGGTAAATTTGAGTCAATATATTTCACCTAAATCTAAATTTGAATTTCTCTACTTTTAAGGCAGATAGTAATACTTCATAAAATAGCTATCAATCAACATTCCCCATATGTCTGCTTTATGTTTGCATAATTTTGTAAATGTCATATTATTTTTTTAGGAGGTTAGAAGGCTTAGAATTTTAGAAGCAATTTTTCTGATTTTCAACAAAATTTCCGAAACCATTTTTTTAAGCACCAATTCAGTTATAAAGTGATTTTGAGGGGCTTACATAATTGGAACCACCCATAAATGACCCCATTTTACAAAGTACACCCCTCAAATTATTCAAAACTCATGTTACAAACTTTCTTAATCCTTGAGGTGTTCCACAAGAATTAAAGAAAAGTGGAGGTGAAATTTCAAAATTAAATTTTATTTGTAGATTTTTTATGTTAATCAATTTTTTCTTGCAACACAGCAAGGGTTAACAGCAGAATAAACCTAAATATACATAACTCTGATTCTGAAGTTTACAGGAATACCCCATATGTGGTAGTAAACTGCTGTCAGGGTACATGGCATTGGTCAGAATGAAAGGAGCGCCATATGGTTTTTGGAAGCAGATTTTGCTAGCATGGTTTTTAGGCACCATTTTGTATTTGAAGAGAACCTGATGTACCCCTGCAGCAGAAACCCTCAAAAAGTGACCCCATTTTGTAAACTACACCCCTCAAAGAATATATTAAGGGGTGTACTGAGCACTTTGACCCCCTTCTTCCAATAAAATGTTCCTTTAGCCCCAAATTTTTCATTTTCACAAGGGGTAACAGAAGAAAAAGCACCCCATAATTTGTTACCCATTTTCTCCTGAATACGGCTGATGGACACGAGGACCCGACAGGGGTACCGCAATTGCTACAGTCAGCCCTGACCACAGCATTGCGAGGGTTAATGCGCAGACATATGTGTATTCACCAATGCCGACGCATACTGCAGGGGTCCGGCGATCAGTGACTGCCAGACCCCTGCCGCTGATCCGTGCTGGGATTTGAGACACAGTACAGCGCTGGTACCCTACAGGTTAATTTTGGGAAAAGGGAGGTGATTTGAATTTTTCCCTTGGGAACTTGAATAAGCAATCATCAGATCGCTGCTCTCAGACTCCAATGCATTAGCATTGAAGTCTATGTGGATTTCGCTATGTTCCTATGGAACCCTGCCACCGGGTATCTATAGGAATGTAGCTGCGGCAGCTTTGGACCATTCAGAAGGACCGAGGCTGCGGCAGGGAATGAATAGCTCCTCCTGATCGCCCCTAGGTGGAGCCCTCCCAGGTTTTTTTTAGCTCTCAAATGCCATGGTCATCGGCATTATCGCCAATCGCAGACATTAACCCCGGGTTTCTGCTGTTTAAAACAGCAGGCATTCGGCAGCGATTGTGCCCTCTGCACTCACGAGCAGGGGCCATCTTTAAAGACCCAGCTAGCGCTATACATGTATGCCACTGGTCGGAAAGGGGTTAAGAGATGGTATGAATCGAAGACAGCCTTCAACATCGGTGATGGCCATTATAAGTACTCTTCAGGCCTTGCAATTCTACGGCTTTCTTCCAACAGTTCATCAAAGAGGTGTTCTGTGAGCTTCATATCTTTATGATGTACCTGGTCAACATTCTTTTCTCCAAACCTTTTTTCTCATCAGCAGCACATATACACAGTATGTAGATAGATATGCTGATTTTCCGCCAGAGAACTGCAAGCGAAAAGTCCATAGTGTAGTAGATGTAAGACCTTAGGGATCCACCGCCAGCTTTAGGACTTTATTAAGACCGACATCTAAAATGTCGGTCTTAATAAATGTGTCCCTTAATGTGTAAATGCCAGCAAGGAGGGAACACATGCTCATTTTCCGAGGCGCATTGTTTTTGGTCCATACTACTGTCTGTAGAAAGAACGATGTCACTAAGCAGTCTGCTTGAGCTTCAGGAACTGGGGAAGCGCCCCTAGCCAGGCACACTCCGAGGGTACTGGATCTACTTGCCGTCATAAAAATTCTAATTTTCTCTTCCTTGAGTACAGAGGTCTCTGGTGAAGAACTGAAGGATCCCTTAAACTCCTGACCTCAACACCAAACTGATTGCAGCCCCAAGGTTTCACTTTCCGGACGCATTCCTGAAAATGGGACTTTCTTGTTTTTAAGGTGATTATGGGCACAATAAAAGATGATTTATAGTGAATGCTTTCACTCCTCCAATATTTAAAGTACCGTATTTCATATTTGTGCTAACGTTGCTTCCCACTTCTGTGAAGTTTGTGGAATATCAAGGTTTCCACCGCTTTTGATGACATGATACGCACAACTTTTAGCACTATTTTTGCCATCAAAATGATGGAACCCTAACCTTATTATAATGAGATCCGTTAGTCACTGCTTAGATACATCATATGAAAGATCCATCACAGAGTCATGACTTCATAAAAGCCATAATTCTGGTGTAAAGAGAACCTTGTCTCCTCTGTATATATCTAGGTTGAGGATGTAGTTTGCGTTTTTAGTAAGAAAACTGTTTATACGCCTTTATAAACGCAACTTGAAGAGTCATATATCTAGTGCCCGGGATCTGGATAAGGCAAGGTTTGTGGGCAGAATCGGCAGTTTTCTGTCAGTAATGCCCCTCAAAGTGGCCGCTTTTCCTGCTTCCCTAGTTTACATACAGTGATAATGGAGGTTCACCAGGCTGTTACACTGATACGCTGTTTCCCGGCTGCTAGTCCTGGCTTTGCACATCACATATTTGGAGGTTCCACATATAAAAAAACAGCACCGGCCTCTAAACTAAGCACAGGTTCTGGTCCAGGTCTGTCTTTTTGTACTCTACTAAACACTTCTCACCAACCCCAAGCAAATTAACAGCCAGATCCTCTACTGCAAAAGGGAACTGAAATGTTGAGTTTCCTGTCTGTCAACCTTTGAAAGCCACTCACATTTAGCATTGTGCTCCCACATGCAGAATCTGCTGATTTTGGTGATTGCCGTTGAAACCTGTAAGTTAACTGATGACATCACAGGGATTCCCAGTGGCAAAACAGGTTGGTGAAGATACCATTACATCACTGCTTTTCGTTATCTGAATATGGTAAAATGCAGGAAACACACAGATCATGTATTTGCTGCCATCCTGAGCCCATCTATTGTAACAAAGTAATGTAATAAAATCAACATAATGTAATAAAATGTACAACATTAATACATGTGCTGTCATTTAAAATAATATGGAATAATAATAATATACAATAAAATACAAAAGTGTGCATGTGCATGATTACCACCCAAGCGCAGAGACTACATGTACAGGCTGTTTGCGGGCTGCAACACATGAGCCCTACGTCTCCCCTTGGAACTGCCATCTTGCACTCCTCTGCCTGATTGCCACCATTTATGGCATCCCATTCCTCCCTCCTGCTCTCAGCCTCCCTGGTAGCCAGTGGCGGATTGGCCATAGACCCTACAGGGAAATTTCCGGGTGGGCTGATGCCTAGGAGGGCCACCCAAGCCCTCCTCACAGCCGCCAGGTACATAATAATCTGATTCTCTCCTACACACCTGGCCAACTGTATCCATGTCTGCAGGACAGCGAAACAGTAGAATACTGCTCAGCAGGTGGTAGTATTTTGTGCTGCACGGTTGGTATTTGGTTCAGCTGGGCAGTATATTGCTCTGCACTATGGCCCTGCCTACATATGTTTGCCCTGCCTCATTATGTTGCTCCACCTTCTGTAAGTTTGGACCTACAACATGGGCCACTTTTATGGGGGGGGGAGGGGTTCACAGTAGGTATGCCCTCTCTGTGCCCCTTTCACAGTTATAGTGCCCTCCTTGTGCCCCCTTAACAGTAATAATCCCCATTGTGTCAACTTCATAGTAATAGTCCCCATTGTGCCCCTTTCACAGTTATAGTGCCCTCCTTGTGCCCCCTTCATAGTAATAATCCCCATTGTGTCAACTTCATAGTAATAGTCCCCATTGTGCCCCTTTCACAGTAATAATTCCGACTGTGTCCCCTTCACAGTAATAATGCCCTCTGTGCACCCTTAACTGTAGTAATGCTGTCACGACCTAACCACAGGTTTAGTGGCATGCTGTTGCCGGCGGTTATGTTCTGGTAGCCGCACGTGGGGGCTATTACGCGGTGGCCTCACGTGCGGTTGCCGTTGGCAACGTGTGCCACAACCTGTGGTTAGGTCGTGTTCCGCGGTCTCGCATGCTCTTTCCAGCGACATGGTTTCTGGTTGCCGCACGTGTGGGCTATTACGTGGTAGCCTCACGTGTGGTTGCCGCTGGCAACTTTGTGCTTTAGAGCAGGCATGCTCAACCTGCGGCCCTCCAGCTGTTGCAAAACTACAACTCCCAGCATGCCTGAACAGCCTACAGCTATCAGCCTACAGCAGGGCATTGTGGGAGTTGTAGTTTTACAACAGCTGGAGGGCCGCAGGTTGAGCATGCCTGCTTTAGAGCATGCGAGACACTCACCTTTGTTTGGGTGCACTTCCTCCGTTTGGGGTGCACGGGGTTAAGGTGTGTGTGCTAGGTGTGGTGGGTGTGACCTCAGGTCTCCTTATATGTTGGTGTGGTGGAGCCTGTGGTCAGTTTGTGTTTGTTTGTCAGTCTGTGTAGGAGCTCTGCACCCTGGCTGAATGTTGTCTGTGTGAGCCACCCTTAATTGTTATATTGTTTCCCTTTCTCAGTTTGTGTGTCCTCCCCCCACCTGGTGTATGTTGTGATGGTGTGGGCTTTGTTTGGAGGTTTGTTTTGTGGTGTGTCTCCTCCGGAAGGGGGTTGCTTTCCTGGAGGGGTTTAAGCAAACAACTAGACAGTGCGTTTCCGGGCCATCTCGGCGGCGGCAGGTAGGTGTTGGTAACTTATGTTTTCTGTTGCCTTGTTGTACTTACCTGCCGTTCGGCTGTGAACCCTGTCTAGTTGGTGGCCAGCTGCTGGTCCTCCGGAGACACCGCTCATCCGTGGTCTAGGATAAGTGTGTGGTCTCTGCCCTATCTCTATCTTCTAGGGCTATGCAGGGATTCCTAGGGCTCCAGGTTCGTGGGCATGAGCCTCCTTACCATCTGAGGTGGCTCATGCATTAGGAGTCTAAGGGCAGTCATAGGGACT
This sequence comes from Bufotes viridis, assembly GCA_033119425.1. Taxonomy (NCBI): domain Eukaryota; kingdom Metazoa; phylum Chordata; class Amphibia; order Anura; family Bufonidae; genus Bufotes; species Bufotes viridis. The sequence goes on from CM065591.1 coordinate 422,193,530, forward strand.
AGTCAGGAGGTGACCTGCTCCCTTTTCCCTGCATTCTGGCCCAGTGGCCTTGGACATTGTACGGTGGGGGTTTCCCCCACTCCCCACCATGACAAATGTCCTCTGTGCCCCCCTCTATAGTAATAAAGTCCTCTGTGCCCCCTCTATAGTAATAAAGCCCTATGTGCCCCCTCCATAGTAATAAAGCCCTCTGTGACCCCTTTGTATTAAAAACAAAACACAGTAACTACTCACCTTGTCCCATTCCTGAAGCTTACATACCTCTCTTCCCTGCAGGCACAGATCGCTCTACAGCACTGTGTGGGCGGAGCCTATGCAGATTACCAGGCTGTAGGCTCCACTCACACAGGCCAGCAGTGCGATCTGTGTCTGCAGGCTGAATGGTGGAGCGGGGAGAAGTCTTCTTGCTTCACCATTCTGTGTGCCGCCGGCCTGAAGGAGGGGAGGAGCGCTGGGAGCTGAGCGGTGAGGGACAGGACCGCAGCTCCCAGCACTCCAGCAATGAGCGCTTCTATCTGTATTGATGGAAGCGCTCATTGCTTCTGGCACCCCCCTGAGAGCCAACACCTGGGGTGGACAGCCTCCCACGCCCACCCCCGCCCTTAGTATGCCACTTCTACACGGCCCCCCCCCCCAGACCACAGTGCAGTCCCTGAAGCGCAACTCACAGGTTCCAACACTACTGGATTTTTTGAAAGTCTGAGGTCACGGTCACAATTTACAAGTTGTGCTGCAACCCTATTCAATTCAATGGCTGTACTGATGCACTTTGGTCACGTGACGGATGTCGCAGCCAATATCGCCCTGCAGCCGCAGCCTTATGTTTTATCACTGATGCTGAAGAGCTCCTACCTACACCCGACGCCATAAATTCTGGAAGACTATGGTCATCATTAGGGATTAGCGAATTGACTTCTGATGAAACATCCGAAGTTGATTCGCAAAAAACTTTGGCGCGAGTGCTCCGTACAGTATTAAAATGTATTGGCTCCAATGAGCCTAAGTTATTATTCTGCGAAGTCTCGCGAAACTTCGGGTAATAACTTCAAAAATGTATTTCTACTCGGGAAAAGCTTTTTAACAGTAAAAATTAATTTTTGAAGTTATTGCCCGAAGTCTCACGAGGCTTCGCGAAGTAATAACTTTGGCTCATCTGAGCCAATACATTCTCATACTGTATGGAGCACTTGCTCCGTACAGTATTCAAACGAAGTTTTAATGCGAATCGACTTCAGATGTTTCATCCGAAGTCGATTCGCTCATCCCTAGTCATCATTATACAGAATTAGTTTATGACCGGATCAGGGAACTTTGACCACAAACAAAAGCCTGATATTCCCCATGTAATTTTTTAAAGAAAAATAATTTGGCACATGACGTTACTTCTCTTCACAGACATTTACTCATTATGAAGATTCTTTTTGTACTTCCCTATTGGGGCATATGATTTCCTGGTTGTATGAAGTGAGTCACTGAGATGGACTTTTTCCTGCAAAGCAGATTTTACTAAACTGCAATAAGTTAAAAACAATGATATAGTTAGGGCTCATGTACAAGGCCGCTGCCCTGTCGTACCAGTATTGTGGGCAGCAAACAGCGGGTCTGCAATATACGGGCACTGGCTGTGTGCATTCACTTGGGTGCGGTGCGGAATGGAGGCACGGATCGGAAGCACTACGGAGCGCCGCGAAAAAGTAGTACTGTCGGAAGTGGATTGCAGACCGCAATTAGCTGACCACTTAGGAGAAGGATGACTGCACGGCGCTATATGGATCCATACAGCCTTTATAAATACAGTCCTGATCAAAAGTTTAAGACCACTTGAAAAATGGCAAAAAATCTTATTTTACATTGTTGGATCTTAACAAGGTTCAAAGTAGAGCTTCAACATGCAATAAGAAGAAATGAGAGTGAGACAACACATTTTTTGAGCATTCAATTAATTGAAAATAACGATTAAACTGAAACCAAATTTTAGGACCGCAGCATGCCTTTAAAAGGCCAAATCTGTGCAAAGATGTGGATTCATTGTCATTTTCTGTCGGGTAGTAACACGATGTGATGGCATAGGCAAAAAAACTCTCCCTTTTTGAACGTGGTCAGGTTGTTGAACTGCATAAGCAGGGTCTCTCACAGTGCGCCATCGCTGCTGAGGTGGGACGCAGTAAGACAGTCATTTGGAATTTCTTAAATGATCCTGAGGGTTATGGAACAAAAAAGTCAAGTGGAAGACCTAAAAAAATTTCACCAGCACTGAGCCGCAGGATCCAATTGGCTGTCCATCAAGACACTGGACGATCCTCGACCCAAATTTAGGCAGTTACTGGTGCTGACTGCAGCCCCATAACCATCAGATGGCATCTGAGACTGAAGGGCTTCAAAAACAAAAAACGTCTTCAAAGACCTTGTCTCCTTGAACGCCACAGAACTGCTCGTTTGGACTTTGCAAGAGAGCACCAAACATGGGACATTCAAAGGTGGAAGAAAGTTTTATTCTCTGAGAAAAAATGTACTCTTGATGGTCCTGATGGTTTCCAACATTACTGGCATGACAAGCAGATCCCACCTGAGATGTTTTCTACGTGCCACAGTGGAGGGGGCGCCATAATGGTCTGGGGTGCTTTTTCCTTCAGTGGAACAATGGAGCTTCAGTAAGTGCAGGGGCGTCAAACGGCCACTGGCTATGTCCAGATGTTGCAGAGAGCATTCCTCATGACTGAGGGCCCTCGTCTGTGTGGTAACGACTGGGTTTTTCAACAGGACAACGCTACAGTACACAATACCCGCAGGACAAGGGACTTCTTCCAGGAGAATAACATCACTCCTTTGGCCCATCCTGCATGTTCCTCTGATCTAAATCCAATTGAGAACCTTTGGGGATGGATGGCAAGGGAAGTTTACAAAAATGGACAACAGTTCCAGACAGTAGATGGCCTTCGTGCGGCCGTCTTCACCACTTGGAGAAATGTTCCCACTGACCTCATGGAAACACTTGCATCAAGCATGTCAAAAGGAATTTTTGAAGTGATCAACAATAACGGCGGAGCTACTAAGTACTGAGTTAATGTTTGGAAGTTTGATTTCTGTTTTGGGGGGGTTTAGTTTTTTTTGGGAGGTGTGGTCCTAAACTTTTGATCAGCTGTAAAACAGCATGTTTCAGTTTATTCGTTGTTTTCATTAAATTGAATGCTCAAAAAATGTTTTGTCTCGCTCCCATTTCTTCTTGTTGCATGTTGAAGCTCTACTTGGAACCTTGTTAATATCCAGCCATGCTAAATATGATTGTTTGCCATTTTTCAAGTGGTCTTAGAGTAGGGTGTGAGCAAACGCTAAGGCCCCTTTCACACGGGCGAGTTTTCCGCGCGGGTGCAATGCGTGAGGGGGACGCATTGCACCCGCACTGAATCCGGACCCATTCATTTCTATGGGGCTGTGCACATGAGCGGTGATTTTCACGCATCACTTCTGTGTTGCGTGAAAATCGCAGCATGCTCTATATTGTGCGTTTTTCACGCAAGACAGGCCCCATAGAAGTGAATGGGGCTGCGGGAAAATCTCAAGAAAGTGTGGATGCAGTGCGATTTTCCCGCATGGTTGCTTAGCAACGGGACCCGATCTTTATTATTTTCCCTTATAACATGGTTATAAGGGGAAATAATAGCATTCTTAATAAAGAATGCATAGTAAAATGAAGTGGAAGGGGTTAAAAATAATAAAAGTTAACTTATCTTAGCCACTTGATCGCGTAGTTGCGATCTGTCCTCTCTTTCCCTGCATCAGCTAAGATCTACAGGACCTGTGATGACGTCACATCACATGGTCCATCTTACCATGGTGATGGACCATGTGATTGGACCATGTGACATCATCACAGGTCCTTTAGTTCTTAGCTGATCCTGGGAAAGAGAGGACAGATCGCAACTACGCGATCAAGTGGCTAAGGTAAGTTAACTTTTATTATTTTTAACCCCTTCCACTTCATTTTACTATGCATTCTTTATTAAGAATGCTATTATTTCCCCTTATAACCATGTTATAAGGGAAAATAATCAATTCTCCAGAAGACCCGAAACCGGACTTCAGTGATGAAGTCCGGCTTCGGGTCTGGGTACCAAACATGCGCGCGCGTGCAAAACGCATTACAAACGTTTGCACCCGCGCGGAATAAAACGCGCATATTCCCGCAACGCACCCGCCTCTTATCCGGGCGTCAAACATGACGCCCGTGTGAAAGAGGCCTAAGTGTACGACCATGCTGCGGTCGTGATGCGGTCAAGGTGTCGACTACAGCATGCATAATTATGCGTTTACGGTGCGTTTTTTATCTGAGGCCTCCTGCACACGACCGTATGATTTTTGCGGTCCGTTTTAAATGGATCAGTTTTTCTGTTTGTTTGTTTCAGTAGTGTTTCCATTCCGTTTTTACATTTGGTTTCCGTTTGTGATCCGTTTTTTGAGGATTGCAAACGGAAGCATACAATAATGTTTAAACAGCAAGTACATAAAAAATTGGGCTGGGCATAAAAATTTTAATGGATGGTTCCGCAAAAACGGATACGGAAGACGTACGGATGCTTTCTATATGCATTCCATTTTTTTTTTTTTTTGCGGACCTATTGACTTGAATGGAGCCACAAAACGTGATTTGCAGGCAATAATAGGACATATTGTATCTTTGAAAGGAATTGAAATATGGAAATGGAAGTCATACGGTGTACCTTCCGTTTTTTGTTTTTTTTGCGGATCCATGGAAAGGAATGGTTCCATATATGGTACGCAAAAAACGGAATGTAAACGGAAAAAAAAAATGTTTGTGTGAAGGAGGCCTGATGCTGTTTGAATTCAGAATTTTCCTGGTTCTTTAGATTTCTGATTAACTTCAAACACATGTGGTAAAGCGAATACCGCAAGCAGCTACTCAACTGTATATCTCATGCAGGCAGCAGGACATGTCTTACGTGCAATCAGGTGCAGTCATCACAACTTTGAAAGTGCCAGGTCTCTCTCAGAAACCTGTTTTCCCATAGACTTCTATTGGGAAATGAGATGCTGCGGTTCCTGACTGCATCTTGACCGCGCAGTGTGGTCGTACTCTAAAGCCTCTTTCACACAAGCAAGTTTTCCCTCCAGATGTGATGTGTGTTATGAACGGATAGCATCCGGGCAAAATCCCGACCCATTCATTTTGATGGGTATGTACACAAGAGCGTCGCTTATCACTGATCCTCTCTGCGTTCAAGAAATAATCACAGCAGGACACATTTATAAAGCTCGCCTATTTTTGCCATAAAATTACACTGGTGTATTTCATTCATCTGTCTTTCTTTTGCAGAGTATTTATTAAAAGTACCACAGCTGCTGATGAATTAGACTCGTCTAAAAAAATCGAAATAGTCGAAAGAGGTGCAAAAGCCCTCAAAACAGGCACAATTTTAATTGTAAATAAGACTGTCTAAAACAGCAATTTTTAGACCACAAAAGGAAGCAAACAGCATGTTCTACATGAGGGATCAGCAAACTTCGGCACTCCAGCTGTTGTGAAACTACAACTCCCAACTGTTCTAGGAACTCTCATAGAAGTGTATGGAGCATGCTGGGAGTTGTAGTTTCACAACAGCTGGAGGTTGCCGACCCATGTTCTGTACTGCGTGTTTTTCACGGCTCCATAGTAGGGAATGGGGCTTGCATGAAAAACGGAAGGCATCCGTATGTAATGTGTTTATCACTGATGGTTGCAAGGAGATGTAAACTGTTAGACCTTGCAGATGAGTATGTTCGGATTATGTCCGGATGCGTTCAGTGAAAAGTCATTCAGTTTTGTTTGCGATCGCATTCAGATGTTCAGTTTTTATCGCGCGGGTGCAATGCGATTTACTACGTTTTGCACGCGCGTGATAAAAAAACATGTGTACAAACACCATCTCTTAGCTACCATCCGTGAAAATCAGCCTATGGGGCCAGCGTTGTGTAAAAATCGCAGAATACAGAACATGCTGTCATTTTCAGGCAACAAAAAAGTGATGCGTGAAAACCATCGCTCATGTACACAGACCCACTTAAATAAATGGGTCTGGATTCCGTTCGGGCTCAATGTGTTCACATCACGCATTGCACCCGTATGGAATTCTCGCTCGTGTGAAAGGGGCCTTATTCTTAAGTTTTTCAACAAAAACTAATTGCATCCGCACGGAAAAAACTGAAACATTGAATGCAATCACAGACAAAACTGATTAAACTTGCGTGCAAAACCATAAATTTTTCCCTGAACACACACAATCTGTATTGGCCTAAGGTTACGACCACCTGGCAGCCGAGTACGGTCCGACCCACAGCAGCATTGTTTATTCAGTCTTCATTGTTAATGGCCACACAGTGACATACAAAACTGAGCGGTCATTAACAATGAACACGAAATAAACAACGTAGTTCTGATTAGTTAATAAGATGCTGCTGTGGTTCGTATGGCCGCGCAAGGCGAACGGCATCACAACTGCAGCGCAGCCGCTCCATGTGGCTGTACTCTAACAGTAAGTGCTCATGCACACGACCATAACCTGTTTTGCGGTCTACAAATTGCGGATCCGCAAAACATGGATACCGAATGCGTGCGTTTAACATTTTGTGGAACAGAACGTCCGGCCCATAAGAGAACTCTCCTATCCCTGTCTATAATTAAGACAAGCATAGGATATGTCTATATTTTTGCGGATGCCACTGAACAGACATACAGATGCGGACAGCACATGGAGTGCTGTCCTCATCTTTTGCGGCTCCATTGAAGTGAATGGGTCCGCATCCGATATGCAGACAAAAAATAAGTTTGTGTGCATGAGCCCTAAATCATATAAAATAATAGGAATGTACAGACATCATTCAACCTGGTTCTCTTTATTGTTTTCTTTCCACGCAGTATTCGGAGTAATAAGTGCCACCTTACACACACTCGTTCCACATGATAACTAGGAGGAAGTGTTAAAGGGACAGTAACCGGACGCCTATATCTGTGATGTACTCATTAATCGATTAGCGAGACCGCGCGTCTTTCAATTCTCCCAAACACAGGTATAGCAACTCCCACCACGACAAAGAGAGGTCAGGTTCCACAGACGTCCTCTATTTAAAACATCCTGTGGAACATCAGAAATTCGCCAATAGTGAAGCACAGCTATTTAAATCTCGGCTATATTTGCGCTAATATACTCACAAGCACACACAGTTTGCAGGCACATCAATTAGGCTGGAGTCTCCTATCTTCAACAACCAACTCTTATAGCCTTATATTCCTAGGAATATATACAGATGCTTACATAGTGAAATACCATCAATCACCATATAGAAAAAGGGGTTTATTGTACTCACAAACGTCCTTTAAAACAAGCATGTAAACATTGATCCGGGGTCCTCAAACTGCCCGACCCGGGTTTCGCTCCATTAGCTTCATAGGCCTTTCTGGGATAACAGTCACAACGCATTCACAAGTAGCAGTAGAAAAAGCCATATCATTACCACATCAATGAACAGAATAGTGGCCACAGTTTAGAGAACAAATATTTAATCTCTAGCCACAACAACTGGGTTTTGTGGGTAAGGGGAGACGCCTAAGTAGCAACATTTTGCTCCATAATTGCACCCCAATTCTGGCCCGGATGCGTTGCGGATGCGTTCAGTGAAAACTGTGCGATTTCACAGGCAAAGCCATTCAGTTTTGCCTGCGATTGCGTTCAGTTGTTCAGTTTTTTCCGCGCGGGTGCAATGCGTTTTGATGCGTTTTTCACGCGCGCGATAAAAAACTGAAGGTTTACAAACAACATCTCCTAGCAACCATCAGTGAAACACGCAACGCACCCGCTTGCGGATGCAATACGTTTTTCACGCAGCCCTAGCCCCATAGAAGTGAATGGGGCTGCGTGAAAAACGCAGAATATAGAACATGCTGCGATTTTAACGCAACGCACAAGTGATGCGTGAAAAAAAACGCTCATGTACACGGACCCATTGAAATTAATGGGTCAGGATTCAGTGCGGGTGCAATGCGTTCACATCACGCATTGCACCCGCGCGGAAAACTCGCCCGTGTGAAAGGGGCCTAAGTGTGCGCCATCTACAGCGTATGACCACACTGCACGGTCTTCGGACACGTATTTGCTGTGGTCGAGTATCGTGTGGCCAACTAGTCTGCATTGTTAATGGCCATGCGTCACCTTATATACTGTGCAGCCATTAGCAATACAGACCCACTGAACAGTGCGGTCTAATTAGTTTAATTAGAGGGAGCTGTGGCCCATACGACTGCAGTGGTACTCAACAGCAGCACAGCTGTGTCACAACCTCAACACGACCTGTTTGATTGTACCCTTAGGCCTCATGCACACAAACTTTTTTTGCGGGTCTACGGGCCGTTTTATGAGTTCCGTATACTGAACCATTCATTCCAGCGGGTCCGCAAAAAAAACTGAAGTGTTTCCGTGTGCATTACATTTCCGTATTTCCATTTTTCCGTTCCGTGCAAAGATAGAACATGTCCTATTATTGCCCGCAAATCACCGTCCGTGGCTCCATTCAAGTCAATGGGTCCGCAAAAAAAAAACAGAACGCATACAGAAATGCATCCGTATGTCTTCCGTATCCGTTCCGTTTTTGCGGAACCATCTATTGAAAATTTTAAGCCCAGCCCAATTTTTTCTATGTAATTACTGTATACTGTACATGCCATACGGAAAAACGGAACCGAAACGGAAACACAAGGGATCACAAAAACGGAACAAAGGATCCGTAAAAAACGGACCGCAAAACCATACGGTCGTGTGCAATAAGCCTTAGGCCCCTTGCAGACGAGCGAGTATTCCGCATGAAATCCTGACCCATTCATTTCAATGGGTCTGTGTACATGAGCGTTGGTTTTCAAGCATCACTTGTGCGTTGCGTGAAAATTGCAGCATGTTCTATATTCTGCGATTTTCACGCAACACTGGCCCCATAGAAGCGAATGGGGCTGCATGATAATTGCATCGCATCCGCAAGCAAGTGCGGATGCAATGCGATTATCACGGATGGTTGCTAAGAGATGTTGTTTGTAAACATTCCGTTTTTTATTACTCGCATGCAAAACGCATTAAATCGCATTGCACCCGCACGATAACAACTGAACGCAATCGCAGACAAAACTTAATGGACTTGCTTGCAAAATCGCGCAATTTTCACTGAATGCATCCGCAACGCATCCGGATCCAATCCGCTTACGCTCGTCTGCAAGGGGCCTTCGTTTTTTTAAGGTAATGCATTTGGTTGCCCACAACAAGCCTTAGCAGGGATCCTTCGGTGCGTACATCTTCTATCTCACGAGAGGGTATTCACACAGCAGTGAATCATGGATCCATTGAATCCAACAGATGTAGTCTCGTGTCTGTTTTTTTCAGTGGTCCGTGGTACACTACTTTGGTGCAATTTCTGGACCAAACATGCTTAGTCAAGTCACAGAGTGCTTGGAGACATTGTAGAAAGTGGGATGAGCTAACATGGGCCAACATTTTATTCACGCACATGAAAAACAGATGACACACGGATGTAAAAAAAAAAGGACAAACAGACCAAAAACAGATGAAACGTGGACAGTGTTTTCATGGATGAAAAACAGATACAAATGTGCAAATAAGGCCTTAGGGTACTTTCACACTTGCGGCAGGACGGATCCGGCAGGCTATTCAGCCTGCCAGATCCGTCCTGCCGCAAGTGCTTGTGCGCTGCTGCTCCGTCCCCATTGACTATAATGGGGCGTGTGGCGGAGCTACGGCGCAGCACGGCAGTGCACTACAAAGATCGCCAAACTGAAAAGTCGGACATGCAGGACTTTTAGTCCGGCGATCTCCGGTCGTGCACTGCCGTGCTGTTCCGTAGCTCTGCCCCCCGCCCCGTTATAGTCAATGGGGATGGAGCGGCAGCACGGCAGTGCACGGGCACTTTCGGCAGGACGGATCCGTCCTCCAGCAAGTGTGAAAGTACCCTTAGATCAAAGGGGTCTGCTTTTTTCCAGAAACATCAGCACTTTTGTCTATGGGCTCTGGTAGCTCCTAAAGTACTGGTTGGGGAAAACTGAAATCGCTGTTAGTTATATGTAGATTAATTACCACATGAGTAGACTAACACATACATATGTGGTTTTAAATGCTTTATGGCGTTGGAATAAGACCGTTGTAGCTAGAAGTACTTTTTTCAGTTAAGATTGTCTTCAAGATAGATCATAACTTGCAAGAACTCCACAGTATCTGCTACGCTGATCAATATCTGTTTGTCACTAAAGGGAACTCCATTCACTTTAAGTTAAGGGCTCTTTCACACGAGCGGATGTCGTGCGTGTCATCCGCTGCGTGAAAAAGTGCCAAGCCCCGCTCCGGACAGCAGAGACACGGAGCATTAACAAGACTGATTGCTCTGTGCCTCTCTGTGATCTTTTTACTACAAAATCACAGTGAGATAAAGTGGTCATCGTGATTTTGTAGTAAAAAGATCACAGAGAGGCACAGAGCATTATCAATCATGTTACTGCTCCGTGTCTCTGCTGTCCAGAGTGGGGCTTGGCTCCCTTTAACGCAGTGGATTCCACGCACGGCATCCGCTCATGTGAAAGAGCTCTAAGAGGGGTTGTCCCACGAATAACACCAGTCCACGGGATAGATGAGAAAGGTGTGATCACTGAGACTCCAACAAATCATGAGAATGGGAGGTCCCTGACCCCCATGTGAATGAAGTGGTGGTCAGAAATGAACTCCAAGGCTCCATTCAATGTCTACAGGGTTGACAGAGATAACTGAGTACACTGCTTGGCTACGTCCATCAGCCCATAGACAGTGAATGGAGAGGTGGTGTGCATGTGTGACCACTCTATTCAATGGGAGACTTTGGGATCACTGTTCTCATGAGCAGTAGGATTCCCAGCAGATCAACTCTCAGATCATAAATTTATCAACAACTCGGTGGATACGTGATAAATGCTGATTGTGGGCCAACCTCTTTAACCACTTCAGCCCCCCTAGCTTAAACACCCTTAATGACCAGGCCACTTTTTACAATTCCGCACTACACTACTTTCACCGTTTATTGCTCCGTCATGCAACTTACCACCCAAATGAATTTTACCTCCTTTTCTTCTCACTAATAGAGCTTTCATTTGGTGGTATTTCATTGCTGCTGACATTTTTACTTTTTTTGCTATTAATCAAAAATTACCGAAATTTTTGCAAAAAAATGACATTTTTCACTTTCTGTTGTAAAATTTTTCAAAAAAACTACATTTCTATATAAATTTTTCTCTAAATTTATTGTTCTACATGTCTTTGATAAAAAAAATCCAATAAGTGTATATTTATTGGTTTGGGTAAAAGTTATAGCGTTTACAAACTATGGTGCAAAAAGTGAATTTCTGCATTTTGAAGCAGCTCTGACTTTCTGAGCACCTGTCATGTTTCTTCAGGTGCTAGAATGTCAGGAAAGTATAAATTCCCCCAAATGACACCATTTTAGAAAGAAGACACCCCAAAGTATTCGCGGAGGGGCTTGGTGAGTTCATGTATCATTTCATTTTTTTCACAAGTTAGCGGAAAATGACACTTTCTGAGAAAAAAAAAAAAAAAAAGTTTCAATTTCTGATAACTTCTGGCAAAAAAAAAAAATCTCAGACGGACTCACTATGCCCCTCAGTGAATACCTTGGGGTGTCTACTTTCGAAATGGGGTCATTTGTGGGGTGTGTTTACTGTTCTGGCATTTTGGGCGGGGCTAAATTGTGAGCCGCCATGTAAAACCTAAAGGTACTCGTTGGAATTTGGGCCCTTTGCGCACCCAGGCTGCAAAAAGTGTCACTCATGTGGTATCGCCGTACTCAGGAGAAGTAGGGCAATGTGTTTTGGGGTGTATTTTTACATACACCCATGTTGGAGTGAGATAAATATCTCTGTAAATTGTCAACTTTGTATAAAAAGAATTTAAAAGTTGTCGTTTACAGAGATATTTCTCACACCAGCAGGGTATATATAAAAATACACCCCAAAACACATTGCCCTACTCTCCTGAGTACGGCGATACCCATGTGTGACACTTTTTGCAGCCTGAGTGCTAAAGGCCCTAATCCAATGAGTACCTTTAGGATTTCACAGGGCATTTTTACGCATTTGGATTCCAGACTTCTTCTCACGCTTTAGGGGCCCCTAAAATGCCAGGGCAGTATAAATACCCCACATGTGACCCCATTTTGGAAAGAAGACACCCCAAGGTATTCTGTGAGGGTATGGTGAGTTCATGTAAAATTTTATTTTTGTCACAAGTTAGTGGAATATGAGACTTTGTAAAAAACAAAATTAAAAAAACAAAAAAAACAATTTCCGCTGACTTATGCCAAAAATAAAAATTCTGTGGACTCACCATGCCCCTCACAGAATACCTACAGGTGTCTTCTTTCCAAAATGGGGTCACATGTGGGGTATTTATACTCACCTGGCATTTTAGGGGCCCCTAAAGTGTGAGAATCCAAATGCATAAAAATGCCCTGTGAAATCCTAAAGGTACTCATTGGTTTTAGGGCCCTTTGCACCCAGGCTGCAAAAAGTGTCACACATGTGGTATCGCCGTACTCAGGAGAAGTAGGGCAATGTGTTTTGTGGTGTATTTTACATATACCCATGCTGCGTGTGAGAAATATCGCTGTAAGCGACAACTTTTTAAATTTTTTATTCAAAGTTGTCAATTTACAGAGATATTTCTCTCACCCAGTATGGGTATATGTAAAAATACACCCTAAACACATTGCCCTACTTCTCCTGAGTACGGCGATACCACATGAGTGACACTTTTGCAGCCAAGATGCGCAAAGGGCCCTAATTCCAATGAGTACCTTGTAGGAGGGCATTTTTACGCATTTTTCTTCTCACGCTTTAGGGCCCCTAAAATGCCAGGGCAGTATAAATACCCCACATGTGACCCCATTTTGGAAAGAAGACACCCAAGGTAATCCGTGAGGGGCATGGCGAGTTCATAGAAGATTTTTTTGGCACAAGTTAGTGGAAATTGATTTTTATTGTTTTTCTCACAAAGTCTCCCTTTCCGCTAACTTTTGACAAAAGTTTAATTTTTCATGGACTCATTATGCCCCTCAGCGAATACCTTGAGGTGTCTTCTTTCCAAAATGGGGTCACATGTGGGGTATTTATACTGCCCTGGCATTTTAGGGGCCCTAAAGCGTGAGAAGAAAAATGCGTAAAATGCCCTCCTAAAGGTACTCATTGGTTTTAGGGCCCTTGCGCATCTTGGCTGCAAAAAGTGTCACTCATGTGGTATCGCCGTACTCAGGAGAAGTAGGGCAATGTGTTTTGGGGTGTATTTTTACATATACCCATGCTGGGTGAGAGAAATATCTCTGTAAATTGACAACTTTGAATAAAAAAATTTAAAAGTTGTCGTTTACAGCGATATTTCTCACACACAGCATGGGTATATATAAAAATACACCCCAAAACACATTGCCCTACTTCTCCTGAGTACGGCGATACCACATGAGTGACACTTTTTGCAGCCAAGATGCGCAAAGGCCCTAAAACCAATGAGTACCTTTAGGATTTCACAGGACATTTTTACGCATTTGGATTTTCACGCTTTAGGACCCCTAAAATGCCAGGGCAGTATAAATACCCCACATGTGACCCCATTGTGGAAAGAAGACACCCCAAGGTATTCCGTGAGGGGCATGGCGAGTTCACAGAAAAAAAATTTGGCACAAGTTAGCGGAAATGGTATTTTTTTTTTTTTTTTTTACAGTCTCACATTCCACTAACTTGTGACAAAAATAAAATTTTACATGAACTCACCATACCCCTCACGGAATACCTTGGGGTGTCTTCTTTCTAAAATGGGGTCACATGTGAGGTGTTTGTACTGCTCTGGCATTTTAGGGGTCTCCGCAATCATTACACGTATGGCCAGAATTAGGAGTTTCTGCTATTCTCCTTATATTGACCATACGGGTAATGAGAATTTTTTCCGTTCAGCCTCTGCGCTGAAAGAAAAAAATGAACGTCACAGATTTTTCCATTCACATTGATCAATGTGGATGAAAAAATCTCTAAAAAATGTGCAAAAAAAGAGGGAAAAGCTATAAAGCTGCGATCGCTAAGGGACCCTAAGGCCTCATTCAAGCGTCCGCAATTCTGTTCCGCAAAATTTTGCGGAACAGAAATGTGGATACATTCAATTCTATGGGGACAGACTTTGTCCCGCTCGGATCCGTAATTGCGGATCCGTAATTGAAGATCCGCAAAAGTATAGAACATGTCCTATTCTTGTCCGCAATTGCGGACAAGAAAAGGCATTTTCTATATAGTTCTGGCAATGTGCGGATCCGCAAAATGCGGAAAGCACATTGCTGGTGTCCGTGTTTTGCGGATCCGCGGATTTGGATCCGTGGATCCACAAAACACATGCGGACATCTGAATGAGCCTTACAGGGGTGATCAGTGACAGGGGGTGACAGGGGGTGATCAGGGGGTGACATGGGAGATCAGGGGTTAATCAGTGACAGGGGGTGGTGGGTGGGTGGGGGCGGTGGGGGGGTTGTGTGGTGATTGGTGCACTTTGATATTTTTTCTCTGGTGGTCCCAAGCAAAGGGACCACCAGAGAAGCGAGCAACAAGCAGATCAGACGCTGTTCACAGAACAACGTCTGATCTGCGATTTTTCTGCCATATACAGCCTGCCAGCGCACGATCGGCGCTGGCAGGCTGTAGTATAACTACATGCGAGCGCGCCGATGGCGCGCATTGCGCATGTGCGGGCGCGTCCTCGCGTCATCTCGCGTCTCGCGAGATGACGCGCCGATGCGTCCGATCAGAGCTACAGGGCCGCCGCCAGGACGCAATCCTGCGTGCGGCGGTCCTGTAGCGGTTAATGACCAAATGAAGCCTAACCTTTTACTTAAAGCACCAGAATAAATATTAGGAGACCTACAGTATATGGGAGATTTAACAAACCTAGAGATCACTTGATGATGGAGTTGCCTACAACATGAAACTAGAACTTCTCCTTTGTGTTACATTTGATAAATGTCTTCCGTGGGACTTTATAATTGCACTTTTATAACAACTGTCCATGAGCTGACTGCCTACGTGGCCATCTCCTTATCAGTGTACATATTTTTACCTGCAGAGTTCAAATTTGAAGGCAAGAATACAAGAGTTTAGCACTATATTATAACTCATATGGAACACAATGGTCAGAACTGTCAATTTGAAGTCCAGCAGCAATGGTTCAGTGGCCAACCAGGTCACCATTAATGTGGTATTTCTATGTTCTCATTGTATTTACACCAGTTTCCTCTCACAATCCAAAAATATATTTGTAGATCATTTGTGTATGTGTGCTGGTTACGGCCTGTACGTTCTAAGCTCCAGTGAAGCAGGGAACCACGAGAGTGAAGACCCCGAACCTGAACATATTACTGCTGTTTTTACAGTACCAATGAACAGAAACAAAATAGGTCACACAACCATCAGGCCATTTAACATTTAGTTTATTTAGGTCTTACTCTCGTCACCGTTTACTACTACTACAAAGGCAGACAACATAGGGGCCCCTTGCTCTTCAACAGGGACCAATGGAGATGTAAAATTAATTAGCTCTGTCCCTCAAAGAAAACCTAATGTACAGCAAGAACTGGCATAATTTGCTTTATAAGGTGGCATTTATCTCCTTTATCTTTATATGACCCCTCTGCACAGTGTTGCACTGGGATGCCTAGGGCCTACCAAGTAAATTTATTCTGGGGGCCCAATGTACAGCTACATGCAAATACACAAGGGCAGGCAGCAGCAAGACACTCGAGATGATTGATTATGGGGGTCCCTGCAGTGACTTCGAGAAGGCAGGACGGCGAAGCTGACGGCAAAACGCGCGTCGGGGTGCGGTTTGGTGTGTCAACAGTGGTCCGGACGTTGGGTCAGTATGTAATATGTATTGCTATAGCACATTATGGATTATGTTATACGGCTTTTTGTACCATTACATGTCTTTGTACAGATCATCATACTAGTTGTATAATTGTTGGTGCTGTTAGTTTTGGTGACATATTTGATATTATGTTTGTGGTCTATATTGCACTTGCACTTTAAATAATGTTCAGTCTCTTAAAGGTCACGATTTACATATTGTGGATCTATTATGAGCACCTCATCATGATATATTTTTAGTGTATACTGCCCCTGTTACATTGAATACTTTATATGAATTTACTGACGGTACCACATGCCACCAACCTGTTTTTAATGTGATGCCACATATTGATATATCTAATAAAATCTCATGTTTTTGGAATATATTTGAAGTCTGAGTATGTAGTTTTGTATTCTTTGATCTGGGTATTTTCTATTGGTTGTGCATCTACAGTAATAATCTGCCTGGTTTTTATGTGAACATAGGCTGGTTGAAATGATGTCCCCTGCCTATCTATATGTAGTGCCGCCAGCCTATTGTGTCATGTGTTGCGTGTGCAGGGAGTGGGAGACTAGGGGGCCCAAGCTTGCTCAGGGGCCCACCGGGGCTATTCACCTGTTCCCCTGTGGTCCAGTCCGAGCCTGTCTCTGCAGATGTACTTTTATGTCAGACCCTGCCTCATACTGTATGGTAATGGGTCGTACATCAACGTGGATGGCAGTGTCACACCAACCTCTAGCAGAAACCCTTACAAAGAGAGGGGGCATTGTTGAATGCTATGAGAAAATGGAGCGCTGGCATTAACCCTTTCAGAGCTACACCAGGGATATGCTAAATGCCTAATCATGGTTGGCAATGAGTTACAAAACAGCTTTTTAATTGCAATTAATAATTTTCCATAACTAATGATACTGCCTTCAAGCTCTCGATATTAATGAGGAACTGCTTGCAGAAGGGCACAGATTTGTTCACAGTCCACTCTCTAAATAACTATCACTAAAAACTGTCCATACACGGTGACATGTCTCCCATCAGACCGGTCAGGTATCTCTGCGTTGTCGGAGGACGGTACAATCCTATCTCACAACAGCTTGAACACAGATACGTATACATTATTTTCCATCTATTACATTAAAATGACGCAACAATGTAAATCTCTCCTTAGAGTTCAGTTTATGGACCTTTTAAAACTCATTACAAGAACTTTAAAGAAAAAAAGTCAGGTTTTGACAAAAACGTACAACCTGAAGAACCTTGATACTCACCGGTAAATGTCAGTAGATCATGAACAAGATAGATTTCCTCAGATGACCCTGAATAAGAGCTCAATATTCACACTACTGTCTGAAATCCATCATCCACTAAAAGTAGTGTCCAAAAACTTCTAGAAGACATCTTTTATATGCAAAATGGAGCAGATCCTCTATCGACTGAGGTCTTACTCTCCAACCCCCGCCCTGGCTTTCTAGTATCATGTCACTTACCAAGTTAACCCGGCAGAGAGGAGATATTACTTTTCAGCAGATGCTCCTCATGTTTGGTCTGGATTAATAATTTCTCATGAAGTATGAAGCAGGGTGGCTGTGCTCCTTGTGTGCCTCTGGCTGTTTCCACAGATCTCACCACCAGGCACAAAGGGGAAAGAACACACTCTGTGTACAAGCGATAGTGTTCTGTGAAGTGACAATCATCACCACTTCCTGCCTGTAACACTGTCTCTGCTTCTTTGGTTTCCAGTACATCATCCACACCCCTCTATATTTCACCTGCATCCTCTAAAGGGCTTTGTTACAGGCCCCATATTATGAAATGCACAGCGGTATTACCATACCTCCCAACTTTTAAAAAGCCCAGGGAGGAACAATAGCAGCAGTACGCTTAGCACACCGCCATTCTTTTCTTACACTAAGCCATCCCTCTAATTTAATGCTTATCTATACACTCCCAATCCCATCCAGTCTTCCTTGGGTCTTCACACAGTACTTATGCCCCTTTTGTGCCTCCACAAAATAGTTATGACCCTTTAGTGCCCCATACAGTAGTCATGATCCCTTAGTGCCTCTCAACAATAGTTATGCCTCCTTATTGCCCCCTCACAGTAGTTATGCCCCCCCCCCCCCGTACAGTAGTGCTGTCCCAGTAATGTTAATCAATTTTTTTTTTAAAAAAGGAATACTTACCTAGCCCCATTCCCCTGATGAATGGAGCACATCATGTCCTCCACAGGAGCAGGTAATATGACTTCACTGAATAATTCCTGCTGAGCAGTACAGGCCACAGACTGACTCCCTAGCCAGGGGAATGACACTGGCCTTTACAGTTCACCAGGCGCAATTATGTCACCACTGAATGTATATAAGTGGCTCAGCCCCCTGCCCAGATGCCTCAGTGTCAAGGTCCTTGTGCCTTGCTAGGGGTGCTGATAGCGCTGCTTGTGTTTCTGGCTACCTGTTTGGTCCCTGCCTGCTTGCCTTGACTCTCCTGTTTCCAACCTGAACTGCCTGACCTGTACCTGTGCCGCCTATGCTGACCTATTGCTTGTTTGACTTCGCCTCTGCCTCATCCTTCGGTCCTGCACTGTTGCTCCTGGTAATGACTGCTGACAACGCCTGTACCTCTGGTACCTAGCTCCTGCTCTGTACAGTATTAGAACGAAGTTTTATGCGAATCGACTTTGGATGTTTCATCCGAAGTCGATTCGCTCATCCCTAGCTGCTTCCCACTGAAATTAATGGGAGGCTGTAACGCTTCTAAATAAGCACTGAAAAACTCTGTAAACTGGCTCTGAGGCCCCTTTCACACAGGTGGGTTTTCCACGTGGGTGCAATGCGTAGCGTGCAAGCATTGCACCTGCACTGAATCCTGACCCATTCACATTGATGGGGCTGTATAAGGGAAAATAATAGCATTCTTAATAGAGAATGCTTACTAAAATGTGACACGAGGGGTTAAAAAATTAAAAAAATTAACTCACCTTATCCACTTGATCGCGCAGCCGGCATCAACTTCTTTCTTCTTTTTTCAGGACCTGCAAAAGGACCTTTGATGACGTAATCGCGCTCACCACGTGTTGAGTGCAATGACGTCAACAAAGGTCCTTTTTCAGGTTCTGAAAGAAGAAGAAAGAAGTCGATGTCGGCTGTGCAATCAAGTGGATGAGGTGAGTTAGTTTTTTTTATTTTTCAACCCCTCATGTCACATTTTAGTAAGCATTCTCTATTAGGAATGCTATTATTTCCCCTTATAACCATGTTATAAGGGAAAATAATAAAATCTACACAACACTGAACCCAAACCCGAACTTCTTCACTGAAGAAGGTTTTATTATTTTCCCTTATAACATGGGTACCACATTCAGTTTTTTATCACGCGCATGTAAAATGCATTGCACTCATGCAGAAAAAACTGTACAACACAATCGCAGTCAAAACTGACTGAAATTGCATGTGCACTCGCACGGTTTTCCTCAATGCACCCGGGACGCATCCGGAGAAAATCCGGGAGGCCCATGTGAAAGAGGCCTAAGGGTGGTTACATTTGTGTGCAGTAAATCAGCATTAAATCCATACAAATCTGGACTATTTATCGCGTTTGAGATCTCATCCTTGCACTCCCTATAAGAAAAACGCAACAGTGATTGACATGCTGCAGATTTCAAAATCTTGACATCGGGTCAATTTCCACATGGAAGGATAAAGCAAAGTGTACCTTACATTTGTCTAATCTCATTCACAATGCTGGTACTGTGTTATGCCTCATTCACACGTCAGTGTTTTGGTCAGTAGTTTCCATCACCCTGGGTTCAGACCTGAGCGTTTCTGAGACGCATGTTGTACGCGCGTTTTTGGCAATAGTAAATAGTGTGTGATTAACTGCAGTGTTGTCCAATGACCAAATATCCCTGTCTATATGAAGTTTGGCCAATCAGAGCTGGTGTTTGGCCTTTCCAGCATGTTGCAAATTCATAAACGCGCGTTCGAACGCACGTTTTCAGTGTCAAACGCGCACAAAATACAAGCGTTGCGCGTTCCTATTGAAGTCTATGGGCCAAAACGTGCGACAAACGCCCCAAAAAAAGCTCAAGAACTTGTTTATGCGTCGGGCGTTTTTCAGCGCGTTCTAACGCGCTGTAAAACGCGAAAATGTGAACCAGTCCCATAGGGAAGCATTGGTTTGCATCGGTTATGCGTTTTAAAAACGCGCAAGTGTGAACTGAGGGTCAGTGATGATGAGCCAAAACCAGGATTGGAGCCTCCACAGGGTATAAGGGAAAGATCTGCACCTGTTCTCTGTTTAGAGACGCACTTGGTTTTGGCTCAAAATCACTGACCGAACACTGACGTGTGAATAAGGCATTACTCTGAGGTTCTTCCGCACGAAATCAGTGCAGGAAAACGGCACGCAATTAACAACGCATGCAGGAAGCCTAAGGTTTTCTACAAACGTTACAAATTATGTGCAGATTATGGTGCAGAAAAGCCACGGTGTACCAGCAAAGTGTATGAGATTAGACAAATCTAATGTACACTTTGCTTTTTTCTGCCCTGCTGCGTGGATTAAGGCTACCTGCACACATTGTGAAAAATGCACAGTTTTTCCACACAGATTTCCCAGATTACACAATTGTCATGTACACTGTGGATTTTTTCTGCGTAGAAATTTCCAATTACGTTTGCAGTTTTATCTGTGGATTTTACCCTTTTCTAACAAGGTGAAATCTATGGCAAAACCACATCAAATCCTCACCAAAACCCACAATTAGCAATTGCAGATTTTAGTGCGGATATGCTGCAGAAACGCACATACACTTTAAAGTTAGGGATATGGCTTTTTGCTGAAATTTCAGGATGAACCTAAAATGTACTCTAACCTTTACAGGTGAACGTATTGTAACTTTTAAATGCACATGTCCAACTGTTCAATGTTTCAGTACTTTATACACAACTTGCTGTTCTCTAACAAGGAGCTTAACGGCAAAATTCACAACAGGTGTTTGATCTATGAATCACCCAATACATTTCCCGGCTCAATAAGAATTGGTATTTAAACAGTCCTCCTCATCATGCTTCTTCACATTTTGACATCAAGAGCCCAAGACGACACCTAACAATTGATCAACAGTACCCCGCCATTGCGAGGCTTCAAGCAGGATGTTCTCTGACGGAAGCGGCCACTGAGCTTAGTGTGTTACAGAGTGTCATCAGCAGGTTGCAACAGAGATACAGAGAGACTGGAAGAGTCACAGAAAGGCATAGAAGTGAACGTCCTTTGGCTACATCCCACACGGATGACCGATTTATTGTGAACAATGCCCTGCGCCACATTTAAGGGAGGTGAGAGGCACCCAAGTGTCACGTCACCACATTCGAAACCATTTACATCAGTGTGGTCTCCGTGCTAGACGACCTGCAAGGGTACCTGACCACACAACCAGGCGTCATCGTCTTGAATGGGCCAAGGGGCATCTATGCTTGACGAGGGAACAGTGGGCCTCAGGGCTGGTCACTGATGAAAGTCGATTCACACTGAGCAGAAATGATGGCCGCCAACGATGTTGGAGATGTCAAGGAGAGAGCTATGCATAAGCCGCTGTTGTCACCAGACGAGCCTTTGGTGGTGGTGGTGTTAGTGTGGGCAGGTGTGTCTAGTCAATACAGAACTGTCCTATACTTTGTGAATGGTACAGCGACAAGCCCATACTACTTGAATAACATGGAGACTGGGGTACCTCAAATGGAGTGGCCTGCACTTTCTCCAGACTTGAACGCCATTGAAAACCTATGGGATCAGCTGAGTTGCCGTGTAGAGGCTCGTAACTCTGTACCCGAGAACCTCAATGACCTGAGGGCTGCCCTTCAAGAAGAGTGGGATGCCATACCTCAGCAGACAATAAAGTAGGGTTGCCACCCGTACGGGAATGACCCGGACAGTCCGGGTTTGTAATCCTGTGCCCGGGTACAAGCCTTTCTCAGACCCGGGCACAGGATCAGCTGTGAGTGATGGCGGCAGCAGGTGCAGGTCAAAGGGAGATGAACGCTTCCACTGTGGAAGCGTTTATCTCCATAGCCATCTGTATCGCCATCCTTAGGACAGCGATACAGATGGCTGTGCTGCGGCAGGGCAGGGTAGGGAGACGTTCCTCCCTCCCCTGTTCCTCTGATAGGCTGCAGGCCTTGTGCCCGCAGCCTATCAGAGGCCAGTGCAGGCGGCGCGATGATGGCGCAAATCCGTACAGCATGGGACACAGGCCGGGAAGAAGCCTGCATCGCATCGTTGGAGGTAAGTAAAAGTGTTTGTTTTTTGTGTTTTTTTTTTGGTTTTTTTTTTAGAGAAGAGAAGAAGAGGCACTTGAAATTGGCACATATGGGGGAAGTGGGGGGAAAGAGGCACCTTATACTGGCACATATTGGGGGGAGGAGAAATGAGGCACTTGAAACTGGCACATATGGGGGAAGGGGGGGAAAGAGGCACCTTATACTGGCACATATTGGGGGGGGGGGGAGAAATGAGGCACTTGATAGTGGCACATATGGGGGAAGGGGGGAAAGAGGCACCTTATACTGGCACATATTGGGGGGGGGGAATGAGGCACTTGAAATTGGCACATATGGGGGAAGGGGTGGAAAGAGGCACCTTATACTGGCACATATTTGGGGGGGGGAAGAAATAAGGCACTTGATACTGGCACATATAAGGTAAGGGGGAGGGAGAGGCACTTTATACTAGCACATTTTTTTTTGGGGGGGGGGGAGATACTGGCACATATGGGGGAAAGAGGCACTTTATACTGGCACATATTGGGGGGAGAGAGAAAAGAGGCACTTGTTACTGGCACATGGGCACTTGTTACTGGCACATGGGGGGGCACTTGTTACTGGCACATTATTATGGGGCACTGTGGGGGCTTCTACTGAGGCCACAAAGAAGGGGTATTTTATATGGGGGGCTCTGTGTGGTACTGTTTCTGCAGTATAGTATTGGGGAGCACAGCGGCACAGTATGGGGGGTATTAGGATGATTTGTCCAGAAGATGGGAGGATGATGGAAAAGTAGTAAACTAAGATTTTTTTTTGTTGTTGTCAACGGAAAATGGCAACAAAATGGTGGTCTGGTCTGAAGGGAGAAGAAGAAGACAGAGAACCTCTACATCAAAGGAGATGTCACTGGATGTAAGAGGTATGGGGCGCTGTATTTCTGTAGTGAGGGAATCAGGGGCGTAACGATCGCGGTGCGACAGCGACCGGGGGTGGAGGCAGGATATGCGCGTGGCTGAAGGCGGAACATGGGTGGGGCCTGGAAGGGGGCCCTCCCTCCTGTTCGGGTTTGGCTTGAAGAAAAGGTGGCAACCCTACAATAAGTCGACTTGTGAACAGCATGAGGTGTCGTTGTCGAGCTGTAATTAATGCTCAAGGCCACATGACAAGTTATTGAGACATTGACATTTTTGTGGGGGTACACCCACCACCGTTGGCTTTGGTTTCAATAAACTGAGATGAGGAAATCATCATTGCTGCTTCTACTTAAATGCCCTACTTTTATGTCATAATATCAGTGTAGAGTGAACTTTTTACGTTTTCCATAAATTTCACCGGAAAACCAAATACCTCTAAGTTTTTGTGAGTAGTGTAAATCTGCAGCAAAACGTTCACCTTAGAAATCCTCAGAATCACCTGTCTGTGCTATTCCAAGCCTTATATAGCACCGTTTTCCCCACAGACTTCAAAGGAATTAACATTAAAAAACGCATATGAATCCATACTATAGCGGTTTCAGAGTGGATTTTTTTATTATGATTGATTTTTTTGCATAGAAATCTTCATTTCCTCCTCATCACTCCGCCTGTGCGATATTACTGGCAGTTGTGTAAACCTTCCTGTATCCCGCACATGAAGCACGCCCTCCCGCAACACAATCATCACTGAGCAAAGAGAAACGCCCCACAGGAAGCACGGCCCAATCAGCTGCCACAACGCTAAGACCCGCCCACGTGCGTAATAGACGTCCTTTACGCGAAGCCGCCCCCTCTCCGCATTGAATCATGGGAACTGTAGTTCTCTCTTTCTGTCGGGTTTAGGTACTGCTCAGTGAATAGGACTACAAATCCCATAGAGCGCTGTTGCCCATGTGCTTGGGGCTTTGCAGTGCGTTGCATCAGCTGTGGTTGGAAGATCCAGTGCCGGTTGTAGGTGGTGTGGTCAAAGAGTCGGCATGAAGCTGTATGTGAGCGATGGGAACCCTCATGGGTTAAAGGTCCTGGCTGCTGCAGGGCTGTGGACTGATGGTGTAGAGATCCAGAGGTTACAGCAGGAGGGTAAGCTCCAGACATGGCTGCTTTATATGGGATCGTGTGTGATAAGGAGCAGTCTCACATGTCATCTGTGCAGCCCAGGGCTGAATCCCCCCATCATCCTCTCTGTAGGATAATTCAAGGGGTTATGCTGTCCATATGGAGGTCATGGAATGTGTGCCATCTAATCCTATACAGCATGTCTAATGGTATATACAAGGGATGCCCAACCTGAGACCCTACAGCTGTTGCAAAACTACAACTCCCAGCATGTCCAGACTGCCTACAGCTATCAGCCTACAGAAGGGCATTGTGGGAGTTGTAGTCTTACAACAGCTGGAGAGCTGCAGGTTGGCCATCCCTACTATATACCATGTCCCAGCTGATCAGTGCTGGGGGTGGGGCGGGTGAAGAATGCTGAAAATTGTCTTTTAGTGAATAGATGATTGTTGCCACCCACAATCATATGTATTTAATTAAAGGGGTTGTCCCGGTTGTTTAACCCCTTTCACGAGCCATAACTTTTTTATTTTTTCGTTCACCCAGTGGGAGAGCTTTTTTTTTCTTGCGGGACAAGTTGTACTTTAAATTGACATCATGCATACGATATGGCGGGAAGCAATTCTGCCTTAGTTTTATTGGTTTCGTTTTTATGGTGTTTCCAGTGCAGTCTAAGGCTACTTTCACACTAGCGTTTTCTATTCCACTATTGAGATCCGTCATAGGGTCTCAATAGCGGATGAAAACGCTTCAGTCTTGTGCCCATTCATTGTCAATGGGGACAAAACTGAACGAAATAGAATGCACCAGAATACATTCCGTTCCGTTTCGTTGCGTCCTCATCGCGGACAGAAAAAAGCTGCAAGCAGCATTTTACCTGTCCGTGATGTGGTGCGTCCCCCATTGATCAGTCATGGCTATAGAAGACATAATACAGCCGGATCATGACGGATGCACGCGGTTGTATTATTGTAACCGAAGCGTTTTTGCAGATTCATGACGGACCTGCAA
Source organism: Bufotes viridis (assembly GCA_033119425.1). NCBI lineage: Eukaryota > Metazoa > Chordata > Amphibia > Anura > Bufonidae > Bufotes > Bufotes viridis. The sequence goes on from CM065591.1 coordinate 422,218,796, forward strand.
AAAACCCTAGTGTGAAAGTAGCCTAAAACGACGTGTTACCTTTATTCTCCAGGTCAGTACAATTACATTGATAACACATATAGTTTTTCTTCTGTTTTAATACTTAAAGAAAATAAGAACTTAGCAAAAAATGTTTTTTTTTGTTTTTTTCTTTTTATTGCCATATTCTAAGCCAGATAACTTTTTTTATATATTTACGTCTACGGCTCATTTGCAAGTTGATCTGTATTTTTTATCAATACCATTTTGAGGTGTGTATGACTTTTTGATAAGTTTTTACTACTTTTTTTTGGGAGGTGAATCAATAAAATTCGGCCATTTCCTGTTGTGGTGTTCAATGTATGGGATAAATACTTTTATATTTAATAGTACAGGCATTTTTGGATGTGTCTGTCAATATTAATAATCTTTATTATTTATATTTGTCAAATGGGGAAAGGGGGTGATTTGCATTTTTATATCTTTTTGGATTTGATAGGAACTTTGCTGTGGCAGGTCTCAGAGCCTTCAGAAGGATTCAGGCTGCCATAGAAACAAAACGGCGCCCGTTAGCAGCACTGCTGGTGAATGGCCCTTATAATGCAGTGGTCGCAATTGACTGGCATCTGAGGAGTCCATGATCAGAGTTGTCTCCAATCACAGGTGTCGGCAAAAACAGCAGGCTCCTGAGCGGGCACCATCGTTAAAGATCCCAAATCTGCCGTACATGTACGGTGGATGTCAGGAAGGGGTTACAAGAAATGCCAGGGACGCTAATAGAATAATTTAAAAAGTGCAATCCCTGCACTATTGTGCAAAAGTGTAATCCCTGCACTTTTCCCTCATTTTGGTGGTGTGCAGTGGACCAGGCACGTTCCGGCCTCCATTCAGTATTATCACATATAACTCTCTGCAGTTGTATATGACTATTATTATCCCCTTCCCATGGGTTCTCCTCACATTCTTGCTACCCCACTGGTTCATGTTTACTGCCCTTGCTATATGTATTTTTTAAGTAATATCTAACAAATTTCATTTTACTACGTTGTTGGACTCATGTGCTAATTTGTTGGGTATGCACACCAATCTCTTTAGGTTTTGTTTCATGATGGAGGCGTGATCCCATTAGGTCTCACTGTAGGCTAGTCATGTTATAAGGAAAAATAATAAAATCGATATAACATCTAACCCGAACTTCAGTGATGAAGTCTGGGTACCAAACATGCCGATTTTTCTTGCGCGCATGCAAAACGCATTAAAACAGTTTGCACTCGCGCAGAAAAATTGCGCATTTTCCCGCCACGCACACGCATCTTATCCAGGCGTCACACGTGACGCCCGTGTGAAAGAGGCCTTAGCCAGTGATTTCCATCAGTGATTTTGAGCCAAAACCAGGTGCGGGTCTAAACGCAGAACAGGAGCAGATCTTTCCCTTATACCCTATGTCTATGGTGACTCACAATCACTGATGGAAATCACAGACGTGTGAATGAGGCATATGATTGGCTACAGTGGTCATGTGTGGTCTCCTCAAAGCCAATGGAAAAGATGGTGTGGCGGCACTATTAATGGACAAGGTTCTGGATGGCAGTTATATTTTTTATTTTAATTGATTTAATATACTTTTTTTTTTTTTTTTGCAGAAAAAGTCGTGCCCTTCTTTTCACAAGCCAAACTGCCTGCCCTGGAGCTTACTAATGGGAATTACCTGTTCTCTGCCAATGCAATTTGCAGGTGAGTACTGGCATTCAGTAACTAGTTCTGCCCAGCCAGCGGGCACTTTAAGGGTTGTTTAGAAGATGTACTTGCGCGCAGTTGTTCAACTTTACTATGTTCAGGCATAGACGTAGTGTTGCATTTCATCTATAAAATTGACCTACAAGCTCTTAACTGTAAATATGCTGCATAGTTTGTCTGGTACCGATCCTGGGTTACATTGTAGTTCAGTGCTGAAATCTCCCAGCATTCCTGGCTGGCTCAATCTGTGCAGAAATTGTTCTCTGTGAAATGTGTTACACCAGGTACTGTAGAGTAATGTAATGCGTGAGAAGATAAATGTCCACATATAGAATAAAACCCCGGATCATCTGTTACTGGTGCGTCTGACATGACTGTTTCCAGTGACAACAAGCAGAATTGTGAATGCAGCTGTGGATTATCATATAGGCTATCTATTTATCGCCCAAAGGTGGACATATACGCTTTAAAGGGGTTGTCAGGTCTCAGGAGAAAATATTAAATCTGCCTACAATAAAGAAGTTATAATAACTTGCGTAACAGATCCCTCGCTGCCACTCCTGGTTCTCCAGGCCGGAATCAGTTCACCTGTTGACAGCACATGACCGCTGCAGCCACTCAGTGCGCAGAATTGGTGGCCCAGAATTACTCCTTGTATTGTCCTGTTACCTCCTGAAACCAGACAGCACCTTTAATCTGGTCAGTCTGGTGATATTCCCCTTTAAGGGTACATTCACACGTCCCCGTTCATATCAATGGGGCCGCAAAAGATGCGAACCGCACACCATGTACTGTCTGCATCCGCAGTTCTGTTCCGCGGCCCAGCAAAAAAAAAAGAGCGTGTTCTATTCTTGTTCACAGCCACGGACAAGAATAGGCATTTCTATCATAGTGCCGGCCATGTGTGGTCCGTGTTTCGCAGATCCGCAATTTGCAGACCGCTTCACACTTGTGGACATGTGAATGGACAGTAAGACCTCTTTCACATAAGCGTGTCCGGATTAGGTGCGGATTAGGTGCGGATGCGTTCAGTGAAAACTGTGCGATTTCACAGGCAAAGCCATTCAGTTTTGCCTGCGATTGCGTTCATTTGTTCAGTCTTTTCCGCGCGGGTGCTATGCGTTTTGATGCGTTTTTCACGCGCGTGATAAAAAAAGGAAGGTTTACAAACAACATCTCTCAGCAACCATCAGTAAAAAAACGCATCGCACCCGCACTTGCTTGCGGATGCAATGCGTTTTTCACGCAGCCCCATTCACTTCTATGGGGCTAGAGCTGCGTGAAAAACGCAGAATATAGAACATGCTGCGATTTTCACGCAACGCACAAGTGATGCGTGAAAAAAACCGCTCATGCACACAGACCCATTGAAATGAATGGGTCAGGATTCGGTGCGGGTGCTATGCATTCACGTCACGCATTACACCCGCGCGGAAAACTCGCCCGTGTGAAAGGGGCCTAAGGGTAATGTCTGTTCTGCCTCGCCTTCATACCTCGTTCTTGTTTCTTGGAAGCTCGGGGCATTTTCCTGTATTCACATATATCGTTTTGCTTTTTTCTCCTCTCACAGGTATTTTCTATTGGCGGCTGGAAAGGACCAGAATGACCTAAATAATCAGTGGCTGGAATGGGAGGCAACAGAGCTCCAGGCATGATACTACATAGTATTCTGCTACTTTACCATCTCAGTTTGTGTTATTCATAGCCTGTAAATGAGACTCTCTTATGTTTTCAGCCGGTGATCTCGGCAGCCTTGTATGCCAATATAGTTCAGGGAAAGAAAAAGGAAGAAACTCTTGCAACAGTCGGCAAACAACTTGGACACGTTTCTCAAAGTCTCGGCAAGAAACCGTATCTTACTGGTGTAAGTACAGCGCTTGTACAGCGCACTATTACCTGTCCTTCTGACACAATAGGGGAGATTTACTAAGCAAAATGCTTCCAGTTTCAAACTCAAACTGAACAGAAAAACTGGTGGGCCTTCTGCGTGCAGAGTTTGTGTGTTAGACATCATCATTATGTGTTTAAGACTGCTTAGAAAAATGTACGGTGCTGGGAGGGTTTTTAAATATGGCGCCCACTAGCCGGCTGGTCTCTGCTGTTTCAAACAACAGAGGCCCGCGGCTAATGTCTGCGACTGGCAATAAATCACCGATCGCAGACGTTTAACTCTTTAGATGCCTTGGCCAAGCATGACTACTGCGTCTAAATGGCGAAAACAAGGAAGAAGAAGCTTCTGGGTTAGGACCGGCTTCACCATGCGGAGTTCGGGGACACCTGTCCTTTATTCTAAAATGCTGAGTCTTTCTGTAGAGACCCAGCATATTAGAACGGCAGGGTAACATAGGGTATCAGCAGATTGAGCTTATACTGTAGTTTTATGGATCTACAGTATAAGCTATAAAACATTTTGCCTTTTTTTCATTGCTTCACTAACCCAAAAAAATTTATTAAAATGTCAATACAAAGTCATACGCACTCCAAAATGGTATCGTTCAGCAAAAATTGAGCCCCCACACAGCTCTGTACACATAACTATAACAAAGTTATGGGGGTCAGAATATAGTGATGTAAAAAAAAATATATATAGATAGATAAAAAAAAAAAAAAATTTTTTAAAGTTTATTTTTTCAGTATTAAAACACAAAAAAAACTATACGATGTGGTATCGTTGTAATCGTACTGACCCAGAGAATAAAGGACACGGGTCACTGGGCACTGTGGAGGAATTGTCGTTGTTGTGTTTTTTTTTTTGTTTTTTTTTCCTTCCAATTCCACCCCGTTTGGATTTTTTTTTTCACTACGTTGTATGCCATATTAAATAGTGGCATTAGAAAGTACAATTTTCTAGCAAAAAACAAGCTTTTATACGGCTATGTGAACGCAAAAATAAAGAAGTTATGGCTCCGTGAAGACAGGGAAGAAAAATGAACAACCTCCAGTATCCAAGGGGATATATAAAATCCTCCCCCCTTCCCCCATTAAAAAATCATAAATTAATAAAAAGGTAAAGATGATTTTTTTTTTTTTGTCACTTCAGCTCCCCACCCAAAAAAACTAAAGTGATTAAAAAGTCATACACATAATGATGTCTGTAAAAACTACAGATTGCCCATCCAAAAAATTAGCCCTCAAACGGTACTGTAGAGGTAAATATAAAAAAGGTATGGAGGTCAGAATATGGGGATGCAAAGAAAATGTATTTAACATGCAGCATTGGGATATTTATTTATTTTTTGTTTAGTTTTTTCTGTCTAGTCTAGATTTATATGGTCTAAATTTAAGACCTTAATAATAAATCTGCCCCCCATTCACACTAGGTAATGGTTGTTCTAGCGATTACGTACAGTGTGTCGCCTTTTACAATCTGTGCACCAGAACAGTAAGTCTATGGCGGCCATGAAATGGCAAAGGTTTTGTTTGCTTATTGTGTAAACATGCAGCTTTTGCTAGTCAGAAAACTGGCAGCCAGGATTTGGTAAATTCCCTCCAGTGTTTCCGTTTTTTCCTGGCGCGCTCTTTTATAGTGAAAACCTCTAACCATCTGGTGTGCCTATGGTGGCCAATTGCTGACTTTAATCTTTATTTGTAGGATGCTGTGTCCGTTGCTGACATCGTGGTTTGGGGGGCCATTTTTCCTTTTATTTCAGATGTGTCTACTCTGTCGGGTAAGTTACAGCTTCGCACCCGTTATTGAAATGGTTTCTCTGTTTAAAATGGAGGAAACTAAGGAGCTACTTGGCCTGAAGAGATTTGTAGTGACCAATGTGTAGATACGATGGCTATATTTCATAAGCCACGTCCCCTCGTTGGTCAAATCTTATGTGCCGTCGGCATAGAGGTCCTGTCCATAAGATTGACGCTGATGGAGGGTCATGTGACCAGACACATCTGTCTCCTCCTCCTCCATTCAGCAGTCATGTTATGGACAGAACCACCATGTGGGCAGCACTTTGAGACTTTGCCAACAAGGGGTAATACCATTTGAATTGTAGAAAATGGCGCAGAATATCAGCAAAGACCATACTAATAATTGCTGTATAGTCATCTTACAGTAAACAGAAAGGGGCCAACCCCTTTAACATCCTTCAGACTCCTTCAGACGCATTTTTAAATGGATTACACTTGGTCGTGTGGAAGGTTTTGTGATATCTTACCCTGACAAAGGCTTTTAAAGAGCACCTGTCAGCAAGATCAACACAGTTAAACCAGGTATACTGCCTGGTAGGGTTGATCCTGCTTATTAAAATGGTACCTGTCTGTACACTTTTACTCTTAAGGCTACAGGCGCACGACAGTTGTTTTTTGCTGTCCGCAAATCGTGATCCGCAAAAAAAAACTGATCTTTTTTTTTTTTTTTTTGGGGTGGATTCCTTTGTCACAGATCCCTTGTAATAAATGCCTATCCTCGTCCGCAAATGAGAAAAAAGTAGGACATGCATTACTTTTTTTGCTGAAGGGAAACACGGACAACGAACTGTCAGCATTTTTTTGCTAACCCATTGAAATGAATGGGTTCCTATCCGCAAAAAAAACTGAAACGGAAGCCGAGAAAAACTGTCGTGTGCATCTAACCTAATGCAAATGGATGACTTTAGTGCAGAGAGGGGTGGGGCATAGCCCCTTGGTGCACATCAGCTTTCCAGTACTGGTCACGCCCCTTGATGCACCAAAGCCTTAATTTACATAAATAATTTGAATATTTTTTTTTTTTTTCTTGGGGAATGCTGCAAACTCTTTTCAAAAGACAGGTATAATATAACTTTTTAAGAAGGGTTGATCCTGCTGACAGGTGCTCTTTAAATACATGGATGTCTGTATGTGATTTGTTTGAGGATTTGACTGTAGTGAATTTTTTCTTCTTTTTTTTTTTTTTTTGCAGAAGACCTGTCTTCACTAAAGAATTGGTTTAAAAAAGTGACTGAAATGGAGCCATGTCAAAAAGCTGCGGAATCGCTCCTTAAAGGTCAGGGAGCCTCAGTATTTAAAGGGTATCTTCAAAAAATGCCGGCACCTGTTACCACGTCTGCCCCCTCTGCCTGCAATGAGCCGGAGGTTAGTATCTAGTTGTAGGCTCTTCACCATGGGCCCAGTAAATGTATAACAACTGTCATATTAGTGCGTTAACGCGTCTCCTGCTTGACGTAGTGACCAATGTATTACACACCGTTATATACTGTAATGATTTGTTTTTTTTTCAGGCAGGAGATGCTCCAGTCCTATCAATCTCTGAGGAGGACATTGCAGCTGCCACAGAAGCTTGGTCCAGGGGTCTTACTAATGCTCCAAGGCCAAAGCAGATACAGCATCCTATGTGAGTCTTTGTTTTTGGGCCTGTAATCTCGGACCACGGCCTAGAACAGTCGCTGCGCTCTGTAGTGCGCATGAAACTTTGGCCACACTTGATGTCTAACTCCACAATCCATGTGAATGGTCCTTTACTTGGATGTTTTGTCCAACTCACCAGAACCACTGCCCATCAGCTGTTTTAGGAGGCCTCTTCCTTGGCCTGTGACGTCATATCCATCGGTCACATGGCCTTTGTGGTGCTCAATCCTATTCTATTTGCAGCCTCTTTAAACAGGGGTGGTGCTGGAGGTTGGATCTCCACCAGATCTTGATGACCTAGCCTAAAGATAGGCTTTTAATATTTAATTCCCAGAAAACCCCTTTTAGAGTGTTTTATACTAATGACCTTACCCTCAGGATAGGTCATTAGTATTTAGTTAGTGGGGGTCCAGCACGTGGCACCCTCGCTGATCAGCTGGCCTCCACACAGCTTACCAAGCCCACTGCTGTCCATTAGATCACAGATCAACCCCATTCACTTGAACGGGACTGAGCTACACCTAAGCCATATGGCCAAAGAATGTGACCACACTGGCCAAAGAAGAGGCTGCAGCGCTCACAGGCCTGCGCAGCGGCTTATTCCAGCCGATTCTCTGCATATTTGCTTGGTTGCAGCCGGACATCCCCCTTCAGGCAGCTTCCGGCAATGGGAGATGTCAAGCGCTAGTGTGAAACTAGCCTACCTGTGGAAAAGGTGCCATAGTCATGTTGTTGTCCTGTTTTTGTTGAGTTCCATCAGAGTTTCTGTAAGGCTTTCCTTTATTTTTCAGCTTTTTGTGCTGTCAGAAGTGCCAGAAAATGGCAAAAAGTAAAGGGGTCCTCCAGGATTTGCCATAAACCAAAGCATGATAGGAGTGTGAACAGAGTAAATGTGTTTTTATGCTCCTGAGAAAACATTTATTCTCTGTTCATCTGAGACGCGTGGAATGTATCAAGCCCATTATGCCAGAAAAGTGTCATGAAAAAGTCCACTATTTGTGCAAAAAAAAACTCTCTTGCCACTTTTCTGAAAAGTGGGGGTGGCTTAACAAGAGAGGACATGGCCTCCCATAGCCAAATTTACTATAAAGAATGCCAGAAACTGGTGTAAATATAAGTCATATCTACACCGCTCATAACTGATGTAGATTTAACTTTTTGGCACACGGACGACCAGAATAATATATTGGGCACATCTCACTCCGGCACAAATTAGAGACTGTATAAAAACCCCATGGTATTTAATTATGTAGTGGCACGTGGTAATCCACAGGTTGTAAATGTCTTGTAAGGGCTTTAGTTGCCCTGTAAGATGCTTATGAGATGCTGTTCGCATTGAAAATCCCTAATCTTCATTAAAATGTGGCAGGCGGTTATCAGAGTTCTCATTCTAAAAACTTTTCTTCTAGACTTCCAAGAGACGGAGAGAAGAACTTGTTGATCACCAGCGCCCTGCCCTACGTTAACAACGTTCCTCACTTGGGAAACATCATCGGCTCCGTTCTCAGTGCTGACGTCTACGCCAGGTGAGACCTTGTTTAAGTGAAGAGTCCAGATGGCTAGATTTTAATTCAGATCTTTACTTCTGATTGTCCATCAGTGGGTAACCGTCACGAAATGGATCTTCTAGCTAACTTTCAGTTATCTTCATAGGGAACGTCACCTTTTGGCCAGCATGGAGAGCAGATACAAAAGTATCTCACCTTGCTGGACCTGACATGTATGGTGGTTACCAAGCAAGGTTCTGCACTTGTGACAGAGCATCTCCGAAACGGACAACGCGACTTGAGAGAGTCGGACATCTCGGCCGCCCCTGACAATCTCACGCCTGTACCACCAGAGGCTCTGCTTCCACTACTGGAGCAGCAACTGTGCATGAACAGTCAATGCTCCAGAAGCAGAGTCTCTGGGCTGACTTCGCCACTCGAAGCAGTGGCACAGATGTGAGATTGTCAGGGGCGGCTGAGATGTCCGACCCTGTCTATAAATCGGCAGGTGTAGAAATCTGATGAGATGAATTGATTCTTACAAATCAATTTGCTTGTCTCTAAAGGGCAGCCCATTGCCTTCAATGGAAACTGTGCAAGGCCTCTGCTTAACCACTCGCTGCCAGGTTCCCCCACAGATTATGCTTCGGGGACGGTAATCATAGGCCTCATTCACCTGATGGAGGGAAAAAAGAGTGTCCTTTTGGCTTTTCATTGGGATGGTGTATGTCTGCGTAGAAGTGTGGAAGCTCATGGCCGTCTGTGGAGATATATGTTGTGGAATCCTCTGGACAGGAAGCTTGAACGTAGTCTGAACAGAGACTACGTTCTGCGGACCATTAGGGGACCCTTCTAACACAACAGAATTGTCTGAATGTTTTAGATTTATTATTTTTTGCTTCAGAGGCAAATTGGATAACGTGTAAGTTTGTAATATGCAATTAGTCGACAACGTGATTTACAACGCGAGTCGAAATGGCTTCTTTCCAAGAATACTGAGTCAGATTAACACATGTATGTAACTCTGCATGCTTTCATTGTACATTGGAACAGCGCATTAGATTAAGTCCTATGACGTACAGGACTGCCCTGTGACTTCTGCCCTGTTAGGAAATTAAATCTGCCATTCGTTCCTTTGTTGTATAGTAAATTCCGGTTAATTAGTGTGACTTGGTCTCTGATTGATCATACACAGATTAGCCAGTGTATCCTGCTAGAAATAAAGTAGTTATACATGAGGGAGGGGAATTATCATCCCCGATACCACTTTTTTTTTTTAAACTCGTTTTATTAAAGGAAAACAGCACAAGTATGGTTTATGCAAAACATTGTGATCGCCCACGCAGGGGTCAATGATATGTAAGACTGGCATAGTTACATGAATAATAATACATGCAGTGCATCCTGGACAGAACAGTACATAATGGCTCAGATTACAAATAAATATCAAGCATTTGAGGGACACTGTGTCCACTACAGCCCTGTGATCGGGACGAACCCATCGTTGGCTAGGTGGGAAATCGAGGGGGATCATCAAACCCTGATTGCATATGTGTTGTGTGCAGGGTCAGCGGTGATGAGCACCAGTCCCCCCAGACCTTGTGGAATTTCTGTGGACATCCTCTGCTTGAAAACAAAATTCTCCATAGAGATTGCATGGTCTACTAGGGAGATCCACTGCCCTCTCGTGGGATGTCTATCCAGCGCATGGCAATGGCCTTTCTGGCAAGAAACAACGTCTCCGCCAGGAAGACCCTGTGATAATGCGACCAGGACTCCTCGTCCAGAACCCCCAGAACACACAACTTGGGGCATAAAGGTATAGTCACAGGGACCATAGTAGAGAGGACCTCCAACACTGAAGTCCAAAAATGGCGAATGGGCGCACAGTACCACATCATGTGCCAAAAGTCATCACCGTCTGCATCGCATCTGTGACACTTAGAGGGGGCTAGTCTTCCCGTTTTGTGTAGCCTGATGTGAGTGAGGTAGCTCCGGTGTAAGATGAACTGCACTAATCTATTATTTATAGAGGGTGACACTTTTGTTGGGGCTATCAGAGCCTCGCTCCAGTCTTCAGGAGTCAGGGAGGGTATGGACAACCTCCACTTTTCCTCAACCGTCAGTGGGGTCGCTGTCATGCGGCAGCTAAGCAAGTGCGTGTACAGCGCTGAGACAATGCGACTTGGCCCCTGAGACCTTAATACCCCTATGATGGGGTAGTTAGATATGCTCCTTTCCGCCCCTGGAATTGTGCCTGTAGAGCATGCCTCAACTGGAGATATGTGAAAAACAGAGTGCGAGGTGCATCAAATTTTTCCTGAATTTGTGAAAATGAACACAGCTGACCACACTCGTATATGTCTCCCAGTGTCAGGACCCCATGTCGTCTCCACTCAGAAACCCCCTCCAGTTGTGCCAGGTGAAGGAACATGGAATTGTCCCATATACTGTAGGGACTGCATCAGGCAGGTCTGTGTACCCATTTAGCCTAGAGGCCTTCCAAACCTGGTGTGCTAATTTATGGAGTGGGAGGAGGCCCCTGAGCGGACAGCCGAAACCCTCCAGGACAGGCCACAGCGTGGTCACCCGCAAGTAGTCGTGTAGGTAGAACTCAGCATTGGGCAGTGAGGTGTTCGTTATCCAATGTCTCAGGAACCATAACTGGCTCGCTATAAAATAAAGAAAGAAGTCTGGGTGAGATGCTCCCCCCTGTCTCTTTGATCTCTGTAGAACCGATAATAAGAGCTTCCTTCTGGCTTTGCCCCAAACAAATGAGGCGATCAGGGCCTGGATACGCTTAAAGAACCCCCAGGGTAGCGGCGTGCACGTGTGAGACAGGAGGTAAAGACCCTTAGGTAATAACACCGTTTTAACGAGGTTTAGTCTCCCCATAATTGACAAAGGGAGAGCTCCCCAGGTCCTCATCTTCTTTTGGAACACAGATTCTAAGGGTTTAATAATTAGGGTGTAAGATAAATGCGGCTCTTTCGTTATTATTACCCCTAGATACTTAAAGCGGTCAACTACGGGCAGGTTGTGACAGTGCGAGGGCCAGTCATGAGGCCAGAGGGGCATAATGGCAGATTTGGCCCAATTTATGTGCAGACCAGAATACCGACTGAATCGTTCTATGATCGTTATTGCTCTTGGAAGAGTCACCTCAGGCCCGATACCACTTTTTGAGCGTAAACAAGTTGTAAACCCTAGGTTTGGGAATTCTTTTAAACCCCATTGTGCCTAAACCTAAGTGGAAGTGGCGTTCCTCCACCGCCATCAGCCCCAACGCATTTATCATTTACTCCAGAAAACTGCTGTAGATTTCAGTCTACGGACTGGCAACGGATGCGCCTAATTTATGACTAGGTGCGTGCCTCATCATAAATGAAGCGCATCGTCTGGCGGCGCAGGGGGGATATCAAGACTGACATACAAATGAGGAAGCAGGTTATTTACTGTGGCCAGCCATTCCAAGATGGAGGGAATTCGTTGGGCGAGTGAGTTTTACGCCATTACTGATTTTGCATAATGCTATGGGGGTCATTTATTATCAGGTATACGCCAAATTTTGGTATATATCTGTCGCAAAGGGGATTTGCGGCCGAATCTGTGAATTTTCCCTACTTATGTCAGGTCTAAAAAAGAGGGCAGCCCGGCTAGCCCATCTGATTTATAATTTTCTACAGCTGTTTTAGGCGTAGAAAATTATCAGCAAGGGAGTTGGCGTAGATTTAGACAGGCGGTGGATGCGCCTAAGTTATGTAGAGGCCGGCAACTCTGCGTAACTTCGGCGCATCCACCATCATACGTTTCCACAAGGAATGTGTGCGTGTAGTGGGAAGCAGATTGATCAGAAGTTTTGGGTTGGTGATATAGATGTCCACAATTTTCAGTAAGTATTAGTCACTGTCCACAGTAGGGTTCACAAGTTATTTCCCATCTCCCACACACTAGAGACAATTTAATTGGAAGCCAATGAGCCAATTCAAGTCTCTTTATTGGTCTAGTGGAAAGATACATAAGCACAAGAATTATATAGTACCAATACATGCATGTTGTAGTGATGAGCTTCTAATCCACTATGGGTTTAAAGGGGTTGTCCAGGATAAGAAAAGCATGACTACTTCCTTCCAAAAACCATGTGGTTTTGCAGGGCAGCACCATTGGGTTCAGTGGACCTGAGCTGCAATACTACATACAACCTGTGGACAGGTGTGGCACCGTTTTTGGAAGTACATTTTCTATATTACATAACCAGGACCTCGCTTAAGCTTGTGACCTTAGTTCTCCCTTGGCTTTGATCTTTTAGATACTGCAGGCTGAGGAATTGGAACACCCTGTATATCTGTGGGACGGATGAATATGGAACAGCCACAGAAACCAAAGCAATGGAGGAAGGGCTAACCCCGCAGCAGATCTGTGACAAGTACAATGCTGTTCATACTGCCATATACAAGTGGTTTGATATTTCCTTTGATTATTTTGGAAGGACTACCACTCCGCAGCAAACCACGTGAGTACTAAACTGCTCTTTAACCTTTACCTCATTCCCTGTTCGTTGGTGCCTCTGACAGATGACAACAATTAACTGGAAAAAAGGACCGTCACTCACTGTTGGTATATAATCTTGCTGTGATTTTGTCACATTACAGTGACGCATTTCGGCACTCAATGTGCCTTCCTCAAACTGAGTTTGAGAAAGGCACATAGGGTGCCAAAACGCATCACTATAATGTGACAATAAATCACAGCAAGATTATATACCAATAGCGAGTGGTGGTCCTTTTTTCCAGTTATCTACATGGGACGCCTGCCCGAGGACACGTGCACCGCCACTCTGTTTTTTCCGTAGTGCCGATCGATACATCATATATGTAGAAGACAACAATTCCCCTCTTCTCCCCTGGTTCTACTCTTCCAGCTTCTACACGGAGTCTCTCTGGTGACCTAGAATGAAAAATGGTTTAGGATGGTTCATGATATTACAGACAAGGATAGTACTGCTCTATGAAGGGCCAGCTGTTCCGTTCCGCAAAATACGGAATGCACACGGCTGTCATCCGTATTTTTTGCGGGCCGCAAAATACATACAGTCGTGTGCATGAGCCCTAAGAAAGTAGTTAATTTGGATAGTTGCAGAACCCGGATAGGGTCTCGAGCTCTGTTTTGTTCATACTGAGTGCCAAATCCCTAGCTTCCCTTCTCATCCTGTTAAAGGGAATGTGTAATAAAAAATGACTTTTTGGTTAAATTACATTTTTATTTTAAAAAAATACATATTTTAAAATGTTTGGTCTTAAAGGTGTATTCCCATCTCAGACAATGGGGGTATATCACCTATGGGACCCGCACCTACACTGAGAACAGAGCATGGAAGGTTGTGGCCGGAGGACCCCTGGTTTTCCGACCACCGCCAAGCGCTCTCCCCATAGGATAGAATGGGAGCGCACTCCCATCACTCCCATTTTATGGGGCCGACAAAAATACCCAAGTCAGCGCTCAGCTGCATAGAAATTAATAGAGGGAGGGTGCGCATGAGCAGTGCGCCCACCACAATCTTTAGGGGTCGTTCTCAATGTAGGTGCGGGTCCCAGGTTAAGGTCCCACCTCTATCAGAGAATGGGGGCATATCGCTATGGGAAAACACCTTTAACATATTTAAGACCTGGAGGCCAGTGTGAGAATTGCAGGAATATAATATATATAATTAATTTTTTTTAAAGAGAGACATGGAAAAATAAAAAAAACACAAAAAAAAAAAAAAAAAAAAAAAAGGATTTAACATAAAAAAGCAATTTAAACAATAGGGCATTTTCTGATTACACATTCCTTTTTAAATAGAATCCAATCTACTTGCAGCTACCACTAGAGGGAGCAAGCCACACAAGAATTTTATAATGTTCCTGTGTTGTGAACTCGACAGTCACTTTTTGCGCCACTTATGGTGCACGCCATATTTGCAACGTACTTTGTGACTTTTCACTGTTCTTGTCACTATTAAAAAGCTCTGAGAAAATTTGTTGGGGGCTTTGTGGGAGGTGCAAAGCTGATAAAGTGCATCATGCTTCATATAATGCAGTAATGATTTATGTTGCTGGGTTTGGTGCTATGGTATATTAAAGAGGACCTTTCATGGGTCTGGACATTATCATATAACTAGCAGGTTGTGTAGGGCATAGTGATGGCATGTTACAGTGCTTACTATTTTCTCTATGCGCAGCTCCATTCGACCCCGCCCCACCCCCCCCCCCCATGGTATGAATTTAAATAGCAGGCAGGAAACCAATATGAGGGGGGTGTTGCGTACAGCGGGCGAACGGAGCGGCGCATAGAGAAAATAGTAAGCACTGTAACATGCCATCAGTATGCCCTACACAACCCACTAGTCATATGATAATGTCCGGACCCATGAAAGGTCCTCTTTAAACAAATCATCAGTGCATTATATGAAGAACACTGGTTTATCATCTTTGGAATCCAGGAGTAGATGTGTAGCCAATAGCAGGCCGGGCCGGTGACCAGCCTCCCTAGCATCGCAAGTGGCACTAGGGAGGCTGGTCACAGTCGTGGCCTGCTATTGGCTGCCTCCCCAATTCACCAGATTTTTGATCCGCACTGCCGAGGTGCAGCAGTGACCGTGCAGGTATCGGGAGGGATGCGGGGATCGGGTAAGTATCGTCTATAGGAGGGGCATGGGCATTGTGGGGGGTATTTGTACTATTGGATAACACCTTTTAATTTCTGTGGGTTTACAAAAGAAAAATAGAGCACATGGATGTCATCCAGGTGTCCATTCCACAAATTATTAAAAAAAATAAAAAATGTCCTATTCTTGTCTGTGTTGCGGACAAGAATAGTCATTTCTAGAGAAGGAACTGAGAAAAATGCGGATTACGCACAGAAGGTTTCCATATTTTGCGGATACGTCTGCAGGAGGCCTAAATCCTGTCCGGTATTCTTTAAGAATATTCTGGGACTCTGCCATAAATTCCTAAAATGAAAATACAGATTTAATTCTATGAAGTGTAAAATGATGTTCGATGCTGGATGTATACATCTCTGCACTAGACTGAACAGTGCGGGTTCTAGGCCGCTCTCCTGTGTGCTCTGACACTTCTGGGATTCAGATTCGCAGGTGCAGTAATCTGAATAGTATGGCAATAGGTTTAGTATATACATGAGATTTAAATGTATCTGAACAATTAGTGCAGTGTTTCCCAACCAGTGTGCCTCCAGCTGTTCCAAAACTACAACTCCCAGCATGCCTGAACAGCCAAAGGCTGTCTGGGTATGCTGGGAGTTGTAGTTTTGCAACAGCTGGAGGCACACTGGTTGGGAAACACTGAATTAGTGGACTTTGGGATACAGTGCCTTTCTTTACTGCTTTACCATTTAAAGAGGACCTGTCACCGCTCCTGACATGCCTGTTTTAATAACTTCATGCATTCCCCGTGTAGTAATAATTCTGGAACATCTATTCTTATGTCTCTATGGTGTGCCATTCCTATATTATTTCTACTAGAAGTTATGAATGAATTGCTAGCAGTCTGCAGTAAGGGTACAGAGGGGAGGTAACAAGATGGGGGTGTGTCCCTGCACAGTCTGAAAATGGCAGCACTGATTGGATAGAGCGAGTCTGGGGCTGGTTACAGGTCCTTTTTAAGAACAATGTAGGGACTACAGATTCAGAAGAAAAAATCCCAGGTTTTTCTAATTTGGTCCTCTTTGTAGAATTGCTCAGGACATCTTCAACCGACTCCTGGAAAGGGACTTCCTTCTGAAAGATACAGTGGAGCAGCTCCGATGTGAGACCTGTCAGAGATTCCTTGCAGATCGCTTTGTAGAAGGAACCTGTCCATTCTGCAACTATGAAGAAGCCAGGGGGGACCAATGTGACAAATGTGGCAAGCTTATTAATGCTGTAGAATTAAAGGTACCTCCAGATATTTGCTGGAAGTTGGAACATGCATTTTTATGGGGGTTGTTGTGTGTTGTGGTTTCTTTTATTTTATTTGCAGCATACTTTTGGTCTAGCATTTTTTGTGCTCTGCTTTTGCCATTTTTGTCCTGTAGACGTTTTTTTTTTTTTTTCTTTCTTTCTTTTTGTCCCTGCTTGTAAAAATGCAAGTGTTAATGCATGTTGCATTTTGAATACATTTTTTTTTTTTAAACCATGTCATTTTTCATATTCATCTACAAAGGAAGTCAGAGGAGGAGTGTGTACTTTCCTTCAGAAAAACACTTAGCTTACAAAAAAGCACCATAAAAACACAAAAAATGCACCACAAGGCTGGTGTTTTTGGATACTTCTTTTCCTTTGAAAATAAATTGCAAACCTAAAAAGATTGGGGGATATTTATCAAACTGGTGTAATGTAGAACTGGCTAAGGGTACTTTCACACCAACGTATTTGCTGGATCCGTCATGGATCAGTAAAAACGCTTCCGTCATGATACAACCGTCTGCATCCGTTATGAACTGATCCGGTTGTACCATCCTTAACATAGCAATGACAGATCTGTCTCTAAATCCATTGTAAGTCAATGGGGGACGGATCCGTCTTGTTCCACATCCCAGGACACACTCAAAAATGCTGCCTGCAGCACTTTTGTATGCGTCATGGGAACGCAATGAAACGGAACAAAATGCATTCTGGTGCACTCCGTTAATTTTTGTCCCCGTTGATAATGAATAGGGACAAGACTGAAGCGTTTTCCCCGCTATTGAGACCCCATGACGGATCCCAATGGCGGAAAGGGAAAGCGCTGGTGTGAAACTAGCCTTAGTTGCCCATAACAACCAATTAGATTTCACCTTTTATTTTTCTCAGTTTGGAAAATGAAAGGTGGAATCTGGTTGCTATGGGCAACTAAGCCAGTTAGTAAATCTCCTCCATTGTGTCCCTTAGGCCCTGATTGACTAAGACTGACATCCTCTTGTACACCAGTCTTAATAAATGTGGCGCATCCCGAGTAAGTGACCATGATTACTAAGGCCTCTTAATCATTTTGGCACATTTCCAGTCCTAAACTGGGCTCTCCTGCACCTGCAATGACCAGTTTTAAAGGCTATGTACACATTTGGAGGCACGTTATTTATGATTGCATGTTACTTATTTTTGGCCAAAAAAATCACTTTTTCAGTTGACCTTTATCAAAAAATATTGAGCTTTTCTGTCACAAAGGGTTAACTGGTTTTCTAACTGTGTGACTGGTACATTCACTTTCTGTCGCCTAATAAACCTTCTCTCTAAACTACTGAGAGGTCATAAACACTTATTTAAGTCACATTGTTATCAGTAAGATAAGAACTGAGCTATGACGAGTGTTTGTTTATAATGCCACATAGTAGAGATAAGGAGCCCATCAGCTCCTGGTCTGACGGAAAAGACAGAGAATCCGAAGGGTGCTACTAGAGCATGTCGGCTCTATACAGGAAAAAGGATGCCATATTTTTAATAAAGACCTATTTTTAATCTCTTAAGGACGAAGGGCGTACATGTACGCCCTTCGTCCGCACTTTAAAGATGGCGCCCGCTCCCGCACGGAGCGGGCGCCCGAGCTGCGGGTAAAAGCTTGATTCATCAAGCTGACACCCGCAGCTCATGTCCGCGACCGGCAGCTGACCACGGCATCTGATCGCGCAAAAACCGAAAGTTTCACTTTCGGTGTTGCTCGGCTCCCCTGATGGCCACAAGGGGAGCCGAGCATGCATGTAGTGCCCTAGGTTTCTGTGAATGAAACCTAGGGTACTACATAGTATTCCTATGGAGCCTATGACTGTAATAGGCTCCATAGGAAATATGTGATTTTCTCATATATTCCAATGCTATTGCATTGGAATATATGAGAATAGCAATCTGATGATTGCATCTTATAGTTCCCTATGGGAACTATAAGAAAGTGGTAAAAAAAAAAAAAAGTTTAAAAATAAAAATTAAATAAAAAAATATAAAAATTCAAATCACCCCCTTTCCCCAAAATGAAAATAAAATAAATAAAAATAAAAAAATTACACATAATGGGTGTCGCAATGTGCGAAAACGCCCATACTATAATAATATTAAAAATATTCACCATACGGTAAACATAAAACGGAAAGAAAGCGTCCAAATGGCTAATTCGCCATTTTTGGACGCTTCATTTCCTAAAAAAATGAATAAAAAGTGATCAAAACATCATACGCACCCCATAATGGTATCAATTAAAAGTTCAGATTGCCCTGCAAAAAATGAGCCCCTACACTGCTCCATACGCATAATTACAAAAAAGTTATAGGGGTCAAAACATGGCGACAAAAAATAAAATAAAAAAATTCCCACTTTTAATTTTTTTTTCACTATCAAAACGCAAGAAAAACTATACATATTAGGTATTGCCGGATTCGTACTGACCTGAAGAATAAAATTAACCAGTCAGTTTTATCGCAAATCGAACGTTGTAATTTAAAAACCCGTAAAACTGTGGTGAAATTGCTTTTTTTTTGCAATTTCACCCCATTTGGAATTTTTTTCCCGTTTCCCACTACATCACATGCAAAAATAAATGGTAGCGTTAAAAAGTACAACTTGTCCCGCAAAAAATAAGCCGTCATATGGCTATGTGAGCGGAAATATAAAAATGTTATGGCTTTTGGAAGGCAGGGAGCGCAAAACAAAAACGCAAAAATCCCAAAACCCCCGGTCCTTAAGGGGTTAAAAAAAAATTATTCTTAGCTGAAATTGAGTACTACGCAATAATAAATAAAAGTTCTCCCA
This sequence comes from Bufotes viridis, assembly GCA_033119425.1. Lineage (NCBI taxonomy): Eukaryota > Metazoa > Chordata > Amphibia > Anura > Bufonidae > Bufotes > Bufotes viridis. The sequence continues at coordinate 422,238,083 of CM065591.1, forward strand.
AATGTGTACAAAGCCTTTAAAAAATCTGCTGTGCTAAGAGGAGGAAAATCAGTCTTTGTAACATTTGGCTTATGGTTTATGCCATCTTCTCCAAACATTTATTGATTTTACTCTTTTTCAAGTGCAGTACTACTATGTAGTATTCAACAGAAGTAGTAACCTGCCTATCTAGTCTCCAGCAGCACAGCCTCCTCTTACTGATCATAGAGGCCTGCACTGCTGTAGTGAAGAGCTTGCTGTACATGCTGTAGTGGCGGCTCATTTTATATGGAAAAGAGTTTTATTGTGTTTTGTGTGTCACTTTCTAATCACAGATTTTACTTTAATTTTGGAAATGCATGAAATTCTTTATTTTTTTTATATTTATTCTTTTTAAAACAGAAACCTCAGTGCAAAATCTGCAAACGGTCTCCTGTAGTCAAATCCTCTCAACATCTCTTCTTGGATCTGCCAAAGGTGTGTTATTTATCGCTATGCGTTTGATTAAGATGCTTGTTGCTAAAGGGCCTTTTACCCAGACGGATATTATCAACGATCTGGCACAGGGATCGTCAACCTTCAGCACTCCAGCCGCTGTGAAACTACAACTCTTGGCTTGCACACGGCTGTTCTTGTAACTCCCTTTGAAGTGATAGGAGGATTCTGGAAGTTGTAGTATCAGAACAGCTGGAGTGCCGGAAGTTGCTGACCCCTGACCTATAACCCCTTCAAGCGACAGCCAGTTTGGACCAAATGCCGGAGCCCCAATTTTTAAATCTGACGTGTCGCTATATGTGGTCATAATTTTCGAAGACTTTTACTTATCCAAGCCATTCTGAGATTGTTTTCTCGTGACACATCGTACTTCATGATAGTAGTGAGTTTGAGTTAAACACCTTTATGCATAAAAAAATCCCAAATTTGCTGAAAATTTGAAAAAATTCACTATTTTCAAAACTAGAATTTCCTTTTAGGACGAATAGTGATACTTCATAAAATAGTTATAACTTTACATTCCTCATATGTCTACTTTATGTTGGCATCATTTTGTAAATGTCATTTTTTTTTTTAGGTAGTTAGAAGGCTTAGAAGTTTAGAAGCAAATCTTAAAATTTTAAAAAAAATTTTTTTTTTCCAAAACCCACTTTTTTAAGGACCAGTTATGAAGTCACTTTGTGGGGCTTGCATAGTAGAAACCACCCATAAATGATCACATTTTAGAAACTACACCCTTTAAGTTATTCAAAACTGATTTTATAAACTTTATTAACCCTTAAGGTGTTCCACAAGAATTAAAGCAAAATGGAGGGGAAATTTTAAAATTTAATTTTTTGGGGCAGATTATCCATTTAAATCCAATTTTCCTGGAACACATCAAGGGTTTACAGCTTCAGAAACCTCAACATTTATTACCCTGATTCTGCAGTTTACAGAAACCCCCCATATGTGGTCGTAAACTGCTGTATGGGCACAGGGCAGGGCTCAGAAGGAAAGGAGCGCCATTTTGTTAACGGAGGGCAGATTTTGCTGGAATGGTTTTCAGGTGCCATGTCACGTTTGAAGAGACCCTGAGGTACCCCTAGAAAGAAAACCCCAAAAAGTGACCTCATTTTGGAAATTACCCCCCTCAAGGAATATATTTAGTGGGGAAGTGAATGCTTTGACACAACAAGCGTTTCATAGAATTTAGAAACAGATGGCTGTGAAAATGAAAAAGGAACTTTTATTTCCAATATAAAGTTGCTTTAGCCCCAAATTTTTCATTTTCACAAGGGGTAACAGGAGAAAATGTACCCCAAAATTTGTTATGCATTTTTTCCTGAATACGGCAACACCTCATACGTGGTCATAAACCACTGTTTGGAGGAACGACCGCATTCAGAAGGGAAGGAGCAGCATCAGTATTTTTTAACGTGTAATTTGCTGATTAGTTTAGGGCCCATAACATTTGTATTTTTTCACCAATGTAGCTGTGTGGGGACTTTTATGTATGATACTTTTATAGATCAGGTCATTGCGCACGCGGCGATGCCAATTATGTGTTGTTTTTTTTTGTTATTTTTTAATGACCTAAATGAACGGATAAGAGAAAATACAATTTTTATTTTATTTATATTAAAATTTTTGTTTATTTTTTTATTTTTAAATTTTCCTTTCACTTTTTTTTTTTTTTTTTTTACATTTTTTTTTTATTTTTTTTTTTTACAATCAAGACCCATCTGGATCTTGAAGATCCAGTGGGCCTGATGGCTATACAGTGCATTGCAATAGTCATCTATTGCAATGCACTGTATAGTGTCTATTACAGTTACACTAAGGCTGATCAGACCCTCAGGGTCTGATCAGCCTTAGGTACATGGCAGCCCGGACACCTTTGTAAGGTCTCCGGTTGCCATGGCAACCATTGGGCCTCTGCCATCGCAGCAGCGGCGGCCCGATGGAAGACCGAGGGAGGTCCCCCCCCCATCTGCCGCGGCATCTATGTGGTTAAATGGCAGAGATTGGTGCCAGCACCGATTTCGGCCATAGTAGCAGAGTGTCAGCTGTAAGTTGCTGATGGCAGCGGCTCCGTTCCTGAGCAGCTGCTATTGCACTGAGGCCAGCTGGCAGGAAGCAATGGGGGAATTATGGGGGAAATTAAATTACAAGGGGCACTGGGAGTAATTATATCAATGGGGCACTGTGGCAGTCAAGCCTGGTTCCAAATGCATGAAGGGGTTAAACGGTGCAGTCATCCTACTGTTTGCACGGGGATGTGCAGTCGGCATTTTACTCCTGCATTAAACGACAGACTAGCGTTTGCTTGCTGGGTGATTTGCTGGTGATGTTTACACAGGGCAGAGATTGATGACGTTAGTTCGGCATATCATTGACCTAGATAAAAGGGTCTTAGGTTAAAGCGTTAAAAGGTTTGGCCCACTAACAATAATTATTACTAGTGTCGTGCGAACTTGTGTTTCAGGTTCGGCGTACAAGGTTCGGGTTATCTAAGAATTCAGTTACGGGCCATAATTTATAATCATTGGTAGCGGAATCCATAACCAAATTCTTAGATAACCTGAACCTTGTACGCGGAACTTGAAAACAGAATTTCCTCATCCCCATTTATTATCTATCCACAGGGATCCCCACTAGTCACAAAAACAGGGGTCCCTTTTGTGAAAGGAGCAGTAGTGCACGTGTGAGCACCGCTCCATTCACAGTCTATGGGATTGCCGAGTACAGCGCTCAGCTGTCCCATAGAATTGCATAAAGTGGTCACACACGAGCCCTTCTGCTCCATCCACACAGCAGTCTCGTGGACCCCTGTTTTCATGATCAGCTTGGTTCCCAGCAGTGAGATTTCCAGCAATCATAAATGTATCACCTACCCTGTGTGTAGTGATATTCGTGGGCAACCCCCTTTTAAAATAGGGATTCTTCAAGATTTTGATGTTGATGGCCTATCCTTAGGATAGGTCATTAACCCCTTCCTGCCCAGTGCCATACATGTAACGTCGATCGTAGACATTTAACCTCTCAAATGCTGTGGTCAAATGTGACCACGCTATCTGGTAGCTAAAAAACCCGGGAACAGCTCCCTCTAGTGGGGATCAGGGGAGCCGAACACTGTTTGCAGCAGCCTTGGTCCTACTGAATGATCCGAGGCTGTCGCAGTTATGTTCCTATGGAGTTCCTAGGATACTACCTGTTGGTTATTACATTATATTGTATACTGCGAGGGCCTGCGGATAAGACTTTAATAGGTTTTCTATGTATTGCATGTATTTATTTTAGTTTTAATATTTGCATAGAAGTCATAATAAACTATAAACTTTCTGAACATAAACTGAGCGAGAGTTTCAGCCTTTTCCTTCCCCTATAGAGTAGAAAAGTATACCACAACTATGTGGACTTGACAGATCTCACTTTGTTTCTTCTTTTTTTCTGTATCCATTACATAACCTCGTATTTACCAAAACACTATTTATCATTGCCAGATAGTGTGGGTGCCATCCTTAAAACCCTTAAAACAGTTTCTTCTCAGCTTTCTACCACATCGTATGCATTTTTAAATGGTGCCATTAGAAATTAGAACTTGTCCCACGAAAAAACAAGCCCTCATACGGCTATGTGAACTAAAAAATAAAAAAGTTATGGCCCCAGAAAGTCAGGGAGTGAAAAACAAAAATGAAAAATCCTCTGGGGACGAAGAGGTTAAGTGTACAGTTTTTCTTCTCTTAAACTGTTATCTGTCATCGTCCAAAGCAAACCAGAAATATAGTATGACTTGTCAGACGGGGAGAATAATGCACTGTGCTTGAGGAAATGTTTTCTCATTGCTTTCCATAGTGTGGATGTTGTATATTGAAAATCAGTTTTTCCCCTTCTTTACAATGTTTTATTGTACATATGTTAAATACTACGCATGGTGTTACTAAGTGCTGTTCATATACGTTTTTCACAGCTAGAAGAGCGCTTGGAGAAATGGCTGCAACAGTCCTTCGCAACTGGAGACTGGACAGCAAATGCCCGTTACATAACCCGCTCCTGGATTCGGGATGGTTTGAAACCCAGATGCATCACTAGGGACTTGAAGTGGGGCACCCCTGTGCCTCTGGAAGGTTTCACGGACAAGGTTAATTTTCTCTTACCAGCCACCGAATTCACATGCGGACGATTTGTAGTAGACATTTTTACAACTGTCCTGCTCATTTGAAGAGGGCTTGAAGAAACAGAAATGACCCCATTCAAATGACGGAAATCGCCGGTTTACTGTGTATCATAACCAATACTTCTGTTTTTCCAGGTGTTTTACGTCTGGTTTGATGCTCCAATTGGGTATATTTCCATTACTGCTAATTACACAGACCAGTGGGAGAAGTGGTGGAAAAATCCTAAACAGGTTAGAGTGCAGTCTTAATTCTTTTTATTACATTGCATCTAGCGATGAGTGAATCGATCAGAGTTCTTGAGCTACGAGGGGCTGTCTCCACTACTCCCTGCCACTTGATTGACGGGGTCGGACATCTTGCCTGGCCCTGACAATCTCACGCCTGAGCTGACACCCAGAAGTGCAGCAGCACGTGCACATTTGCGGCTTTGGCGGTGGCAGAAGACTCTAAGTAATGCTTTTGGCATTACTGGAGCGACTTCGGGACCACCTTACCGACAGGGTCCTGCCCTGTCGGTAAGGTGGTAGGAGATTCCTTTTGAGCAGCAGGGACAGCCCGTCGCTGCCCAGGAATTTTTTTTCTGACCCAATCAATTTGTACCAATCGATTTTGTTCATCTTTTAATTGCATCATTTGAGTCTGAAATATTTTTCTCTATTGTATAGAGGGAGTTAAAGAGACAGACCTAATAATACTTGCGGATGTATCCATGTCCTATAGTAGGAGACCTCTTTCTCATTTGACAGACAACACTGGTCTATATGAACCCCGCCGGATGCTGCACCCAATTTATGGCGAGGCGTGCGCCTCATCATAAATTTAGGCGCAGCCTTTCGCTGTCCATGCACCTGAACTGAAATCAACGCCAGTCCCTGGCTGGCATAGACTTCAGTCATCTTCTACTCCAGAAAACTGGCGTAAAGGAAGATAAATGTGCCCTAGTGGCAAAGGCAGCAGTGAAACGCTATTCGCGCAAAAAAGTTGCAGAAGTGGAGTTAAAAAAAAAAAATCATGAACACGCAGTTTGCAACTTTTTCACACCAGAAAACTAAATTGGGCCCCTAATGTTTATTACAGATCTTATGGGCACATTTTTATTAATTTGTTAGATTTGATGTTTTGCTTTGCATCTCCTTTTCCTCTCTTCTAGCATTCTGATCAGGATATGTGATATATCTTTACATAGTAACATCACATCCTGTATTTTCTCACATATGCTATGCTTACTATTATTTTATTTTAGCTCAGTTTCTACTTATTGTCTGTCTTAGGTCCAACTCTATAACTTTATGGCGAAGGACAATGTTCCATTTCATAGTGTTATCTTCCCGTCCTGTCTCCTGGGTGCAGAAGACAACTACACTCTGGTTAACCACCTTGTAGCTACAGGTAGGTCTCTTTTTTTTTCTCAAAATAAATTCCATAGCGCTCCTTAGGCTGACTACAACTTGGTACACGTTTCTGACACATTTGTGTCATTGCATGTTTTCATCTTGCAGTGTAATATTAGAATAGCAGCTATTTTCTAATTTACTGTCTCAAAAGGGAGCCTGTCGTCAGTTTTGACAGTGCTAAACTGCTGACAGCACTATGTAGAGTCTGGCAAGAGTGGGACAAACATGCCTTTTCTCGCTCGTATCATTGGGGGACACAGGAGACCATGGGGTATAGCTGCTGCTGCCACTAGGAGGCGACACTAGGCAAAAAAAAGTGTTAGCTCCTCCTCTCAGCTATACCCCTCTGGCATACACTGAGCTAATCCGTTTTAGCTTTGTGTCTGTAGGAGGCAGACTTCCCTGCTTTGCAGGGCGTCTTCTTTTGTTATTTTTTCTTTTTTCCCCTTTAGGTACGGAAAACAGAGGTGCCCGGCCTGGGGGGCCTGTTTACCTGGGGAGGAAGGCTGGTGTCATTTCCCCTCACCGCCTGACCTTCCCCAAGAAGGCAAAAGTTGACCAGGACGGTCAGCTCCCATGCATCCCACCAGCCATGGGGTCACCTGCATTTCTAAAGTGCCCCCCCCCCCCTTCCACTCCATCCTCACTACCACCTCGTTGCTAGTGGCTGAAGAGGTGACCCTGCCCGGGTTCTCTCTGTGTGTGTGTGTGTCCCCTCCACCCCCTTCCTCTGGGGTCTACCGGTACAATTTCCCAGCAGTCACATCCCCTCCTGGGGCGACCGCTGCATCCAGCTACTGGGCGTCGAGTACCCCTGTCCCAGGTCTCCTTGATCTGGGGTTGGGAAACCCATGGCCGTTCTTCCCGGCCTTCTGTTCCGGACGGAAGTCCTTCCGGTCAGCCCGCAGCTACGCGAGTCCCTGGCTTTGCGGCCATCCTGGAGTTTGGTAGGCAGGGACTGAAATCTCATGCCCAGACATCCCCCTTCTCCAGGATCCTGCTGAACTCTGCCCCCCGGCCTCTCTGTATAAAAAAAAAAAAAAAAAAAAACTTACTTGCCTGCCACCTTATTGACCCCTTCTTGCCTCCAGTTGGGGCTAGGGGTGTCAGTTTTCGAATACACAACTATATGTTTATATTAAAATAAATAAGTGCCCTGGCACTATCAAGTGCTGAGTGTGGTGTCTGTTGCAGAATAAACCCCCTCTAAGGTGGAGCATGTGCATGCGGTTACTGCCGCACTTCCCTGCAACAAGTCCACTGGATGTTTTTCATGCAACCCCCCTTCCACGGACACGCACTGGCGCTGTACATCCTGTCGTGTTCCCCCTTTCTTAAGTGTACATCCATATTTCCCTGCTCCCATAGATGGAGTAATGGCACTACCAATGTATACCATGCATCCTGTCATATGACCTTCCATCCAAAGACTGACTGATTGCACTACCCACATAGACTGTACATCCTGTCGTAATTGCACAACCACTGGATACTGTACAGCCGGTCGCATTACCCCTTCCATAGGTGGCTTAATTGTACGGCCACTGGATACGGCAAAGCCGGTCGCGTTACCGCCTTCCATAGGTGGAGTAATTGCTCTATCACTGGATAGGATATCCTGCGTTACCTACTCCCACAAGTTCAGTATTCACGTGAACGGGTGAAGTAGTTGCACCACCATTGGATACTATGTCTACTACGCCACAGCACCAGATACTATATTTCCTATCATATTCTTCCTCCTCCATGGGGGTGTATGCCAAGAGACGGTACCTACTATTACCCAGTCCTCCCCCACAAGTGGAATACAGGCGCCACCACTGGATACGGCACCAACTACCGCATTATCCCCTGGTTTTGAATGCCGACATGGTAGTCCCTGTCCTCCCAAGGTGTATCCCCACAACACCGCTTTAAGTCCCGGTGGGACTCCACACTACATGATTGGTCAAGACACCTACTTAGATGGTGTATCTGCCCTAGAAGAGAATTCGGTGGTTACTACCAAGCGAATTGAATATTACACTGACTCTAAATACTGTTTCCACTTCTAGCTCTCCTCCCTTGTAGGTGGCATATTTAGGCAAGCACTCCATTTAATGTGTACTACTGTATGTCCTCTTCCACAGGTGGAGTATTTACACTAGCACTAGAGATCATAGCTACTACTGTAGGGCCTCCTTCGCAGGTGGCGTGTCTACCCTGACTTTGGCTTTTGTGGCTACTACGGTATAGACTCCTTCTCGGGGGTAGTATTTACGCTAGCGCTACATATCATGGCTACTACTGTATGGACTTCTCAGGTATTGCGCTAGCCCTTGTTTCGGTGGTTACTATCTGTATGGGCTTCTTCTCAGGGTAAGGATTTGTAGCTCCTACTGAACAGTCTCCATCTTGGGTGGAGTATTTGCGTTAGTACTACATACCATAGCACCTTCTGTATGGTCTCCTCATCAGGTGGAGTATGGTGCTATCACCGTATACTATTGCTTCTACGGTATGACCTCCTCAGGTGAAGTATTGCTCCAGCACTAGTTCCTGTGGCTACTCCTGTCTGTCCCCGTTCTCAGGTGGAGAATTTGCCTTAGCCCTAAGTACCTTGTCTACCACTGTGTGGTTTCCTTCTCAGGCTCGGGGCTTACGTTCCCCCTGCAAGCCATGTTGGCACCCGCGTCGCTTTCTTCCTCTCTCCTTGCATTTGCACTGGATATGGTTCTGTGGTTTCTACCACATTGCCTTCTGTTCTGTTCCATGTTTCGGCACTGGCTCTGTATGCTGTCGCTTCTACCTCTTCTCTCCTTCTATAGATGGAACCCTCACACTGGTCCTCGGTGTGGTGGTTGTGTCTACATCCCCTCTCAGGTGGATGTCCGGCTCATTTTACACGACCAATAGATGCCGTTGCACCAATGGGTGGGGTCTTTATGCTGACGCTTGCAGTTTTAGCTGATTCGTCCACTCATTCCTGCTGAGATGGTCATCTGCAGTACTTCCATTTTCTGACCAGGTATCTGCTTTAGTATGTATGCTGTAGCTGATGAGCCATTCACTTCTGGTGCGCACTTTTGCCGGGTTCTCCCTGGTTGGCATAACCCCCTAGTTTCTATGACATTGGTCTACCACATGGTTCTCATTTCAAGTGGGACATTGTCGCTAACTGTTGATGCTGTGACACCATCAACACTGCCTCTTTTAAAGAGATGAGTAATAGATTCATGTCCTTATGTAGGGGACACACCTATTCAGGGCACATACTGTGCATTAACTGCTTTTCCCCCCCTACCGGACGGGACTATGGTGCTGTCGCATGTTGTCAATGCTAATAGATGTTTTGTTGCTGGAACGCAACACCCTTTCTACGTTGTGCCCCTCCGCAAGATGACTGATTGCGCTCCCCCCCCTCCCAGATAATGCTTCTGTCTACCTGGCTAGGTTGGATTCTTACTGTTCTGGAACGCCTGCACTATTTTTTTCTTAAAAGTCCAGATTTGCGCTGATGTTTTTGTGACGTCAGACATGGTCATCACATTCTCTCCTGGAGAAGTATTTCTCCTATCGCGGACCAATCTGTGCATTCCGTTGATGATCGCATTGTCCCCTTCAGGCGTTACACGGTGACAGTAGATTGTCTCTGACTAATCTACACACCGCCGATATTTTTAGCGCCAGCTTTGCTTCTACCCATCACTACGGTATTTTTGTTCTTCAGCCTGCAGTTGGGTCTGCCTAATCCAGAAAGTTTGTGAAGTATCAAGCAGCTTCTTTTTAGAAGTCTAACGACAAGCCTCTATGGCTCTGGGGGCATCAGTCTTCCACAATACCTGCTCCTTAGGCGGCGTTTCCTTTTTAAGCAGAGATGTTTGCTGCGATCCTTTCCTTTTGGATCGGCTTCCATGAGTGTATTCCGGCGAGGTTATGTTCTCTCTCTCATGTATTTTAACCTGCTCTCTTTTAACAGTGCGGTTGCTCAGTTTCCTCAGGCTGTCTAATGCCAGTCATGATATGGTCCTGGTTTCAGCATCACTCGCAGTCTTCCTTTTGTCCAGTGGCGGAGGTTGCTTTGGCTGCACTCTTCTGCCGCATTGCTCTCTGCTGCACGGCTGGGATGCTATTGATCCCCGGGGGCACAGTCTTTTCCTCTTAGACTACTCCCCTTTGTTCTATGGTTTTTTATTTTCTTCCTCTGATTGGTTCCCGTTATGGCTTTTTTTCCCCCTTGGCCATCCGTTATCTCTGTCTTGATAAGTGATCATATTCCATACTTTTTAGTCTCTTCTCGTGCTTGATTCTTTACAAGGGAGTGGCTAGTATTCTGCCAGTTGCCCAATAATTCCTTCCAGTTTTCCCAGTTTTTTTCCTGGGTTGAAGTATCCCATCCTGATACTTACACATTTGATAAGGTTGTGTCTGCGTTTTCCTGTTGCTCGTTTGCCAGGTCTCGTGCATACCCAGATTCTACAGGTTCATTTCTGTTGAGTAGACACCCGTCGGTTTTCTTTGGGGCCTATTGCCATGCAGGACATCCTGGGTTTCCAGTCCAGGTCCCCCCAGCAATGCTGTGGTCCTCGTTATCCGGAAGTACCTTCCGCACTTCGTCTTCAGTCATCAGACATGCTTATCCTTCTTGTAATTATAATGTGCTGCCATTCACATCTTCTGAAGCCTCTCGAGCCCTTAGGCTTCGTTTAACTGGGTTTTCCTCTTTTTGCCCAGTCTAAGACTCCATGTCTTCTACTCTCTCTGGCTGGCCTTCCTGGTTCATATTCTTCCTGTCCTATTCAGGGTTCCTGTCCATCCTTTCCCTATATTTCTGTGCGGGGCCTTATGACCGGCCTTAGATTTGTAAAAGTCTTTTATTCCCTCCCCATGGTACTGCTTTGGAACATCCCATGATCTCCTGTGTCCCTCAATGATACGAGCAAGAAAATTTTATTTTTTTGTGCTTTACCTGTAAAATCCTTTTCTTGCTGAGTTCATTGGGGGACACAGCACCCACCCACTAAGTTGGTACTTTTTGGTGGGTCCCACCTGTTCTTGGTTTTGACCCATCTCCAGCTCTCTTTTATACGATTGATTTCTGTTGGCTTCTCCTGGCTGCTACTACACTGATTAGCTCAGTGTCTGCAGGAGGGGTATAGCTCAGAGGAGGAGCTAACACTTGTTTTGCCTAGTGTCGCCTGCTAGTGGCAGCAGCAGCTATACCCCATGGTCTCCTGTGTCCCCCAATGAACTCAGCGAGAAAAGGATTTTACAGGTGAGCACACAAAAATCCTATTTTTGTTGATCTTTTATTATCAGGAGTAGTGTGAATATGAACTTTTATTCTGCCAGAATCTTCTCCTGTAAGTGCACAGAAGGCGGGGCTTCCCTGTGGAGTGCTTTCTGCACTGAGCTGCTTCACCTCTCTGCTCTGAGTGACAGCTGTAGTGGTCTCCTGGTTGGATGCTATATCTGTACCTCAGAGCAGGGGGATGCTATAAAGCAGCTCATTGTAGAGAGCACTTCAGTGACGCACCGATTCCCGGGCACCTGCATGAGCAGAATTTGTCAAGCTCAAAGCTTATATTCTGACTACTCCTGTTTGTCCTCCTCTTCCCGGCCTCTACCTAGTGCTGTCAGCCGTTTAGTATTGTCAAAAAGGTAAAATCTTTAAGGTTCTTCTGCTTAGTTTACTTTCGTCAAGCTGTTTTCTATTTGTTGCTAGAAAAGTTCATCACTATAGGTGGCCAAGATAAGTTTTGCTAGGCTTATTAGGGGTAAAACTTCTTTAGAAACTTGGCTCAAAAAATAAAACTAAAAATCACAAGCCCCAGTTTGTGACGTATTGAACACCAGTGTTTACGTGCATGCAGCATTTCTATATCACCATTGACTGGCATAAAGGACGACTGAAATCTACTCCAGCTGGGGAGTATGTCAAACGTTTTATAAATTGACACTTTAGCATTGTTTTGCTACTAATATTTTCTCCTACAATCCTGCATCAGAGTACTTGAATTACGAAGATGGAAAGTTCTCCAAGAGCCGTGGAGTGGGTGTATTTGGTGACATGGCAAAGGACACTGGTATTCCCGCTGACATTTGGAGATTCTATCTGCTCTACCTGCGGCCCGAAGGACAAGACAGTGCGTTCAGCTGGGGTGACCTGATGCTGAAGAATAACTCTGAGTTGCTTAACAACTTGGGCAACTTTGTTAACAGGTAAATACATTTACAAGATGATAGATACGGAATCACATTCTCCCTATGGAGGACACATTCGTTATAACATGCTAATGTTTCAAGCCCTAGGAGATTTCATGCAGTAGCTTGAACACAAAGACATTGGGCTACATTTGGCACAAACTGTGTTGCATGATGATGCATCTAGCATTAGAAAAATCCACAGTGCCTAGCTCGACGAGGAGACACATCAGAAAAGAGAGGAACTTGGCCTGAGATGTATTTTGTGTCAAAATCGCACCACAATTCTCATATAAAACACTATTACCAAGTAAGCCAACCATTAGCTGGTATAAAGTTAGACAAACTTGTGTGCTCATACACCAAATTTATCATCAGCCCTGAGCCCCGTGATAAATCTGACGCAGATGTAGACAGCCTGTCTAAGATTACACCATGTAGGATTGGTAAGTCTAATGTGTGGAACTGTGCAGACTTCAGATAACACACGGGATCGGCGTGCTGTAGGGCACTTCTGTGATAGCTCTTTGTGCTCCTCTTTGGTGTCCTTTTTACTGAACAATACTGGAATGTAAAATAGAAAAGCAGGGCTAATCCAGCAGTAATGTCCCTCAAAATTCACAGGTTAAAAGGGTTATCCTGGTAAATATAATAGTGACCTATACTTAGGATACATCATCATTAACAAATAGGTGGGGGTCCAAGTCTTGGAACCCCTGGCGATCAGCTGTTACAGGGAGTCTCCTCGCTCCTGACAGCTCTCCAAGCACAGTTCTGTACATCACCCCAATGGGGCTAAGCTGTAACCAGGCTATGGGACCAATGTATGGTGACATGGCCTAGGAAGAGGCCACAGCGATCACGGAGCGCTGGCCTCTTCTACCAGCATCAGTGGGGGTCCCAGGTGTCAAACCCTAGGTGTCAAACCCGATCTGATATTGATGGGAAGAGAAATCCCAGCAACAGTTGCTTCTGAAGAGTATAGGTTTATTTTATCAAAGGAAATAATGCAATATTTATAGGACGCGTTTCGGCTCGTCCAGCCTTTCTCAAAGTTGAAAGAGGCTGGACAAGCCGAAACGCGTCCTATGAATATTGCATTATTTCCTTTGATGAAATAAACCTATACTCTTCAGAAGCAACTGTTGCTGGGATTTCTCTTCTCTTCTGATACATGGGGATAGCCCCTTCCCGTGCAGCACACTAAAGAATCATGGGCTGTCTTTTTTTGGATCTGATATTGATGACCTATCCTGAGGATAGGTCATCAATACTATTTACCAGATAACCCCTGTAAGAGGAGGTTTCTTCTTCCAACATGAGTGTTTTGTTTTTATTGAAACTAATTAAAATGTAGATAATACAGGTAGCTTCCTCATTTCATGCCTGGGGTAGGCATTTTGTCAGGTTGATTTTGTGCCGGTGTCTAGTTCAGGCACAAAATGTCATTCAATTATTACTTACAGATGCTTCCATTATTCCCTCTGATGCTGGATCAAGAAACTCTGGATCTGTGAAGTTTGGAAAGAACAGGTCCATCTTGTCTTTACATATATTGTATGGGCAGTCAGTGGATCCAGGAAGGCTTACTTTTAATGAGTGATCTCAAGTTAGGAAGTCCATACGCAGACTTCTAAACATATCATTTTGTTTCAGAGCTGGCATGTTTGTGCAGAAGTTTTTTAATGGACATGTTCCCAAAATGGAGTTGGTTGCAGAGGACAAAAGACTTCTGGCTCAGGTCACAGCTGAGCTACGACAATATAACCAACTGCTGGAGAAAGTTCGGTATGTCTTGCAGGCTTCATCAGGTTGATAAGATCTGAACTTTGTGTTTTCGTCTGGTTTTTAGAAGGCTAGACGTGAAAGATTTAGCATTAATGATGTCCCTTTTTCAGAATTCGTGATGCCCTGAGATGTATTCTGAACATTTCTCGTCATGGAAACCAATACATCCAAGTTAATGAACCATGGAAATGCATCAAGGGGACCCCACAGGAACAGTAAGTGGATTTGTTTCTAAAGTAGCTTTCTAACTCGCCAGCAATATTCTATCGTCTTTGAACTTTAACCCCGGCTCAGTTGCACCCATAGATTTTGAATCTTTTCATTATGGGCTTTTAAATTATGTGACCACAGTCTGACCACCAGTCCAAAGCATGTTCCCCTGTGTAGACTACATGATTACCCCAGAATCTATCAAATCCATCCTGGAGGCTTATGTCAAAGATGTTTCAGTGAGCCAGAGAGTCCAGTTTGTGCCGTACTTTGATTGTTGTTGCCTGGTGTGATTATGTACTTTTAATGGTGTGGTTGTACCGCAGGACACGCGCAGGCACAGTTACTGGCCTGGCAGTAAACATGGCAGCTCTACTTTCCATCATGCTGAAGCCATATATGCCCTCGATAAGTGCTGTCATCCAAGAGCAGCTGCTTGTGCCACAAGAGGCTAGTGTACTGACCAATTATTTCCACTGTATCCTACCACAAGGACATCTCATTGGAACCGTGAGTATTTGGCATCATAACACTCAATCAGAATTGAATATAATTTGAGAGTAAATTGGTTGCAAACTGAGATAAACAGATATAAACTCTCAGGGAAATCCCAAGAAATTTAGTCCGTTCCTTTGGATGGGGCCCGTTATGTATAGATTACTACTGCAAGCAGTATCCTTTTTTTTTTTTTTTTTTTTTTTTAAGTTTCCAATTTTCAACCTATTATCACTATTAATGGAGTTCTTCTGGGAACCCCTTTTGATTTTGCCAGGCAGGTTGCAGGGGTTATAAAAAGAAAAGATCCCATCGCCGGTTCCAGCACTGAGCCCACTTCTCCTTAGCTTCTGGTCTCCGCTGGACTGGAAGTGTGACGATGTGATGTGCCGCCTACCCACAACTTACCGCTGCTTATCGATAAGTGCATGGCATCTGACGTCTGCTACTGCTGAGGCTATTTAATGGCTGGTAGTGGTGACATGTGTAGATGGCACATCACACTTCCGGTCCAGCAAGGACTGGAAGCAGACGAGTAGAAAGGTAGGTGCTGGAACTGAAGAGCAGGTTTTTTTTTTTTGTGTGTTTTTTTTATGTAACCCTTTCACCCTGCCTAAAGGCCCTTTTACACTGCCTGAACATTGGATAGGTCATCATTAACAAGTGTTCGGAACGCTCAATAGCATGAATCTGCTTATATATAGGTGCCGCCGATTACCTGATGAAAGAGAAACTCTTGTTCAACGGGTAATTGGATCTTTCATGCCATCCCCTAAATCATTGTTTGCCGGCAGCAGACTGTGCCATCTAAATGGCTTCTGCTGCCAGAAAACAATGATTATGAATGGGGATGAGCAGTGGCATTAGTGATCATTCCTCTGCATGTAAATACAACGTTCTCCATCGTTGACGAGCAGGCGATTGTCTGGAAGCAACCCCTCCATCCCGACAATCGTCGGCTCAGTTGAGCAGTGTAAAGGCGTCTTTAGGGCAATGGTGGACCACTTGGATATCTTTTCTTCTGACTTGTAGGATGCCCAGTAGGGTCGCATAGGTCATTTCGCCTCAATAGCTAACCTAATGAATGCTTTATTTAATCTCTCAGGTGAGCCCATTGTTTCAGAAGTTGGAAAATGACCAAATTGAGTCTCTGAGGAAACGTTTTGGAGGTGGACAGGTAAGTTATAGTAAAATGTAGATATGTCCAAATGATTGTAATACTGGTTTCTTCAGAAGGTGTTTTCTATGGAATGTTATTGACCTAATCCATAATATGTAGTTCTTGTCTTTGGGTAGAAGAAAAATCTCCAAATTTTATGTATACAGCTCCTATGCAGACTTGTGCATTTCCTTGGTTATAGATTACAAACAAACACTCTTTGTAGTATGAAACATCACCTATGTGTCATTCTAAGTCGGTCCTTTTTACTATGATCCAGTGTATCACTTCTCAGTCTGCCCACTCTTCTACTTTGTAGCTAAGAAAACTACATACAGGGTTTGCTTGTAGTCTGTAACCATGAAAGCAAAGATCTCCATAGGGGCTGTATACAGAAAATTGTAGAGAATTTAAGTGTATTAGGGAATTATGTTGACTTTTGTTAAAATAAAACTGACTCCAAAGTTGCTAAGAAAACTATCTTCAGCCTGCATCTGGTCTCCCTGTCCAGCCTCTGCCTCCACAAATGTCTACAAAGTAGTTTACTTTAAAAAAAAAAAAAAAAAAAAAGTCCTTTTTACTAAAGGTGGATAAATTATCGGGAATGAACGTTCCCAACAATCTGTCCATCTAAATGTGCTGCAGATCACTTGATGAACAAGTGGAACACTCGTTCATCGGGTGATCCTGTTGTTTGTGCAAGAAGACAGAGTTCAGACTAAGCAGATATGCATCTACACTCACAAGTGCATAACCATAAGGCAAACAAGGTTGGTTAAAAGATGGCTGCACAATACATCATAAACTGATAGCAAAAAATAGGAAAAGGGGCTCATTCCAAAAAAAATTGAATGAAGGAAGCACTTTGGCCACATTTTTTTTTTTAAATCAGATAATTTTTATTGAAAAAATATAACACAGGAGATAATACACAGAAATGCAGTTTCCCGCATACGATACACTAATACATAAGCAGTGCAACAGAAATATAACATAACCGACAGTGCATCGTAGTATAATAAGTACTTAGCGCACATTTTTGATCAAAAGTATGTCGGGCCCAAGGACCACGTCACGGTGGCTTGCGCACAAGGGTCCCTAACATTACAGATACTGCCTCTCATGGACTTGCCAGTCTCCTTTTATTACAGGCACTGCAGGAACCAGCTAAATTGCTTTTGTGCTGAGAAGTCCCAGGTACTTGGGCGTTGCTCAGTCCAAAAGAGGCTTCACCCTCAATATATACTATAAGACAGAGTTCAGACTAAGCAGATATACATCTACACTCACAAGTGCATAGCCATGTGCAGTCACATAAGTTCATACTGAGCAGCAAATCGTGGTGTCCAAACAGCGATCTGCTTCCCAGAAACAATGCATCTGTATGAGGACGAGCCATAGCAATAGCGATCCCTCGTGCTAAAACTGTGGAGGTGATCGAAGTGCAGAGGTCTCCTTCCCTGAACGAGCAGCTGACTGTTGGGAAGGAACACTTCCTTCCCGACAGTCTGTTGCTCATCTGTGCATATAAATGTGCCTTAAGGGCCCTTTACACAAGCCGAGAATTGAACAGATCTTCGCTAACAAGCCTTAAAGTAGCTCGTTGGCTATGATCTGGCGGTTTTAATTTCACAGTCAATTACTTGTTTCGCTCAATCATCGGGTAATTGGATCGTTTGTGCAGCACAAAATATCCTTGTTTCCCAGTGGCAGATTGTGCTGCCGGGAAACAACAAGTCGTTATGGGGAAGAGTGATGACATTAGTGATGGCTCCTCCCCATACTCTGGAGGAGATCGCAACATGTAAATGCAGTGATCAGCTAGCGATCAGCAAACTGTCGAGAAGGAGCGCTTCCTTTTCGACAATCTGCTTTTACATTGTCCTGTGTAAAGGGACCTTAAGCAGGGAAGCACTGGGCGGATAGACGATGGGGCTATAGCAGTCAGCACTGACACACAGGGACACTGTATGCTCACGGTTAGTGCTGATTGTTGTAGATACATGAGAATGTCCTTCTAGCGATCAGCACTTTGTGCAAGTCAGTTAGGCAGGGACTCTTTTAAAATCCACAGTCTTTTAGTAAAACACATTTTAGACATTTGTGGGGGCAGGAAGACCAGAAGCAGGCTGAAAAGCCTTCCTCTGCGTCTTAACGGCTACCAGTCTTCAAGCTTTCAGTGGATTCCTTAGGAACGCTCTGTTACGGGGTTACTAAGAGAACACTTTAGAAGCAATTTTCTCATAAAAGTCAACATTTATATCACTGCAAGCACTGATTTTTGTCCGGCAGAATACCGCCACTCATGCAGAAAACAGGCTGAATCCCCACCATGCCTCATCATAGTCAATGGGGCCTTGCGACGTTAGGCTGCTGCATGGTTTTAACGCCAATGTGAAACTAGCCTAAAGGTGCCTATATGCATCAAAGCCTAAAGTTGATCAAAACGTTAAATTGCAAATCTTGGGTAAAATTTATCAACAATGATTTTAGACAAACAGTGATAGATTGTCATAGTTTGGAAAGAAGTTGGCAGTGTTTAAAGTTTTTCATTAAAATATTACTAATCAGAGTTTTTCCTTGAAAGATGTTCCAGGAAAGATTTTTCGTCGTTCACCTCATGTTACTGAAAACGTATGACCGGGCTGAACAACTGTATCAGTCAGCATAGCCTAAAATGTTTAATGCTTGTTCACCCGCGATCAACCTACTTCTGCCCAATGTATATAGCCGCCTTTTAAGTTGTCTTAGTCATTTGGATAATAACTGGTCATTCTGTGAGGCCTCATTCTTCTGATATCATTCTTGCTTTCCTTTGTAATCCTCCTTCCTTCAGCTGAATGGTGACTGCACAGAGAAGCAGGTAACTCTTCTGTCTGCTCGGCTGCAGATGCATGCTTGCTTAAAGCAACCCTCCAGTTCAAGAAAAAAAACTTCACATTTACAAGGGAACAAATAATGCTTACATGGTGTCTTTCTTTTCATCTTTTTTTTTTTTTGCTGAAGATCCATCATTTCTCGGGCGCCCATTCAAGATGGCCACACTGCTTCTCAGACTATGCATTTGGTAGCCCAAGACGATTCCTGCTGCTGCTCTTGGATTGGCCAGTACGTATCATGTGAACAGTGCTGGCCAATCCAAGAGTAGGGCTGGACAAGTAGGAAGTGTCTTGGGCTACCAAATGCACAGTAAGTATGCATCAGGTAGTCAGAGAAGCAGTGCGGCCATCTTGGATGACAGAAGAGCCCAAGAATTGACAGAATTGCGCCTAAAAAGATGAAAAGGAGGGCACCAGCTAAGTGTTCTGTTCATCCCCCAGTTAATGTGATTTATTTTCTTAAAGCAAAAAATGGATGACATCTGTGTTGCATCCGTGTTTTTTTTTTTTTTTTTTGTGCGGATCCATTGTAACAATGTCTGTCCTGGGTCCGCAAAACAGACGAGAATATGACATGTTCTATTTTTTTGCGGAAAGGACATACGGAAATGGAATGCACGCGGAGACATTTCTGTTTTTTTTCGCTGACCCATTGAAGTGAATGGTTCTGCATACGGGCTGCAAAAAAAACGGAACGGACACGGAAAAAATATGAGCCCTGAAGCGGAACTAAGAAAACACACTCCACAATAAGAACAAGCAAAGGGTGCATGCTGGGAGTGCCAGTACTTGACTCCCCTTCCCCCAATTATAGGAGCCTCATGTGTGCTTCATAGTGAGGACTTGTCTTGGCACTTTTTTTTTCTGTATCTTCAAAACCTCCTTTTAACACTGCAGGAAATGGCTGGTTGTTACTGGGCTGTACAGAAGAAGTTTCGAAAATAACATCCATTCTCAGCAAGTAAAAGTCAGTGTGTTACTGGTAGAACATGCTGGCCGTTTTTACTAAGAAGCAGAGTCCAGAAATTATATTTTTAGGATTCTTTATTATTTTGTATAAGAGGAGTGTTTTAGGTGTTGTGCATGACATTGGCTGTTCCACACCTTCTGGTTCTGGATTTCTGGGATCAGGTCGTTCAGATTATAATCCATCTCCCTCCAGGCTTTCATCAATCTAACTTTTTACGCAGGTGAAAGCTGAGCCTAAAGCATCCTCACCGGTGGCAGAGCCGGCCAAGGAATCTGCAAAGGTCGGTGATCCTGAGAGGATAAAAGTGCTATTGCAAGAGGTGGAAAAACAGGTATGATGAGAGGTTTCATATACAAGAATCCATTCAGAGGGGAGAAACGTCCTCTGTAATATTGTACCTTACGTCTCATGGGCTTTCACTTCCTACACCGATAATTGTTGGCTTAATTACGTATAAATGTGCATTAAAGAATCATTTACAGAGGCCACAGAGTGGGGAAAAATGGTACTTACTTGATCCCCTGCCGCCCCTGTTCCAGTGCTTCCCCAATGTCTACCTCAAGTGAATGAGAACTGGGGTGCGGTACACCAAAATGGTCTCTACACAGTGGATGAAGCCTTCAGCTTCCGGCTCCGTCCACTGTTTCCTGCCCCTGCCAAAGACAGCTAATCTGTGTGAGTGCAGGGTGTCAGACCCCACCGATCTGTACTGTGGAAAACCCCTTCACACACATTTTTGGTCCTGCCGTTTATTTGGGCCAAAAAAGTTCCTTAAAAACCACCTAACTTGCTCAGCATTTTTGCCCCTATAGACTATATTTTAGCACCTGATATTTTTTGCATGCCTATATATATATTATAGGAAAGCATCTCCCCCTCACTTCTTTTAGTGCTGATTTAGTGGTGAGGGGGAGGGGTTGGGTAAAGCAATGGGACAAGAAAAAAGTTTAAACGGCAGCACATATTGCATATTTTCAATAGGTCCAGCTCCTTGGAATTTAAAATAAAACGTAACTTTTTTTGCATAAATAAAAAACTCCATGGTGTCCTCGGGGGGGCGCGTTTCAAGCCCTGTTTTTTCTCTCTACTTATTGCATATGCAATAAATGCCAGGCAATGAGTGGAAACTCATTACAAACTCACTACAAAACATACCTCCTAATTGTCCAGCATTTAATAATTCTAATAGACTTCCATGCAGTAACTGAAGCTGACATTTTTTTTTTTTTTTTATCTAAAAAAAAATGGAAATTAAAACACGGCAAAAACCCTCAAAAACACCAGAGAAGGCATATGTGTGACCAGCCTTAAAATGACATGTGCCCACATACAATATAAGAAAAGGGTGAAAATAACCTTCACATGCATTTATCAAATGCAAAATGCGATCAAGATATTTACTACTCTGCAGATTTTATTGCAGAAATTTGCCGGTGGGTTGATGCCCAGGGGGCTGTCTGAGCCCCCCTCAGGGCCACCAACCTTATAAGTAATGACTTATTGCTCTCAAAGTTGATTAATGCTGGGGCCGTCATGTAGTTATATACCTGGCCAACGACCACAGATACCCTCTTGACTCCTGAATTCAACTGTATTGCCATCTTGAGGTGCCTGGAGTAGGACAGAACATGGCAGCTGGCGCTGGTCACTAGAGGGACAGCTTATGAGGAGGCATTTTGTGGTGCACTGTGGTCTGTTGCTCTGCAGGGGCGGTATTTTGTCTGCAGTATAGTATTGCTGGCCCCTCCTACTTGTGTTGGACCTGCCTACAACACAGGGCCACTTTTATTTATTTTTTTCCACTTTTATTCTGAGTCCGCCCCTGGGCTTCTGCATGTTGAATAGTGTTTTTGTTTATTACCTTCCTCTGTTTTTCTTACATAATTTAACATTTTTAGGGAAACCATGTTCGGGAGTTAAAGGGCAAGAAGGCAGAGAAGTCACTGATTGACGGCGAGGTCCAGAAGCTTCTGGCTTTAAAGAAAGAACTTGCACTGGCAGAAGGGAAGACGCCAGAAGCGCCTGCTCAGAAAGGGAAGAAGAAGAAATAACTGCCATCTACAAACAAGACACCTCGTGGAGCAGCTGCAGCCCTGGAAGGGTTAATTGTGTGAACAGTCTTTTAAATAAAGTATTCTGGTCCTTGTTTACATGCGGGTGTCTGATATAGTGTGAGACTGTAAGGTATTGCAGAGGATTGCATGGCTCGCTGTGCACGTGTAACCAGGGAAAGATGTGTCTGCTTATTACACTGAACCAGGAGACAAATAGAGCAGTGTT
This sequence comes from Bufotes viridis, assembly GCA_033119425.1. Lineage (NCBI taxonomy): Eukaryota > Metazoa > Chordata > Amphibia > Anura > Bufonidae > Bufotes > Bufotes viridis. The sequence continues at coordinate 422,260,075 of CM065591.1, forward strand.
ATAGCAACACCAATTACTGCACCGCTGCATCTCCCCATAGGATACCGCGTACAGGTAACGTCTGCCTGCCATTGATAAAGAAGCAAAACACACAATGCTGGATTATTGCACTCTTAGTATAATCTGGACACAATATCCCATCTTCTCTTACATATAAATATGTGACTTAAAACACACAGGCTGATGGTTTTAATGTTTTGGTTTTTTTTTTAGAGGCGCGACATGTCTGTTTCAATAAATGCTGCAGTTACAGACCCGTTGACCTGAACGGGTCCGCAATCTGCAAGATACGGTCCTATTTCTTTTGTGGAGAGGAGGCGTGGATCGGAAGCCTACGGAAACACTCCAAAGCGCTCCCACGGGCTTTTAGGTCTGTGCCTTTGCACCGCAAAAGATACAGCAAGAAGCATGCCCTATTTTGCGGATCATAGACCCATTCAAGTCCAATGAGGGATTCACACAGCCGGTGCTCATGCATTGCAGACCGCTATTTGCGGTACTGAGCTCTTACGTTGGTCTGAATGAGCCCTAAATCTGTATTGCTTCTCTATTATTCCAGCTACAAAGTTATGAATAATATGACAGCTGGTGGTTCCAGTTAAAGGGAATGTGTCATCAGAATATGACCTATTGTTTAAAGGGATTCTGTCACCTCAGTATACACCATTTAAACCAGTCATGCTCCACAGATTACCTTGAATTGGCTTTGCTGTTCTATACTGTAATCCGTCCAGTAGTTTTGCTCAAAAACGATTTTTATCATTATGCTAATGAATCCTTAAGGTGCACAGAGGGGCGTTTTCTTCCACTTTGTGTGCCCAGTAACGCCCCCTGCAGTGCCCAAACCCGCCTCTCTACTCAGTAAAACACGCCTTCCTCCTGAATCCCTAACCGCCCACAGCGTCTCCTCCCCCTCCCTGACGGCCGAGCGAAGTCTCGCGCAGACGCAGTACCCACTGAGGGCTGCGCCAGTGCGATGTGCTGGAGACTGAGGGAAGAGCGAGCATCGGACGTCACTGGGCATGCGCCGAGCCCAGTGACGTCAGATGCTCGCTCTCCCCTCAGTCATCCTGGGAGGAAGCGCATGCCCAGTGACAATGATGAAGCGCCTGCCCTCAGTCTCCAGTACATTGCGCTGGCGCAGCCCTCAGAGGGTACTGCGTCTGCGCGAGACTTCGCTCGGCCGTCAGGGAGGGGGAGGAGACGCTGTGGGCAGTTAGGTCTGCTTGTTGGAGGCGGCTTTGGGCACTGTAGGGGGGCGTTACTGGGCTTCAAAGGGGGAAGAAAACGCCCCTCTGGGCACCTTCAGGCTTCATTTGCATAAAGATAAAAAGCGTTTTTTAGCAAAACTACTGCACGAATGACATAATAGAAAAGACAAGCCGATTCAAGGTACTGTGTTCTGCATGACTGGTTTAAAAGCTGAAATTGTGTAATCAGAGGTGACAAAACCGTGATTTAAAGGGATTCTATGTTTAACACATTTTTAAAGAATTTGTAATGTTATTTTTAATTTGCCATGTCAAGATCTATATTTAAACAAAAACCATAAAAGCCTGCAATTTTCACTTTGGCCACTAGGTGCTGCTTCTTAATCCGTACAGATCACTTTACTGTAGTTACCTGCTTATCTGTCATTCTAATCCTACGTGTAAAAATATTACCTCTGTGTATAGATAAGACAGGATCCTCCATTCACAATAGGTGACTGTTAGAGCTTGTCTACTCTTTCCTTGTACAATGACCTCTGCGCAGGTCACAGAGCATGCCTAGAAAACTCTCCCATAGAAGTCAATAGATAAGGGTGAACTGGCCATTAACCCTACAGGAAACTTTCCCAAGGGCCACCCCTCCTCACCACTGCTGGCTGGATACATTAATGCTAGAAGCATCAGGTACCTATGCAACTGGCCGGCGGCCATACATGTAGGTCCCCTCCTGAATTCAATAATATTGCCGTCCTCGGGACAGAATAATGCAAAAGGGACATCCGTATTTTGTGCTGGACTGTGGTATTTGGTTCTGTGGGGAGGTATTTTGTATTGCTCTAAGGTAATGCTGCCTACTTCTGTTGCCCTACCCTCTGTTAATTTGGACCCACCTACAACATGGCCTCAGTTTATTTTTTTCCATGTTCCCAGACCATTGTGTCTATGGATGTAGCTGCAGAAAAGCAATTTTCTAAATGCTGTTAAAGAGGACCTTTCACCGCTCCTGACATGTCCTGTTTTATTCATGCATTCCCCACGTTTGAAAAATTCTGGAGCATCTATTCTTATGGCTCTATGTTGTGCAATTCCTTTATTATTTCTACTAGAAGTTATGAATGAATTGCTAGCAGTTTGCAGTAAGGGTACAGAGGGGCGGTAACCAGTTGGGGGTGTGTCCCTGCACAGTCTGAAAATGGCAGCACTGATTGGATAGAGTGAGTCTGTGCAGGTACACACCCCCAACTGGGTACCTCCACTCTGTACCCTTACTGCAGACTGCTAGTAATTCATTCATAACTTCTATTAGAAGAAATAAAGGAATGATACAACACAGAGACGTAGAATAGATGTTACATAATTGTTATTACATGGGGGATGCATGAAGCTATTAAAACTGGCATGTCAGGAGCGGTGACAGGTCCTCTTTAAAAACAGCTCAGGCAAGATGTCTGCCCCATCATCATGTTCAGAAAATAAAATAAATAAATCTGTAATCAGAACATAAAGAGATTAGAAATGGGGATATGTACTACTATATGGTTTTAACTGGCATATACATTTTTGGTGACACATGTCCTTTAAGGGTATGTTTCTGTACTGTCCTATCAGGGGTGCCAGTATCAAGCTGGGTAGGGACACGCGCCTTTTACAAGAAGAATGGCAATCCCTAGTTGTCATTATTCAAAAATATTCAGGGGGATACCAGAGGAATATGAAATAGGCGCTCCAGAATAGTTATTTTATGCAGAATACATTTACTAAAACGCGTCAGGAGAGCCGCTAGGTCCTCTTTATAATGACAAGTTTATGTCAAACTATCATGTTTTTTTTTTTTTCTCTTCACTAGTCCAGGGCTCCAGTGCAAATGTTAAAAAAAATACAGCTGCTGGATTTTGGGGGGGAATCTGAATTCAGATACATGTAATCTCATGCAATATTGTAACGAGGTTTCTTTGCGCAGACGGTTATTGCGCACATAGTTGCCGTGGAGCCTGGACCTTAAGCTGCAGGAGGTAGTTAATTAGAGAGACATCTACATGTCATCTACGACATGCTGAACTGAAATTGCCATTAACCCCTTCCAGCCTGAACCAGATTTTACCTTAAAGACCAGACCTATTTTTTTTTTACAAATTTCACATGTCACTTTATGTGCTAATAACTTTGGAACACTTTTACACTTTTCTTACCGATTCTGAGACTGTTTGGCCATAACACAGTAAAGCAGTAAATTTAGATCGATATGTTTTACCTTTTATTTATTTTTAAAAAAAATACAAAATTTACAGAAAATTTTGCAATTTTCTAAATTTGAATTGCTCTGATCTTTAGACAAATTGTTGATTAATAACTATTTTATTAGTGTACCGTCAGTGTTTTTCTTTTCCGGCATAGAGTTCCGTCCTCGGGGCTCTATGCCGGAAAAGAACTGATCAGGATTATCCCCATGCAGTCTGAATAGAGAGAAATCCGTTCAGGATTCTTACGTTCAGTATGTGAACGTTTTTTGGACGGAGAAAATGGAGTTCAAAACGGATCAGTTTTGACAATGTTAAAAAATAGTTACTTAATACAAGCGGATCTGTTCAAACGGATGCATGCGGTTGTATTATCTTAACTGAAGCGTTTTTTTCCGGCATAGAGTCCCGACGACGGAACTCTATGCCGGAAAACAAAAACGCTTCCTTCAGTGATTCCTCAGGGTATCATCCTATGTCTTTTATGTTGGCATCATTTTGTAAATGTCATTTTATTAGCTAGAAGACTTCAAATTTTAGAAGCAATTTTCCACGTTTTCACGAATTTCCAAAACCGACTTTAAGGACCAATTCAGTTATGAAGTGATTCTGAGGGACTTACATAACAAACCACCCATAAATGACCCCATTTTAGAAACTACAACCATCAAAATTAGAAGGAAAGGATTGCCATATGGCGTTTGGAGGGCAGAATTTGCTGGAATAGTATTCGGGCGGCATGCTGCATTTGACAAGACCCTGAAGTAACCAAACAGTGGAAATCCACCAAAATTGACCCCCTTTTGGAAACTACAGCCCTCAAGGAATTTATTGAGGTGTGTTCTGAGCACTTTGACCCAAAGGTGTTTCATAGAATTTAGGGCTCATTCAAATGGCCGTATGCTGTCAGCAAAAATGTGGATTCATTTTTTTGCGGATTAGATGCTGTCCCATTCACTTCTTTGGGGCCCTTTTCTTCCATTGCACGGCTCAGCAAAAAAAATATGAAACGTCCTATACTTATCAGTGAAGATCAGGACATGGCCCTATTTGAAGTTTATGGATCCGCAAAAAAACTGAATGCAATCTGTTTTCTTTGGAGACATGCCGAACTGTCGTCTTTTTTTGCGGACAGCATACGGCCGTCTAAATGAGCCCTTAGAAACACTTTGGAAAAAAATTCAAGTTTTCATTTTCACAGCAATCTAATAACACAAAAATTGTTACGCATTTTATCCTGAATATTCTAATACCCCAATATGTGATCAAAAACTGCTGTTTCGCACCCTGCAGGGTTTAGAAGAGAAAGAGCATCTGAGATCTAGTTTGGTGATTTATACAGCACTGGGTGACAACTGGTGAGGCTCTGAGGTTAAATTAAAAAAAAAGAAACCCCCAAGAAGGGACACCATTTTGGAAACCACACCCCTGACAGAATTAACCAACCATTGTACTGTGCATTTTGACCCCATGGGTGTTTTCACAATAGATGGTGCAAAGTGAAAACGGAAATTTTTATGCAGTGCCCAATATGTTTATGCCAGTGTGAAAAGCAAGCCCTCTCAGCCTCTTTCACACGAGCAAGTTTTCCGCGTGGGTGCGATGTGTGACATGAACGCAGAGCACCAGCACTGAATCCTGACCCATTCATTTCAATGGGTCTGTGTACATGATCGTTTTTATTTTATTTTTTCACGCATCAGTTCTGCGTTGTGTGAAAAAAAAAACTGAACGCAATCACAGACAAAACTGACGGAACTTGCTTGAAAAATGGTGCGAGTTTCACTGAACGCATCCAGACCTAATCCGTCACGCTTGTGTGATAGAGGCCTTATTTTGCTGTGCTTCCTGGTTTTATGAACACCTTACATGTGACCCTAAGCATGCCTGAATATACACCAGGGATCAGGAGTAGAAGAGCGCCATGTGCATATGAAGCCCAATGTGGTGATTTACGCATCTTGTGCACACAACTGTAGAGGCTCTGGGGGGGGGGGGAACTCCGCCCATCATTGTATTTAGGGGTCGAGTAGACATTTTGATGCGACAGGTATTTTGCAGGAATTAATGTGCAGCGGACCGAAAATTGTGGTCTTCTACTGGGTGCTGAAATGCCCTAATGTGGCAAAACTGCTGTTTGGTTACTCTCAGGGTTCAAAAGGGAAAGACCAGCTTTTCAGGCTCAGATTTTGATTGATTGGTTTATGTTGCTTTTGACCATGATGCTTTTGATCAGCCTCTGGGGACCAGTAAAGCCCTTTTCGTAGAACCATACATTTATTTTTCTCTCAACTGAGCTGTGAGAATTGTATTTTTTTTTTGTAGGAGGAGCTGCCATTGTCATCAGTTCTACTTTGGGGTACATACAGCTTTTTGATCACTTTTTATTGTGCTTATTGGAAATCAGGATAAAGAAAATGTGGCAATTCTGCCATTGGTTTTGGGGTTTTGTTATTGTGGCATACACCATGCAGGAAAAAAGGAACGGGAACCGTTCTGTCACGTGACCTGGGTGCGACTGCCAAAGGTCGATCTATTTCATGCACTCAATCTCTCACGCCCCTACACACAGGCCTCAAATTGAACCTAGATCACACCCCGACATGCTGTCACCATTTATAATATTTAAGTTATTATACAAATTAATTAGGGGCTCATAGAAACCCCACAGCAAGCAGGAACACAGTAGCACAGGCCACACTTATAGCAAATACAGGGTAATGCAAACCGCACTCATACACTTAAAATGGGGGTTACTGGGCTCATTCAGGGCACAAGACAAAACCATTAAAGATGTGCTTTAATGTACTAAAACGGGTACAGTACTTAGTTATTAAAGGGAACCTGTCATCACCTTTATGCTGCCCATACTAACGGCAACATAAAGTACAGACAAGGGAGTTGATTTCAGCGGTCTGTCATTTATAAGTTAACAGTAAGAAGTTGCCGAGAACCAATATCACAATCATTGCAGACTAGGCCTGGAAAAGAGTCACGGCCACCTGAGAAGAGTCATGGTTATTCATGAATTCTTGCTCTCCACAGCCATCTGCTGATTACTGACTTCTACCTAGTTTTCTCCCTTCCTATCTAGGAGAGAACTGCCAATCATCAGCAGATGGGTGAGAGTGCAGGAGATTATGGATAACCCTGACTCTTCTCAGGTAGATTTGACTCTTCAAAGCCTGTGCTGCAATGATTATGACGCTGGTTCTCAGCAACCACTTACTTTTAGCTGATGAGTGACACACCGCTGAAATCAGCATTTCTGTCAGTACTTTATACTGCCCTCTGTGAGGTCAGCATAGAGTTGATGACAGGTTCCCTTTAAACAAAATAATAGACATACATAATGTGCACTTTAAAACAGTTATAAAAATAAAAGGATAAAAACAGAAAGGTTCTTACTACTCAACTGATTGTGTGATCAGAGTCTGTTCTGGTTACGGGGACGAAAGGATGTGGAACACAACCCAATGTGTATCAGATCCCATAATTATGTCAATGATATGTTCTCAATCTCCCCAATGGGGAGAGGGGGGAGCTGAGAGGGGTCTTCCTCCTATTTTTGTCCTAGCCTTCTGGGAAGGTCTTCACGCTCCACCTCTGTTACTCAGCTGGCAGACATGAAATATAAATAGAACATGGCTTCCCGTCCACACTAATGGATATTCGGGCCCCGACATGTTTTAATAACGCATATTTCATCAGGCTGATCATTCTGATACCACATATGACCGCTGTAGGGGTCCCAGAAGGTGAGATACTCGTTGTGTGGGAATGCTAGCTGTCAGGGGTGCGACATTTGGACTCCCTAGGATGCCCACATTATACAGAATTCAATGATTACAAATAGGTATGAGCGAATCAACTTCGGATGAAACATCCGAAGTCGATTCACATAAATCATTCACACGAACGTTTTTTGCTTTCCGTATACGGGCCGTTTTTAGCGTTCTGTATACGGAACCATTCATTTCAATGGGTCCGCAAAAAACAAATGTACTCCGTATGCATTCCGTTTCCGTATTTCCGTTCCGCGAGATTTTGAGTCCGGTCCTATTATTGTCCGCAAATCACGTTCAGTGGCTCTATTCAAGTCAATGGGTCCGTATAAAAAACGGAATGCATATGGAACACATATCCGTATGTCATCCATTTTTTGCCGATCCATTCTGTAGAAATGCTATGCCCAGCCCATTTTGCACGTGTTTGGTGTTTGCAATGATTATAAAGTTGCTGTGTTTGCAGAAAAACGGGACAGAAACACAACGGATCCAAAAGACGGAACAACGGATCCGTGAAAAACGACCATACGGTCGTATGAACAAGCCCTAATGCTGTATGGAGAAGGAGCTCCGTACAGTATTAAAATGTATTGGATCTGATGAGCCGAAGTTATTGCTTTGCGCAATAACTTCATAATACATTCTAATACATTTCCCGTACTCAGGTTCGGTTCCAAGGTACCACTTAGAACTGAACCAGCGTTCGGGGAAATGGTTTTTACAGTACAAACTAATTTATAAAGTTATTGCGCAAAGCAATAACTTCGGCTCATCAGATCCAATACATTCTAATACTGTACTTCAGCTCCTGCTCCGTACAGTATTAGAACGAAGTTTTATGTTAATTGACTTCGGATGTTTCATCCGAAGTTAATTCACTTATCCCTAATTACAATAATTGATATGCGAGTTGTACCACAGATAAGTTATCGCTTATGAGATATTTTCTTCATCTTCTGGTACTATTTGTAAGCTTCTGGATATCTGCTGTGCAGCGGTGCCAACATGTCAGGCATTGCCATGAGGCTCCAGTGTCCCGTCCAGGAAACCTCATTACCACTACCTTTGTTAGTCCTCTTGCACACAAACGTATTTTCTTCCGTGTCGGCTCCATTTTTTTTGTGGACCGTATGCAGAACTATTCGTTTTAATGGGTCCGCCCAAAAAAACGGAAGGTACTCCATGTGCATTACGTTTCCGTATTTCCGTTCTGCTAAAAGATAGAGCTTGTCAAATTATTGTCCGTATAACGGACAAGGATAGGACTGTTCTATTAGGGGCCAGCTGTTCCATTCTGCAAAATACGGAATGCACACGGACGTCATCCGTATTTCTTGCGGACCGCAAAGTACATACGGTCGTGTGCATGAGGCCTTAATAGGAGGATGCTAACTTAAATCCTATCAAAGGCGAATGTGTATTAGCTCCTACCCGTCCAGACTGAACAGCATCATACAGGACAGCATGAAAACATAATACATAGACATAAAAACATTCACAGATGATAAACGTTATGACAAAGGTTGTCCATTCCAAGCAATGACGTGATCTATATTCTGCTGGTCAGTATCATTACAGAAATACCAATTTTATATTTTTCTTTTTTATATTTTAACACTTTTACAAAAAGCATTTTAAAAAATATATGTTTTACGCCACTATTTTCTGAGAGAAATTTTTATTTCAAAATTTCTGATAATGGTCGTGTGTGGGGGCTTGTTTTTTTCATTTGTACTATTTTAGAGTATATAGTACTTTTTGATCGGTCGATATTATGCCTTTCCTGAGGCAAGTTGACAAAAAAATGGCTGTTCGAGCAATGTATCTATTTATTTATGGCATTTACTTCATGGGGTAGGTCATGTGATATTTTTATAGAGCTGATTGTAACGGACACAGTGATATCCAATATGTCTATTTTTTATTTCTCTTTTCTTTTTATATAAAAGCAGTGCTTTTTTTTTTCTTACTTGCGCCTGCAACAGTCAGGTAGCCTCAGACACTGAGCTGTCTGCACAGATGTAACCCACGAATGTTGTGGGTTGAAACCAGGCTAGGATCACGTTCCCAATGTAGGATAAGTGATCCCTGAAGTGTCTGTAACGTAATTAGACCAGGGAGCAAAGCACTTGCTTGGTAATGTAAATTTTTATTTTTTTATCATAATGCAATTCTTGTAAGGCTCGCCACTATGGGCGATATTAAAAGAATAGTATGCAAAGATAGAATTACTAGGAAATCACTACGGAATCTGGGCTGCCACTGCATAGGCTTCTCCAGGCTGTGAGGGGTCTTTGCCACCCTCATACTTATAAAATACTTATAAGACAGCACACACACAACCATGTGCAGTACAGGAAACACCACATCTCCTGGACCAAAGGCAGCTCCTCTGACATGAACTCATAAGTTCCTGTGTGACTACAGATATATTGTATTATACTTGCATCATGTGAGTACAGTACAATAGACCCATGGTCTGGGAGATGCGGCTGACACACGGGCTGCGTTTCTGGAAACTGGAAAGAGTTTTGTGCACATGGTCTGAATGTGCATAGATTTGCAGTCAGCAGTAGGAATGAGCAAATCCACTTCGGATGAAACATCCAAAGTCGATTCTCATAAAACATCGTTAGAATACTGTACGGAGCAAGCGCTCCATACAGTATGAGAATGTATTTGCTCCTATAAGCCGAAGTTATTACTACGCAAAGTCTCTCAAAAATTCACGTAATAACTTCTACTGTAAAAAAACTTTTACCGAACTTGGGTTTGCTCTGTACAGTATTCTAACAAAGTTTTATGCGAATCGACTTCGGATGTTTCATCCGAAGTCTATTCGCTCATCCCTAGTCAGCAGCTAAGACATTTTCTTGGAACTGTGAACAGGATGTTAGCAGCTCAGGTTTCAGGTCCATTGCCCTATAAATCAGGAGCATAAAAGCTGGCATTTGGATAATTGAAAATTGCTGTTAGAAAAACATACCATAGATGACATAGTCATCCACCTAAACTGACAGCACTAATTACAGAAGCAGCCAAGAGGCCCATGGTCACTCTGGAGGAGCTACAGAGATCCACAGCTCAGGTGGGAGAATCTGTCCACAGGACAACCATTAAGCTAGTTTCACACCTCCGCTGTGAGTTTAGGCAGAGAATAGCCTGGCGCAGGGATGGGCAAACTGCGGCTCTCCAGCTGTTGTAAAACTACAATTCCCACCATGCCCTGCTGTAGGCTGATAGCTGTAAGCAGTCTTTGCATGCTGGGAATTATAGTTTTGCAACAGCTGGAGAGCAGCAGTTTGCCCATCCCTGGCCTGGCGGAATTCACCGGATCCTGCACTGCTGGATACATTTAGTTCAAGGGATATAAAATCTTATTCCAGGCACTGGACATTATTAAAGGGAGAGCAAAATTTCACTAATGCCTGCCCAGCAAGAGGGCAAGTTATGGCAATAAAATGTATAAGCTGTACCTCTGGCTATCCCGACAGGTTCCAGATTTACAAAGGAAAGGACACTGAGATGGAACCCTAAGAATACCCACATCCATCCTGGGAGTTAGTGGGAAAAGTGTGGGACTTCATGCACCCACTACTGGATCAGGGTTACCACCTCTATGTGAATAACTATTACACCAGCATTCCAATATTTTAGTCAGCTGTACTGTAACTTCTGGCATGGTATGGTATGCAAAAATAAGAGGCTGCCCTAGGTCCCTGCTCGGGCAACCACTCAAAGTGTGATGGCAGGGCTCTCCTACACGAGTCCTTATACTGACCACTGTTTATAGGAACAGCAGCTCCCCTGGACCCATATGATGTACCACTAACCCAAAGCCAGACTACATCCTGGGAGTATAATATAACCATGAAAAGGGGAGGGGGTTGATCTCTTAGTTTTCTGCATGGCACCATTTGGCTTCAGCACTTGATCTAAGGTGTGGTACAAAAGCTGGCACTGTACAACACTTCCGTGTTTTTTTTGTTCTGCAGTCCAGACGGGAACATCCCTTCAGTTTCAAGAGGTGGGGACCAAAGCCCTAATTTTTCAAAACCAGATAGGGGAGGGCCCCAGTACTTAAAAGAAAGGAGGGGGACCTTAAAAAAAAAAAAAAAAAAAAGTAGTGTGTTCCAAAAACGGAACAGGAAAGGCCTGTGCATAAAGGAATGCTTCACAGTATACCACTCATTCAAGAATTAGTAATTTTGCCACCTTATGACACTTACACATTCATTGCTGGGGGAAGGCACACCTATAGATAGTGATAATTTTGACTATCTCACTACACCGCTTGAAAAATTCCTTGAGGGGTGGTTTGCAAAATGGAGTCATATCTTGGGGGGCCCTTGTTTATTTTACATCAGAGCTTCTGCCAATACTGTGCAAATCCCGAAATGAGGCCTCAAATGCACATGCTTTTATTCTTGAGCTCTGTCCATGGGCATAACTATAGTCATGGCACTTGCTACTACGCCCAAATGAGGTGTAAAGACATTTTAACTCTGTGGGGAACAATATGGCTGCTTTTTGCTATAATGTGAATTTTCTGATATACGTTGCCGTTATACATACCTTTAATTTATTTCTTCTTATGCTGCTGTATTACCTTTATTACCCTAGGTGCTGGGAGCCTATGAATCATAGTTCAACTGTTTAGGGCCACATGTAGGTTGGAAATCACAAAACAGTATAATTAGAGAGCCGACTTCAGTAGCACAAATTGGGCACTGAAATAGCTTATCTGTGGAACATTTCTGGGAAAACACCTGTGGGAACAAAATGCTCACTCCAAAGTAGGGTCACCACTATAGGTGTATATTAGGGTCTCTTCAAAAGCAACATATTTCATAAAAATCATTCCAACAAAATCTGTCCTCCAAAAACGATAGGCTCTCCTTCCATTCTGAGCCCTGCTGTGTGCCAAGGATCACGTATTGGATGTTTCTGTAAACTGCAGAATCAGGGTAATAAATATTGAAGGTTTTTTTGCCGTTCACCCTTGCTTTGTTACAGAAAAAAAAAATTATAATTCTTAAATCTAACCATTTTGCTTTCATTCCTGAGAAACACCTAAATGGCTAAAGATTCCAAAAATCTGTTTTGAATCATTTAAATGTGTTGTTTCAAAAATGGGCGTTTTCTATTACGTAAGCCCCTCAGTCACTTCAGAACTGAAACGCATTCTAAAGAGTCCAGTGACAGAATTGCAGTTGGGTTCTGGAGTGGTTAAAGCCAGTTACACACAAACATAAGGCTAGCATTCACACTAGCGCTTTTAGGATCTCTGCATTCCTGGAAGCTACCGCATCACCATCTGACCCCATCTAATTCATAAAGCTGAGTACATGTGTCCGCTAAAGGAATCCACCGTCGCATTTACAATCACAAAATTTGGCACACAGGTACATCAGGTGTCCCGGAAGGTTTTAGACCGGGTCTCCGCTGTCTAGCACATACTGTTCCTGAGATATTTCTCCCCCAAAAAAAAAAGTGCAAATATGGCACATAACATGACCTACATTAGCCAATAGAAGCCTGGAGGTCTCTCTTCATATCCCAACTGCCATACACATGGTCACATGTCCCTTAACAGCCAATAGAAACTCACAGGTCCTTAGTCTCCACATACACAGGTGTACAATAAGTTTCCATAACCCAGCCATTTTTTCTTCACTGGTGTCGGTCAGCTTTAAAGGGGCAGGGCGCTGTGGATGACACTGGTAAGGGAGCGGAGTGCTGTGGAGGTTAGTTAAGGGAGCCTTTCACCTCAAAAACCCATTTTTCAACACTCACATCTTTCTCTGCAAAATTGCCCCCACATTAAAAATCTTCTTACCCTATTGCTGTACCTCCTACCGATCTTCAGAAAATCACTTTAATTGCAGATGTCAATCACAGTTGAAGTTATGAAGATGAGCGCGCGGCCTGGGCACCGGCCGTTATGATGCCGCCCCTAGGCACCATCAACTGTCATTGACATCTGCAATTAAAGTGATTTTCTGGAGATCGGTATGAGGTACAGCAATAGGGTAAGAAGATTTTTAATCTGGGGGCAATTTTGCAGAGAAAGATGTGAGTGTGGAAAAATGGGTTTTTGGGATGAAAGACTCCCTTTAATGGCCATTCAGGCCACCCACAAAAGATGGACTTAACCTCGCCCCCAGGTCTTGCCAAGCCACGCCCCTGACCTGGTTAGGTCATGCCCCCCACTCCACAGCCGACAGGGATTTAAAAAAAATGAAGGTAAAAAAATAAATAAAAATAAACTTCTGTCAGCTGCAGGGGTAGAATGGCGAGTTTTTCACTGCCGCTCATGTTCAGACAGCACAGTGCTGCTGTTCAAAAGGACATCCCTGTATCAGGGAGTCTGAAAGCCAGACTGTTCAGCCTAAAACCGGACCTCTGGCCACCCTAGAGGCAGGCTGCTGTGAAGGGCACAGTTAAGGGGATGGTCCACTATGGAGGTCAGTGTTAAGGGGCAGATTGCTGTAGAGCCCACTGTTAAGGGGGCGGGGTGTTGTGGAAATCCGTTAAGGGTACTGTGGCAGTCACTGTTAAAGGGGCAGTCGCTGTGAAGGTCTGTTAAGGGGGCCAGAAATGGTGGAGGTAAGTTAGAGACTGTAACCTATGGTTAGTGTTAAGGAGCGGGCGCTGTAGAGGTGACTGTGGAGGCAGGCCCCTGTGGAGGTCACTGTCAAGGCGGTGGAGTGCTATTAAGGTCCCATTTTAAGGGACGTGGCACTGTGGGGGGAGGGGGGCTATGGAGGTCACTGTTAAGGGGGCAGGGTGCTGTAGATGTCACTGTTAGTGGATAATGTCGATATCTTTTATAGTGACAAACATTAAGGGTAAGTTCACACCTGAGCATTTTACAGCACGTTCAAACGCGCTGTAAAACGCTAAACACATGAAAACCAATGCTTTCCTATGGCCCTGGTTCTCACTTGAGCGTTTTACAGCATGTTTGAACGCGCTGTAAAACGCCCGACGCATCAAGTACTTGAGCTTTTTTGGGGCGTTTGTCGCGCGTTTTGTGATTGACTGACTACTGTGGTGTCAATCACAAGAACGCGTGTTTCCCATTTGCAAAAACGCGCTGAAATACGCGCGTAAAACGCGCGTTTCAAGAACGCTCAGGTCTGAACCCAGGGTAAATGAAAGATTAAATATACCAGTGCAAAGCCGGGTCCTTCTGCTAGTCTACTATAATATGGACTGATGGAGATCCGACAAATATGCCAAGAATCAGCCGGATGAGAACTGCTGTGCACAGTGGTTTTCGTCCGGCCGATGTTCAACATGTTTGCCAGGTTATGGCCAGATCGCCGCCGGTCTCCATTATAGTGAATTGCATCAGCCAGTGTCAGGTAGTGTCTGGCAATACCAGATCCAGACATCTCCGGCAGGCTGCTCTCTGCCGAAGATGTCCAACACTAGTGTGAAACTAGCATAGGGCAGTCCCTAAAATGCTGTTAGCATCGGTCATTAGCCCTGCAATTAGACTAGGATTTGCAACCACAAAATGCACCCCTATTATAAGGGTTTTCAATTGGAATACTTGAGGCTTTACCGATGTAGTCTACGGTACTACTGAAATGTCATCTACTATAAAAGCCTTTTAAAAGGTTGAGATTAGTTTTCCCGTAGAACTAGTAATAAGCCAATAGCAGCAAAAAAATATTGGCACCATCTATAAATTAAACTTCTGTAAGTATTAGTTACGATTCATTGAGCTCATACTAGATAATACTTCTGATGCAGGAGATAAATATACTTTATTTTATATAAATAATATCAACTATACTTACAGGATATGAAAACAAAAAAAGTTTAGAGAAGTAATACATATTATACATATATAGTATACATACCTAACCATTTAAGAACTGGAATTATAATATCCTACATGCAGTGGGCATGGGGAGAATTTTAGAAGTTTGTGCTGTAGGCCCCTGTGCCAAATATCAGGATTGGATCAAGTCAGGGTAAAAGTTTTCCCTAGGATGTAATCCCATCCCAATTAATGCACATGTTGATGTCTCTCCAAACTTTGTGCATGTAGGCCAACCCCACATATACCATTTGTGCTGGGAATGTTGCAGATAGCAGAAGAAAAAAAAGAAAAAAACAAATGTGTTTGTGCCCTATGGTTTTTGTGTAGTGGCTTTCTTTTATTAGCTAAATATACAGTTTCAGCCCAGATTTACATACTGTTGCTAAATGTTAAAGGGCATCTGCCCTTTACCATTTGTACCTATGAACCTGGCTGACCTGTTAAATGTATGCTTGGCAGTAGAAGGCATCTGGGTCGGTCCCATATTCATATGCAATTAAGCCTCGAGGAGCATTGGGGGTGCTCCCTTTACATCTAAAGGCTGTTCTCTGCCACTGCTGTGCCCTCTCCACTTTGATTGACATGGCCAGGAGTGATGTTTTGACTGCCTGGCCCCGTCAAAGCAGAGGGAGCGGAAGTTGCAGAAGGAGCTGAGCCTCTAGGTGTAACAGCAACATCCCTGTTGCTCCTAAAGGCTCATTTGCCTATATTATAAACATCGTTTTTCTCAGCAATGCGGGCACATGAACACAGATGCCTTCAGCTGCCGAGTGCACATGTAACAGGTCAGCCAGTGTCATGGGTACAAATCTGCTGACAGATGTCCTTTAAAAGGAACATGGATACGTAGACAGTTGTGGTTGTTAGATAGGCCTCATGCACATTGCTCCATACAGCGCAGTATTATGGGGTATGCTCCCACAGAACCAGTTCTCGGGGAAAATATAAATTGTGAAACATGCCAAAATTTATGTTGTGTTGAATGTTAAGTAATCCGAAAGAAAAACTTGTAGTATCAGAGGGCACAGAGGTCTATAGGTGCTGTATTACAACTTGGATGATGTATCAGCCATAATAGGTTTCTGTGCAAGAGGCCTTAATTTCTAATACCATGAATTATACATAGGTTATATACAGAGTCATCACATCCCACACCCCAGTGCCCATACTGTAATCCAGACATGACCGTTTTCCATGCGTTTCTTTAAACAGCTTCATCACATTCAGGGTTAACAGTTCATTTCTTAAGATTAACCATTCTTTCTATGAGAGACTTCCTGGTCTTCTCCACCTCCAAAGTAAGACGATCGATCTCCCTCTTCAGACGCTCATTCTCAGATGCTAAGTGAGCAACTTTCTTTTCATTCTCTTGTTCTTTTTCTTTCCTGATCTTTCCGCCTCTAGGTTGAGTGTTCCTCTTCCTCTTTGTTCCACACTGACTGCCACTAGAGTCCTCATCTTCTGTATGGGTTTGTGATGGACAGCTACTGCAGCCAGAGTCCACATCTACAGCCCCATCCTGTTGGTTATTTAATGACTCTGAAGAAGTAGATGGATTTTCAAAGTCATTCTGCGATTCCTGGGCTAAAAATTCCAAAACTTCAGAAGGCAACTGGTTTACAACAGTTTCCAAAGCGACCACTTCCTCATCGGTAAAGTTCACCGGTAAAGTTGAATCTATTGACTCCAGTGTCCAGAGGTAAGGAGAGCCATCCAGAGTTTCCACCTGTACCACCTGAGTGAAAACAAATGATACAAATAAGTTGACTGAAGACCACCTTTGTTATGCCTTAGGATAGAAGAATATCAGAGAAGATGATGAGACCCTCTTAGGACGCCCCCCACTCTATAAGCCAGAACCACAGTGTATAGTATGAACAGCCATTCACCTGGTTTTGCTTCAATATACACACCCCAGTCACTACCTCATTACAACACTAACCTGCTCATCGGATACCAACTGGACTGCTGCAGTATTTTTTGTTTCCGAGGACAAGATGTCTTGTAGGTCCTCATACCAGGCCTCCAGTTCCAGCCCCGACAAGGGGCCGGTGGTGCCACAGAACGGCAGAGATTCTGCCATCATTTTCGGCAGTCTTGCTGCACAAATCCACCACACTACAAAGAAAAGCAAGAGTCAAAAATTCTATGTAGCATTAGTCATGAGTATGCCTACTACACCACTAGTTGTACTTGATGCTTAACCGCGATCTGTACAGTACATACACTGAAGAAACCAAATGAACACCGAGTCGCCAGTTCGGCTGCATCACAAATTAGAATTATAACACCTGCCATCAAATATTTTTCATATTACTACTGGGTGCTGTGTAAAAGCCATCAATAAGTGATAAATGAACTAAACATGTTTCTCAACTTTAGTCCTCCAACGTGTCACGTCTTCAGGATATCCTTTGTATTGAATATGGGATAATTAGTGCATCAAGAATTC
The DNA here is from genome assembly GCA_033119425.1 of Bufotes viridis. Taxonomy (NCBI): domain Eukaryota; kingdom Metazoa; phylum Chordata; class Amphibia; order Anura; family Bufonidae; genus Bufotes; species Bufotes viridis. The sequence continues at coordinate 422,277,600 of CM065591.1, forward strand.
CCACAGGTGTTCTGGCCATCAAACCCCAATTTATGGGGGGGGGTTGGGGGGGGGGTACTTGTGAATAGGCTGTCTAACTGGCGATGCTACTTAAAGTGTAAGTGTTTCAGTTCAGTTTCAATCTAGTGTAGGGACTGGGATGTTAAACATTTTTTGTAATATACTTCATTAGGGAAATAAGTTTTTGTTTTAGAAAACAGGTTGTAAAGCATCTTCTTAGCAAAGCTGTAACATTGCTAAGGCTCCATTCACACGTCTGAAAGTGTTTTGCGGATCCATAGATCCGCAAAACAAGGACATCAGTGATGTGCATTCCGCAATTTGCGGAACGCACATAGCCGGCACTATATAGAAAATGCCTTTTCTTGTCTGCAATTGCGGACAAGAATAAGACATGTTCGATTTTTTTCGGGAACGCAAATGTGGACCTGGAAGTGCGGATCTGCAATTGTGGACCCGGGCGCAAAGTGCGGAACAGAATTGCAGACGTGTGAATGGAGCCTAAGGAGAGTCTGTCTTCAGCGTTTTACTGAGTGCTGAAGACACATACAGATGTTTCCAGCCTGCCTCGTCACTATCCCAGTCCCTGACCATGTACACGTGTCCGATCAAGACCCATCACTGCCTACATGACTTGTTAGACAGTGCTCAAAAGAATGCTGAAGACTGGCTTTCCTTTGCAACACTCAGTCCTTTCATAAGACTCTAAACTGAAGGAACAATTACACCTTATAGGGGTTATCCAGGAATTTATACTGATGACCTATCCTCTGGTCATCAATATCAGATCAGTGGGGGTCCAACACACAAGACCCCCGCCAATTAGCTGATAGAAGAGGTCAGCCCTCCGCGAGCATTGCGGCCTCTTCCTACGCCATGTGATGTCACCATAAATCAGTCACATGGCCTAGTTGGGGCTCAGCCCCATTCAAGTTAATGGGGCTGAGCTGCAACAACAAGCACAGCTGCTACACAATGTACGGCGCTATGCTTGGAAAGCTGCTGGGTGTCTGCTGTGCTCACCAGACTTCCTGTGGGCACTGGTGCTCCCTCAAACAACTGATCTACGGGGGGTGCTGGGAACTCCCCCTGATGCGATAATGATGACCTACCCCGAGGATGGGCGATCATCAATTCCTGGATAACCACTTTAAGGATTCAAAACACATTAGGCCATTGTCAGTTGAACCCAACAATGTAATAAGGATGGGAGATCTTCCTGACACCATCTGTTGGGAGAGTGATGATTAGGGATGAGCAAATCGACTTCACATGAAACATCTGAAGTAAATTCGCATAAAACTTTGTTTCAATACCGTATTGAGCGAGTAGATCTGTACAGTATTAGAATGTATTGGCGTCATGAGCCGAAGGTATTGCTTCGTGAAGTCTCGTGAGACTTTGCATAGTAACTTCAGAAAACGATTTATACTGTTAAAAAAAAAAAAAAAAAAACACTTGGAACGGAACCTGAGTTCAGGAAATGTTTTTTTACAGTATACATCAATTTCTGAAATTATGCAAAGTCTTGCGAGACTTTGCGAAGTAATATTTTTGGCTCATCAGAGTGATGATCACCCACTGAATTTCAGCGCCCGATCCTTTTGTTCTCCATAGGGGGAAGCCAATCTAAGGACTCTGGCAGCAGCTTCCATCCCTCTTTTTCGATTCCAAACAGGAACCTTGAGAAAGGTACCTGTTTGGAGTTGAAAGGTTGCTACACTTATGGGTGAATAAATGACCATTTTATTTTTCACATTATCTTTGGAGTGCTGCTCGGCTTTTTTTGAAGAAATTAAGATGGGAGCGATTGCTTTATGCTAAACGAATATTCTGCTGACAGCTGTTAATCTGTGTGGTATAAAGTTGCCCGTACACCTTTGTTTCCTTTGTATGGTACAGCTTAGTATATGTTTTTAAAGACACCGGGTCCCCATATTTTTTAGCTAGTTCTTAACATCAGTTTAGCATCTGCCTGCCAATCCTGATCCAGTAGCGGAATGACGCAGATTCTGTTCGGGAGAGCAGTGGTCATGCATGCACCCCTTCTACTCCATGGACCCCATCTATGGGGCTGATCAAAACAGCAGAGCACTGTACTCAGCCCCAGCGTCATTGAATTAAGCACCAGGGCACACGTGTGACCACCTCTCCAATAACACAGGGGACCCTGCTCTTGTGATTATGGGGTTCCCATTGGTAGTGACCAAACATTAATCACCTATCCTGTTTAAGGACCTATTACACGGGCAGATAATCGCCAAGACCACTAACAAGCGTTCATATGGACGCTCGTTAGCAATGATCCCATCCCCCCCCCCCCCCCCATCATTTAGTCTCTCACACAAAGAAGAAAAGGCACAGCATAATACAGTACCAGCCAAATCTCACGTACACGTTTTTCTTCTGTGTGGAAAGTGACCTGTTACGTGGATTTTAAAATCCGCAGCATGTCATTTGTGCGATTCCACACCTTCTGTAGAGTGGTTCTCCCCACAGACAATAATGGGGTTCTTAAACAGAAAATCCATGATAAATAATGGGAGTTTGTGCGGTTTTGGTGTGGATTTCATGCATACAAATCTGCACTGTGTAGAGGTTACCCCAAGTGGGTGGTATAGTCGCTCTTAAGTAAAAATGACAGATTACCTCAGGTGTGATGATGAATAAAGATGGTCTTTCTCTTCCAACACTGAAAGAGAATAGGTACAGAAATACATTAGCCGCTGTCCGGGGAAAAGTAAATAAGACAAGTAGAAGCCACAATAGAGGGTCAAAGACATTTGGCTTTTGTCTCCGGTATCACCCGTTTGATAGTATAAAAAAAAAAAAAAAAACCCTGCTAAATTGTACAACAGATGGGGCATGCTGGATTATCAGCAGCATGCATTGCCAGTACTAGCATGTGCTGTGGGTCCCCAGCCCAGATCTCGCTTTGATAAAGCTGATACATTAGAACAGGCCAACCTGAGGCTCTCCAGCTGTTGCTAAACTACAACTCCCAGCATGCCTAGACAGCCTACAGCAGGGCATGGTGGGAGTTGTAGGTTTACAACAGCTGGAGAGCCACTTCTATCAAAACCGTTACATACTAACAGCCTATATGTGATTTATTTCTCAGTCCGACTATCACTGACCAGTGAGGGAAGGGGGATAAGCGACTCAATTAGAGCATCACACTGAAATATACTGTTCTTCTGTTGGCATCTTTATCTAGCCCTATCGAGAGACTAGAGCAGGCCTACTGTCTTCCCAATTTTATGATTTACTATTATACTAGCAGATAACATTTCCCTCACAGCAGCAGTAAAACTGTGGGATTTCACAGGTCAATACTTTCTTGTACCACTGATGATTGAATACAATGATCACATGAAAAAACTGCCAAAAACATGTTCGATAAGGGAGAAATTTTTAGGTTTTTTTAAGCCTGTATTACACCAACAGATTTGACCAATATCTGTCCAATAATTGGTGAGTACAACAGAAGATGTTTTTAATAGGCCATTTGACCAATGAGTGGTCAGAAAATCTGTTGGTGTAATACAGGCCTTAAAGTGGATTTACACAGGATGATTCTGCAGCGGACTGTCAGGAAGGAAGAGTTCCTTCCCGACAGTCGGCTGCTCACTCAGAGACCACTGCATTTACATGCCATTGTGATCGCTCGTCCTCATGCAGAATCATGGCTTCTGATCAGATCACCGTTTAGACCGCACGATCTGCTGCCCAGAAACTACAATCTGAGGTGCCTGCATGAACGGCAGGATCACCCGGATCAAAACCATACTCTCCTTATTGATCCCCCATCGATCGCCACTTCCTAGTCCCAGCTGAACATAGGAATTGGCTTGTAACACCAACCACCACTGAGCCGGCTTTCCAAGCCATTTCTAGCAGTCAGGAGATCAAGGATTTATTTATTTTTCTCTCCAATCTGGGGAACCTTTCCAGCCCTTTTAGAATAAAAATATGAATTCACTCTTAGGGTACGGTCACACTTTTTGTATAATTTTTCTACAGGATTTTTAGCTGAAGCCAGAAGTGAATGAAGCAGGGACAAGTATTTTATGTTTTATCAATTCATAATATAAAGATTTCTTCATGTTTCCTATTCTTCTGCCTTCACTGGAAAACCCGTCTTTTGCACTTTTGTTCCATCTGTTCTTAATTTCCTTAGTCTAACTGACCAACCCAGTTTCTGCTAAATCTAGAGCATTACTGAATACATGCCCAGACCTGATTATAGGAAAATACAACCGCTTGTAATTTTCTACATGAGACTCAGTCACATAACTCCGGTGCTTTTGCTCAAACGCCCACAGAACAGACTGCGGTTTTCATGCTTTTTTTCTAAGCTACATAAACCAGTTTTTTTGGCATTTCTCACCCTATAGAGAAGGAGATGTCAAAATGCCAGAAAACATCAAAAGCTTCAATATACTGGATTTATAGTGAACACAGTTAACCACAAAATGGTGGTGTCCCCAGTGTCTCATATTTCCCCACAGACTTTCAGCTACCATCTGCAGCGGGTATTTTTACCCCCAAAAAACTGTAGACTGCTTGTCATACCACAACGTCTCTGTAGAGTCATCTCCCTCATTAGCCATAGTATCAGTGACGCAAACAATTACTATGATCAGTCAAAGGTTTCTAAGCAAGTCAAAGTGTACTTCCTGTTGTGTGGCGATGCTTAGGTACCACGAGTCACAGCAAGCACTCATTCTCCATCCTTAAAGTGTAACTGCCGTTCTATTTTTGTGTGTAATGTATAGGGGCAGTCATACTGACCATTTTTGTAATTACTTTAATTACTGAAATCATACATTTCTATTAGAAAAATTGCTCTAAAGTGCCCCATTTTGAGGCTCAGCGACGCTCCTCTGTCTTCTGTTTACATAACTGTGGAGACTTGTAACTGACCATGTTATGTAAACAGAGGAGCGTCGCTAAGCCTCAAAATAGGCCACTTTAGAGCCATTTTTCCCATAGAAATGTGCGATTTAAGTAATTAAAGTATATTACAAAAATACCCCTTGAGGATTGTAGAATACTTTGTAATGTATTTGTCTTATGGATGGCACTTGCATACATTCTGTAAGCAGAGAAGTCCCAAGGATGTGAGGTCACCAAGATCAGGTACATTGGGTAAGCATAGAGAATGTCAATGAATGCTAGAGGCTTGATGGTGGACATCAAGCCATGAACTTGCAGACAAGCTCTCCAATCTTAACTAAAGGACAAAATCGTCATAGGACGGACATTAGGAAAGCACTGTCACATAAGTGATACAAGCTGGCCCAACAGTTAAAAGGAATGAATATTTCCAGGCATAGTATATTAATCATAAGTCCTGTATGATCCATCACATGAAGCCATCTACACTGAAGAGGGCATTGATCAGCCACTGTGAAACATCTGTACATCCTATAGCAAGGACCAGATCAGAATACATATATTACAATTCTATCCAGTTTATTAAGCTTTCACTTTACATCCAGTCCAGTTATTTGTCAAAACACAACGCGTCACTTAATTTGCAAAGATACAAATAAATAAAAGTAACATTTCCAGTCTATTAAACAAATACATGCATGTTGTCAGTAACCGCTACAACTAAAGAGAAACCTTTAAGAAGTTACTGATTGACATCTACAACCAACAGAAGAATTCCCATTATTACCATACAGCCATTGTAAGGATCAGATCAGCTGATCACATCCTCAGTGGTGGCCATAGACAATAGATGTCTGTTGACAGATCCATATAGCTAGTGGGATCTGTCAACAGCCCTTTAGCTATAGCAAGCATCCAGACTCATACCATATAGTAAATCAATACATAAACAGTATGTAATCAGCCTCAATACACAATAGGATAAGTGTCTCCAATGAAGCCCTGCATACAATGACAGGCTGAGGGCGGAAATGAAGGGGGACAAGTGACAGTTCACCTTTCTCCACGTAGGGTCTGTTCTCTGGTGATAGGGACAGTAACCGCGGCGGCGCAGGGTGGTGGTGAGTGGGTTCTCGTTTGGAGACCAGGAGCTCATGTTAATCATCGTCTGCGTCTTCAGCAAAACGACTGAAGGACGAAATGCCGAAACCTGTCTTATATAGGAAGGATTCAGCCAATGGCAAAGCTAATACACGGCACGTGACCGCAGCGGAAGCCGGCCAATCGTGCGTTTTGGCCGCCCGCCCCTTCACTATGTTTCTCAATGGAGCGTGTTGTTATGCCTTATAAGGCTAGCACAACCGGCCAATGAGAAAGCAGACCTGGAATCCAGAGCGAGGCTTGGGACGCAGAGAGAGGCGTGTCCGAGTTTGCGTAGCCTGCTGATGGAGAGGGGAAGTGTCTCGTTGGAAGTCACGAGTAAAAGGATGAGTCAGAGCGGATGATGCAAGAGCTGGCAAACCGTGGCCAAGACCTGGTGATAAGCTCCAGAGGGACTTTCCGGGCTCGAGCTTCTCCTCGCACTGTAGAGCCGCCATGTGCCCAGTGTTTGCTGGTTCTGAGGGAGGAGAGGGAGGTTGTGTAATGCAGCCATGTGCTTCTATGGGGCCTGAAGCTGTGTCCAGTATTGAAGGTTCTTGTGTGAGTGATTATAGTCTGTGCCAGACTGGGAACTTAAAGGGGTATTCCCATCTCAGACAATGGGAGCATATCGCTAGCATATGCCCCCATTGTCTGGTAGGTGCGGGTCTCCCACTGCTGGGACCCGCACCTATATCGAGAACGGAGCCCAGAAAGTGAAGGAGGGCGCACTGCGCATGCGCAGCCGCCCTCCATTCATTTTCTATGGGGCCAGCGAATATAGCCGAGCGCTGGCTAGGCTATTTCCGTCGGCCCAATAGAAATGAATGGGAGCGTGGGCCGCACATGCGCTGTATGCTCCCATTCACTTCTATGGGAGCAGAGCTTGGTGGTGAACGGACCCCTGGAAATATGGGGTCCTCCAGCTGCAGCTTTCCCAGCTCCGTTCTCGATATAGGTGCAGGTCCCAGCAGTGGGACCCGCACCTATCAGACAATGGGGGCATATTCTAGCTATATACCCCCATTGTCTGAGATGGGAATACCCCTTTAAAGGGTTTGTCTCACTTCAGCAAGTGGCATATATCATGTAGAGTAAGTTAATGAAAGCCTCTTACTAATGCACAGTGATTCTCCATATTGCCTCCTTTGCTGGCTGGATTCATTTTGCCATCACATTATACACTGCTCGTTTCCATGGTTACAGACCACCCACCTTGCAATCTATCAGTGGTGGTCGTGCTTGCACACTATACGAAAAAGCATCAGCCTCTCTGGTGGCAGGGACCGTGGGAGATCACATAGGCAGTTGCTTTTTCCTATACTGTGCAAGCACGACCACCACTGCTGGATTGCAAGGTGGGTGGTCTGTAACCATGGAAACGAGCAGTGTATAATGTGATGGAAAAATGAATCCAGCCAGCAAAGGAGGCAATATAGTTAATAACAATACATTAGTAAGTGCATTGTAATAACTTTCTCTACATGATAAATGCCACTTCCTGAAGTGAGACAACCCCATTGTGCATGAGCCCTATGGGTACTTTCACACTAGCGTTTTGGATTCCGTTTGTGAGATCCGTTTCAGGGATCTCACAAACGGTCCAAAACGGATCAGTTCAGCCCCAATGCATTCTGAATGGATAAGGATCCGTTCAGAATGCATCAGTTCGTCTCCGTTCCGCCTCTATTCTGTTTTGGAGGCGGACACCAAAACGCAGCTTGCAGTATTTTGGTGTCCGTCTGAAGAGGCGGAGCCTAACGGATCTGTTTTTCAATTACAATGTAAGTCAATGGGGATGGATCGGTTTTCAATGACACAATATGGTGCATTTGAAAACGGATCCGTTACCCATTGACTTTCAATGTAATTCAAAACGGATCTGTTTTGGACTTTGTCATTTTTCTTTTAACTAATGCAAACGGATCCGTTCTGAATGGATACAAACGTTTGCATTATAGGTGCGGATCCGTCTGTGCAAATAAACAGACGGATCCGCACCAACGCAAGTGTGAAAGTGCCCTAAGATCTGGAGCAGGGGGCTTAAAAGGTGAGGTCTGGGCCAGAGAAGTTGAAGTACCTGATTCTCAGAGTTAATTATTACTGAAAGCTCATAATGTACCCTACCAGCAGTAGAGAGGAGGGTTTGGGTGGCCCCCTGGGAAATTTCCCTGTAAGGTCTATGCACCCCTGGGTGCCTATATAAATTATATCCAGGGTGGTGAGGTAGGAGGTATCTAATATAGTGTAGGTACCCCATGTAACAAGACAAAATGACTTACCCCGTAAAAGCATGGATACCACAAGACCCTTGGGCGTAGCTATAGGGGGTGCAGAAGTAGCAGTCGCTACCGGGCCCAGGAGCCTAAGGGGGCCCTTGTGCCACATAAGAAGAGACACAAAGCACTGAGGGAAGGGGGGCCCAAGCTGAACTCTTGCACCAGGGCCCATGAGCCGTTAGCTACGCCCCTGACAAGACCCTTGGGGGTGTCCTGTGGTGTCTGGTGCCACGACATTAGTCCTTTAGAGGGGTATTCCAGTTTCATGATATTGATGACCCATCAGGATACAGAAAAACGACTTCCCACAGCACCCCAATGGCAATCAATCTATTCTTTATTACTCCAGCCGAAGATAGTACATTACGGGCCATAACATGACCGAGCCCTTTGTCAAGGCAGCTGATCCTGAGCAGGGTGCAAACACAAACTGGCTTGACAAAGGGCTGGACCGTGTTGTTGCCCAAAACATTTTGCTGCTGTAATGCGCTATCTTCGACTGGAGTAATAAAAAATTAATTGCAATTGGAGTGCTGTGGGAAGTCGCTTTTCTGCATCTAAGTCACAATGTCCTTAGGTGGAGTAGGACCAGAACAGGACGAGCACCCTACAAAAGCCCCAAGTTGGATGAGTGCTGTGGCCAATATATTTATAGAAATTGCCAGGATATGTGATCAATATCAGTTTGGTGCAGGTCCGACCATCAGCACCTCACCAATGCAGCTAACACTGCAGTTGGTAAATTAGGGACATATAGACTCTGCCCCGGTAAAGCTAATGATAGCTGGGAAAGCTGATGATAGGGAACAGTGCAGCCCTAAACTCTACCCACGCCACTGTCCTTACCTATTTGGACAATCTGCTCTAAACGGTGACCCCCAGCTGGGCGACGGTCCCTTCTTAAGTGCATGGGACCTAATTTGATAGACAGATAGAACCGGGAGAATACGACAAAGAACAACTCAGAAGACAAACACAAAATCAGAAAAATCTGCAGTCAAAAACCAGAAGGCAACCTCAAGACCGAACAAACTATATCAATTAGCAGGCATGATCAGCACCAGGAGGAGGAGACAGTCAGAGGCAAGGTGCAAAAAGCAAATCCAAAGTCCAGTATCTAGCAATCTGAGAAAGAGCACAAGGAACGCATGTGAGGTGATAAGACCAATCACAGGCGACTGTGGCCAGCAGTCACCTGTTCAAATAGGAGGCAGCGACACTGGCATTGATCCTGATTGGCCGGGCATACCTGCACACTCCTGCTGGTTTTAGCTCCTGTTGTTCAGTGGAATAGTTAGTGCCTGGTCCTTGGCAGTCAGTGGAATATTTAGTGCCTGGTCCCTGATGTTCAATCGAATATTTATTGAATAGTTACTGATATTTGTTGTGTTTGGTCCATGTAGGTCAGTAGAATTTATAGTGACTTGTCTTTGGTGGTCAGTTGAATATTTCATGCCTGGTTCCTGATGGTCAGTGGAATATGTAGTGCTTGGTCCTTGTTGGTCAGTGGAATATTTAGTACCTGGTCTTTGGTAGTCAGTGGAATAATTAGTGTTTGATCCCTGGTAGTTTGTGGAATATTTAGTGATTGATCCTCGGTAGTCAGTGGAATATTTAGTGTTTAGTCCTTGGTGGTCAGTAGAAAATGTAGTGTTTATTCCTTGGTGGTCAGTGGAAAATTTAGTCCTTTGTGCTACTTAGTAACTGTTTCCGCGTGGTCAGTGGGATATTTAGTAACTGGTTCCTTGTGGAAAGTGGAATATTTAGTTATGCCTAGTAGTTATCATAGTGAGTTCCTGGTGGTGACTGTCAACTGAACATATATCAGGAGGTTCTTAGTGAATTAAGTCATCTGGTGGTTTTTGGCGTTTCATGGTATCCACCTAGTATTTGATCCCTGGTGGTCTTTGGAATTCACTAATACAATTAGCATCTATCAGTCTTTATAAACCATGTTGTCTTTTCAACTTTGTATCTGTTCTTTGTTATCTGGTGCCCAAAGGTTGATATCCCAGCAACATCTCCACACTCAGACTGAGAGATCTAGTCATAGGTTAGCTCTAGATTGCAAGGGATGGATTGGTCCTGTAGGTCCCCTCCGCTACCTTGTCCTGTCCAGTTGCTACCTTGATAGTGTTCGTGCTCCTCCATATATTTTGTTCCTGGACCATTTTTTATTATTGAAATGCTACCAGGTATTACATTTTCAATTATCAGTACTTTACATGTGCAAGTCACATGTAAAGTGCATCTTGTGACCAGTCAGCCGCCCGGTCACACCTAGTTACGTCGGAGTTCTTGGTTTGGCCTTGACTAGGAGCTACAAAACATTTCATTGCAATGTCATTGACAACTCCTGCAGCACTATAGATACAGGAACTGATCTACAGACGTTCACTATAAAACTAGAATATCAGAAATTAGAGTTCAGTTTATTCAGTATTCATACAGTCAGTATGATTCCATGTCAAGACCATGACAATGTCAGATTAGACTTCTTGTGACCGTGCAGTTGTAGTTGGATGACACAACGTGTAGACATGTGTCTTCATGCCCGCTTGATAGGTTAATGGGATAATCCACATCTGCTGCCAGTTGAAACCTGAGCCCACAGTAACCTGAGAAATCACTGTATTATGTCAGTAACCTCTCTACCGGTACAAATTCACATGTGATAGGCTGTAAAATAAGGGCGGTGCACACTCCTTTTCATAAAAACGAGTGAGAGGGTACAATATGTGAAATATAACCCTTTCCCTGGGATGCTCACTTTTCATAAAATGTTCATATAGAGAAAAATTGACTAAAGATGAAACATAACTTTTAATGTTTTTATTAAAAATAAAATAGAAGTTAACCACTTGAAGACCACAGGTTTATACCCCCCTAGTGACCAGGCCCTTTTTTACAATTCTGCACTACACTACTTTCACCGTTTATTGCTCCGTCATGCAACTTACCACCCAAATGAATTTTCCCTCCTTTTCTTCTCACTAATAGAGCTTTCATTTGGTGGTATTTCATTGTTGCTGACATTTTTACTTTTTTTGCTATTAATAAAAATTTAACGACATTTTTGCAAAAAAATGACATTTTTCACTTTCTGTTGTAATTTTTTTTTTTAAAAACTACATTTCTATATAAATTTTTCTCTAAATGTATTGTTCTACATGTCTTTGATAAAAAAAAAAAGTCCAATAAGTGTATATTTATTGGTTTGGGTAAAAGTTATAGCGTTTACAAACTATGGTGCAAAAAAGTGAATTTCGGCATTTTGAAGCAGCTCTGACTTTCTGAGCACCTGTCATGATTCTTCAGGTGCTAGAATGCCAGGATAGTATAAATACCCCCCAAATGACACCATTTTAGAAAGAAGACACCCCAAAGTATTCGCAGGGGGGCATGGTGAGTTCATGTATCATTTCATTTTTTTTCACAAGTTAGCGGAAAATGACACTTTCTGAGGAAAAAAAAATAATAATAAAGTTTCCATTTCTGCTAACTTCTGGCAAAAAAAAAAAAAATCTCATACGGGCTCATTATGCCCCTCAGTGAATACCTTGGGGTGTCTACTTTCCGAAATGGGGTCATTTGTGGGGTGTTTGTACTGTTCTGGCATTTTGGGCGGGGTTAAATTGTGAGCAGCCATGTAAAAGCTAAAGGTACTCATTGGTTTTACCCTGGGTTCACACCTGAGCGTTTTACAGCGCGTTCAAACGCGCTGTAAAACGCTCAACAGATTAAAACCAATGCATCCCTATGGGAGTGGTTCACACTTGAGCGTTTTACAGCACGTTTGAACGCGCTGTAAAACGCCCAACGCATAAACAAGTACTTGAGCTTCTTTTGGGGCGTTTGACGCGCGTTTTGTGATTGACACCACAGTAGCAATCACAAGAGCAGCCTGTGACTGTACGCGTTTCCTATTGCAAAAACGCGCAAGAAACCGCGCGTCAAAAACGCAGTAAACGCGCTTTTGGAACGCTCAGGTCTGAACCCAGGGTTAGGGCCCCTTTGCGGACCCAGGCTGCAAAAAAGTGTCACTCATGTGGTATCGCCGTACTCAGGAGAAGTAGGGCAATGTGTTTTAGGGTGTATTTTTACATATACCCATGTTGGGTGAGAGAAATATCTCTGTAAACTGACAACTTTGTATAAAAAAATTAAAAGTTGTCATTTACAGAGATATTTCTCACACAAGTATGGGTATATATAAAAATACACCCCAAACACATTGCCTACTCTCTGAGTACTGATGATCACATGTGTGAACTTTTGCAGCCTGAGTAAAGGGCCTAAACAATGAGTACCTTTAGGATTTCACAGGGCATTTTTACGCATTTGGATTCCAGACTTCTTCTTACGCTTTAGGGGCCCCTAAAATGCCAGGGCAGTATAAATACCCCACATATGACCCCATTTTAGAAAGAAGACACCCCAAGGTATTCCGTAAGGGTTATGGTGAGTTCATGTAAAATTTTATTTTTTGTCACAAGTTAGTGGAATATGAGACTTTGTAAAAAACAAAATAAAAAAAATATATATATCAATTTCCGCTAACTTGTGCCAAAAAAAAAAAAATTCGGTGAACTCGCCATGCCCCTCACAGAATACCTTGGGGTGTCTTCTTTCCACAATGGGGTCACTTGTGGGGTATTTATACTGCCCTGGCATTTTAGGGGTCCTAAAGCGTGAGAATCCAAATGCGTAAAAATGGCCTGTGAAATCCTAAAGGTACTCATTGGTTTTAGGGCCCCTTTGCGCATCTTGGCTGCAAAAAAGTGTCACTCATGTGGTATCGCCGTACTCAGGAGAAGTGGGGCAATGTGTTTTGGGGTGTATTTTTACATATACCCATGCTGCGTGTGAGAAATATCGCTGTAAACGAGAACTTTTTAATTTTTTTTATACAAAGTTGTCAGTTTACAGAGATATTTCTCTCATCCAACATGGGTATATGCAAAAATACACCCTAAAACACATTGCCCTACTTCTCCTGAGTACGGCGATACCACATGAGTGACACTTTTGCAGCCAAGATCGCAAAGGCCCAAATTCCCATGAGTACCTTTTAGGAGGGCATTTTTACGCATTTTTCTTCTCATGCTTTAGGGCCCCTAAAATGCCAGGGCAGTATAAATACCCCACATGTGACCCCATTTTGGAAAGAAGACACCCCAAGGTATTCCATGAGGGGCATGGCGAGTTCATAGAAAAAAATTTTTGGGCACAAGTTAGTGGAAATTGATTTTTATTGTTTTTCTCACAAAGTCTCCCTTTCCGCTAACTTTTGACAAAAGTTTAATTTTCATGGACTCACTATGCCCCTCAGCGAATACCTTGGGGTGTCTTCTTTCCAAAATCGGGTCACATGTGAGTATTTATACTGCCCTGGCATTTAGAGGCCCTAAGCGTGAGAAGAAAATGCGTAAAAATGCCCTCTAAAAGGTACTCATTGAATTTGGGCCTTTACGCATCTTGGCTGCAAAAAGTGTCACTCATGTGGTATCGCCGTACTCAGGAGAAGTAGGGCAATGTGTTTTAGGGTGTATTTTTACATATACCCATACTGGGTGAGAGAAATATCTCTGTAAATTGCCAACTTTGAATAAAAAAATTTAAAAAGTTGTCGTTTACAGAGATATTTCTCACACACAGTATGGGTATATGTAAATACACCTAAGCACATTGCTACTTCTCCTGAGTTCGGCGATACCACATGTGTGACACTTTTGCAGCCAAGATGCGCAAAGGGCCCTAAAACCAATGAGTACCTTTAGGATTTCACAGGGCATTTTTACGTATTTGGATTCTCACGCTTTAGGACCCCTAAAATGCCAGGGCAGTATAAATACCCCCATGTGACCCCATTGTGGAAAGAAGACACCCCAAGGTAATCCGTGAGGGGCATGGCGAGTTCACATAAAAAAATTTTGACACAAGTTAGCGGAAATTGATATATATATATATATATATATATATATATATATATATATATTTTTTTTTTTTACAAAGTCTCATATTCCACTAACTTGTGACAAAAAATAAAATTTTACATGAACTCGCCATACCCCTCACGGAATACCTTGGGGTGTCTTCTTTCTAAAATGGGGTCACATGTGAGGTGTTTGTACTGCTCTGGCATTTGAGGGGTCTCCGCAATCATTACACGTATGGCCAGCATTAGGAGTTTCTGCGATTCTCCTTATATTGAGCATACGGGTAATGAGATTTTTTTCCGTTCAGCCGCTGCGCTGAAAAAAAAAAAAAATGAACGGCACAGATTTTTCATTCGCATCGGTCAATGTGGATGAAAAAATCTCTGCCAAATCAGTGACTGCGGTGCGGTGGGCTGGGCGCTAGCTACCTAACAAGTAGCTAGCTAACTGGCGGTGATAGGGGACCCTTATGCCCCATTCACACGTCCGAAATTCTGTTTGCGGAGCGGAATTGCGGACCCATTCATTTCTATGGGGACAGACTTTGTCCCGCTCGGATCGAATTACGGATCGCGCTTCCGAGTCTGCACTTCCGTTCCGCAAAAATATAGAACATGTCCTATTCTTGTCCGCAATTGCGGACAAGAAAAGCATTTTCTATATAGTTCTGTCTTGGATCTGCAAAATGCGGAAGCGCATTGCCGGTGTCCGTATTTTGCGGATCCGCAGATCCATGGATCCGCAGATCCATGGATCCGCAAAACACATACGGACGTCTGAATGAGCCTGTAGGGGGTGATTAGTGACAGGGGGTGACAGGGGGTGATCAGGGGGTGACATGGGTGATCAGGGGTTAATCAGTGATGGGGGTGGGGGTGTGTGTGTAGTGATTGGTGCACTTTTCCTATTTTCCTCTGGTGGTCCCAAACAAAGGGACCACCAGGCAAGCTGGACATTAGGCATATCAGGCGCTGTTTAAAAAACAGCGTCTGATATCTGTTTAAATGCGGTTTTTCGCATCTACAGCCTGCCAGCGCATGATCAGCGCTGGCAGGCTGTAGATTCAGTTGTCCCGGCTCCGATCACATGAACGCGCGCGCACGCCGCGCGCACGTTCATGTGAAATCTCAGGTCTCACGAGATGACGCCGATAGGCGTGACTGAGACCTGAGAGAGCCGCCGCGCTGACGCCCATCGGCGTTAGCGTGGCGGCAAGAGGTTAAAAGCCTAGGAAAGATAAATAAAATCTCAGATAGATGGCTGGATAAGTGAGCGAGTGCGCTCTAGAGAAACCGCGTGGGTGCAATGCGTGATGTGAACGCATTGCACCCGCACTGAATCCTGACCCATTCATTTCAATGGGGCTGTGTACATGAGCGTTTTTTTTCACGCATCACTTCTGCGTTGCGTGAAAATCGCAGCATGTTCTATATTCTGCGTTTTTCACGCAGCCCTAGCCCCATAGAAGTGAATGGGGCTGCGTGAATAACGCATTGCATCTGCAAGCAAGTGCGGGTGCGTTGTGTTTTTCACTGATGGTTGCTAGGAGATGTTGTTTGTAAACCTTCAGTTTTTTATCACGCGCGTGAAAAACGCATCAAAACGCATTGCACCCGCGCGGAAAAAACTGAACGCAATCGCAGGCAAAACTGAATGGCTTTGCCTGCAAAATCGCACAGTTTTCGCTAAAAGCATCCGCAACGCATCCGGACCTAATCGGGACAAGCTCGTGTGAAAGAGGCCTTACACCCTAAAGGCTACCTCAGTAGTGGTGTGTTGCTAAGCCCTATTTTGGATGCTGAGCGGAGCACCCGCCCTGATAAGGGTAAACCCTGGTCCGATTCTCATACCTAATTTCTGAACTTGAATTTCTAATGCATATTGTCCCAAAGCGTTTCGCCAGTCATCTGAACTGGCTCCTCAGGATGCTACCTAGCAGAATGTTTAGCTATGACGAAGGAGAATGCTGTGGAGTGCAGCACGACTCAGTGCTGTTTTTATACGAAAAACCTCCGCCTCTCAGGTGGTTGGTTACACCAATCAGACAACAGGACACATACTGAGTTAGTCCCCGATTGGCTACAGGAAGCGAGCTTCCAGTTGGAAATTGACACATTATGGTATGTACAAGCAGAGGGTACTTTGGAAGGCCCATGGTAATGTGCACGCATAAGAGGAGAGGAAGTTCATCTTCATGTAGAGCAGTGCTTCTCAATTATTTTCTGTCATGCCCCCCCCTAGGAAGAAGAAAACATTTTGCGCCCCCCGCGCGACTGTAAAATTGTTATAAGTACACCAATCTCCCCACAGGTGAGGGCCATAACCCCCCCCCCCCCCAAATCATGTGCAGGCTCCATTAACCCCCCCCCCCCAAATCATATGCAGGCTCCATTAACCCCCCTCCCCAATCATGTGCAGGCTACATTAACCCCCTCCCCCCAAATCATGTGCAGGGTCCAGGCTTCCCCCCTCCCCCCAAATCATGTGCAGGCTCTCTTCCCCCAAATTATATGCAGGCTCTCCCCCCACCCACAATAGGGTCCAGGGTCCCCCACCCACCCAATACTTACCTCCCTGGAAGAGCTGGATGCAGGCCTCTTCCGGCCTGTGTCCCACTCTGCACTCTGGTCAGGCGGCGCGATGACATCATCGCGCCGCCTGAACCTCTCTGATAGGCTGCGGGCCTTGTGCCGGCAGCCTATCAGAGGAGCAGGAGGGAGACGCCTCTCCCTCCCCTGCCGCACAGCACAGCGATCTGTATCGCTGTCCAGAGGACGGCGATACAGATCATTATGGAGATGAACGCTTCCACAGTGGAAGCGTTCATCTCCTGTCACCTGGAGCCCCCCTTTACGGAGCCTTGCGCCCCCCACTATTTGAGAAACGCTGATGTAGAGTGAGGTAGGTGATCGAAAAAAAAGGACCATCAATGAGAATGGGCTGAGCTGCAGCTCACAGCCGCATGGACAGGAGTGGTGCTGTGTCCAGTACTGTAACAACGCCAATTGATCACAAGACTGCAGAACTAGACTTCACCTATAGCGGTCACCTAACTTACTGTAGGGCTAAACTGCAAAACAACCAGACGGTCACAAGAAACATACAAGAAGCATCTATTAACACTGGCAGACAACAATGTACTGAAATAAACTCATTGATAAATGACAGGAACCAAATTATAGTGACTGGATGAAAGAGATGGGAGTCCGGCTGTTGACTAGAGATGGAAGGGAGATGGTAATGACATACCGGATAAAAGCGGATAAATCACAGTGGACAGAGATAGAGAAATACCAAACTGACCCTGCTCTGAAATACAACCCAGGAGGACAGCCAAGACAAGCCAAAAGCAACTCTGCAAACAGCACATGTCAATGCTGACAGTAATGCAAGGCTGGAGAACCACAGGTTCCAGGATACACTGACAACACGATAGACTAGAACAAGATACTACAAATCTGAAAAGAAAAGCACAGAACATACACAGAACCTTGCAACCAGAGAAGCAAAAGGCTTGGGCTCTGATTTATCACACCTTTACTCCAAAATTCTGGCGCAAAAAGCGATGTAAGCGCTTGAGCAAACTTTTATGACTTTTTGCATTTTTTCACCACTTACTCCAGTTTTGTCATGTGGGTGGAAAAGTGGTTAGCTATATTAATGAGTTTCATTCCAGATATTTTTTTTAAAAAAGTTGCAATTTTACTCCCAGGAGGAGGGTGGAGTGGGAAAACTAAAGTAACTTCTCTAGACAAAAGTGTTAAGTCTAAGGCCTCTTTCACACCGGCGTCATGTTTGACGCCCGGATAAGAGGCGGGTGCGTTGCGGGAATATGCGCGATTTTCCCGCGCGGGTGCAAACGTTTGTAACGCGTTTTGCACGCGCGTGAGAAAAGTTGCCATATTTGGTACCCAACCCGAAGCCGGACTTCATCACTGAAGTCCGGTTTCGGGTCTTCTGGAGAATATATTATTTTCCCTTATAACATGGTTATAAGGGAAAATAATAGCATTCTTAATAAAGAATGCATAGTAAAATGAAGTGGAAGGGGTTAAAAATAATAAAAGTTAACTTACCTTAGCCACTTGATCGCATAGTTGCGATCTCTCCTCTCTTTCCCTGCATCAGCTAAGAACTAAAGGACCTGTGATGACATCACATCACATGGTCCAATCACATGGTCCATCTTACCATGGTGATGGACCATGTGATTGGACCATGTGATGTGACATCATTACAGGTCCTGTAGATCTTAGCTGATGCTGGGAAAGAGAAGACAGATCGCAACTACGCGATCAAGTGGCTAAGGTAAGTTAACTTTTATTATTTTTAACCCCTTCCACTTCATTTTACTATGGACCATGTGATGTGACGTCATCACAGGTCCTTTAGATCTTAGCTGATGCAGGGAAAGAGAGGACAGATCGCAACTACGCGATCAAGTGGCTAAGGTAAGTTAACTTTTATTATTTTTAACCCCTTCCACTTCATTTTACTATGCATTCTTTATTAAGAATGCTATTATTTCCCCTTATAACCATGTTATAAGGGAAAATAATAGAGATCGGGTCCCATTGCTAAGCAACCATGCGGGAAAATCGCAACGCATCCGCACTTGCTTGCGGATGCTTGCGATTTTCCCGCAGCCCCATTCACTTCTATGGGGCCTGCGTTGCGTGAAAAACACACAATATAGAGCATGCTGCGATTTTCACGCAACGCAGAAGTGATGTGTGAAAATCACCGCTCATGTGCACAGCCCCATAGAAATGAATGGGTCCGGATTCAGTGCGGGTGCAATGCGTCCTCTTCACGCATTGCACCCGCGCGGAAAACTCGCCCGTGTGAAAGGGGCCTAAGGGTAAGACAAATTTATCAAGTAACATGTGACATTTGATAAATGGGGCATAAAGTACTCCAACGCAGACTCAAGCAAAACTGACTTCAAATATTCCTCTCATGATGAATAACCCCCTTGTACTTTTAAAGACTCAGCAATCAACAGCCCCTCCCTAAATTAACAAAGCCAAGCTCGGCAATAACCTGACCAGCATCCAGGTGCAAGGTAGTTTCAAAGTAAACAGGCAAGGAAGAGGCAGCAAGAAAATTCCTGTTTGTAACAGGTTGTGCAATGAAGGGGCTGCCATGGCCTCCTCTTTCTGTTGATTTGTGAAGGACTCAGAGACCACATCTCTACCAGTGTTATTTCCCATATCATTTCTCCATTAGCTGCATTCATTATTTTCCAGATAATTACATTTGTATTCATTTGACCTTTTTGTGTTTTTTTGTTTTTTTATTTAGGTGTGTAAATGTTCTTTAACCAGTTCAAGACCCGGCCATTTTCCCCCTTCCTGACCAGACATATTTTAGTTTTTTTGGTACATGCAGTTGTGAAAGCATTATTAAATAATTTTTGGATTATACATGGGCTTTATTTTTATGCTATTTTTGCTATAGATTTTTTGTTTTATTTCTTACAGACAGGATAATGTCAAAATGGGAAAACAAACTGTTTTGAACTTTTTTTTTATATTTTAATAGCACAAAGTGGGACTAAAGTACATTTTTAAATTGTGTCCCCTTTTAGTTTTGGTTGTTTTGATATGGCAGGGATTGGCACTCTGCAGCATGCATGCCACAGATGGCATGCAGGCCATGTTTTACTGGCACACCGGCTGCAGCCTGACACTTCTGACATCCCTCCTTACTCCCTAGGTACATAATCGCTGCTATGCTTCTTATTGGGAGTCAGACCTGAAAGATGCTGGGGCAGTCAATGCTATGGTACTATTGTCACCATCCCCATGTTAATGGCACAAAACAGTGTTAAGCCGTCGGAGAGGGAGGCTATCTGTATATTGCATATAAGACAAGTCACAAAACAGTATATGGGAGACCAGCATATGGGTACCCCCTCATTACTGGTCCCAATACACTGGTCTTTGTCACAGTTTCCTGCACAACATACTGAGAACATCAGCTTTGATTTTAATTTTTCTTTAATTGGCATGGTGTACAAAAAAAAAGGGTGGCACTCTCTTACACAGAGGTTATAGCTAATGATGGACAAGGTCATACAAGACCTTTGGAAGGCATTTTAAGTGACAAATTTTTTATTACCAATTTCACCTGTAACTGGGACTGACATATTAGCTCCAGTTAAAGGGGGAATACAGCCCCCTGAAGTTAGTACAAGACTATTGAGCCTCATTGCAGAGCTAATCTAGGTCTGCTAAGACCCAGCAGCTTGTGCAGTTATCCAGCGATCACATGATCACTCATACTGGAGAAGGAAGTGGCTTTCCCTTCTCTATGAAGGGCCCGCTTCTCACTGAAACAGAAACAAGCTCTCCACTCCTGTAGCTGGGAAGGGAGAGCGGGTAGCCAGCCCCAGGAAGCAGGTAAGTAGGCCTCCCTTTGCAGGTCTGCCCAAGGGGGGGGGGGAGTGGTTCACCCCTTTAAGCAATGTCTTGCAGAGATACACATAGACTACCTAGACAGATATAGTCAACGAGCTGTCCTAACCTGGTTAAATGTACAGGTTATGTAATGGTCCCTTTAGCCTTATTTGCTACATGGTTGCATTTTTGTTTATCCCATTTTCCCGATGTGACATAGGTCATCCACATTTGCCAGGGAAATTCAGTTTTTGTGTTTTTCACCTTACGTCACAGGTTATTTTCGGTCCCGGACCTAAATATACATGACCCTTGAGAGATGAATGGGTTTTGCCAAGTTTTAATGTTATCCCCTGATGAAAAAGGTCCAGACTGTAAGTTAGGTATGATGTACTTTAAAAAGACATTATATGAGATGAGAAAAAAAGGCTCTTTTTCTTCAGGGACATGGCCATTCTTGCCAACATCTGTAGAATCATAGACTGTTGTAAAATAATAGGAGAGTTTTTGTCCAGCATCCATATGAAACAATGAGGCATTATTTTTTGAAACAAAATTTGTGCAGGTTATAATTATATTATCATTGTACAGTTCACAGTAAATGTGGTTAATATGTGTATGAATATTGTTATAGGCATGTATTGCATATCATCTCTGATTCTTTTTCTCCAGTTGTTTCCCATTTCTCTGTAAAAATGTGTTTGTTTTTTTGTACATTGTTTTTTCTACATAAAAATAAAATAAAAAAGGTATCGTAAAATCACTTAGTACTCGACAATCACAGTTACAGGAGTTGGCCACTTTCTGGTTACTGTTGACCAATATGTTGGTAAGATGAGTATATGGCACTTGCTGATAAAGCCTTTGTTGAAATTCTGCACTGTTTTCTATATTTAATAAGCTATTCCCTCTCGTTTGCCAAGCCTTTTTTGCTGTTCACACAGAGGTCTTGTCCATAAGATGGCTGCTGATGGAGTGTCATGTGACCAGCAAATCAACTCCATGTGATGTCTTCGCCAATCAAATACACTGCCCCTGCCCCAATTGAAGGGTTGGGAGTTTAGTGCAGGTGCAATATATTTCAATAGAGCAGACTGTGTAAGTGATGTGTCATGGTCACACAACCCTCCATCACCGGCCATCTCATGGACACGATCTTTATGGGGCCAGCACAGAAGATTTGCCCATCAAGTTGGCATGGCTTATAAAATATAGCAAACAGAACAGAATATCAGCAAAGTATATACTAGAGAGTGAATCTGGATCGCACATCCTCAACACTATGCTTTTGATATAACGACTGTCTCAGCATAATTACGTGGCATATCCGCCCAATTTGTAATACATTGTATGCTGTGCAAAAGAGGCATTAGTATACAGTTTGATCAAAGAGCATAGGCCCACTTACCGCGACAAGGAAGCCTCTACAAGTGGGAAACTACTCTAACCTATAAATGGCGCAGCCGTACGCGGCGACCACCGGCGCCCCAGCACCGCATCGGCAGCAGACGGCGGGACCCAGGAGCCACACAGCAACCCCACTGTGCAGCAAAGCCTCCTTGGCTCTGGGTCCCACCGCCCCACCAGCACAGCACTGAGGCAGCAATGGCAGACACACAGTACTGCACCATGTGAACGAGTGCAAAGAGTTCACCCAGTCACAACCCTCAGGAAGTGCATCTGAGAGATAGTAGGAGCAAAGGCTATATTAGTAAGTGCCATATAGTCATCTTTCATTCACGTTAATCACAAATAGCCAGAAAGTGTCCAACCCCCTTAAAGCAATTTTTTATTTATCTTTAGGGCATTCCAAGGAAAATGTGAATGTTTTGGTCTTCCGACATAGTTGCTGACTCTCCTTGAATGTCCGTGAGGCTCCTAGAAAAAGGGGAGACCTTCCAGACTCCCGGAAGAGCTGAAAGACCACCTGGTTCTGGGTCTGTGGGTCAAATGACAAAGGGCGTGTGGTCAGAAAACGGAAGCATGTCAATGGCTAAGAAAAATTTTTAAGTATGGCCTGTTACCGTCATCAGAATATCGGACTATCCTTTAACCACACCATGTCAGTACTAGGGAGTATACCAGACACTTTTGTGTCCCACAGATAAGTGTCCTGCATGTTCTTCTGTCCACAGTATTCTCATTAATTTGCAAAGGGCTGAGCTGCTTAACCCTTGGACAGGAGTGGCACTGCTACTAGATAAAAGTAGGCACTATGAGGGTGATTTATCATAATAGTTAGTTTGCGTTGGAGTACTTTGGACCAAATTTATCAGTCACATGTTTGTTAAATTTGATGCATCTTTAAATCTACCACTTTTGTCTACAAATGCTTCTCCAGTTTTATTTACACCACCCCCTATTAAGCCTTTTTTTTTCTTTAGACTTAAAAAATAAAAAAAAGTTAGTGATAAATCTGGAGTGAAAATTATTTAAATAGTTAACCGTGCCCACTTTCCCACGCACTTTTTAAAACTGGAGTGAATGGTGTAGAAGTCTAGTGTTGCCCAAAGAGTTTTAAAGCCCTATTAGGCGACTTTTTGAAGCCAGACATGTGGAGTGCACAACTTGTTAAATTCAGCCATATATTCCAATTTGTTTCTAAGCATATAAAGAAACCTTTTGTGTGCTACACTAGACAGCATTTTTAAACGCTTAATGTTACCTTCACAAATGGTAGATTTTGTTGCAGAAATTTTTGCTGAAAATCTGTTTAATCATTTGAATGGGGCTTGCAGAAACCCATGCGCTTGCTGCTAAAATGGAACTTCTTTTCAGAGTTCTACAACACAATCTCCTGCAAGGGAAGGCTTCCCAAAACTGCTCATAAAAGATTAGATTCATTAGTGGACTGTTCTGTAACGCCAGATAAGTATAGCAGTAAAGCACCAGTATTATAAATGGCAAATGGTAGCTTGCAGGCCTTGCTACAGAATTTTCCATTGGAGCACAGGGGTTTAAAGTTAGGGTAGGTTCGCACTTGCATTAAATGAGTGGACTTTGTCCGTCCAAAAGCCAGCATTTCGCTAGAAAGTGGCTGGATCCCAATATAGTCAATGGGTTCTGGCAATGAATGGCTGTATGTAGCTATGCTGAATCCGGTGAACTCCAGCAGGCTGTTCTTTGCTGGAAGACCATGCCGGATCCATGTAACAAAATGTAATCCCACCCGGGGGGCGTGGCTAGGGGCACATGGAGGCAGACCTCTGAGCTCCTGAGACATCGGCCCTTACAACGGCAGGAAACAGCCCTGCAAGTACGTGCACCTACACATTACTGGCATCGGAGGACAGCGCAAGCACTCTGCTACCGGCAGCACCAGTGTCCGTCATGCCGAGGGGTAAGAGACGCGGCAGCCCAGCGAAACTCACCAGCTTCTTCTCTGCCGTGAGCACGCTCCAAGATGGCGACCCCCGCGCCTCTGCAGCAGATAGAGCGGCACTCTCCCTAGCCATATCACAGCCTGTGTCTCCTCAGGCCTCAGGGAGCTCCCCATCCTTCTCTTCTGCATCGCTGTTCCCTGCACAAGCTGCACAATCTCCACAGCATGACATCTCTGTGCAGCAGGACCCACCATTAGGCCGGACTCAAAGTGCACCACATAAAAAAGTTAAGCAGTTCACTTTCGCTGCCTTGCATGAGCTTACTGGAGGTGAGGCTGAATCTGCGCCAATTACTGAAGCTGTGATAAAGGGAATGAGGGTCCTAATGGCAGACCTGCAAAAGTCTCTGAAATAGGATCTCAGCGAAGCTATTACCCAAATTCAACATGATAGCTCAGCCTTGGGGTCTAGAACCGTCCAAGTGGAATCTAAAATGGCGGAATTGACCTGTGCGCATAACAAATTAGTGGACATTACTAATTCTTATGAAGAGGAAATAGCAGCGATGAAACTTAAAATTGCGGACATGGAGGATAGATCCTGCAGAAATAACCTACGTTTCCGTGGAATTCCGGAGTCTGTGAAGGGCGAAGATCTTGCAACCTTCCTGAAGGGTTTCTTCATATGCCTTTTACCGCAAGCTCCAACCGCAGATTTGCTTATAGATAGGGCACACAGGCTCCCTAAGCCAAATCTTTACCTACCTCTGCACCGTGCGACACTATTACGCAAATTAATTTTTTTCATGCTAAAGAACAAATTCTGAAAGCGGCGAGGAACTCCCCTGCCTTACCGGAGCGTTTTCAGGACATTTCCATATTCGCCGACTTATCAGCAGCTACCTTGGCCAATTTGCTTCCAGTACTGCTTTACTGCACAAACATAGAATCCCTTACAGATGGGGGTTCCCCGTTCGACCGTCTCCAATCCTCACCCGCCTCACGCGTTGAGGAAGTATGGATCACCGTAGAACACCGCAAGCGAAAAACTGTGTGATCACTGGAGGGGTGAGAAGTCTCGCTCATAGTTACCAATCCGCTGTTACCAATCCGCCTGTTTTTTTCTCCTTTTCCCTCCCGTCGGCCTTCCTTGCAGGGCGCTACTTCGGCTGGATTAGGCCAATTCTAGCTGGTGAATGTGACCAGTATTCCCATATACTGCCCCTATGTTGCAATAACCTTTCTTACTGAAGTTTTGTATACTATTCCTACTTTTCTGTACCCGAGCGGTTACAGCCACTCTCTGTTCTCCTAGTTATATTATTGTTCTGAATCATTTATCTGTTCACTGCGCCACATTTTTTCTCACTCAGGTGTATTCTGCTTCTCCTATGGTAGATCCCGTGTCTCTAAGATGTGGGATCTTTTCATATGAGATGATGCGGCCATACGCACCCTCGTCCACTTCTGACTATGGTATTTAAGATTGTTTCATTAAATGCTAAAGGTCTTAATTCCCCCTTCAAACGGTCCCCACTATGGAAAGAAGCTAAGCACCTTTAAGCTGACATACTCTGCATACAAGAAACGCATTTACTGCCCCTAGATGTCCCTAGATTAAAACACAAAAACTTTCCTCATATATTCTCAGCACCCGCATTTGGGAGGAAGAAAAGGGGAGTATCCATTGCGCTTAAAGACTCAATTGCATTTCAAATGGAGAGGGTTGAAGTGGACGAGGGTGGGAGATATGTCATTGTGATTGGCCTCATTAATAATGTCCGCTACACAATTGTCTCTCTGTATGCGCTGTGTACAGCGCCTAATCGGCGACCCTCTAGAATTCACGAAGGTCGTCTCATCGTGTTTGGAGATTTTAACACAGTGATGTGGCCTTCTATGGATTCTACTTCTTTAGCTGAGACCAGGGATCCATCAGCAATAACTAAACTTGCACAATCACATGATCTGTATGATGCCTGGCAGATCCAACACCCCACTGAGCGTGATTTCACCTTCTTTTCTGACGCCCATAAGGTGTACACTAGGATTGACTATTTTTTAGTTGACAGACAGTTGCTACCCTGTGTTGCCTCCACAAATATCTATATCATTACCTGGTCTAATCACGTGCCCATTGAAATTGGAATAAAAGAACAGTACACTAATGCGCAGCACTCCATATGGAGGCTTAGTAACTTTATACTGCACAGTCCGCGTAACTCAAACCATCGAATGTTTGCACAATTATTTTAAGGAGAACGATACTGGTGACATTTCCTATGGTATCTTGTGGTGCGCAATGAAAGCAACTCTCAGGGGTCATTTTATTAAGCAATCTTCCTATGATAAAAATGTAGAACACGGTTGCTGCTCCAGTTGCACTCTAGACTGGCTGATCTACACCGCTTGAACAAATCTTCCTATTCTCTTCATAGGGCGGCAGAAATAACGTTAATTCAATCTCGCTTACATAAGCTCAATTCTTATCAATATGATTTGATGCTGAGAAAACTTAAGCTTCACCACTATTGGCAAGGCAATAAGGGGGGTGCATTACTTGCTAAACAATTAAAGTCGCGCAGTGCCAAATCTAGAATTTCTTATCTATCCTGTTCGGATGGATCCAGGGTGTTTGACCCGCAAGGCATTGCTGATGAGTTTGCTAAATATTATGCTTCATTGTACAATCTTTCAGCTGACACTTCAACACCTCAACCCTCCTTGCCCTTTATACAAACATTTTTGAGCCATCTCCATCTGCCCTCCCTGTCAGATAGCCAGAAACTAGAGGTATCCTCTGTTTTCTCTCCAGAGGAGATCTCTGCGGCAATCAAAACTCTAAAAGCTAGCAAATCACCCGGGCCGGACGGCCTCACCAATGAATTTTACAAAGTTCATAGAGACCTACTGGTTCGTTACTTAGCTAGGCTATTTAACAATCCTGCATCCTCGGGTTTTCTCCCCAGAGAAATGCTTAGCGCATTGATAGTCACCCTGCCAAAGCCTAGGAAGTCCCCGGATCTTCCCTCTAATTTCAGGCCTATCTCACTCCTTAATGTGGACCTAAAAATTTACGCTAAGGTAATTGCGACACGCTTGACACGTATTCTCCCAACGTTAATTGATGCTGATCAAGTTGGATTTGTTAAAGACCGGCAGACGGTAGATGGTACACACAGATTCTTGAATATTATGTCAGTGGTGGCTGAAGGTCAGACCCCTTCTCTGCTCCTATCACTGGACGCCAAGAAGGCGTTCGACCGGATTCACTGGGGCTACCTTGAGGCGGTGCTAGGCAAATTCGGATTTCCCCCAAGGCTTATGTCTTCTATTCTAGTGTTTATAATATTCCTCAGGAGCCCTGTCCACGCCCCTTGCAATCACTAATGGCACAAGACAGGGGTGTCCTCTCTCCCCCCTCCTATTTGCTCTACTAATGGAACCTCTGGCTCATCATATTAGGTTGTCCCCGCATGTTAAAGGTATCTGTATTGACGAAACAGAGCACAAAATAGGTCTTTTCGCGGACGACGTCATTATTTCAGTCACTGATCCCCTATCCTCCTTAATAGCTGTCACAGAAATCATCGACCAATTTAGTCGGGTGAGTTACTATAAAGTCAACTCCCATAAATCGCTCATGCTAGGGATGTGGCTGCCACTAGATATTAAACGTGCCATCTCGGCCAAATTCCCTTTTAAATGGGCTGAAGGCAGTATTCCTTACCTAGGTATTACTCTCACGTTCCCCCTTTGCCACCTGCAGTCTGTTAACTATACTGCTAATTGTCCCCTTATCCCGAAAATTCTTCCATTTAAGATTATAGAAGCTCGGTTGTCAGCTTTCAGTGCCTGCTTGCCAGATACTGATTTCTCACAATGGGAATCTAAAGGGATCCTTTTAGTTTCTTAGATTATATCTAACAATGCTCTGATATCCTTCACGGAATTAAGAGAGCGTTATCAGTATCTGTGGTCTGATTTTTATAAGTACCTTCAGTTACGTCACCTCCTAGCCTCTAAGAACATTACGCACTCCACACAATCTTCTGCGTATGCTGTGTATTTCCAGAACCCTTCTGTACAGAGCGGAAGTATCTCTGAAGCCTATAGGGGGTTACAACTTTCGGTTATTATACAGAAATTCCCATTTCAGACTAAATGGAAGGGAGACCTAAACAAAACTTTCACGCCCTTTAGCTCTAAAACCTCAAAATAGGAGGAAACTCCTTTATGGGTGGTACTACACCCCCTACCGTTTGTCTATTATATACCCAACCACCTTGAATGTTTTTTGGCATTGCCTGTCGGCCACTGGCAACTTAAAGGGAGTATGTCAGCACATTTGAGCATATTAGACTAATCAAATAGCGTTATATGTGCCACTCTTAAGTTAAAAACGGTACCTTTGTCGTATATATTGGTGTTTTCTTTCAGCCAAAAATGAACTTTGAAGAATATGTAAATGCGGGATCTCAAGTGCCCAGAGCGGTGTCTCCAGCGTCCGTGCCCCAGGCGGCACCTCCTCCCCGGCTCAGATCCCCGCCCCGCCTCCTCCTCTGCCCGCCCATCTGTGTGTTTTAAAGTTCAATCAGAGCCTGTGCCAGTTAATGTTGCGCCCCTCGTCGTTAGCCGGCGCGTGCGCAGGAGCTGCTGCAATGCCGTGCCAGGAGTAGGCATCGCACTGCGCATGCCCCGGCGCGGGCTCTGATTGAACTTTAAAACGCACAGATGGGCGGGCAGAGGAGGAGGCGGGGAGGAGGTCCTGCCTGGGGCTCGGACGCTGGAGACGCCGCCCTGGGCACTTGAGAGCCTGCATTTACATATTCTTCAAAGTTCATTTTTGGCTGAAAGAAAACGCCATTATATACAACAATGGTACCGTTTTTAACTTCAGAGTGGCACATATAACGCTATTTGATTAGTCTAATATGCTCAAATGTGCTGACAGACTCCCTTTAATGCACATCTGGTGGAACTGTCCCGCTGTTTACCTTTTCTGGTCCACTGTATTGTCACTTGTGAATGCTGTGATCTGGGTAGCACTTCCACTTTCCTCAGAAATAGCCTTGCTTTCCTTGGGGCTAGAATATTTGAGTCTAGCGGATCTAACCATTGTTTTTCATATACTAACTGTAACGAGAGTTGCAGTAGCTAAACGGTGGAAGAGCAGGGATCTCCCACGCATCCCAGAAATCATTGCTAAAGTCCATTATATTTATGGCATAGAACTACTGATTACGAAAAGGTTATACCGGTTGTCTGGTGTTAGCAGCAGGTGGCAAAAATGGGCATGTTATGTGTCCAGTAATTATTCTTCTTTAACGGATCTACAATTATAGGAGATATTAATTCCAACTATAATAACTGATATTAAATGTGGTGCAGTTTTGACTGTTGTTTGTTGGCTGTTTGTTCACGGCCTTGTTTCTTTTAATCAAAATGTAAAAATTTTCCTCCAATGTCTTCTAATATAACAGTCTGTACTGCGATATGCAATTTACGTTGTATTCCAATGTGATGTGACATTATGGAAGATGTTATATGCTCTGATTTTCTAATAAAAAATTTGTGAGTAAAATGTAAACCCACCCTACCCTACCTGCATTGTATGAAGTGAACAAGGCAATGATAAAAACATTAAAAATAGCTGAATGAGAAAAGTAGTATTTCCTTCTAAACTTGCTGATTCACATAAAGAGCTTCTTCTCGCCTTGCAGTTTGCTTCTTTTATAATTGCACGCGGAAAGGAATGTAGGTAAAGAGTCATGTAAACCAGATAAACAGCAATTATGAAACAAGTCATATGATTCCTCCCCAGCTAAGAATAGGGCCATATAGATACGGTGTATGGATAACAGTATTGGGTTGGGACACCTACACACAACACCTACACAAAATACCTACAGGAGCTTTTATGAAATCCTATTCTAAATCCATGGGCGCTACTATGGAGTTGGTCCACACTGTGCAGCTAAAACAACTTCTACTCTTCCGGGAAGGTTTTGTACAAGATCTTGGAGTGTGTCTGTGGGAATTTTTGCCCATTCATCCAGAGGTTAATTTTTGAGGTCAGACACAGACCATGGCCAAGAGGACCTGGATCATAATCTCTGTTCTAGTTCATCTGAAAAGTTTTGTATAGAGTTGAGATTGGGGCACAGTGGTGGGCCAATCAAGTTCTTCCACACCAAACTCTGCCTTTATTGACATTGCTTTGTGCACTGCGGCACTGTCATGCTGATACAAAAGGGCCTTCCGCAAACTGTTGTCACAAAGTCGCATACAATTATCCAAAATGTCTTGGTATGCTGAAGAATTAAAATTTCCAGTCACTGGAACTAGGCGCCCAGGCCAACCCCTGAAAACAACCCCATAACATTATCCTTTCTTCACTAAACTTTTTGTGCTGATATTACCTCTAGATGAGGTTTGAAGCTCTGCAGTTATTAAGTCAGCAGAGTATTGGCAACTTTTATGGACTATGGGGGTCATTTAGGCCACAATCTGCGAATTTTCTCCGCTCACACCAGATCTAAAAAAGTGGGTGGGGAAGGGGACGGGCCAACAAGCCCGTCTCATTTATCATTTTCTACACCTGTTTTAGGCATACAAAATAGTCTAAATGTAAGACAACAAGGAAGCTGGCTTACATGTAGACCCAAGTTATGTAGAGGCCGGCACCACTACATAATTTATGCGCCGCCAGCGCAGGGGCTTTTTAAGACCGTTTGTAATAAATGACCCCCTATGTGCGTCACTTTGTTACTTTGCTCTGTAACTTTCCATGGCCTGACCCTTCAAGGCTGAGTTGCTGTGGATTCTAATTCTTCAACTTTACAATAATACCGCTCCCAGTTGATTATGGAATATTTAGGAGGGAAGAAATTTCACGAACTGTTACAATGATAGCATCCTGTTACAGTACCCCGCTCAAATTCAGTGAGCTCTTTAGAACGACCCAGTCACAAAGGGAAACTACATGGCTAGGTGCTGGATTTGATATACCTGTGGCAATGGGACTGAATGTAACACCAGAATTCAATGATTAAGAGGTTTGTCTCAATACTCTGGTCCAAAGAATATATGTCAGCCACCAATAAAAGCAAACCGTGAAAAAAATCTATTCTAATTAACCCTTTAAAGCAAAATGATGTAACTGGACGTCATTTCAGTTTAAGGGATGTATGGATGGGCTCGCAAGCTTTGATGTCAGCTATTTAACACCCACTGTACTCCAATCAGAGCCTCCGCAATGTAATCATAGGGCTCCGATCAGTTACTAAGGCAGCCTGGGACCTGCCATAGTAAGCTGCCTGTTAAGCCCTACCCGTGGGAGGGATTCCTAAGATGCCTGTAAAGATTCTGTAGACTGCAATAGATTTCAGGTTTCAGGAGGTCTTATAAGGGTGCTGCCACACAGCAAGTCTATGGGAAAATGTTTCACCCAATACATGCTGTGATTTAAAAAAACAAAAACTCAAGCGACAAAACAGTTACTGTCTTAAAACAATACTACTATGAAAATTAGTGTTTGTAGGGTATTCTTTAATTTCCTATTGACCAGCATGTAACAACTGGACATGGTGGGGGAGATTTATCAAACTTGTGTAGAGTAGAACTGGCTTAGTTGCCAATAGCAACCAATCAGATTCCACCTTTCATTTTCCAAAGGTGCTGTGGAAAATGAAAGGTGGAATCTGATTGGTTGTTATGGGCAACTAAGCCAGTTCTACTTTACACCAGTTTGATAAATCTACCCCAGTGTTTTTCTCTCCAGAAGGGATTAAAAATGTCAAAGAATCATTATTCACCTCCAAAATCCCCCACCGTTGCCATGCCAGTGCTGCTTCACTCCCCAACTCTCTTCACTTTCTGATCCTGGCTAGTGATGTCGCGAACATAAAATTTTCAGTTCGCGAACGCGAACTTCTGCAAATGTTCGCGAACGGGCGAACCGGGCGAACCGCCATAGACTTCAATTGGCAGGCGAATTTTAAAACCCACAGGGACTCTTTCTGGCCACAATAGTGATGAGAAAGTTGTTTCAAGGGGTCTAACACCTGGACTGTGGCATGCCGGAGGGGGATCTATGGCAAAACTCCCATGGAAAATTACGTAGTGGACGCAGAGTCGGGTTTTAATCCATAAAGGGCATAAATCAACTAACATTCCTAAATTGTTTGGAATAACGTGCTTTAAAACATCCAGTGTGTGTATACGATCAGGTATGATGTTGTATCGATCAGGTAGTGTAAGGATTACGCCCGCTTCACTGACATTGACAGACCAAACTCCCTTTTAATGCACCGCAAACAGTTCATTTGCACAACCGCAAACTCCCCATTTGCACAAGGTTGGATACCAAGCTAGCCACGTCCCGGTGATGTCATTGAAGGTTTCTTCCTCCACCCAGCCACGTACAACACCAAGGGTCCCCGAAAGGTGAATTGAATTGATTTTTCGAACGGTGAGATGGTTAAAAAACGCTGGCTCCCTCCACTCTGTTTTAAACCACGGTGACTGCGTCTGCGCCGTGCAATTTACTGTCACACCTGATATGAGTGGTATTATGCAAAGTCCTGTGCCAGCCGGTATGAGTGGTGGACACTGGCAGTGGGCACACTACAGTCAGTGGAAGTCAGCCTGACACACACTGGCAGGCAACTAACCTTAGATTAAAGTGTAAAAATTAAGTGCCTTTTTTTAAGCAAAGTCCTGTGCCACACGGGATGACAGGGGTGGGCACTGGCAGTGGGCACACTACAGTCAGTTGAAGTCGGCCTGACACACACTAGCAGCAGGCAAGCAGCTGAAATTACACTAAAGTGTAAAAATTAAATGCCTTTTTTATGCAAAGTCCTGTGCCAGCCGGTATGAGTGGTGGGCACTGGCAGTGGGCACACTACAATCAGTGGAAGTCAGCCTGACACACACTGGCAGGCAACTAACCTTAGATTAAAGTGTAAAAATTAAATGCCTTTTTTGATGCAAAGTCCTGTACCACACGGAATGACAGGGGTGGGCACTGGCAGTGGGCACACTACAGTCTGTGGGCCTGCAGCTCCTCACACACAGGCAGGCCAGGCAACTGCAATATGTATATAAAGGAAAAAAAAAAGCAGACTAATGTTGCAGCCCTAAAAAGGGCTTTTTGGGGTGCTGTCAGGACGCTGTCCTTACAGCAGAGATCAGATGAGTCTTTCAGGACTGGAGTGGACACTGAATTCACTAGCCTAGCTATCAATTTCCCAATTAAATCAGCAGCTACTACACTCTCCTTCCTCTCACTAAGACTGCAGCTTCAGAATGAATCTAAAATGGATGCTGTGCAGGAGGTGGGAGGGTCTGGGAGGGAGGGTATGCTGCTGATTGGCTGGAATGTGTCTGCTGACTGTGAGGTACAGGGTCAAAGTTTGCTCAATGATGATGTATAGGGGGCGGACCGAACATCGCATATGTTCGCCCGGCAGAGGCGAACGCGAACAAGCTATGTTCGCCGGGAACTGTTCGCCGGCGGATAGTTCGGGCCATCTCTAATCCTGGCGCGACACACTGGAACTGCCAGGAAAGGAATGCTCAGCCAATCACAATTTACTGAAAAAGTAAGCTGCATTCACGCTGACTCCATTTATGACAACTTTTAATGGATTGTGTAAGAAACCTAACCTAATGCTCAACAGGACATTTGGGTTACGGTGACAATGGCTTTACCTTTTAGTGACCAGGAATTTTTTTTCATTGTCATATTCCAAGAACTATAACTTTTTTATTTGTCCGTCAATTTAGTTGTATGAGGAATTATTTTTTGTGGGACAAGTTGCAGTTTTTAATGGCCCCATTAAACTTACTGAGGCAGGGGGGAAAATGGGGCATGGGAAGAAACAGCAATACATCACTGAGTTTTTACGTTATAAATTTTGCGGCTTTCATTCTTTGGCATGAATAGCATGATAACTTTACTCCCTGGGTCAGTATGATTACACCAATACCAAATACATATAGATTTTTTTTTACATTTTACTACTTTTGCACAAATAAAACCCCTTAAAAAAAAAATCTAGTTAATTTATAAATCTCTGCATCCCAAGACTCATGACTTTTTTTATTTTTCTTTCTATCCAGCCATGTGAGGGCTTGATTTTTGTGGGACTCGTAGTTTTCATTTGTATCATTCTGCGGTACATAACATTTTCTATCGAATTTTATTCCTTTTTGGTGGCCAATAAGCAAAAAGCAATTCTGGCATTTCTTTTTTTACAGTGTTTATTATGTGGGATAAATTCCATGATAATTGTATAGTGCAGGCATGAAAGCGGCAATACCAAATAATATACGCCGA
This sequence comes from Bufotes viridis, assembly GCA_033119425.1. NCBI lineage: Eukaryota > Metazoa > Chordata > Amphibia > Anura > Bufonidae > Bufotes > Bufotes viridis. The sequence continues at coordinate 422,311,925 of CM065591.1, forward strand.
ATATGTCACAGTACACCCAGAAGAAGACACCAGCCGGCATCGCTCTGCAGAGAGCGTCTTCTTATTTGCGTGTAATAAAAGTCCTTTTTGTGCGTTGACGGGGGCATGTATTAAAAGAGGACCAGGCTATTTAGGTTTAGCTGACATTAGCATATCACTAATGTCAGCCAGGTTAATACTGTTATTTCTGCTGACACAAGCCCTTTAATAAAACTTTTATTTAAAATTTATTTTAACTAGCAGTACAGTGTATTAGTGAACTGGATTGTGTTTCTCTTCTTGCTATTCACGGCGGCAGGGGAAGATCGGCCATAGACCTTACAGGGAAATTTACCGGTGGGCCAATGTCCAGGGGGCCACCCAAGCCCCCATCTCTGCAGCTGGCTGGGTACACAATAGGCTCTCAGTGGTAATTAACTCTGTGAGAATCAGGTACTCATGTATCCGGCCAGTGACATGCCCTTCTGAATTCAACTATGTCCCGCATCTCACCTCCTAAGCCCCCTTTTAACTTAATCAGAGACAACTGGAAGAGGAGGAGAGAAAATGGCCTCTATTGATGGCCAACTCAGAAGGACAGCTTTTGGGGCAATGCTGACCCCCCCCCTACTTTTTTTGCCCCGCCTCTCTTCAATTTAGACCCTCTAACAATATGGGGCCACTGTTAGGTAATTTTTCCAGGGCCACTTTAGGTACCCAATCCGCCTCTGCACGGCGGCTTGGTTTAAGTGCTACATAGGTCCCCAATGCAGCAGAAAGCAGGGGCTCAGCTTTCACATGAGAGCCACGCTCCTGCTCTAACAGCCCGGACTGGTAGGAGTGTCTATCTGGGCTGTTTAACATGCCGCCGGCAATGGCGCACGCTGCATGTAAGCGGTGACAGAGGGAGTGCACTGTTGTGTATAGGCTGAATGGGACCTGCTGTAGGCCCCAAACCTGCCTTGACTTTTCCCCAGCAGGGTGTATCTCTCTCGCCCTCACACAACTCTATAGAAAGAAAAATAAAAAAGTTATGGATTTTATTGCACAAAAGTAGTAAAACGTAAAAAAAAACTTTATGTATTTGGCATAGCTGTAATCGTACTGACCCAAATTTACCACATTTTCAATTTTCTTTTATTGCCCCATGATTAAATACTACTTCCTGTTTTCTCATGTGACTGCTGTCCCATCATGCCTTAGGCCGGTTTCAGACAAGCGAGTTCCACACTCCGGACTCGCAGCATGAATATGCAGCAGCTCCCGTCCTGACCTACCAGTACTGACAAGGTCTCATAGCATTATATTGACTTATTATGCTATATAACCCTTAGAGGTCTGAAATATATTGTACAACACTGACAGCATTATGTTACTGTAATCCAATGCATTCCAGAACTCTATCAGATTGGTGGGTTTCCTACTGGTGGGAACACTACCAATCATGAGAACGGGAGCCCTGCAGGCCCCTTGCTGCTCCCCTAAAATGACTGGAGCGACCGGTCGCACAAATGCCCGCACCGCACTATTCATTTCTATGGGAGTTCCAGAGACAGTGGAGCGATGTACTCAGCTATCTCCGGAACTCCCATAGAAATGAATGGAGCGGCCGCGCGCATTTGCGACCGGCCGCTAGGTTCATTTCAGGGGAGAAGCAAGGGTCCTGCAGGGGGTACTCGTGATTGGTAGAGGTCCCTGCAGTAGGACCCCCACCGATCTGATAGTTATTCCCTATCCTGTGGATAGGGGATAACTTGTACCTACCAGAACACCCCTTTAACCAAATACTGTTCTAATACTCTTCTAAAACCTCTTCTAAAACCTCCTCCAAATTAAAACTTTTCAAACAAAAACGACCTGTTTTCAGCAAATAATCTGCTACTGATTTTTCTGCCTCTAATTTTGCTGTGTGAACTTGGCCAAAGACCCAGCAGCTCATGCAGATACCCAGCACCCAGCGATCACATGATTGTTAGAAGTGGAGCAAGGAATAGCATTGCTGCTCCCTGATCTTTATTTACTGTGCTCACTGAGCACTGTGTATATAGCAACGGAGAAGGCAGGGATGGTAAGATAATTGTGGTGGGTTAGTGGGGCTCTCTAGGTCCCTGAAAACACCTTAGGGCTCATGCACACGAACATATTTTAGTTCTGTGTCCGTTCCGCTTTTTTTGTGGACTGTATTTGGAACGATTCATTTCAATGGGTGTGCATTCCATGTCCGTTCCGCAAAAGAATAGAACATGTCCTATTATTGCCCGCATTATGGACAAGGATAGGACTGTTCTATTAGTGGCCAGCTGTTCTGTTCCACAAAATACGGAATGCACATGGACGTCTTCCATATGTTTTGCAGACCGCAAAATACATACGGTCGTGTGCATGAGCCCTTAAATACATATGTGGCAATTACACAATTACATATATGGCAATTACAAACTCCCAGCCTCTTGTGCTGATCTCTGCGTGAGATGGGGGGCGTGTAACTACAATGCTGTACTCCCCTTCTGACAAGAGAGGCAGCTGCAATAATAAAATTCAGACGTGCATTGCTACTTTACAAACCATGGCTCGGGGAGCCACCTGCTGCTGGAGAGCATCATTTCACAATGCTATCTGTAACCTTGCAACAGCAAAATGGGCAATTGGTGTGACATGCTGCTCCCCTTTGCTGTGTCACAGGTTTTGACCGATATAAAATATAATTTTTACATTTTATTCATGTCACATCCTATCAGAACATGTTTATGTGAAATAAATGAAAGCATATCTTCAGCTACACTTTTTATGGTTATTTAATGTAAACCATAGTAAAAAAAAATCCAGTATTGTAATAGGTCTTATTATCACCAGTGCTGGTTTGAAAATATTCTCCAGTGATTCCGCCTATTTCCTCTGTCTTTAACCCCCTAGAACTAGAAGGACGGCGTCTGTTTCCTAAAGTATTGGTATGCACTGGCTTTCATTGGTGCTGCATGCAGTTATCTAGTAATTCCAGGCCACAATATGTAATTTTTGTCATACTACAGTAAAAGCCCCTTAATGACCAGACCTGAAAAGCTTTAATGACCAGCAACATTTTTTCATTCCAGTATCCATAGCTTTTATATTTTTCCATTGACATGCCTGCATGAGACCTTGTTTTATGCAGGAGAATTATTATTACAATAAAAATTATGGTTATATTTACTTATTTTTTAGTGTTGAAAAAATTTTGGTGTTGAAAACCAAAAATAATTTTGGGTATTTTTTTTATTTATTTTTTACCATTCAGGTTTCTCACTAAATACCCTTTAAATGAACTCTTTTGGTTAATATGGCTATGTGGAGAATAAAATATATTTTGTACAAAATAGTGGTGTTTTTTAGTTTTTTTGCACTTTTTAATTTTTTGTATTTTTTAATCACATTACTTAAGTCTATTATGAGATTGCTATATTATAATATACACTACTCGCAAAAAGTTATGGATATTTGGCTTGTGGGTGAAACTTCAGAATGAACCTAAAATGCACTTAATGTGCCCTTCTGTAAACTTTTAAATGCACATGTCCAACTGTTCAATGTTTCAGTACTTTTTGCACAACTTGCAATTCTCTAACAAGAAGATTAAGCGCAAAATTCACAACAGGTGTTTGATCCATGAATTACCCAATACATTTCCTGGTTTAATTAGTATTGGTATTTAAACAGTCCTCCTCATCATGCTGTTCACATTTTAACATCACGAGACCAATACGACACTTATAAATTGATCAACAGTGACTCGTCATTGCGAGGCTTCAAGCAGGATGTTCTCAGACAGAAGTGGCTACTTTTCTTAGAGTGTCATCAGCAGGTTGCAACAGAGATACAGAGAGATTGGAGGAGTCACAGAAAGGCATAAAAGAGGATGTCTTTTGGCTACATCCCACACTGATGACTGCTTCATTGTGAACAATGCCCTGCTGAACCAGATGATGAATGCCCACAACTCCAGGCACATTTAAGGGAGGTGAGAGGTACCCAAGTGTCACGTCAGACCATTCAAAACTATTTACATCAGCGTTGTTTGCGTGCTAGATAACCTGCAAGGGTACCTGACCACACCACCAGACACAGGCATCATTGTCCTGCATGGGCCAGAGAGTATCTACGCTGGACGAGGGACCAGTGGGCCTCAGTGCTGTTCACTGATGAAAGTCGATTTCCGCTGAGCAGAAATTATGGCCACCAACGATGTTGGAGACATCAAGGAGAGCGCTATGCATCAGCCACTGTTGTCAGCTGAGGAGCCTTTGGTGGTGGTATTACAGTATGGGCAGGTGTGTCTAGTCAATACGGAACTGCCCTACACTTTGTAAATGGTACAGTGACAAGCCCCTACTACATGAATAACATCATTAATCCAGTCATTGTGCCCCTGCATGAACAACACAGGCCTAATTTCATCTTCCTGGGTGACAATGCACCAGCTCATTGAGGTCGCATCATTAGGGAACGGCTGCTGGAGACTGGGGTACCTCAAATGGAGTAGCCTTCACTTTCTCCAGACCTGAATCCCATTGAAAACCTATGGGATCAGCTGAGTCGCCGTGTAGAGGCTCGTAACTCTGTACCCGAGAACCTCAATGACCTGAGGGCCGCCCTTCAAGAAGAGTGGAATGCCATGCCTCAGCAGACAATAAGGGCTCATGCACACGACAGTGAAAAATGGCCGTGTAACGGCCGTCACACGGCCATTTTTACCACCAATGTAAGTTTATGGAGCTATTCACGTGGCCGTTCTTTTAACAGCCAGTGAATAGCGTCCGTCCAAAAATAGGACATGTCCTATTTCTGGCCGTTTTCACGGCCATGCGGACCCATTAAAATCAATGGGACAGTTTTTAACGGCCGATTGACAGGAAGGCACCCGTCTCACGGCCGTTAAAAACGTGTAGACAGGCCATGAATGGTGGCCCCATATCGGCTGCAAACCGCAGGTCAATTCAGACCTGCGGTTTGCAGCGATTTCTGACTTGTCTGATCCCCGCGGTCTGTGACCGCGGCGATCAGACAGTTAAATGTCCATTTTTTTAAAACATTTTTGACCCCCTTTCCCCCCCCTGTTGCAGGGGGGGGGTTGCGGCAGCGCTATTTTTGTGGCGGGAGGCGGGCTGCAGGCGCGGGAGGCGGGCGGTGCGGCAGGCGGGATCGCAATTGCGATCCCCCGCCCGCCTCCTTTAAAAAGAATTCCCTGGTGTCTAGTGGGTATAGTGCTGACCCCCTGCTATAAACTGCTGACATCTGTGCTGCAGATGTCAGCAGTTTAACCTCTTCCATACCGCAGCCCGTACGGACCGCGGTATGGAAGGGGTTAACAGGGAGGGAGCTCCCTCCCTCTCCCATCGGGGGGCTGCCGTGCCTATGCAGCCCCCCGACAGGATGGGGTCACAGAGGGAGGAGGCTCCCTCCCCATCACCCGCTGCTCCCTTCTGGCAGCGGGTGATGATCACCATGGAGACAGGACGCTTACTGAAGCGCCCTGCTCTCTCCATGGTGCTGAAAGCCTGAATAGATCTGCTATAGGCAGGTCTATTCAGGCTTTCTAAAGTAAAAAAATAAAATACAGTAAGTACACTATATAGTGTACTTACTGTGTTTTATAGACCCAGATTCACTGGATCTAAAAGAACCAAGTGGGTCTAGGTAATAAAAAAATTTAAAAAAGTGAAAATAAAAGAAAACACATGTCACTGAATTAAAATGAAAAACATAAAATACTGTACACATATTAGGTATCGCCATGTCCGTAAAAACCTGCTCTATAAAAATATCACATGACCGAACCCCTTAGGTGAACCCCATTGAAAAAAAAAAACAAAAATGGTGTAAATAAGCCATTTTTGGCCCCTTACGTCACAAAAAGTATATTACAAAGCGATCAAAAAGGCGTATGCCTCCCAAAAAAGTACCAATCAAACCGCCATCTCATCCCGCAAAAAATTAGCCCCTACCTAAAACAATTGACCAAAAAATAAAAAAACTATGGCTCTTAGACTAAAACATGATTTTTTTTGTTTCAAAAATACTTTTTAGTGTTAATTGTAAAAAAAAGAACTAAAAAGTAGACATAGTAGGTATCTCCACGTCCGTAAGAATCTGCTCTATAAAAATATCACATAACCTAACCCCTCAAGTGAACACTGTAAAAAAAATTAAATAAAAACTAGCCAAAAAAAGCAATTTTTTTGTAACCTTACATCACAAAACGTGTAATAGCAAGCGATCAAAATGTCATATGACCCCCCAAAACAGGCTAATCAAACCGTTACCTCATCCCGCAAAAATTATACCCAACCTGAGACAATCGCTTAAAAACTGAAAAAAATATGGCACTCAGACTATGGAGACACTAAAACATTTTTTTTTGTTTCAAAAAGGATATTATTGTGTAAAACCTAAATAAATAAAAAAAGTATACATATTAGGTATCGCCGCGTCCGTAAGGACCTCTCTATTAAAATATAGCACGACCTAACCCCTCAGGTCAACGCCATAAACATTAAAAATAAAAACATTGTCAAAAGAGCCATTTTTTGTCACCTTACATCACAAAAAGTGTAATAGCAGGCGATCAAAAAGTCATATGCACCCCAAAATAATACAAATCAAACCGCCACCTCATCCCACAAAAAATGATCCCCTACATAAGAATGTCGCCCAAAAAAAAAAAATATGGCTTTCAGAATGTGGAGACACTAAAAAAAAATAATTTTTGTTTCATGCTTTATTCTGTCAAACTGAAACAACCCCCCCCCCCAAAAAAGTAGTCATATTTGGTATTGTCGCATCCGTAACAACCTGCTCTATAGAAATAGCACACTATCTAACCTGTCAGTTTAACGATGTAAATAACAAAAAATAAAAACGGTCCCAAAACAGCTATTTTTTTGCAAATTTTCCATTTTAATCCATTTTTCCAGTAACAAAGCAAGGGTTAACAGCCAAACAAAACTCAATATGGGTTGCCCTGATTCTCTAGTTTGCAGAAACACCCCATATGTGGTCGTAAACTGCTGTATGGCCAAACGGCAGGGCGTAGAAGGAAGGGAACGCCAAAAACTCCAAAGTAGAAACTCCAAAAAAGTGACCCCATTTTGGAAACTACGGGATACGGTGGCAGTTTTGTTTGTATTATTTTAGGGTAAATATGATTTTTGGTTGTTCTATATTATACTTTTTTTGAGGAAAGGTAACAAAAAATAGAAATTCGGAAATTTTATCTCCATTTGCCAATAACTCTTGTGGAACACCTAAAGGGTTAACAAAGTTTGTAAAACCGATTTTGAATACCTTGAGGTGTGTAGTTTCTTAGATGGAGTCACTTTTTTGGAGTTTCTACTCTAGGGGTGCATCGGGGGGGGGGGGGGCTTCAAATGGGACATGGTGTCAAAAAACCAGTCTAGCAAAATACGCCTTCCAAAAACCATATGGCGTTCCTTTCCTTTTGCGCTCTGCCGTTTGGCCATACAGCAGTTTACAACCACATATGGGGTGTTTCTGCAAACTACAGAATCGGGGCAATAAGTATTGAGTTTTGTTTTACTGTTAACCCTAGCTTTGTTACTGAAAAAAATTGATTAAAATGGAAAATTCACCCCATAACAGTGTCGCCCACAGATCCCCTCCATAACAGTGTCGCCCACAGATCCCGTCCATAACAGTGTCGCCCACAGATCCCCCATGACACTGTCGCCCACAGATCATGGCAGTCAGAAGGATGGGTCTAGAAATAACTGCCAATCAAATTAATCCATTTTTCATGTCCGTTTTTTACGGACATGAAAAACTGATGCAAAACGGATGCAAAATGTACATTAAAAACGGACACATGGCCAGAAAATGGATGCACACACTGATGCAAAATGGCCATGAAAAACTGACAGTGTGTCCGTTTTTAACGGACTTTTTTTTCACTGTCGTGTGCATGTAGCCTAAGTCGAATTGTGAACAGCATGGGACATCGTTGTCAAGCTGTAATTGATGCTCAAGGCCACACAACAAGTTAAAGAGACATTGACATTTTTTGTTGGGGTACACTCACCACTGTTGGCTTTTGCTTTAATAAATTGTTTGAGATGAGGAAATCACCATTACTGCTTCTACTTAAATGCCCTACTTTCATGTTATAATATCACTGTAACCTGAACTTTTTACGTTTTCCATAAATTTCACCCGAAAGCCAAATATCCTGCACGCTGCAATGCAATATTACTAATGTATTGTAATTTTTTTGTGCTTTTAATTTTTTCACTGACATACAACCTATTAGCACCCTGCCTTAGAACCCTTGCTGCCATACCATCCCAGCTGCACCCATGAACATGTTGTGGAGCCAACACCTTCAGTCAGTCTGCTCAGGTGTTGCGGTCGCTCAGAAGTTGACATGGCAATTTTAACCAAATGGAGACAATATGGAAAGAGAATGTCTCAGAGAAGAAATCACTGGATGTAAGAGGTATGTGGTGCTGCATTCTCCTTTATGACTAGGCAGCACGCTGACAGTAGGGCTCTGTGCTACAGCCTGCTTCTTATCAACTGGAGGAGAAAGAGGACAGAACATGGCAGCGGACACGAGCCACCACACAGGGACAGCTTCTGGGAAGGTATTTTGAGCTGCTAGGACAGAACATGGTATTTGGTTCTGCTGGAGCAGTATATTCTGCTGCACTGTGGTATTTGGTTCTGCTAGGGCAGTATATTGTGTTGTACTGTGGTATTAGAACTGAAAACCAAATACCAAAGTGCAGTACAATATACTGTTTTGGTTCTGGTCAAGATACCAGGTAGGTTGATGTACTGCTCCAAATTAGTTTAAAAGTGTCTTAACGTGCACGGAGAAATCAATCTCTGACGCACCCATCGGAGTCAAAGTAAATCTCTAGTTTATTGTTTAGTGTCCACACAGAATATACCCTCACGGTGGAAGGTAACTAAAGGTAAGATATCAGCTTCACAGCGCAGCTCCGCAACCCTCCTCACTGTACCTAGGGGCTTGGAATGCTCTCCTTCCCCCCTCCTATCTTCTAGCTAGTGGGAAAGCTGTGTGTGTGCCTGGTACATCCAGGAAGCAGGATTTTTCTACTAAATGGTGGCTGAGCAGTGTGTATAAAACAAATAAGTATCCATACTGTTTCAATAGTCCACAACAGTTCCCCCTTGGAAACTATTGTAGGCTATCCCTACCTAACAAATCCACTGGGCATAACATTCGTATCCTCTTCACCTGCAGTGGCGACAACTTACTTCTAATAGATAAGCTCCCGGCTCAGGGCTTATGATAGTACCCCAGGATTAATCTTACCCTATCTCTGCACGGCATTATAGCTGGGAGGGGGAACCGTGTTGAATGGCTTTTCCTTTTGTTCTTCCTCATCGTAGAGAAGCATGATAGGTTGCTCATCAGTTTTCTTCATTCTTTTTGAAAGGCGGGTCACTCAAGTAAGCACAAACTTAATTACCATGTATATTACCAATAGTATTAGGGCCATCTGTAATATTCCTTGGATAATTCCCATGAACCAACCCCCAATACCTTTAAACCAGTTAAGGCGGGTTTAAAGAAGGAGAAGGTACAAACCACCACATATCTTTATCAGCTTTATTTGCATTCAGCCATCTATCCCTTAGATCCGTCATTTTCTCTAGACCCACCTTAACTTGCAAGTTACCCTGCGGGTCTATGTAATGGCAACAAGTGGGTCCCACAACCTGGCACATACCTCCATCTTTAGCTGTAACATAGTCTAGAACTAATGTGTGTTGGTTGGTGACAATGGTCAACTGGTTCTGCACGATGTTTGAGGTGTTCATAAGTCTCATCGCTTCCCATATTTGGTTATCTAGATAATAAGTTGCTACCACCAAATGATCCTACATCTGCATTACCATTGGATATATGAAAAGGGTACTAAAAATGTATTGCAAATGCTTATTTCTACAACATGTGGCTTACTGTTTGGTCTGGTTATGTTATCTTTGGCCCTACGGTACAAGGTGTGTTTAGGAAAAGCATTTATGTCAATTTTATGTTCAATCATTTTTATTGAATTTTCAACAACATTAAATATAAGATAAAGTGGACGCAGCCACATCATTATGACTTATAACATGGTAAGTTTTAAGTAAGCATCAATAGTGACATTTTGCAGTTTGTAAGCACCAGGGCATCCGCTCGGATGCTGCCTACCTGGAGCTATTTCAGAGAACTCACAGTCGGACTTATACCATGTGATTCCGGATCATACCATATCCTACTATGGCTGCATGACATAATACAACATAAAAATAATAAACAACAAATAACAATGATGTATTGTCAATATGTATAGTGCCAGGTTGCGTCTCATTGATATTGTGATAAGTGCAGTGGGTAATATCGCGAGATATACAGTGCCATATATAAGTTTAAGAAGTCGTGTGTGTCATGGTTCCATACTGACTCTCAAGCCATGGGCCCCATGTCCGATACATGTTGTGGTAAGGTGCAGGGTGCCGTCCTAGATGGCAGGTACGTGTCACCGAGGTTCATAGCCTCGGTGAGGTAAGAGCCGTTTGTTGATGTCAGTAGCAGGTAGTGCTACTGACACATTTGCTAAATAGCATGGCTGCAAAGCCGATCCGGGCCGGCTCTTACCGGGAGTAGCTAAAGTGTAGGGTGGGTGGCTGCTCCCCACGACCCAGTCCTGGTTTTGGGCTGGGTTTAAAAACTCAGCCAGCACCAGCAGCTGGGAGAGTGTTTTGTCCTGGAGCTGATCACAGTGCTGTGGAGCTCTCTGACCTGGAGGAAGGAGCTCAGCCAAGTGGGGTTATTCCTGGAAGCCTGACGGTGGATTGTCCTGCGGCTGGGCTGACAGCCAGGTGCGACCCCGCACCTCAAACCTCCCAGGTGATTGGAACCTGTGTTTGGACTTTTTGTTTTCCACTCGTTTTCTGATGTGTGTGTGACTTAACACCAAGTGACTGTCTGCTGTTAATTTGATGCAAGTGTGAATAAAACACTGTTTTCCGCACCTTCTGGACTCCCTTGTGCCTCTATACTGCACCCGCACCGCTGTCTACCAGAGCGACTCCCCACATTTGGTGTCGGATGCGGGCATGCGCAGTGAGGCTGGCGTGAACGCCGAAGTTTGTTTTTCTGGGAACGACTGGATGTCCTATATTCGGCCGGCAAAGTTGCAGCCTGTGTTCCCTGACAAAATGGAGGCGGCGGTGAAAGCTCTCATAGAGGCTAACGTGCAGCAGCGGGAGACCAACCAGCTACTGCTACAGCATGTGATGGCGTTACAAGCCGCAGGAGCGTCCCACCACGTCCATGATGCCCGGAAAGCGGTCCGTGCGGCGGTCCCAAAAATGACCCCTCAGACGACGTTGAGACATACCTGGCGGTCTTTGAGAAGGTCGCCGTGAGGGAAAAAGTTACCCGTGACCAGTGGGCCGAGGTGGTTGCTCCGTTCCTGGCATCCGGACCCCAGCAAGTTTTTTTGATTTAGCAGATGACCAGGCTGCTGATTATCCCACGGTGAAGGGGAGATCCTGGCCAGACTGGGGGTAAATGTGTTGGTCCGGGCTCAGCGGGTCCACCAGTGGGACTTTAAAGCGGCTGAACCCGCCAGGCCGCAGTACTATGAGTTGCTGCACAGGTTGCAAAAATGGCTGCAACCTGACATTCTAAGTCCGACTGCTATGCTGGACCGTCTGCTGGCTGACATGTTCTGGAGGGCCTTGCCTTACCCCCTTCAGCACTGGATCGGCCAGGTATCACCCACCAATGCCCTAGAAATGGTCGACCTGGTGGAGCGCTATGAGGCCACCCAAAACTTGAAAGGGGGTGTTGTTGGGAGGGGACCGGTCAAACCCGGAGGACTCCCATCCAGTCCCGGCGACTGGTACCCGAGAAACCGGCTCGGCGTGTACCCCCTGTAGACCCGGCCCGATAGTCTGCTGGCGGTGTCATGAGCCTGGCCACGTAAGGGCCGACTGTCCACAGTGGGGAGAACCCATGGAGGTTAATTATGGGTACCGGGCTTCCATGTATGCCCGGAGACTGTGTGCGACCGGCACCCCGAGACAATAGACAATCGTCATCTGTGCCAGGTGCAAGTCGGGGATAACCTGGCAGTGGCGCTGTTGGACTCAGGGAGCCTAGTAACCCTGGTAAGTGCTGCCCTGGTACAGCCCACCCAGTATACGGGCCGGAAAGTTGGTGTGGTGTGCATACACGGAGACTTAAAGGACTATCCCACTGCTGTAATGTCTCTGTCCACGGCGGCCGGCACATGGACTTGTGAAGTGGCGATCTCCTCAAAGCTACCCTATGAACTAATAATTGGGAGAGACTTCCCTGGTTTTCCGTCACTATGGCCTGAGGTGAAAGTGACTAATAGCCCTGAGACAGGGGTAACCCTAGCTGAGTGGCCTGGTTCCAGTGGGAGGCCAGAGCCCTGGGAGCCCGAGTCCGAAGGGCCTGCGGTAGGGGTGACCACCACTTCTGTGATAGAGGGGAGGCACCCCACTGAGTGTAATGGTGGGAGACATGGAGGACTTGCCACCAGGACCTGAGTTGGCAGACCTCCACGTCTCCGGAGATAATTTTGGGACTGCCCAACACCGGGACCAAACCCTAACCAGGGCCTGGGAGAATGTGCTGGAAATTGATGGTAAACCCCAGAGACCAGGGGCTGAGGTAATATTTCCCCGCTTTGTTGTTCACCAAGAAATGTTATATCGGGTGAACCAAATCCGGGGTGAACCTGTTGAACAGTTGGTGGTGCCCACAGCGTACCGCAAGCTTGTCATGGAGCTTGCCCACCAACATGTTCTTGGGGGACACTTGGGGTGGCAGAAAACCCAGGACCGCATACTGCAGCGGTTTTATTGGCCCAGTGTGTTCAAGGAGGTAGAGAATTATGTAAGTCCTGTCCCACCTGTCAGATAAATAGCCCCCAGCCACATTTCCGTAGTCCTCTGGTACCTCTTCCAATTATTGAGGTCCCGTTTGAGCGAATCGCTATGGATCTAATTGGGCCTGTACCAAAGTCTGCCCGGGGCCACCAACACATTTTGGTAGTTCTCGACTATGCCACTCGGTATCCGGAGGCGGTGCCTCTGCGACATACCTCAGCTAAGCTCATTGCCAAAGAGTTAATGGAAATGTTTTCCCGTGTGGGCCTGCCAAAAGAGGTTCTGACAGACCAAGGGACCCCTTTTATGTCCAAAGTTATGAGGGAACTGTGTAAATTATTGCGTATAAAGCAATTGCGGACGTCCGTTTACCATCCGCAAACGGACGGTCTTGTCGAAAGGTTTAACCAAACTTTCAAAAATATGTTAAAAAGGGTGGTGTCTAGAGATGGGAAGGACTGGGACCTGCTTCTGCCCTATCTCATGTTCGCAGTGCGAGAGGTACCCCAGGCCTCTACTGGGTTCTCGCCCTTCGAACTGCTTTATGGCAGACACCCTCGGGGCCTGTTGGATATCGCCAAGGAAGCATGGGAACAACAGCCTGTCCCCCACAAAAGTGTCATTGAGTATGTCACCCAGATGCAGGACCGGATGGAAAGGGTGTTGCCGCTGGTCCGGGAGCATATGGAGGCAGCGCAACAAGCCCAGAGTAGGGTGTACAATCGTCAGGCTCGGGTGCGGGGCTTCAATCCGGGAGATCGGGTTTTGGTTCTGGTACCCACCCTTGACAGCAAATTCTTAGCTAGGTGGCAGGGCCCCTATGAGGTGATCGAGAAGGTAGGGAAGTAAATTACAAAGTACACCAGCCAGGCGGCGCAAGCCGGAGCAGGTGTACCACGTGAATTTACTAAAGCCGTGGAAAGATAGGGACACGGCCGACGACCACAGCCCCCGGCCAGGGCTTCTAGGTGAAAAGGGTCCAGCCCCACAGTTCGAGGCCTGTGAAGCCGTAACCACGGTAAAATTGCAGACAGCCTGTCTTCCAAACAAGTTCAGGAAGTCAGGGAGTTCATCAGTCGGAACACGGATGTGTTCTCGGACCTCCCTGGCCGCACGTCTCTCATCCGACATGACATCGTCACTGAGCCTCAGGCCAAGATCCGGTTAAAACCATACCGGGTACCCGAGGCTCGGCGACGGGCCATCGCGGAGGAAGTGCAATTAATGTTGAAGCTTCGATGTCATTGAGGAGTCAAAAGTGAGTGGGCCAGTCCCATAGTCCTAATACCCAAGCCGGATGGGACGTTGCGGTTCTGCAACGACTTTCGCAAGTTAAATGAAGTGTCCAAGTTTGACGCGTATCCCATGCCCCGGGTAGACGAGCTTGTTGAGAATTTAGGACAAGCCCGTTATTTTTCTGTGCTGGACCTCACTAAAGGGTACTGGCAGGTACCCTTAACGGAGTCGGCCAAGGAAAAAACCGCTTTGTTACCCCGCAGGGCCTGTATCACTACAAGGTGTTACCCTTTGGCCTGCATGGCGCCCCGCCACCTTCCAAAGGTTAATGGACATAGTGCTGCGACCACATCGTCGGTGCGCCTCGGCCTACTTAGATGATGTAATCATCCACAGCACCGACTGGGAAAGCCATTTGCCCAAAGTGCAGGCGGTAGTGGATGCCCTGAGGAAAGCTGGTCTAACCGCCAATCCAAAGAAGTGTGCGATTGGGTTGGAAGAGACCAAATACCTGGGGTATGTCATTGGGCGGGAGTCATCAAGCCTCAGGTAAATAAGGTAGAGGCAATACGGAGTTGGCCCCGACCGGTCACCACCAGGCAGATAAAGTCGTTCCTGGGGATTGTGGGGTATTACATGAGGTTTGTGCCCCACTTTGCCACTATCGCTTCGCCATTGACAGAGTTATTAAAGGGGCGTAAGACAGGGATGGTCCGCTGGAATGAGCAGGCGGAAAAGGCTTTCTCCGCCCTGAAATCGGCCCTGTGTGGGTCCCCGGTTTTGGTGACACCCGATTTCAGGAAAGAGTTCGTTGTCCAGACCGACGCCTCTGAGGTTGGCCTTGGTGCGGTACTATCGCAGGAAGTCAACGGGGAGGAGCATCCCGTTGTCTTCCTCAGCCGCAAGCTCACCCCAGCCGAGACCAGGTACAGCATAGTCGAGAGAGAGTGCCTGGCCATCAAGTGGGCACTCGAGGCCCTCCGTTATTACCTGTTGGGCAGAAGCTTCCGCCTGGTGACCGACCACTCCCCACTCAAGTGGATGTGCCAAGCCAAAGAGAGGAATGCCCGGGTCACCAGGTGGTTTCTGTCCCTACAGAATTTTAAATTCACGGTGGAGCACAGAGCGGGCCGGTTGTTAAAAATGCAGACGCACTCTCCCGGGTACACTGTTTGTCGTGTGTCCACCCCTCAGGGTTGAACAAAGGGGGGTATGTGGTAAGGTGCAGGGTGCCGTCCTAGATGGCAGGTACGTGTCACCGAGGTTCATAGCCTCGGTGAGGTAAGAGCCGTTTGTTGATGTCAGTAGCAGGTAGTGCTACTGACACATTTGCTAAATAGCATGGCTGCAAAGCCGATCCGGGCCGGCTCTTACCGGGAGCAGCTAAAGTGTAGGGTGGGTGGCTGCTCCCCACGACCCAGTCCTGGTTTTGGGCTGGGTTTAAAAACTCAGCCAGCACCAGCAGAGTGGGAGAGTGTTTTGTCCTGGAGCTGATCACAGTGCTGTGGAGCTCTCTGACCTGGAGGAAGGAGCTCAGCCAAGTGGGGTTATTCCTGGAAGCCTGACGGTGGATTGTCCTGCGGCTGGGCTGACAGCCAGGTGCGACCCCGCACCTCAAACCTCCCAGGTGATTGGAACCTGTGTTTGGACTTTTTGTTTTCCACTCGTTTTCTGATGTGTGTGTGACTTAACACCAAGTGACTGTCTGCTGTTAATTTGATGCAAGTGTGAATAAAACACTGTTTTCCGCACCTTCTGGACTCCCTTGTGCCTCTATACTGCACCCGCACCGCTGTCTACCAGAGCGATTCCCCACAATGTTCGCTGGTGATATGACAGAGGGGGTTAGTGCTCTTTCATACCGGTATGTGGTATTAATGGTATTTAGTACTTTTTGTAGCGTTGGAGCCCTTGTTTCTTTCCAATGTCTAGTAATGATTAGTTTTGCTATAACTAATATCTTACAGCATAGGGTTCTGTTCTCATTAGGGATCGTATTTAAATCTAAGTACAACAAGGCTCTATTTGCCTCTTTGTTTAGTGAAGATCACAATATTGAGTTGAGCAACTGGAAAATGTCATCCCAGAACTCAGTCAGGAGAGGACATGTCCATAATATGTGAAGCAAGGTACCTCTATGACCACAAAGTCTCCAACACAGCGGTGAAGTTGTATGATATATTCTATGTAGTTTCTCTGGAGTCATATACGACCGCAAGAGAGTTTCCATCGCTGCCTCATAATGTGTGTTGCATTTACAGGCTAAATTAATAACACGTAACGCTGATACCCATTGTTGCGTGTCAAATGACTGATTCAGTTCCTTTTCCCATTCTAAATAAGGCTTAGTTACTTGGTTAGTAAGGCTAAGAAGTCCTGTATTCTTAAATACGTGAAGAGTGCATTGGGTATAGAGTATGTATCTCTGAGCTGTTCAAAGAAATGCATAACACCATCGAAAACAACTGGGAAATTAACAGAATACCATTCTCCACCCAAGCTGAGATATCTAAGTCTCGTATATGTGTATTCAAATACTGGATAGGTACGTACCTCCATGTGCATATTGAGTTCCCCTCATTTCTGGAGTGCAAATCCCTCCAGCACACTAGAGTAGAGTGCGTCAATGGGGATACTTTTTCAAGCCAGGTGGGCGTCTTTGTACATTCAAAAGTCAATGCTTTGAGGGAAGTGGGTGAGATCAAGTAATTCTCATTTTGAATCCATTTGGTGCTTATACCTTTTTTCCACTTTGATATGATTTCAGTTTGTATAGCTATAAAGTATGCTTTCATATCAGGGACACCAAGTCCGCCATAAAGTTTGTGTCTGGTAAGTAGTGAATATGTTATTCTAGATTTATTATTCACCCAGATGAACCTAGAGATACATCTCTGTAATTCGATGAAGAGACTGTATTTATGTCAATTTTAGAGGTAGGTACTATAAAGGTGGCAGGAGTAAGCCTAGCAATGGGGCATAGTCCTGTGACATTCTCGTATAACCATTTGTACGCTTTGTGTCCACAAACTAAGTATATGTTCTCTGGAACTGTCACTGCTGTGCTATTGAATAATTGGGTAATTAATTTAGCTAATTTTATCCCTTTCGCCAGCTCATATCCTTTTAACTGACCTTCGGTGTTGTTAGCTAATATGCCTGTCAGGAGATCCTGTACAGAACGGTTGTTACAGGGTAGGTCTTTTCCGTTCACGGCAACTACACCAATACACTGCACGTGGCTGTCTGTTTTTGAGTCATTGCAACCTAAGTGTATGTGTGGACTAAATGTCATGCCTTTGGTTTGTACTTGGAGACAACAACAGTGTGTTCAGCTAGGAAAACATGTGACATAAGCCCAGTATCCCTTTTGCCAGGGGGTAGAGCTATGATCTATCGAGAGTCCTGATCTGTTTATCATGAGCCATGGGTCATCTGCCCACCCTGCGACAGGTAAGGACACTTCCCTATCCTTGTCTTTACTGGATTTAACTTGGTTTATGGGTCAAAGTCATAATAAGTTTTGTGGATCCTCATGACTTTTTTTTCTGGGGTCGTCAGGACGGCCTTTACTCTTTTACAATGTGAGGCGTGGATCCAGGTTGGTCTCCTTTCGAGTTTCACGATAGTTGGCGTTGTCAACAGCACTTGGTAGGGTCCCTCGTATCGTGGTTCGAGGGTGCTTCTGACTTGTTTCTTGCCTACCACCCACTCTCCAATTTTCAGAGTCAGAATCTGGAATGGAAGAGAGAACTTGTGCATGTATGTTAGACAATTGTTTGTTGAATGCTATCACATATTTTACAACAGATTCATAATAATGCATTTGTAGCTGCTGCAGAAAATACTGTCCCCTTCTTGGCCCTGTCCCAAATAGGATCTCGTATGGGGTCAATTTGTGTGGGGGCCTTGGTGTGTGCCTAACTGAAAAGAGTGTTATAGGCAAGCACTGAACCTAATTAAGCCCTGTCTCCCTGGTCATCGTCAGCATTTTTTATTTCAACACCCTGTTAAGTCTTTCAACTTTGCCGCTGCTTTGGGGTCGGTAAGGGGTGTGAAATGCTAGGCGTGACTCTACCATCTTCCAAACCTCTTGGGTTAGACTAGCAGTGAATGCTGGTCCCTGATCACTCTCAATGATCACAGGTACCCCGAATCTACAAACAGTTTCCTGCATTAGTTTCTTAGCAGTGGTGGTTGCTATCTGGTTTCAAACAGGGTAGGCTTCTAGCCACCCAGAGAACAAGCCTATCACTACTAGCACATATTGAAACCCTTGGCATATTGGCATCTGGATGTGGTCGATTTGGATCCTTTGGAATGGGTACAGAGCTCTGGAAAGGCACTTTGTGGGCGTGGGTTCAGTCCTGCCTGGGTTGCACTCAGCACAAATGAGGCAAGACTGGGTATGCCTTACCAGGACCGGTGTGATTCTTGGGGCCACCCATATTTTGTTAATATGAGGTCCATATTTTGGATTGGTGGGTGGGCCCATGGGCCACTGAGGCTATTAAGGGATAGAGGGCTCTGGGTAGGCACACTCTCTTTCCTTGTGTCCAGAGTCCAGATTCTTCTTCAAGGGCTGACTCTTTCAACCAGGTTTTCTTTTTCATGGGAGTGGCCTGTTTCTGCATCTGTTTCAGTAGGTCCCATGTGACTTCTTTTTGTTCCAGGTTTTCCTGTGCTACCATAATCTCGTCTGACGGGACTCTTTTCTCTTCCACTGCTTGTAACGCACCAAATTGATCAGTTAGGATCTCAACTGCGGTGTCCTTTGACATCCACTTTTGTCACACTGATTGAGTGTTGGTGGTGTCTTTTGCGGCTGCTCAGTGTGTACCCCAGGCGGCTCTCTCAGTCTTAAGCGGAGAGTATGGGGTTAACAAAATCATGTACCGCGTACTACAGATAGAGTGTAAAACTAATAGTGAGGAAAGTTCGTTTTAGGAATGAGAGTTCAGATTAAAGTTCATGTGAATAACAGCTCTTGGCAACGTTCAGGAATCCCAGGCCAGCGCGAGTCCCTTCCTTTCAGTGAGCAATGTCAGTGAAACAAAATGACAGGCTTGATACTTGCTGTTGGAAGTCATGCAGGGATCCTGCAGTGGTGGAGCCGGGTAAGGTAGGTGAGGGTTTCTCCTGGAGGTTCAGAGTTGCAGGTAGTTAGGATCTTGAGTCCTCGTGGTGAATGGAGCAGGCAGGGTGCGCACTCCATTAGTGGAACCCCCTGTGCAGCACCTGGCTCCTATTTATTGACCAAGTGTGGGTGGGCGGAGCCACCTTAGACGGCCCAGCAGCCACTGCTTCCAGCCTGGGAGGTAAACAGCGATCGTTGTCATGGTTACACAGGGCATGATCCACGCTGGAGCGCAAACCACCGTATCCTTACAGTACCCCCCCCCCCTTAAGGGGACCCTCTCCGGGGTACCCCAGTAGGGGAGGGTCGGTCGGGAAATCTCCTGTGAAACAACCTTTGGAGTCTGGGTGCATGGAGGTATTGCACATCTTCCCAAGAGTCATCCTGAGACCCGTAACCCTTCCATCTAACGAGGTACTGGATCCTCCCCGTCTTCTTCTGGAGTCGAGAAGCTGTTCAACCTCAAATTCCTCCTCACCTCGGACATCTATCGGGGGGAGGGTTGAGGAACCCGTGAGGGGAACGGGCTAGGTCTAAACGGTTTTAGCAACGATACATGGAATGTGGGATGTACCTGTAGTCGAGGAGGAAGGGTAAGTCTCACCGTGTTGGGGTTGATAATTCTTTCTATCAGAAAAGGACCCAAAAATTGCCTACCCAGTTTCTTAGCAGGTACCCCCAACCGAAGGTTTCTCGTTGACAGCCATACCGAGTCTCCAACCTGATAAGGAGGATTTTCTCTTCTGTGACGGTCGTAGTAGATCTTCTGCCTTTCCTTTGCCCGTTGGAGGTTGTCTTTCAGCATCCTGAGGGTTGTTTGCAAGGTAGTTACAAAATCATCTGTGGCAGGAACGTTTGTAGGAAGGTTGATTTCAGGGAGAGACCTAGGGTGGAATCCATAATTAGCAAAGAATGGACTATGTAAAGTGGAGGAATTCACAGAATTGTTGTAGCGAATTCGGCAAGAGGGAGTAGGCTTTCCCAGTCATCTTGAAGGAATGAGCAGTGACATCTGAGAAATTGTTCCAGACATTGGTTCACCCTTTCCGTCTGCCCGTTAGTTTGGGGGTGGTAGGCGGTAGACATTCTATGGTCGATTTGGAGTCTAAGACAAAGTGCTCTCCAAAATTTGGATACAAATTGTGAACCCCTGTCTGATATAACTTGGCTAGGGATTCCATGTAGTTTTATGACATTGGACAGAAAGGCCTCGGCAGTTTCACTGGAGGAAGGTAATTTTTGAGGGCGATGAAGTGTGCCATCTTAGTTAGTAGGTCTACTACAACCATGATGGTGTTGTTTCCTCTGGAGCGGGGAGTTCTACAATGAAGTCCATTGAAACCCATTCCCAGGGTCTGTTGGGGATAGGAAGACTCATAAGAAGGCCATATGGTCGATTTCTATCACTTTTGCATGAGGCACATGTCTCGCACGTGGAAACATATTGCTTAATTTCTTTGGTCATTTTTGGCCACCAGAAGTTCCTGCGTATCAGGTTTATGGTTTTGGCAATGCCAGGGTGTCCCACGAGGGTGAGTCATGGCAGAGTTTGATTACCTGGGTGGTGAGAGGAGTTGGTATGTACAGTAGGTTGTTTTTGTAGAGGAAACCCCGTTGGTCTTTCAGAAGTCCCGGGGGATGTTAGCACAGTCAATTTTCAGAGCATCCTTAAGCTGGGTTTCCAATTCGATGGTGGCGAAGATAATTTTGTTAGGTGGTATAATGCATGTGGGGGCTGTGACTGCGGCGCGGCATTCAGCCAGACGTGATAAGGCGTCAGCCTTCCCATTTTGAGCCTGGTCGGTAAGTAATTTGAAAGTCGAATCTGTCAAAAAAAAACTCCACCGTACCTGACGTGCTGACAGTGTTTTACTGGTTTTCAGGTATTGTAAATTACGGTGATCCGTGTATATTGTGATGGGGTGTGTTGAACCTTCAAGTAGGTGCCTCCAGTTCTCTAGGGAACATTTTATGGCAAGAAGTTCCTTTTCCCCTATGGGGTAGTTGATTTCAGCGGCGTTTAGAGTCTGGGAGTAGAACCCGACAGGATGTAATGGGGATGAGAAGGAGCTCCGCTGGGACAGAACAGCTCCTATGGCTGCCTGTGATGCATCTACTTCCAGCACAAAGTGATAGTTTGGATTCGGAATGGTCAGAATTGGTGCTGAAGTGAATTTGTCTTTAAGTAACTCAAAAGCTGATTGGGCCTCCATGGACCAAACAAATTTCGTGTTGACACTAGTTAATCTGGTTAGGGGTTTAATGGTAGCGGAGAAGTCTTTGATGAATTTCCTGTAGAAGTTCGAGAACCCTATGAAACGCTGGAGGGCTTTCCTGGAGTCTGGAGTCGGCCAGTTTTGGATGCAAGTGATCTTTGACTGATCCATCTGAATTCCCTTGGGTGAGATTATATAACCAAGGAACGGAAGGGTAGTAGTCTCGAATATACACTTTTCTGGTTTGACATATAAGTGATGGACGCTTAATCGCGCAAGTACCCAACGGACGTGTTTCCTGTGATCTTGTAGGTTATCGGAGTAGACCAATATGTCATCTAGATAGATGACAACACATACATCTAGTAGATCCCTAAATATGTCGTTGATAAAGTTTTGGAATGTGGCAGGGGCATTGCACAAGCCGAAAGGCATTACCATGTACTCAAAGAGTCCGTACCGGGTGCGGAAAGCAGTTTTCCATTCATCCCGGTTCTAATCCTAATCAAGTTGTATGCGCCTCTCAAGTCCAGTTTAGTGTAGATAGTTGATGTTTGAAGTCTTTCAATAAGCTCGGATATTAGCGGCAGGGGGTACCGGTTTTTGATTGTTATTTTATTTAATGCTCTGTAATCAATGATGGGTCTGAGGCTCAAGTCTTTGTTCCTTACGAAGAACATACCCGCGGCTGCAGGGGAGGTTGAAGGCCGAATGAATCCCTTCCTTAAGTTCTCTTCGAGATACTGTTTGAGGTGGTCAAGTTCTGGTTGTGCCAATGGGTAGATTCTTCCTGTGGGTATTTCACTGCCCGGCAGTAGGTCTATGGGGCAATCGTAGGGTCTATGGGGCGGTAGGGATTCCGCCATCTTTGCACTGAATACCTCCGAGAACTCTGAGTATTGGGTAGGGACCTGGTTCACCCCTACATGCATGAGCGTTTTAATAGGGAAGCAGGTCTCCCTGCAATAACGTGAGGTAAACCCAATTCTCCCCTGTTCCCATAGGAGAACTGGTTGATGTAACCGGAGCCATGGCAAGCCTAAAATGATGGGGAACGAAGGGAGTGTATGACATCAAAGGATAAAAATTCTGTGTGGCTATTTTCGCTTGTCACCAAAAGGGGTTGAGTCTGGCTATGGATAGGTCTAGAGGTTGTACCATCAATAAAACTCACGGATATCGATACATTTTTCTTTGTATGGGGAATTTTATTTCTCTCTACTAGATGCTTATCGATAAAATTCCCGAAGCTCCCGTGTCCACCATTGCATCAACGATAGTTCGGTTTTGGTCCCACTGTAAGGTAAGAGACGTATAAATGTAACCACTTGTGTTGTTATTTTTCTGCCTAAGTTACAGAACGTCATCATTTTACCTTCATGTTTCTTTCTTATGGCAGGACATCCATCAACCGAATGGTCAGCCGGCGCACAGTATAAGCAGAGGTTGAGGTTCCGTCTCCGGGTCTTCTCTCTCTCAGTCAGAGGACCACGAATTGCCCCAATCTCCATCATCTCTGCTACAGGATCTGGGCTGGTCTGTCTCGGGGTGGGTGTAAACCCTGAGACTCTCTCAGCCCTGCGTTCCCTTAAGCGTCTGTCAATGGTGGTGACCTTCTGCATCAAGGCGTCGAGTGTATGTGGCAGCTCTCCGCGGGCTAACTCATCTTTCAGGGCCTCAGATAGACCGAGACGGAACTGATTTCTAAGAGTGAGATCATTCCATTCCGTCTCACGGGCCCAACGAGTGTATTCCGCAATAAAGTCCTCTACGGGTCGTCTCCCTTGCTTTAGGGTGCGAATGGCGGTCTCCGCAGTCAGCTGCTTGTTGTGGTCCTCGTAAAGGAGGGCCATTGTTTCAAGAAATTGCGGAAAGGAATTCAAGACCGGGTCTTCCTTTTCTAAATAGGTGTTAGCCCATGCTCTGGGCTCCCCCTGAGTACGAGATCATGGTGAGTACTTTGGTTCTATCGGTAGGATAGGTCCGGGGCGTAACTGAAACATCAGTTTGCACGCATTCAGGAATTCGCGGAACTGCTTCCGGTCTCCTGAGAAAAGTTCAGGTGGACTGACCTTGGGTTCCGGTCCATCGTGGGGGTGTCCTGTGCGCGACGTGACGAGATCTCGCAACGTCTGATTTTCCAATTGGAGATTCTGTACGGTCACGTTAAGGGTTTCCACCCTCTCAGTGAGGGCGACCATATGCCGCGCGAGCTCCGCTGGATCCATGGGGGTTCCACTAATATGTATCGCACCAAATTGATCAGTTAGGATCTCAACTGCGGTGTCCTTTGACATCCACTTTTGTCACACTGATTGAGTGTTGGTGGTGTCTTTGCGGCTGCTCAGTGTGTACCCCAGGCGGCTCTCTCAGTCTTAAGCGGAGAGTATGGGGTTAACAAAATCATGTACCGCGTACTACAGATAGAGTGTAAAACTAATAGTGAGGAAAGTTCGTTTTAGGAATGAGAGTTCAGATTAAAGTTCATGTGAATAACAGCTCTTGGCAACGTTCAGGAATCCCAGGCCTGCAGTACTAATAACCACCAGCGCAGTCCCTTCCTTTCAGTGAGCAATGTCAGTGAAACAAAATGACAGGCTTGATACTTGCTGTTGGAAGTCATGCAGGGATCCTGCAGTGGTGGAGCCGGGTAAGGTAGGTGAGGGTTTCTCCTGGAGGTTCAGAGTTGCAGGTAGTTAGGATCTTGAGTCCTCGTGGTGAATGGAGCAGGCAGGGTGCGCACTCTATTAGTGGAACCCCCTGTGCAGCACCTGGCTCCTATTTATTGACCAAGTGTGGGTGGGCGGAGCCACCTTAGACGGCCCAGCGGCCACTGCTTCCAGCCTGGGAGGTAAACAGCGATCGTTGTCATGGTTACACAGGGCATGATCCAGGCTGGAGCGCAAACCACCGTATCCTTACACTGCTGCTTTCTTGGCTGCTTGGTCAGCTAGGGCGTTTCCTCTGGCCTCAACGGTGTCAGCTTGAGTATGGGCCTTTACCTTGATCACTGCCACTATAGGGGGTGCAGAGGTAGCAGTCGCTACCGGGCCCAGGAGCCTGAGGGGGCCCAAAGACCCTTGTGCCGTATAGGAAGACACACAAAGCACTGAGGGAAAGGGGGCCCAAGCTGAACTCTTGCACCAGGGCCCATGAGCAGTTAGCTACGCTCCTGAGGACCCACCTTAACTTGCAAGTTACCCTGCAAGTCTATGTAATGGCAACAAGTGGGTCCCACAACCTGGCACATACCTCCATCTTTAGCTGTAACATAGTCTAGAACTAATGTGTGTTGGTTGATAAAAATGGTACCATAAAAATGGTAAAAAAAATCAACTGGTTCTGCATGATGTTTGAGGTGTTCATAAGTCTCATCACTTCCCATATTTGGTTATCTAGATAATCAGTTGCTACCACCAAATGATCCTACATCTGCATTACCATTGGCTATATGAAAAGGGTACTAAAAAATTTATTGCAAATGCTTATTTCTACATGTGGCTTACTGTTTGGTCTGGTTATGTTATCTTTGGCCCTACGGTACAAGGTGTGTTAGGAAAAGCATTTATGTTAATTTTATGTTCAATCATTTTTATTGAATTTTCAACAACATTAAATATAAGATAAAGTGGACGCAGCCACATCATTATGACCTATAACATGGTTAGTTTTAAGTAAGTATCAATAGTGACATTTTGCAGTTTGTAAGCACCAGGGCATCCGCTCGGATGCTGCCTACCTGGAGCTATTTCAGAGAACTCAAAGTCGGACTTAAACCATGTGATTCCGGATCATACCATATCCTACTATGGCTGCATGACATAATACAACATAAAAATAATAAACAACAAATAAGAATGATGTATTGTCAATATGTATAGTGCCAGGTTGCGTCTCATTGATATTGTGATAAGTGCAGTGGGTAATATCGCGAGATATACAGTGCCATATATAAGTTTAAGAAGTCGTGTGTGTCATGGTTCCATACTGACTCTCAAGCCATGGGCCCCATGTCCGATACATGTTCGCTGGTGATATGACAGAGGGGGTTAGTGCTCTTTCAAACCGGTATGTGGTATTAATGGTATTTAGTACTTTTTGTAGCGTTGGAGCCCTTGTTTCTTTCCAATGTCTAGTAATGATTAGTTTTGCTATAACTAATATCTTACAGCATAGGGTTCTGTTCTCATTAGGGATCGTATTTAAATCTAAGTACAATTTAAATCTTGATCACTGCCACTTGGGTGGGCAGGAGTACTGCTGCCATTAGAGCCGCTACTGCTGAAGCATTCTTGATTGGAGTTCCTGCGGCTGTGATGTAATCCCGGGCTTTCCATATTACTCCAAAGTCATGAACCACTCCAAATGCATATCTAGACTCTGTGTAGATATTGGCGGTAGTCTTTTGCCATGAGGCAAGCTTCAGTGAGGGCAATGAGTTCAACCTCCTGTGCTGACTGGTCTTGGCGCAATGGTCTTGCACACAGCACCTCATGCTCACTAGTGACCCCCATGCCTGTATGGAACTTCCCTTTGTCATCAGCATACCTTAAACCGTCCACAAAGAGAGTCCAATGTGGGTTTGTCAGAGGAGTGTCTTGGACTGATGGTAGTGTCCCTACTTCAGCTTCCATCATTGTGATGCAATCGTGATCTGGTTACTTGTAAAGAGAGTCGGTTGAGGTCCATAGTTCTTCTTCCTTAATATCCTCTTCAACATGTAGATCAATAAAATCTTCAGAATCTCCAGTATACTCCCCTCTTGGAAGAGGAAGGAGTGCAGTAGGGTTGAGGATGTGGCATCTCTGAATGGTGATATTATCTGTCAGGAGCAGACTACACTGGAGCCGGAGGTGGCGCTGTGCAGTGAGGTGTTTAGGTTGTGTCTGCTGGAGGATGGCAGAAATGTCATGGGGAGTCAGAATAGTGAGGGGGTGACCAAGCAGATGTGACGTCCAGAAGAGAGCTGGCAGCATGGACAGCTCTGACACAGGAAGGGGCAGCTCTGGCTACAGGGTCAAGGTGCTTAGAATAGTAACCCAGGGGTCTAATGCGACCACCATGAGTTTGAGTAAGGACTCCAGTCGCGTGTCCTGATGTTCCATGATATACAGTCGGAAAGGAAGGTTGTAGTTGGGGATGCCAAGAGCAGGGGCAGATGCAATGGCAGCCTTCAATATTTTAAAGGCTTTTCCAGCCTCCATTGTCATCTGGAAAGGAGTAGTAGCATTGCGGGGTATGCAGTCATATAGGGGCTGCATTAGGACTGAAGCATCAGGGATCCAGGGTCTGCAGTAGGAGATGTGTCCTAGAAAGGTTTGCAGCTGATGAGGGGTGTCCGGGAGTTAGATGTCAGACATGACCTTTTTCCTGGCATCAGTGAGGTGCTTGCTACCTTGAGAGATACAATGACCTAGGAAGACAACTGAGAGACACAGCTGCAATTTGGCTTGTGAGACTCGACAGCTAGCAGAAGCCAGGAACTGGAGAAGTGAGACAGACATGGATAGGCAGACTTGCAGAGAATCGGCACAGAGGAGTAGGTCATCCACATATTGCAGGCGTTCCACTTCCGGGTGGTCGGACTGCCAGGGTTGCAGAACAGAGGACATAGCCTTGCTGAAGCAGGAAGGGCTGTTTTGGGCCCCTTAAAGGCGGAACAGTCCTGGTGTACTGTGTGCCAGCATGAGAGAAAGCAAAAAGGAATTGACAGTCCTCATGTAAGGAAACAGAAAATAATGCATTGGCCAGATCAATGACAGTGAAAGTAGTGGCGGTGGGTGGGATGCCACCGAGGAGGTTGTGCGGGTTGGGGACAATAGGTGTCTTGAGGACAGTGGCCTCGTTGACAGCTCGGAGATCCTGGACCATGCGGTAAATAGGAGGTTGTCCCTTCTCCCTATTCTTCCGGACTGGATAAAGGGGCGAGTTACAGGGAGATGTAGTGATTTTGATTACCCTATTCTGCAGGAGGGCCTGCACTTGGAGTGTAATAGCATCCTGTTGTGGGACAGAAAGCGGATATTGCGATTTGTATGGCAGGACCTTGAGGTCCTTCAAGGTCACAGTGACTGGTGGGACATTGAGGCGTCCAATATCCTGGGGTCCCAAAAAGATTACCAGGTTTACAATAGTATCTGCTACTAGCTTCATCAAGATTTTGCTCTCCTCCTGTCTCTTCAAATTCCTTGCTACAGTACAAACACACTTGAACTGTATCCACTAACTTCTCATCTTCTAATCTACCTTTCTTTTCTGTCAGCAAAGTTTGCAGTGTTGTACAACACAAAGTACCACCTTTACATATGTTTTTTCTCTAGCTTGCTTAGCCACGTACTGCTCAGGTGAGCAGTAACCTTTTGGGACACTTGTGTTATGTCCCATTGTCTCTTGCACCTACTGGAGCTGTCTAGAGACCTCTGTATAGAGTAATCCCTGGACTTGATGAAGCTTTGAGTCCCGGACAAGCACACTCTGGGCTGCCGCGGACTGCTCTCCCCCCTTCTGTGATCGGAATCAGACAACTGGGCTGCACTCCGATACAGGCAAATAGGAGAACTCTCTGTGTCTCAGTCAGTGATACTTGTCAACAGAATCTTCACAGTTTATAAACACAGTCCATCAAGACTTTAAAACACATGGGGTTCTTACTTTCATGCCCTCGAGGACGCCCCAAGCTGACATGGCACCTCTCCCTCAGACAGGCACGGATGGACTACACCAAAGGACACATCGAGGCAAGATGACACGTTGTCCTACCTCTTATCACGGGCCTGCAGTCCCAGTGTCCGTTAGTGAGGTCCTCCTCGTCTGGTCATCGGGGGTACTGGATCAGGGGGTCTTGTCCTTTGAGCCCCATGTTGAGAGCCAGCTGTTTTGGTTCTGATACCAGGTAGGTTGATGTACTGCTCCAAATTAGTTTAAAGGCATCTTAACGTGCACGGAAAAATCAAACTCTGACACACCCATCGGAGTCAAAGTAAATCTCTAGTTTATTGTTTAGTGTCCACACAGAATATACCCTCACGGTGGGAGGTAACTAAAGGCAGTGCATTTTTATTGGTTACTGGGAAATAATAGCAAGCATTCGAAGGGTTAATCTTACAATTCTGACTTAAGATATCAGCTTCACAGCGCAGCTCTGCAGCCCTCCTCACTGTACCTAGGGGCTTGAAATGCCCTCCTTCCCTCTCCCATCTTCAAGATAGTGGAAAAGCTGTGTGCGTACCTGGTACATCCAGGAAGCAGGATTTTTCTACAAAAAATCCCACCCCAGCAGAATCAAACACCACAGTGCAGCACAATATAGTGTCCCAGCATTTAATTCTGCTGGGACACTATATGGTGCTAGACTGTGGTACTTGGTTCTGCTGGGGCAGTATATTGTACAGCACTGTGGTACTTTGCTCTGCTGGGGCAGTATATGGTGCTGCATTGTGGTACTTGGTTCTGCTGTGGCAGTATTTTGTGCTATACTGTGGTACTTGATTCTACTGGGGCAGTATATGGTGCTGCACTGTGGTGCTGGACGGTGGTACTTGGTTTTGCTGAGGTAGTATATTATGCAGCACTATGTTACTTGGTTCTGCTGGGGCAATGTACTATGCTACACTATGGTATTTAGTTCTGTTGGGGCAGTATATTGTGCTGCACTTTGGTATTTAGTTCTGTTGGGGCAGTATATGGAGCTGCACTGTAGTACTTAATTCTACTGGGGCAATATATGGTGCTGCACTGTGGTACTTTGGTTTTGCTGGGGCAGTATATGGTGCTGGACTGTGGTACTTGGTTTTGCTGAGGTAGTAAAATGTGCAGGACTGTGTTACTTGGTTCTGCTGGGGCAGTGTACTGTGCTGCACTGTGGTATTTAGTTCTGTGGGGGCAGTATATGGTACTGCACTGTAGTACTTAGTTCTGCTGGGGCAGTATATGGTGCTGCACTGTGGTACTTTGTTTTGCTGGGGCAGTATATGGTGCTGCACTGTGGTACTTGGTTCTGCTGGGGCAGTATATGGTGCTGCATTGTGATACTTGGTTCTGCTGGGGCAGTATTT
This sequence comes from Bufotes viridis, assembly GCA_033119425.1. Lineage (NCBI taxonomy): Eukaryota > Metazoa > Chordata > Amphibia > Anura > Bufonidae > Bufotes > Bufotes viridis. The sequence continues at coordinate 422,341,474 of CM065591.1, forward strand.
TGTGCTGTACTGTGGTACTTGATTCTACTGGGGCAGTATATGGTGCTGCACTGTGGTGCTGGACGGTGGTACTTAGTGCTGCATAATATACTACCTCAGCAAAACCAAGTACCACCGTCCAGCACCACAGTGCAGCACCATATACTGCCCCAGTAGAATCAAGTACCACAGTACAGCACAAAATACTGCCCCAGCAGAACCAAGTATCACAATGCAGCACCATATACTGCCCCAGCAGAACCAAGTACCACAGTGCAGCACCATATACTGCCCCAGCAAAACAAAGTACCACAGTGCAGCACCATATACTGCCCCAGCAGAACTAAGTACTACAGTGCAGTACCATATACTGCCCCCACAGAACTAAATACCACAGTGCAGCACAGTACACTGCCCCAGCAGAACTAAGTAACACAGTCCTGCACATTTACTACTCGGCAAAACCAAGTACCACAGTCAGCACCATATACTGCCCCAGCAAACCAAAGTACCACAGTGCAGCACCATATTGCCCCAGTAGAATTAAGTACTACAGTGCAGCTCCATATACTGCCCCAACAGAACTAAATACCAAGTGCAGCACAATATACTGCCTCAACAGAACTAAATACCATAGTACATTGCCCCAGCAGAACCAAGTAACATAGTGCTGCATAATATACTACCTCAGCAAAACCATGTTACTTGGTTCTGCTGGGGCAATGTACTATGGTATTTAGTTCTGTTGGGGCAGTATATTGTGCTGCACTTTGGTATTTAGTTCTGTTGGGGCAGTATATGGAGCTGCACAGTAGTACTTGTTTCTGCTGGGGCGGTATATTGTGCTGCACTGTGGTACTTGGTTTTGCTGAGGTAGTATATTATGCAGCACTATGTAACTTGTTTTTTGTTGGGGCAGTATATTGTGCTGCACTGTGGTACTTGGTTTTGCTGGGGCAGTATAATGTGCTGCACTGTGGTACTTAATTCTACTGGGGCAATATATGGTTCTTCACTGTGGTACTTGGTTCTGCTGGGGCAGTATATTGTTCTGTACTGTGGTACTTGATTCTACTAGGGCAGTATATGGTGCTGCACTGTGGTACTTTGGTTTTGCTGGGGCAGTATATGGTGCTGGACTGTGGTACTTGGTTTTGCTGAGGTAGTATAAAGTGCAGGACTGTGTTACTTGGTTCTGCTGGGGCAGTGTACTGTGCTGCACTGTGGTATTTAGTTCTGTGGGGGCAGTATATGGTACTGCACTGTAGTACTTAGTTCTGTTGGGGCAGTATATGGTGCTGCACTGTGGTACTTTTTTTTTGCTGGGGCAGTATATGGTGTTGCACTGTAGTACTTGGTTCTGCTGGGGCAGTATATCGTGCTGTACTGTGGTACTTTATTCTACTGGGGCAGTATATGGTGCTGCACTGTGTTACTTGGTTTTGCTGGGGCAGCATATGGTGCTGCACTGTAGTACTTGGTTCTGCTGGGGAAGTATATTGTGCTATACTGTGGTACTTGGTTCTGCTGGGGCAGTATATTGTGCTGCACTGTGGTACTTGGTTTTGCTTAGGCAGTATATTTGTCATGGACGTACCGAGATATACGGATGTTCCCGTGACAGGTGGTAGGAGATCGGTGAGACTGGCAACACGTGGTTTAATCTGACATGTTTTCCTTTTGGATCAAATGACGTCTGTTTCTGGTGCTTGCCACACCTTCTTTCCCCAGGTGTGGCTATTGTGGTCATTTAACCATCTGAGATAGGATTCTAGGTAAACGGTGTATGAACTTGCCTACCTTTGGGGCCTGTTCATACTGGTAGTCTGTCAGGACTGGAGTTAGGGTTTTCTCTAGAAGGTGTCCATCTTCCTTCCCTAGTTTTCAGGCCTTATTCCCGTATCCCCTTTCCCTCCTATGCTCAGTGTGGTGTTTTCCTCCCACACACGAGCATGACAATATGGTGCTGCACTTTAGAACTTGGTTCTGCTAGGGGGGTATATTGTGCTGCACTGTGGTACTTGGTTTTGCTGAGGTAGTATATTGTGTTGCACTGTGGTACTTGGTTCTGCTGGGGCAGTAGATTGTGCTGTACTGTGGTACTTGGTTCTGCTGGGGCAGTATATTGTGCTGCACTGTGGTACTTGGTTTTGCTTAGGCAGTATATGTGTCACGGACTTACCGAGACATACGGACGTTCCCGTGACAGGTGGTAGGAGATCGGTGAGACTGGCAACACATGGTTTGATCTGACATGTTTTCCTTTTGGATCAAATGACGTCTGTGTTTCTGGTGCTTGCCACACCTTCTTTCCTCAGGTGTGGCTATTGTGGTCATTTAACCTTCTCTATCTATTGTTGTTTCTCCCACTATGCTATGCGGCTTATAGCTTCTGTTGGACTTGTGGTTAGCTTGTGTTTGGTTCTTGGCTGAGTTCCTGGTGCTACCAAAGCTTCATTAGAGATAAGTGTTTCGTTTCCCTTTTGTATTTTCTTTATATATATATATATATATATATATATGTGTGTGTTTGTGTGTTGCCTTTCCCTGTTGTTTGTCATTAGGCCTGAGGGAGACTCCTTTTTGTCCTTCCTTTTGGAGGAACAGGTAGACTTCTGACATTAGTTTCAGGGTCCTATAGGGTGAGATAGGATTCTAGGTATCCGGTGTATGAATTTGCCTACCTTTGGGGCCTGTTCATACTGGTAATCTGTCAGGACTGGAGTTAGCGTTTTCTCTAGAAGGTGTCCATCTTCCTTCCCTAGTTTCCAGGCCTTATTCCGGTATCCCCTTTCCCTCCTATGCTCAGTGTGGTGTTTTCCTCCCACACACGAGCATGACAATATGGTGCTGCACTGTAGAACTTGGTTCTGCTGGGACGGTATAATATTGTGCTGCACTGTGGTACTTGGTTTTGCTGAGGTAGTATATTGTGTTGCACTGTGGTACTTGGTTCTGCTGGGGCAGTATATTGTGCTGCACTGTGGTACTTGATTCTGCTGGGGCAGAATATTGTGCTGCAGTGTGGTATTTGGTTCTACTGGGGCAGTATATGGTGCTGCACTGTAGTACTTGGTTCTGCTGGGGCAGTATATTGTGATGCACTGTGGTACTTGGTTCTTCTGGGGTAATATACTGTGCTGCACCGTGGTATTTAGTTCTGCTGGGGCAGTATATGGTGCTGCGGTGTGGTACTTCGTTCTGTTGGGGCAGTATATTGTCCTGCCCTGTGGTACTTGGTTCTATTGGGGCAGTATATTGTTGTACTTGGTTTTGCATCATGTTATAGAGCAGGAGGAGCTAGTTGTATTAATTTAAATTTCTCATTCTATACTTAGGAGTCCTAATCACAGGCTATACCTGTATGCACACTCATACAAGGATAGCTGTCAATCCTGAGTACAAGGGGACACAATTCAATTGTATCGCCATCCTCAGCTCTCGTCTTGTAACTGGCACAGGTTCTAACTGTAGATATGGCTAGTGGCAGTTGAAGCTTTCCTCCCAACTGTCCTGGATTTGTTGGGACAGTCCTGGATTTCAGTTGCTCTGTGGTCTCAGGATTGCTGAGGGATTTCAATTGTGTCTTTGTCCTGTGGACAAAATATTCCAGGAAGAATTGCCAAACAGTCGGCAAACAGACATGATCTGCAAGAGTTGAATCACTTACCCCTTCAGGACCCTGCAATTTTATGTTTTTGCTTTTCACTCCCTGCCTTCCAGGAGCCATAACTTTTTTTAATTTTTCCATTCACATAGCCTTATGAGGGCTTGTTTTTTTATGGGACAAGTTGTACTTTTTAGTGGCATTGTTTAATAATGTATATGATGTAGGGTGTAGCTGGAAAGAAAATTCCAAATGGGGTGGAATTAGAAAAGTTTTATGGGTTTGGTTTTTTACAGCATTCACTATGCGGTGCAACTGACCTGTTACCTTCATTCGCTGGGTCAGTACAATTACAACAATACCAAACGTGTACAGTTTTTCTTGTGTTTAATACTGAAAAATAATAAAAACAGGATTTCTGCTGTTTTACACATCAGAGGCCCAAGGCTAATATCTGCAATTGGTGGTAATGCCGATCGCAGACATTTAACCTCTCAGATGTTGTGGTCAAATGTCACCATTATGTGACCATCTTTTTTTTAGAGCCCCAGTTTTTAAAACTACCGCTCGGTTTTCCTATTGAAATTAACTGGAGGATCTGTGCGGATTTTAGGAACGGAATCCATGCCAGAAGAACTCCATGTGACCTCAACCATAGGGCTCATTCAGACCGCCATATGTGTTTTGCGGACTGCACAAGGCCACCACTCTCATAGAGTGGACAAGAATAAGACATGCTCTATATTTTTTGCGGGGCCGTGGAACAGAACAACGGATGCGGACAGCTCACGGTGTGCTGTCCCCGGAACGGGTGCAGAACAAAACATACGGCCGTCTGAATGAGCCCTTAGTAGATGAGATTTACAAAATCTCACCTACACAGTCCAAAAATTTCAGCATATACAGTAAACGGACCTGCGGGGGGGTAATATTTGTTAATGTTTACTGTTATTATGATATTGTATTTGATATAAAGAAAAAGTAAATAAAGATAAAAAAAAAAAAAAAGTACATATGGCTGGTGCCAGTTGTAGCTTACCTCCCAACCGTCCTGGAGTTTTCAGGACAGTCCCTGATTTCGGCGGTTGTCCCACAGTCCTGGGATGGCTGAGTTATGTGCTGATTTCAATAGCCTCTACATCCTGAGGGCGCAGAGACAGTTGAATGTAATGGTGAAGTAGGGGGCCATCAACTCTCTCCTTTACCACCCACTGGCCAGGGCTAGACTACAGGTGCGATGCAGTGACACATTGGACTGTGAAGGAGGAGTGCACAGGCCAGGAATAATTTCCCACTTGGCGATGTGTCACTGCATTGTGCCTGATGGGGAGCGCATGAAGTGCTCCAATAATTGGGGGAACTGGACTAGGTGAGAATTACGTTTTTGTGTTTTTTTATTTTATTAATAGTACAGGGAGAGCACTACTGTGTTGGGTCCATCCCTAAAGGTGGCCATAGACATTAGGGCTCATTCAGACGCCCGCATATTTGTGTCCGCATCCGTTCCGCAATTTTGCAGAATGGAAGCAGACCTATTCATTTCAATAGGGCCGCAAAAGATGTCCTATTCTTGCCCGAAATTGTTGTTCGTTCTGTTCTGCAAAATGCACACGTCTGGTATTCATGTTTTGCGGATCCACAATTTTCGGACCCCAAAACAGATACGGTCGTCTGAATGAGCCCTTAGTCTAAAGCTGATCAAAATGGACGATTTCAACCGACCAATAACAGAACATTATCATTTAAAAAGAAGTCGGCCGAAAGACAGTCGGTTGAAAGATCTTTTGTCCATCGCCCGGATTCATTGAATGTGTATGGCCAGTTTAAATAACTGTAACGGCCAATATAGACGAAAATGTGTATAACCGTGACTGTGAAACAAACGTTCATCAGATTATTATTTGTTCACCTGCTGCTCAACTATTAACCTACTTTTTTTTCTGGCCTTTTTAAAAGTTGGGAGGTTTGCTTGAAGGATGGAGCTGAGCATGTGTGTCCACCTCAGCAATGTTACTAAGGTAGACTGGGAAATAATTTAAAGAACAAACAGCAGGTGGCGCTATACAGATACATTTTATTGAATAATTTTACAGGGTTATCCGAATTTCAGGGTCAATTTGATTGGCCACAATGCCAAATTTTCTCGTGCTTCGTGGCAACAAATCAATTTTCCCTGAATGGCAGTAAAAAAAAAAAAAAATCATACTTACCTGCCATCTTGATAGAAGATCCTACGTAAAATCCAATGCACGGTGATATATGACATCACCAAACCGGCTGACGTGATTGTGTTAGATCTTCAGTCAAGATGGCGGCTGCAGCTCGCTCTTTGCAATCAAATGGATGAGGTAAGTATAATTTAAAAAACATTTTTTTTATATTACACTGTAATATCAATGTCAGTTGCCGCGATCAGCTATGAACGTGGTATCTGAGGGGTACAATGACGGGGAGTGGAGCACATTGCACCCACTACTTACAAAGAAATGTGCTTTGTGACAAAGTAATTTGTCATAAAGCAAATTTTTTGTGGAAATTTTGTCGAAGCAGCCTAATCGAATTATTCAATACTTTGCTCATCTCTACCAATGACGTACTACTGGCATCGCTATTCAGTCATTATGCTAGATGTGTGACTGCTCAGGCCACTGATTGGGTGAAGCAGTCACCCCACGTCTCAAGTCATCAGGTCGCATGATGGATGTGGGACATGTCTCCCTGTGGTCATTGGCTGCAGCTGCCACATCACCCGTGTCCAACCGAATATTGACACAGGGAGACAAGGGAGCATCATCGGGGGAGCTGGAAACCAGCAGCACTAAGGCTGGGTTCACACTTGAGCGTACTTGATACGTGTGTTTTACACGCGTTTTTGTCGCATGTATTACAGTGCGTCGTACGCGCGTTCGCGTGATTGACCACTGTGGCGTCAATCACAATACGCGCGACAATACGCCCCAAAGAAGCTCCTGTACTTCTTTCGGCACAGGGCGTTTTACAGCGCGTTCGTACGCACTGTAAAACGCTCAGGTGAAAACCATGCCCATAGGGAAACATGGGTTTTTGCCTGTTGAGCGTTTTACAGCGGGTACGAACGCGCTGTAAAACGCTCAGGTGTGAACCCAGAGTAAGCATGTAAGTATGTTTCCTTCTGCAGGTCCACCCTCGGGGCGAACAACCCCTTTCATTTGAGACTGAATTTTGCAGCAGAATTGTGGTGCAATTTTGTTTTTAAATGGTGCATTTTAGGCCACGCACCGTTCTCACGAAATCATATTTTTTTTGCTGGGCTCTAGACCTAGATGTGCCACATGTTGTGGCAATATTTAACCCAAAATCTATGTGCACTCACATTAGTAAAAGTGCACCGGTGTGTTTTACAGTTTTATGTAACTAAAGGTCACTGCAAAATAAATCTCCAAAACCTTCTCGAAAATTAAAAGGTCTCCAGCCTTGTTAATATTATGAGCGAGAATTATTTATACACCAGTCTTAAACTGTAATTTCTTGGAGTAATATGTACAAAATTTATTAAGAGGCGTGCATATCTTTGCTTGGGACCCCCGTCTAGGAGCCTGAATGATGTGCTGTTCTGGTGGACTTCCAGATGGGGGACTATGGTCTTTCCAAACAAAGGCCGTATGCGCATGGCCATGTATATTTAAGCAAACCCGCAAACCACTGATCTGCACAATACGGATACCCTCTGTGTACTATCTCATTGACTTCAGTGGGTCCGTGGACCACATTTTGCGAACCCGAATAGGATATGTTGTATTATTTGCAGAAGGGACGTATGGATGCAGACAGCACATGGGTGTGGGAATATGGCAACCCAAAGAATAAAAAAAAGATTTAAAAAAATAAAACACATCAAAAATCTAAATATGGTATCGCCATAATCATACTGACCTGCAAAGTAAAGTTATGCTACACAGTGAAAGATATAAAAACAAAACTGAAAAAACACTGGCAGAGACCCATGATGCAGCGATTATGTTCCTGACTACCCCAGATGACCACTAAGGCTTGTGACTGGTTGCGACAATTACATGGAGTGTACAGTGACGTCATTTCTGCAGCAACGGAGACAAAGACCGCTGGTACCACTGGAGCAATGGTGTGGCGAGGGCACTAAGGAGGTGATTAAGGTTTTTATTTTATAGCATTTCCAACCTTTTGTAAAAATTTTGGGGGTCCAGATAAAATATTATCACATATTTCTTATTATATAAAAGTGCAGCTGTGGTAAATTTCACCCACTATAGCTATAGGCTACTGTCTATGTGTAGTGATGGTCAACACATTATGGGCCCAGATTAATGTTGGCGGAGGCCAGTAACCCACCTCTAGAAACCTTGACAATACATTACATAGGAGCTATGAAGAAGGACAAGCCAGCAGGTTTGGTATTTTTTAGGGCCCTTTCGATGCATACATCTCAATTTTAAGGGGGTTGTCACGTCTAGGCCCCGACTAACCCAATCCTCAGAACCCATGCCTAATTTATAGAAGACTCACTTGCCCATAATGCTGCCGTTCCTGCATTGCTGCTCTGTTTCCATCTGCTTCGGTCTCTGCTGGACCTGAAAAGGCTAGGCACTGTGGCCTATCACTGGCTTCAGTGGTCACATGTGCTAGAACCACACATAAGGCCAGTGATCGGCCACAGTGGACACAGCACCAAGCCACTCTAGTCAGCTGGGAACGGGAATGCAGCTTAGGAATAGCAGGACTTTGGAAAGTGTTTTTTTTTTATTGGTCACAGGTAATGGGTTGATTTGGCTGGCTCCCAGGCTGGACAACCCTCTTAACCAAGACTGAACCATAACCTGCAACTGTACAACCTGTGCTACCATCCAAGTATTGGTCACCATAGACCCTATGGTTATCTAGGTTGGGATGAGTTGAACCACAGAAGGGAATCTGTCACCATATACCCTTGAAATAAATCCAGCTGACATTGGAGATGCGTGTTTGACAGGTGAATCCAACCCCCGTTTGTCCTGTGTTGATTGGTCCCAATCCAGGGATTGAAGGGTACGACCACATGACGTGGTCATGTAGCTGTAGCTGTCTTTTAGTACCATGCAGTCCTATGGGCTGCGGTAGGCTCTAATTAAATGAAAACTGCATTGTTTAATTGTTCTGTAACGGTTGTTACTAGCTACCTGGTTTCTTCAATACCGCAGGACCATTAACAATACAGACTGACTAAACAGTGCCTAATTAGAGCCCGCAGCAGCCCGTATGTCCAAGCGGTACTCGAACAGAGAAATCTAAAAAATCACGTCTGACACACTCCAAGCAGGGTATAAAATACTTGCGCTGCTGCAGGTTCCAATAGTGTTGTGGGTAAAAACACCTTCCAGAGGTTCATTTAAACGAACCACGCTGCTCCCATATAAAATTCCTCCATGCACAGTGGAAAAAGGCTCCTTCTAATGTCGGATGTCAGGGTCTCCTATTAAAGGTGTAGGTACTCGAACACAGAGCAGCTGCGTCGCAAAAGCCACACGACCATGCAGTCTGGTTGAACCCTAAGGCCTCTTTCACACGGGCATCACGTTTGATGCCCGGATAAAAGGCGGGTGCGTTGCGGGAAAATGCGCGATTTTTCCGCACGAGTGCAAATCGTTTTGATGCGTTTTGCACGCGTGTGCGAAAAATCGCCATGTTTGGTACCCATACCCGAACTTCATCACTGAAGTCCGGTTTCGGGTTGAGTATTCTGTATATTTTATTATTTTCCCTTATAGTTATAAAGGAAAATAATAGCACTCTCTAAATAGAGAATGCAAAGTAAAAAGGGCAATAGAGGGTTAAAAATATTAAAAAAATAAACTCACCTCCTCCATTTGATCGCGTAGCTGCCGGTGTTCTGTCCTGTCTTCTCTCCGGCAGCTACATGATCAAATGAAGGAGGTGAGTTTATTTTTTTATTATTTTTAACCCTCTATTACCCTTTTTACTTTGCATTCTCTATTGAGAATGCTATTATTTTCCTTTATAACTATGTTATAAAGGAAAAGAATAAAGATCGTCTCCTAGCAACCATGCGGGAAAATCGCACCGCATCCGCACTTGGTTGCGGATGCTTGCGATTTTCCCGCAGTTTAATTCACTTCTATGGGGCCTGCGTTGCGTGAAAAACGCAGAACATAGAACATGCCGTGATTTTCACGCAACGCAAAAGTGATGCGGGAAAATCCCCTCTCATGTACACAGCCCCGTTGAAATGAATGGGTCCAGATTTAGTGCAGGTGCAATGCGTTCACCTCACGCCTGTGTGAAAGGGGCCTAAGGGATTTTATTTTATGCAAATAAGCCCTTGGTGCAACAAGGGCATTGCTTTTGCACCCCACTGCACCCAGAGCTCCGCCCTCTTCCTGTGCCATCCCGCTCTGAGTGACAGGGCCAGGCAGTGTAGAGGTAATCATGCCTGGCCCTGAAATCTCGGGCGTGCGCTGATCAAAAAGGCGCATGTGCAGCCTCAAGATTTCAGTGCCAGCCGCGATTACCTCTACACTGCCTGACCCTGTCACTCAGAGCGAGGGTGGCGCTGAGCTCCCTCATTACACCAAGGGACTAATGTGAATAATATAAAATCACTTATATTTCTGGATTGGGACCACCAATCAACATGGGACAAAGGGCGTTGGATTCACCTGCCATGCGCACATCTCCAGCTGGATTTATTCCTAAGTATGTGGTGACAGATTCCCTATGAGTGTAGTGCCCGTAATATGGATGCCAAGATGAGCTTTATTACAGCCACCTGATAGAGGCCTAGTTTTTTTATTTTTACCACAGTTGACGTAAAGGAGCTATCCCACAAAACACATTCATCATCCATTCACTGATGGGAAACCCATCAATCACTAGATTGGGGATCCCAAGTAGAGCGGTGTCCTATGGGATTTGCAAAAGCATGCAGGAGCAGCGCTCCATTCAAACTCCTCTAGAACAGGGCTCAGGACCCCCTGATAGTGATCAGTGGGAGGACGGTTAGGATAGGACTACATAGTGACAGCAAGTCATGCAACAAGAAATATATGCGACTTGCAATGGCGTATTATAATAGGGGCGTTTGGGTCAGCACCCTTGGGCCTGGCATCGCTAGAGGGCCCAACGCAGACCCAAACTGCGGCGGGGCATTGGAGAGCATAGTTCCCTCCCCCACTGCTGACCACCACCATAGGCTTTAGGCCTAGTAGGCCTGAGGCATATACGGTAGTAAAATCCTGGCGTAGGTGTGTGTGATGACGTCAATGCACGCTTGTGCCGGGACGCAGCACAGTGATGTATGCGCGCCTGCCTCAACATCCCGGACACAGGTAAGTATTAGCTTTTAGTTGTTTTTTTTGTGTGTGTGTGTGCCAACTTTGGGAGGTATTACTGAGGGGCACAGGAGGACATATTACTGCAGGGACGGTGTGGGCAAACTACAGGGACGCAGAGATAGGATTCCTTCAATTGAACTTCTAGTTGGATTATGGTAGCTATGACCATGACCGATTGATCACATACTCTATGGAATACATCTCTGTTTTCTTAATGACCAGTATTTTGAACTATATGGTATGGCATAATGATTGGGTATATTTATACCTAAATGATTCCCGCGAAACCTACTCAGTTATATTGGCCATTAGACTTTTTTTGGTACTTTTTTAATGTTGTGCTGAGCACACTGCATTCGAGTTAAATGGCTAGTTTGAGTGTTGACGCCTTAAGGGAGGGGGGGGGGGGGGGTGTGTGTGATATATATCACATGCCAGTAGCCATTTGTTCCTAAATATAACAGCTATACATATTTTGAATGGCAAACTGATATGTCTACAATTTATATCCGATGTTCAGAATGGTTTATCAAAATATAGGTAATGACCTGAAAGCAGCTTTATGATAAGCGCCACATGTATGCCACTAAAGGAATAAATACAACAGCAGATGAATCGCAAGTATACAGTACGGGACAGTGCGCCTGCGTACCTTCAGTTAGGTGCGCTTGCGCACTACAGCACTGTAGTTCCGGACTGAGAACATTCCAGTGCGCCTACGCGGGTATGATCCAGCGCGCTTGACCCTGCTTCATTCATAAAGTAGGCGGCGCAGGCACGTGACGTCAGTGAGTGACGCGCCGGCCGCCCGGCCTTACTGCCTGCTTTTAACAGAAGCTGCCGTGTGTCGGTAATATTAGGAGTGGGAGGCAGTAACTTTTAATTGATTTAGATATCTTATATTTCTATAGCGCAGCACTGGAGCGGGGGGGCCGGAGTACAGTCACTGCACCGGCCCCTCCTCAATTGCCAGCCCCCAGCTCCTCCTCCCAGTCCCTCCCCGCTCGCTCAGTTTTATGGGGGGAGGGGTCTGTGGATGGCACTGTTATAGGATGGGGGATCTGTGGATGGCACAGTTATGGGGTGGGGAGGGTCTGTGGATGACACATATATAACAGTGTGCCATCCACAGATCCCCCATAACAGTGCCATCCACAGATCCCCCATAACAGTGCCATCCACAGATCCCCCATAACAGTGCCATCCACAGATCCCCCATAACAGTGCCATCCACAGATCCCCCATAACAGTGTCATCCATAACAGTGTCATCCACAGATCCCCCATAACAGTGCCATCCACAGATCCTCCATCCCATAACAGTGCCATCCACAGATCCTCCATCCCATAACAGTGCCATCCACAGATCCCCCATAACAGTGCCATCCACAGATCCTCCATCCCATAACAGTGCCATCCACAGATCCCCCATAACAGTGCCATCCACAGATCCCCCATAACAGTGCCATCCACAGATCCTCCATCCCATAACAGTGCCATCCACAGATCCCCCCCAAAAGTGTCATCCACAGATCCCCCATAACAGTGCCATCCACAGATCCTCCATCCCATAACAGTGCCATCCACAGATCCTCCATCCCATAACAGTGCCATCCACAGATCCCCCATAACAGTGCCATCCACAGATCCTCCATCCCATAACAGTGCCATCCACAGATCCTCCATCCCATAACAGTGCCATCCACAGATCCCCCATAACAGTGTCATCCACAGATCCCCCATAACAGTGCCATCCACAGATCCTCCATCCCATAACAGTGCCATCCACAGATCCTCCATCCCATAACAGTGCCATCCACAGATCCTCCATCCCATAACAGTGCCATCCACAGATCCCCCATAACAGTGCCATCCACAGATCCTCCATCCCATAACAGTGCCATCCACAGATCCCCCATAACAGTGCCATCCACAGATCCTCCATCCCATAACAGTGCCATCCACAGATCCCCCATAACAGTGCCAGCCCTGTTATGGGCGGGATCTGCGAAGGATACTGTTACAGGGGGGCTGTAACAGTATCCTTCACAGATTCCCCCCATAACAGTGTCATCCACAGACCCTCCATAACAGTGCGTCATCCCCATATCCCCCCATAACAGTGCCATCCACAGATCCCCCATAACAGTGTCATCCCCAGATCCCCCCATAACAGTGCCATCCACAGATCCCCCATAACAGTGTCATCCACAGATCCCCCATAACAGTGTCATCCTCAGATCCCCCCATAACAGTGCGTCATCCCCAGATCCCCCCATAACAGTGCGTCATCCCCAGATACCCCATAACAGTGTCCTTCACAGATTCCCCCATAACAGTGACATCCACAGATCCCTCATAACAGTGTCATCCACAGATCCCCCATAACAGTGTCATCCCCAGATCCCCCCATAACAGTGCCATCCACAGATACCCCATAACAGTGTCCTTCACAGATCCCCCCATAACAGTGACATCCACAGATCCCCCATAACAGTGTCATCCCCAGATACCCCATAACAGTGTCATCCCCAGATCCCCCCATAACAGTGCCATCCACAGATACCCCATAACAGTGTGTCATCCCCAGATCCCCCATAACAGTGACATCCACAGATCCCCATAACAGCGTCATCCCCAGATTCCCCCATAACAGTGACATCCACAGATCCCCCCCATAACAGTGTCCTTCACAGATCCCCCCCCCCATAACAGTGCCATCCACAGATCCCCCATAACAGTGCCATCCACAGACCACCATTAGTTCCAAAAGCACTAAAAGCACACCTTTTGGTTAAAAATATTTTTTTTCTTATTTTCCTCCCCAAAAACCGGATTCGTCAATGCAGCAATTTCCGTAACACTTGGTACCAGATCCATCATTAATACATTTCAATAGAAATTAATGCCGGATGTGGTAATCTGGCAAGTGTTCCGGAAATTTTGGACGGAGAAAATACTGCAGCATAAAAGGGACGGAACGGAATACATCCTGATGCATACTGAACTGAGTACTTTCCATTCAGAATGCATTAGGTAAAACTGATACGTTTTTTTCCAGTATTGAGCCCCTATGACGGAACTCAATACCGGAAAACTTTAACGCCAGTGTGAAAGTACCCTTAGGCCTCTTTCACACGAGCGTGTCCGGATTAGGTCCGGATGAGTTCAGGGAAAATTGTGCGATTTCACAGGCAAAGCCATTCAGTTTTGCCTGCGATTGCGTTCAGTTGTTCAGTTTTTTTCCGCGTGGGTGCAATGCGTTTTGATGCGTTTTTCACGCGCGTGATAAAAAACTGAAGGTTTACAAACAACATCTCCTGGCAACCATCAGTGAAAAACGCAACGCACCTGCTTGCGGATGCAATGCGTTTTTCACGCAGCCCCATTCACTTCTATGGGGCTAGGGCTGCATGAAAAACGCAGAATATAGAACATGCTGCGATTTCTACGCAACGCACAAGTGATGCGTGAAAAAAAACGCTCATGTACACAGACCCATTGAAATGAATGGGTCAGGATTCAGTGCGGGTGCAATGCGTTCACATCACGCATTGCACCCGCGCGGAAAACTCGCCCGTGTGAAAGGGGCCTTATGGGGACACAAAGTGTAAAAATAAAAAACACACAGAAAAAATACGAGCTCACCAGAGCTCCTAGCCCTTCCCTTGGAACCATAACCCATACTGTATATCAAAATGACCGTTACGGAAAGGGGACATAATTTAAAATAAATATTTCAGTTGCACATTCTGCTATTATTAAAAAAAAATTAAACATGTGAAGAACCATATTTTCTTCGGTATAAAAAAAAATACAAGAATAAAAATAAAACCATAAAAAAGGTGCAAATGTTATTTACATGAAAAAAAAAATGTTATGGCTTTCAAAGACGCATGTACTAAAAAGCAAAAATAAAAAAATATGGAAAATGCTCTGGTCAGGAAGGAGGGAAAAGGGCCTAGCCTTGAAGTGGTTAAGTTTTTTTTTTTTTTTTTTAGATGTCCTCAAACAGCCGAAGCCACCAGTAACCACACAGGTTCACCCCGTTTTTTGCATTTCCTTCTCCTTCATAACCATTTTCTTTCTCTCATAATTGTAAAACGTCAGTAAACAGACGAGATGAAGGCGATAGATGCAGAAACCGCACCGGTAACGGCGGCTGGAGTACGACCAGCGCTCTCCCGCCTGTCACTCCCCTCCTGTGATACTTTTTATGTCACGGAACCGTTCGTGTCACCAGCCATTTTGTGCTGGTACTGTACACGTCTGAGTACGCGCCCCTAGAACTAGAATTCATCTTATCCGTCTCATTCTACATAAAAGGGATTATCGCGACTGGCGACAAGTCATTAACCCCTTCCGCCTGTGACAGCAAAGGAGTTACAAAAAAAAAAAAAAAAAACAGGAACGCTACGTATTGCATTTGCCCACAACCAAAATGGCGGCTCGCGCGCTCCTTCCCGGCTCCCGTAGTGCGGCTTGTGTATTGTGGGCATGGAATCCCCAGGGCTGCCCTCCGATCCTTTCGGCGCATGCGCAACAGGAAACTCCATGATCTGGCTCTGGAGCCCAGGGAAGGAAAACAGCCACTGAGAAGAGAGAGGCAGGGGTAGCTGGGAAATCTAGTAGCAAGCACAGGCCTGAGCCAGCCAGCTGCATTACCTGCCCCCCTATCCTCTAAGCGGACGGACCCCCGGGGGGTGGTAAACAGGTTCTCTGGGCACTGCACGGAGCAGAGTGACACAACAACCCCCCACTGCCAGCCAAGAGGAGCCTGATAAGGAGGGGCTGCTGCTGCCAGGACATGAACAACATCCCCAAACCAACAATAACAAGAATGAGAGGGAAGCAGTAAACCGGGGCAGGCTTTATTGCTCTTTGTTGTGGCATTTATTAACCCCCCCTGCTCCGGAGGCCTGGGAGGAAGGGGCAGCTGCTGCCTGTCATCCGCACGGTGCTGCCCACAAACTTCAGCTGCCGGAGGTAAGTGACAAGAGCATGTCACCTCTCCAGGTGTGGGGGCAGGGAGAGGAAGAGCCCTGCCTGGGTCAGATGGAGACTAAGT
This sequence comes from Bufotes viridis, assembly GCA_033119425.1. Lineage (NCBI taxonomy): Eukaryota > Metazoa > Chordata > Amphibia > Anura > Bufonidae > Bufotes > Bufotes viridis. Next base: position 422,357,470 of record CM065591.1, read on the forward strand.
ATACCAGAGCTCTTCTCTCCATGCTGACGGTCTCCCCTCTGGGGCTGCACAACCATTTACAAGTCATTCTCATGAGATCAGGACTTACCAGGCTGTGGGGCTACAGTTTATACCGCAGTAATCTATGCCATGCCCTGGGATGTGCCATTTTTGTAGGAAGGCAAAAGGTACGTGGAACCGCGTCTGCAAAAGTTGCCCACCGTCTGACCCAGTCGCACAACGCCCGCCTGCGTCAGTGACCGCCATACGTAACATCGCCTGATGGAGGCACACGACCGTATAGATCAGCCCCATGCTACGTGCTTTTTATGCGGATTGCACGCCGACCCATTCATTTCTGTGGGGCCAGGCGCACGTCTGTATTCTTTCCGGATCCGTGTGGTCGTTCCGCAACTTATAGAACATGTCCTATTCTGGTCCATATTGTGGATGGGAATAGTCCTCTCTATTGATGGGAGTGAGAGAAATGCCGAAGGCATCTGCATTTTGTGGATCCGTGGTTTGCGGACTGAAATACGGACACCTGTGCATGACGCCGAAGGGTGTTTTGCGGTGGTTTTCAGCACTTTCACCTGCTGCAGGTGTTAGCCCAAAGTATGAGATGCAGGCCACACACGTGATTGTTCTTTTTTTGCTTAGTGGCTTTTTTTTTTTTACATTTGGTGGCTTTTTTTTTTGTCTGGAGTTTTTTTTTTTCCTCTATCTTTAGCATGTTGAAACTTTAGCTTTTTTTTTTTTTCTGCCGTTTTCCATCTCCTTCTAGATAGAGGAAAAAAGTTTCAGTATGCTAATAAATAAAAAAAAAAAAAAAAACCATCCATACATTTATTTAAAAAAAAGAGACGCTAAAATGACACAAAAAATGCTTTCAGTATGGAGAAGAAAAAAAAACTATGCTTCTAGGGCTTATTTTCAGGTGTGTACGGGCCTTTAGGATACATGTGCAGATTATGTAGTTTTTCGGGCAGTTTTTGTTATGTTTCCGCCCCCCAAATCCGCATGTGCTTCTTGCAGATGGTGTCACAGATTTGCCCCAGATCTCACCCTTTGCATTAGGACTAATGTTGAGCGAACTTGTTTTTTAAGTTCGGCGTCCAAGGTTCGGGTTTATCGAAGAATCCCGTTATGGATTCCAAATCCCGCTATGGTCCGTGGTAGCGGAATCCATAAGGGGATTCTTCGATAACCCGAACTTTGGACACAGAACTTAAAACACAAGTTCGCTCACCTTTAATTAGCGCTGATGCACACCACCATGTGTTCCCCGTGCCCGTATTGCGGCCTGCATACAGCCGGTCCGCCATAAGGACACCGGCCCTGTGAACTCGCGCATGCGGACCCATTGACTTGAATGGGTCCGCAGTAGTGATGAGCGAACTTGTGTTTTAAGTTCTATGGGATTTCAGTCCATGCCTCCGCACCTTCAAGTGGGTCCACATCCGCAAACTGTGCGCACATGGACGGTGCCGATGCATTGCGGACCGCAATTTGTGGTCCACAGCACTGGCACGGGGCACACGCTCGTGTGCTTGAGCCCCTACAGGCAGCTAGATCTGAACTAGTGTTGAGCGAAGCGAACTTCAGATGCTTCATCAGAAGTCGCGTCGTTCAAAACTTCGGAATAATACTGTACGGACATCCGTCTCCGTACAGTATTAGAATGTATGGGCACCGATGAGCCAAAGTTAGTCATTCACGAAGTTGCGCGTGACTTCATTGAATAACTTTGGTAGTTGATTTTAAAAGTGGAAAACCGCTGTAAAACTTGAAGCTGAACTCTGCTTCCGTTCCATCTGGTACCTCGGAACCGAAGCTCTACTTTAAGAATCAAATCTCGCGTGACTTTGCGAATAACTTACTTCGGCTCACCGGAGCCCATACATTCTAATACTGTACGAAGACGGATCTTCGTACAGTATTATTCCGAAGTTTTGTACGAAGCGACTTCAGATGAAGAATCAAACAAGTGACGTGCAGATCTCAGAATCCGCACCGCAGATCAGTTTCCACGTGGAAAGTTTCTGCACCGTGTAGGTGAGATTTTGGAAATCTTATCTACTTAGCTGTCACTGTGGATTCTTCATATGAAAATCCAGGTGCAAAATGCACCGTGTGCCTCTACACTAAGGCAGGGGTAGGCAACCTCCGGCACCCCAGCTGTTGTGAAACTACAACTCCCAGCATGCATACTTGCTCTGCTCTTTTAAGAACTCTCATAGAAATGAATGGAGCATGCTGGGAACTAGTTTCACAACAGCTGGAGAGCCGAAGGTTGCTGACCCCTGCCTTAAGGCTGGGTTCATACGGGCGAGTTTTCCGCGCAGGTGCAATGCGTGAGGAGGACGCATTGCACCCGCACTGAATCCGGAACCATTCATTTCAATGGGGCTGTTCAGATGAGCGGTGATTTTCCCGCATCACTTTTGCGTTGCATGAAAATCGCAGCATGTTCTACATTCTGCATTTTTCACGCAACGCAGGCCCCATATTAATGAATGGGAAAAACCGCAAGCAAGTGCGGATGCGGTACGATTTTCACGCAGGGTTGCTAGGAGATAAACGTCTATTCACTGTATTATTTTCCCTTATAACATGGTTATAAGAGAAAATAATAGCATTCTTAATACAGAATGCATAGTAAAATGTGGGTTGAGGGGGTTAAAAAAAAACAAAAAACAAATTAAACTCTCCTCTTCCACTTGTTCACGCAGCCTGGCTGATCTTCTGCCTTTGGTTGAGGACCTGTGAGGCAAAGGACCTTTGGTGACGTCACTGCGCTCGTCACAAGGTCCATCACCAAGGTCCTTTGCCTCCCAGGTCCTCAACCAAAGGCAGAAGATCAGCCGGGCTGCGCGAACAAGTGGAAGAGGCGAGTTTAATTTGTTTTTTGTTTTTTTTTAACCCCCTCAACCCACATTTTACTAAGCATTCTGTATTGAGAATGCTATTATTTTCCCTTATAACCATGTAAGGCCTCTTTCACACTTGCGTTCTGAGGATCCGTCAGAACGCAAGTCGCCTGAAAGCATTAGAAGACTTATCAGGATCCTGATCAGTCTTCGAAATGCTTTGAGGTTACTATGGCAGCCAGGACGCTATTAAAGTCCTGGTTGCCATGGTAAAGTGTAGTGGGGAGCGGGGGAGCAGTATACTTACAGTCTGTGCGGCTCCCGGGGCGCTCCAGAATGACATCAGAGAGCCCCATGCGCATGGATCACGTGATCCATGTGATCACGTGATCTATGTGCATGGGGCGCCCTGACGTCACTCTGGAGCGCCCCGGGAGCCGCACGGACGGTAAGTATACTGCTCCCCACTACACTTTACCATGGCAGCCGGGACTTTAGCGTCCTAGCTTCCATGGTAACCATTGAGAAAAAGCTAAACATCGGATCCAGCGATGCGCCGAAACGACGTTTAGCTTAAGGCCGGATCCGGATTAATGCCTTTCAATGGGCATTAATTCCGGATCCGGCCTTGCGGCAAGTGTTCAGGATTTTTTGGCCGAAGCAAAAAGCGCAGCATGCTGCGGTATTTTCTCCGGACAAAAAACGTTCCGGTCCTGAACTGAAGACATCCTGATGCATCCTGAACGGATTTCTCTCCATTCAGAATGCATGGGGATAATCCTGATCAGGATTTTTCCGGCATAGAGCCCCGAGGACGGAACTCTATGCCGGAAAACAAAAACGCTAGTGTGAAAGAGCCCTTATAAGGGAAAATAATAAAATCTACAGTACAACCCAAACCTGGGTACCACATTCAGTTTTTTCTCACACTTGTGTAAAACGCATTGCACTCGCGCGGAAAAAACTGACTGAAATAGCGCGCGCACTCGCACTATTTCCCCCCACGCACCCGCCTCCAATCCGTCACGTCCGTGTGAACCCAGCCTAAGGGTACGGCTACACACGCCGACAATGGTCATGGCCAGGATCGCAGGGGCATCTTATAGAAATAAATGGTGTTCCGCTACTGCGACCCCTGATTTGCAAAAAATCCGATTCTGCAGAATTTTTTGTGAAATGTGCATTAAGCAGTTAAAAATAAAAATAACTCACCTTATCCACTTGATCGCGTAGTTGCCGATCTCTATCATCTCTTCTGTCTTCTTCAAGCATTAGCTGCCATCTAAAGGACCTGTGGTGACGTCACATCACATGGTCCATCACCATGGTGATTGGACAATGTGATGAGCTCAGTGATGTCACCACAGGTCCTTTAGCCGACAGCTAATGCTGTATAAGAATGCTATTTTAAAAGGGAAAATAATAAAATCTACAGAATACTCAACCCAGACCCGGACTTCAGTGATGAAGTCCGACTTCGGGTCTGGGTACCAAACATGCCGATTTTTCCCACGCTCGTGCAAAATGCATTAAAACGCTTTGCACTCGCATGGGAAAATTGTGCATTTTCCCGCAACGCACCTGCCTCTTATCCGGGCGTCAAACATGATGCCCGTGTGAAAGAGGCATAAGGGTGCTTTTACATTTTTTATTTTTTTTTTTATGAAATTCATGCATTGTTTAGAAAAAAATGTAAGTAAGATGTGACGAAAAAGTCATATATTTTACTTGCCTATTTTTCAGAGGTTTTTCTTTTTTGATAGAAAAGTCTACAGGAAAATGTCTGAAAACAGTTTACAGTCAAAAAACCCAGAAAAGTCTTACAACTCAATTTGTAGGGTGTTCGTAATTTCCTAACATCTGGCGTCTGCCTGCTTTTTGCTGGCACAAAAAAACACCATGGGGGAGATTTATCAAAACTGGTGTAAAGTAGAACTGGCTTAGTTGCCCATAGCAACCAATCAGATTCTACCTTTCATTTTTGACAGCTCCTTTGAAAATGGATTGGTTACTATGGGCAACTAAGCCAGTTCTACTCTACACCAGTTTTGATAAATCTCCCCCAGTGTTTTTAGAAAAAGGCTGCGTTCACATCACCATTTCAGAGATCCGGCTGCCTGATTGGCCCCAAAAAACAAAGCCAACAAAAAACAGAATCGTGTGTCATTCGCTGACCCCTACCGGCGCGTCGTGGAGCTAAGAAAGGAAACCCCTATTGCTCGACCATTCTGCTCCAAGCACTGCCCTGGCCTCATGCATGCAGCTGTATCCGTTATGCGGTCCACATATCGCTGATCCGCAGAACTCTGAAACTGGCCGCGTGCATCCCGCATGTCCCGCCATATTAAAAATGCTTTTTCTTGTCCAGAAAACGTTCTAACTTTTTTGCAGGACGGCGGACCGGACGCACTGATGCGGACAGCACGCGGTGGGCAGTCCACTTCTTTTTGTGGCCCCACTGAAATGAATGGGTCTGCATCCGACCCGCAAAAAATACCGACTGGAGGCGGACCAGAAATATGGTCATGTGCATGGGCCCTCAGTTGGAATATTTTCATAACTTTTAGCTCCAGATGTGTTTTTACGGCGTGCGATATCTTACATTATGACAGATATCCTTCTGTTATTGCATTAATGGAATATTCCTCGTGTGCCGTAAAGGACCCATTTACTAGAGGCAGAGCACTGACAGGGGGGGTTTACCCCACACGTCTCCCCTCGCAGTGCAAATCAAAGACATCTTCCTCTACTCTGTAGTCCAATTTTTTTGCGGCTCCGATGCGGACCCATTCACTTCAGCGGGGCCGCAAAAGATGCGGACAGCACACCGCTCGCTGTCCGCATCCGTAAGCCCATTCCGCAGCCCTGAAAAAAATAGAACATTTCCTATTCTTGTCCATTTTGCGTACAAAGATAGGACATTTGTGAAGGAGTGAAAAAAAAAAGTCTGCTGGCTCTCGGCCGGTATCCGTGTTTTGCAGATCCGTAATTTGTGGACTGCAAAACGGCTACAGTCGTGTGCATGAGCCCTTGCTCCATCGTAGGTATTTGGAGGACTTGTATCAATACACAATACTGTATGCTGGCCATGCCCGTATTGCACACCACAAACATCGGGCCTGCAGTACACGGTCACCGGCCGCGTGCAGCACGCATTACGGATGCGGACCCATTCACTTGAACGGGTCCGTAATCCGGAAGGTCCGGTGCGGAATGGAGGCACGGAACCCTACAGAAGAACTAGAACAGGTTTTATTTTTTTGCAGTGCGTTCGGATCACTGACCGATTCAAGTTAAATGGGTCTGGATCCGTCTGGTCAACCTGCACAGATGTTGCCCATGCATTGGGGACTGCAAATTGCGGTCCCTAATGCACGGAACGGCCAACCAACGGCTGTGTGCATGAGCCCTTGCCGTATTATTGTTTTATAAGACTCACTGAATTATAAGACGCACCTAGACTTTAGAGGAGGAAAATAAAAAATAATTTTCACCAGACTCCCAAATTAGACCCCCAACCTTCATCAGGCCTCAGATCAGACCCTATTATCGGATCAAAAATAACTAAATAGACTTATTCTTTAACGACGCTCACCGCTCTCTGAGCCCCTGGTGCACTGTGACCTAACGTTACTTTCAATGGGTCCACCAAAAAAACTAAAGTTACTCCGTGTGCATTCAGTTTCCGTAATTTAATTCTGCAAAAAAATAGAACTTTTCCTATTATTGTCCTCATTTCGGACAAGGATAGGACTGTTCTATTAGGGGCCAGCTGTTCCGTTCCACAAAATACGGAATGCACACGGACGTCATCTGTATTTTTTGCGGATCCGTTTTTTGTGGACTGCAATAGTCATGTGCATGAGGGCTAAGACGTACTGCCACCTCCACCCCCAACTCCCCCCCCCCCCCCACACCCACACTTTTGGGGGGGGTAAGTTTTATAAAGTGAAAAATACGGTAGGTCCCATACACACGTCCATGTCCGTTTTGCTGTCTGCAAATCGCGGATCTGCAAAATGCACATGCATAACATGTTGCATCCGCATTTTTTCTAGACCCATTGACTTCAATAGGCTCACGGTGCGCATTTTGTGGACAAGGATTACATGTTCTACTTTTTTGGGGAACGGACATACGCATTTGGAAAGCACACGGTTCATCGTTGTGCTCTCCGCATCCATATGTCTGTTTTGCAAAATGCAGACCACTGACCCATTTAAAGAAATGCATCTGCAAATAAAATGTGGCCGGCACACGGACCGCATCCGCAATTTGAGGATCCGCGATTTGCATACCACAAAACAGAGGATTGAATCCACAGTGGATTTCAAGGCTTGGAAAACGGCCATTTTCCAAGGTGCATCCGCTGTCAAATGCCACCAACAGCCTCCCATTGACTTCAGTTGAAAAAACACCGCCATGTGCACATGGTAGAGTTTTTTTTTTTTTTTTCCCGCCACTGATTTACAGTCCACTTCAGAAGTGGCAGGTTACTTCCTAGGGTGCCCTCACGCACTACGGATTTTGTTACAGAAATTTCTGCAAATGAAAATCGGTTCCATTCATTTGAGTGGGGCAGCAAGCACATGGGTTTCTGCAAGTCCCATTCTGAGGAATGGAACAAATTTCCAGTTGTGGAAATTTCTGCAACAAAATCCAGTGTGTAAGTGCACCCCGGGTCCACCTGCGCACAATGCGGATTACGTGAGATTTTCCCCACATTGATTTTCGCGCAGAAAAACTGTATTGTTGTACGGTATGGACACCTTGAATGAGATTAGACAAATCTCATGTGCACTTTGCTTTTTTTCTGTTGTGCAGATTGGTATTATATAGATTTCAATGGAGTTGTTTAAAATAAACACGAAGGGGGTCATTTATTTAGACGCCGGTTTCAATAACCCCTATATCTGGTGGTAGATCCGCCGAAGGTATGAAAGACGCCGGCTTCCTTGCTGTCTCACATTTAGACCATTTTCTGCACCTAAAACAGGCGTAGAAAATGATGCAAGAGTCGTGCCTGTCCCCTTCCCGCCCACATCACACCCACTTTTTCCCACCTGGCGTGAGCGGGGAAAAGTCTCAGATTGCAGCGCAAATAACCTTTGCGTCGCAATCTGCTTGTGGATAGTAAATGACCCCCAAAATCTGCAGCAAAAAAAAGACACACTGCAAGAAATATTCAGTATTTATGTGCTTGGTTCGGATTTTCTGCATACAGAACTGCACCATGTGCTGGAACGCTTAGTAGCAGATTGACAGTGTGGTTGTTGCATTGAAGACCGTAGAGAAGCGGAAAAAAAGCTAGCAGTTTTAGTACTGGTTTTACAAGAGTTTTTAGCAGCGTTTTTGCTGCCAGAAACTCTTCTGAATTATCCCACCCAAGGGCTGAATTAGAAAAACTCTAAAAAAAAAAAAAAAAAAAACGCTTCTAAAAACTTTTCCAAATCCTTCACTCAAAAACTCCTCTAAGGCCCCATTTACACGTCCGTGGTGTGTTGCGGATCTGCACAATGAATGGGTCCGCATCCATTCCTCAGAATTGTGGAATGGATGCGGACAAAAATTGCGGATGTGTGAATGGGGCCTAAAACTGCCACCAAATTACAAATCTGCCAGCAAAAACAGCCTGATTTCTGCTACTGATATTTCTGCTGTGGATTTTATCCATGTGAACCTCAGAGTCCTGAGAGCTACAACATGTTGCGTTTTTGAAAAGAAAGCAAAAAGACAAAAACGCCACCTAATAAAACCCCCGGAGCAAAAAAAACACTTGTGTGTCCTGCATTTTATATTTCCCATAGACCTTCAGCAAACCTCATCATATGATGATGTGAGCACAATATAATGGACCCGCACCCGATCAGTGCGGTCGTGTGAATCAGCCCTAACGCTGGGTTCACACTTGAGCGTATTTGATACGCGCGTTTTTGGAAATAGGAAACGCGCGTTTGACCACTCTGGCGTCAATCACAATACGTGCGACAAAACGCCCCAAAGAAGCTCCTGTACTTCTTTGGGCGTAGGGCGTTTTACAGCGCGTTCGTACGCGTTCATACGCGCTGTAAAACGCTCAGGTGAGAACCATGCCCATAGAGAAACATGGGTTTTCGCCTGTTGAGCGTTTTACAGCACGTAGGAACGCGCTGTAAAATGCTCAGGTGTGAACCTAGCCTAAGGGTTAGGCCCATCTTATAAAGAGCTGGCATATCACAGGGATATTTCGTGTGGAGGGTCACAGCACTCAAGTAGCACTGGAGTTTCTTTTGGGTGCACGTCAAGGTTTTCTTCCCGCCTCCACTTCAGGAATACTATGCAATCATAATTTCAGTATGACAGCACACCATTAGTTTTTTTGATGCTATTTAATTCATAGTTTGCCAGAAATTATACAACGTTTCGGGCTAATTGACAGCCCTTAATCAGGCTATGGATTTAGTAATAAGGCATGGACGCCGGCATGTGTGCTGCAGATGTGAACGTGGTCTTGCTCTAGCCTATCCGTGGCATCATTCAAACTAAAGTGGATATGCCACATGGTCTTCCTGAATAATATAATCATAGGATGTTTTCTATGAAAGAATGTGATGGTTAACGACCCATGTGCCACCCCACAAGGTTCGTGCATGCTGCCTTGGCATATGGTGAGGACTGGCCATAGACCTTACAGGGAAATTTCCCAGTGGGCCGATGCCCAGGGGGCCAGCCACCCAAGCTCTCCTCATCCCCCAAACCCCAGAAATTGTCCCGCTGGTATTATTTCACATTATAACATAGTTATAATGTAAAATAATACCCTTGGCCATCTCCCTAATGTTGAACCCAGTGCAGAATGGGTTAAAAATAATAAACTAATAATTACTTACCTGTTCCATTTGATCGCGAAGCCCGGCATCCTCTCCGTTAGCTTGAAAGATGTAAAGGACCTGTAATGATGTCACAGCATCACATGGCCCAATCACCTGCTCCATCACTATGGTGATGGAGCATGTGATTGGTCCATGTGACCACGTGACATCATCCAAGATCATAAGCACTATCCACAGCCTGAGGATAGTGATTAAGGACCTTGGATGATGTCACATGGACCAATCACATGCTCCATCACCATAGTGATGGAGCAGGTGATTGGGCCATGTGATGTGACGTCATCACAGGTCCTTTAGATCATCGATGCTGCAGGGAAAGAGAGGACAGATCGCGACTACGCGATCAAGTGGCTAAGGTAAGTTAACTTTTATTATTTTTAACCCCTTCCTCATCATTTAACAATGCATTCTTTATTAAGAATGCTATTATTTCCCCTTATAACCATGTTATAAGGGGAAATAATAGAGATTGGGTCCCGTTGCTAAGCAACAATGCGGGTTGCGGATGCTACACTTGGTTGCGGATGCTTGCGATTTTCCCGCATCCCCATTCACTTCTATGGGGCCTGCGTTGCGTGAAAAACGCAGAATATAGAACATGCTGCGATTTTCACGCAACGCAGAAGTGATGCGTGAAAATCACCGCTCATGTGCACAGCCCCATAGAAATGAATGGGTCCGGATTCAGTGCGGGTGCAATGCGTCCTCCTCACGCATTGCACCCGTGCGGAAAACTCGCCCGTGTGAAAGGGGCCTAAGTTCCCAGTCCGCCCCCTGCTTGAACCCGACATGTGCAGGGAATGCTGTAAAATTTAGATCTGTACAATTTTGTATACAGATCTGGAGATGTACTAGAGGCTGTAGCCCAGGATTCATAGGGTACTTTCACACTAGCGTTTTGGATTCCGTTTGTGGGATCCGTTTCAGGGATCTCACAAACGGTCCAAAACGGATCAGTTCAGCCCCAATGCATTCTGAATGGATAAGGATCCGTTCAGAATGCATCAGTTAGGCTCCGTTCCGCCTCTATTCCGTTTTGGAGGCGGACACCAAAACGCAGCATGCAGCATTTTGGTGTCCGTCTGAAGAGGCGGAGCCTAACGGATCCGTTTTTTTTACAATGTAAGTCAATGGGGACCGATCCGTTGTCAGTGACACAATATGGTGCATTTGAAAACGGATCCGTTCCCCATTGACTTTCAATGTAGTTCAAAACGGATCCGTTTTGGACTTTATTTTTCTTTAAAGCTAATGCAAACGGATTCGTTCTGAACGGATACAAACGTTTGCATTATAGGTGCGGATCCGTCTGTGCAAATAAACAGACGGATCCGCACCAACGCTAGTGTGAAAGTACCCTTAAGCGATAAGAAATGCAAAGGCCCCTTTCACACGGGCGAGTTTTCCACGCCCACTTGCCCGCTACTTGCCCGCAGCAGGGGATGACCACGGAGTGGTAAGTACATGCTCCTGCTCCGTGGTCATGTGACACAAGCGAATCCTCGATGCAAAAAAATTGCATTGAGGATTAATTTGTGTCGAATTACTCAATTTAATCGAGTATTCGTTTCAGCCCTATTTTAGGCTATGTTCACATGACTGTTTTAAGAACAATGGTGGTCTATGGGGTTATTCTTTTTTTCCTTTTTTAACCGAGTTCTTTTCTTCATGTGAATGTAGCCTCATTTTACCAGATTCTACTGCTGCAGGTGCCCTGGAGGCGGGGCTTCACTGTGATGTGCTCCTGAATTGAACTGCTCCACGGCTCCTCCCCTCTGCTCTGAGTGACAGCCATGGTGTCCTGCAGCTGTCAGGGCAGGGGCTGTGGAGCTCCGCCCTCGGGACATGCAGGAGCAGAACCAGGCAGAATAAAAACAACTCCTGATAATGAAAGGTCCACAAAAGGCATGTTTTTCCCGTTCTTCCAAGCACCAAGCCAGTACTGTCAGCAGTTTTGCAAAAAAAAAATCGTATTAATGGAAGTTTTTCACATGCAGCCGTCTTGTTTGCAAAATGAACACAAATACGATATATTCTATTTTTTTTTTTTTTTTTTTTTTTTTTTTGCGGAACGGACATGGTTCCGTATACGAACCTGTAAAAATCGGAATGGAAAAAAAAATGTTCTTGTGCATGAGCCCTTCTACAGTGAGCTCCGGTAGGCTGATCCGGCTGCTTGAATCCAAACGTAACTTTGAACGCTATAATTTCAGTGCTTCGCCCCTTCAAAGTAAATGGCATGCAGGTAAACAGTGGAGAGGTCGCAGTGCCAGGAGTCAGACTCCCATCATCTTATATATGATGATCTATCCTGAGGATGAGTCATCAATATCATGTAAGCAGACAAACGGTATAACCTATGCAGGTAGGGTTACCCAGTCCAGCTGTCGGAGAATTACGTGTCCTCATCCATCCTAATCACAGTGTCCTAATAGAAATTGAATCTCCCCCGAGCTCTGGGATATAGTGTATGTATATATATATATATATATATATATATATAATATCAGTCACCTGGTGTTCTTGCAATATTGGACATGTAGGCTCGATCGTTACCAGGCAGTGAGATTGGGTCAGTCGGGATGTTAGCCGTTTTTTGAGTTCTCTGCAGCGCTGTACAAAGATTGTCATCACTCCCAACAGTCCCTGTCCCCGTTAGGGTTCACAGTGCTCTTCAATATTAACAGTTCCAAGTTAACCTACTGCTATGTCTTTAGAGTGTATTGGGGGGGTGGGATTGGGGGTTCTGCAGTACCTGAGGGAAGCCTGTACTGTAGAGAATACTCATAACTTATAACATACTAATGCCAGACCACCCGTGTGAAAAAACCCCAGCATAGTACACGTACGCTTTTCGGATTTGTCCTGCGTGGAAATTCATCTGCTGTGAGCGTTTTCAAATTCGCAGCATGTGAATTATAGTTGTGGTTTTAGCTGCATATTTCACCCTTTTCAAATGAAGGGTAAGATCTGCATAAAATTTGCAAATTTTTGGTCTGGCTTGTGTGCGAAAACGCACGGAAATTTGTGCACCCTAAAAGAGTATTTTTCAGCAGAATCAAGCCAATTAAACCAGGCATACCGCCTGATCATGTTTATCTCGTGGAGTCAACTTATGTCTCTACGAGCGGAGTTTTCAAGAAATGAATGTTTTTCTTTAATATGCCGATGCGGTCATTGGAGCACCGAGAGGCTGGCCGGAGCTCTCAGAGCACCATATTGTCAGCAATGGCCACTCCACCTTTCCCCTCAATAGACAGGGCCAGACATCTTAACTGGCCCTGTCTTTTTTAACCTGCGGAGTTGCTCCGGGTATTTGCACATGCGCAGAGAATCTGCTATTGCAGCAGCGCAGATACCTACTGCCCATGTGCTAATGATGTCGGTGTAAAGGCCGAAGTGGAGATGCTGGCTTTGGACAGAGGAGTCGAATAGATCCTCTGAGCACCTCTGCTCAATTCTTCCAAAAGGATTTTTATTAAATTCTCCCCAAGTGTTAAAAAAAAAATTAATTTTTTTAATTCAATTTTTATTGAAGACTTTGCAGTATATTAAAAATATAATGCAATAAATGAGTAACTTATACAACCGAGTATTAAAAATCATTGATTAGATTTATCGGTAATCATTTCTCTGTACAGCAGAACATTTTCAGATTCATGTAAATGACCTTTTGAGGAGCCATGCGAGGACGGCTGGCAGCCCGATGAGAGGGGCAGGAACAAACAGCATTAACTTCCATTTGATTAAAACTCTTTGCCGGGTTAAAACGAGAGTAAATGTCAAGTTTAATCCAACTCAGAGACTCGCCTCATATGAGACGTTACAGGCGAGGCTCACCTGAGGAATCGGTGGTCGGGGTAGAACCGTATTTATTACTGTGTGTCCCGGCTCATAGTCCTGATGCAGAACCTACCACATCTATCAGGTTTGCCACCAGCCTTCATTGTGACTTGATTGTGATCTGTGACCTTCTGTGTATACAGTATAAAGGGGTTGTATCACTTTAACAAGTGGCATTTGTCATAATACAAGGCACTTACTAATGTATTGTGATTCTCCATATTGCCCCCTTTGCTGGCCTGATTCGTTTTGCTATCACATTATACACTGATCGTATCCATGGTTACGACCACCCTGCAATCCATCAGTGGTGGCCGTGCTTGCACACTATAGAAAAAGGCAGATGCCTTTTCCTATAGTGTACAAGCACGGCCACCGCTGCCGGATTGCAGGGTGGGTGGTCTGTAACCATGGAAAATTGAAGAAAAAAAAAGCAGCAGCAAACACTATAAAATAATACTCACCACTAGAGATGAGCAAGTTTCAAATTTTGATATTCGTTCACTGGTAAAAGGTGAATTGCGTTATGGATTCCGTTACCATGGACCATAATGCAATTCTATGATGGAATGCCTTTAGAGGCATTCCGTTATTCATTCCGTCATGATGGAAGTCTAAGGCCTGCAAAACGGATCCGGATCCCCTGCATGATGGAAACGGAACGGATCTGTTTTGCAGCACATAGACTTCTATTATGACCGAATGCCTCCAAAGGCATTCCGTTACACATTTCGTCATAGAATTGCGTTATAGCCCGTGGTAACGGAATACATAACACAATTCACCTTTTACCACACCAATCCAGTGCAGACGCTCCTGCAGGACCTATCCATGCAATGGCCTCAGCAGTCACGTGTGGCACCACCACTCTGCTCATTGATGTCAGTGTGGCCCTTATTATTTTATTTGAAAAAATATACTTTTACAGTGGCTGGGGGTCTGTTGTATAGTAATAGCCCAGGTAGCACCAAGCTGACCCCCATATCTGTGCTCAGATTTCAGTGTTGGGGTACTTTCACACTAGCGTTATTCTTTTTCCGGCATTGAGTTCCGTCCTCGGGGCTCAATACTGGAAAAAAACAGATCAGTTTAATCCTAATGCTTTCTGAATGGAGGGCATTCCGTTCAGGATGCATCAGTTCAGTCCCTCTTACGTTTTTTGGCCGGCAAAAATACCGCAGCATGTCATAAAACCTAACCCACGTTGATGCTAATGTTTGGCCCTGTTCATATTCCGCTGCCTGAACCCCTCTGATTTCTGCTGTGGTTTCTCAGCTTGCATGCCCCGCATACCGCATTGAATGGAGCTGGCGCACAAGCGGACACCTGCTGCGGTTTCCAGCAGCTTCCACCCGGACACTGCGCCAAAGGACGCGTGTCTTCTTTGTCACAGACGCGTGAACTGAATTGAGAGCACTGGGAGGCGGATTCCTTGTGCCCAGCGGAGGTTTTTGGTGCATGGCGGATAACGCTGGCAAAAACTTCCACGTGAATAAGGCCTTAATGTGCATTTCTGCAGACATAGCCTTAAGAGTCTTTTTATCTGCCTAAGGAACAAGCAGTACATCCATTACTAATGAAATGAAGTAGGCACATGTAATACTTCTCTCCTGTCTTATGAGTCACACTGCAGCGCTAAGCAATGACATTACCGTAAGTCCCGGATACATCGGTGAGGAATATATAGCTGCTGGAAACTGGAAGACGGTTACAACACAAGTGATGAGAACAGATCATTGGTTTTTCCGAGACTTAAATACTGATGACCTATCCTCTGGATAGATCATCAGTATCTGATCTGTGGGGGTTCAACACTCGGGACCCCCGCTGATCAGCTGTTTGAGAAGGTACCGGTGCTCCTGTGAGCGCTGCACCCTTCTCTCAGATTTCCTTAGGCCGAGTGACGATACGTTCATCAGTGACATGGCCTAAGTGCAGCTCATAGAAATGAATGGGGCTGAGCCGCGATACCAAGCACAGCCGCTATAAAATGTACGGTGCTGGGCCTGGTGAGCTGAGAGAAGGCCGTGGGGCTCACAGGAGAGATACTACCTTCTCGAACAGCTGATGGACCCTCACTGATCAGATACTGAGGACCTGTCCAGAGGATCATCAGTATAAAATTCCCAGAAAACCCTTTTTAAGGCTCTATTCACATGTCCGCATCCGTTTCTCAATTTTGCGGAAAGGGTGCGGACCCATTCATTTCCAATGGGGACGCAAAATATGCGGACAGCACACTATGCGCTGTCCGCATCCGCACTTCCGGATCTGCAAAAAAGTAGAACATGTCCTATTCTTGTCTGCAATTGCCGACAAGATTAGGCATTTTCAATTATAGTGCCGGCGATGTGCGGTCCGCAAAACACTTATGAACGTTTGAATGGACCCTTATGGGGTGTATAGAAGTGAAATATCCTGATTGCCTGCAGAGTTTAAAAGACTTATCAAGTGTGTAAGCAAATGCTCTCAAATATTTTATAGACCATCAATTAAAAAAATCTAGATAGTCCTTCAAAGGGTTTTCCAGGATGTTTATACTGATGGCATATCCTCAGAGTAGGCCAACGGTATCTGATTGGCAGGGGTCTGGCACCCTCACCGATCAGCTTTAGGTATCTCCGGTGACGAAACTACTCAGCTCTGTGGATTGTGCAGTGGACGGAGCTGGTGACTTTCATGAACTTCATTCCGCTCTGTTCACTATACAATAGGGAGACAGAGCTGTGCAGTCACAGTACAGACCTACTTCGGAACAACTGATCGTGGGGGTGCAAGGTGTCAGCGCCTCTACTGATTAGATGCTGATGGCCTATCCTAAGGGTAGTCCGTCAGTATAAAAATACTGGACAAACCCTTTAAAGAAGGGGTTATTCGATATCTGAAACATCACCACCCATGTGCCGGGCCCCTCACAGGTAATATACTTAACCCTCTCCTGGTTCCCACACCGCCGCTGTTGCTTCTCCCCCGACACCGGATGTTTTCAGCAGCAGTGCGGGGTAAGTATATTACCTGTGAGGGACCCGGCACATGGGAGGTGATGCTAGGGAGGCTCGTCCCCATCCATGCCTGCCATTGGCTTCGCTGCCCCATCCCCAGCCGCCCCCAATATGAAGAAGAAACTTTAAAAGAAATCATTCTACATTTTTCCTGGCTGTAGACATTCCTAGTTTTGCTAGTTTTGTCATTCACCGGAATATGACAGTAAAGGCCCATTTACAGGGGGCAATTGAGGCAATTCTTGGGAACGAACACGTATTCACGATAATTGCCACTGTAAATGCGCAGTTGTTCGCCTGACAAGCTAGCCTGTCTGTTGGGTGTTCACCTCTTTTATAACATAACAGTGCGTCAGCCACAGTGCCCCCCCCATAACAGTGCGTCAGCCACAGTGCCCCCCCCATAACAGTGCGTCAGCCACAGTGCCCCCCCATAACAGTGCGTCAGCCACAGTGCCCCCCCCCCATAACAGTGCGTCAGCCACAGTGCCCCCCCCCCATAACAGTGCGTCAGCCACAGTGCCCCCCCCATAACAGTGCGTCAGCCACAGTGCCCCCATAACAGTGCGTCAGCCACGGTGCCCCCATAACAGTGCGTCAGCCACAGTGCCCCCATAACAGTGCGTCAGCCACAGTGCCCCCCATAACAGTGCATCAGCCACAGTGCCCCCCATAACAGTGCGTCAGCCACAGTGCCCCCATAACAGTCGTCAGCCACAGTGCCCCCATAACAGTGCATCAGCCACAGTGCCCCCCCATAACAGTGCGTCAGCCACAGTGCCCCCATAACAGTGCGTCAGCCACAGTGCCCCCATAACAGTGCGTCAGCCACAGTGCCCCCATAACAGTGCGTCAGCCACAGTGCCCTCCCCCATAACAGTGCGTCAGCCGTCAGCCACAGTGCCCCCCATAACAGTGCGTCAGCCACAGTGCCCCCATAACAGTGCGTCAGCCACAGTGCCCCCCATAACAGTGCGTCAGCCACAGTGCCCTCCCCCATAACAGTGCGTCAGCCGTCAGCCACAGTGCCCTCCCCCATAACAGTGCGTCAGCCGTCAGCCACAGTGCCCCCTCCATAACAGTCGTCAGCCACAGTGCCCCCCATAACAGTGCGTCAGCCACAGTGCCCCCATAACAGTGCGTCAGCCACAGTGCCCCCATAACAGTGCGTCAGCCACAGTGCCCCCATAACAGTGCGTCAGCCACAGTGCCCCCATAACAGTGCGTCAGCCACAGTGCCCCCATAACAGTGCATCAGCCACAGTGCCCCCCCATAACAGTGCGTCAGCCACAGTGCCCCCCCCATAACAGTGTGTCATACAGTATAACGTCTCCTTGCGGCTGCCCCCATACAGTATAACGTCTCCTTGCGGCTGCCCCCATACAGTATAACGTCTTTTTGCGGCTGCCCCTATACAGTATAATGTCTCCTTGCGGCTGCCCCCATACAGTATAATGTCTCCAAGTGTTTTTTTCTTCTAAATGGGCATTTATCGTGATATATATCGTTATCGCGATAAATTTCTTAATATCGTTATCGTGGCAATATTTTTGATATCGCCCAACCCTACCCGAACCCGGACTTCTTCACAGATAGAAGGATTCCTCTATCTTCATTCAGCAGGCCCTCGCTGACGTCACCGCGCTCACCACGTGGTGAGCAAAGGTCCTTTTGCATGTCCTCAAAGAAGACGATGCCGGCTGTGCGATCAAGTGGATGAGGCGAGTTAATTTTTTAACCCCTCAACCCACATTTTAGTAAGCATTCTCTATTATGAATGCTATTATTTTCCCTTATAACCATGTTCTAAGGGAAAATAATACAGTAAATTGACTTTAATGGGGTTGCTCATCCCTATCGTCTCCTAGCAACCATGCGTGACAATGGCACCGCATCTGCACTTGCTTGCGGATGCTTGCGATTTTCCCTCAGCCCCATTCATTTCTATGGGGCCTGCGTTGCGTGAAAATCGCAGAGTATAGAACATGCTGAGATTTTCACACAACGCAGAAGTGATGTGTGAAAATCACCGCTCATCTGCACAGCCCCATTGAAATAAATGGGTCCGGATTCAGTGCGGGTGCAATGCGTTCACATCACGCATTGCACCCGCGCGGAATTCTCGCCCGTGTGAAAGGGGTATGGATTAGCATGGTAGTCCATACAATTTTAACAAACGGGATACCAACTCTGGTCTGGAGTCCAAAAGGACACTTTTTTTTTGCAATCGTCACGTGAATGGGTCTGAATAAACCCTCTTTCTATATCGGTTCCTTAGTGATCACCTGTAAAAGTTTTCTAGAAAGGGTCCCACCGAAAATCCTCAGCAGAAATAGATCAGTAGACACCTACTGGCCACAAAGCCACCGGCCCACCTGCTGGCACTACAACCGCTGCGGAGCCTTGGCATCCTGCACTTTCTTGCTGCAAATGTCACTTCTCACATTCCCAGCGCTCTTGAAGGAAGGGGGGGAAGAGAAATACCTGCACATCCTTCTCTGTGTACTTTTACATGATTTGCTCGTACTATACTACATAACACTTCCATTAACGTCCAGTCAGGACGTGCCGCATGCCAAGATGTGGTGCGAAAGTGAAACCCCTGAAGACACCCACTATGATCTGCCCGCGTCTGAAGTAAAGGTAAGAAATTCCTCCGGCTGATGAAGGGTTAATTCCGGCTGACCCCCTCCTTCCCGACTCCTCCTCCAAATGCCTTTTCTGTCTTGTGGGAATGACTGCTATTCTTCCTGAGGGTAATAAATATCAATTTACTGTCTGGCAGGCTCTTTGTCCTGGTTATTTCTTCTGGTTGGAGGCGAGAGAGTGTGGAGGATGATCTTCCCCCTCATCCACTCCCAGCCGCGTCTATGCAGTCACACTCCACACTGACACAAGCACCTTACTATCACCGCCAACACCAATATGGCGGTGGAAACAGCCCCGGGCTCTCCGCTGGAGTCCACAATACAGGCTCCTGCCCGGATGTTTCTGCAGGGGGGTGTAATGGAGACCTGCCGGTGATCAGATGGCTGAGGGCAGGGGGAGGTTATCGCATGCAGTTCTACGTATGGCTGCTTCCAGAGCCATGTGATAATGATGATATTGAGGCTGCCGTCTGCATAGCCTTGTATAAAGGAGTCCTAGGTAGCAACCCTGCCACCAAATGCAGCCTTACAGGGTGAGTATTGAGCCAATGAAAATGGTGTCCTGCAGAGCTGCCGGCATCACGCAGGACTCCAGTTCTTTTCACGATGGCGAGCGGTCCCTGTGGGCTGTCTTGAACTTTAGGATAGATCGCAGCTGTTTTATAGCATGAGTGGCTTCCCAATACTGAATAAATGGTATCTAGTACATGCATTCTTCAGATCTTTGTAGCTTTTTATTTCATTTTCCGTTTAATCTTTTTTCCAGAAAAGATGGAACTCTAGCAATTCTTGTGCCGTCATCTCGCAGCTCTGAAGGAACACTAAGGGAGCAGGTGAAGAGCACCCAACTCTGCCTCTTCCCACCACACAGTGACTGCGCCATGCCGGGCTGTGAGGATCGCATGCAGACCTAACGCCCATACTGTGCCGCGATGAGCAGGTAGGGTTCTTCACAAGTGCACGATTTCATGCCACAGTGACACTCAAATCCTTCAGCAGCTATGGATTTGAGAACAATACTTCCATGTGCTGACGGTGGGCAAACCCTCGTGCATGACTGAGTAGAGCAGTCAGGACAAATTCCGGCTTGGATAAAGGTTCACCACTACGGCAGATGACATTATGGGGGGACATCTCCTTACTAAAGTCAATTGTTTCCGCCTGGTCACAAAAACAAAGTGGTGTGTCCGCTGACAAATGGCAAATCTTAATAGGTGGGGTAAAACTTTTTAGAAGATGGTCAGAACGGTTTAAAATAACCGAAGAGGCATTACTTACCTCACAATCTTTCTCCTACCGCTCTAGCACTTACCGGTTCCGCGCTGGTCCCGTCTCTGCCAGTAATTCGCTGAGCGGGCTTTTCTTGTGTCAAGATGGGACCGGGAAGTGAAGAGTGGCAGGGGATAGGTGTGATGACCAATGTCTTTTTTTTTTTTTTTTTTTTATTAATTTTTTTAACCCATTAATTGCCTGGTGGATAACCACTTTATATATACATTTGACTGGTTGTCACAGTAAGTAACTGTCTGGAGTTGGTTTGTGATGTTCATATTTGGTACGGTAGGTACAAGAGAGAAGAGAGAACAAAATGAATGGCGGCAGCGAAAGTGGAGGAGGAGATAACTATGGAGGGGCCCCGGTGGTCCAGGTGCCCATTGGTTGGCAAAGGAGGGTGGAGCCAAGCACTGTGGTCTATGTCAGGTAAGTTCCTCTCAAAGCGTTACTAAGGTATTGCAGCGTTTGGGGCATGTTCTGTATGTAAATCGCTCAGGGGTGTAGGGGTTCTTCATTTGTGTATCACATACTTTACGTATATTACAAAAGGAATGTAGATATAAGAAGGATACGGTGTGACCTTTTCTTTATCTACTTACCTAGCCACTTCTTTATTACTGTTTTATTACCTTTTAAATTTTTCTTTTATCTCTTTACCCAATAAGAGATTTTTGCCAGATTCCACGTAGTAAAGCCTCCGACAGTTGCACTGAATCGGCCCCCTGTTGTTCTCAATGGGTGGTCTTACCGCACTTCATGCGGTCATGGTTTATATCCGGATGGACGCCACCAGAAACCATGGCTAGTGTCCGCTTACAGTTTAGCGCCCTTCAATGCGGCTGTTCAGTGACTTTTTTTTTAGTTGTTATAACAGAGATAGTCAAAGTGAAATTCGGGGTCCACAAAGTGATTATAATTCAAATATAAAAAAAAAAATTAAAATGGGGGTCCTCTCAGTTCACATCTTTGTTGTTTCTTTCTGTTCTGCTCCATCATAGGAATGGAGCAACCAAAATATCAGCAGTGCCAGATCTGTTGCATGACAGACGTTAATGGTGCTCAGCAACCCCACTGTCTGTACTGGGGACCATCATTAACCAGTCAGAAGACCACAGCGTACTGCACTTTTGTGTCTGGCATTGCAGATATGAACATGGCCTTAATCGTGTTGGTCATTTTGGTGATTTGTCTGTATTGTCTTGCAGTCCCAGTGGTACAATTCTTACCTCTATGGATCAGTTGCGGACTTACCTAGTAACTGATGGAACTTGTAAGTGTGGGCTGGAGTGTCCCCTGAACATCTATAAGGTGAGTATTTTTGCATGCCAAGATTTGTTCACATCTGCATCAGAAAATAACTTTCCTGTCACAAGTGTGAACATAGCCCAGTGTTATGTAGGTGTAGCTTCCTGTTCACTGTGTCTGACCTTGATGTTTATTTTTCCCCTTTCTGATCATTGCTATTATTTTTTTATATCTTTATGTATGTCGATTAATTGATCAAAATAAGGAAGACCAAAGTTCCTTTTTGCTACCAGTAAACCGTTTTCTTGTTCCCATACTTGTATATCTCCCTTTCTCTAAATGGTCTGCCCAGTCCAACATCTGGGGCATGGAGTCTGGTATAATCTTCATCTGTTGAGTCCAGTGGGCGGGTGATGCATCTTGTTTTTATCTCCTCCAGGTTTTTAACTTTGACCCAAGAGCAGTGGTTAAACGGCGCAGTGCGGAGGACGTGAAAGCTGAAGAGGACATGACCAAACTCTGCAACCATCGTAGGAAAATTGTAGCCCTTGCAACTCTGTATAAAAGCATTGAGAGTACACCCCTTGCACTACAAAGTCAAGCTGCTGGTAAATAAGAATTTGTCTCATTGTTGTGTCTTCTGTTTTGATACCAAAAAATGTATACACATTTTATTCTTTAGTCTTGCGGGTTAAACGGATTTCTGAGACCTAAAGGGGTTGTCTGGGTTCAGAGCTGAACCCAGACATATCCCTTTCTTCACGCAGGCAGCCCCTCTGAGATGAGGGGCTACCTGAAATGAGCAGAGCAAGGGCTTTTTCTGCAGATCTGGTGACGTACCAGGTCTCTGCTAGGCAGAGGCTTCCACCTAGCACTGTTCCTGGTGACGCCACTGGCACTAATGGACGGGCTTTAGCTCTGCCCTGGCCTGTAAAACAGGCTAGGGCAGCACTACAGCCCACCCATTAGTGCCAGTGACCTCACTGGCAGCACTGCTATGCGGAAGACTCTGCCTAGCAGTGTAATAATGTAAACAAAAAGCCCTTTCCCCGCACGATACAGCGCACGGCAAGCGAGAGCATCGGCACATTAAATACGCCGATGCTTATCTCAGAGGGGCAAATGTGCAAAAAACACGGCACTCGTATAGTAAAGATATGCTGAAAAATCACATTTATTGAACAGCCACCATCATGAATATTTCATACAAAGAGGGCCAACGTTTCGGTCACAAAGGACCTTCATCAGGGCCTAAAATAACATATACAAAAAATATATATTAATACATATAAACACATATGTGGAATTATAATCTAATATACATAAGACAGCAAACAAAAAGCCTGTAAAAAACTGATTTTTACAGGCTTTTTGTTTGCTGTCTTATGTATATTAGATTATTATTCCACATATGTGTTTATATGTATTAATATATATTTTTTGTATATGTTATTTTAGGCCCTGATGAAGGTCCTTTGTGACCGAAACGTTGGCCCTCTTTGTATGAAATATTCATGATGGTGGCTATTCAATAAATGTTATTTTTCAGCATATCTTTACTATACGAGTGCCGTGTTTTTTGCACATTTGTATTCTTGGGCTTGTCCCAGACACAGAGCACCGTTCAACAAGTGGTGTGCCAGTCTCTCAATTTTTACTATCTCAGAGGGGCTTCCTGGGTGAAAAAGGGGATATGTCCGGGTTCAGCTCTGAACCCAGACAAACCCTTTAAAAGGAGTTGTCCAGAATTTCTTTTTCTATTTGCACCTCAGGCGTGAATACCTGTGGAGAAATCCATACTCAACTGCTCCCCGCAGCTTCGTTCTCTCTCCCTGCCTCTCTACTCTTGTCTTCTGGTTCCTGTCTGTCAACTTCTGCAGGGGCTGGGTCACATTTGCTGCTGTAGCCAATAACTGACCTCAGCAGTGACATGTCCCCAAGTGGCACATGGCCAAGTGATGTGCCACTTGGGGTGCAAATAAAAATAAATAAAATCCAGTACACCCCTGTAATTATTATGACCTTTTCTCAGGTCACCAGTAACTGATCAGTAAGGGTCTGGCACCCTCACCGATCAGCTGTTGGAAGGGGCCACGGTGCTTAGGCAAACACTGTAACCTCTTCCTCGGCCTGTAATAACACTTCTATTGGCTACCTGGCGTGTGTTGCACCTCAGTCCTTTTCAAGTGAATAGGACTGAACTGCAATACCAAGCATGGGGTACTATAAAGAGGCCACAGCACTTGTCAAGCAGCTGAGCAGTAGGAGTTCTGGCAGTAGGACCCTCCTCCGATTGGATATTGATGACCTATCCTTAGCATAGGTCATCAGTATACTTTCCAGAAAACCCCTTTAAATCCTTCACGACCAGCACCCGCGGCTCATGTCCGCAAACGGCAGTAATGCCGATCGCGGACATTTAACCCCTCAGATGCCGTGGTCAATCCTGACCTCGGCATCTGAGCGTGCTGAGAACCGAAAGCGCGCTCTTTCGGTTGTGCTCCGGCTCCCCTGTGTGGCGATCGCAGGAGCCTGAGCTTGTGTGCAGCAGCCCCTGTCTGTGTGAATGACAGGAGGCTGCTGCATAGTATTTTCTATGGAGCCCTTGCCTGTAATAGTGCTCCATAGGAAAGTAGTAAAATCATCATAGACTCCAATGCAAGTGCATTGGAGTCTATGATAATAGCAATCAGATGATTGATTGTTATAGTTCCCTATGGGAACCATAAAAAAAAAAAAGTTTAAATAAATTAATTAATTAAAAAAAACATAAAAATTTAAATCACCTCCCTTTTCCCAAAATAAAAATAAAGGAATTAAAAAAATACACATCATGGGTGTTGCAATGTGCAAAAACGCCCATAGTATAAAAATATATTCCCCATACGGCAAACAGGAAAACGGAAAAAAGCGTCCAAATGGCCGTTTCACTGTTCTTGGTCGCTTCATTTTCTACAAAAAATTAAATAAAAAGTGATCAAAAAGTAATACACACCACAGAATGGTATCAATGAAAGGTTGACATCGCCCCGCAAAAAAATGAGCCTCATAAAGGTCCGTACACATAATTACAAAAAAGTTTTATAGGAGTCAAAATATGGTAACAAAAAAAAAAACTGTTTATTCCCACTTTTTTTTATCACTATCAAAATGCAGGAAAACCTATACATATAAGGTATCGCCGGATTCAGACTGACCTGTAGAATAAAAGTAACTGGTCAGTTTTATCGCACATCAAACGTCGTAAATAAAAAAAAAATATGTGAAACTCTGGTGGAATTCCTTTTTTTTTTTTGCAATTTCACCCCATTTGGAATTTTTTTTACTGCTTCCCACTACATCATATGTAATATTAAATTGTGGCATTGGAAAGTACAACTTGCCCCGCAAAAAACAAGCTATGTGAACAGACAAATAAAAAAGTTATGGCTCTGGGAAGGCAAGGAGCGCAAGTCGAAAATGCAAAAAAATAATAAAATAAAATCTCCAGGGGTAAAAGGGTTAAATAAATAAATCTTTTTAGCGATGAATAAAATAGAATATTATAAAACAGTATACGTCATTTCAGTGAGTGAATACGACAACTTAGAAATGACATTAGAACGCTTTACTTACTACTAGAAATTTACTTAGTAATGTGCCAGTACTAGTAGCCAGTACGGTTTTCAGTAATAGTAATCCTTAGTAATGAGAACATCCAGCATTGTATCCAGTGACATGTGAAGTGTAGGTGCGGTGTCTATGTAAAATGTTTACATTTCACACTTTTTCACTCTTATTTATTTGCAGGATGTGGCTCAAGTCAGAGCTTTAATGCAACATCCACCAGCCCAAAGATGGGGCAACACCCTTGTTCCCTGGATCCTGACATCTTCACCAAACTGATGATGGAAAAGGCCCACAACATGTCTACTCACCACTTGGATAAACCCCTGGATCACAAGTCAGATACTTTCACTCCCCACCCTGGAGACAGGTACTCAGACTTGCGATCCAACCAGCGGCCTGCCTTACCTAGACAGCATAGGGCTTCTCTTGGCGAGTCCTATGCCTTAAGGAACTGTCCACCAGTGCCATCAAATGGTAATTACGAGGTGTTTTCAAGGACTCCACAAGCCATATCTCACGAGCTGAGTACCAGTTCTTTTACACAAGTTACGTCTTCCCAGAATCGGCCTTCCTACCCCTCATGTAGTCAAGAACTTTCAGGCCTGTCCCCCAAACCATTAGCTCTTAATTCCTGTAGTTTTGTGCCAGGTGGCACCTTCAATCGGACGCTTGATGAATCTATTCAGGGCCCACAGCGACCATTTGTCTTACCTGAAAAAGATCCACTGGGTATTTTGGACTATAACAGCTGTAGGCCGCCTAGCCCAAAGCACCATGTATTGAACTCTCCTCCCTTAATTCAGTCTCAGGTTCCCTTAATAAACACTCACCCTACTTCTGAACACAACCCAGGCAACCATTCATCCACAGCCCTACCCCCTCCATTCTCTCCATTCACACGTAGTGGGGTTCTCACATCTCCTTCTACTACTAGATCCTCCATATCCTCCATTTCTTCTCCAGCTGGTAGTGTGGAGCCATCCCCTCAGCGTTCCCGCCATTCATCAGCCTCCTCTGAGCACTTTCCTGCCCCTTTAAGGTCAAGCTCAAGATCTCCACGCCCCGTCAGCTCCCCTAAGCGCTCTGTGCCCCACAGTCCAAAAGCAATACTTGAAGGCCTCCCTCCCTTTGGGCAGGCCCAACTGGGATCCTCTTCAAACGCCAGCCATGCCTTAACCCACCAAAGCAATAAAACAGCACCACCGGTGTCTTTGGGAGCAGCGCAAGGCTTACTGGGCTTTCCCCTCGGATGCATATTGGGTCAGCAAGCCAATGCTTCCTTTCCTGCTAGCAGCCTTCTCACAGCAGCTGCAAAGGCCCAAATGGCTAATCAAACCAAACCCGATGCCACAGCCCCTAGCACTTTACCCAGCCGAGTGCTGAATCCCCATGCTTTGCTTTCTGCAGCTGTCACGCAAGAAGGTCAGGCCCTTACCAGCAGGACTCACTCCCAGAAAAGGGATTTATTGGTGAAGCGCAAACGACAAAGGAATTCTCCAGGCCCTGATGCCAGTCCTCAAGATGTTAGTGGGCACAACCCTACTAGCCCTAGTGGACTTTCCAGATTGAATTCTTGTTTAAAGTTAGCAGGAACTGGGGGGCAACTCGAGGAAGACATGGGAAGATCCAAAGCCATTCATTCACACTCTGTTTCTGGTCATGCTCCCCCTTCACTTCAAATGCCTCGTTCATTAGTAGAGGAGTCCCCATGCCAAAGCAAAACTCAAGGCCTGTCTCCTGCTTCCCAAGATATCAGCAACCATCTTCTTGGCCTTGTAGGGCAACTAGTCCAGACTTCTACAGAGCAGAACTCAGGGACTTCTTTACCACTGAAGTTACCATCTACACCCACTAGCGCAAGTAAGTTGTCTGTACCTTTCATCTTTTTGGTGGTTACTTTGTGAAAATATAACACTTTTTGAGACTTATTTCATCTATTTAAAATTAACAGTAAGGCTCCATTTACACATCCGCAATTCTGTTCCGCATTTTGCGGAACGGAATTGCGGACCTATTAATTTCAATAGGGACAGACTATGTCCCGCCCGGGTCCGCAATTGCGGATCCGCACTTCCAGGTCCGCAATCGCGTTCCCGAAAAAAATAGAACATGTCCTATTCTTGTCCGCAATTGCGGCCAGGAAAGGTACTTTCTATATAGTGCCGGCGATGTCCGTGTTTTGCGGATCCTTGGATCCGCAAAACACTTGCGGACGTGTGAATGGAGCCTAAAATTGCAAACATATACTGTGAGGACCTCTCCCCACCCAGGACATGTCTGTTTTAGCAAATACTTGTGTTCCACATAAAGTAACAATTCTGAAGCATATTTTCTTAAAACTCTGTATCTGATATTCCTCCTGAACAAATTTAGAGTTACTACTAGTGTCACTGACTGGACTATGTGAGAGTTTGCAAGGCAATGCTATCAGTTTATATGTACATTACCAGGCGGAATAACAGAGGAACAGCACAGAGTTCTCTGACAAGATACTCCTAAATTTTTATATGAGGAGTGCAAAAAGTTACTAAAACAGAGATGTCAGGGGAGTCGCCAGGTTCTCTTTAAATCCTGCACATACGCTTGGAGAGTTTGACAGCACAGCCCTCTCTGGAAGCTTTTCTCCACTAGCTTTCAATAATGTATCTGCACGGAAGGAGCTGTAGACGGCTTGATGGAGACAGGTAGCAGAGAAGGCTGTGTTGCGGTCAGTGGGAAGCCATGGCTCGTATATACAGAACAGAAGATCCAGTGTCTGTACCTAACCAGACATGCAGGGGTGTCAGCTATGTAATACAGCCGTTATATTGGAGCGGGCTCAGCTACTGAGCCCGCTCCATACATTACTTGGCAACCAATGACGTACATATGCATTCAGTGGCTGCTAAGAAGTTAAACTGCGCTATGTAGTTCTGCAGGAACTGCAGGTTGTTACACGGGGCCTCTATGTAAGTCTGCGTCCTTAACCAGGAAACGTTGAAGAGTTCCGTGCCATGATTGTTTGTGGTTATCTAGCCAATTATTTCAAATAATGAATGCATGGAGTCGACCCCTTTTAAATGATTTAATGTGCACAGTATCCTGTAGTTTAACATACTATCCGCTTTCTTATTTTTGTTTTAAGGCGGAATTTTCCTTTCTTAGAGAACTTGTACTTGTACCTTTTATGCTTAACTTTCTGCCGTGATTTTAACAATGATTCCTATGTACGTCATCAGTTGCGTAACCAATGTTCTCATTTCTGTTCTAGCATCCTCTTCTGGCCGACCCAGTCAGTCTCCAGTACCAAAATCTCCTGTCCCTAGCCTGCCCCAGGGCCATGTTGCAGACGGCAGCCATGAGATGCCATGTTCTCTGACTAATGCTGGGGATAGCTTTCCCTTTTTGGGACAGGAGCACGTCATGCCATTTTCTGCTACCCCTGCCCTGTTAAACTTAGCAATGCTGGGGTCATTGCCTCTTTCCCTCAGCTTAAATCAGCACCAACAGCTTTTTAACCAAGGTTTGCTCAATTTACTTTCCTCCTCTTTATTGGGTAGTACAGAACTTGGCCTGTTGGGACTCCAAAACCCACCTATGGCGTTGCCCTCTGCCATGGGTGATCCTGACTCCAGTGCTGTGCAGGCTTTATTAATGGCGTCTCTACTACAGAATCCTCTTTTACCACTCGGAGGGCTTGGGTTACCACAGCTCGATCTTCCACCACAGAACCAACAGCAAAGCGCCCTCTTGTCATCCCTTGCACCTTTGTTGGACGCTTTGCCTGCACCGCAGAATGACACAACTGAGAAGCATGAGACATCACTGACCTTGCCTGAAACGTTCCCTGAAAACGCCCTTCAGTCATTGCTGTTCCCACCGGTCTCTGCCTCTCCAGCCCTCATGGCTTTGAATTCTGCACTGCTGGCTGCCAGTCTTGGGGCCGTTGACTCCTCTGCCTGCCCTGGACAGGTAAGATAGATTTTTTTTCTATTATGGTATCCTGATTGGTGGTTTGGATTATAATTTGTATTCAGTTTTCATCTGCAGATCCGATTGTTGTAATAGTGATTTATCCCTAGTGAGACCTCTATGCCTGGCCTGTATAAGCAGATATAATCACTGCGGACAATTCATATCAGATAGCTTGAACTTACTAAGACTGTGTCCATCCGTGTAACTTGCTTTATTGTGTAAGTCAGACAACAGAGTACAGCAGAACAGATGGATTCCGGTATTGTGCGGTCAAAAAATGATGCTTTCATTAGCGTACATGAGAATACATGTGTACCTGTTACATGAGGCTGAAGAAGCAGTATAGAAGATACAGGAAGTGAAGTACACAGAAGAAGGGGCGGAGCATAGAAAGGAAATGAGTCATAGGTAAAAGAAGAAAACAAGAGCATTACCAAAAAGGGCCTCTAGATGGGAGCATATACCCAAATATAGAAATACTGCATATGAAATGGTTCAAAGAACAAACTATGTCGCTGTATGCTTTGGGCAGTCCCTTTTCTTTAGAAGGGTTTTACCTGCAGTCACCACTAGGAGGAGCTAACTGAAGACACATTTATCCATCGTGTAGGGGGTGTTCCTACACGATCTGACTTTGGCAGCACTGATTGAGTCTTTATTGCAGACTGCTGGCAATTCATCTATTAGGAATAGTACAACATAGGGTTATAAGAATAGATGCTCCAGAATTGGTATTACATGGGGAATGCAAGTAGTTAATAAAACGGACATGACAGGAGAGGTGACAGGTCCTTATTAAAGGGACCTGTCACCAGTTTTCTGCTGCCCTCACTTTTAAATCCTAACAACTCCAGCACCTGCCAATGAGTCCCCATATTCATGAGCTCACGGCTCTTCCCGCCCACCTGCCTCTGATCAGCAGCAGGTGGGCGGGGAAAGCCAGGAGCTCATGAATATTCAGACTCATCATTATGCACTAGAGCTGTTCAATACAACATTTTGGCAAAATGGCTGGATCAATTAAAGGCCTTATGTACACGACCGTATGTGTTTTGCGGTCCGCAAAAAAAACGGATGACGTTCGTATGGCATCCGTTATTTTTGCGGATCCATTGTAGTAATGCCTACCCTTGTCTGCAAACTAGAAAAAAATAGGACATGCTCTATTTTTTTTTTGTGGGACTACGGAACGGACATACTGATGAAATGAATGGGGTCCGCATCAGCAAAAAAACGGAAAGGACAAGGAAGCAAAATACGGTCGTGTGCATGAGCCCAAAGAAAGTAACCCAGCATCTTGCTAAGGGTGCTTTCACACTTGCGTTCTGAGGATCCGGCGGGCGCTTCCGTTCCGCCGGATCCGTCAGAATGCAAGTTGACTGAAAGCATTTGAAGACTGATCAGGATCCTGATAAGTCTTCGAAATGCTTTCAGGTTACCATGGCAGCCAGGACGCTACTGAAGTCCTGGCTGCCATGGTACTCCGCAGCAGTGTACTTACCTGCACTGCGGCCGCCGGGCGCTCCTTCATGACGTCACAGAAACCCCGCGGCGCATAGATCAATGCGCCGTCCGGACCGGTGACATCATAAAGGAGCGCCTGGGGGCCGCAGCGCAGGTAAGTACACTGCTGCGGAGTACTTACCATGGCAGCCAGGGCTTCAGTAGCATCCTAACTGCCATGGTAACCGATCGGAGCCCCAGCTTACACTGGGGCCCCAAACTGCTGCTGCGCATGTGCAGAGCTAAATGTCGGATCCGGCGATGCACCAAAACGACATTTAGCTTTATTCCGGATCCGGATTAATGCACTTCAATGGGCATTAATTCCGGATCCGGCGTTACGGCAAGTCCTCCGGATTTTTGGTCAGAGGAAAATCCGCAGGATTTTTCTCCGGCTAAAAAACGTCTGGGTCCTGAACTGAAGACATCCTGATGCATCCTGAACGGATTTTTCTCCATTCAGAATGCATTGGGATAATCCTGATCAGTAGTTTTCCCCGACGATGGATCTCTATGCCGGAAAACAAAAACGCTAGTGTGAAAGAGCCCTTAGGGGACCTGTCACTAGTTTATCTTGCCCTTAGTTAGGACACCAGAAAACTGGTGACAGATTCCCTTTAAAGAAACCCCTTTAGGACCAAGTGATTTTTTCCATTTTTTTTGTTTTCGTTTTTATGCGCAGCATTCCTAAAGCCATAACTTTTTATTTTCCTTTGCATTCACATAGCCTTATGAGTAGGGGTCGACCGATTATCGGTTTGGCCGATATTATCGGCCGATATTGATGATTTGCACAGTTATCGGTATCGGCCCCTAACCAGGCCGATATACCGATAACTGTGCTCTAACAGAACATTGCCGCGCTGCTCTCAGCGCGGCCATGTTCCCTCAGCAGCACAGGGGAGAAGGAGGCAGTCCCTCCTTCCCCCTGTGCCGCGCTGCCAGTGGAGACTAGAGAAGAGGAGGAGGAGGGGCTGAGGGCGCACTGGCCACCAATGAGAGCAGAGGAGGCGGGGCTGAGGGCGCACTGGCCACCAATGATAAGGTTTAAGATATTACAAGCACATTGCCCAGACCCTGCCTTTGATAGAGAGCTGCGATCCGCGGCAATTAACCCCTCAGGTGCCGCACCTGAGGGGTTAATTGCCGCGGATCGCAGCCATCTATCAGAGGCAGGGTCTGGGCAATGTGCTTGTAATATCTTAAACCTTATCATTTGTGGCCAGTGCTTCCTCCCCATCCCCCTCCTCCCCCATCCCTTCAGTATTGATATCATTGGTGGCAGTGGCCACAGGGTCCCCACCTCCTCTCTTCTGATCGGAGCCCCAGCAGTGTAATGCTGGGGCTCCGATCGGTTACCATGGCAGCCAGGACGCTCCTGAAGCCCTGGCTGCCATGGTTCCTGCTGCTGTGTGCCCATAGCACAGGGCAGCAGGGACAGTGTCAGGTCCTATTCACCCTGATAGATTTCTATTAGGGTGAATAGGACATGGGATGTAAAGAGCCCAGGTTCTACCCCTAGGGGGGGAAATAGTAATAAAATAAAAAGTAAAAAAATTTAAAATAGTAAAAAAACACCAAAATATTAAGTATAAATTAACCCTTTTCCAATTTTACATATAAAATATATAAACAATAAATAAAAAAACATATCGCCGTGACCAAAAAGTCCAAACTATTAAAATATATATTTTTTTAAAAGCGTCGGACGCCGTAACAGAAAAAAAAATCCAAAAATTAAAATGCGCAAAATATCGGTATAAAATATCGGCTATCGGCCTGAAAGTTCACAGAATATCGGTATCGGTATCGGCTCTAAAAAATCAATATCGGTCGACCCCTACTTATGAGGGCTTGTTTTTTGTGGGCAAGTTGTATTTTCTAATATGCAGTTAAACTCACCAGTTATGTTTATTCTCCTGGTCAGTACGATTACAACTATACCACATATGTATATTTTTTTCTTGCGTTTTAATACTGAAAACAAAAAAAAAATTTTTTTCAACATATTCTGACCCCGATAACAGCTCTGTGAGGGCTAATTTTTTTTTAGGAGCGATATGTTCTTTTCAATGATACAATTTTGGGATGTGTAAGACTTTAATAACTTTTTTTATAACATTTTTTGTGGGAGGTGAACTGACCAAAAAACAGCGAATCGGCCATATTGACTTTTTTCCGTTTCGCCATATGGGATAAATATTTTTATATTTTAATAATACAAGTGTTCATATACAGCAATACCTATGTTTCTTTTTTTACTGGTTATTTATTTTTATTTTGGCGAAAGAGGGTTGATTGGAATTTTATTTTTTTATTTATTTTTTATTTTTCAGACTTTTTAATAGTTCCCCTAGAGAACTTGAACAAGCAATCATTAGATTGGTTCTTACATCGACTCCAATCCAAGGCAGGCTGTCCATTGGAACCTATGGGCAGCAGCCTTGGATCATTCAGGAGGACTGAGGCTGATGCACACTCCATCTGGCTCCCCCAATCCTCGCCAGTAGCCAGGAGCGCGTGCTTCCGGTTTTTAACCTCACAGATGCCATGGTTGCATTTGACCACGGCATCCAAGGGGTAAAATGAATGCAACCGACATTATCGTCAATCACAAACATTAGCCCCCAGGTGCCTGCTGTTTAACCCCTTCAGGGCCCTGAGATTTTCGTTTTTTGTTTTTCACTCCCCGCATTCCCATAGTCCTAAATATTTTATTTTTCCATTTACATAGCCTTATGAGGGCTTATTTTGTGCGGGACAAGTTGTACTTTCTAATGCATACCATGTTTTAGGAAGCGGAAAAAAAATTCAAAATGGGGTAGAATTGGGGAAAAACGCAAGTTGTTGTTGTTGTTGTTGTTATATTTTAATGGGCATAGATTACCTATTGTGGTCATTGATGGCTATATAGCCATCATTAAACACTTCATTTGCAATATAACAATACAATGCTGCCACCTAGTGACCTGTATTGGTATATTCCTGAAATAGACTCCGAAGCCTGCTTGAGGCTTCATGCTATTTCAGCTATGTAACAGGTTCCCCGATCTCAGTCAGGGAACACTGTTACCGGAGCGGAAGCGCGCCGCTTCCAGACTGATTAGATGCCGTGGTCACATTTGACCACGGCATCTGAAGGGTAAAATGTATGCGATTAGCCTTATGGCTGATCGCATACATGTGCCGTGGGTCTCTGCTATTTAAAATAGCAGAAACCCGGTGGCTATGGCGCCCGCTGCATGTGCAAGCAGGCGCCATGTTTAGGGACCGGACTTTCGCCGTACATATAAGGCTGAGGTCCTTAAGGGGCTTAATACCTGACCGCCAGCGTAAATTTACATTAGGCGGTCGGGAAGGATTTAACCTTCAATTAAAAGATGAATAAGACTAATGTTCACATCACTTTTGGGACACTCCATTGAGTGTGCACCCAAAGAGTGTTCCCGATGTGCACACTAAATGTGTCCATATGGTTACAATAGCCCAACGAGGCCAAAAGAATGTCCTAATAGGCCTCAGTCGGGCTGGTATACGTCAGGAAAAAAGTAAGGAGCAGCTTATTGAAATAGAAAAATGTTATTCTAGAGAAACCATTTGGGTTACTGATGCCCCAGTATGACATCTGCCAGAAGCATCCATTTAAACGGGTTATTCCATGACTAATGGAAAAAATATAAATCAGACATCATATAGTACATGACAATCTCTCTCTAAAAAATCTAGAACCAGCCCTGTACCTCACATGGATCCAGAGATCTCCTCATTCATTGCTCTCCTAGATTTATATCAAGCTAAAAGCTCAAGGGGCGTGTCTTTTCTGCTGCAGCTCAGGGGGCACGTCCTATATGCTGTAGCTGTCTCCCTATCACAACTCAGGAGGCAGTTGAAGAATGAAACTGAGCATGTGCGGCCTTCTCAGTGAGCGGGACAAAGAAATAAGAATAAATAAAACAGCAGGTGGCGCTATACAGAAACATTTTATTGAATAACTCAGTAGCCAGGCTAATTTTTTAATGACATGCAATTACAAAAGTATTCGGATCCAAGTGCTGGTGTGAAAACTGTAGAATATTTTTCGTGGGACAACAACATTACTGTTATGGCGTATATAAAGGCCATAAATGTAATGTGACTAGAGCCTTAGCTGCATAGATTTCATACAGTGCTCACTCTTTTGGAAGTTATAACCATAGCGTTTTCTGTATGCACCAAATAGTAAAGGAAACGCAGAGAATGATCTGTACACACGACGATGGCTGGACATCTTGTATAGACTTCAGTGTGCTCGGCTTCCCTTTACCCTGGGTTCAGACCTGAGCGTTCTTGTCGCGCATATTACAGCGCGTTTTTGCAAATAGGAAACGCGCGTCGTACGCGCGTTCTTGTGATTGACTACTGTGGTAAACGCCCCCAAAAAAGCTCAAGTACTTGTTTATGCCTAGGGCGTTTTACAGCGCGTTCGAACGCGTTGTAAAACGCGAATATGTGAACCAGTCCCATAGGGAAGCATTGGTTTGCATGTGTTGAGCGTTTTACAGCGCGTTCGAACGCGCTGTAAAACGCGCAAGTGTGAACTTAGGGTTAAAGTTGTATAGATGCTTAAACACACTGTGCCCATTAACTCTCAGTAACGGAGATCTCAACTCAAAGACCAGTTGGTACATTATGTATTTAGCGCTCAGCCATAGCACATACTTTAAATTCTTAAAGGGGCTCTGTCACCAGGATCAACCCTATTAAACCAGGAGGCGGGACTGAATCGTCTGAGCACTGCTTCGTACCACTCCTTGTGCTCTGCACACTCCCCTTGATTGACATGGCTATACGTCCGCATGGGTCAGAGCTGTGTGCTAGAGCTGTGTGCTAGCTTGTAAATATCATATACGCTATGGGGAGATTTATCAGAACTAGTCTAAAGGAAAACTAGTTGCCCCTAGCAACCAATCAAATTCCACCTTTCATCTTTCAGAGCTCATTTGGAAAATAAAAGGTGGAATCTGACTGGTTGCTATGGGCAACTGAACCAGTTTTCCTGTACACCAGTTTTGATAATTCTCTCAGAAAGCTGATCCACATATTACTGCTTTAGTCACAAGCACAATATATGATTATACAGACACCAGTGATATGTGTTAGCTTATAAGCATAGAAAAAACCCACTTCTCTATGTGATGATGCTATAGCTTGGTGGTAAGTGTATGGTTTTGCACGTAGAGATCCCAGGTTTGAATCCTGGGAGAGACTTAAATAAACTCTTTTTTCTGTTATTTTTTTTTTCTCTCTCATTTAATCCATAATAAAAGTCTATACTGTAATATTTAATCATATAATAATAATAGTAGGCCTTACTATATTGAGAATAGTGGATTTTTTAGTTTTTTTTTTTTGCTTTGAAACCTGAAGACTATTACTGGTTTATTCACAGGCACAATATATGATTAGAAAGAAACCAGCTTTTTAAGCCTAAAACATTATTCTTAATAGGATAAGGATATAGGGGGTCATTTACTATCCAGAAATATACCTATATTAGGCGTATTTCTGCTGCAAATTGTGACGCGAAAAGGTTATTTGACCTGCGACCTTTCACCGCTCACGCCAAGTCCACGGGCGTAGGAAGCAGGGGGGGACGGATCCCCCCCAGGAAATAATGCGGGGGGGGGGGGGACAGTTATGCTAAAATCCCCCCCAGCGGGACAATGTGTGCGGCGGTGGCGGGGCACAGGGAGATGAACGCTTCCATTGTGGAAGCGTTCATCTCCATAGTCATCTGTATCGCCGTCCCCAGGACAGCGATACAGATGGCTGTGCTGCGAAGCAGGAGAGGGAGAGGCATCTCCCTTCCCTGCTCCTCTGATAGGCTGCCGGCACTAAGCCTGCAGCCTATCAGATGTTGGTACAGGTGGCACGATGACGTCATCGCGCCGTCTGTGAGCCGTACAGCGCGGGACACAGGCCGGAAGAGGAGGTAACGGATGGAGGTAAGTATAAGTGTCTTGTTTTGTGTGTGTTTTTGTTTTTTTATTTTTAAAACCAGATCCACTGGTCCATAAGGAGGGAGGGGGGGGGAAGAGATTTTGGCACTTGGGGGGGTGGAGAGATATGTGGGTATGGCTTGAGGGTGGGCGGGGACACAGGGGCCCCATAAGTGCTGTCCCCCCCCAGATTTTTGGGGCTTCCTACGCCCATGGCCAAGTCTAAAAAAGTGGCATGGACGGGCTGACAGGAAGCTGGCTTCCATTTAGACTGGCACTGGATACGCCTAAGTTATGTAGAGGCCCACGTCTGTCCATACCTTCGGCTGATCCACCACCGGCTACGGGGTTATTAAGACCGGCTTTTAAAACGCTTCTATACCTTTATTATGGATTAAACGGGGAAGAAGAAAAAATCTGAAGAAAAAAAACCTGGAAGTGTCCCAGGATTCAATCCTGGGATCTTTATATGCAAAACCATGCACTTATCACAAAGCTATAGAATTACCACATAGAGAAGTGCGTTTTTTCTATGTTTAGAAGCTAACGCACATTACTGGTGTTTTTATAATCCTATATTCTGCCGGTGAATAAAGCAGTAATGTGTGTATTAGCTTTCTAAGCAGAACTCCGTGTGGTGAAGCTATAGTACATAGAGTATATGATATGTAGATGCTAGAACACAGCTCTGCCCTCAGCATGTCTAGCCCTGTCAATCAAGGGGAGGGAGGAGTGTGCAGGGCAGAGGAGGTGTAACAAAGCAGTGCTCCAAGGATTCAGCCCCGCCTCCTGGCGCTCGAACATCTCATTTGCATATGAATAAAAACACATATCTCTGCAGCTGTTCAGCATACAGACAAAATAAAGGTATGGTTCTAATCAGAATGGTGAGCCTCTCCAGTCAGTATGTCTGGTTTAATAGGGTTGATCCTGGTGACAGAGGCACTTTAAATGAGCACTTCCACCAACATTTTTATTTTCTGACCTATTCGAAAGGTCCATCGTGTAAATTGTAGTGAATCTTTTTACTGGTGACTGTATTTGTGAGTTCTAGTCTTCCTGCTGATCCTCAGCTGTGTCATGTGACTAGCACTCTGATCTCCAACTGGCACAGGACAGGAAGTCCGTTACTTCTCTGTTCATTCCTATGAGACTGACATTGAGGCTCCCACGGGAATATATAGAGAAACTGCCTTCCTGTCCACACATAAGATGCTGTGTTATTTGGAAAGTCAGAGCGTTGGTCACATGACACAGCTGAAGATCAGAGGGGAGGTTATAACTGGTAAGAAGATTACCTTCACTACAGGTTACATTATGTACCTTTTCTAACAGGTCAGAGAATAAACATTTCTATGGGAGTTTTTCTTTAAAGAAGTTCTGGTTTTATGTCTATAAAGCTTACTCTTAGTCTACTTGAAAAGTTGTGCAATTCCTAGCATTACTGTGTGTGTTTTAAAGACGTTGTCCCATTTGTCATAAATGTCCAATAGGTGCAGGTCCCACCTCTGGGACCCGCTCCTGGCTCTGCGAGCCAAATACATCAGCAGCTGCTGCACAAATCACCTGTAATTTGTGTTAGGGTCAGGGTGGATAAAAAATCAAAGATAATAAAAAAAAATAAAAAAAATCCAAAAAATCTTTTTTTTTTTTTTTTTAAATCTGGTTTGTTTTTTTTAAAGCTTATTTTTTTTATTTATTTTTTATATAAAATGCTTTTTGAGGAAAATATATTACCACCCAAAGGTTATTCCATCATGAAATAAATTAGTTTTTTTAATTATGTAGAATAAGGCTGTATATGTTTAATTTTTTTGGTAAATAAATTCCATTAATCCATTCCCAATGTCAGGCTCTTCCAGAGGTTTTTGTAAGATTTTTGGGCAGTTTCTCTCCTTACAAGATTTTATCACAGATGCTTGGTTTACTTTTGCAGTTCTCAAAACTGAATTTGACTCCGCAGAGATCACAGCCTCTTCTTCACAGCAAAAATGTTATAACATGAACAGAGCGGAGAAAAATACCTTAAAGGGTTTCTGTCACCAACTTTTGACATTATAAGCTGTCTGACATTAGCTATGTGCTAATGTCAGACCAGCTTGATAATGTCTTTTTTATAAAAATCCGCTGTATATATAGTCTGAAAAACTTACTTTTATATTATGTAAATTAGCCTCTAGGAGCAGGGGGGGCGTTGCCCTGCTCCTAGCGGCTCCGTCCGGCAACCTGCTGGCACGCCCCTTCACACTTTGATTGACAGTGCAGGGCAGCGATCCTCCTGCACTGTCTCGTTCTGAAATCGCGCGCCCGCGCCGCCGCTCTGTATTCGGCGCAGGCGCGGTGAGCAGAGGACAGCAGGCACCAGCGTCCTCTGCTCACCGCGCCTGCGCCGAATAATCCTTTAATCCTAACTTCTACAAACCTATGAATACAGAATCAACTCCTTCAGTGCTAAGTTTAAAGAAGTTCAGTGAATAGAATAGAAACAATATTTTTTCTCCTTACTAAGTACAACAGAAAAGTTGTCCAAATATGAATGATTAACCTATTAAACTGGGGATAAAAAAAACTAATATGAAAAGTTGTTATTCTGAAAATCTTCATCTACTTGCATATTATAAGTTATACCAGCAAGAATTAGTCTTTATGTAGAAAACCATGATTTAAATCTAGGCCTTACTGACTAGTGATTTAAATCAGTTTGATTTAAATCAAATCCACCCTGGTTAGGGCCTGTTCACACGTCTGTGAATGTGTCCTCACCCGTTCCACCATCGATTCTCTATGGAGCAGGAATGGATGAGGACAGCACACAGAACATGTCCTTTTCTTGTCTGCAATTGTGAACAAGAATACGCAGTTCTATGGGGGTGTCGGCCGGGTGTATTGCGGACTCGGGGAAAGACGCTCGCCAGCTTCCTCACCGAGCCTGCGCTGAATTCAGAACAGCGTGAGATTTCATCCGAGCACAGGGCTGGCAGAAGGATGCGAGCGCTGCCTGGCCCTGTCAATCAGGACATGGAGGGAGGCTACAAAGGTGGGAGAACGGAGCCTCTAGGAGCAGGAACAACGCCCCCCTGCTCCTGGAGGCCAGCATATTATAAAAGTTTGATTTTTAGCGTAACGGGGGCACTGAGAAAAGTAGGACTAGGCTAGTTAGGTTCAGCTGACATTAGCACATCGCTAATGTCAGCTAGCTTAATAGGGTTAAATCTGGTGACAGAAACCCTTTAATGTTTTATTCTGCAGTTCAGCATTGCCTATATTGGAAACCGTTGTATCCACTTCTCAGCCTGAGAACAGGACTGGCTATGTGCCAGTGGACTTGAAGAACTCGATTCCCCCCAAAATCTTGTAAAACAATGAATGCTGAATGCATCTCGTGGCACAAAAAAATAAATAAAAAACAAGTTAGGGCCCATTCATATGGCACATTTTGGTCGGCAGACTCATGGTGTCCACTCCTTATTGTTTTCAATGGGAGGCCGCGCCGCCGTCTACTGCTTAAAGCCACAACTGCACCAAGTAAGATCATGTCTCTTCTTGTGGTGGTGACTGAACTTATTCCACTGGAAACCACTACAGATGTCCTTTCACGGTTTAGCTCCAGTCAGTGGAGCTACACTGTGAGTGGGATCGCAGCATTTAAAGTGAGAAACCGTGGCAGATTTGGCCCCTACAAAATCTACTGTGTGAGCGTAGCATTAGTGTGCATGCACCCTTATGAACCAGAGTGAAATGTTTTAATTGCAATTATCTTCCTGTTTCAGAGCTGTATCAGTACCTCCTGTACCGGATCCGGTTCCATCACTACAACCACTAACTCGCCTGCCTTATCAGAGGGGAAACTCCCTCCGTCCGAACCACACAGCCCGTTCCACCTCCAGCAGCCACCACCCCCTGGCAGGCTTCATACTCTAATGCCTCCTCTGCTCAACCCTTTGCTTACTGCTGGATTGCTAGGTAGGCAAGAATGCCGGCAGATGTTATAATTTGTGATGTTTTTCCTATATTATCCGTCCTACTCCGTGTTAGGATTTTGTATGATTTATATGATGTTATGACATAAGATACATTATTGTTGGGATTGTGTTCCTACTCGAATAATTTGAGTGTAATCCATGGGGGAAATTATTATAAATCTTGTATATACTGATAAAAAAAACTAACCTGCTACGCTTTTACAGGGGATCTTGCAGCTCTGAACACTAGCACCGGTGCCCAGATGGGAAGTCTCCAGTCTCTTTTGGGGGCTCATGCCCTGCTACAAAACCAGCAGGCTTTTTTACCGTCTCTCCCTGGGGCGCTGGGAATGCAGTTCTTCCAGGGACAGTCCCTTTTGCATGGACAACGCACCAACAACCAGGTAATTCTCCCTTCTTGATTTTTGATACTTCATATAAATGATCAACCCAGTCAAGTTGGTTTCTCCCCTCTATCTATTTCTATCACTGTCAACTTTTCCATTAATTCAATATCTGAAGCTGCAATTCTCTCTTACCGCAGAACCATTCATCATCATCGTCCGAGAAAGACATCACCCCATCACCCCACCCGGAAATCTGCGTTACTCCTACATCGCAAATCCCGTCAAGTTCCCAGCAGACCTTGGACTCCAGTTTTCCCTCACAACGAACTGATGTGACTAACAAGTCTCAAACTTTGCCGCTTACCCCCTCGCGGCCTGGTTCCTTTGTTTCCAACACCTCAAGTGCCTTTGAATCCAGCCCCATCCCCAAAGGCCCCCCTTTTCAGGGACCAGTCCATACTGACCTTCCTCCAGACACACCTTCTGATCCCCCAAGAACAGACACATTATCCCAGTCAATGGACCCTTCTGCCTCAGAAGCAGAACCAGAGGCGTCTCCACTGAAAAAGTGCAGACTCCTAACTGATTCTGTCATTCCCTCTGAGATCCCGAATGGAGCTTCTCCAAACATTCTCCCTTGGATGGGCTCCTCTCACTCATCCAACACAGTAAATCATCCAGAATCAATGGATCTTTCTAAGGGCAAAGAACGGGGCTACAGGTTCAATGGTCGCTCTCGGGCCGAGAGATCTTATGGTCGTAGGCCACGTGGTGATAGGTTATCCAGCTCCAGGCACTCTTACTGGAGATATAATGGGGAAGATACCTTGCAGAATGATGGAGAGGAAGCAGGACAGAGCCAAGAAATCGCACAACCAGTGCTGGGAATCCCTCCATTTACACACCATTGGCACGAGGAAGGAGAACAGCCAAGGGAGCAGGAGGTGGATGTACGTATTGAAAAAAAAAAGCACATAGAGTATTAATGCACCGTCGTTTAATGGCTTCCCTAATCTCATACACTTCAAGGAGCCTGAAACATAAGTATGTATTCTGCATATGTTCTTCTCCATATTCCCTAGTTTCTGCAGTGCTGATTGCACATTGTCGGTACTCGGGAAAGTCCTTACTGCATAAATAAATCAGATTAATTAGTAATTAAAGGGATTTTCAAGTACTTTAATTCAAAAGAAATTAAGTGCAGAAAATATAAAAAAAAAACTCCCTCACCGGTTAATTCCCGGCCACTCCAGCACTGATGCTGTTGTCCCCAGCAGTTTATACTTTCCTGAAGTGATGACATGGATATATGTCCATGTGCCCATTGCAGACAATTACTGGCCTGATTGGTGATGCCAGCACGTGACCGTAGACTCACATCATGTGAATGTTCAGCACCAGAAAAATAAGGAAGGATCAGAGCAGGAGTGATGTGGGATTTAGCTAGTGAGTAATGTTTTTTTTTTTTGTTTTTAATAATTTTTTTTCTGCAGTTAATTATCTAACCTATGGCTGTCCTTTTAAGTACAGAGTACAAAAATGTTTAACGGGGTTGTCCAGTGCAGTGCAAAATTTTAGTAAAGTGTTCGGAGGTGGTTTTAAATTAAAGAATCAAAACTCACCATCCCTCAATCCCTGATGTTCCCGATCCCACTGGGTTTCCACTGGTCTCTACTTAATGGTCCAGTCTCCACAAGCAGGAAATGCCAGGAGAAGCCTGCTCAGCCAATCACTAGCCGTGGCGCTATACTTTTCTCGGCCAGTGATTGACTGTGTGCCCAGACCAGCGGGGACCCATTAAGCATTGAAATGGGAGTGGCAGGGAATCAGTGGTGGTGAGTACTGATACTTTTTAACCCACCCTGAGCACTGTACGAACAATTTTACCTCGCTTGTCAACTCCTTTAATATTTTTCCAAATCAGCACTAAATGACATGTGTACAGTTGCTGTCTGATTTCTAATGTGTTCCTGGTTTAAGCTGTCCATGCACTAATGATTGAAAAGGCCAATTTAGACCATTTGCTGCGAACTCTTGACACTTTTTTTTTTTCTGGCACCTATAACAGGAGTTAGATTGCTGTCTTAGATTATTTTCAGTCATTGCAGGTGCTGTTGGCCTAATTAAAAAGTAAATGAAAAGCTCATGCTACTGTTCACAGACCTGCCTCAGTGGGCATGTGCCAGCTGACTTCATCAACATGCACTGCTTAACCTCTTAAGGACCAGCGCCGTACATGTACAGTGCAAGGTCCGCCGGGTGGTGGGACAGGATCGCGGGGGAACCGGGGCACCATGGCTGCTCTTACCGGCAGGCATCCACGGAACAACGCTCCAGCCAATGGCAGCGCTATAGCAGCACAGGAAAGAGCTGAACCTCTCTGCAGGCAGCCATTGTAGCTGGTGACTGCAAGCAGGGAGGTTCTGTGCTGCTTATTGGCTTGATTGGACTTGTGCTGTACCACCACTGCGATTTGAGCTTTTCCTGCTGAACGAAGAAAAAAACATCTGGAATTGCTGCACTGATTTCTTTTTTTCATTTGCAGCTGTTCCAGATCCCTAAACAACCCTCCATCCCAGTCCCTTTTTTCGTGTAGTTTTATATAATATGTGTATATGTATATATATATATATGTGTGTGTGTGTGTATATATATATATATATATATATATATATATATATGTCCATATACATA
This sequence comes from Bufotes viridis, assembly GCA_033119425.1. NCBI lineage: Eukaryota > Metazoa > Chordata > Amphibia > Anura > Bufonidae > Bufotes > Bufotes viridis. The sequence continues at coordinate 422,401,252 of CM065591.1, forward strand.
TATACAGAAATCAATTTTAGTTAGGTAGTGTTCAGTGTACAATGTTGCACGCACACAACATCTTTGTGCATGCATCCTGCAAATATTTTTTTAAAACTTTTTTTCTCTACTCATTTTCTCTATATTTCAAATTTATTACAAGCCCCTTCACGTGTGAAAACACAACATACACACCCCTCACACTAAATAAAGGTTTACACATTTCACACCCAACGAGTATACTCAGCTGAAGAGGCATACGCCATGCTTGCCTCCGATACTGAGTCTGCCAGTGAGGGAGAAGAGGATGCCACTTTCCTCTACCCCTCATAATAGACCCTCTAGAAGGCGCCCCAGAACAACAGCTGAGGCAGCCCCCTAGAGTGAGCCCATATGGACCCCACCCCCCTGACGATTATCAGCCCCAAATTCCGGATTTTGAGTGCAGCTCGGGAATACAGATAGACTGTGCAGGCTTTATTGAACTAGATTTTTTCAAAATCTTCTTTTCTGAAGATTTTGTAAATTTAATGGTGGCCCAAACGAATTTATACACCCAACAATTCATTGATCAGAACCCTACATCGGCATACGATAGACCCCTAGGTTGGAGCCCAGTAAGTGCAGCAGAGATGATGAAGTCTTGGGGACTCGTGCTGCATATGGGCATTGTAAAGAAGACAAATGTTAGACAATATTGGAGTTCAGACATTTTCTACCAGACTCCAATTTACAGTAACACCATGACCCGGAAGCGATTTGAGTCAATTAGGAAATTCCTACACTACAACGTCAATGCACAGTGCCCACCCCAAAACGACCCAACTTATGATCGTCTGTTCAAGGTTAGGCCTGTCATTGACCACTTTACCACCAAGTTTGCTGAGGTGTACAACCCCGATAAAAATGTCTCTGTAGATGAATCCCTATTACTTTTCAAAGGGAGGATTAGATTCCGCCAGTACCTGCCTAGAAAACGGGCAAGATATGGCATAAAGATATACAAACTTTGTTAGAGTAGCTCCGGGTACACCCACAAGTTCTGCACCCACTGCTGGATAAGGGTTACCACCTCTATGTGGATAACTATTATACTAGCATACCCCTATTCATGTCCCTAACTGCCAGAGGTACTGTGGCTTGCGGCACAGTGCGCAAAAATCAGAGAGGTCTGCCTAGATCCCTGGTAGGGCAACCACTGAGCATGGGTGAAAGTAGGGCTCTCCTCCATGAGAACATGCTTCTGGTTAAGTACAAGGACAAGAGGGACATCCTTGTACTGACCACCATTCACACTAACACCAGCTCCCCTGCTCATGTATGATGTACCACAACCACTACACCCAAACCAGTTTGTATCCTGGACTACAACAGGCACATGGGAGGGGGGATCTTTCAGATCCACTTCTGAAGCCCTACAGTGCCACACAAAAAACGAAAGTGTGGTACAAAAAGCTGGCCGTACAGATTGTACAGATGGCAATGTGCAATGCGTACGTGCTATTTCAATCTGCAGGCCACACAGGAACCTTCCTTCAGTTCCAAGAGGTGGTTATCAAGGCCCTCATTTTTTAAAGCCAGGGAGGGACCCAGTACTTCAGGAAGTCATGGTGCCCGTGTTGTATGAAGGCAACATTTTCCAGGTTCCAAAATAGGGTCACATGTGTGGTATTTATACTGCCCTGGCATTTTAGGGGCCCTAAAGCGTGAGAATCCAAATGCATAAAAATGCCTTGTGAAATCCTAAAGGTACTCATTGGAATTAGGGCCCCTTTGCGCATCTTGGCTGCAAGAAAGTGTCACTCATGTGGTATCGCCGTACTCAGGAGAAGTAGGGCAATGTGTTTTGGGGTGTATTTTTACATATACCCATACTGGGTGAGAGAAATATCTCTGTAAATGACTTTTTACATTTTTTTATACAAAGTTGTCAATTTACAGAGATATTTCTCTCCCCCAGCATGGGTATATGTAAAAATACACCCCAAAACACATTGCCCTACTTCTCCTGAGTACGGCGATACCACATGTGGGCAAAGGGGCCCAAATTCCAATGAGTACCTTTAGGATTTCACAGGGCATTTTTACGCATTTTTCTTCTCACGCTTTAGGACCCCTAAAATGACAGGGCAGTATAAATACCCCACATGTGACCCTATTTTGGAAAGAAGACACCCTAAGCTATTCCGTGAGGGGCATGGCGAGTTCACAGAAATTTTTTTCTTTTTTGGCACAAGTTAGCGGAAATTGATATATATTTTTTACAAAGTCTCATATTCCACTAACTTGTGACAAAAAATAATATTTTACATGAACTCACCATACACCTCACGGAATACCTTGGGGTGTCTTCTTTCTAAAATGTGGTCACATGTGAGGTGTTTGTACTGCCCTGGCATTTTAGGGTCTCTGCAATCATTACACGTATGGCCAGCATTAGGAGTTTCTGCTATTCTCCTTATATTGAGCATACGGGTAATGAGATTTTTTTTTTTTCCGTTCAGCCTCTGGGCTGAAAAATAAAAAAAAATGAACGGCACAGATTTCTTCATTCACATCAATCAATGTGGATGAAAAAATCTCTGCCAAAAAATGTGCAAAAAAAAAAAAAAAAAAAGCAAGGCCCCATTCACACGTCCGCAAAAATGTCTGCATCTATTCCGCAGTGTGATGCGGAGAGCACACTATGTGCTCGCCGCATCAGCATTTGCTGAGCTGCGGCAGCGAACTTCCGGGTTTCGGCCCCCAAACATCCGGCCGCAGCTCCGCAAAAGATAGAGCATGTCCTATTCTTGTCCGGAATTGCGGACAAGAAAAGGCATTTTCTATATAGTTCTGGCAATGTGCGGATCCGCAAAATGCGGAAAGCACATTGCCTGTGTCCGTGTTTTGCGGATCCATGGATCCGCAAAACACATACGGACATCTGAATGAGCCTTACAGGGGGGTGATTAGTGACAGGGGGGGTGACGGGGCGATCAGGGGGGTGACATGGGGTGATCAGGGGTTAATCAGTAACGGGGAGGGGGGGTTGGATGGGGGAGTCTGTGTGGTGATTGGTGCACTTACACATGTTTCCTTTGGTGGTCCCAAGCAAAAGGGACCACCAGAGGAGCGAGCAGAAGGCATATCAGACGCTGTTAACAAAACAGCGTCTGATATGCGCTTTTTTTTAACTTCTACAGGCTGCCAGCGCATGATCAGTGCTGGCAGGCTGTAGTGAAAGTTCTCCCCGACGCGATCCTGTGAGCGCGCGCGTTCCCAGGAAATCTCGCGTCTTGCGAGATGACGCGCGTATGTGTCCAGGAGGAATAAACCTGCCGCCTGGACGCATCCGCGCGTTAGGCGGTCCAGAGCAGGTTTAAATCTACCACTCATCCATGGAGTATTACTACCCTGTAGTTTTACCACCTGATATCTCTGGTTTAGTCCGTATAGCTTAGAGATCCACTTTTCACCAACCACTACATATTCATTTCTGTGAAACACCTGTTAGGTGAAAAGTGCCCTTAAAGAGCACCCCTTAAAATGTTCGTGTGGGGGTGCTCTTTCCAAAATGGGGTCACTTCTTTGGATTTTATTTTCTGGGGATCTCAGGAATCTTTTAAATGTGGCATGGCACCTAAAATCTGCCAATTCAGGTCGGCAAAATCCATATTTTGCTGTTTGACTCTAGAGCCCTGCTGTGCGCCCATACATCATTTTTTGTGCACATATGAGATGTTGCCGTGTTCGGGGGGAAATTGGGAACAAAATGTGGGGTGCATTTTTTCCTGTTACCCTTCGGGAAAGTGAAAAATGTGGGTGTAAAGCAACTTTTTTGTAAAAAAAAAAAGCATTTTTTTATTTTCACGGCCAAGTGTTTCCTAATTCTAGGAAAGACCTTTGAGGTCAAAGTGCTCACTACACACCTTGAAAGATTCCTTGAGGGGTGTTCAGTTTCCAAAATCGAGTCACTTTTTGGGGGTTTCCATTGTAGGGCCACCTCAGGGTGTCTTCATATGTGACTTAGCTCCCGATTACCATTCCAGCTAAATCCACTCTCCAAAAACCATATGGTGCTCCTTCCACTCTGAAGCCTGCTGTGTGCCCATACATCAGTTTTGAGCACATATGGGGTGTTTCTGTAAACTCCAGATTCAGGGTAATAGATTTTGAGTTTTGTTTGGCTGTGAACCCTTGATGTGTTGTAGAAAAAATTGATTATAATTTAGAATTTCTGGGTGATTTTTAATATGTAAGCCCCACAAAGTGACTTCATAACTGAACTGGTCCTTAAAAAATTCAGTTTTGGAAATGTTCTTAAAAACTTTAACTCTAACTCTAAATGTCTAAGCCTTCTGACGTCCCAAAAAAATAAAATGTTATTTTCAAAATAATCCAAACATGAAGGAGACATATGGGGAATGTAAAGTAATTACTATTTTTTGAGGTTTCACAATCTGTTATAAAAGTAGAGAACTTAAAATTTGGAAATGTGCAAATTTTAGTAAAAGTGTTTTAAAGTTATCACCACATAAAGTGACAAATGTCAGATTTGCTAAAAATGGCCCGGGCAGGAAGGTTAAAACTGGCAGGGTCCTGAATGGGTTTAAGGGGTTATTGTATCCTCTCAGACTTAGATGGCTTATTCAGTGCTCCAGATGGCGACCAAAATTGTCGCCAATGTGACTTAGAATCGCAAAATGGTGACAAGACTTTTAGTTTTGTTGCCATTTGCGCCTAGACCCTCCGCTGCTCTGTCTGTTTAGGAAAAAAAAAAAAGGCTTTCATCCAGCAGAGATCCGCTGTGTGAAGATCCGCCCCTCACATAGGCGTGGGCGTGGCTTGGGTTCCCGCATCTTGTGCTCCCGCTTCCAGCAGTCTGGCAAGTTTGGAGTTGAGTCTGTGCTGTGGAGCTGAGCTGCTGGAGACATTTCATATAGGGCCGCACAGAGCTCCTGGTCTGCATAGCACTGCCGGGGTCGCATAGCATTATATTTATTTATGATGCTATGTAACCCTGACAGGTCTGGAATGTACTGGATAACACTGACCTAATGCTGTCAGTGTTAGGGTCCTTTCACACTTGCGTTCGTCGGGTCTCTATGCCGGAAAAATCCTGATCAGGATCATCCCCATGCATTCTGAATGGAGAGAAATCCGTTCAGGATGCATCAGGATGACTTCAGTTCAGGACCGGAACGTTTTTTGGACGCAGCAAATACCGCAGCATGCTGCGCTTTTTGTTCCGTCCAAAAATCCGGAACACTTGCCGCAAGGCCGGATCCGGAATTAATGCCCATTGAAAGGCATTAATCCGGATCCGACCTTAAGCTAAACGTCGTTTCGGCGCATTGCCGGATCCGACATTTAGCTTTTTCTGACTGGTTACCATGGCAGCCAGGGCGCTAAAGTCCTGGTTACCATGGTAAAATGTAGCGGGGAGCGGCATACTTACATTCCGTGCGGCTCCGGGGCGCTCCAGGATGACGTCAGGGCGCCCCAGTGCATGGATCACGTGATCGCATGGATCACGTGATCCATGCGCATGGAGCGCTCTGACGTCATTCAGAGCGCCCGGAGCCGCACGAATGTGTATGCCGCTCCCGCCTCCCGCTCTACTATGGCAACCAGGACGCTAGTAGCGTCCTGGCTGCCATAGTAACCTGAAAGCAATTCGAAGACTGATCAGGATCCTGATCAGTCTTCTAATGCTTCAGGCGACTTGCGTTCTGACGGATCCGGCAGGACGGAAGTGCCTGCCGGATCCTCAGAACGCAAGTGTGAAAGGACCCTTATCCAATACATTCCAGAACTGTAAGGGCTACAAAGCATCATAAATCAATATAATGCTATGCGACCCCGGCAGTACAGAGCTCCTGCAGACACACTCTGGTGTGAAACCAGCGCAATCCTATCAATGCACAGATCATAAATCCTATAATCTATTATCATTATTCCACAAGACCGGTATTCACTTCCAAATAGGGGATAGCAGTCAGCTCTCAACCCTCCCGTCAGTCCGTGTTACTGCTGGCAGAGTGATGACACATCGGGACTCCCCCGGCCTAGGGGTTCTCTCGGCAGTCCCAAGGCACGCAGATTGACAAGGAGAGATTTCCGCCTATACTGCGCACGTTCTAGAAATGAACGGCGATGTCCGTGCACGGCTCCTTACTGACACATGGGTGATGGGCAGAGAGCGCTTAGCTGCTCCTTTCTGCTCCAAATACATGTGGTTAAGTTAAAAAGAGGGAAAATGGCACTGAAGCAGCCTATAAGGGGTTAAGCACAGGCTAGTTCAGCTGCCAGAGGAGGTCCCCTACCTTTCCCACATCTCTGCTTGCTGGCACTGAATGGAAACCTTGAAGGTTGACATTCACAGACTGAATGTCCAGCCACAGTTACACAGTGAGCAGCACTAGAATATGGGCAATCTTTCCTCAAAAAAAACGCAAACAAGAAAGGTTTTCATTCACTGACAGGCAAGCAGAGGGGTGGAGAATAAATAGTAAAGCTCCTGAAGTATTATATTTTTATCTGTTATATCATATTTTTTCTAAATGTAAAAAAACAAAAGCTGTTTGACATTTTCTTTTAGTCTGACGCACTGTTTTTACTAGGATATGCCATCAAAGTCAGATGGGTGCGGGTCCCACATCTGAGACGGCACGTATATCTAGAAAGGGACCTCGAGAGTGAAGGAGAGCACGCCGCACATGGGCAGTTTCCTCTCGGTTCATTTTTATGGGCATTGTAGGGATACATGCTTAGCTATTGTCAGAAGTGCTATCGAAATGAATGGAGAGCCCACTGCAAACACGGCCACAGCACTATTCACTTCTATAGGACTACCAGAAATGGCTGAACCAGTGCTTTTGCTATTTACGGCAGTCCCATAGAAAGGAACGGAGGGCAGCCATGGAAGTGCTGTGTGCTATCCTCTCCCTTTCTGAGGATAGGTGCAGATCCCAGAGGTGGGACACGCACCTATCTGATATCGGTGGCATATTTTAGCAATATGCCCCCAGTGTCTTAAATGAAGCCAAAGTCGCAGAACAGTTTTTGATGTGCTGTACGGCGTTATCATTCAACGTGTCTATATTAAAGGATAATTTTTACACAAATTGTAAGGTTGTTCTGGTTAAACTCACTAATACATGACTAGAGCTTAGGGTGTATTAGGAGTATAATCTGGTCATTTCAAGAGTTGCAGGGAAAAAATGTAAATGAATAAGTGTATTTAATGCTCTCAGGAACTAAGCTGCTTTCTGCCCATCAGGTGCCACCCCAGCTGCTGAAACGCTCCCGTAGAGGAAGAAGAAGAGGCCAAAAGTAGGTTAAATTGCAATGATTACATATCCGTTAATGCTTCCTTTGCACTTTACTAGGTCTTCAAATGTTGGAACTTCCAGTCATTTTTCATGTACAGATAATCTGGCAGATTATCGGGAACGGATCAGACGCCCCGGATATCTGTCAGATCATCAGCATAGATTAGGGCTGTGATTACATGCAGCAATCGCCTCCTCTGTATGGGAACAAGCAATAGATACAGCGCCCCCTTGTTCCCTAGAAAATCATTGTTCCAAAGCAGCATGTAATTGTTTAGTCGGCACAATCTGCTGCACAGGAACAATGATTTTCGGTGCCTGGAGAACGACACGATCACAAGATATGAATGATCTTTCATTGCTCATTCATTGGGTGATTGCCTGCAACTTTTACATAGACAGATTATCGGGAATGGGCAGAACTGTTACCCAGTGTATGGCACTGTGCTTGATAAGCTGTGAGAAGACTGCTGCACTCACCTGAGCACCTTGAATTCTTCAAAAAGTTGATTTGTGGGGGTTCAAGTTGGACCAGCACTGTCCAGATATTGATAACCTATCCTGAGGATAGGCCATCTGTATTGAACTCTAGGAAAAGCTTTTCTGCTGTAAATCAAGCATGCAGTGTGACTGAGGAAGGGGGTATGGTACTCGTCAGCTAACAGGCTTGTAGACCTAGTGATCGGTGATTGGGCTGCAGCTCCATTCGATCTGTAACATGACAATGAAAAAATATCTTGATAGTAAAGTAGGAACAAGGAGAGGGCTGCAGCACAAAATCTGATCTTTGAAGGGAGAGTTTCACACGCGAGGCACATGAAGGACAAAAATCCCCTTTACACTACTAAATCGAGCAGATCATAGTCGGGAAGGAATCGTTCCTTCCTGACAATCGCCTGCTCATCAGTGAAGACCGATCCCCTCTACAGCATGGGGAAGAGCGATCACTAATGCCATCACTTATCACACTGCCATACAGAATCCTTGTTTGCCGGCAGCAGAGTGCTGTTTAGATGGCACGATCTGCTGCCAACAAATGATCCGATTACCTGTGGAATGAGCAGAACACTGTTCATCAGGTAATCAGCATGCAGATTATCGATCACGAGTAGAGTTGAGCGAACTTCTATTTTTAGTTCGGGTTCGGGTTATCGTAGCATCCCATTATGGATTCCGCTACTGCGGACCATAACGGCATTTGGAATCCATAAGGGGCTGCTTCAATGAACCCGAACCTTGGCCAACCCTAAGGACCTGGGGTGACGTCACCGTCATGTGATCAGTGCAGGGGGCGTGGCTCAGCACTGGATCACCTCTTATCTAATACAGTGCAGAGCAACGCCCCCTGCACTGATCACATGACGGTGACATCACCCCAGGTCCTTAGGGTTGTCCAAGGTGCGGGTTCATTGAAGCATCCCCTTATGGATTCCAAATGCCTTTATGGTCCGCGGTAGCAGAATCCATAATGGGATGCTACAATAACCCGGACTTTGGACGCCGAACTAAAAATAGAAGTTCGATAAACTCTAATCAAGAGCACTTTTTAGCGGTGATCTGCCCAATGTTCAGGCAATGGCTTATGAAGTATCTGTTTTTCACGCAAGGTATATCTTAAGTGAACTTTTGTTAGTATAGGTAAACTAGTAATATGTAATTCACCGTGACATCTGGATCCCTACACAATTTAGAGAAATTAGTGCCTATGTAGTTTTGTGCAAAGCTCAATATGTATATAAAATATTAGTAAAATATGCGATTATGGTTTTTATATGTGGTGCTGCAACATGGTTTCATAGGAAAATGTTTTTTAAAACAAGGCTGGAAGTGATTGTGTAATGGAGCAGTTTTTCTGCTGCCCTGATTGTACATGTTGCGCAGTATTATACTGCTAGACCTTAATGTTACAGTCATTGTGATATGACAATGGATTATGGAATATGACTAGCACATGGAGACACTGCCTCATGATTCTGACATTTTCACACTTTGTTGTGATTCCAGTTCCCAGAGGATGGGCTCTCGTATAGAAGCTGTTCCTGCAAAATGGCCAACTATAGATCCCGCCAATGGTTTAAATGTAAGAGTTGTACCCAAGTCTCCTTTAGTGTACTCGCAGTTCTCATAGAGGAGAACACATTTCTTGTATGCACCTGCAAGTAATATATTTGAAGACCAGTGTAGGTCCGTAGTTCTTGGCCATACAGGTCTACTCTGCAACTCATGCAGTGCTAAATATGAAAGGTAACACACTGCTTTAGTACTCTTTTCTTTCTTAGAAATATAGCTTTAATAATCTGTAGTAACGCACTAAGGACATGTTCACATAAGAAGTCAGAAGCAGTGGAAAGATTTGCATTAGTTACTTATATACAGATTTTACAGTTGATTTGCTGTGGACTTCATCCTATGCATCGCAAAGGATAAAATTGACATGATAGAAATTTAAAGGGGTTTTCTGAGATTTTATTTTTTTTTTGTAACTCATGACCTATCCCCTCGAGTGGGGGGTCCCTCACTGATCCGCTGTTTGAGAAGACACTGGCGCTCGCAGTAGCACCACTGCTTTCCGTCAATTCATCAAGCACAGCGCCGTACATTGTATAGCGACTGTGCTTGGTATTGTAGCTCAGCCTCATTCACTTAAATGGGGCTGAGCTGCACCTAGGCCACGGGACTGATGAACGTGACATCACTGGCCTAGGCTAAGCTGCAAGAAGGCCGTGGCGCTACTGAGAGTGCCGACGCCTTCTCAAACAGCTGATCGTCCGGTGTCAGATCAGATACTGATGACCTATCCAGAGTTAAAAAATCCCGGAAAACTCCATTAAAATGCACGTCACAATTTCCACACTCATTCCATGCAGATTTTAATAAAGCATGTGGATAATATTTAAAAATCCTGCAGATTTTTTAAGCACATTTCTGAGATGAAAGATCCACAGTGCGTACACCCCATGTGGACGCACCCCGAACCATATCTGAGCCCAATGAAAGTCATGGACTCAGCTCCCAATTTGATAGTAAAAGGACATAAAGGAGACGTAGTCTTATTTTCTATAATATTCAATTTTTACCAATAATGTTAACCCTTTATTCTCTTACAGGCTGAACGTCCCATTATCCGCCAGAACCGCCCTGGTCGCCCAGCCAAGAACAGACGACGGAGGATCATTTAGAATAATGTAACCATGCTCATTCTTGGCACCGTATCGGACAGACCGGTGTCTGTTCATCTACACCTCAGAGGCACTTCCCTGCTCCCCCGCATATCCCACATTTGTCTTGTCAGTACAGTCACAGGGCTCCTCTCCAATGTGGGCTTAGGCCCGGCCCACTCCATTCACAGCGCTTTATTTAGTGTTGGGATCTTTGTATGAGATTTAAAACACTAGACATATATCCATGACATATTATAGATATTTAAAGCTCCCCCTTTTTTCTGTAAGATGGCAAGGGGTGGCATATCTGTGCGGTTTTCCAGGGTGTTGTGGTAGGAGCAGACCATTATCCCCACTTCTAAATTCTCGTTTGTACATAGTAATATTTTAGCGGAGTCTTGTTGTTTTACGACAAGAAATGGGCTCTGAAGAAACACTGTAATCAGGTCTCGATGCCTAGTGGCCCCAAACTGGTGTTGGTATAAAGGTCCCAGCATACTTTGCCAGCCATATCACTAATGATGTATACTGGGACTTGTGTAACCCAAGTGGAGGACCACTAGATGCTGGTATCTACTCGCTAGAAAAGCCATGAACCATCAAGTGATTCCGATAGGCTCCTAAAAGCACAATCTACACGATCACATCCTCTCACGTGCTGTTCCTTTGTCCATTACATTAATTTATTTATTCTCTGTTTTATGTAAATGTTTTTCTCCTATCCTCTCTACATTCTGGTACTTTTGGTATGGAAGTGTAAAATGCTAAAACCGTCATTGTCCTGGTCACTAATGCACATGTCACAGGTTTTGTAGGTTTTCTGGTTTCTCACTTGTACTGTTTGCCTCCATTTCACCTTGCAGCCCCTTCAAGGTCTCGTACATACAATATACGTACATTTTACTATCTGTATACAACCTCCATAGACTTCATTACAGAGGTCCGCACACAGCGCCGCCTCTCCATTGAACTCCAGTCGGGAAGTGGCTTTTGTGAATCTGTGAAATGAGGTTCACAAAACCCTAATTTTCCAGCTAGGTGAGGGCCCCAGCAGTGGGATCCCCGACTCTCAAGCATTTCCTATGGATTTGACAAATCCTTAAGATGGGAATAACCCTTGGTCTGCTGGAGGTCTCTACTTTCTCACTCTGGCAAAGTTGCTGTTTTAATGGCTAGGGCCCAACTCCCCCCATCAAAACCATTTTATCAGATGCGGGGCTGTTTGTACAGAGCATGGAAATAACACGAGTTTTTAGACATTTTAAACGACAGGGGCTGATACATCATCCAATGAGATTTCCTACATTATATGGAAGGGAGTCACATATATTACAAGTGACCCCTGTACAATATCTGACCAGTTATCACTAAATATCGGATCCAATATACTGTCTTGCATATAAACTTTTTAACAGCGCACTTTTTAATCTGTGTCTAATTATGAAATAGGCGGCATGAAATGTAATGCCACAACGGCAAGTAACCGTATATAAGAGTAAAGATCGTAAGTATCACATGTGAACGACATAATAGGTCTCTTATTCTTTATATCATGGTAACTGGTGTGTTATCAAGTATTCTCTGTGGGCAGTAGAGATTGGTTTCTGGAAAGAAGACGATTAGCTGAGAATTACGGTATTTTTATAGGTCATTTTATAAATGTATGCTATAGGAGGGTAAAAGAGGACCTGTCATGTCTTCTGACAATTCAGATCTAGTAAATACTTGTATCCCCCATTAACTCACAAGCATCGCGGCAAAAAAGGTAATTACGACTTCACTGTCTGAAAAGACACTGGCCTGTTCACCAAAAATCGCCTTCTAAACAGCCTCCCATTCATTTCAATTGGGAGCAGCACTTTTTCCACGTAAAAAGAAAAAAAAGTAGCAGCATGCCCTACCTTGGCCGCGCTGAATCTCCCATTGAGCTGAATGGGAAGTGGCAAAAAGTGCTCTGTATGCGTCTCGCCCCCAAGAAAAACGGTTAAAAAAAGGTGGGCCAAAAAAAAAAAAAAACGCTTTTAAATTCAGTGTGTATTAAATCCATCATTCAGGTTTCCTGATGCAGTTTTAGAATCTAAAACCACAGAATTTGTTTCTGTCCTTAATACTTTCACACCTGTAGGGACAATCGGAATGATAACGCCCAGTTGGCAATTTATTCTTGCATTTCTAGGAAGGATAAAAAAAAGTCCAGGATTGCTATTTCTTGGGAAATACAAGTAGTCACTAAACAGACAGATCTGGAGAGTCAAGAGGCCTCTGTGAATAGAAGTCTTTTATAGTTGCACATCTAGTCATTTACTATTGTCATACCTGTAAAATGGTGACAAGATGGTGATGGCCCGGGAGAGAACATTTAGAAAAACCTGGCACAGTTTTATTTCCTCTTTTTCATTTGACCATTCTACATGCACAACAATGTTATGTAATATATGTGGCTAGGATTGCCATGGCACGGCTCCAAAATCTAGATTTTCTACTGATAACGTCTCTTATAGTATCAATAACCAGATGCTTCATGAGCTTCTTCCTCAGTGTCCACCAAAGTGGCTAACGCTAAACTACCTAGTGAAGACTTAGAAGTGTTTTATTCCTTCATTGCTTCTTCTCCTGCTGTACAGATCCTAAGATGCATTTTACCTGCACAGGATTTTAAGATTTGCTGGGAGTAGTGATTGTGTTTCACTCTATGGGTTGTTGCTGTCACTTTTAGGGTTTAGAGCAGGGGTGCACAACCTTTTCTGTCAGCCTGAATCAATTCCAAGGGCCGAAAATAAAACTTATAGGCATTACCAACTGAAATACTGTATTTTTGGCATATTGAACACAGTATATACTATAAATGTCTAGTTACAGTTCTAGGACTCCCATCTAATAGGAGAATACATGAAAGATACATGTAAGAAGCCATAAGACATAGACCTACATGTCTTTTACCAGATGTTTGGGGGCCGCACAGAATGGTATCGAGGACCGCATGTGGCCCCCGGTCCTCAGGTTGTGCACCCCTGGTTTAGAGACAACTAAACTTTTTACCAGCCCTCAAATCACAACGCAAACAAGGTGCAGCTGCACTCTAAGGCCCCTTTCACACGAGCGAGTTTTCCGCGCGGGTGCAATGCGTGACGTGAACGCACTGAATCCTGACCCATTCATTTCAATGGGTCTGTGTACAGGAGCGTTTTTTTTTTTTCACGCATTAGTTCTGCGTTGCGTGAAAAACGCAGCATGTTCTATATTCTGTGTTTTTCACGCAGCCCTGGCACCATAGAGGTGAATGGAGCTTCAGTGAAAAACGCATTGCATCCGGAAGCAAGTGCAGATGCAATACGTTTTTCACTGATAGTTGCTAGGAGATGTTGTTTGTAAACCTTCAGTTTTTTATCACGCGCGTGAAAAATGCATCAAAACACATTGCACCCACGCGGAAAAAACTGAATGCAATTACAGACAAAACTGACTGAATTTGCGTGCAAAATAGTGTAAGTTTCACTGAACACATCCGGACTTAATCCGTCATGCTCGTGTGAAAGAGGCCCAAGGGATGAGATAATGTATTTTAGCTAATACAGAGCGGCCTTTATGTATTTTAACAAAGAAACGTGTAACAGTTTAGCTGTTTATGCATGAGGACCATCTCAAGGATGAGAGACAGGATGTTTGCTGCCCTCACTGACAGATGGTCTCGTATCTCCACCAGGACAAGCTCCCCCCAGCATTTGGACCTTCACAGGTCAGACTTTTATCCAATTTAGGTCTCATGCACATGACCTGATGTATTTTGCAGTCCGCGAGTTTGAATACCGTCCGTGTTGCATCCACATTTTTTTGCAGACCCTTTGATTTCAGTGGGTCAGTGGTCCGCATTTTGCAGCCAAGTGTAGGAAATGTTCTCTATTTTTGCGGAAAACACATTGATTATCTGTGTGCTTTCTGCAACCGAATGTCCGTTCTGCAAAAAGATAGGATAGGTCCGCAAAATGCGGACCATGGACCCATTGAAGTAAACGAAATTGTAGATGGAACACAGACCACATACGTATTTTGCAGACCATGAGGCCTTATGCAGAGGTGATGGACATTTTCACTGCTGTGATGTACTGGGTCTTCTATAAAGATTTATGCTTAAGCCATTTTACAGTGAATTTTTTTCTTTGACCCTCCCTCCCCCAAGTATTAATTCAAAAATATTGTTTAGTCCTAGCAGTACCAGCACAATGTACAAGATGGTATTGGACTAAATCCCATGTACATATGCAGTGTGAAAGCTGTCCATCTACACAGTAGTAATATGTACGTGATGTTCATAGTATTGGGTATTGTGACCACAGTGCCACCTTTTCACTGAAACTTTGGATGAAGGCAGCAGGCTGCATGGCTGGCAAGCAAGCGGGTGTACACGGTCAGTCCACATATAAAGGGGAATTGTGACCCTATTTTGGTTTTTCTCTCCCTCTGTGATTTGCTTGTGTCTTTTGCAGTGATTTGTTTTGGGTTTTTACTGTACTCGTTTGTTAATTTGCTTTATTGGGTTCATTTTGCAATTGTTTGCAATTGTTGTTTGAAGGCCAGGTTCACATCACATCACTGTTTCGATCTTTTATTTTGAGCCTCCCTTACGTTTATATCGCATCCATTTTTGCCATTTCTGTCTGAGATCCGTTATTTTAGATGAAATAAAAAGTCCTTCGTGGAGGACTTTTTCTCTCATCTAAAATAACAGATCTGCTAAAACAGATGCTCAAAATACAGAATCGATTTTTTTCTGTTCTTCTGATGGATCAGAAGAACGGAAAAAGAAACGGTGATGTGACTGTCCTACCAAGAGGCCATTGAAAAGCAGATGCCATGCATGCCGGAGTGAGGAATATTATTTGTAGGTCCTAATCATCCCTAAATGTTTCTAGACAGGGATGCTGTACTCCAGGGTGAGGCTATATTCATGTGGCGTTCACAGCAATTTAGGAATTTGTAATTAACACCTATCCTGTGCACCTATTATAAGACAACATAGCCTTCTATATAGGCATCAACAAGCTGCCCATAGGACTATTTTACCCAGACTATTTGAACGGGTTCTACAGGATAAGAAAAAAACGTAACAGCACCACTTTTGTCCATGATCTGTGTCTGGTATTGCAGCTCGTGTCAATGAAGCCGAGCAACATTACCAGGCATTGAGCATGGAAAACGTGGCGCTGTTTCTAGGGGGGAAAAAGGGGATAACCCCTGAAATGGTCTCTTTGGGACTTTGGGGTATGTTAGTTCAAGGGCTCATGCACGCGATTGTATCCTTTTTTCCGGTCCACAAAACCATGGATCCTGGCAGTGTGCATGCCACCATTTTATTTTCAACTGCTTTAGAAACGTCCTTTGTCCACAGACAAGAATAGGACATGTTCTGTCTTTTTTTGCAGGACTGCGGAACAGACATGCGGATGTGGAGAGCACACGGTGTACTGTCCGCGTCTTCTGCGTCCCCATTAAATCAATGGGTCCGCATCTGATCTGCAAAAAATGCGGATCGGATGTGGACCAAACACATGGCTGTGTGCATGGTGGGACCTATAAGAAAAAAAGACTGCCTAGTATACAGTACCTATATTAAAATGTGCACCTGGCACCAGCTGTGTCCACATGGACATGTGTTTTTAGCATAGGGCTGTGGAGGACATTTGAACACTAACATTACTTTGCCACCACTACAGGCTTGTTAATAAATCCCCTATACATTGAGACCTTTGTTGCGGTTTTATAAAGATTGCTCCCCTCAGATTACAACTAATGCCGCTGAAATCGCCAGGTATCTCTTCAATCATTTTTATTTTTTTTGCAGGTTTTGTATGATACCAGGCACATATGTCAATCTTGATATTGAAGGGGTTTTCTAGGTTCCAACACACTGCACCCCCACCGATCAGCTGTTCCCTGCAGCCTCCAATACTGGAACTAGCACTTTGAATGGAACAGGAAGCACAGCTCCGTTTAAAGTGGTGTGGTCATGCCGGGTTACTGCAGCACAGCTCCCATTCACTTTAGTGGATAATGAGCTGCATTGAGCACGGTCACTACACTATGAATGGAGCTCTGCTTCCTGTTCCATTCAAAGCACTAATACCAGTACTAGAGGCTGCAGGGAAAAGCTTTTGTGGGTCGTGTGGCCCCCACAGATTGGATATTGATGACCTATCGTGAGGCAGTCTTATTCACACAGGGTGATAGTGGGGGCAATTTGTGCATCCCAAAAATTCTACCCTCCCCACCCATGCGGAGGCTGCAGCCGTGAATAATGCAGTGTGTGTAAACAGTAATGCCCCATTTATATACAATTTAATAAGGCTCTTTCACATTGGCTTCCACGATTGATGGAGCCATCCCAGCTCAGACGGATGTGCTGTGAAGCAATCCCAGAGGGATCCCATTACCCTATAATGAGGTGCGTCCAATACTTGTCATATTTGGATCGTTACCAGCCCTCATCTCTCTGGCTAGATGGTTTTGGGCATCAGGTCAGCACTACCCTTAAGAAGTCTCAGCCTCCCACAACATGAACATCTCCAGTCAGTCAGTACAGGATTCTAGTTCTCTTACCTTCCAATGCCGCCCAGATAATGTGAACCAATTTATGTCTAGTGTTCAAGTTTCGATACGAAGATAAGTTTTCACTACACATCCCATTGTAACCTCTAAAATCTCATCTACTCATCGTGACTTTACTCAATTTTTGTATGACTATAAATGAAAACATATTTAATGATCCTCTTTTTAAGAGACGCATAAAGCCATATTCTATTTATTTGCCCCATAATGATGGGGCGCAGCGCAGCGTGACACATTGAATCCTGGCACGCTTCATGTCTGTGCATGAAATCTGTCAATGTTTCCAAGATTTTCTTTCTCAATGAATGCATTTCAGACCTCTTCAGCGGGGAGGGAGCTCATGTGTACACTCAATTATGCAAATGTATAACCTATTTGTGTGTAAATATTGTATAGTCCCATTGTCTTGTTACTTATGAGACAAAAAAAGAAACAATATGTCAGCAAGAAATCGGATTTTGTATCACTTTTTGCCTTTTCATGTAAAATATTTTCCTCCTTTAAGTTTTTAATATTTTTTTTGTACAAAATAAAAAAAGGAAAAACGACAAACTTTTACAATTGTGAATTTTAGCTTTTTATATGGAAGTTGACTTTAATTTAACAGATGAAAATATTTTGAAACATTTTTAGATTTTATGTTTTCTGATCATTGAGGGGTCTTTTTATTTTGTATCAAGTATTAAAATGAAAAGTGTGGTAATGTTTAAATTTAATTTGTGTCTGTGGTTTTTTATTAATCCTGGTTCTGTATCTACACATGCTACACGAGCAGAACCTAATCATGTATCTGTTGAAGATCTCATTCTAAAATGATAGGCATGGAGTTGGCTCCCTCTATTACAACTGTCAGTCTAGTAGTAAACCTTCAACTATTTAATAATTGTGGAGAGATACTAAGGAAGGTATATTTCTCGCCCATTTTCCTTGGGGGACACAGAAGACCTTGGGTATAGCTCAGCTCCCTAGGAGGCGTGACACTAAGTAGAAACTGTTAAGCCCCTCCTCCATCAGCTATACCCTCAGCCTGGAGAGAGAGACTGCCAGTTTTTGCTTAGTGTCCAAGGAGGCAAGACACTCCCTGCTCTGCAGGGCTGCTTCTCCTTGTTTAATTTTTGGTTTTTACCTTTTCTTTTTTTCTTTTTCTTCCAGACCATCAGGGATAACAGAGGCGCACTAGACCTCTCTGTTCTCCCGGGGTTGAGCTGCGCCAGTGCCGGTAAAACCGCACTGCTGCCTCCCCCACAGAAGACAAGGTGGACCAGGGCAGCCCAGCTCCCCTGCTTCCCGCCAGCGCAAGGGTCGCCCGCCCGCCAAGTCCCTCCCCCGGCTTCCTGCCACTGCGGTGCCAGTAGCTGAAGGGGCGACCCTGCTGGAACGGACCGAGGGTGAAGACGACTGATTGTGAGAGAGTGGCTGCTCCAGCCCTACGTCCCCCCTCACCCCGGTCTCCTACATGACTGACGCAACGGTACCTGTCCCTGCTGGACCTGGGCTGGCCCCTGGGGTGCCGCATGGAGGAAATCTGCTCCCTCTCCTCCCCTCCTGGCCATGATACATTGCAGCGGTGGCGGTCTCCCACCGCCCCTGAGGTGCTGCAGAACCCTGTCTTGGTTCCCGCAGCCGATGTTGGATGTCGGGGAGAGCACGTCCGTGAGAGGGTGTTCTGCAGCAGGCCTCGGCCGGCCACCGGTACGTTCCGGTCGGCCGGGCGCCGTAAATTTAGGCCCTGGCTTCGCGGCCCCACCGGGCCGCAACTCCGGCCCTCCTTCCCCGGGTCCCTCACTACTTCCGGCACGCAGGGTGGGCACCCGCGGCCGGTATGTGCCCCAGGATTATCGCGCTGCTGCGCCTGATCAGTAGGGTGGTCCCCTCGGCATACATACGTTTCCACTGTCGGGCGCAGGCCCGGCTAGTTGCCGGAAATATAGGCCCCAGTTTTTCGCGGCCTACTAGGTCGCAATTCTGGCCTGGGGGGCGGGACCTCTTTGGGCGCGAATTTTTCCCGCCGGGGGTTCCTCCGCCCCCAGGCCGGATCCAGGTTAACCCTCTGGCGCCGGCCATCGCCTGAGGCGCGCCTGATCAGTAGGGTGGTCCCCTCGGCATACATACGTTTCCACTGTCGGGCGCAGGCCCGGCTAGTTGCCGGAAATATAGGCCCCAGTTTTTCGCGGCCTACTAGGTCGCAATTCTGGCCTGGGGGGCGGGACCTCTTTGGGCGCGAATTTTTCCCGCCGGGGGTTCCTCCGCCCCCAGGCCGGATCCAGGTTAACCCTCTGGCGCCGGCCATCGCCTGAGGCTGGTTCCTATATGGGGGTCCAGGTCTGTATGGTGGGGCCTGTAGGGTGGTCCCTCTTATTAAGGAGAAGAAAAGTGTGAAGTGTGAATCCATGAGTAACGGCGGGCTGCGCTGGACGCAGCCTGTTCGCAGTAGTACTGGCCGTCTGCATGAGCGGCATGTCGCGCTCCCCAACTGCGCCAGGTGCATGTTCCCCTTCTAGGAGGACCCTTGCCCTCTTCCGGGATACGGCCTCTCTCCAGTTACGTTGCTGGCCATGTGCATGACTCCCTTCCATAGGCGGAACACTGCACTCTCACCGGATACGGTGCTGGCCATGGGCACGTCCCCCTTCCATAGGCAGAATGGATTCGCTGCCGGACCATGTGCACGCCCCCTTTTTCATAGGCGGTATGCTGCACTCACTGGATTCACTGCCGGGCCATGTGCACGCCCCCCCTTCCATAGGCGGTACTCTGCACTCTCAATGGATTCACTGCCGGGCCTTGTGCACGCCCCCCCCTTCCATAGGTGGTATGCTGCACTCTCACTGGATTCACTGCCTGGCCATGTGCACGCCCCCCCTTCCATAGGCGGTATGCTGCACTCTCACTGGATTTACTGCCGGCCATGTGCACGCCCCCCTTCCATAGGCGGTATGCTGCACTCTCACTGGATTCACTGCCGGCCATGTGCCTTGCCCCCTTTCAGAGGCGGGATGCTGCACTCTCACTGGATTCACTGCCGGCCATGTGCTTTGCCCCCTTCCAGAGGCGGGTTACTGCACTCTCACTGGATCCACTGCCGGCCATGTGCTTTGCCCCCTTCCAGAGGCGGGATGCTGCACTCTCACTGGATTCACCGCCGTCTGTGTGCATTGCCCCCTTCCAAAGGCGGGATGCGGCATTTTCACTGGAGTCGCTGCCGGCCATGTGCATGACCCCCTTCCATAGGCGGTATGCTGCGCCCTCGCTGGATTCGCTACCGGCCATGTGCATGTCCTCCTTCCATGGGCTTGTATGCTGCACTCTCCCCGGATTCGCTGCTGGCCATAGGCATGCCTCCTTCCCTCAGGCGGCATACATACGCTCCCACAGACTGATTGCCTCTCACCGGTGATTTGCTGACCATGTGTATGACCCCCCTCCATTGGCGGGGTGCTTGCGTTCTCACTGGACGCGATGCGGGCCATGTACATGACCCCCCCCCCCCCTTCCTTTGGCGGAATACTGCATTCTCTCCGAATACCTTGCTGTCCTCGAGCATGACCCTCTTCCATGGGTAGAATGCTCTGGCCTTCTGCATGACCACCCCTCATTCCATGGGCGGTGGGTTGCACGCTCACGATTCTCACGGCTGTCCTGTACATGCTGTGCTGGACTCGTGCATCCCCCCCTTTATTGGCGGAATAGTTGCACTCTTACGTAATTCGGTGTTGGGCGGATTTTTGTACATTGCTTTATACGAGGATAACCCTGTGCATGTCCCCCTTCACTAGGTGGACCTCCTGCTTTCCCACTAGTTACGGTGTGGCCATGTGCGTGACCCCTTCTGGGTGACATCCGGAATGTCCTACTTCTATGAAGTCGGTACTGGCCTTATGCTTCCCCCCCCCCTTTTAGGGCGGGCCTTTGCACTCCTGCCACATGCACTGTTTGCCAGGTACATTCCCCCCCTTACTGGGCGGACTGCCTGTGTTCCTTCGCATACCGTACTAGTGTTATGCATGCTTCCCTTCCAGGCGGCGCTTTACACCTCCGTGGTTCCTGTGGGACTCTGGCGGGCCACCTTCGCTGAGTGACTATTTTGCAGTGAGTGAACGTTCTTGCACTCTTGCACGGTTTGAGCCGCGTGGGCCTTCTCCTCCCATGGTGGTTGGCCTTCTCACTGTTTACGGTCTGCTCGTACGTGTGCCTCCCTTCCTCCTGCGACACACGATGCTAGCCGCAAGCCTTATGCTCTTTTTGAAGAGATCATTCTGCTTTCGCCTGACCTGGATGTGCTCTACTTGCTCTCTACTGCACTGAGCTTGACGGTGCTCGTTCTCGGGTTGGGACTGTATCGTGCGGTTCTGTTGTTGCGGTATCCGCCATGTTTTTTGGCCCTTCCGCCTGTGGAACGTTCGGTTCCTGAATGCGTAACCATTCGTCCTCCCGATATTACTTCCCTGAGCGAGCGGTCACATGGACGGGAATGCCGTCTGCTGCGCCCCTCAAAAGTCTTTGTTGGCTCCGGCGGGACTACGGCTTCCTCGCCTACTACCATTTTCTCCTCTTCGGATGCTGTGTAGTACGAGTCCTTCCTATGGGCACTTGCTGCACTTCAGTTCCGCTCTGCTGCCAGGTTTCAGGCTGCTGTCCTCTGGACGGTCACCCATCTACTCTTGGTTTCCTAATGGCCTGGGGACCTCCGTTTTGGGTTCTTCGGGGTATTTGCCTTCTGCGAGGCAGTGAGCCGGGCGGCTCACAGGGTAGCGTGTGTTCTGTCTTGAGCCGTTCTACTAGGACTTCCCTGTTGCCCACCCCTCCCTTTGGTCGGGGGGTGTTATGCCGGCCTCTGCATCGACTGCTTCTTCACGCCGGCTCTGTTTTGGCTCCCGTTCGGGGCATATCCCTCTTAGGCGGCTTCCGCCCCGGCCAGGCCTCAGAGGTTCACTGCCCTCCCTTCGGGGGAGAGCTTGGTTGTCCACTTGGTTGGTTCCGGTGTTCGTTGTGGCCTTATACCATCTCCCTCGTTCGCACTGGCTGTACTAGCCGTGCGCCCACTTACCGGGTCTGCCGTGTTCTGTCCTCCTGCTGGGGTGCAGGTTGCGGTTTCCACTCTGGGCGATGGTCATGCTGTAGGCTTACCTTCTCGGTTACTTGGCCTTCAGGCTTGGGTCTGGGTCCCTGCCTTTGGTCGCTATTGTGCTTTCGGCTCTTGCCATCTATTCCTGCCATGTTGGCCCTTGTCGGGTAGGCACGTGGCCTCTGACTCCCGTTTTCTGGTGATCCGTTCATTCGGATCTGCAGTGTTGTCAGCTGTCTCAGGTTGGCTATTCTCTACCTTCCCTGACGGTTTTTGACTTCCGCAACTACTACCTTCCTGTTGTACTGGTAGTAGCTGCCTTGCGTTCTACAGCACGTTTTTTTTTTTTTCTTCATCCTTCCTGATGTTGTCCTTGCCTGAGAACTACCCTTCGGTCAAGATTGTCCTCGGATCTCCCACACCGGGACAGTGGAACCCCTTCCTCTGGTGGCAACATCCACTTGGTCTTAGCCCGTCTTCTTCTGGCTTCTATCAGATGTTGGGCGGACCCCCTTCGGTTCCTTTCGTCTGCCCTTCTGCTCCCCCGCATTGGGTGGCTACGGGACGACGTTGCTCGGGGGCCGACGGGACTAGTTTTGCTGGTCTCTTCTGCCTGTGTTGCTGGTCTGCGCCTGATCACTTTGGGTGTTTTCCCGCTTGTCCAGGCGATTCCAGCGGGCACGCTTGTGTTTGCTCCGGCCGCGTTTCGTCCAAGATCTGTTGTCGCACTTAAGGCTCTTTCTACCTGGGACTGGGACTCGTTCCTTATAGGGTCCTGCGTCTGCGCTGTCCATCCTCTTTCAGCGTTCCCTGGCCCCTCTTGGGTCTGTCATGACTTTCTTCCACGGAACGGCTCATTGGTTCCTCTGTCAGTCCCCCGGTGCCTCCCTGGGATCTGCGTCCTGTGTTCTCCAATTTTTCCCCTTGGAGCCGTTGACCAGTCCTCTTACTCCTCCTGTTCTGTACGGTTGTGTTTCTTGTGGCCTTCGTGTCTCTCAAACGGTGTCTGAATTGCGGCCTTTTCTTGCACAGAGTCTTCAGTCATTCCCCATGATAGGGCTGTTCCCCGTCCCTTCCTTCCTTCTGCAGGTGGTATCTGCATTCATCTCGGCAAGGCCATCGTCCTTCCCATCCCCGGGAACAGACAATTCACCGTTTGGACGTTGTTCGGGCCTTGCAGTTTCACTTGGAGATCACTGGCTCCTTGCGGCGCTCTGACTCCTTGTGGTTATGGGAGGTCCTCGCAAAGGCTTGGAGGCCTCCAGAGTGGCTTTCGCCCCCTTCATTGCAATGGCTATTGCTGAGGTTACCGCACCAGGGGCAGGATTATGCCTTCGGCGTTACCGTTCTTTCCACTGGAGCGGTCGGTGCCTCCTGGGCTGGAGACATTGGGCTTCGGTCGCGCTATTGTGCAAGGCAACCACCGGTCTTCCTTGCGCGCCTTGCCTGGTTCTACAGGGTGCATCCTTGGGCTTCGGTGGATGCTGTCTTGGCCCGCCTGTTTTTTTGCGGGCGGCGGTTCTTTTGTGCCTTCGGGTGCTTCGCCTTGGAGCTGTGGTCCCTCCCCTCTTGGACTGCTCTCGGACGTCCCAAGGTCTTCTGTGTCCCCCAAGGAACATGGGCGAGAAAACGAGATTTTTGTATAACCAGTAAAATCTCTTTCTCGCTCTTCCTTGGGGGACACAGCACCCACCCATTCATTGTTTTTCTCTATATGGTTTCCAGACTTGGTTTACCCCGTGGGATAGTTGGCTTGTTGGTTCCACTTGTTGGACTTTGCCTTTTCTCACTACTTGGACACGCAACTGGTAGTCTCTCTCTCCAGGCTGAGGTTATAGCTGATGGAGGAGGGGCTTAACAGTTTCTACTTAGTGTCACGCCTCCTAGGGAGCTGAGCTATACCCAAGGTCTTCTGTGTCCCCCAAGGAAGAGCGAGAAAGAGATTTTACTGGTAAGTTATACAAAAATCTCGTTTTTATTAATAGCATATTCCACTCAGGGCTCATGCAAATTGCAGATGCCGCCAGTGTGCGTTCCGCAATTTGCGTAACAGAACGGGCCACCTATAATAGAAAAGACTATTCTTGTCCACAAAACGGACAAGAATAGGACGTTAAAAAAAAATAATATTTCGGCCCCGCGGAATAGAGCAGCGGATGCAGACGTCTTTTGCGGCTCCATTGGAGTGAATGGGTCCGTATCCAATCGGATACGGAACCAAATCACGTTTGTGTGCATGAACCCTTACACAGTACCCAGAATATATACCTAATCTCTCCTTCTTAGGCCTCATGCACACGACTGTATGTATTTTGCAGTCCGCAAAAAATACGGATGACGTCCGAGTGCTTTCTGTTTTATGCAGAACATTGCCCCTAATAGAATAGTAACAGTCAAACATGACGCCTGTGTGAACCCAGCCTGAGGCTAGGTTCACACCTGAGCGTATTTGATACGCGCGTATTACAGCGCGTTTTTGGAAATAGGAAACGCGTGTTGTACGCGCGTTCATGTGATTGACCACTCAGGCGTCAATCACAATAGACGCGACAAAACGCCCCAAAAAGCTCCTGTACTTCTTTGGGCGTAGGTGAAAACCATGCCCATAGGGAAACATGGGTTTTCGCCTGTTGAGTGTTTTACAGCGTGTAGGAACGCGCTGTAAAACGCTCAGGTGTGAACCCAGCGTAAAGGTCTCTTTACACGGGAGGACAGAGAAGCAGATTGTTGGGAAGGAAGCGTTCCTTACACGCAGCGAGCTCCTCCAGAGTATGGGGAGGAACAATCGCTAATGACTCGTTGTTTGCCGGCAGCAGATGCTGTTTACACAGCATGATCTGCTCCCGGCAAATGACAATTTGTGTGTCTGCATAAACTATCTGATTACCCAATAAATGAGTGTTTCGCTCGTTCATCGGGTAATCGGCAGTACATTTACACCGCCAAATAATCACTAACAAGTGTTCCCATGAACACTTGTTAGCGATTATCTTTAGGGTTCTCGGCCCATGTAAAAGGGCCCTTAACCCTAGAAGTAAATGCTAAAAGTAAACAAGAAATCTAGCGGCCCCCACTGTCAGAATTTTGTGCATGAATCTGACCTGTACAAATTCTGCAGAGAACAGAATACGTCATTAATATCCTATTACTGAGGGTCCAGCACCTGATCAGTTGGAGGGTGAGGCGGCTGACCCCCAGCGATCAGATATTGATGGCCTATCCTCAGGATAGATCATCAAGAGCAGGAGCTTGGAAAATCCTTCTAACTCCAGAGCGTCTACTAATCTTTTCCATCTTCAGCTAGTGGATGAATGAGAGGGTGGGTTTTATGTTTTTCCTGCTCTAGTCAGTTATCTTAAAGCCAGACAATGAGGAGTGGAGGGGTAATGCCTGATCTTCTGGCACACAGAAGATATGTATATAATATTTAGTTTCCAGTCCACTGCATGACTGGAAGATGTCCCCTTACCTATGTTGGGACAGGAGAACATAAAAATCAACCCAACCACCAGAGATTTTCCTGTCCCTATAGAGGACAGGTGCAGAAAAGACTTTCAGTCTAGCAGAAGTTGGACTTGCTTTCCAGAGTGGACACTTTTCTGGCCAGGGGTTGACCCGGGTCTTCTGGCTTCATTACTTCTCCCTCAGGCTGAGCATATATTCCACTGAAGAACCAGTTTTGATTCAGAGTTCTTGGCTTCTTCCCATGGAAAAACCAGCCTGCAGAATCATATCCTGAAAACATGCTAGTGTATTCTGACGCCACATTGTTATGTCATGGAGAGGGGGTATGCACCTGGTGTATGCAGAATAGCGGCTGGGAGTTCCAGAGATGTGTTCCTGAGGACACAGGCACGTTTCACATCTCTGATGTGGAGCTGCGTCCATCCCAGGGCACTGTACAAAATATAAAATAATTGCAATAGGCCTGAACAAGACAAGTGACACTGGTACAGAGGACCCTGTCTGCACCAGCTTACCATGTACAAGGGATGGGGGAAGGATACAGTAGGTAAGGGTCAGGTAACCATTCCGGGAAGGAACTCTAAGATGTGGAAGCCAGTGCAGAGGATCAGAGCGGTGTTGAGCAGGTAAGTATGATCCTTTTTTCAGTAGGGGAGGCATGCTGCCGAAACCTTTTAGAAATTGTGCATTCCCAGAAAACCCCTTTAGAGAGGCTCTATCACTAGGATCAACCCTATTAAACAAGGCCTGTCTTTTCTTTCTAGGTGTGGGTGTTGTGGAGAAACGAAGACCTATTCCTATGCAAATAAGCCATCGGAGCACTAAGAGGCAGGCTTATGCAGTTTGAGCACCGATCCAGTGAGGCCCCCCTCACCATACATTGACAGCGCTAGACTTCAGGTCTAGCAGTGAGTTCTTGTGTCTGCACACTTGTTTGCAAACACCCGGAAGTGGAGTTGCCGTCCTCTACTAAATTCAAAATGGAGTCAATCAGGACAATTATTCCATTTATAAATCCAGATGCTCTGATGTGTACCATCAGGTGCTCCATAGCCCAATTCATCCAAAATATCAGAAATACCTGCAACTTGAAATTTAGTAAAAGGCAACTGTCCTCCACTTCCAAATTCAGTGTTTTCCATTCGGGATCTCACCAGGCCCACACATTTTCACCAAAGCTTAAACACCCTTAATGACCAGGCCACTTTTTACAATTCTGCACTACACTACTTTCACCGTTTATTGCTCCGTCATGCAACTTACCACCCAAATGAATTTTACCTCCTTTTCTTCTCACTAATAGAGCTTTCATTTGCTGGTATTTCATTGTTGCTGACATTTTAACTTTTTTGCTATTAATAAAAATTTAACGACATTTTTGCAAAAAAATGCCATTTTTCCTTTTCTGTTGTAAGATTTAAAAAAAAAACTACATTTCTATATACATTTTTCTCTAAATTTATTGTTCTACATGTCTTTGATAAAAAAAAAATCCAATAAGTGTATATTTATTGGTTTGGGTAAAAGTTATAGCGTTTACAAACTATGGTACAAAAAAGTAAATTTCCGCATTTTGAAGCAGCTCTGACTTTCTGAGCACCTGTCATGTTTCTTCAGGTGCTAGAATGCCAGGATAGTATAAATACCCCCCAAATTACACCATTTTAGAAAGAAGACACCCCAAAGTATTCGCGGAGGGGCATGGTGAGTTCATGTATCATTTCATTTTTTTTTCACAAGTTAGCGGAAAATGACACTTTCTGAGGGAAAAAAAAAAAATAATAAAGTTTCCATTTCTGCTAACTTCTGGCAAAAAATAAAAATAAAATCTCAGACGGACTCACTATGCCCCTCAGTGAATACCCTGGGGTGTCTGCTTTCCGAAATGCGGTCATTTGTGGGGTGTGTTTACTGTTCTGGCATTTTGGGCGTGGCTAAATTGTGAGCAGCCATGTAAAACCTAAAGGTACTCGTTGGAATTTGGGCCCCTTTGCGCATCTTGGCTGCAAAAAAGTGTCACTCATGTGGTATCGCCGTACTCAGGAGAAGTAGGGCAATGTGTTTTGGGGTGTATTTTTACATATACCCATACTGTGTGTGAGAAATATCGCTGTAAACGACAACTTTTTAAATTTTTTTATACAAAGTTGTCAATTTACAGAGACATTTCTCTCACCCAGCATGGGTATATGTAAAAATACACCCCAAAACACATTGCCCTACTTCTCCTGAGTATGGCGATACCACATAAGTGACACTTTTTTGCAGCCAAGATGCGCAAAGGGGCCCAAATTCTAATGAGTACCTTTTAGGAGGGCATTTTTACGCATTTTTCTTCTCACGCTTTAGGGCCCCTAAAATGCCAGGGTAGTATAAATACCCCACATGTGACCCCATTTTGGAAAGAAGACACCCCAAGGTATTCCATGAGGGGCATGGCGAGTTCATAGAAGATTTTTTTTTTGCAACAAGTTAGCGGAAATTGATTTTTTTATTGTTTTTTTCTCACAAAGTCTTCCTTTCTGCTAACTTTTGACAAAAAGTTCAATTTTTCCCATGTCATCACCATGACGGCAACAAAGGAGATTGACCCATGACCTCTGTGGGGGCAGGAACAGAGAAGAGGTTAAATTGCCCCCTCCCACCGCCACACCTCAGTGTTCCTGTCCCCACTGTGGCCAGGGTCAGAGAAGAGTCTCCCTGCGGGTCGGCAGGGAGATGAAGATGGGAGAATTCACCTCCTACAACTTTTTTGTTTTTTATCGTCACCAGAAGGTTCCGTGGTCGGTCTCCCGGTTACCTGCAGCTCAGCGAAGTGAGCTCCCCAGTCCGCCGGCGGCTTTGGGCTAATGCGGGCTGGCGGTAGTGGGAGGCCTCGCTCTGGCTGGTTCGGAGCCTGCTCCCGTGCCGCGATCTTCCTCCTCCTCCCCGGTGGGACGGGCAGTGTGCGGCTGGAAGGCGCGCGCGCTGGCGTATGACGTTTTCTTTCGGCGCCCGGTCATGTGACCCAACCCGGAAGTGGAAGCACAGAGGGCAGAGGAGTTTAAATAAAAAGCGGGAAAGCTACTGTGACGCTGATCTGAGGTCTGAACGATCTGTAAGTAGGATCCCTGCTACTTTATAATGTCTTGTCCAGACTTGCAAACTTCTGTGGAGCTCGAGTCTCCCTCTCTACCTGCTGTGAGTATCCCCCTGTGGGGTCTGCGTCATATTGTGTCCTTTTTAGCCCAGATCCTCATGGCTTTTTTTTTTTTTCATGTATATTTTCAGGCTAAGGAGACCCAGAAAAAGGTTAAAAAATCTCCATGTTGCATCTCCTGTGCTAAACGTTTGCCTGACGATTATGGAAAAAGCTATGCAAGGACTGTATTTCTGAGGTGATCCGTCTGGAGCAGCCGTCTTTAATGGAGAGCATTAGAACGGTGGTTCAGGAGGAGCTCAGGGCTTCCAGAGTTGTGATGTCGGAGCCCCAGGGTCCGCCTCCGCCTAAACGGCCTCGCACAAGAGTTATTTCCTCATCAGAATCTGAGGACGCTGTGGATAGAGCCTCCTCTTCTATGCATTATGAGGATGTGTCCTCTCTCTCTGAAGGAGAAATTTATGAGAGTAATAAGAAATTCTATTTTTCTGCTGAGGAAATGGATGACCTTTTGAGTGCCGTCAGGGCAACTATGGGGATTGAGGAAGCCCCTAAGCCCCATTCAATACAGGATGAGATGTTTGGTGGCCTGAGAATTTTAAAGTCCAAAGTATTTCCTATAAATGAAAACATTAGGATGATGATCATGGAAGAATGGTCTGAACCAGAAAAGAGATTGGGAATTTCTAAAGAATTTAGGAGTCGCCTGCTATTTGATCCATCCCAGTCTAAATTGTTCGATGAAACCCCCAAGATTGACGTACAGGTGGCCAAAGTCAATAAGAAGACTGCTCTCCCATTCGAGGATGCGGCTCAGCTCAGGGATGCCATGGAGCGTAAGGCTGATGCCCTGCTGCGGAAATATTGGGAGGCTTCCATGTACAATGTTAAAACTAATATAGCAGCTACTTCCGTGGCTAGATCTATGTATCTGTGGCTTAATGAGTTAGAGAACCACATCAAGAACAAAACCCCCAGAGAGGAGATTTTACGATCTATTCCTCTGTTAAAGTCAGCTACTGGTTTCATGGCAGACGCCTCGGCTGAGTCGATCAGATTTGGTGCAAAAGAGGCAGGGTTTTCCAATGCAGCGCGTAGGGCGTTATGGATGAAATCATGGTCGGGCGACAAGACATCCAAACAAAAATTAATTTCTATTCCCTTTACGGGGGAGTATGTTTTTGGTCCAGTGCTAGATAGAATCTTAGAAAAAGCAGCGGATAAGAAAAAAGGTTTCCCTGAAGAGAGACCTTACAGGAGGAATCAGTCCTTTCGTGCCTATAGTGGACAAAGTAGGGCCTCCAGAGGGAAGGGGAAATCTGTCCGTTGGTCCTATCCTAAAGGCGGCAAAGGGAAAAATTTCCTACTCAAACCCCAGTCTAGATCAGAAGATAAACTGACGCCATTGTCGGGGGGAGGCTACGAGAGTTCCTGGGTCCATGGACCATAACATCCAGGAATCCGTGGGCCTTGGAAATTCTCCAAAACGGTTACAAAATAGAATTCACCTCTTCCCCCCCCCTTCAAGGTTTGTGATGACAAATTCTCCCTCCGAACTCAGCAATCTAAATATTTTCAAGGGTGTCCAGGATCTCTTGAAAAAGAGGGCAATAGTTCCGGTTCCCCCTTCCCAACAAGGTCTGGGATTTTACTCAACCTTATTCCAGGTGAGAAAAAAGGAGGGAGAATTTCGAACCATAATAAACCTATAACAGCTAAACGAGTTCATCCTATACAGGCGATTCAAGATGGAGTCCCTAAAATCTATAGTTCCCCTAATAAAATTAGGGGCATTCATGTCTTCAGTCGATCTGAAAGATGCTTATCTGAATGTTCCTATTCACCCGCATCACCAAAAGTATCTCAGGTTTGCAATACTGAATCCATCCAATCAAATCCTCCACTTTCAATTTGTAGCTCTACCATTTGGGATCTCAGCAGCTCCAAGACTGTTCACCAAACTGGTGATAGAGATGATATCTCCACTGAGACAGGAGGGGCTGAATATCGTGCCATATCTGGACGATTTTCTAATCATTGCAGATTCAAGGGAACTCCTAATGTCAGATTTTGAAATATTCTTATCCCGTCTGGAAATGTTGGGGTGGATAGTGAACAAGCCAAAGTCTATGTTGATCCCTTCCACAAAGATACAGTTTTTAGGAGCAATACTGGACTCTTGGAAACAGGCGACCTTTCTCCCGCAGAGCAAGATCCAATCGCTAAAGCCCAAAGTGAGATCCTTCCAACATCAGAGGAGATGCTCGGTAAGAGAGGTAATGAGACTCTTAGGTCTTCTAACTTCTTGTATTCCCTCTGTAGACTGGGCTCAAGCTCATTGCCGCGTGATGCAGAATTGGTTAATATCCCAGGGGAAGATGGGCTCCCTGGAGACCAAGCTTTGGATTCCAAGCTGGGTGAAAAAATCCCTTGCCTGGTGGACAAAGGAGGAAAATCTTGTCCGGGGAGTCGCTTGGATAAGGTCTCCTTCTGTAACATTAATTACAGACGCCAGCAGAGTAGGTTGGGGAGCAAAGATAGAGGGAGAGTATTTCCAGGGGTCCTGGAGCCACAACATTGCCAGCCAATCCTCGAATTTCAGAGAGTTATATGCAGTAATGCAAGCCCTGTTCTCAGCCCAACATTTACTAAAGAGACAACATGTAAAAATTCTGTCAGACAACACAACGGTGGTCGCCTACTTGAACCATCAGGGAGGAACAAGATCAAGGAAACTCCAGGAAGTTGCCCAGAGGATCTTTTCCTTTGCGGAGAAGGAGCTAAGGTCCGTCTCAGCGATGCACCTGAGAGGTTCTTTGAATGTAGAAGCAGATTATCTAAGCAGACAGACACTAGACCAGACAGAGTGGGCCCTCAATCAGGAGGTGTTCAACATGTTGACGGAAAAATGGGGTCTACCTGTGATAGACCTCTTTGCTACAAGAAGAAATGCAAAACTCAAAACATTCTGCTCCCTGAATGCGGTGGATCGACCATGGAGAATAGATGCCTTTTCCCTGAGATGGCGTTGGAACCTGGCATATGCGTTTCCGCCTCTTCCTCTCATTCCAAGAGTAATCCAGAAGGTTTTGGAAGGGAGGACTACAATAATATTGGTTACTCCCTTTTGGCCCAAGAGAAGTTGGTTTGCTCTGCTGCTCAGACTAGCTGTGGATGATCCATTCCCACTTCCACTCAGAAGAGATATCCTGCATCAGGGACCTATTCTCCATCCTCACCCGGAATTCCTGAAGCTCACGGCCTGGATCCTGAGGTCTCCATCTTAGGGGTTCAGGGTCTTTCAGATAGAGTTATTGCTACTCTAAAGCATTCAAGGAAAAAGGTAACATCTGCAATATATCCTAAAATTTGGAAGAGGTTCTGTTCTTGGTCAGGGGAGAAAGAACCTAACCTCAAGGAACCTAATATACAAGCAATTTTAGAGTTCCTACAGAATGGTCTTGAACTGGGGCTGAGACCTTCTACACTAAGGGTCCAGATAGCGGCATTAAGTGCTTTCTTTGATACCAGCCTAGCAGACCATCGATGGATTAGAAGATTTATAAGAGCTGCCAGTAGGATCAGGCCTACCTTAAGATCTCGTATTCCGTCCTGGGACTTAAATATTGTTCTGAATAGCCTCATGTGTCCCCCCTTCGAACCTTTGGAAGACTGTTCTTTAAAACTCCTGTCATTGAAGACTGCCTTTCTTATAGCACTCACGTCTGCTAAAAGATTAGGAGAAATTCAGGCCCTCTCTGTCCGAGAACCATATCTGTCTATTTCTGATGATAGAATTTCATTCAGACTGGATCCAGGATTTCTCCCAAAAGAGGCCTCTGATAAAAACAGGAGCCAGGAAATTATTTTACCTTCCTTTTTTAACAATCCTAGAAATAGAGAGGAAGAGTCCTACCATTCTCTAGACGTGAGACGTGTTGTCCTGAGATATCTAGAGGTTTCCAAGGAGTTTAGGAAATCGGACAATTTACTGGTACAGTTTTCGGGTAGAAATAAAGGATCCAGGGTCTCCAGATCCACTATAGCTAGGTGGTTAAAGGATACCATCATCTTATGTTATAGAAATCAGAATTTAGATTCCCCTTCTAATATTCGAGCTCATTCCACCAGAGCCATGTCCACTTCTTATGCAGAGAGAGCAGGTGCCTCTTTAGATGATATATGTAGAGCTGCCTCATGGTCCAGCATCCATACTTTTGTGAAGCATTACAGATTAGACTTATCTAGCTCTGCGGGCCTTTCCTTTGGTCGTAAGGTTCTGCAGGCAGTTGCCCCACCCTCTTATGAGTAATTTTATAACTCTCCTTTGTGGCCATCATGGTGATGACATGGGAAAACCGGAATTACCGGTAAGTCTAATTCCGGTTTTCATGGACTCACTATGCCCCTCAGCGAATACCTTGGGGTGTCTTCTTTCCAAAATGGGGTCATTTGTGGGGTGTTTGTACTGTTCTGGCATTTTGGGTGGGGCTAAATTGTGAGCAGCCGTGTAAAACCTAAAGGTATTCATTGGAATTTAGGCCCCTTTGCGCATCCAGGCTGCAAAAAAGTGGCACACATGTGGTATCGCCGTACTCAGGAGAAGTAAGGCAATGTGTTTTGGGGTGTATTTTTACATATACCCATGTTGGGTGAGATAAATATCTCTGTAAATTGACAACTTTGTATAAAAAAATTTAAAAAGTTGTCGTTTACAGCGATATTTCTCACACACAGTATGGGTATATATAAAAATACACCCTAAAACTCATTGCCCTACTTCTCCTGAGTGCGACGATACCACATGAGTGACACTTTTTTGCAGCCAAGATGCGCAAAGGGGCCCAAATTCCCATGACTACCTTTAGGATTTCACAGGGCATTTTTACGCATTTGGATTCTCACGCTTTAGGACCCCTAAAATGCCAGGGCAGTATAAATACCCCACATGTGACCCCATTTTGGAAAGAAGACACCCCAAGGTATTCTGTGAGGGGCATGGCGAGTTCACAGAAAAAAAAATTTTGGCACAAGTTAGCGGAAATTGATATATATATATATATTTTTTTACAAAGTCTCATATTCAACTAACTTGTGACAAAAAATAACATTTTACATGAACTCACCATACCCCTCACGGAATACCTTGGGTGTCTTCTTTCTAAAATGGGGTCACATGTGGGGTGTTTGTACTGCCCTGGCATTTGAGGGTCTCCGCAATCATTACACTTATAGCCAGCATTAGGAGTTTCTGCTATTCTCCTTATATTGAGCATACGGGTAATGAGATTTTTTTTTTCCGTTCAGCCTCTGGGCTGAAAATAAATAAATAAATAAATAAATGGCACAGATTTTTTCATTCGCATCGAGCAATGTGGATGAAAAAATCTCTGCCAAAATCAGTGACTGTGGTGCGGTGGGCTGGGCGCTAGCTACCTAACAAGTAGCTAACTAACTGGTGGTGATAAGGGACCCTTATGCCCCATTCACACGTCCGCAATTCGGTTTGCGGAACTGAATTGCGGACCTATTCATTTTTATGGGGACAGACTTTGTCCCGCTCGGATCCGGAATTACGGATCCGCGCTTCCGGGTCTGCACTTCCGTTCCGCAAAAATATAGAACATGTCCTATTCTTGTCCGCAATTGCGGACAAGAAAAAGCATTTTCTATATAGTTCTGCCAATGTGCGGATCTGCAAAATGCGGAAAGCACATTGCCGATGTCCGTGTTTTGAGGATCTGCGGATCCGCAAAACACATATGGACGTCTGAATGGAGCCTTACAAGGGGTGTGATCAATGACAGGGGGGTGATCAGGGAATCTAGATGGGGTGATCAAGGGGTTAATAAGTGAGGGGGGTTAGTGTAGTGTTTGGTGCAACTTTACATAGCTACCTGGTCCTCTGGTGGTCGATCCCAGCAAATGGGACCACCAGAGGACCAGGTAGCAGGTATATCAGACGCTGTTAACAAAACAGCGTCTGATATACTTGTTTGATGCGAATTATTTCGCATCTACAGCCTGCCAGCGATTGATCATCGCTGGCAGGCTGCAGTACAAGTTGTGAGACGCGCGGCACTGTGAACGCGTGCGCGTTCACAGGAAGTCTCGCGGGATGACGCGCCCGTGCGTCGATTTAGAACTACAGGACCGCCCGCCGGACGCATCCGTGCGTTAGGCGGTCCTGTAGTGGTTAAAACAGCTGTTGTGTGAATGAGGCCTGATTGTTTTCTACACTGCTCCCAGCTTGTGATAATTGGCACATATGGCAAAATAGAGAGAGAAAACGCGCTCATAGGGTAGTGTGTTTCAAATACCTAATTATATGGTAGAAGCGTGGTCACGCTCACCTTTTGATGTTGTGCAGACAGAAGGCACAACACTCGTGGGGGTAACAAAGAAGGTCGGTGCTGCCGGTATCCACTCAGTCCAAATGGGTGGTTGCCAGCCAAGCTTTCCTTCCTCTACAGGCCTATCCTACACTAGCGCATCCTGCACCCGCCCCCTCACAGCGCCGGCCGGGATGCAGGCACACATCACCAACCCCGACCCCTGCCGCCCTCATTTCTAGCAGCGCGCACTCCAGCACGTGTTGAGCCGCACTGCCAGCGTCCTGAAGCCCCAGCCAACCCTGTGGCCCAAGGTATAATCTAGCAGTACAGCGATCCAGACTTTAAAAAGGGGCAGTTAAACCCCGAAACGCGTAGTCATTAAACCGTCATCTGAATACACCTGCCTTAAGGTCGTCTTTGTGCGCCAAGTGGTACCAATCCGGTGTACGGATCCACTGTACACCAATATACAAATTTTAGCTTGTGATAATTGGAAGATCTTTGCTTTATTTGTTTCCTTGACCACGAAAGGCAAAAGCTCTTGAAATGGGCTTTCTACCCTACCCTAAAGTGACAAACCTCTTTCGATTTACCTTAAAGTTTGGAGAGTAATTTGTGCCTGGAGTGGGAAAAGTAATCTAGACCTTCTACATCCTATATTCCCCAAATCCTGGATTTCTTACACGACAGATTAGATAAGAGTCTTACCGCTAGCACTATCGCGGTGCACATAGCTATTTGTTTAGATTTTTCCCCTATCTGAAAATAAATGGGTTTAAAGGTTCCCCAAAGCTGCCTCAAGAATAAGACCTTCCATTAGGATTTTTTTTTTCCTTTTTGGGATCTTAGTGTGGTTCTTCGAGAACTTATCTCCTCTCTCTCTCTGAACCCACTGAAGACATTTGTTTAAAACTGTTAACCTTAAAAACATTTTTTCATATTACTACAGCTAGGATAATAGCTGAGCTCAGAGCTGAGCCCTTTCTTGTAGGGAGCCCTATTTTAAAATTCTGCATGACTGTATTATCCTTAAACTGGAACCCTCTTTTTTTCCATAACAGTCAAAAGGGGAAAAATCGTATCTTAGACGGGACTGGTCAGACATCTGTTGGGCACAGTACCACAACCACAAGAGTGATGATACAAATCCTATATTTAAATGCTGGTAAAACGGACTACTAATTTTGGAGCTCAGGGGCTCCTTTTTCACGTCTTAAGGAGTTAACCCTCAGGAAACCGGATGTTTTTTGGTTTTCGCATTTTCATTTTTCTTCCCTGTCTGTCTGGAGCCATAACATTTTTATTTTTCTGTTTGCATATCCATATGATGGCTTGTTTTTTTGCAGGATATGTACTTTTTAATGCCACCATTTAATATGGCATATAATGTAGAGGGAATTGGAAAAAAAAATGCACTTCCTCCACAGTTTCACAGGTGCAGCAAAACTGACCCGTGCCTTTCATGCTCTGGGTCAGTACAATTGTATGCATTTTTTTGCTGTTGATTGCCATCAGCAACGAACTACAAGTGCAGGATATGCTCCCCTATATACATGCACAACTGCATATGGGTTTGAGCATATCCTGCCTGTTTAACACCACGTTTTCTAAGGGTCAGTACAATTACAATGATAAATTAAATATTTGAAAAAAAAAAAAAAAAGTATTTTACATCACCATATTCTAAGACCCTGATAACTATTTTTTTTATAAAGTTATGTCTCCAGAGCTGTGTGGGGGCTCATTTTTTGCAGGATGATCTGTAGTTTGTATTGATTGGAGTGTCTTTTTGATCACATTTTATTAAAAAATTTTAAGAGAAGCGATGAAAAAAATGGCGAACCGGCCATTTTGATACTTTTTTCGATTATGCCTTTCACCGTATTGAAAAAATATTTTTATATTTTAATAGTACGGGTGTTTTCGGACACAGTGATACCCATGATGTTTATATATTGTTATTATTTATGTACCGTATTTTTCACCCTATAAGACGGAAAATGTCAGTGCATCTTTTGGGGCGAATACTAAAGGGCGGTTCCATTATGGAAGACTAAAGACATCAGCTGCAATGACCATCACCACCACCTTGTTTGCATCTACTAGTGTTGTGCCTTATTTCGCACAACAGTACGAGGACCGGGAAGCAGTAAATGCAAAGCTCCCTTGGCTCTGTACTCACCGCTTCCTGGTCCTGCAGGCGCTTGCTGTGACTGCGCACACCGTGAGGACGTCGCCGCTTTGTGACCTTAAACTGTGCGAGTCAGGTCACAGCATAGCGTGTGGCAGGAAGAAGAGAGCTGGATCCTAGGAGCGGTGGCATCAGGGGCAGAAGTAAGGTGATTTTTAATTTAATTTTATTTGCTCTGGGGTATGGGCTCTTCTCTGAGGTCTGATTGGGGGTCTGATCTGAGGTCAATGAAAAATATTTTTTCTTATTCTCTAAAACCTAGGTGCGTCTTATGGGCAGATGCGTCTTATAGGGTGAAAAATATGGTTGTTTTTTTTTCTAAGGAAACGGGGAGTGATTAAAATTTTACTTTTTTTTTTTTTTTTTTTTACAGAATATTACTTTCCCCTGACGTCCTCGGCAGCACATGAAGGGGTTAACTGGGTCCCATTCTCACCCTAGGACCGCTCACCTAGATAATATAGACAAGATAATTAATTATAGCAGCACATATATACACCCCCTTATCCAAACCTCCAATGTGTTTTTTTAATGTCCTCATTCTGGATAGGTCTTGCCCACCTCATCGTTGGAGCCATTATGCCGTGGGGGGTGTCCCAGGCTTAGGCTCAGAGTTCAGCTAGCCATGGGGGTTCCTTGGCGCTGTTCTGTTCGTTTCTGTACCGCAAGAGGAAGAAGCTTGCCATACGGAGCAATCGAGCGCTGAACTTCATAGGAGGCACCTGCCAGTATCGGTGGAGCGCATCGTGGAACGCAGCGGCGGCCGCGTCTAACGTCATCAGTGGGCGCTCTCCTCCGGGGTTTTGGCGGCAAATTCAAAATTTAAGGCAGTATGTGTTCAAACTCTGCTGCCCTTGTGCCTTGGCAGCCAAGCTCTTAATCCATAAAGGTATTTCTGAACCAGGTTTCTCCCTGGTTGCAGATGAAGTCTGGATGGCATAGTTTTTATGGCAAATAAATATTGATTTATTTTATCCTCCTTACAGATATCCAGCCATTCCAGTAAAGGAGGAAAGAGAGCCAGGAAACACAGGCACAGGCTGTGTTTATCCTGTGACCAGCCTCTCCCTGACAACCACATCCTCACCCAGACGTTTAAAGAAACAGAAGAAGCAGTCCATGTATATCTCTTGCATCAAGCCTCTTCCTGAGAATTATGCTTCCAATATCTGTGCAGACTGTACCCAACCTGAAGTCGTGTCTAAAGATAATATTAAGAAGTTGATTTAGTTGCTTGAGTCCTTCTTGTCTCAATCAAAAAAACGGAAGACTCATTAAGAAGCGTACGGACCCTAGCCCGTCTACATCCGCCGAGAGGTTATCACGCTCAGAAGGCGAAATATCCTCTGATTCTAGCTCAGAGCCTGAGCTAGCCACGGAAGATAACTTTTTATTCAGGAAAGAAGATATTAACAGTCTCATTAAGGAGCAAGACTGGCGAAGAGATCCTTTTTTCCATCTGATGACTCCACATTGCTTAAGGATCCAATGGATAAGAAGGCAGACAACCTCCTGAAAAGACTCCATACATATTTAGCCTCTCTTAAAAAAGCATCTATGGCCGCGGTTCCTGTAGCCTGTGCTCTGAGAGTTTGGTTAAGCCAACTTGGAAGGGATATTGAGGATGCCATCGCTAGAGATGA
Organism: Bufotes viridis; assembly: GCA_033119425.1. Lineage (NCBI taxonomy): Eukaryota > Metazoa > Chordata > Amphibia > Anura > Bufonidae > Bufotes > Bufotes viridis. The sequence goes on from CM065591.1 coordinate 422,440,149, forward strand.
TTTACTTCAGCTGCCAACTTTGAAGATTGCGGCCAAATTTCTCTGTGACTTCCCAGTGGATACTTTAAGAGGCCTAGCTAAGAATATGGCACTCTCTAACTCCATTAGAAGATCAATCTGGTTGAAGTTATGGTTGAGTGACATCTCCTCCAAAAATAACCTTTGTTCTATTCCGTTTGAACCTGGCAGATTGTTTGGCTCTCAGCTGGATAGTCTTCTCAAGGCTAGTAAGGAGGATGAGGCGCTGGCTTTTCCCCTAACAAAACTCAGGTTCCAGCCTAGGAATTTTCGGCCCTATAGAAGACAGCATTTTCAAAGGTCGGACTTTCGTGGACGCTCGGACAGAAGATGATCTAACCGGAGATTCTTTGAAGGTCATCTGATAAGAGTAAAAAGAGACCAGAAGATAGACACACCAAGGAAGACTTCTGACACCAGAAGCCAAAGGGTAGGAGGCCGGCCTACTCAATTTTACGCAGCATGGCAGGCGATTACCTCAGACAGTTGGGCTTTGGAGATTGTGAGAGAGGGATACTCTCTGGAATTTGCCCACCATCCAAGAGACCGTTTTCTGCTAAATCAAAAAGAGGATCCTCGGGTCATAAAGCTGGTAAAGGAGTTCCTTCAAAAAGGTGCTCTGGAACCCGTGCTGAAACATCAAAAGGGAGCAGGAGTGTATTCCCGGGTGTTTCCAGTCCCCAAATCAGAAGGGAAGTGGCAACTAGTTATAGATCTCCGCTATGTGAATCAGTTCATCAGGAAGATTCATTTCAAAATGGAAAACATAAGATCCATCCAGTCTCTGCTTCAGAAAGGACACTTCATGGCATCCTTAGACCTGAGAGATGCTTATCTCCAAATCCCGATAAAAAGATCGTCAAGACGGTTCTTGAGAATAGCGATTTCCATGGGGGGGAAAAATAAAACATCTACAGTTCAGAGCTCTGCCCTTCGACCTCTCCTCTGCGCCCAGGATCTTCACGAAAATAGCTGTTATTGCTGTTGCAAGCCTACGTCTTCAAGACTTACATGTGTTCCCTTATTTAGACGACTGGCTGATAGTGGCACCTACCAGGGACTTGCTGAATTCGCATCTCGAGAAAGTCATTAATCTTCATACCTTGGGGTTCCTGATCAATTGGGACAAATCCAACATTCTACCATCAACATCCAAAATATTTTTGAGGTTCAGGATAAACACTTGCACCATGACCCTTTATCCCCCCAGGGTAAGGGCTGTAACATCAGAAATAAGGACTTTGGTTGCTGGCAGAAGACCTACGGTTCACAGGGTGATGAAGACCCTGGGCCATATCTATCAGTGATAGATGCAGTTCCGTGGGCGCAGACCCAATTTTGCAGCCCGTATCAGACTGAGACCATTCACAATTGAGGAACTAAAGTGGTGGTTGAGGAGAAGGAATTTATCCAGAGGCAAAACCTTCCAGCTGACACTTCCAGTGACTATTACTACAGATGCTTCTTCCCTGGGCTGGGGAGCCCATCTTCAGAACAAATGGGTACAAGGTTCTTGGTCCTGCGCAGAACGGCAACTATCCTCGAACTTCAGGGAATCAAGCTGGCATTACAACATTTCCAGACGGAATTAGAAGGCCAGTCGGTCTTGGTACAATCAGACAATCTCCCCGCGGTATTCTATATAAACAAACAGGGAGGCACTTGGAGCCGCCCGCTCCTCTCATTATGCAAGAAGATCTTTGCATGGGCAGAACTGTACCTACAAAATTTAAGAGCAGTGCATATCAAAGGCACCTTGAATATACAAGCAGATCTTCTGAGTCGGAACAAAAATCAGACAGTCAGAGTGGGAGCTGAATCAAAAATACTTCCTTCAAATTACAGCCATGTGGGGGACACCATCGTTGGATCTGATGGCCTCCAGACAGAAAACTACCCAGGTTCTGCTCTCTGAACAAATTCGAGAAACCAACAGCGATAGATGCCTTCTCAATAAGCTGGAGGGACCAGTATGTCTACATTTTTCCTCCAGTTCCCCTCTGAAGGTCCTACAGAAGATTCTAGTAGAGAAACCTCAGGTGATATTGATTACTCCTTTCTGGCCGCGAAGACCGTGGTTCCCACTTCTACTCCAATTATCGGGAGGAGTCTACAGCAAACTTCCGCCTCATCCCGATCTACTGTTACAGAACGGCCTGTTTCATCAGTATCTGAACAAGCTTCATCTCACAGCTTGAAAACGGAGAGTTCCAGATTAGAGGACAAGGGTCTCTCGGACCCAGTCATCAATACCCTGCTCTCCGCTCGTAAAATTTTTACCAATATCAAGTATGAGAAGATATAGTGAAAGTTTTCATCTTGAATGTCAGAGACTGAATATACGAATATTACGGTACCCGTTATTCTTCAGTTCCTTTAGGATGGTTTTCAGAAAGGGTCGACTCCGAATACATTAAAAGTGCACATGACAGCTATTAATGCCATGACAGAAAGCAAGTACGGAAATCATCCTTTGATAAATCGGTTCTTTTAAGCCATCAAGAAACTAAGACCTATGCTTAGACATCCTATGCCTGTTTTGGATCTATCTCTGGTCCTCAGAAGATTGGCTGATCCTCCCTTTGAGCCTTTATTAGACGTGGAACTAAAGTGGCTCTCCTGCAAGGTCCTTTTTCTCGTTGCCATCACTACGGCGAAGAGACTCGGAGAATTGCAAGCTCTATCTGTTACAACACCTTATTTAAGAATTCTTCCAGATGGGGTTCTTCTGCGCACTCAACCTTCTTTTCTGCCAAAAATTCCTTCTTCCGCCAATGTTAACAGAGAAGCATTTCTTCCGGTATTCTTCCCAGATCCTTCAGATGAAGAACAATCTCGTCTGCACACTTTGGATGTCAAGAGAGCAATTCAAGTCTATCTGCAGAGAACTGAAGATTTTAGGCTGGATGAGAACCTTTTTTTGTTAGACACTTTGTGACCTTTATTAGGTACGGAGTAAAAGAGTTCACTGGCAAGATGGATTAAATCTACCATCTTGGAAGCTTACATCTAAGGGTACTTTCACACTGGCGTTTTGGATTCCGTTTGCGAGATCCGTTTCAGGGCTCTCACAAACGGTCCAAAACGGATCAGTTTTGCCCCAATGCTTTCTGAATGGATAAGGATCCGTTCAGAATGTAACAGTTCAGCTCCGTTCTGCCTCTATTCTGTTCTGGAGGCGGACACCAAAACGCAGCTTGCAGCATTTTGGTGTCCGTCTGACGATGTGGAGCCGAACGGATCCATTTTGACTTACAATGTAAGTAAATGGGGATGGATCCGTTTTCAATGACACAATATGGTGCATTTTGATCCGTTTTGACTTTGACATTTTTGTTTAAGGCTAATGCAAACAGATCCGTTCTGAACGGATACAAACGTTTGCATTATAGGTGCGGATCCGTCTGTGCAAATAACAGATGGATCCGCACCTAACGCAAGTGTGAAAGTAGCCTTAGAGGGCATGTCTCCTCCTTTTCCTATTAGAGCCCATTCTACTAGGGCCACAGCAGCATCCTGGGTCGGAACAAGCACTTGTTTCCCTCGAAAAGATCTGTAGAGCAGCATCCTGGTCTACTCCGTCTACCTTCATGAAACACTACCGGCTAGACATGGATGATAAGAGCTCAGCCTTTGGCTCTGCGGTTTTGAGTGCAGTCTTACAATAATTCCCTCTCTTTGTTATCTATGCATATCCCTTCATGTGCTGCCGAGGACGTCAGGGGAAAGTGAAAATTAGTACCTGGAATTTTGCTTTCCATGAGTCCGAAGGCAGCACATACGTACCCTCCCTAATAAATTCTTTTTTTTTGTACTGCATTTGGTCTGAATCTATTTTTCTATACACATTCGAGGTTTGGATAAGGGGGTGTATATATGTGCCGCTATAATTAATTAATTATCTTGTCTATATTATCTAAAGGGGCGGTCTTAGGGCGAGAATGGGACCCAGTTAACCCCTTCATTTTCTGCCTTCAGACTCATGGAAAGCAAATTTCCAGGTACTAATTTTCACTATACTTCCATAAGGAGTATAGTAATTCTCCAATTGCTGATCTCCTATGTTGGCCTGCCACCTGCTGTCTCTTCAGAGACACCAAGCCTATTAGAAATAATGACCAGAAGGGGGTGTGGCAAGGGCAAGAAACTTATCATCATCTTATTTACACCATTTTTTTGGCACAAATGAAGCCATAAATCTACAGCAGTTCAGAGCTGCCATATATTTCTGGTTAGGCGCATGGACTATCGCATTTTGTAATTAAGATGAAGTTCTGAGTACATTTTGACCCCTCCAGCAAAACTGCAATATATGACTCCATGGCAAGACTCAGGGATTGTCTGTAGCATCAGGTCTCCGACTCTCCTTCCCCGTCCAGGTCAAAGCCTGCTTGAAGCCCTGCTGGGAAAACCCTGCCCTAAAGCCCCTTGCAGACGAGCATGAGCGGATTAGGTCCGGATGCGTTCAGTGAAAACTGCTCGATTTCAGAAGCAAGTACATTCAGTTTTGTTTGCGATCGCGTTCAGTTTTTATCACGCGGGTGCAATGAGATTTAATGCGTTTTGCTCGCGTGTGATAAAAAACTGAATGTTTAACAACCATCCAAGAAAAACGCATCGTATCCGCACTTGCTTGCGTATACGATTTTCACCCAGCCCCATTCACTTCTATGGGGCCAGCACTGCGTGAAAAACAACGCTCATATACACAGCCCTATTGAAATGAATAGGTCCGGATTCCGTGCAGGCGCAATGTCTTCATCACGCATTGCACCCGCGCGGAATACTCGCTCGTGTGAAAGGGGCCTAAGACATTACTGGCATCACGTCTACAGGGCAGGGTCCAGCAGAATGATCAGAACACTGCCCTCAGAGGAAGCGTCATAAAGACTATCGTGGACATACAAGCTGCACTAATCAAGCTTGTATCCATCTACAGACTATTGTTCTGTTCCTCTCACCAAATCCGTCAGAGACCTCATCTGATGGCTTGATTTGTAGTCCATCTCTGAACTGGCAGATCATAAACACTCATTCAAGCCATGTTCTTATCAGTTTGATAAGAATGTACCGGTACCTATAATCAATGTTTATGAGCCATCATGAAATAGAGAGATAAAGAGTACAGATTGAGCCATCAAAGCAGCTTCCTGATGGATTCAGTGGGAGGCTAGGAGCAATAGTCTGCAGATGCACTGAAACTGAAGCGTAATATTATTAATAAAGGCCAATTGAAAAAATAAATGTAAAGATTGTTTTAGCCCAAAACTATTAAAATGCATCTGGAGCAGGAGAGCAGAGTTAGCTTTTTTTTTTGTCTGATATGAGGTCTAATTAACATTGGTGGTCTGATCTGATGTCTAATTAACATTAGGGGTCTTATCTGAGGTCTATTTGGGGGTCTGAGCTGAGCACTAATTAACATTGGGAGTGTGATCTGAGGTCTGAATGGAGGTTTGAGTTAAGGTCGGACTAACATTGGGATCTGATATGAGGTATGATGAAAAACCATGTTTTCTTATTTTCCTTCTCTAAAACCTTGGTGCATCTTTTAGAGTGAAAAATACAGGATATAAAAAAAATTGCCCCCTAAGGTGTCCATAACCATGAATCAGACTCCTTTTCCAGCACCTACCACAGAAGCTGAATCGGATTGAGATCTGTTGAATTCTGAGGCAAAGTCTAAATCTTGACCCCTTTTGTCATGTTCCTCAAACCGCCCCTGAACAATTTTTACAGGGAGAGTTAGGCCTCATGCACACGACCGTTGATTGTTTCCGTGTCCGTTGCTCCGTTTTTCGTGATTTTCTGCGGACCCATTGGTTTTCAATGGGTCCGTGGAAACCTCGGCAAATGCACAGTTTGTCCTCCGTGTCCGTGATTCCAGTCCGTCAAAAAAATATAACCTGTCCTATTCTTGTCCGTGAAAAACGGTTCACGGACCCATTCAAGTCAATGGGTCCGTGAAAAATGCGGATGGCCATCCGTGTGTCATCCGTGTTCCGTGTCCGTTTTTTTTGCGGATCCCTTGGCAGGCACTTGGGAAACATTGTCAGCCTGTCTTTTGGTAAAATCTTTTGGGTCATGTCCGCTAAAAAAACGGAAGACACACGGAAGCACAACGGAAGGCAAAAACGGACACGGATCACTGAACAACGGAACCCCTTTTTGCGGACAGCATAAAAAAACGGTCGTGTGCATGAGGCCTTATCCTGCTGAAAAAGGCCACTGTCATCAGGATATTTAGTTCCCATGAAGAGCTGTAAAATGTTTAGATAGGTGGTAAGTGTCAAAGTAACATCCACATGAATGCTAGTTTTTACAGCAGAACATTGCCTAGAGTAGTGATGGTGAACCTTTTACAGACCGAGTGCCCAAACTGCAACCAAAAACCCACTTATTTATTGCAAAGTGCCAACACAGCAGGTTAACCTGAATACCAGTATAGTATATCTTCCATGTACTTTATCATTTAGCTATAATATCCTGCCTACATACAGGCGCTGCCTGTGCTGTACATAGTGCGCCCTGCGCTGATGAATGGCAGCAGAAGTCTAAGGCATATTGGTACACCATAGACTTTATCCAGGGTGCAGGTGCCCACAGAGAGGGCTCTGAGTGACAGCTGTGGCACCACTGCCTTAGAGCATCACACTGCTTCCGCTGACTTGCCGCCTTCCTATAGTGCATTCTGGTGCACCCAGCACTCATGTTGTAAAACAAAATGTGATTCGTCAGACCAGACCACCTTCTGTCGTTGTTTCATGGTCCATTTCTGATGATCCCATACCATGGTCTTTTGCGAGCATGGAAAGTGGTTTGCATGGATACTCTGACTGTTCTGCGACTAAACAGTTCTACATGCAGCAAGCTGTGACACACTGCGCATTCTGGCTCCTTTTAATCATAGCCAGCGTTTTGCTACTTTAGCACAAATTGCTGAAAGAGTTATCTGTGGCATCTGACCAGACGAGCTGGACTTTGCTCCTCATGGGCATCAGTGAATCAAAGAGCACCCATAACCCTGCCACAGGTTGTGCCGGGCAAATGCTGTGCCAGAGGGTCCAGATTAAATATCACATCAGCAAGAGTCACATTATAAAGATTATTTTTTATGTAAGAAAAAGAGCAAGATATTTCAAGGTGGTGGGTCATTCTTATAATTTAATTATGTTTATTAGAGGACAGTTAGTGCAGAACGGATCCCCTCCAGTCAGCAATGCTGTTATAGTAAACGTGGTGCTTTGTTCAGATATACCTTAATGGACATTCTGCACCAGAGGGCATAAGAACGTACAGATATAAATAAAAAGCCTAAGAAAGTTCTCTCCTCCCCAGATTCCCAGTCCCAGCATGCAAACGCAACACCTTGGAAAATGCTATACTTCCTGATGGATTTGCTCATGGTAAAGCACAGGTGGGTTGTTCCTTGCATGGCCAGGTATAGGAGAAGCACTCTAAGCATAACCAGGAGAAAGAGCAGAGAAATGGCTAAAACTGAAGGCTGACAAGACTAGATATATTTACACAATGGTAAAACTTTCCTTATGAGGCAAAGGGAATTTGGAGTAATTTCTTAGTGCGACGTTTGCAGGAACTCATGTCTTGCACCTTGCGGCACTGAGGCTTGTAAGGATAATCTGTGACTTTATTTGCCCAGCTTTTTTATTCTCGAGTCAATACCAGCAAAGTTATCTTCCACTGTGGCAAGGTTCTCCTTCATGGCCTTTTGGACCTGCAGAAAAAGGCAACACATTTACGTAGTGAAATCTAATACTTTTATGGAAGAGGACACAAAGGAAATCTGCATTTTTCTGTCTTCACCAAGATCTAAAGTGCCACATGACTCATAAACCAGCGACAATGTCCCTACAGTACACCTGTTTATCTGAAAGCCTTATAGGTTCTGGAGGCACGAACTGGACAGCCTGATGAGAAGGTGGCCAGAAGGATACTACAGTGTAGGCTGCAGAAAAAAACACTACAAAGCAGGTTCCCTGGGGAGAGGCTAGAAGAAACGGCTGTAACGTGCACATGTGTGACCACCATAACCACGAGCCACTGGTGGACGTAACCAGGTTTCTAAACAAATTGTGCACATGGGGCAATGGCAGGCAAATTATTTTCTATACATTTAGAAAATCTCCAGACTGAGTTACTGAGTTCAGTTTGCATTAATGGCATAACAGAAAAGTGTCCTCTGTTAACATAGAAAGCATGAGAGGTCATTAATACATGTCAGTGCATCAGAGGTGGTTACTGGGAATGTGTAGAAGGAAAACTATCCTAACAATCAACTGTGCTTTCCTTAAAGGGGTATTCCAGTTAGATTAAGTTATCACCTATGCACAAGATAGGGGCTAACTATTAGATTGGAGAGGGGCCTACTGCTGGGACCTCCACTGATCACAAGAAGGGGGGCCCCATACCCCTTGCAGCCCCCTGAAATGAACGGAGCAGATGGTCAGGCATATGTGTGGCCGCTGCATTCACCTACAGGAATTCTGGACATAGCCAAGTGCTCTACTCCGCTATCTCCGGAACTCCCATAGAAATGAATGGGGTGGCCATGCGCATGCCCGACTGGCCGCTCTATTCATTTTAAGAGGCAGCAGGGGGTACGATGCCCCTGTTCTTGTAAACGGTGGGGGTTCCATTGGTAGGACCCTCACCAATCTGATAGTCATCCTCTATCCTGTGGATAGGAGATAACTTAATGGAACCAGAATAACCCCTTTAAAAAGGCGTTTAAGGGAAGGGGCACTTACAGGAGCGTTCTGGAAATTAAACAGACAGAATGGAAAAGAAGAATGATTCCATACCATGGCCAAAGCAGTGGTGTTGTCCTTCAGGGAGTTGGAAATCATCTGCTGAGTTGTGTCCAGGTGGGTCAGTAGCTGCCCAAACTGCATGGCTGAAACAGACAGGAATTTCCACATGATAGGTTATACTATGTAGATATCGATAGTTACAATGCTATACAGGGTGATTCAAAAAGCATGGCGCCCGTGGTAAAGGCCTGTAGATATAGTAGACAAATTGTGCACTTGAAAAATGAAAGCTGCGCTGTGATAGGTTTCCATGTGCAACAAAGTCAGTTTTCATGAATATGCCCCTTTGTGGGTAGGTTAAACCTGTACACAAAGGGGCAGGTTTAATCCCTTTAGGACCAGACATTTTTCACCTTAAAGAAGCACTCCCACAAAATGCTTTATTCTATGACATGTTAGAAAGGTACATGATGTAAACTGTAGTGAAGGTAATCTTCTTAACAGTGACTGTATTTGTGAGTTATAACCTTTCTCCTAATTCTCAGCTGTGTCATGTGACCAGCACTCTGATCTCCAACTGACAGGACAGGAAGTCAGTTACTTCTCTATTCATTCCTATGATACAGACATTGAGGCTCCCATTGAAATACATAGAAAAAATGGCTACCTCTGTTATTTGGAAAGTCAAGAGTGCTGGTCACATGACAGCTGAGAATCAGAAGGGAGGGGATAACTCACAAACATAGTCACTTCATAGTGTTGGCATTTTGTAAATTTCATTTTATTTTATTTTGTTAGGACGTTAGAAGGCTTTGAAAAGCAATTTTTAAAATGTTCACGAAAATTTCCAAAACTGACTTTTTAAGGCACCAGTTTAGCTCTGAAGTCACTTTGAGGGGCTTATATAATAGAAACCACCGATAAATAACCCCATTTTAGAAACTACACCCTCAAACTATCAAACAATCTACCAGAGAGCCTCCATACCATCTTTGGCACCAGTATGACCCACAAAAACAAAGAGGGAGTTCGGGAAAGAGAGCCTTGCTAGGACTGTGCAGCCACCCGGGAAGCATGGAGCAGAAAAAGCAGCGGAGGTGGCATCCAAACTGATGCGTTTTGCCAGGACAACCAGCCAAGAACCCGGAGGTGAGGCTGCTATTAAGGATTTAGGGGTGGCAGGTGATCCTGCAGAGGACTGGGAGCTACAACATGCAGGCCCCAAGCCTAAGGCCACATTCACACGTCCGTGGTGTGTTGCGGATCCGCAACACACCATGGCGGCACTCCCCATAGAGATGGCTATTCTTGTCCGCAGGCTGCTCTATGTTTTGCGGAGCCACGGCCGGGCCCGAAACCCGAAAGTTCGGGGTCGCGGCTCCGCAAATGTGTGCTCTCCGCATCACGCCAGGCCCCATTCACAATGAATTGGTCCGCATCTATTCCGCAGAATTGCGGAATAGATGCAGACGTGTGAATGGGGCCTTAAAAAGGCCGCTAACTCTCAACAGCATGTGAAACAACCAGGGGAAAGAGATGAGCGACACAAGAGGTCAGTACTGCTAATCCTTGCCCCGCTGACCTTACTTTGAAAGATGTCCCTGCAGCGGTGAACCAATGTAATACTGCCATTACAAGATGTCAATATAATTAGACATGACCTACAAAAAGTCTCTGGTCACATGAGGGGAATTGGTACCCACTATGAAAAGAGACATGAAAACAGTTATAACTAAAATAGCTATGATTTCTGCAAAGTCTGACGACATTGAGAATAGAATGAGGCACAATAATATTAGACTGATTGGGGTACCTGAGAAGGTGGAAGGAAGACACCAAAGCATGCTTTTTGAAAAATGGCTACTGGAGCCTTTTGGAAAGAAGTCGCTCACCCCTCCATTTGCAGTGGAATGTGCTCCCCGAGTACCCCCGAGGCAGCTGCCCCCCACGACCGGTACTGATTTGGATACTACACTACAGGGCCTGGACATTATTCTGCGTAAAGCACGTGAGAAGGGTCGGATTGCTTATCCAGCAAGGCTCCGAGTGGCAGTTAAAGGGACTACACAGTTCTTTGATTCACCAGTAGAGGCAGTGTCTTGGCTAGACACTAACGAGGCTCAGCTAAGGCAGGAGGCACCGTGAAGAAAGACCCCCGACTGGGAGGTCTGGAAAAGGGTATTACCTGGAGAGTCAAGTAAAGAGGATTCAAGTTCAATTATGTTTCTGGCTTTGTTTTATATGTAAACGTTTTCTATGTTTCATGTTCATGTTCAGTGACAGGATGTCTACTGTATGTGCCCTATAGTGCGGGGAGAAGTGATGACGCAAGATATTTTTCTAACAAGAAAGCTAGGCCGTATCTTAGGTCTTATATAAGCTCACGTTGCCCACGGCTGTTGGGTATACTTTAGTTCTGAAGCCCTAATCCTTGTGTTACAATGGGGAATGTGTCTATTTGGTTTGCAAGTTTTGGGGAACAGCACCACTCTTTCTTTCTGCTATACTGGGATACTGCTACAAGTCGGAGCCAGGAAATGATATATGGAGTAGGAAGTGTGGTATAGGGGACCAGCAGGTTTTATCTGTGGGTTACTCATGCTGGGGGGGGGGGGGGGTGTTAGTGTGCTTGTACATAAGCAGATCCCCTTTTAGTGTTCTAAGAGCAGTATAGATCCCTATGGTCGGTATGTATGCCTACACTGCACTGTATTTCAATCCACGGCTGTGCAGTCGGAGTCGAGGAGTCGGAGGCAATTTTGGGTACCTGGAGTCGGAAAAAAATGAACCGACTCCGACTCCTACTCAATTTAAATTGAAAAAAAAAAAGCAAGTTTAAATGTCCCAATTCACAAAAAGTTATAATTAATTTCTTCTCTACTGTAAGAGTAAAGGGCAATGCATGCAGTGCATCACGTTACCCCAAACGAACATGTTATAAGAAGCATGCTTTTCATATGCTTCACTATATGGCACACAATGCACAGTTAAGGAGCGACAATACTTATACTTTCCATTGTGTTGTGTTCCGCTGTTACAGGGAACGCAACGCCCATGGTTAACCGAGCCTCTCACTGATAACTGATTAAGTAAATATGTTTTCTGCAGGACTAGAGACAATTGAATAAGTGAAGGGAATGGAGAGTCAATAGTTCAAGACTGAAGCTGTAAACCATTTGAAAAACTGCTATCATTCAGCTAAGGCTATAAAACATGTAAACTCAGGTTGTTAACTTAAATTTTAAACATGACTATGGGATTCTACTAGAGTTGTTTCGATACCAAAATTTTGATTCGGTATCGATACCATAAAAAAGTATTGCGATATTCGATACCACGCGAAAAATAAAACGCCAAAAAAAGTCACGTGCATTTCACATTTTATGGAATGGCCGGGCCATAATACAACAGTCCTATCCTATTTTTGGGGGGGGGGACAAGGCGACTAAAAGAAAATGGCGAATCGTGTAGTTTTTAAAAAAAAATTTTTTCCTTTAACGGTGCGGGCGTTCACCACATAAGAGGATTTTTTTTTGATAGTTTGGACTTTTCGGACGCGGCGATATGTAATATTTAATTTATTTATTGTTTATATATTTTATATGTAAAATTGGGACAGGGGGTGATTTATACCTAATATTTTGGTGTACTTTTTTTAAAAACTTTTTTTTTTTTTTTTTTTTACAGTTTATTAACTTTCCCCCCCTTAGGGGCTAGAATCTGGGATCTTTTCATCCTATTCACCCTAATCCAGCTCTATCAGGGTGAATAGGACCTCACTCTCCCTAGTACACACATAGGACACACAGCAGAAGGGGGGCTGACTATGGCAGCCAGGGCTTCAGTAGCGTCCTGGCTGCCATGGTAACTGTGCAGCACCTGAGGGGTTAACTGCCGCGGATCGCAGCGCTCAGTGACAGGCAGGTGCCGGCAGTGTATTCATGCTGCATGCGTCTGTATATGAATTGGTACTTCTCATTGGTGGCCAGTGCTCCCGCCCCCGCTCCCTCTACTGGTTGCAGCAGCAGCACAGGGGGAGCGAGAGACTGTCTTCTTCTCCCCATGCTGCCGACGAGAACATGGCCGCGCTGAGAGCAGCACAACCCAGTATCGATAAAATACTTTTCCTGGTATCGAGCTCGATACCAGAGAAAAGTATTGATTGGGTATCGAAAGTTTGATACCCGCAACAACCCTAGATTCTACTAGGGAAATGTATAAAATACATTGGCATATTAAATACAGAGGAGTCAGGAGTACCAAAAAGTGAGTCGTCGGAGCATTTATCTACCGACTCCACAGCCCTGTTTCAATCAGTGCTTATCATTGTGGCGATATATATTCCCCCTCCGTACACGGGAGAGGTACTGAAACACGTGCTAGTCTTTGTGGCTGCGTGTCCGGGTGCCCCCACACTTATTGTTGGAGACTAAGATGAATAGGCACCTTGAGGATGCTAATTCGGAGGAGGTGCTGTTGTCAAGTATGGCGAAGGTTCTCATGGAAACAGCACTCAGTGACATCTGGAGGGCTCGTAACCCGCATGTTAAACAATTCTCCTGCTATTCTAGTTCCCATAACACATTATCCTGAAATGACCTAGCAGTGGGTAACCAACAGATGCTGTGCCTTGTACAGTATATGCAGCTGAGTATATGCCCAGAAGTATTTCTGATCATTCACCTATCAGGGTAGAGCTAAGTTTGGATCTTAAAATCAGCAAGAGACCTGTTTGAGGTAGCGGACGGTAAAAGGCTTTTTTGGAAACAGAAATACTTTGAGGAGGGAGAAAGCGCAGGACCCAAAAGGGTCCTACCTACATTTGGTGTATCAAAGACTTGGAGGGTGGTTTGGTAACAGAAAGCCCAAGCATCCTTAAGATATTAAGTGACTAATATAAACAACTATATTCTACTAGGTTGCAGCATAGTGAAGGAGAGATTCAGAATTTTCTTGTCACTGTACGGCTGTCAGTATTGACGGCAGAACAGAGAGCGGGTCTTGAAGAACCTCTAAGCTTGGAAGAACTTGAAGAGGCTGTCAAGGGACTCCCGAATGAGAAGGCTCCTGGGGCAGACGGCCTACCAGGGGAATTCCTAAAGAAATATAAGGACATCTTGTTACCACAACTTTTGGCAGTCTTTGAACAGGCAGAGTTGCTAGGCAGACTACCCAACTCCTTGAAAGAATCCATAATAATAGTGTTGCCTAAACCTGGTAAGGACCTTACATGTCCAGACTCCTACCGGCCCATATCTCTGTTACGTACAGATGTTAAACTTTTGGCCAAAGATTTGGCTAACAGGTTGTCCTTAGTTTGGTTCATAGTGATCAGACTGGCTTTATGCCGAGTAAGTCTACCGCAATTAACATTAGGAGACTGTACCTTAATCTGCAAATGTCCAAGACTGAAGTGGGGGGTCGCGCTTTTGACAGCGTTAAGTGGAAGTTCTTGTGGGGGGTGCTGGCAGCCATGGGCTTTGGCCCCAGATTTATATCCTGGGTACAATAGCTGTATTGCCGACCGAGGGCCCGTATACGGATGAATGGGTTGTTGTCCGATGCATTCGCTTTGGGGAGGGGCACACGTCAGGATTGTCCCTTGTCACCAATGCTCTTTGCGTTGGCTATAGAGCCCCTGGCTCAGATGATATGCATGGATCCTAGGGCGATAGGCTTAAAATACGGAAGCATAGAGGAGAAAATCGCGCTATACGCAGATGATATGCTGCTATTTTTGGGTAAGGTAGAACATTCTCTGCCCTATGTCATGAAACTAATTAAGGATTTTGGGGACAAATCAGTAAGGCTCCCTATGGATCCTGTGACAGCATAATTTATGGATAAGATGGCTCCCCTACAAATGGCTATGACATTCAAATATATAAGGGTGCAGGTGTCATCTAGACCCCAGGATTACATTAATCTGAATTTACTCCCTCTACTTCATAAGAGCACTAAGAAGGTGACCAGTTGGTGTAAGCTACCACTCTCGGTTATTGGACAAGCCAACTTAGTTAAGATGGTGTTGATGCCACAATTTCTTTATATATATTACACAATAACTCTGTTTGGATACCAATGCGCCACTTTTATAAAATCCAGGGTTTGTTTCGATCCCTAATATGGAACAAGCAGTCTCCAAGAATCCGCTGAGAAACCCTACAAAGAGATAAGGAGAATGGGGGGTTGGCGATCCCAAACCCATGGCTGTACTTTCTGGCGTCACAGGCCCAACAATGCAAAACATGGGGTCTAATGGGCAGTTTGGGGCCGGTGGGTGCGCTGGTATCTTACCTAATGGAAGGGAGGCCACCAGTATATATACTGGAGCTTGGCTCAGTTATACGTCCATAAATAAATCACTGCAAAAGTTGCACTGAGAGATAGCCAATATATTCCGATCAAGAACATATCAGAGCCCGCGTGCCCCGCCAAGGCATCTCAGTTGACGCAGGACCTACAGCTAAACCTACCTATAGTGTGTGAACACTGTCCGATAGGTGCCAAGATCGACTTACAGCCACACTTCCACAAACCTCCAAAGTGAGATCACAAATACAATGGGAGGAGGCTGTGAGCCCCACCTAAAACAGGCACATGTGACACAGGCTACCAGGTGCACCAGAATGTTGCCAAAAATAATATAAAGACAAATCACTGAATAAAGTGGCCTAACTTGTCAGTTATACGTCCCCCAGACAATGTCCTGAGTGTGCATCTATTCTGTAAAATTTGGCAGAAGCTGAGAGATATTACTAAACTTTCAGGTTGCAGCGCCCTTAGGCCCCATTCAAACGTCTGTGTGTGTTTTGCGGATCCACAAAACACGGACAGCGGTGAAGTGCGTTCCGCAATTTGCGGACCGCACATCGCCGGCACTATATAGAAAATGCCCTTTCTTGTCCGCAATTGCGGACAAGAATAGGACATGTTCTATTTTTTTGCGGAACGGAAGTGCGGACCCGGAAGTGCGGACCCGGAAGTGCGGATCTGCAATTCCGGATCATGGCGGAACATAGAGTGTTCCCATAGGGACGTGTGAATGGGGCCTTATCCCATTCTGGAACAATCATAATTTGCAGGAGCTAAAGGGTTTTGGTACATGGGAGAGCAAGGGAATATACTGGGTGTCACAATTGTACATCAATGGGACAATTAAAAGCTTTGAACAAATAAAAGCAGAGTTTGACCTCCCGAATTCTTTCTTTTACCAGTATTTACAACTTCGGCATGCCCTGGTAAGACAAGTGATCTTACCATACAAACTTCTATGGTGGCGGAGCACATTAGAAGTGAGGGAGGAACTAAGGGCGTGATTTCAGTTTTGTATAAATTACTGCTTTCATTTTATCAGTTTTCCACTGTCAGTACGGGAGAAGTGGTCTCGGCATATGGGTCCCTTAACAGATTCACAATGGTCGGAGGTGCTATCTATGGGTCCCTTATTGTCACTGTGTGAGGCAAGCAGACTCTCACAACTATATTTGATACATTGGGTCTATAGGATGCCAATGTTTCTTCATAGGTTGGATATACGGGACATGTCTAATTGCCCTAAATGTGGTATTCCTGACGCACATGTACTCCATATGTTCTGGGAATGTACTGTTCTAGGCTCCTTCTGGCGTGCAGTACTGGAGGTATATGGAATTAGACTCACTGCTGAACCATTGACATGTATATTGGGCCTACTGCAGGATGACTCCACAGAGGAACCCAATATTGGTATAAATAGATTACTGTATCAAGCCAGGAAACTAATAGCCAAATACCACTGTACCAACCAAAGAGGAGTTCATTGCACGTATGAATGTGATAATTGAGCTAGAGAGGGGAGTGTATTATAAGAGAGGCTCTATTAAAAAGTTTGACGATATATGGGGACCGTGGATGGCAACACCAGGATTGCCCTCAAGGCGCCTTTTATCTCTTCAATTGGGCAGGGGTATTGCTCGATAAAGAAAAGGTGGTGACAGTTTAGCTTTGTTGGACCGTTAGAATATTCTTGTGATAAGAAATGTATCACTACAGATCGGGAGGGGTTTAAGTGCTTTATGTTGCGGTTTAGGGAGGGAGGGGGTTGGGCTAGAAGATAATTGAGTATGTTTTGTTTAGGATTGTGGAGATACCCAAATTGGGTCTGTATTTGTTTTTGCACATGAATCTGTGTTATCTTTGTTTATGTATAAAAGTCCAAGAAAATCAATAAAAAATGATTTGATAAATAAATAAACTTTTTCTCATCCGTCTCATTGGGGGACACAGGCTTGACCATGGGTATAGGAGGCGGACACTAAGAACACAAAGTGTAAGCTCCTCCCATTCAGCTATATCCTTCCTACAGAGACTAAGCTAAATCAGTTTTAGCTCAGTGTCTGTAGGAGGCAGACCTCCCTGAGTTGCAGGTCTGCTGTTTTTTTTTTTTCCTTTTTTTTCTAGAGGGAGTTTCAGGCATTCCTTAAAACTGCCTGCACTCCCACCCAGGCGACGGGAGACCATGTCCCCTGCTCCTTCCCGTTCTCCAGAATAAAAGGAGAACCAGAGCTTCACACAAAACCTCTGTATCCCGCCAGCATTCGGATCACCACAGCTGTCCACCGCAAGTCCCCTCTGTTCCAGTGTAGCGTCCCTTACCAAGGCGGTGCCAGAGATGGAGGGCTGGCGCTGAGGCCCAGCGTCATTTTGGGGGTGTAGCTTGTGTTCTCCCCACCCCACCAGAGCAGAGGGAGAGTGGGCTTCGGGCTTCAAAACCCCTTGCGGGTTCGCTGCCATGCTTGTCATGCTGCTTGGAGGGACACAGGCAGGGTAAGTGCTGTTTGTCCCTTCTTACAGGGCCTAACCTTCCCCTCTTCCTCGCTCAGGGTTGTCATTATGTCTGAGCCCAGGCCCCGAAGCAGGCGGTCCCTTCAGTGCGTCATTTTGCCTGTGCGTCGTGTCGCGCAAAATTTCTATCCCCTCAGTCAAACACCCTCTGCTCTGCATGTGCTGCTCTGCCATCAAGTGGCTCGGCCCCGGACCAATGGTTCCTGCTGCCCAGCCTATGGTAGAACCAGAATGGGCGCGTTCCCTGTCTAGGGTGGTACAGGATGTCTCCAATACAAGGCCATCGCGGCCGTCCCGCAAAACGGGCCAGAACATCCTCCCCCAAAAGGGTGTCTGTGTCTCCCGCTTACTTAAACATACTACCTTGCCAATGGCGGATGGGGCTTCTTTCCCGATATCAGAGATAAGAAGCTGGAAGCGTTTGCAAAATCTGCCTTTGAGGTAGTGGGCACAGCGCTGCAGCTGGTATTTGCCTCTACATGGGTGAGCAAGGCTATGGGGGAGTGGGCAAGTAATTTACGCCAGGGTCTCGACTCGGGAGTCCCCGCGGTGGAACTTGCAGATATGGCCCTGCAGCTCTCTCATGCTAGTGCGTATATTTGTGAAGCATCTTTGGACGCGGCCAGGCTTATGGCTCGCTCGTCAGCCTTGTTGGTGGCTATTTGCCGGACCCTATGGCTCTTCTGCTGGGCGGCAGATAGTGCTTCAAAACGGACCCAGACGGCCCTCTGCTTTACCGGCCGCAGACTTTTTAGTAAACGCCTGGATGAGATCATTCAGACGCTACAGGCGATACGAGCACGCATTTACCACAGAACAGGGGGCGGTCTAGTAGGTCAAAAAAACTGAAGCCTTTTTTCACCCCTTTCTTAGTTTTTCCAGCCCAAAGGGGGCGTCCGACAAGTTGACCACGGATCAGAAACGCAAACCTTCCATCAAGCCTCACCCTTCCTGGTGTTCCCGTCAACAGGGCTCCAAGTCCTTTAATCCTAAGAACTCCGCTGCATGACGGACAGCTCCCGGCGCCCTCCGTTCGGGTGGTCGGTGTCTTCATTTGTTTCGGCATGTCTGGCTGGCTCACGTCTCGGACACGTGGGTAAGGGAGGTAACTGCAGAGGGCTGGAAGTCCTCCCCTCAGTCTCGTTTTTTTCGGCCCGTCTCCTCCGACCTTTCCCTCAGCCGCAGATGCTTTTTTTCAGGCAATTCGCACGCTGCGGTGTCAGAGAGTGATTGTTCCGGTGCAAGACCGTTTTCGGGGGTTTTACTCCAATCTCTTTGTGATTCCCAAAAAAAGAGGGGATGGTCCGTCCCGTTCTGGACCTCAAGGCCCTCAACCATTTCCTTCGCATCCGCACGGAGTCCCTGAGGTCAGTCATTGCGTCCATGGAACCGGAGGAGTATATGTCCTCGATAGACATCAAGGATGCTTATGTTCACGAACTCATTTGAGTCAGTCATCAGATTTCTCCGGTTCGCAGTGGATCCATTTCACTTCCAGTGTGTAGTCCCCCCGAAGGTTCTGGCGGCAGTCATGGCCCTGCTCCATGCCAGGGGGATCGTAGCAATCCCTTACATAGACGACATCCTGGTGAAGGGTCCGTCATTCCGGGTGACGGCGGACAGCCTGAGCATAGTTATGGACCCTGGAGCGCTTCGGATGGATCCTGAACACGCAAAAGTCTTGTCTTTATCCATCGCAGCGGTTGACTTATCTGGGCATGGTGCTCGACACATTTCAGGCCAAGGTGTTCTTGCTTCCAGAAAAGCTATCTGCTCTGTCTTCAGATTCTCCCCTTGTTGCGGCCAGCTCCGGTTCCCATTCGTCGCTGCATGCGGGCTCTGGGGCACATGGTCTCTGGGGCAGTTCCCTATGCTCAATTTCATACCAGAGCACTTCAGCAAGCCATTTTGTCCAGCTGGGACCGCTCCCCAGCCTACTTGGATAGGCGTCTGGGCCCTAAGATGGTGGTTGGTGTCTCAGATGTTGATGTCGGGCCACTCGTTCCTTCCTCTCCGTTGGAAGGGATTAACAACGGACGCAAGTGTTGAAAAGGGGTATGATCACGTGAGGAACACTCTCTTCCAATCAATGTTCTGGAGTTCAGGGCGATTCGGCTCTCCCTGCAGCATTGGGCCAACCATCATATGGGTTGTCCAGTTCGGGTTCAGTCCGACAACTCCATGGCGGTAGCGTACCTCAATCACCAGGGCGGCCCCCGGGGCTCGGCAGCCATGGCGCAGACGGTGCTGATTCTCAGCTTGGCAGAGAAACATGTTCCGCGACTATCGGCAGTTCACATCCCCGGCGTCGACAACTGGATCGCAGACTTCCTCAGCCGGGAGCGTCTCGATCTCGGATGTGGATCTCATGGCCTCCCGCTTCAACAACAAGGTCGAGGACTTCGTCACGCGATCCAGGGACCCTATGGCCCTGGCGTGCGACGCGCTGGTGATTCCGTGGAATAGGTTAATGTTTCCTTACGTGTTCCCGCCTCTTCCCAGACGTCATCTTTCCGGTGTACGGATTCCCTGTTTGTGATTCCAGAGGGCCAGAGACAGTTGGCAGCGTCAAAGACTTCCATTTCCCGATGCGTTCGGCCATTGTGGAAGCGTATCGCGTTAATGGCCGGGCCCCACCCTTCCGGGTGACTTCTTATTTGGCTCGAGCAGTGGGGGCCTCGTGGGCGGTGTATCACGGGGCTTCGGCTCTTCAGGTGTGCAAGGCGGCTACCTGGTCGTCTTTGCATACTTTTTCCAAGTTTTAAAGGGTGCACACCTTTGCGTCTGCTGACGCTTCTCTGGGACGTAGAGTTTTGCAGACCGCGGTTCTCTGATTGACGGGAGGGTTGCTTGTTCTGCCTACCCTTGGGGACTGCTCTGTAACGTCCCATGGTCAAGCCTATGTCCCTCAATGATACGGATGAGAAAACTAGATTTTTGTACTTACCGTAAAATCTGTTTCTCTTCCATTCATTAGGGGACACAGCTCCCACCCATTCCTTTGTTTAAGGGCCCCTTCGGGCCTGTGTGGTTCTGGGTTTGTACATAGTATGATTTTTTGTGTTTCTTCTCCTACTGCTTTTGCACTCTGCCTCCTACAGACACTAAGCTAAAACGGATTTAGCTTAGTCCCTGTAGGAAGGGTATAGCTAAAGGAGAAGAGCTTACACTTTGTGTGCTTAGTGTCCGTCTCCTAGCGGCAACAGCTATACCCATGGTCAAGCCTGTGTCCCCCAATGAACAGAAGAGAAACAGATTTTACGGTAAGTACAAAAATCTAGGTTGTTTTTTTGCAGATTTTCCATTTTAATCCACTTTTTCCTGTAACAAAGTAAGAGTTAACAGCAAAACAAACCTTAATATTTTTTAGCCTGATTCTGCAGTTTACAGAAACACTCCATATACAGTCGTAAACTGCTGTTGTACGAGCACATTGCAAGGATATTAATCACATTAATGGGGGGGGGGTCTGATAACCAGCACCCCAACCGATCAGCTGTTCAAGGCAGGCACCTAAAACTATTCACTGAATAGAGCTGGAAGCAGAAGGCTCAGTCCACTTTGTAGTGGTCATGCCAGGGTACTGCAGCTCAACTTCCCTTCAAGTGAATGGGAGCTGAGCTGCAGTATGCCTTCTGCTTCTATTCTAGGTCCATAACCGCAGATCAGTGGGGTGCTGGGTGTCAGAACCCCACTGGTCGGATATTGATGACCTATCCTGAGTGGGCAAGTAAACCTCTATTCCGACAGATACTGCAAGGTATTACCACCCACAAATTTATTTTACGGGGTGCCCAGAAAGACAATGATCCAGTGGCTTTAATCCTGGATGGAAATCGAAGCTTTTAAAAATCAAACAACACCAATCTAATCCCTATTGTGCCAGGCATCTGTGTTTCGGGACACATACTATGCCATCAGAATTTCCAAACCATCAGACCAATACGGAGCAGCCTGGAAAAACGAGATTTTTGTATAACTTACCAGTAAAATCTCTTTCTCGCTCTTCATTGGGGGACACAGAAACCGTGGGTATAGCTATGTCCACTAGGAGGCGTTGACACTAGGCTAGAATTGTTAGCTCCTCCTCCGGCAGCTATACCCTCTCCAGCCTGGAGAAGGAGCTTCAGTTTTGTGCACAAGCAGTAGGAGAAGCAGACCAACTACTAAAAGGAGAGAAACACCCGATATCGAAGGACCAATAATATGAAGGCCCGCTGGCAAGCACTGCCAAACTGCAGTACAAACAATACTGGGTGGGTGCTGTGTCCCCCAATGAAGAGCGAGAAAGAGATTTTACTGGTAAGTTATACAAAAATCTCGTTTTCTCGCACATATTCATTGGGGACACAGAAACCGTGGGACGTCCAAAAGCAGTCCACGGGAGGGAAACACACGGACCACGCAGGGACACCACCGTTGTGGGGTGCAGAACTCTGCCGCCTGCACGACCAGACGGTCCAGGCAGAGTCAGTGGATTGAAGAACGCAGCAGGAAAGAAAACTACCCAGAGCGTAGGGGCCACACAGCCAGCTATGCAGCAAAAGCAGAGACATGAAAAGACAAGATCCAAAACGCCCGCCGCAGCGGGGGAACGTGAAGGAAGGAGTAGAATCCCGACCGGTGAGCGGAACTCCGCGTTGGAGAGAAGTACCTCGAAACAGCAACAGGACCAACAAGCAGAAAACTCGTGCAGCGTAGGAACCAAAGACAGAGAGAAGCCTCAGACTTCATCATACCCAGACGGTGCAACCCACTGCCACCGAGTGGGAAGAAGGGAAATACCCGGAGCGCAAACTGCCACTAGGTACTGATGGAGAAAATGGATCGAACAATGGGTCCTCCCCGAAGAAGAGATAGTTGCCATGTTAAAAGGGGGTGGAGAGGCGACAAGGGATAGGGGAAAGGGATATACTTACCGAATCCTGGTTACTCACCCCATCTTCATCCTCTTCTCTTCACCCTCCTCAAGTGAACCATAAGGTCACATATTCCAGCAGGGTCACCTCCTCAGCTGCTGGCACCGAAGTGGCAGGAGTCTGAATGGCGGAGGGCTGGCCGGTTTAGGTGACCCCTTGGCTGGCGGGAGCAGGGGAGCGAGGCTGCCCTGGTCCTCCTTTTGCTTCTTGGGGGGGAGGAGGCAGTGAGGCGAGGCGACACTGGCGTGCTCCCCCGGGATAACAGGGAGACAAGGTGTCCACTGTTTTCCCACCTGCAAGAAGAAAAATAACAAACTAAAATAAAAAATCTTCAAGGAAGCCACCCTGCAGAGCAGGGATGTCTTGCCTCCTTAGACACTAAGCTAAAACTGAAGCTCCTTCTCCAGGCTGGAGAGGGTATAGCTGCCGGAGGAGGAGCTAACAATTCTAGCCTAGTGTCAACGCCTCCTAGTGGACATAGCTATACCCACGGTTTCTGTGTCCCCCAATGAATATGTGCGAGAAACATGGATTACCTTGCTCATGAAGCTGCTTTAAGGTCACTAGTCTCTGAACAACCTGCGGGAGAGTCCCAGACATGGAATCCCACTTCTGAACAACGTCATAGAGTTTGTGAACCTGGACAGAAGAAATTAGAGAGTTTAGTGAGCTTCGAAGTTTTACATACAGAAGGTACAGTCTTTATCTACAATACACTAGACTGTAGACTATGCAAACACTGACACACTGAATCAATACACACATAGTAAAAGCCTGAGCTAAAGTAACACAAATGTGTCCTGTATGTCCGAGGGTGAGGTGCCATCAGATCATACCCTTTGAGTTTTTACCAATTTAAAACAGATTGTGATATTCCTTTTTTTCCTTTATTCTCAGATTGAAGATTTTCTAAATTTTATTTTCTGTACACGACTAAGGGAGCAGCCATCTTTTCTGTGCAGAGGTCATTGTGCAGGGAAAGGGATCACCTTTTGTGAATTGTGGAAACTGATCTACATGGGGGTGTTTGTTATCTTGCATTGAAATCATGCCTATGATGATAATGTGGTGACTGCTGAAAGGGGATCTCCACAAAATAGGACATGGAGTCTAGTATAAGACTTAGTGGCCAGTGTGAAAATTGCTGAATTTTAGGATTTTTTTTAAATTGATAATTAAACCTAACCAACATTTCTTTAAAAAAATATGTTTAGCATAAAAACTTGATTTAAACAATAGGTCATGTTCTGACACATTCCCTTTAAATAAACAGTCCCCTCGTAACGGATATGGTCTCTCCTTTCTGGCACTACCTTGCTTTCTGTATCTGCATCCTCAACAGCTGACTTCTGCTTTGCAATTTCATTCATCTTTCCGAGGACACTCTACGGAACAAAATTTAGATTTTTTTCATTAATAGTGACATTATGAAAATATAGTGAACTGAAGATAAAATGGTCAAAAATAACATCAAAAAGGTATTATTATAAATTACATTTTCTCAAAGGAACTCGCAAATATCAGCAGGGATCGGACTGACTTTTCTAGGATACAGTTGCTTTATTGTACTTTTTTTATAATTAGTTTTTTGTTAATGGGGGTTACCTGTAGCCTGGCTTCCACCTGATCAAGCGACGAAACATCCAGCATGTTTACTTTCGCCTGCAAGATTTCCACAGTGTCCTGAAAAGACAAAAACTAATGTCGGCACAAGTGTATACTGCAAGTATAGAAATTATCCAAATTTACAACAGAAGAGATGCAAAATGCCTGTGTGCAACGTAGAGGTATCAATACAATAGGAGCAGCATCAGTACTAACTATCTAATAAGCAGTGACACTTTTTGAGTCATAGCATGCTGTAAAAATCTTAAAAAGGTTGTCTGAGATATTAAAGTCTTGGACAAGACTTGCAATTGGAAGAAAAAAAAAAACGCAGCAGTGTAAAGCTGTCTAACGTTGAGGACAGTGACTGGCTGCAGCGGTCCTGTATCAAACACTGGTACCTCACCGCCGCGATTTGGAAAGAGGCAGAAGAAGGACAGGATCAGCAGCACAGAGAACCGCACTGGAGAAAGGGGCGAGTATAAGATCATTTTTGCCCAAAATATAGAAAAAAAATAAAGCATTGTTTGCACATCTCCATGCTACGCATTGATCTATTATTGCTTCTCAGCGTAAATAATAGTATACCAAGCCGTAATCTACATAGCGTACATAAGTATACATTTTGATCAAAATGCATAGGCCCACTCCCTTTTTTTGGAATAAGATATTTTTTTATTTTAAGTTGTTGCAGGGATTGTTGTAGATTTTAATTATCTTGGGGGGAAAAAAAAACTTTAAAAAGGTAGCCAAGACATTAGACGGCTATCATCCAAAGACAATGATTGCGTCAAACCTAGCTGACCACCTAATGTGCATTGGAGACTCACTTAAAAGCAGATGTCAGGAGTATTGGTCTCCCTACTGAGAAAACATGCATGCTTGGCCAAGCTGTCTGCCAAACAACAGCTAAGGTGTATGGCAACCCTTACGTCTTCCAACGGATTTTATCAACGATAAGTAATGTAGTGATATGTAATGTTCAGTCTTTTCAAAATCATTTTCCCATGATGACAGCGGAGATGTCTTCTGTGGTTTTTATTGTTTTTTTAATCAAGTATATTTTTATTGAGAAAAAAGAAAAAGTATTTTTTGTAGATTGATCCACATATCTGAGTTGAAGCATAATAAAGTATTACCTTAATACAAATATTGCATATTTTGTCATTATTGTTGCTAAATTGATTTTTTATAAAATACCAACACACAATACATACATTAGAAATTACCCCCCCCCCCAACTTCCCTGCGGATATTATGAAGGTACTGCATCACGGTGCATGGCAGGTATGATGTGACACTATCTGCACAACTGATTGCATAGTCCAGAATGTCAGGTTTGCCCTCGGTCACAGGTCGGAGCTGTAACAGGAGTCCCCAAGGCTCATATCATTTTCCCTAGTACAGATAGTTGACCCTGTAAACAGTCTCTTGCCAAAGCCCGTGACGTCAATCCAGGGGCTTCAAACCATCCCTGCCAAATACCCATAAACTAAAGTTGGGCATCATCTTTTCAAATATATTCCTCTTTAATATCTCAGAATATTGTTAAGTCGGTTTACATTTTCCAATTTAGTGGGTGGGTTCTGTTCTTCCAGTATTTGGCTATCAATATTCTAGCTTGGAAGAGCATTCTTTGAATACTTACTCTGCTATCCCCTCCCGGCAGGTCTACTAGATCGAGTACACAGACTCTGGGATCTCTCGGCAACTTTATCTGAGTCGTCTGGGCAACTATCTGCAAAACTTTCTTCCAGTAGACCCTAATGCAGAACATTCCCATAACATATGCATCATTGAAGCCTCCTCCGCTCCACGCCAGGGGCAACACGAGTTCGTCCGAAGACCTATCTTGTGTAAGAATACAGGGGTTTTATACACTCTATGTAATAGGTATAGCTGGGATAGTCGTTGAGCCTCACTAAGTGTTAGGCTAGGAGTTAATGAGAACCTTTCATCGGGACAAAAAATGTTAACTAACTATGCCGACATGTAGAGCGGCGCCCAGGGATCTCCCTGCACTTACTATTATCCCTGGGAGCCGCTCAGTTCGCCCGGTATAGGCTCCGGTATCTTCTGTGACTTGGTCATACTAGGCAGAGCCTAGTATCACTTGGTTATACTAGGCGTATCCCAGGCGTATCCACTGGCTAATCACAGCGCTCAGCTCACAGCCTGGGATACGCCTAGTATAACCAAGTGATACTAGTATGACCAAGTCACAGAAGATACCGGAGCATATACCGGGCGAACGGAGCGGCGCCCAGGGATAATAATAAGTGCGGGGAGATCCCTGGGCGCCGCTCTACATGTCAGCATAGTTAGTTCACATTTTTTGCCCCGATGAAAGGTCCTCTTTAAAGCCATGACAGCGTCCCATTGCTCCTGAGTTATAATACCAACGTCCTGTTCCCACTTATCTTTGATCGGTAAACAGCCCGCTGAGGTAGATTTATCAAACAGATGCCTATAGAGCATGAATCCGTTAGAGCTGCCGCCACACAACACCTGTTGGACTATCGGAGGAGAGGCTGACATTTGTACACTTTCCTTAAACTGCGCCTGATATGCATATCTTAGCTGCAGGAATTGGTAAAATACAGTATGAGGGAGACCAAATTCTAGTTGTAATTGTACGAACGGTTTCATAACGCCTCCCGTCTGAATCTGATGGAGAAAAAGAATACCCTTTTCTTCCCACAGGGAAAAACCTTCTAGTCTAAATATTTCAGGTAATCACAGGCTGCGCCACAAAGGCGTCTTGTCATATAATCCTTGGAGACCAATCAATTCCTTAAACCTAGACCAGATTTTTGCTATTAGAGAAATTGTAGGATAATAATAATAAATGACGCTATTCTAGCCGAGGGCCCCTTAAGGTGTTGTAGTATTTGTGCAGCTACAATATATGACCATGGATTTGGGAGATAGAGACGTCCCTCCTCTTTCCCCCTCTGGAGAGTCCCCATACGAGTTCTAGGTTATTGCTTTTTCCACACCAGGGTATAGAATACCCTTTGGGGAATCCACAGGGGGGAATTATGTAGTATATAAAGCAGTTGAAGCATCAGTATCATTTTAATTAGATTACAACAACTGACAACTGACAAGGGTAGTTTACATCAGGCATTAACTTTGCCCGTAAATTTAGGAATCAGGGGATCCATGTTAACTTTAACATATTATGTAATTGTTGGTGTTATGGTGTGGGTGACTTGTAACTGGATTTGTGTCCAGTCCATCTGTGATGGAATGGAATCAAGAGGAAGAATTACAGATTTGTCCCAATTAATTGTTAATCCGGAGCGTTTTCCAAATTCAATAATGTACCTCATAATTGGGCGAATAGATAGCACTATGTCCCCTGTATATAGAAGCATATCATCGGCGTACAAGGAGACTATTTCCTCTTGAGAACCCAGCAGAAACCCTTTCCATTCAGGAGAAGAACATAGGAGGCAGGCCAGGGGTTCGATAGCAATAGCAAACAACAGAGGGGATAGTGGACAACCCTGCCTTGTTCTCCTGTGCAATGGAAATTGTGCAGATAACTCCCTGTTTGCCTTAACTCTGACTAAACAGTAGAGAAGCTTGACCCATAACATAAAACTTTGTTCAAACCCCATAACCTCCCACAAATATTCCCACTCTACGGTGTCAAAAGCCTTGGCAGCGTCTAGGATATTATTGCGCGACAGGCCCCAGTATCCACTGATCTTTGGAGATTAAGGAAAAGTCTCCAAAGATTAATGGAAGTACTTTTGTCCCGCATGAACCCTGACTGATCTTCACGTATGAGGGAGGTAATAACCTTATTCAAACAATTAGCCAATACATTCGCCAGTATTTTCACATCCGTCGATAGAAGAGAGATGGGCCTATAGGAGTCAGGCGAAGTTGGGTCCTTTTCTAGGTTTTAGAAACACAAGCACCACAGCCTCCCACATAGATGCCGGCAATTTCCCTGATTACAAAGCATCATTAAAGGTGTCTAATAGATGAGGGAGAAGGGTTTCCTGAAATCGTTTAAAAAACTCAGCCCGTAAGCCATCAAAACCAGGGGTTTTCTAATTGGGAAAAGAACCAAGGGCCGCCCTAAGTTCCTTCAACTCTAAGGGCTCATCTAGATATCTGGTTGATTCCAGAGACATCACCGGAATAGGCATATTGGCTAGATAAGAGTGGATATCAACCATCTCCATTTCCAGTTTGGAGGTGTATAACTACTTTTGCAGAGGGTGGAACCCTTCTTTCCATTCTAAACTCCCTCTCTAAGGAGAGGAGGAGACTAGTTAGAGTTAGTTGAGAGTCCCCCTGACAAGTCTTCAGTGACAGTCCAATTCAAGAGAGTCAGAACCCTTGGTCAGCCAGTCCCGGTAGGGTCACATAGGAAGCTTTAATGCTGATCCATCAAGCGGGCGGCGTCTTCAGGTGATTCAAACAAGTGAACATTTCCGCCAGCAACCACACGCAGCTTGAAAGGATAAAGCATAGAATACTGCACATTTTTCATTCGTAAATGTCTTTTAACATCCAGAAATTTCGCCCGTCGTTTGACGCTCCGCCGAGAAGTCAAGGAAGATGGATATCTTATTACCAATGATAAGTAGACCTACATGATCTCTTGCTTTGCGGAGAATAGTGTCCTGATCTTGAAAGTGTAGGATCCTAAGCAGGATTGGTCTGGGGATGCCCCCAATGGTGGCAGACAGAATCGCACCCTGTGCACCCTTTCTATTGCAAATAATGGAGACAACAAGTTTTGTCCGAATTCATCCTTAAACCACTCTTCTTTAACCCCTTCCGCCTTTTCCGGCACTCCCACCAAGCGGAGATTGTTGCGGCGTGATTCTTTTCTCCAAGTCTTCAGTTTTATTTATAAGAAGGGTGACATTGTGAATTACTTTGGCCAGGTCCCGCTTTACAGGGGGTACTTGATCTTCCAAAAAGCCCACTCTTTCCTCCACCCCAGCAACACATTCATTAACCTTCCTTATATCTTGTTGGTTAAAAGAGACACTCTCTTGAGACCCCATGGATGTATTTAGGGTCACTAATGCAGAGCTGCAGTTTTGTACTGCAAGAAATATATATTTGATTGTAGGCTCTATATCTTGTGGCAGGGTAGGGAAAGGTGGCTGTGGTTGTAGTATGGACTGTGAGCTTAGCACTTTATGGGCTCCCCCTTCACCAGCTCCTGCCTCCTCCACGTGGGATCCGCCATCTTGGCAGGCGCTTTCGCCCAGTTATTAAAGAGGGAGCTCACCTTTGATTCTTCCGTCCTCCTGAGCAGGGTGTCCGTGCTCTCAGGGCCTTCTGCATGGGGGAACCGGGCAAACTGCTGTAATCAGGCCGCCACATCCACGGACCTGGACAAGGCGGTGGAGCCATTTTGTTTAGCCGGCGTTAGTCCCGGTCCCTGCTGGCCCTCCCTCTCCTTTGTCGTACGGGTCATGCCCGAAAATGGTTGCAGGGATCTTGCCCACCCTCCTCCACCTTTCTTCAGCAGATTAGGAGGCTCCAACCGCAGGATGGCACAGGATTTTGCGGAGTGCTGCTCAGGAGCTCAGATGTACGCGTCTCCACATATTGCCGATCAGGCCACGCCCCCGTCTTCTGTGGTTCTTAAGCGGACCTCAAACATAATATAGCCAAATACTCAGCTATTTCCCCGCTATAAATATGCACACTTGGCTGAGCGTGGATGTTTATTTCAGTGGTGAAAAGGAATAAGCTGCTGCCAGTCAACTTTGGCCCTGTTTATCACCCAAAGTAGCAAAATATCAGGCAAGATTAAATTCATCATGTCCACTCAACACCTAACTCCTAAACAAACTGGAGATACGACAGGTTTGGATGACTTATCTAATGTAAATGGGAACCATTAAAGGGGTTGTCCAGGGTAAGGAAAAGATGGCTGCTTTATTCCAAAAACAGCACCACCCCTGTCCGTTGGTTGTGTGTGGTACTCCAGCTGAGCTCCACTGAAGTGAATTGAGGCGAGTTGCAATATTGAACACAACCAGTAGACAGGCCTGGTGCTGTTTTTGGAATAAAGCAGCCATGTTTTTCTTATTCTTTAAGGGGTTTTCCAGGCTCCTAATTAGGATGACCTATCCACAAGATGGGCCATCAATATCATAACGGTGGGAGTCTGACACCCCGGCCAATCAGCTTGGAACCTTCGATGCCCGAACTACCTCTCGACTGAGCTGGAAGCACAGTTTTGATCAAAGCGTAGTGGTTATGCCGGGTTACTACAGCTCAGCTTGACTTACTTCAATGGAAGCTGGGCTGCAGAAACCTGGCATGCCCATTACAGTTTGAACAGAGCTGTGCTTCCGGCTCCGTTTCACGTGCTAGTTCCAGCACTGGAGGCTGCAGGGAACAGATCATTGGATATTTGTGACCTATCCTCAAAATAGATCATCAATATTAGAAGCTCAGAAACCCCCTTTAATGGTTATACTTATAGGAGGCACAGTATACCCTTTTCTAGTAACACATGTCCACACCTTCAGATTTTGGATTAGCTATACTTACCATCAGGTTTGATCCTTGTAATCCAATAGTGAGGGGATTCTACAAAAATAAAGAGAAGAAGAAGGGTGGGGGTTATCCATCGACTGATCTCCAAAGGTTTGACAGACACTACGGAGGTCCACAACACACCTGTGTATCCTGATCAAAGCGCACAGCAGCTTCCAGTTCACCCAATCTCTTCTCGAGTTCAGCTATCTGTAAGGCAACAAGACTATGGATATTTGTCAAATGCCTTAAAGGGATTGCCAAGGATCAGAAAAAACATGGCTGTTTTCTTCCAGAATCAGAACCACACCTGTCCACATGTTGAGTCTGGTACCGCAGCTCAGCTTCATCGAAGTGAACGGCACTGAGAAGTAATAGCACACACAACCTGTGGACAAGTGAGCCACATGCAGGCTCTTTGGACCCTTAAAGCGTGATGTACAGGATTCTTTCACACGTCCGCAAAATGGGTCCGGATTATTCATTTTCAATGGGGCAGCAATAGATGCGGACAGCACACATCCGCACTTCTGTTCGGCATCCGCTATTCTTGTCCACAGACACGGACAAGAAAGGGCATTTCTATTAAAGTGACGGCCATGTGCGGTCCGCAAAATACTTGCGGACGTGTGAATGCACCCTTAAGGCCTCTTTCACACGGGCATTATGTTTGACACCCGGATAAGAGGCGGGTGCGTTGCGGGAATATGCGCGATTTTCCCGCGCGGGTGCAAACGTTTGTAACGCGTTTTGCACGCGCGTGAGAAAAATCGCCATGTTTGGTACCCAAACCCGAACTTCATCACTGAAGTCCGGTTTCGGGTCTTCTGGAGAATTGATTATTTTCCCTTATAACATGGTTATAAGGGGAAATAATAGCATTCTTAATAAAGAATGCATAGTAAAATGAAGAGGAAGGGGTTAAAAATAATAAAAGTTAACTTACCTTAGCCACTTGATCGCGTAGTTGCGATCTCTCCTCTCTTTCCCTGCATCAGCTAAGATCTACAGGACCTGTGATGACGTCACATCACATGGTCCAATCACATGGTCTATCTTACCATGGTGATGGACCATGTGATTGGACCATGTGATGTGACATCATCACAGGTCCTGTAGATCTTAGCTGATGCAGAAAGAGAGGAGAGATCGCGATTCGCGATCAATGGCTAAGATAACTTTATTATTACAACCTTCCTCTTCATTTTACTATGCATTCTTTATTAAGAATGCTATTATTTCCCCTTATAACCATGTTATAAGGGAAAATAATAGAGATCGGGTCCCGTTGCTAAGCAACCATGCGGGAAAATCGCAACGCATCCGCACTTGCTTGCGGATGCTTGCGATTTTCCCGCAGCCCCATTCATTTCTATAGGGCCTGCGTTGCGTGAAAAACGCACAATATAGAGCATGCTGCGATTTTCACGCAACGCAGAAGTGATGCGTGAAAATCACCGCTCATGTGCACAGCCCCATAGAAATGAATGGGTCCGGATTTTGCACCCGCGCGGAAAACTCGCCTGTGTGAAAGGGGCCTTAAGAGTGGTTTCGCTACGAGCAATCTCACAATGGTTTATTATCACATTTCAAAATAAAAAAAAATCTTTAGTTGAAGAAAAACACTTGGCTTCCACTACGCACCTTTGCAGCCTGTGAAAACTTATTTTGTTCGGGTCGGCAGTGTAATTCATAGGTCACTAAGCCTCCAACATCTTGGGCCGTACCCTTTGGTGGGCTTTTAGCTTCTGGACTCTTTTTGGTTTTAGCAGCGTCCAACTGCGTCAATAAACGCCTAGAGCAGAAATCAATAAACTTATTACAAACGTCTTCCTCGAGGAATTCAGGGGAAAGTCTAGCTGGCATTATAGAAACGAGAATGTCTGCATGTGTGTGGCAGCTTTACAGAGGACCTGTCACTATGACAAACCTGTTAAAATTAGGAAAAGACTATGAAAAACAAAAAAAATTGTAGTCTAACCACGTAACCGCCCTCAAAATCCCAAACTGGGAAGCTGAAGAGAATGCACTCTTCTGCGGAATGACCGGTCCTGAAAAGGATCACAGGATGCAGCCTGTGACTCCTGCGGTCGATACCTGGCAAGCTGCATGTCTATTGCTGCTACACTACTGATCTATTTTAAAAGGTCTGTCATACTTCCAGGCTCTCCAAAGGGGAGCAGAAAAGGGCGACAGTCCCTCTGTCAATCCCATCGAGATGCCGCAGCTGCTACAGACCGCAGCCTCTAGGCGGTTACACGGCTAGTATCGGAGTTATCTCTGAACCTTGGCCGCTGTAGCAAGATGTCAGCTTTGTATTTCAGATCGCACCGACTGCTGTTTTTATTTGTTCACATATTTTTACATTTAAAATTGGTAAAGGACAAAGAGGACAACTTACTTTGCAAGTGCTCCATCGGGATCCGTCAAGTTGATCGCAGCATCAGGACCTAACAACTTCTCTAAGTGGTTGGACACCAACTGCTGTTTCAAAGCAGCTACCTGTTTAGCCAGTGCGACTGGCGTCAGCTTCTCTTCCACCGCAGATTCCTTGACTGTGCTCTGTTTGGTTAGAGGAAGCAAAAAAAATATACGCTGTATAAATATATAAAAAATGTACATTGCTCAACAGCCATATACATATCCTGTTTTCCCTTTCATGTGTTGTATGTAAATAGGACCTTTTTGTGGTGATACACATTGCTGGTGGCGTGAACGTCACAAACTGAGTGTCTCCAACATCTTTAATGCCATTTTCAAAAAGTATTTTCAGCAAGTGGCATTTATCTGCCGCCCTTGGCACTTTCCCGAAAAGGGGGCGTAGTGAAGGTGGGGCCAGTGTCCAGCCATGTTTATCTTCTGCCCCCCTTTTTGTGGGCTGGCGTAGATTTCAGTTGAGGCAAAAGGACTGCCGGATGCTGTGCCTGGTTATATAGAGTACGCCCCCAGGCTATGATAAAACCCCCCCACTGTTTTCAGCACAGGTATTAGTATAGAAATTTCTGACAAACTTTGATAACTGAAAACCGGAGTGTGCATGTCAATGGGACACTTACCTGTATTTTTTCCACTTCTTGGGTCAGTTCCTGGACTTCATGAAGGAGCCTTTGATACTTCTGTTGCGGAGTTTCTTTAATTCCAATTCCTTCCCCCAGCTACATAAGAAGGAGATACAACCACATGAGAGAACGATGGAAGAACTGACTGCAGGCCAGACAGAATGTTAGGGGCATGGCCAGAATTGGCTTTGCCCCTCATGGTGTCCATGAGACATAGGATGCTTTTTGAGGTATTCCCACCCCCCTATTTTCTCCTCAGATTTACAGTAAGCCGGTGACGGTTCAGACAGCATCAGGATTGGTCAATTTGGTTGTTGGATGGTTGCTGGGCAAGCTTACCCAGCGTTACTATTGGTTAAATCTGTTGCTGCCTGGTTGCTGGGCATATTTTTAATTTTAACTTGAACTTGGATTGGTGGAGTGCCTTTTGTAGCGGGAAGTTTGGCTATTTATTGAGGGGCTTACCTTGAGGATTCAGTCACCGTGTCAAGATTCAAGCTGGAAGTTCGATCTTTGGTATTTTTTTGGGGGGGTTAGTCGCCCAGCCTTCTAGGTGGACAATAAGATAAGCTGTAATGGACTTTATTATTTATGGGTATTTCAACGTTATAATGGTATATTAACTTTTGGTAAGTTTATGTTACCCCCAAAATTTAATAAAGACTGCGGCCATTTCATCCACGCTGATGTTTGTTTCTTATGTATTAGGTTATTTATTGTTGATCATGACACCATATTGGGAACCGATTACTAACTTTTGATGGACAAGCCTTAGGCGAATATTGTGGAAAAATCCTTTTAATATATTGTTGTGCAATACAATAATTATTTAACAGACAACCCATACGAACCAGTGTGCAGTCCTTACATTAATGCCGATGATATCACTGCAGACAACTGAGAATTTAACTTACATTACCCGTCTATATAAGCAAAAAATATATGAAGCTTTAAAGTGCATCGGTCAGCAGTTTTGATCATGCTAAACTGATGACAGCACTAGTTAGGCGCTGTGGAGAGCAGGACAAATGTAACTTTTGTGAAGCTTTTATTATCGGTAGTAGTATTAATATGAACTTTTATTATGCCAGATTCCCCTCTTGGAAGTGCCAAGTTGTGCTTCTCTGCGACATGCTCTCTGCTTTGAGCTGCTTCACAGCCTCTCCCCTCTGAGTGACCGATGTGGTGGTCTCCTGGTTGGATGCTACAGCTGTCCCTCAGAAAAGAAAGCTAGGGGCTGTGAAGCAGCATAAGACCGCTTTCAGACGAGCGTGATGAAATCCGTCAGTATTCTGGCTCAGGGTCCTGATGATATACCATCAGCATTGTCATCAGGATTCACATGCGCATTTCTTCCTTCCGTAATTATTTATGCACCGCACAGACTGTAATGTGCGTATTTGGAAACAAACCTGCACAAAACTCGGACATGCTGCGCATTTTAAATACTGACGGAAATTAATTGCCCATGTGAATAGCTCAATTCATTAACATTACCAGCAGATTCTGGTACAATAAATCCGGACTATATACGCATTGCAAATATGCTCGTGTGAAATCGGCCTAAAGCTAAGAGCACTTCAAAGTGAAGCTTTGCCTCCTTAGTAATTGCAGGTGAACAACCTGGCAGAATAAAAGTTCATGTGTACACTACTCAGCCTGATCTGAATGACAGCTATAGCATATAAACCAGGATCTAATGTTACTTCTATCAGTGATCTCCAATCTGTGGCTGTAGTTTTGCTGGCAGGGAACATTGTCTTATATCAACAATAAGAGTGCTAGAAATCTTTGAGAACAAAGTACATCTTAAAAAAAACTTAAAAAAATCTAGTAAACTCACAAGTCACACTATAATAATTTTTAGAAAAATTAGCAAATGACAATATCAAATAATGCAATTTATCCTAAAACTCACAATTTCATATTCCCCTGATTCATATCCTGTCCTCTTTGTCTTGCTGATACGGTCAGAGAAATCTGTAACAAGGAAAATGATGTCACTTGATGACATAACAGTTAAATTATTGAAATACTTTACATTTCTTTAAAATGGTGCGATACATGTAGTTCCAGAATCTAGCAGAACTATAATAGCACTCTGGGCGGACCGTTCATATCCACTACCACCCTACGTTAACTAATGGCAGGCGGTGACGGAGACGAGCCTCCCTAACGTCACCCGTCCCCGTCTGTCATTCGGCCACATGCAGTAACAAGACAATTGTTAGTAATATATTATGCTGAAGCGGTGTACAAACCACAGGGTGGCCCACGAAAACGTAGCCCGCCTCCAGCTATAGTATGGCAAGTGAATACAATATTATAATGCTATGCGGACTCTGAATACAACGTTTAGCAGGTGGTTTTGTTCCTGGCTACTTCTTTTGGCTTTGCACATAGCCTTCCACAATCACTATTCGCTGTCTCAGGGAGAACGCAATCTTTCTGACACAATAGGCCACTTTTATCAAACTGCATAATAAATCTGTCTTAGTTGCCCATAGCAACCAATCGGGGCTCAGCTTTCACTTCCTACAGGGCTCTGAAAAAATGAAAGCTGAGCTCTGATTGGTTGCTATGGACAACTACTGTGATTGGTCGAGCTTGTACACACTGTTAATTCAATGTATGAAGTGAGATACTTCTGCAGGTACCCGAACAGAGGAATCTCACACTTACCGAGCCCTTTAGTGCCGATCTTCTTGTCTTTAAATTTGTCGTAAGCAGCATTGGGGTTGACGATAATGTGCTCTACACTGGTGCTGGTTAGTTCCTCCTACATCAGAAATGGGGACACAGTTAGAGGACTCCTTCAAGGACAACCTCCAGCTCCTACACCGAACACATTTTACAGAGGGGAAAATACAGCAAAATAAATACAGGAGCAGAAAGATCAATTGAACATTTGGAAGAGAAATCAATAGTGATTTTTCACGTTAGACAATGTATGGGATTCGTCTTTTTTAGGATTATGGAATAGCCAGGATAAATCACAAAGATATGAAATGTTATCAGATGACCAAAAGGCAGGACATTATCCAATAAAACAAAAAATGTACACGATTCCCCAGAAAGACTGGACTAGAGAAACTGCAATCATCTAGGCAGAGGGGGAGCACGACAAGGAATTCTCCGGGGGTACACAAAGCGGAAAGGGGGCACATCAACAAATCACAAAGTACCGCGCTCCTTTATAAAGAATGGGCAAAATCTGGACTCCTTCCTTTGCTTGGCAAGGATGGGGGGCTACACAGCAGCCAACTTTCTTGGTAAAAATACAGAATTTACTGCGATTATGCTGAAAACTAAGGCTCTGTTCACACTAGCATCCTAGTAACAGAGAGATTTTAGCCCTACTGGATCCATGTTCCCATGAATCCCGGGAAATCCAGAGGAACCCCCCCTAACTATAATGAGGACTGACAGGGTTCTGGGATCATTCAACAAGAATAGCTCTACATAAAGGCTATTCTTTGCTGAAAAGGGCGTCAGAAATGACAACAGAGAGCAAAGGCAAATAGACTCTTGGGCCATTTATTTAATAGCTGAGAACTTTCCAAAGCCTTAAAAAAAATATAAAAAAAGATCCTGTTGCATCAGTTGGCATCCGTTTGAGCCATTTCCGTCTGAGATCCTTTTTTTTTTTAACGGAAAAAAGTCCTGCATGCAACTGCAATTATCCTATGCATAACTGCTCCGTTTTGTTTTTTTACCGGACACAATATGGCCCTGCGCTGGCGGTCTAACGCCGGTCTTAATGATTGTGCCCCACAGTATTTATTATGTACGGTAAATGCCAGAACGGAAAAGAAAATCAAAATGGTATCAATAAAAACTACAGATTGCAATAAATGAGCCTTCACACAGCACTGTAGACACATATATAAAAAAGTTATGGGAGTCAGAATATGGCGGGCAGTTTTACCGCAAGGACATTAGGGAAGCTCATCCCCGTCAGCCATTGCCCCCCGGACTAACCCCCCCCCCCCCCCTGCCATTGCCCGCCCGCCAGCGTGTAGGCAAACAGACTGAGGTAACCCACAAAGAGGCTCCCCTCCTGCCTCCTAGGATCTCATGAAAATCTATTATGTTGAAAAATATATAAAATTATGCAAAAAATAAATAAATAGGTTGGCATCATTGCTGCAACATGGGCCACTATTAATAAAACATCCAATGACACATGCAAAATGCATATTCTGGATCATTTACAGGGCACACAATTTTCTCCTACAACCTTGCAGTAAAATTGTGCAGTGATTTGGGTGGGGTACTAAACGCATGCGGCGGCGTCGGGCTCATGCACACGAACGTATGATAACATTACATATTTTGTGGAACGGAACAGCCGGCCTCTAATAGAACAGTCCTATCCTTGTCCGTAATGCGGACAATAATAGGTCATGTTCTAGTTTTTTGTGGAACGGACATGCGGACATACGGAAACAGAATGCACAGAGTACCTTCCGTTTGTTTTGCAGACCCATTGAAATGAATGGTTCTGCATACGGTCCGCAAAAAACCCAGAGTGGACATGGAAAGAAGAGGCCCTAAGGCTCATGCACACGACTATTTTTCTTCAAGGTGTTATCCACATTTTTTGCAGATAGCACACTGACCCCTTCATTTCTAGGGGACATGCACACACCTGGATTTTTGTGGATCTGTGGCCATTTAGCTGATTAAGGCCTCGTGCCATATTTTTGGACCGTGTCCGATCCACATTTTTTTGTTGCGGATCGGACACTGAGTGATTAATTTCTATGGGTCTGCAAAAAAAAACAAAAAAACTGCAGCACGCAGATGTTATCTACGTGTTGTCCACATGAACCTGTCCTATTCCTGTCTGATTTTTCTACACTGGGTATCCCAAAAAAATGTGGGATGCACAGGAACTGTCTCCGTATTTTGCAGATCCGCAATCTGCGGACCGAAAAACAGACAGTCGTGTGCAGGAGGCCTAATGAACAGGTCCTATTCTTGTCTGTATTTGCAAACAAGAACAGCCCTTTCTATTGACAGGAGTCCGAAAAATACTAAATGCCTACGAAAGGGATCCATATTTAGCGAATCCGTTTTGTGGACACGGCCGTGTGCATGAGCCCTCTCTAGTAACACAAGGAAATCTTCAGTTCTAGCTACAATGTTATGCTGGAGATACACAGAGGGATGAAAGTCTCTAGTGTTAGTGGAGCACGGACGAATGCAGTGAAGAGACAAGCAGCTACGCACAGCACAGAGAGGCAGAGGAATTACAGGCTTCTTACCAGCTCCTTGCAGGTTTCCCAAGAGGTGAATGACAAGTAAAATAAATAGTTAAAAAGGAAAAGAAAAAAAAAAAAAGATTTGGCAT
The DNA here is from genome assembly GCA_033119425.1 of Bufotes viridis. Lineage (NCBI taxonomy): Eukaryota > Metazoa > Chordata > Amphibia > Anura > Bufonidae > Bufotes > Bufotes viridis. The sequence goes on from CM065591.1 coordinate 422,479,231, forward strand.
TAGACAAGAACACAAGCGATAACTTCTAGGTGTACAGAACCAGAATCACGGAAAAGATTTGGTTTTACAAGCTGTTCAAATTCATTCCGATCACTTTACCAATTACCAGTCACTGATGTGTCAGAGGAAAAACGGTTAAAACGCTGAATTACTACAGGTGACCCGGCCGACAAGTTACATGCCATCCTATTCATCAGCTTCTTAGTCAAAAACTGGTTAACAAACCAATATGGCCGCCATACGCAATGGTAATGCAGCTTTTCCAGACTCCTGTATGGGTGGTAGATCCAGAGAACTAGTGATAATATATGTGCTGGGACTGAGGTCCCCGGCCACACCGCACCCCTATTAGGCTAGTGGTGAGGGTGGCGTTACAATTCCAATAGCACAAAGAATTTAGAGGAAATGGCGTTTAAAAAGTCGCAAACCCTGGATTGTGAGTTTAACATCAGTTTTCTGGTGTATAATAATAATAAATCTTCCCCATGAGGCTATTTATTTTTAGGAGCAAAAAAGAAAAAAGAGGGCAGCTGTTACATGTTGGCCAGTAGGAAACTATAAAAAAAAAAAAAACTTTTTGGGAGGGTTTTTTTTCATTTTCAGCATGCTCTGGGTGTGTCGTTTCTTCAGGCAATTTCCCATATATTACACTACTGGAAAAATGTCTGGAAAAAAACCTGAAGTAAGACCCTGTATGACTAAAAAAAATGCATGAACGTCAAGTAATCGTTTACAAGCCAAAAAATGCCCAAAGAGAAAAGTCTGCAAGCACCCAACAGCAAATTTAGGCTACATGCACAGGACCGTATGTGTTTTGCAGTCCGCAAATTGCGGATCCGCCCAAAAAAATAAAAAAAAACAACGGTTGATATCCGTATGCCATTCGTTTTTTTTTTTTTTTTTGGCGGATCCATTGTAACAATGCCTAAAACGGACAAGAATAGGACATGTTCTATTTTTTTTGCAGGGCTACAGAATGGACATACTGATGCGGACAGCACACAGTGTGCTGTCTGCACTTTTTGCGGACCCATTGACATGAATGGGTCCGCATCCTATACGCAAAAGAAACTGGAACGGACACGGAAACAAACAACGTTCGTGTGCATGTAGCCTTATGCAGGAACAAGTTAGAAGTCTGGGAAAGCTGGGTGACAAAGTGTGAGACGGGGGTCAACATTGGTGGTCACCAAGGTTCCCTGGTCACCAGTGCTGATGAATAGAATTTCTTAGACGGATATTCCAGTTTTAGTTTTTTATGCATTTGTTAATATAATAGGAAATCATACAATTTTCTAATATATATGCATTTAAAATTCTACATACATATCTTTCTAATATCAGCCAGTTGACCCCTATATGCCCAGTAGAATGGAATAACCCTGGGTCAGCACACATCTATGTGATAAGTAATCAGGACTCCGCTGAATCATGATTATTGTGGTTAACTACATCACTGTGTGTATTCACACGGCTGCTTGTCTCTAAGTGATTGGTAAAATGGCTGTCTCTAGGTGATGTCACATTATTAATAAAGTTTAGTGGGAAAAACAAACAATACACAGACATCTGTTTCTACATGCGGAGGTCCTGCAGGTCGTAATACCGTATATAATGTACATGTTCTGCTCCTCAATACACTACTATTCCCATTAGATACCTGGACAGTCAACTGAAAGCTAAAGGTCACATGACATGTGAGGGTCACATGACTAACTCCATGTTTAGTAATATCCAGCTCCCCTACTAATGCATTTGACGGATAAAATGGGGAGTACCATTTTTTTTTCTTTAGAAAAGGCCTGGGCCTATATAATAAAGGTCTGCAAGCAATATTTTAAATAGATGTATATTAGAAAACTGTTCAACATCCTATTCTCTAAACACATAAATGTAATCATTAAAACCGGAATACCTTGTTAACAACTTGACGGAGGTACATTTTTAGACGTTAGCATAATCTAGCATCCTGGGGGGTTGTATTAAGAGTTGAACTTGTAAGCAATGGTATTTACTAGCGTTAGATTGCGGCAGATGATCAGAAAAGCGCTCAGGTGAAAGCATATTACTAGTGCAAGGTCATGAAATCCACGTACAGACTGGTTACTACAGCTTTATGAAAGAAGCTATGGCGCAGACAAATAACCAAAAACAGGCACAGAAACAGAAAAGGCAGCGACTTGCAGCCCGGGATCTCAATACAAGACGTTGTCCTTTCCCGAGTACCCTGAGGAGCGTTAATAAACCGGCGGTACTGACTGGGCCCCCCCCCCCCCCACTAGGTATCCGCAATGTCACTTTTCTCATACAGCTCCTGGTACTATTACACTTCTCCCAGAGGTTCAGCTCAGAGCTGGGTCACTATGATATTATTCTCTAACCTAAGGCTTTCTTCACACAATTTATTATCGTTGTTTTTCCCTTGGTAAAAAAAAAAAAAAGGTTTAGAAAAATCCGTAGAAAATAATTTGTTAATCCTTCTGGAAATGGCGTCCCCACCTATCCCTTGGTTGAACTTGATGGACTTATGTCTTTTTTCAACCGTATTAACTAACAGTCGAGTCACATTATTATGACCACTGGCTAATATCCAGAGGGCTTAGTGAAAAGGGACGAGGCTTTGTGGAGAAACGTCTGGATCCAGCGAGTAAAAATCACAAATCTTCTTTATTCCATATTTTAATAAAAAGTCAATAAGCAGTAGCTGACACGTTTCGGTCAATCAAGGACCTTACTAAGACTTGAGTCTATGAGTAAGGTCAAGGTTCCTGGATTGGATTACTTTGGGTGTGAACTCACCGTGAATCCGGGCTGGAGTGCTTTGCCACCAGTGAGCTGGATTTTATCCACATCATATTTTGTGGGAATAGGGGTGAGACCTAAGATGAATGATTTTTCTTCACAATTCTGGCACCACATATCTCATCCAGCCCGAGCCCCTGTGCTAAATCTGGTGCAGGTCTAGACAGCCTATCTAAGGTTACTCCATCTTTAGGATTATTAAATCCTGCTCCATCTTTAGGAAGGATTATTAAATCCTGTTCCATCTTTAGGATTATTAAACCTTGCTCCATCTTTAGGATTATTAAACCTTGCTCCATCTTTAGGATTCTTAAACCTTGCTCCATCTTTAGGATTCTTAAACCTTGCTCCATCTTTAGGATTATTAAACCTTGCTCCATCTTTAGGATTATTAAACCTTGCTCCATCTTTAGGATTATTAAACCTTGCTCCATCTTTAGGATTATTAAACCTTGCTCCATCTTTAGGATTATTAAACCTTGCTCCATCTTTAGGATTATTAAACCTTGCTCCATATTTAGGATTATTAAACCTTGCTCCATCTTTAGGATTATTAAACCTTGCTCCATATTTAGGATTATTAAACCTTGCTCCATATTTAGGATTATTAAACCTTGCTCCGTCTTTAGGATTATTAAACCTTGCTCCGTCTTTAGGATTATTAAACCTTGCTCCATCTTTAGGATTCTTAAACCTTGCTCCATCTTTAGGATTCTTAAATCTTGCTCCATATTTAGGATTAAGTAAATATGGGCCATAGCGTGACCCCAGAAAAGCACACGTGCCGTCCCCTGCAGCGTCATACTATGAGGACAAAGGGAATCTATGTTCTTTGGTCTTGTTTGAAGGCCATGGAAACCAGTGCCTGACCACACTTTGTCCTTCCAACACTCATCTGATCATTTTAAAGATGGCCATGTTGTCTGAGGTTATCATGGTTAAATATAACATGACTACGTGTATTTATAATCACAATGGTTTTCATGATCCGTCAAATGCCACACGTCAAACTCTTCCAAATCCAAAAAATGATTGGTCTCAATCAAAGGCGCACACATTTCAACACAATTCATCATTGTAAGATTTACAAGATTATGAGGCTTATATATGAATCACTTGAGATTAAAAACAAAACAAAAAAACAATCCCAATCCATTGCATGCATTAATCCATCATTAAATACACAAAACGCATGCAAGAAAAGAAGCATGGGTGGTCTTACTTGTGCAAACTAGTGTCCAGGCAAGGTGGTCAAAAAGGGAGGGTGAGAGCGTTAGGAACATTTGGTGCAAGTTTGCCTACAATTAAACAGGTGGATGATTTCCCAAAGCATGAAAGTATGAAAGACTTCGCTCAAAGGGTCAATCAGAAAATAAAGGGGACCTGCAAAAATCGTTTTTTCCACCGTTCATAGGTGGGGTTTCACAAGTAAAAAGGAGATATTCCTGTCCCAACTGGCTGCCAGTCTGCTGGGGGACACAGGGGTTCATTACCTGCCAGTCTTGGCCATGGGATGAGGTTATCCGGGAACGCGATATTGATGACCTATCCTCAGTATAGGTCATTAATATCAGAAAAGCAGCGTTCCGGCACCCAGGACCCCTGCTGTTCAGCTGTTAGAAGAGGCTACTGCGCTCAGTGAGTGCTTAGGCTTCTTCATAGGCCAGTGACATCACTGTACATTAGTCACATGGGTCTAGCTGCAGCTCAGCCCATTCAAGTGAGCTGCAATACCAAGCACAGCCACTATCAAATGGATGGCGCTGTGCTTGTTGAGCTGTGAGGAGGTCACAGCACTTGGCGGAGCTCCACTGGGCGCCTTGGCTTCCTCAAACTGCCAATCTCATATGGAAGACCTATCCTAAGGATAGAACTTCAATATGAAAATCCAAGAAAACCTCTTTAAAGTGCACCTGTCAAGCTCATAGATATATCTGTGATATATAAGTTTATATCATTTGGAGCAAGATTTCTGAGTAAAAAGCACAGTAAATCCTGGCAGGACTCCTAAGGCCCCTTTCACACGAGCGAGTTTTCCGCGCGGGTGCGATGCGACGGCATTGCGTCCGCACTGAATCCGGACCCATTCATTTCAATGGGTCTGTGTACATAAGCGTTGGTTTTCACGCATCACTTGGGCGTTGCGTGAAAATCGCAGCACGTTCTATAGTCTGCGTTTTTTCACGTAACGCTGGCCCCATAGAAGTGAATAGGGCTGCGTGAAAATCGCATCCGCAAACAAGTGTGGATGGGATGCATTTTTCACTGATGGTTGCTACGAGATGTTGTTTGTAAACCTTCAGTTTTTTTTATCACGCGCGTGAAAAACGCATGAATGCGCATTGCACCAGCGCGAAAAAAAACTGAATAACTGAACGCAATCGCAGACACAACTGAATGAACCTGACAGGTTCCCTCCAACAGTCCTTGTGTCCTTCTGCAGGCAGGGCAGAGGAGGGAGGCTCCTGATACAGCCAGTTATCTGAACCCTTAGGGCTCATGCACACGAACGTATTTGGTTTCAGTGTTCCGTTTTTTTTTGCGGACCATATACGGAACCATTCATTTCAATGGGTCCACCCAAAAAATGGAAGTTACTCTGTGTGCATTCCATTTGCCCGTATTTCTGTTCCGCAAAAAAATAGAACATGTCCTATTATTGTCCGCATTACGGACAAGGATAGTACTGTTCTATTAGGGGCAAGCTGTTCCGTTACACTAAATACGGAATGCACACGGACGTCATCTGTATTTTTTGCGGACCACAAAATACATACGGTCGTGTACATGAGCCTTTAGTCTGTGTCCCCAGATCTTTTGCTCCAGATGCAGCCAGGTATCCTTAGCCTGGAGTCCCACGCAGATTTTTTTGTAAAAACATTTTTACATTTTAAACTCATGGAGCGGCCGCAGTCCAAAGCAATACAGTCACAGGCAACATAGCGACAAGTAGCAGGCGACTAGGAGACAATTTTGGCAATCATAGTTTTTGCTTTGGGATATCATAGCCAGTATTAATAACACGATTCAGCAGGTTATAGACTCTTCTCTGTCAGGGGAAAAAAAGGCAAGAACATTACTGAGCAGTATATCCAATGTAGCTTAGTCTGTCTTGTGAGATTACGTGGCAAAACTAAAACAGCAAAGTGCATTTTCACAACTTCTACATGCATTCTGTGCTAGGACCCTATGTCTTTCCGTAAGTCCCTGTCACCACAATGGAAACATTTTCTTCAGTTTCCTTACAAATTCTCAGAGGTTTCGGCACACAAGACTATGGATGGCCATCTTTAGAGCTCAGCGCCGAGCAAATGATGAACAATGGGTTCCAGTGGAAATTCTTTTATATATTGATATATCTAGATATGTACAATAAATTATATTTGTAACTAATAGGATTCATTCATTTAGACTCGTGCATATCTGGTGGCCCCTACGACCAGTGGTGCTACGTGCAGATTTTAGGAGAACACTCATGCATAGTATATATTTCCAAAGATGTATCACTAGAACATGACATATAAGAACTTCCTGTTTTATCAGCATCACATAATTACACTACCCCCCCCCCCCCCCCCCCCAGCATAGATCATCAATATCTGATCGTTGCCGGTCAGACTCTGGACATCACCACCGATCAGCTGTTTGAAGATACTACGGCTCTCCAGTGAGCACTGAGGCCTCCTCACAACTTCACTGGTCTAGACCAGGGATCAGCAACCTTCGGCACTCCAGCTGCTGTGAAACTACAACTCCCAGCATGCCAACTTTCTTGGCTGTTCTTGTAACGCCCATGGAAGTGAAAGGTGGATTCTGGGAGTTGCAGTTTGATAACAGCTGGAGTGCCGGAGGTTGCTGATCCCTGGTCTAGACATTCATCAGTCACATGGCCTAGGCGACGCTCAGTTCCTTTCAAGTGAATGGGCCTGGGTTGCAATGCCAAGCACAGACGCTATACAAGAAAGGGCGCTGTGCTTGGTATTGCAGCCCAGGCCCATTCACTTTAAAAGGGACTGAGCTGCACCTAAACAGTGCAACCAATAAAAGCGACGTCACTGCGCTCACCAAGGACTCCTCAAACAGCCAACTGGTGGGGGTCCGGGGAAAAGGACACCCACTGGTCAGATATTGATTACCTATCCTGAGGATACAAAATCAACATTCTTGTCCCAGAAAACCCCTTTAAATATCTAGTTCACTGGAATTTACAGTTGCATTGAAAAAGTATTCATACCCCTTGAGAGGTTTTCGACATATGTTCAGATTACGTCCACAAACTTAAATGTATTTTATTGAGATTTTATGTGATAGACCAAAACAAAGTAGAAAGTAGGTGCGAAGTGAAATAAAAATACATGGTTTTCAAAATTTGTAATAAAAATAAAAATCTGGAACACGTGGCGTGCATTTGTATTCAGCCCCCTCGAGTCAATACTTTGTAGGACCACCTTTCGCTGCAATTACAGCTGCAAGTCTTTGTGGAGGTATGTCTCTACCAGCTTTGCCCATCTAGAGGCTGAAATTTATGCCTACTTTTCTTTGAAAAAATAGCTCAAGCTCAGTCAGACTGGATGGAGAACGTCAGTGAACAGCAAGTCTTGCCACAGATTCTCAATGGGATTTACATCTGGACATTGACTAGGCCATTCTAACACAAATATGCTTTGATCTAAACCATTCCATTGTATCGCTGTCTGTATGTTTGGGGTAGCTGTCCTGAAGGAGGGTGAACCTTTGCCCCAATCTCAAATCTTTTGCAGCCTAACAGGTTTTCCTCCAGGATCGCCCTGTATTTAGCTCCACCCAACTTCCCATCAACTCTGCCCAGCTTCCCTGTCCCTGCTAAAGAAAAGCATCCCCACAGCATGATGCTGCCACCACCAAGTTTGACGGTGGGGAGGGTGTGTTCAGTGTCATGCGCAGTGTTAGTTTTCCGCAAAACATACAGCATTTTGCATTTAGGCCAAAAAATTCCAATTTGGTCTCATCTGACTAGAGAACATTCTTCCATATGTTTGCTGTCTCCCCTACATGGCTTGTGGCAAACTACAAACGAGACTTTGAAAAATGGCTTTCTTCTTGCCACTCTTCCCTAAAGACCAGATTTATGGCGTACACAACTAATAGTTGTCCTGTGGACAGATTCTCCAACCTGAGCTGTGGATCTCTGCAGCTCCTCCAGAGGGACCATAGGCCTCTTGGCTGCTTCTCTAATTAGTGCTTTCCTTGCCTGGGCTGACAGTTTAGGTGGACGGCCATGCTTTGGTAGGTTTGAGGTTGTGCTATACTCCTTGCATTTTTGGATGATGGATAGTAGTTTAGTGCGCTCATTAAGGGAAACAAAAATAGAGTATTGCAGGTTTGATACCTGCAATACTGCAATACTCTTATATTGTTTCTCTTAATGAGAGCACTAAACTAGTTTTCTATTGGCTAACAAGGTACCAGACTTTTTTCATTTCTCTTTTGACTGGATGATGGATTGAACAGTGCTCTGTCAGATGTTCAGAGCTTGAGATATTTTTTATAACCTAACCCTGCTTTACAATTCTCCACAACTTTATCTATGACCTGTCTGGTATGTTCCTTGGTTTTCATGATGTTGATTGATCACTCTAACAAACCTCTGAGGCCTTCACAGAACAGCTGTATTTATACTGAGAATAAATTACACAGAGGTGGACTCCATTTACTAATTAGGAGACTTGTAAAGGCAATCAGTCATTTAAGTTTGTGGGCGTAACGTGAAAAAAATGTGGAAAGGTTCAAGGGGTATGAATACTTTTTCGAGGCACTGTATTAGGCCTCTTTCACACTTGCGTTGTTAGGATCCGGCGTGCACTTCCGTCGCCGGAATGCACGCCGGATCCGGCACAACGCAAGTGAACTGAAAGCATTTGAAGACTGATCAGTCTTCAAAATGCTTTTAGTGTTACTATGGCAGCCAGGACGCTACTAGCGTCCTGGTTGCCATAGTAGCAGTGGGGAGTGGCATACTTACATTCCGTGCGGCTCCCGGGACGCTCCTGAATGACGTCAGAGCGCCCCGCGCGCATGGATCACATGATCCATGCGATTACGTGATCTATGCACTGGGGCGCCCTGACGTCATCCTGGAGCGTCCCGGGAGCCGCACGGAATGTAAGTATGCCGCTCCCCCGCCTCTTTACTATGGCAACCAGGACTTTAGCGTCCTGGCTGCCATAGTAACCATTGACAAAAAGCTAAACGTCGGATCCGGCGATGCGCGGAAACGATGTTTAGCTAAAGGCCGGATCCGGACTAATGCCCTTTAATGGGCATTAATTCCGGATCCGGCGTTGCGGCATGTCTTCAGGATTTTTGGACGGAGACAAATCCGCAGCATGCTGCGCTTTTGTCAACGTCCAAAAAACGTTGACATACTGAACTGATGCATCCTGATGCATCCTGAACGGATTTCTCTCCATTCAGGATGCATGGGGATAATCCTGATCAGTAGCTTTCCGTCCTAGAGACCCGAGGACGGATCTCTAGGACGGAAAGCTAAAACGCTGATGTGAAAGAGGCCTTACTCTCAGGGATTTCCCACATGAGCTGCACAACTAGCATTCTTGTATATAACATGAAAGACACCATTCAGATTGGAGAACAGTGAACTGCATTATTACTTGTAGGTTCAGAGTACCAAGCAATCCATGCTACATGGGTTCGGTTTATCTGACACCTCCACTATATTAATGGATTAATTACACAAATCTAATTGATGTTAAAACACTGAATTTCTAAAGTGTACCTACAACACCCAGATTATTAAATACTAGAATTGCCCTCTACCATTTTCAAGTAATTACCAGTATGGCTGTGGAGAAAGCCAGAGCTGAGGTCTTGTATTCTCGGGATCATTGGTGGGGTTGTACCGATCATAAAATGATGGCAAAAATTAGCATAATACTATCATTTTATAAGATGGGAATAACCCTTTACATTTCCAGATGCAATAATATAGAGCACTCCGCTCCTGTACTGTCTGCATTAAAAATAAAACAGGTCTTACCGCATCAAACTCTGCTTGGTCATCTTCCGGCAAATCACTAGTTTCATACACGTCGGGCTCATTTCTAGCCTGAAAAGAGAAAATTATAAAAAAAATATACCAGATTCACATAGGAACATACAAACAGCCTCCTACAAGTCCATGGAGTTATACTGAAGTAGAAAAGGGGTCACCACATGATACGCTGCCTTCTATGAGGGGACAGAACAGAGCTCCCCAATCATTCATTATGTAGACCTTCAACCTCCAACATGAAAACACCCGGTAAGTGCAGATCCCAAATGTGGCTGGACAACTGTCCAGCAACCAGTGAAGGTGCCCTCCAGCATCACCAGCAGAAGATGCCCATCAGTACCAGCGGTGCCCATCAGGCTATATTTTACTCTACGCTGAGGCATTTGTGTATAGTCGTCTGTAAAAAGAGACCCTGTCGGCATTTCATGTTACCTGTGGTTCGGGCAGCATGAATTTACTGACAGGTTCCCTTTCAAATGGGTTTTTCGGGGACTAATCTCAGAATAGGTCATCAATGTGACATCAGAGGGGGCACCCCAACTGATCAGCTGTTTCGGGCTGCCACTGGTGCCAGAAACTATACAGTGGAGAGAAGGCACCCGGCACGGCCACTAGACAGTGCATGGAACCTAGAGCTTCCGACAGTCCACTCTACAGTGTACAGTGTCGGACATCCACCGATCTGATACTGATTACCTATCCCGAGGCCAGGCCATCAAAAATTAGATACCGGAAAACCCATTTAAGCTTAGGGTCATCTGATCAGATGGGTAATAATTAATATTCCACATTATATATATACACACACTGTTATTCCAAATATTGTCAGAAATGATCCTACATCACAAGTGGGAAAGAGAAGGCACTGGGAGCACTTAGATCTTACATAAACCACACCCTGATGCTCAAAGTGAAGGCCACAGCAAGGCAGATGCTGACTCACGGAGTAGATAGACACAAGGTTCAGCGCTCTGGCTGGAAACAAGGGGGGCATTTATGAAATCTAGGACACCAGTTTTCTGGCGTTAAAATGTCCTAAGTGCAGATGCATGCAAGTTTTTCAGCAAAATTTTTTGATGTGTGGCCTTCTCCACCACACCACACCACTTTCAAAAGTGGGCTGGGATTAAGGGCAATTTTGCAGATTAGATTACTTTTAAAGGAGTTGTCTTCTTCACCCAGGCAGCCCCTCTGAGATGAGCATCGGATTCAGTGCAGGGCAAGGGCTTTTTCATTAGATTTGGAGACTTCCACCTAGTAGAGTTTCCAGTGACATCACTTTAGGGGGCGGGCTTTAGTGCTGCCCTAGCCGTTTTACCGGCTAGGGCAGAGCTAAAGACCACCCATTAGTGCCGGTGACGTCACCGGAAACAGTGCTAGGTGGAAGCCTCCGCCTAGCAGAGACCCGTTACATCACCAGAACTAATGAAAAAGCCCTTGCAGGGTAAGGGAGGGCATCGGAGCATGAAATGCTCCAACGCTATACTCTGAGGGGATGTCTGGGTGAAGAAGGGGATATGTTTGGCTTCAGAGCTGAACCCAGACAACCCCTTTAAAGGGGTATTCCCATCATGCGGGTTCATACTTACCTGCTCCCGCCGCGCCATCCATTTCCTGGTTTCGGTAGGGGGCGGGCTTCATCTTGATTGAAGTCTTCTCCCAACCGGGCCGTGTGCTGGACTGAACACGCATGCTGCTGCGCATGCGCAATGGTGACTTCTTCTTGGCAAGTATACTATACTGGCCAGGAAGAAGTCACCATAGCGCATGCCAGGAGAAAATAAGTCTTCTACGAAAGCGCGGCCGCCGGGATTCCAGAGAAGAGCGGTGGCCGTAACCAGGGGAGACGGAAGACAACAATCAGGTAAGTATAGCTTAATTTTCTTGTAATGGGTGGGAATTAGTTAAACATATTTAGAAAAATGATCACTGTTAAATCATTAACAGATTTAACAGTGATCATTGAGATGGGAATACCCCTCCCTTTAAGTCTTATTTATCTTCAGCAACATTCACAAAAGTTGCCAAAATGTCGCAACTCCAGGCAAGGCAAGCCACAGGTGTACTTTTTAGGGTAGTTTCACACTAGCGTTTTAGATTCCGTTTGTGAGATCCGTTTCAGGGCTCTCACAAACGGTCCAAAACGGATCAGTTCAGCCCCAATGCCTTCTGAATGGATAAGGATCCGTTCAGAATGCATCAGTTAGGGTCCGTTCCGCCTCTATTCCGTTTTGGAGACGGACACCAAAACGCAGCATGCAGCATTTTGGTGTCCGTCTGAAGAGGCGGAGCCTAACGGATCCGTTTTGAATTACAATGTAAGTCAATGGGGACGGATCCGTTTTCAATGACACAATATGGTGCATTTGAAAACGGATCCGTTCCACATTGACTTTCAATGTAATTCAAAACGGATCCGTTTTGGACTTTGTCATTTTTCTTTTAACTAATGCAAACGGATCCGTTCTGAACAGATACAAACGCTTGCATTATAGGTGCGGATCCGTCTGTGCAAATAAACAGACGGATCCGCACCAACGCAAGTGTGAAAGTAGCCTAAAAGATATAGGCGTACACCACATCAGACTTCCGCCAAATTAATTATTACTGTGTGCCATTTCACAGATCAGGTGCAGCCGCACAAACCAAACACCAACTTAAAACTGACACAACACCGCAACTGATACATTCCAGCCAAAGGTCTTATATAAATGAATGTTATGAATGATACTACCCTGGAGGACCCGTCATCAGATGAATGCCCTAATAGCATTATATTAAAGGGGTTGTCTGGGAACACATCAATATCAGATCAGTGGGGGTCCCACTCTCGGCACCGTCACCAATCAGCTGTTGGAAGGGGTCACAGATCTTGGAAGTGATGCAGCCTCCTCCCAGCATACCAGGCACATTGCCGCACATTGTATAGCAGCTGTGCTTGGTACTGTGAGCTGTCCAATCGCCGCGGAGGAGACGCCCCCTGAGAAAAGCTGCCGTCTCCTCCCTGTACCAATGCTATTGATTAGCATACAGGGCGTCAAAACTGAGTGGGGGGCACGGCACCGCTACAGAGGTGCAGATCATCAAATAAAACACAGAGGTGACATCTAATCATAAACTACAGTATAAACTGCTGGTGGTGCTTGGTCAATGATCACACAACCAAGGTGGTGCCCCCTTTGGAGTTCTGCAGCTGGGTAGTTGCTGAGGCAGGCTCACGTTAAGGGCTCATTCAGACGGCTGTATGAATCAGTCCGCATCCGTTCTGCAATTTTGCGGAAGGGGTGCGGACCCATTCATTTCAACGGGGCCACAAAAGATGCGGACAGAACAGTGTGTGCTGTCCGAATGCGTGGTTCCGTTCCGCAATCACGGACAAGAATAGGCATTTTCTATAATAGTTGCGGCCATGTGCGGGCGGCAAATTGCTGAACGCACACAGCCGTAATCCATGTTTTGCGGATCCGCAAAACACTACGGTCGTGTGAATGCATCTAAAGGGGCATTTCCTTGCTCTGATGCTCCTCTTGACTTGCGCTGCATCGCACAGACTTTCGCTTAGCAGGGATCCCGGTGACATCGCTGACTCAAGTGGGCGGAGTATAGCGCTGTTCTGGGTGGTTCTAGAGGACGGTAATAGTGATACTGGCTCACAACAAACAGACGTAGGGCAAGGAGAGCATCGGAGCAAGGACATAAGCTCCCCTTCACTATCCTAGATGAGTGAAGACCAGATTATGTCCAGGTTCAGCCCTGAACCCGAATTCCTCCCGTCATTTCAAGCTCTTTCAACTTGGACTCATAGTACATCCAAGGAGATCTATCGCCCCATCCAGTCCCAGACATTCTCGATTGGGGAGAGATCTGGCCAGGGAGCCGCTGGATACCCCGAAGAGCATGTTATGTAGCACAGGCAGTGTACCGGCGGGTGTTATCAGAGGGGAATGTTATGGTAGCTAATGGCGCCCCACACCTGGAGTTGGTCCTGTATGTCTCCGCACTATGTATAATGGTAGAATGCACTGTCCAGCAAATCTGATGCGGCCATCATCAGTACCAAGACAGAACCTGCTTTCATCCCAGAACACTACTCTTAGCCACTGATGGCCGCATCACAATTAGGCTACTTTCACACTTGCGGTGTGAGGATCTGGCAGGTAGTTCCGTCGCCGGATCCGTCATACCGCAGGACAACTGAAAGCATTTGGAGATGGATCCGGATGCGGATCCGTCTCACAAATGCATTGCAAGTGCCGATCAGTCTTGATTTTTTTTCACAGTTTTAAAGGTCTGCGCATGTGCAGACCGGAAGGACGGATCCGTGGTTGCGGTATTTGTAATGCCGGATCCGGCACTAATACAAGTCAATGCGAATTAATGCCGATCCGCCATTCCGTCATGTGTTCCGGAATTTTTGACGGAAGTAACACCGCAGCATGCTGCTGCATTTTCCCCATCTAAAAAACGTTCACATACTGCACTGAAGACATCCTGAACGGATTTCTCTCTATTCAGAATGCATGGGGATAATCCTGATCAGTTTTTTTCCGGCATAGAGCCCTGACGACAGAACTCTCTGCCGGAAAAGAAAACCGCTAGTGTGAAAGCACCCTTAGCGGGAGGTCTCCTCTTGCTGCCTGCAGATCGCAGTTCATGGTGACAGGTCCTCAGAGTTTTCCATGATTTTCCATCATTCAGGATGGATAATAAATGTCAGATCGCTGGATGTCCGACCGTCCGCAACCTCGCCGCCCTGATCTGTGCGGGGAGATAGGGTGCAGGTTCCTCCATGACCCTCTCCTGGAGCGCTGTCTACACCAGCCCCATAGAAGTGAATGGAGCAGTGGACGGACAGAAGCTCTACTGTCTCGCGGACCCCGTGTTTTCGCTCGGGATCACTGGGGGACCCATAGGTCAGACCTCCGACGATCTGACATTAATCACCTATCGTGTGAATAGGGAATATATATGTGTGGGATGAAGCCAGTGGGACCCCCATACAGGAAACTTTCAATTAAAAGAGGGGTGTCCACAAATCATGACATCTGTGACCGCATGCAGAGCTCACGTCCATGAGAGGGACCACAAGTCTCAGGATGCCTGCCCCAGGCCTCCTCCTACACGCATGACGTGGGCACTGGCAGCCAGGGGCACAGTGAGGGCAGCGTCCAGGCATTGCAGCCCTACCCTCAAGCAGCGCAGGGTCTGGGTACTCACGATGCCCGGCAGGTCGGCGTATTTGGGATCGGCCATGTCTGCAGTGTATGCGCTGACAGGAGGGCGCGGCTCAGGGAGGGAAGGCACAGGATCTGGGCACCAAAGACAGGCACAGCGGGCTCCTTATCCACAACCAGCTCTCGGGTGTCGGAGCAGAGAATACAGTGCATCCAGAAACCCCCGGGAGAGCGGCCCGAGCAGTTACCGAGCTCCAATTACCGGCGGGGGGAAATCTCGCGAGAGGACGGTTGGAGAATCCCAGCAGAAGGCGCGATGCCTGCCGGGAGGTGTAGTTTTGTTTTTTTCTCACTTGCAAAAACCTGCGGGTGTATAGGCGCGACGGACTTTGAGGACACAACGAGATTATTTTTTTCCTGCATATTTGAATAAGACGGCCTTTTTTGTAAAATATGACAACCTGTTCATTTGTGGTTTTATGTCATTTTTGTCTTCTTTCACATAATTTTGTTGTTCGCCTTTTTTAACGGTGAAAACACCAGGGGAGATTTATTAAACTGATGTAAAGGAAAACTGGCTTTGTTGCCCATAGCAACCAATCAGATTTTACCTTTCATTTCCCAAAGGAGCTCTGAAAAATGAAAGGTGGTATCTGATTGTTAGGGGCAACTAAGCCAGTTTTCCATTACACCAGTTTTGATAACTCTCCCCCACCATGCGTTTGTGCCCCCACACATAATGTTCAAGAACAAAATGCAAAAGCTTCAACATGCTGTGTTTAAAAAAAATGCCAGAGACCCTAAAACTGCCACCCCATCAACAAAAACACAGAGGCAAAAAAGAAAAAATAACCCTTGTGTGTCCTGAGTATCATATTTTTATATTTCCCATAGACTTTCAGCTAACATCTGGAGCTGATGTGTTTACCTAACAAAATGCACCAAAAAATGTAGGTGCACAAAACAGCGTTAAAACCACAGTAGTGCAGAATAAGGGCTCTTTCACACTAGCGTTTTTGTTTTCCGGCATAGAGATCCGTCCTCGGCGCTCTATACCGGAAAAATCCTGATCAGGATCATCCCCATGCATTCTGAATGGAGAGAAATCCGTTCAGGATGCATCAGGATGTCTTCAGTTCAGGAACGGAACGTTTTTTGGACGCAGCAAATACCGCAGCATGCTGTGCTTTTTGTTCCGTCCAAAAATCCGGAACACTTGCCGCAAGGCCGGACCTGGAATTAATGCCCATTGAAAGGCATTAATCCGGATCCGGCCTTAAGCTAAACGTAGTTTCGGCGCATCGCCGGATCCGACGTTTAGCTTTTTCTCAATGGTTACCATGGCAGCCAGGACGCTAAAGTCCTGGTTGCCATGGTAAAATGTAGTGGGGAGCGGGGGAGCAGTATACTTACCATCCGCGCGGCTCCCAGGGCGCTCCAGAGTGACGTCAGGGCGCCCTACACGCAAGGATCACGTGATCCATGCGCATGGGGCGCTCTGGCGTCATTTTGGAGCGCCCCGGGAGCCGCACGGACTGTAAGTATACCGCTCCCCCGCTCCCCACTACTACTATGGCAACCAGGACTTTAATAGCGTACTGGCTGCCATAGTAACCTGAAAGCATTTCGAAGACTGATCAGGATCCTGATCAGTCTTCTAATGCTTCAAGCGACTTGCGTTCTGACGGATCCGGCGGGACGGAAGTGCCTGCCGGATCCTCAGAACGCAAGTGTGAAAGGACCCTAAGCCATTAAAAACCTGTGTGAACCTACCCTTAACCCCCTAAGGACTCGGCCATTTTTTGCAAATCTGACCAGTGTCACTTTATGTGGTGACAACTTTAAAACGCTTTTTATTATCCAGGCCATTCTGAGATAGTTTTTTCGTCACATATTGTACTTCATGACACTGGTAAAATGAAGTCGAAAAATTTCATTTTTATTTATAAAAAAATATCAAATTTACCAAAAATTTGCAATTTTCCAAGTTTCAATTTCTCTACTTCTATAATACATAGTAATACCACCCAAAAAAAGTTATTGATTTACATTCCCCATATGTCTACTTCATGTATGGATCATTTTGGGAAAGCCATTTTTTTTTGGGGGGGACGTTAGAAGGCTTAGAAGTTTAGAAGCAAATCTTGAAATTTTTCAGAAATTTTCAAAAACCCACTTTTTAGGGACCAGTTCAGGTCTGAAGTCACTTTGTGAGGCTTACATAATAAAACCACCCAAAAATGACCCCATTCTAGAAACAACACCCCTCAAGGTATTCAAAACTGATTTTACAAACGTCATTAACCCTTTAGGTTTTCCACAAGAGTTAATGGCAAATGGAGATAAAATTTCAGAATTTCGATATTTTCCGTTTGAATCCATTTTTTCCAGTAACAAAGCAAGGGTTAACAGCCAAACAAAACTCAATATTTATTGCCCCAGAAACGGCAGGGCGCAGAAGGAAAGGAGCGCCGTGTGGTTTTTGGAAGGTGGATTTTGCTGGACTGGATTTTTGACACCATGTCCCATTCGAAGCCCCCCGATGCACCCCTAGAGTAGAAACTCCAAAAAAGTGACTCCATCTAAGAAACTACACCCCTGAAGGTATTCAAAACTGATTTTACAAACTTTGTTAACCCTTTAGGTGTTTCACAAGAGTTATTGGCAAATGGAGATGAAATTTCAGAATTTCAATTTTTTGTTGCCTTGCCTCAAAAAAAGTGTAATATAGAGCAACCAAAAATCATATTTACCCTAAAATAATACAAACAAAACTGCCACCTTATCCCGTACTTTCCAAAATAAGGTCACTTTTTTGGAGTTTCTACTGTAGGTGTGCATCAGGGGGGCTTCAAATGGGACATGGTGTCAAAAAACCAGTCCAGCAAAATCTGCATTCCAAAAACCATATGGCGTTCCCTTCCTTCTACGCCCTGCCGTTTGGCCATACAGCAGTTTACGACCACATATGGGGTGTTTCTGCAAACTAGAGAATCGAGGCAATATATATTGAGTTTTGTTTGGCTGTTAACCCTTGCTTTGTTACTGGAAAAATTGATTTAAATGGAAAATTTGCAAAAAAATAGCTATTTTCGGACGGTTTTTATTTTTTGTTATTTACATCGTTCAACTGACAGGTTAGATTGTGTGCTATTTCTATAAAGCAGGTTGTTACGGACGCGACAATACCAAATATGACTACTTTTTGGGGTTTTTTGTTTCAGTTTTACATAATAAAGCATTTTTGAAAAAAAAATTTTTTTTAGTGCCTCCACATTCTGAAAGCCTTAGTTTTATTTTATTTTTTTGGGCGACTGTCTTATGTAGGGGCTCATTTTTTGCGGGATGAGATGGCGGTTTGATTGGCACTATCTTGGGGTGCATATGACATTATGATCGCTTGCTATTACACTTTTTGTGATGTAAGGTGACAAAAATGGCTTTTGACACCGTATTTTTTTTTTTTTTTTTTTGCTGTGTTCAGCTGAGGGGTTAGGTCATGCGTTATTTTTATAGATCAGGTTGTGACGGACGCGGCGATACCAAATATGGCTACTTTTTGGGGGGTTTTGTTTCAGTTTTACATAATACAGCATTGATAGGACATAATCAGCGGTGATCGGATATTCACAGGGTGTACATGTACGCTTGGGTCCTTAAGTACCAGGACACAAGGGCGTACATGTACACCCTGCGTCCTAAAGAGGTTAAAGGGGTTCTTTACTTTGTTACAACTGATGATCTATCCTCTGGATAGATCATCAGCATCTGATCGGCCGGGGTCCGACACCCGGGACCCCCGCCGATCAGCTGTTTGAGAAGGCAGCGGCGCTACAGTAGCGCCGCGGCCTTCCCACTGTTTCCCGCTGCTAGCGCCCCGCCCAGTGACGTCACAACTTGTATCAAGTGGCGTGGGCGAGGCTAAGCTCTGGCGGGGCGCTAGCAGCTGTAAACAGTGAGAAGGCCGCAGCGCTGCTGCCTTCTCAAACAGCTGATCGGCGGGGGTCCCGGGTGTCGGACCCCGGCCGATCAGATGCTGATGATCTATCCTGAGGATAGATCATCAGTTGTAACAAAGTGAAGAACCCCTTTAATGTTTTTTTTTTTGTTTGTTGCTTTTTTATACAGAAAAATATGCATGTGCTAATATATGTGCCAGCTAACGGTTTCTCAAGCTAGAATTTATATTTACCCCTTCAGTACCGCGCCATTTTTTACCTTAACAACCTGACCAAATTTTGGAAATCTGATGTGTCACTTTTTCTGGTAATAACTTTGGAACACTTTTACTTATCTTAGGGCTCTTTCACACTTGCGTATTTCTTTTCCGGCATAGAGTTCCGTCGTCGGGGCTCTATGCCGGTAAAATCCTGATCAGGATTATCCCAATGCATTCGGAATGGAGAGAAATCCGTTCAGGATGCATCAGGATGTCTTCAGTTCAGGACCGGAACGTTTTTTGGCCGGAGAAAATACCGCAGCATGCTGCGCTTTTTTCTCCGGCCAAAAATCACGAACACTTGCCGCAAGGCCGGATCAGGAATTAATGTGCCATTAATGTGCCCATTGAAAGGCATTCATCCGGATCCGGCCTTAAGCTAAACGTCGTTTCGGCGCATCGTTCCATGTCCCCGCATAAAAAATTGAGCATGTCCTATTCTTGTCCGTTTTGCGGACAAGAATAGGCATCTCTACAATGGCCCGTGTTCCGTTCCGCAAATTGCAGAACGGAATGCGGAGCAGCTTCCGTGTTTTGCGGATCCGCGGTTTGCAGACCGCAAAACACCAACGGTCGTGTGCATGTAGCCTAAGGCAGATAGCAATACCTCACAAGATAGTTATTACTTTACATTTCCCATATGTCTGCTTTATGCTGGCATCATTTTGGTACAAGGTTCTGATCCCCACAGTCACGAACTATGGGGATCAGAACCTTTTGCCGGCGGGTCAATCCTCTGTACAGACTAGTCAATCAGAGTGATCACTGGCCCAGGACCATCCTCCTTGGTCCCGGGCCGGTTAGCTGAGATCCCTGGCTGTATGTAACAGCCGGGATTTCAGCAATGTCACCATGTCTGCCGACATGGCAACAGATTGCTGCCATGGTTGATGATCCTGTACGTCATGAAGGCTTAATGCAGTGCAGTCCATGACATACAGGTACGTCATGGTGGCTTAAGGGGTTAAAGCATTTTTTTAAGATTTTTTTTAACTGATGACGTCATTGGTGTCTGTGGGGGTCTGACTGATGTCATCAGTATCTGATCAATAGGGGTTCCGGCACCCTATTGGAGCTTTTCCTAGACCGCGTGTTGACGCGTTAATTGGGCACGTGGCCTAGGTGCAGTGAATGGGGCTTCACTGTGATACCAAGCGCAGCCACTGTACAATTTATGGTGCGGTGCTTGCTGAGCTAAGCAATGGCAGCAGTACTGTTGCGAGCACCAGTGCCTTCTCAGACAGCAGATGACCAAAATTTTTGCAAAAAAATGAAATTTTTCACTTTCTGTTGTAATTTTTTTTTAAAAAAAATACATTTCTATATAAATTTTTCGCAAAATTTATTGTTCTACATGTCTTTGTTAAAAAAAAAAAGTCCAATAAGTGTATATTTATTGGTTTGGGTAAAAGTTATAGCGTTTACAAACTATGGTGCAAAAAAGTGAATTTCGGCATTTTGAAGCAGCTCTGACTTTCTGAATGCCCGTCATGTTTCTTCAGGTGCTAGAATGCCAGGAAAGTATAAATACCCCCCAAATGACACCATTTTAGAAAGAAGACACCCCAAAGTATTCGCGGAGGGGCATGGTGAGTTCATGTATCATTAAATTTTTTTTCACAAGTTAGTGGAAAATGACACTTTCTGAGAAAAAAAAAAAAAAAAAAGTTTCAATTTCTGCTAACTTCTGGCAAAAAAGAAAAAAAATCTCAGACGGACTCACTATGCCCCTCAGTGAATACCTCGGGGTGTCTACTTTCCGAAATGGGGTCATTTTTGGGGTGTGTTTACAGTTCTGGCATTTTGGGCGGGGCTAAATTGTGAGCCGCCATGTAAAACCTAAAGGTACTCGTTGGAATTTGGGCCCCTTTGTGCGCACCCAGGCTGCAAAAAAGTCTCACTTATGTGGTATCGCCGTACTCAGGAGAAGTAGGGCAATGTGTTTTGGGGTGCATTTTTACATATACCCATGTTGGGTGAGAGAAATATCTCTGTAAATTGTCAACTTTGTATAAAAAATTTTAAAAGTTGTTTTCGTTTACAGAGATATTTCTCACACCCAGCATGGTTATATGTAAAAATACACCCCAAAACACATTGCCCTACTTCTCCTGAGTACGGCGATACCACATGTGTGCCACTTTTTTGCAGCCTGGGTGCGCAAAGGGGCCCTAAAACCAATGAGTACCTTTAGGATTTCACAGGGCATTTTTACGCATTTGGATTCCAGACTTCTTCTCACGCTTTAGGGGCCACTAAAATGCCAGGGCAGTATAAATACCCCACATGTGACCCCATTTTGGAAAGAAGACACTCCAAGGTATTTTGTGAGGGGTATGGCGAGTTCATGGAAAATTTTATTTTTTGGCACAAGTTAGCGGAAATTGATTTTTTATAGTTTTTTCTCATAAAGTCTCCCTTTCTGCTAACTTTTGACAAAAAGTAAAATTTTTCATGGACTCACTATGCCCCTCAGCGAATACCTTAGGGTGTCTTCTTTCCAAAATGGGGTCATTTGTGGGGTGTTTGTACTGTTCTGGCATTTTGGGTGGGGATAAATTGTGAGCAGCCATGTAAAAGCTAAAGGTACTCATTGGAATTTGGGCCCCTTTGCGCACCCAGGCTGCAAAAAAGTGTCACTCATGTGGTATTGCCGTATCAGAGAAGTAGGGCAATGTGTTTTGGGGTGTATTTTTACATATACCCATGCTGGGTGAGAGAAATATCACTGTAAATTGACAACTTTGAATAAAAAAATGTAAAAAGTTGTCGTTTACAGCGATATTTCTACACACAGTATGGGTATATGTAAAAATACACCCTAAAACACATTGCCCTACTTCTCCTGAGTACGGCGATACCACATGAGTGACACTTTTTTGCAGCCAAGATGCGCAAAGGGGCCCTAAAACCAATGAGTACCTTTAGGATTTCACAGGCCATTTTTACGCATTTGGATTCTCACGCTTAGGACCCCTAAAATGCCAGGACAGTATAAAACCCCACAAGTGACCCCATTGTGGAAAGAAGACACCCCAAGGTATTCTGTGAGGGGTATGGCGAGTTCACAGAAAAAAATTTGGCACAAGTTAGCGGAAATTGATTTTTTTTTTTTTTTTACAGTCTCATATTCCACTAACTTGTGACAAAAATAAAATTTTGCATGAACTCACCATACCCCTCATGGAATACCTTGGGGTGTCTTCTTTCTAAAATGGGGTCACATGTGAGGTTTTTGTACTGCTCTGGCATTTTAGGGTCTCCGCAATCATTACACGTATGGCCAGCATTAGGAGTTTCTGCGATTCTCCTTATATTGAGCATACGGGTAATGAGATTTTTTCCTGCTCAGCCTCTGGGCTGAAAAAGAAAAATGAACGGCACAGATTTTTTCATTCGCATCGATCAATGTGGATGAAAAATCTCTGCCCAAAATGTGAAAAAAAAATGAACGGCACAGATTTCCTCATTCGCATCGATCAATGTGGATGAATAAATCTCTGCCAAAAATGTGCAAAAAAGTAGTAAGGCCCCATTCACACGTCCGTAAGAATGTCCGCATCTATTCCTCAATTCTGCGGAATAGATGCGGACCTATTCAGTGTGAATGGGGCTGGCGGTGATGCGGAGAGCACACTATGCGCCGCCGCATCAGCATTTGCGGAGCTGCGGCCACAAACTTCCGGGTTTCGCCACCAAACATCCGGCCGCAGCTCCGCAAAAAGATAGAGCATGTCCTATTCTTGTCCGCACTGCGGACAAGAAAAGGCATTTTCTATAGTTCTGGCAATGTGCGGATCCGCAAAATGCGGAAAGCACATTGCCGGTGTCCGTGTTTATGGATCCGCGGATCCATGGATCCGCAAAACACATACGGACGCCTGAATGAGCCTTACAGGGGGTGATTAGTGACAGGGGGTGACATGGGGTGATCAGGGGTTAATCAGGGGTTAATCAGTGACGGGGGGGGATGGATGGGGGTCTGTGGTGATTGGTGCACTTATAAAGTTTCTTTGGTGGTCCCAAGCAAAAGGGACCACCAAAGGAACGATCAGCAAGCATATCAGACGCTGTTAACAAAACAGCGCCTGATATGTGATTTTTTAATCTTCTACAGCCTGCCAGCGCACGATCAGCGCTGGC
Organism: Bufotes viridis; assembly: GCA_033119425.1. Classification (NCBI taxonomy): domain Eukaryota; kingdom Metazoa; phylum Chordata; class Amphibia; order Anura; family Bufonidae; genus Bufotes; species Bufotes viridis. The sequence continues at coordinate 422,502,620 of CM065591.1, forward strand.
AGGCTGTAGTTTACCTTCTCCCCGACGCGATCCTGTGAACGCGCGCACGCGCGTGCTCGCGTTCACAGGAAATCACGCGTCTCGCGAGATGACGCGCCCGCGCGTCAAAGAGGAACAAACCAACCACCCGCAGGACGCAATCCTGCGTTAGGCGGTCGGTAAGAAGTTAATTAAATTTTGTATCATATTGTTATCCACTGTACTTAAGGCTGTATTACCCCTGCCGATTTTTCAGCAGATGATCGCTAACGGGCGTTTGTATGAACGATCAGAACGATCATCTTGCAGTGTAATGCTGGCACCGAATGCCCGATGAATGAGCAAACACTCATGCTTAAAAATCATTGATTGCAGGCAGCAGATTGTGCTGTCTAATTACGATCTGCCACCACCAGCAAACCACTAGACAGCATGGGGACGAGTGATGGCATAGCGATCACTCCTCCCCATGCTGAGGAGGAGATTGCTGCATGTAATAGCAGCAGTCTCCTCTGCTAGCGAGCAAGCGATTGTCAGGAGGGACCGCTTCCCTCCCGACAATTGCTTGCTCAATCAGCATATGTAATACAGGCTTTAGTGTACTTTGCTGCCATGTAGTGGCCATTGTTACATTTGTTTTTATGAAGTTATCTATGGAATCCATTATGTCATTCATCTTGTGAGGCTAGTTTCAGACTTGTGGCAGAACGGATCCGACAGGCTGTTCAGCCTGTCGGATCCGTCCTACCGCTATTTCGCCGTGCCGCCTGACTGCCGCTCAGTACCCATTGACTATAATGGGGGCGGAGTTCCGGCGCAGCGCGGTAGTGCGAGGAGAGAGGACGCCGGACTAAAACTACGACATGTCCGACTTTTTAGTCCGGCGGCCTCTGCTGTGCACTGCTATGCTGAGCCGGAACTCCGCCCCCGCCCCCATTATAGTCAATGGGGACGGAGTGGCAGTCCGGTGGCACGGCGAAATAACGGCAGGACGGATCCGACAAGCTGAACAGCCTGTCGGATCCGTCCTGCCGCAAGTGTGAAACTAGCCTAACGCCTTCCCCTCTGTTTGTCAGACATGCTTCTCAGAGGTCTCCCTCGACCTCTATCATCACTTCTCAAGGTACATTCAATAAATTACAGAAAATCTGTTGCATCTCCCTCTGTGGAAGTCTACATACATCTAGTGTCGATAAGGGAATGATTATAGCGAGTTCATTTCCATTGATTGTACCAGAGATTGCCACTCACACTCATCAGAGACTTCTCTCATGGACTTCGGGGGCAGAATCATGTATCTACCTGTAAGGTCACTTCCTCTGTAGAGCAGTGTTAGAAAAATACATTAGTATAAAAACACCATGCGAAAACACCATTAAAACCCCCAACACAGACTTGCAAAAAAAAAAAAAACAATAGTGTTCTGTGAGGCAAATCTGCCAAAAATGTTGGGAAAAACACCAGTCCTAGAAAATGCTGCAATTTGAAAAATAAAAGCCAATGACCTAAATAAACGCATCTCAACGGTGGAAAAAAACGCGTGTTTGTCCTGTGTATAATAATTCTAATAGACTATCTCATAGTAGCTAGTGTTTTTTGCCTTAAAAAAAATCTCTAAAAAACACAAAACCATCAAAAAAGCAATAAAAGGCCTATGGGAGAACGTATCATGTATGTAAGCCAGTATTTTGGTGCAAGTTATACAATCCTCTCCATGTTTACAAGTGAGCGGGAAGAGACGGGCTGTGGCGGGATCCCAGCAGACCAACTCATTTAACAACATGTACGCCACAAAAATGGCACACATTAGACCAAAAGTCTACAACAGGTCCCTGACACATGGTACTTCCAACGATGCGACAGAATTACTTCCTCCTAATAATTCTGGTGCATCAAGCGCTTGTGGAGTTTGCTGTTAATGGGGAGATTTGCATGCACATGCCGTACATCATATTTAGCAAGAGTATCAACATTTTCTTTGCTGCCCCCCACAAAGGGGTGTGGCTTACTGCAAAGTGGGTGTGGCTGGGGAGTTTACTAATACTGTCTGAACAAACATGTAAATACTTTTGGGGTCATTTATCAAACTGGCGTAAAGTAGAACTGGCTTAGTTGCCCATAGCAACCAATCAGATTCCACCTTTCATTTTTGAGAGCTCCTTTGGAAAATGAAAGGTGGAATCTGATCGGTTGCTATGGGCAACTAAGCCAATTCTGCTTTACACCAGTTTGAAAAATGACCCCATTTGCTTCTCTACATACACTGATCCAGATCACTAATATGCCTGTCTTTCTAGTTGGCTCTTATCATGATGGTGTCTCAGAAGAGGAGGGTGGTGACTATGCCTGTGGGTAGTACGGTAGAGATTGGTCCACGCCACAATCAAGACGACATGGAGAGAAACTGTCAACCTGAATCCAGCCAACCCAACAGGAGAATGTGAAGAAGGAGCCTCCACTTCCCTTAAAGGGTCAGAGACACAGAATTTAAATAGTTTAGAATAAAGTTGTGTGTGTAGTTTTTTTTCTTGAATCAAATTTTGTCCTGGGCTCCTGTTTTCTTTAAGTATTCTATGGGTGTATGGAACAGATACATGGCTAAGCCCTTTAAGGATGATTAATCAATGAACTGTAGAGGAGAAATTTATAAAGTGGGTTGTCTCATCTGGAAAATTGATTGCATATCACTAGTATATGCCATTAATGTCCTATAGGTGCCGGCCCCACGTGTGGGACCCAATCCTATCTCCAGAACTAGACCCCTCCGTTCTACACTATGGGATTCTGAAAATAGCTGATCACGTTTGCGTGTCTATTTTCGGAACTCACATATGAATGGAGAACAGGCCGCATATGCACAGTGTGCTCTTCCACACTTCGGGGGTTTGTTCTGGAGGGAACGGTGAGTGGACATAGCAAGCCCACGGGGGAGGAGCGGGGGGTCTTGTTGCGGGCACACATCGTGCACGAGGAGACAAACCTCTTGGTATCTTCTCTGTAAGTTGGCCACCAGAAGAAACGGGAGAGGAGCTCCTGGGTCCTTCTGATACCCAGATGACCGGCTGGTTTGGAAGCTGTCGTTCCCCAATGTTGATAAGGATGGATACAATGAAGTGGGACTCGGTACCTATAGTGTCCATGGTTTCAGAGGCCAAGGGTGAGATTGTGGCCTGTTGTAATTCCCATAATTCTGTGACAGCGATGGTTCGGCGAGTCTTATTGGGACACCTAATAGCGAAGTGCCCTAGCCCGCCACAGTAAAGACAGAGGCCTGCGGCCAGTCGTCTCTCCTTTTCAGCAGCCAATAGAGTCTTGCACAGTGCATCGTCCTGCATCGGCTCGGTGGAGGGTTGGTGAGCCGGCTGAGTGGTTGAAGTGAAAGGGTACGCGGGCCTGTTATCTAGGGACCAGAGTCTTTCTCTCCTTCTTTCCACGAGTCTCCGGTCAATCCGGATGCACAGTTGGACGAAATCATCCAGATCATCTGAGGCGTCTACCCTGGCGAGCTCATCCTTTATAGATTCGGAGAGTCCGCGGTGAAATGTACTTTTCTGGGCAGCTGGGTTCCAGGTGGTGTCCGTGACCCAGCGGCGGAACTCGGAGGTATACTCGTCTACAGAGAGTCTTCCCTGCCGTAGACTGTGCAGCCTAGCCTCTGTTGGCTCTGGATTGCACCTTGAAGTTGAGCAATTTCCTTTTGGGCAGTGGTGCCAAACTCCTGAAGTTCGGAGACTTGTTTGCGCAGGCTGGCCATCGCAGACTCCATTTTAGAGCTGGTTATTCTGTTAGAGGTGCTAGCTCACCTGCGTTGGAAGGCATTGGGCAGTGTACCGGGTGGAGTCCAGTAGCGGGAGTGAGGCGGGGTGGAGGCGTCCGGGTCGGCAACAGAGAGGTAGATGGTAGTAGAGGATCAAGCAAGAGAGTAGTCGGGGACAATTCCGAGGTTGGCAGCAGTCGATTTGGTTAGTAGTAGCAACAGAGGAACATCGGTAGATACAGCAGGATCAAGTTCAGAAGAACAATAACCAGCGGGGTCAGGTGCAATAGGCTGGGCTTATAAAGAGGAAGCAGCAGGTGCAAGGAATCACAGAGATTAACAAGGCAAGGCTGGAACAAGGTAGATCAAAGAGTTCAGTAGAAGGAAAAGTCCAGAAGGGCTGGTAGTCTAGTGGCTAGAGCTACCGCCTGGGACATAGCCGACAATTGGGCTCAGACCGCATATATAAGACAATGAATGTCGGACAATTCTAACAGTTACAGTCTTTATACAGACACTTGGCAATTAAAGATGGTTCATAGCTTGGTGGAATATGTAAGAAACAGCCCAATGATGTTCCAAGTTTCATTAGTCTGTTTAAACTGTGTTAAAGTTGAATGTATATGTGATTCTGGTCCTTTAAGACAGCAGATGCTGAACTTGTAATGACACAGAGTGCCAATTCCACCTCCTTTTGCACCCCCGCTATCTGTAATGTGTGATCCTGTGTAATCTCTTATATTTATTAACATATCCTGCAATATGTGTATGCATTTCCTTATAAAATGCCGTTTATGTGTAATGTACCTGGTCTACCAGCGGGTGGCAGCAAATCTGAGCAGAGATAGTTTCTCTGGAGAGGAACCTTCTAGTTCCTTCCCAGCCTTCTTTAGAGAGGGAGGAGTTTAGTTAGTCAGTAGATGAGTCTAGCCTACCCCTTTGGGATGAGAACTTGTGTGTCGGCTAGCAGAGCACAGAGAATTGAGGAGGTGGTGATGGTGAGTTCACTAAATGAGTTCAAGAGGGGCCTGTATGCATTTATGAAGTATAATAATATTACAGACTACTTGCTACTAGAGATGGGTCGTTGATCCAGGGAGTTATCTGATTGCCTGATCGGAGTCGGGAAGGAATTTTTTTCCCCTTAAGTGGGAAGAATTGGCTTTTACTTCACAGTTTTTTTTTTTTGCCTTCCTCTGGATCAACTTGCAGGATAACAGGCCGAACTGGATGGACATATGTCTTTCTTCGGCCTTATATACTATGTTACTATGTTTTATGTTACTATGATGGACTGCCTCTGAGTGAGGCTGGTACGTTCTAAGCACGTCCTATCTTGTATTGCTCATTATCTATTGCCTCTGAGTACAATTTGAACTAATGGTTCTAAACCAAGTGGTTATGTGCTTAAGCCAAGTACATGTGAAACTAATGGTTCTAGACCAAGTGGTTATATTCCAAGCAAAACTAACACTATTAAGGGTGACCAGCTGCTATTTTGTAAGTCTGGAGTTGTAGGAGAAAAGGTTCCTCCTCCTAAAGTATTGGAGTGTTTTAGGTATGACTAATCCTCCATGTTCTAAGGCCTAGTGCACCAGGCTTAGTAAAAATATTTAGCTACCTGTTCTAATCATCAAGGTGACGAAGCGTAAAGCATAACTAGGACTTGTTGTTAGAAGGGAATACAGGATAAAGCCACCCTTCTGTTTGCGGGCGCTTCATTGCATAGTGGTGGGACTACAGAGTAAAGACACCCACGCGCTTTTTTTGGTGTTGGTGGACAATACTTAACAATTTAGTCAGGAATGAGCGTTTTATGCACAATGTTTGATTCTCTGGTTATACCTGAAAGGGAAACTGTTCTCGGACACCCTACTCACACGGGCAGAGAGACCTTTTGGTCTCGAATGGTAACATATGTCAGTCTTATTGCAGAACTTTATACTTATTCAGTACCCTGAGAGCATATATATGTTGGTCTTTATATTTATGTATACCCTAAGCACAAGCCAAGGTGAGCTTGCCTCTTAAGTGCCTGGGAATGTAATGACCCAGAGTGTCATTACCACCTCCCTTTGCACCCCCACTATCTGTAATGTGTGATCCTGTGTCATCTCTTATACAGTATTTATTACCATATCCTGCAATGTGTGCATTTCCTTATAAACTGCTGTTTACATGTAATGTGCCTGGTCTACCAGCGGGTGGCAGCAAATCTGAGCAGAGATAGTTTCTCTGGAGAAGAACCTTCTAGTTCCTTCCCAGCCCTCTTTAGAGAGGGAGGAGTTTAGTTAGTCCGTAGGTCAGTCTAGCCTACCCCCTGATGGGGAGAGGACTTGTGGTGGCCAGCAGAGCACTGTCTGCTTTGCTAGGCCCATAGGCCCTGCTTGTGAAGTCTTTTATGGTTGCTTGTCCCCTTTTGGGCTTGCATTGCCTCCCAAGCTAACAGAGATTGATGCCAGGACAAGAAGTTCCTAGGATTAAGGACTAAAGTAAGAGACAGGCTACAGACAGCTAACCTAAGCTCCAGCAGAATATGAATAGTTTCCTATTTACCCAGCCAAGTATAGCAGAGCTGAGAGAGCTACCGCAGAGCTGAGAGTGTTGCAGAAAAGTGTTTACCTGCACAGATTATGCCAATACCTGCTGATGACCAAGATAAAGTAAAGGATACCCCAGGCGGGGCCAGTAGGCTTGTTGCAAAGTGGCATGCCTTAAATGATCTTAGTCTGCCTGTTTGCAGACAGAGTGTGAGAAGAGAAGCAGGAAGAGACAAGAAAGGGAGCAGCAGCCATCTTGGCAAGAGAAAAAACAGGTGTCTGTGCTGTATTGAGAGTGTGTGGAGTTATTACAGGACTTTCCTGTGCAGCCAAGCTGTATGTATTTCAGTCCAGAGGCGGACAGAGTATTAATAGACCGTATGCTTAGTGGAGCAACGCTGAAAGGACTGTGCTCAGTGGCTAATCAGTGAAACTGACATTGTGGCTGTATATATTGCCCCAAAGTTAGAGACTCGCAGTGCTGTTGAAGTACCGGACAGTAACTGCAAAAACCCTGGCTTACATCAGACCTCAGTGTATGAATTCTGCAGGACTGGATTATCTGCTGTTGGATTCCACTGGATCTATTTGGTTTCCCTGCCATCTGAGGAGGATTTCATTGCTTCAGATATCGTGATAACCATGAGAAAAGGACGCTTCGCTATCAAAGAAAGGAACAACATTGGGCCCCACCGCACACTTCTACGGACTGTAAGCGGTTCATTTGGTTCACTTAGAAAAGGGAGGTGCGCACCCAATTGTGAAGTTAGGGTCAGTTAGGAATAGTTTTTGGAATATTGTTTATTCAGTTTTGTACTGCAGAAGCAGACGTAGTAAAAGTGGAAACTATTGCAGAATCTCCGTTGAATTGTGTATGCCAGGCATGCTCAACCTGCGGCCCTCCAGCTGTTGCAAAACTACAACTCCCATCATTCCCTGACAGCCTACAGCTATCATTCTACAGAAGGGCATTGTGGGAGTTGTAGTTTTACAACAGCTGGAGGGCCGCAGGTTGAGCATCCCTGGTGTATGCTATACTGTGTATTTTGCTTATCCTTCTCCCTGTTCTTTTACCTTTAACTTGCTTTTATTAATCTGTAGTAAATGCATTTTTCTTGAACTTGACCACTGGCGTGTGCATTCTTTTCTGGTTGCAGAGCCAAAGCCGCCTGCCTTGCCCTCGCACGAACAGGATAAGAATAACGTTAAAACTGTGTGCGACTAAGAACAAGATCGGTACAACACTAGTATATGTGCCAACAACTTTATTAATCTGTTGGATTTACAAAATTGACTTTGAAAGTGACTTTGATGTGTTTGCTGCAGAGCGACTGCCGCAAAACAATGCGCACCGGCGCCTCAAGAGTTAATCCGCCATCTATAACACTGATGGCTCAGCTTCTTCATGCCCAATAGAAGCGGGAAACTAAAGAAATGCCCCCAGCTACGGCGGTAAACTCTGGCCCTGCCTACAGGGAGCAAGACTATTGCGCATGGAGCGAGAGAGGAAGCCACTCCCAAGAAGCTCCTCCTTCTTCTCTAGTTTTAGCCCGTGCAGCAGGTCGCAAGATGGCGACTGAGCCACACCATGAGAATAACACAAAGTCTACTGAAGAAGAGATGCCTACCCAAAGTGACCTCTCTGACCTGAAAGAGGCTCTAGAAGAGATTTGCCTCCTGCAGCTTGCCCAGGGATCGAGGAAGGAGGTACATGTAAGCCCCACGCCGGTTGGTGGAGTGGGGATAGCTGGAGATCCTTCTCCGCCGCCCAGAAAGACTGAACCACCCAAGCAGAGTGAAAAAGCTGACACCTTCAATCCCATGGTGCCCTGGAGAGTGACAGCCCACGTCACCGATGCTTGGGAGCATCGCAAAGCCATCGAGGACTGGGTCCTCCGGGTCCTTGACCGACCACTACCCGACGACCCAATGCTAGAGAGGCAGACCAGAACCATGCTGTGGTTCCGCATCGACAGAGGTACGGTGTTTATTTAAGATAACCGGTCGGGGACTGAGCTATTCGTCTGCCGACTTTCAGTCAAAAGGACGTATCTGCCCCAGGCTAGACATAATCTTTATCAAGGAGACCAGGTGGAGTACACCCCTATGCAGTCCTCGAAAGGTTTCTTTGCCGCGGGAGTGAGCCTACTCCATAGATCAACGACATCAGTGTCCAAGTTGGAGCGCCGGCAGGAAAGCCCAGCTACCTGGGGTCAAGTTGGCCGCCTACAGGAATAAGAGAGCGGAGTGCAGCGAAATCAGGAGAGATCCGCACCTGAGCCAGCACCCCTCATAACGGGACTACCTGCCCCACCAACCATCAGTCGGAAGATGAGACGCATGCGCCAAACAGCCTTGGTGTACAGTCCAACTATTGTGGCCTACCATTTGCCGTGGAAATCCCATCCACAGCTCAGTAAAAAGGGAGCGTCCAGAACTATTAACCCGTCCAACCGAAGTGGAGGCTTACTTGCCAACATCACTCCAGCCATAGCTCTTGGAGCCCCTTGAGACAGCAGGAGCGACTGCCCCAATCAAACAGAAAATGGCTGTGCAAATGAAAAGTGTGACCACCCGCTCAATTCCGACTTCCGCCACAGGAGGGCAGTGGCGTTCTACTACCCACGCTCTTCCAAAACTCTTATCCAGTTCAGCAGTTCTAGCAGCGACGAAGACTTCCAGTCCCTCCTCTAAAGAGCTGGACCAACTTACCAAAAAAAAAAAAAAAAAAGAACATTGACTTTGGGAGCCATGACGTGGACTGTTCCTGAAGGGCGAGAGCCTGTTGGCATATTGTTTTTATGTTCCAGGTTGCCCTTTTTGTGTCCTGTGCTGCTACTCTATTTCTATACTGGGCATGTTTAGTAAGGACCCCCCCCTCCCCCATCATCTAAGTCCCAGTTGCACAAATTCCTTTCTTTTTTCCCCCTTTTCCGGTTATTTGCGAGTCCTTTGATAATGGTTCTCATGACCTGTGCTACTACTCTATTACCCATGTGGATTACAAATGACTTTCCTACCCCTGTGGATTACAAAAAACGTTTATAGCTATGTGGATTACAAATGACTTTGTGCCTTATGTGGATTACAACTAATACCTCATTTAGATTACAATTACTTGTTTCCCATGGATTAAAATTATTTGCCTTGGATTACAAAAGACTGTTATTGCACTTAAAGTGACAGTGTAATGCACTTTACCCTCAAGAACAGAAGAAAGAGACTCTAAAGTGACTCTATTGCCTTATTGTACTATTTGATTGAATTAAAAATGTGCCTTATTGATTTGCACTAACTTTTTGAATTTTAGTAACGTTCAAGAATATTGCCCATTGTGTATTTCTCTTGCAGGTACAGCAATGTGATTTTATATGCACTATTGTATGGATTATTGTCTTTGCACTTTATTCAGGTCACCAGATAGTCAGCACTTTTATTGCTTAGCTATTAAGAACTGCCCCTGAGGACGTCTGGTACGTTCCAAGAAGCTCTAACATCTCCTTGCTAATTATGGACTGCCTCTGAGTACAATCAAAAAACTAACGGTCCTCATCTTTGAAGGAACCGAGTGGTTATGTGCCAAGCAGATCTAACACTGTTAAGGGTAACCTTCTGCTAATGTGTGTTTTGAGGAAATAGTCCTCATGGAGATATGGGAGAATATCGGCTGCTCCTCCTCCTAAAGTATGTCCTAAGGCCTTGCATGCCGGCTTAGGAAAATCTT